>JAYJMM010000116.1:0-1292503 GCA_037349105.1 Limnomonas spitsbergensis
GGCATCTGGGCATCGGCATCGGCATCGGCATCGGCATCGGCATCGGCATTGGCATCGGCATCGGCATCGGCATCGGCATCGGCATCGGCATCGGCATCGGCATCATTATCGGCATCGGCATCGGCATCGGCATGGCAATCGGGGTCGGAATCTGCATCGGAGCATCGGAGCATTGGGGCATCGGGGCATCTGGGAATGAGGGAATCGGGGCATCAAGGCATCGGGGCATTGGGGCATCGGGGCATCAGGGCATCAGGGCATTGGGGCAACGGGGCATCAGGGCATCTGGGCATCTGGGCATCGGGGCATCGGGGCATCTGGGCATCGGGGCATCGGGGCATCTGGGCATCGGGGCATCGGGGCATCGGGGCATCAGGGCATCGGGGCTTCGGGGCATCGGGGCATCGGGGCATCGGGGCATCGGGGCATCGGGGCATCGGGGCATCGGGGCATCGGGGCATCGGGGGATCGGGGCATCAGGGCATCGGGGCATCGGGGCATCGGGGCATCGGGGCATCTGGGCATCTGGGCATCTGGGCATCTGGGCATCTGGGCATCTGGGCATCTGGGCATCTGGGCATCTGGGCATCTGGGCATCTGGGCATCTGGGCATCTGGGCATCTGGGCATCTGGGCATCTGGGCATCTGGCCATCTGGTCATCTGGTCATCTGGTCATCTGGGCATCTGGGCATCTGGGCATCTGGGCATCTGGGCATCTGGGCATCGGCATCGGCATCGGCACCGGCATAGGCATCGGCATCGGCATCGGCATTGGCATCGGAATGGTAATCGGGGTCGGCATTGGCATCTGGGAAGGCATCTGCATCGGAGCATCGGAGCATCGGGGCATCGTGGCATCGGGGCATGGGGGCATCGGGGTATCTGGGCATCTGGGCATCTGGGCATCTGGGCATCTGGGCATCGGCATCGGCATCGGCATCGGCATCGGCATCGGCATCGGCATCGGCATCGGCATCGGCATCGGCATCGGCATCGGCATCGGCATCGGCATCGGCATCGGCATCGGCATCGGCATCGGCATCGGCATCGGCATCGGCATCGGCATCGGCATCGGCATCGGCATCGGCATCGGCATCGGCATCGGCATCGGCATCGGCATCGGCATCGGCATCGGCATCGGCATCGGCATCGGCATCATTATCGGCATCGGCATCGGCATCGGCATGGCAATCGGGGTCGGAATCTGCATCGGAGCATCGGAGCATTGGGGCATCGGGGCATCGGGGAATGAGGGAATCGGGGCATCAAGGCATCGGGGCATTGGGGCATCGGGGCATCAGGGCATCAGGGCATTGGGGCAACGGGGCATCAGGGCATCTGGGCATCTGGGCATCTGGGCATCGGGGCATCTGGGCATCGGGGCATCGGGGCATCTGGGCATCTGGGCATCGGGGCATCGGGGCATCAGGGCATCGGGGCTTCGGGGCATCGGGGCATCGGGGCATCGGGGCATCGGGGCATCGGGGCATCGGGGCATCGTGGCATCAGGGCATCGGGGGATCGGGGCATCGGGGCATCGGGGCATCGGGGCATCGGGGCATCGGGGCATCGGGGCATCGGGGCATCTGGGCATCTGGGCATCTGGGCATCTGGGCATCTGGGCATCTGGGCATCTGGGCATCTGGGCATCTGGGCATCTGGGCATCTGGGCATCTGGGCATCTGGGCATCTGGCCATCTGGTCATCTGGTCATCTGGTCATCTGGGATTCTGGGCATCTGGGCATCTGGGCATCTGGGCATCTGGGCATCGGCATCGGCATCGGCACCGGCATAGGCATCGGCATCGGCATCGGCATTGGCATCGGAATGGTAATCGGGGTCGGCATTGGCATCTGGGTCGGCATCTGCATCGGAGCATCGGAGCATCGGGGCATCGTGGCATCGGGGCATGGGGGCATCGGGGTATCTGGGCATCTGGGCATCTGGGCATCTGGGCATCTGGGCATCGGCATCGGCATCGGCATCGGCATCGGCATCGGCATCGGCATCGGCATCGGCATCGGCATCGGCATCGGCATCGGCATCGGCATCGGCATCGGCATCGGCATCGGCATCGGCATCGGCATCGGCATCGGCATCGGCATCGGCATCGGCATCGGCATCGGCATCGGCATCAGCATCGGCATCGGCATCGGCATCGGCATCGGCATCGGCATCGGCATCGGCATCGGCATCGGCATCATTATCGGCATCGGCATCGGCATCGGCATGGCAATCGGGGTCGGAATCTGCATCGGAGCATCGGAGTATTGGGGCATCGGGGCATTGGGGAATGGGGGAATCGGGGCATCAAGGCATCGGGGCATTGGGGCATCGGGGTATCAGGGCATCAGGGCATTGGGGCATCGGGGCATCGGGGCATTGGGGCATCGGGGCATGGGGGCATGGGGGCATCGGAGCTCGGGGCATCGGGGCATCGGGGCATCGGGGCATCAGGGCATCAGGGCATGGGGGCATGGGGGCATGGGTTCATGAGGGCATCAAGGCATCGGGGTATCGAGGCATCGGGGCATCGGGGCATTGGGGCATCAGGACATCGAGGCATCGGCATCGGCATCGGCATCGGCATCGACATCGGGGTCGGTATCGGTGCATCAGCATCTGCATAGTCATCGTCATCGTCATCGGCATGGGCATTGGGGTGGGCATCTGGGCATCTGGGCATGGGAGCATCTGGGCATCTTGGTATCTGGGCATCTGGGCATCTGGGCATCGGGGCATCGGGGCATCTGGGCATCTGGGCATCTGGGCATCTGGGCATCTGGGCATCTGGGCATCTGGGCATCTGGGCATCTGGGCATCTGGGCATCTGGGCATCTGGGCATCGGCATCGGCATCGGCATTGGCATCGGCATCGGCACCGGCATCGGCATCGGCATCGGCATCGGCATTGGCATCAGAATGGTAATCGGGGTCGGCATTGGCATCTGGGTCGGCATCTGCATCGGAGCATCGGAGCATCGGGGCATCGTGGAATCGGGGCATGGGGGCATCGGGGTATCTGGGCATCTGGGCATCTAGGCATCTGGGCATCTGGGCATCGGCATCGGCATCGGCATCGGCATCGGCATCGGCATCGGCATCGGCATCGGCATCGGCATCGGCATCATTATCGGCATCGGCATCGGCATTGGCATGGCAATCGGGGTCGGAATCTGCATCGGAGCATCGGAGCATTGGGGCATCGGGGCATCGGGAAATGGGGGAATCCGGGCATCAAGGCATCGGGGCATTGGGGCATCGGGGCATCAGGGCATCAGGGCATTGGGGCATCGGGGCATCGGGGCATTGGGGCATCGGGGCATGGGGGCATCGGAGCTCGGGGCATCGGGGCATCGGGGCATCGGGGCATCAGGGCATCAGGGCATGGGGGCATGGGGGCATGGGTTCATGAGGGCATCAAGGCATCGGGGTATCGGGGCATCGGGGCATCGGGGCATTGGGGCATCAGGACATCGAGGCATCGGGGCATCGGGGCATCTGGGCATGGGGGTATCGGGGCATCGGGGCATCGGGGCATCGGCATCGGCATCGGCATCGGCATCGGGGTCGGTATCGGTGCATCAGCATCTGCATAGTCATCGTCAACGTCATCGGCATGGGCATTGGGGTGGGCATCTGGGCATCTGGGCATGGGAGCATCTGGGCATCTTGGTATCTGGGCATCTGGGCATCTGGGCATCGGGGCATCTGGGCATCTGGGCATCTGGGCATCGGGGCATCGGGGCATCTGGGCATCTGGGTATCTGGGCATCTGGGCATCTGGGCATCGGGGCATCTGGGCATCGGGGCATCGGGGCATCTGGGCATCGGGGCATCTGGGCATCTGGGCATCTGGGCATCTGGGCATCTGGGCATCTGGGCATCTGGGCATCTGGGCATCTGGGCATCGGGGCATCTGGGCATCTGGGCATCTGGGCATCTGGGCATCTGGGCATCTGGGCATCTGGGCATCTGGGCATCTGAGCATCTGGGCATCGGCATCGGCATCGGCATTGGCATCGGCATCGGCACCGGCATCAGCATCGGCATCGGCATCGGCATCGGCATCGGCATCGGCATCGGAATGGTAATCGGGGTCGGCATTGGCATCTGGGTCGGCATCTGCATCGGAGCATCGGAGCATCGGGACATCGTGGCATCGTGGCATCGGGGCATGTGGGCATCTGGGCATCTGGGCATCTGGGCATCTGGGCATCTGGGCGTCGGCATCGGCATCGGCATCGGCATCGGCATCGGCATCGGCATCGGCATCGGCATCGGCATCGGCATCGGCATCATTATCGGCATCGGCATCGGCATCGGCATGGCAATCGGGGTCGGAATCTGCATCGGAGCATCGGAGTATTGGGGCATCGGGGCATCGGGGAATGGGGGAATCGGGGCATCAAGGCATCGGGGCATTGGGGCATCGGGGTATCAGGGCATCAGGGCATTGGGGCATCGGGGCATCGGAGCATTGGGGCATCTGGATATCAGGGCATCAGGGCATCGGGGCATCGGGGCATCGGGGCATCGGGGCATCGGGGCATCGGGGCATCGGGGCATCGGGGCATCGGGGCATCGGGGCATCGGGGCATCGGGGCATCAGGGCATCGGGGCATCGGGGCATCGGGGCATCGGGGCATCAGGGCATCGGGGGATCGGGGCATCGGGGCATCGGGGCATCGGGGCATCGGGGCATCGGGGCATCAGGGCATCTGGGCATCTGGGCATCTGGGCATCGGGGCATCTGGGCATCTGGGCATCTGGGCATCTGGGCATCTGGGCATCGGGGCATCTGGGCATCTGGGCATCTGGGCATCTGGGCATCTGGTCATCTGGTCATCTGGGCATCTGGGCATCTGGGCATCTGGGCATCTGGGCATCTGGGCATCTGGGCATCTGGGAATCTGGGCATCGGCATCGGCATCGGCATTGGCATCGGCATCGGCACCGGCATCGGCATCGGCATCGGCATCGGCATTGGCATCGGAATGGTAATCGGGGTCGGCATTGGCATCTGGGTCGGCATCTGCATCGGAGCATCGGAGCATCGGGGCATCGTGGCATCGGGGCATGGGGGCATCGGGGTATCTGGGCATCTGGGCATCTGGGCATCTGGGCATCTGGGCATCGGCATCGGCATCGGCATCGGCATCGGCATCGGCATCGGCATCGGCATCGGCATCGGCATCGGCATCGGCATCGGCATCGGCATCGGCATCGGCATCGGCATCGGCATCGGCATCGGCATCGGCATCGGCATCGGCATCATTATCGGCATCGGCATCGGCATCGGCATGGCAATCGGGGTCGGAATCTGCATCGGAGCATCGGAGTATTGGGGCATCTGGATATCAGGGCATCAGGGCATCGGGGCATCGGGGCATCGGGGCATCGGGGCATCGGGGCATCGGGGCATCGGGGCATCGGGGCATCGGGGCATCGGGGCATCGGGGCATCGGGGCATCAGGGCATCGGGGCATCGGGGCATCGGGGCATCGTGGCATCAGGGCATCGGGGGATCGGGGCATCGGGGCATCGGGGCATCGGGGCATCGGGGCATCGGGGCATCGGGGCATCGGGGCATCTGGGCATCTGGGCATCTGGGCATCTGGGCATCTGGGCATCTGGGCATCTGGGCATCTGGGCATCTGGGCATCTGGGCATCTGGGCATCTGGGCATCTGGGCATCTGGTCATCTGGGCATCTGGTCATCTGGTCATCTGGGCATCTGGGCATCTGGGCATCTGGGCATCTGGGCATCTGGGAATCTGGGCATCGGCATCGGCATCGGCATTGGCATCGGCATCGGCACCGGCATCGGCATCGGCATCGGCATCGGCATTGGCATCGGAATGGTAATCGGGGTCGTCATTGGCATCTGGGTCGTCATCTGCATCGGAGCATCGGAGCATCGGGGCATCGTGGCATCGGGGCATGGGGGCATCGGGGTATCTGGGCATCTGGGCATCTGGGCATCTGGGCATCTGGGCATCGGCATCGGCATCGGCATCGGCATCGGCATCGGCATCGGCATCGGCATCGGCATCGGCATCGGCATCGGCATCGGCATCGGCATCGGCATCGGCATCGGCATCGGCATCGGCATCGGCATCGGCATCGGCATCGGCATCGGCATCGGCATCGGCATCGGCATCGGCATCGGCATCGGCATCGGCATCGGCATCGGCATCATTATCGGCATCGGCATCGGCATCGGCATGGCAATCGGGGTCGGAATCTGCATCGGAGCATCGGAGTATTGGGGCATCGGGGCATCGGGGAATGGGGGAATCGGGGCATCAAGGCATCGGGGCATTGGGGCATCGGGGTATCAGGGCATCAGGGCATTGGGGCATCGGGGCATCGGGGCATTGGGGCATCGGGGCATGGGGGCATGGGGGCATCGGAGCTCGGGGCATCGGGGCATCGGGGCATCGGGGCATCAGGGCATCAGGGCATGGGGGCATGGGGGCATGGGTTCATGAGGGCATCAAGGCATCGGGGTATCGAGGCATCGGGGCATCGGGGCATTGGGGCATCAGGACATCGAGGCATCGGCATCGGCATCGGCATCGGCATCGACATCGGGGTCGGTATCGGTGCATCAGCATCTGCATAGTCATCGTCATCGTCATCGGCATGGGCATTGGGGTGGGCATCTGGGCATCTGGGCATGGGAGCATCTGGGCATCTTGGTATCTGGGCATCTGGGCATCTGGGCATCGGGGCATCGGGGCATCTGGGCATCTGGGCATCTGGGCATCTGGGCATCTGGGCATCTGGGCATCTGGGCATCTGGGCATCTGGGCATCTGGGCATCTGGGCATCTGGGCATCTGGGCATCGGCATCGGCATCGGCATTGGCATCGGCATCGGCACCGGCATCGGCATCGGCATCGGCATCGGCATTGGCATCAGAATGGTAATCGGGGTCGGCATTGGCATCTGGGTCGGCATCTGCATCGGAGCATCGGAGCATCGGGGCATCGTGGAATCGGGGCATGGGGGCATCGGGGTATCTGGGCATCTGGGCATCTAGGCATCTGGGCATCTGGGCATCGGCATCGGCATCGGCATCGGCATCGGCATCGGCATCGGCATCGGCATCGGCATCGGCATCGGCATCGGCATCGGCATCGGCATCATTATCGGCATCGGCATCGGCATCGGCATGGCAATCGGGGTCGGAATCTGCATCGGAGCATCGGAGCATTGGGGCATCGGGGCATCGGGAAATGGGGGAATCCGGGCATCAAGGCATCGGGGCATTGGGGCATCGGGGCATCAGGGCATCAGGGCATTGGGGCATCGGGGCATCGGGGCATTGGGGCATCGGGGCATGGGGGCATCGGAGCTCGGGGCATCGGGGCATCGGGGCATCGGGGCATCAGGGCATCAGGGCATGGGGGCATGGGGGCATGGGTTCATGAGGGCATCAAGGCATCGGGGTATCGGGGCATCGGGGCATCGGGGCATTGGGGCATCAGGACATCGAGGCATCGGGGCATCGGGGCATCAGGGCATGGGGGTATCGGGGCATCGGGGCATCGGGGCATCGGCATCGGCATCGGCATCGGCATCGGGGTCGGTATCGGTGCATCAGCATCTGCATAGTCATCGTCAACGTCATCGGCATGGGCATTGGGGTGGGCATCTGGGCATCTGGGCATGGGAGCATCTGGGCATCTTGGTATCTGGGCATCTGGGCATCTGGGCATCGGGGCATCTGGGCATCTGGGCATCTGGGCATCGGGGCATCGGGGCATCTGGGCATCTGGGTATCTGGGCATCTGGGCATCTGGGCATCGGGGCATCTGGGCATCGGGGCATCGGGGCATCTGGGCATCGGGGCATCTGGGCATCTGGGCATCTGGGCATCTGGGCATCTGGGCATCTGGGCATCTGGGCATCTGGGCATCTGGGCATCGGGGCATCTGGGCATCTGGGCATCTGGGCATCTGGGCATCTGGGCATCTGGGCATCTGGGCATCTGGGCATCTGAGCATCTGGGTATCGGCATCGGCATCGGCATTGGCATCGGCATCGGCACCGGCATCGGCATCGGCATCGGCATCGGCATCGGCATCGGCATCGGCATCGGAATGGTAATCGGGGTCGGCATTGGCATCTGGGTCGGCATCTGCATCGGAGCATCGGAGCATCGGGACATCGTGGCATCGTGGCATCGGGGCATGGGGGCATCTGGGCATCTGGGCATCTGGGCATCTGGGCATCTGGGCATCGGCATCGGCATCGGCATCGGCATCGGCATCGGCATCGGCATCGGCATCGGCATCGGCATCGGCATCGGCATCGGCATCATTATCGGCATCGGCATCGGCATCGGCATGGCAATCGGGGTCGGAATCTGCATCGGAGCATCGGAGTATTGGGGCATCGGGGCATCGGGGAATGGGGGAATCGGGGCATCAAGGCATCGGGGCATTGGGGCATCGGGGTATCAGGGCATCAGGGCATTGGGGCATCGGGGCATCGGAGCATTGGGGCATCTGGATATCAGGGCATCAGGGCATCGGGGCATCGGGGCATCGGGGCATCGGGGCATCGGGGCATCGGGGCATCGGGGCTTCGGGGCATCGGGGCATCGGGGCATCGGGGCATCGGGGCATCAGGGCATCGGGGCATCGGGGCATCGGGGCATCGTGGCATCAGGGCATCGGGGGATCGGGGCATCGGGGCATCGGGGCATCGGGGCATCTGGGCATCTGGGCATCAGGGCATCTGGGCATCTGGGCATCGGGGCATCTGGGCATCTGGGCATCTGGGCATCTGGGCATCTGGTCATCTGGGCATCTGGTCATCTGGTCATCTGGGCATCTGGGCATCTGGGCATCTGGGCATCTGGGCATCTGGGAATCTGGGCATCGGCATCGGCATCGGCATTGGCATCGGCATCGGCACCGGCATCGGCATCGGCATCGGCATCGGCATTGGCATCGGAATGGTAATCGGGGTCGGCATTGGCATCTGGGTCGGCATCTGCATCGGAGCATCGGAGCATCGGGGCATCGTGGCATCGGGGCATGGGGGCATCGGGGTATCTGGGCATCTGGGCATCTGGGCATCTGGGCATCTGGGCATCGGCATCGGCATCGGCATCGGCATCGGCATCGGCATCGGCATCGGCATCGGCATCGGCATCGGCATCGGCATCGGCATCGGCATCGGCATCGGCATCGGCATCGGCATCGGCATCGGCATCGGCATCGGCATCGGCATCGGCATCGGCATCGGCATCGGCATCGGCATCGGCATCGGCATCGGCATCGGCATCGGCATCGGCATCGGCATCATTATCGGCATCGGCATCGGCATCGGCATGGCAATCGGGGTCGGAATCTGCATCGGAGCATCGGAGTATTGGGGCATCGGGGCATCGGGGAATGGGGGAATCGGGGCATCAAGGCATCGGGGCATTGGGGCATCGGGGTATCAGGGCATCAGGGCATTGGGGCATCGGGGCATCGGGGCATTGGGGCATCGGGGCATGGGGGCATGGGGGCATCGGAGCTCGGGGCATCGGGGCATCGGGGCATCGGGGCATCAGGGCATCAGGGCATGGGGGCATGGGGGCATGGGTTCATGAGGGCATCAAGGCATCGGGGTATCGAGGCATCGGGGCATCGGGGCATTGGGGCATCAGGACATCGAGGCATCGGCATCGGCATCGGCATCGGCATCGACATCGGGGTCGGTATCGGTGCATCAGCATCTGCATAGTCATCGTCATCGTCATCGGCATGGGCATTGGGGTGGGCATCTGGGCATCTGGGCATGGGAGCATCTGGGCATCTTGGTATCTGGGCATCTGGGCATCTGGGCATCGGGGCATCGGGGCATCTGGGCATCTGGGCATCTGGGCATCTGGGCATCTGGGCATCTGGGCATCTGGGCATCTGGGCATCTGGGCATCTGGGCATCAGGGCATCTGGGCATCTGGGCATCGGCATCGGCATCGGCATTGGCATCGGCATCGGCACCGGCATCGGCATCGGCATCGGCATCGGCATTGGCATCAGAATGGTAATCGGGGTCGGCATTGGCATCTGGGTCGGCATCTGCATCGGAGCATCGGAGCATCGGGGCATCGTGGAATCGGGGCATGGGGGCATCGGGGTATCTGGGCATCTGGGCATCTAGGCATCTGGGCATCTGGGCATCGGCATCGGCATCGGCATCGGCATCGGCATCGGCATCGGCATCGGCATCGGCATCGGCATCGGCATCGGCATCGGCATCGGCATCGGCATCATTATCGGCATCGGCATCGGCATCGGCATGGCAATCGGGGTCGGAATCTGCATCGGAGCATCGGAGCATTGGGGCATCGGGGCATCGGGAAATGGGGGAATCCGGGCATCAAGGCATCGGGGCAATGGGGCATCGGGGCATCAGGGCATCAGGGCATTGGGGCATCGGGGCATCGGGGCATTGGGGCATCGGGGCATGGGGGCATCGGAGCTCGGGGCATCGGGGCATCGGGGCATCGGGGCATCAGGGCATCAGGGCATGGGGGCATGGGGGCATGGGTTCATGAGGGCATCAAGGCATCGGGGTATCGGGGCATCGGGGCATCGGGGCATTGGGGCATCAGGACATCGAGGCATCGGGGCATCGGGGCATCAGGGCATGGGGGTATCGGGGCATCGGGGCATCGGGGCATCGGCATCGGCATCGGCATCGGCATCGGGGTCGGTATCGGTGCATCAGCATCTGCATAGTCATCGTCAACGTCATCGGCATGGGCATTGGGGTGGGCATCTGGGCATCTGGGCATGGGAGCATCTGGGCATCTTGGTATCTGGGCATCTGGGCATCTGGGCATCGGGGCATCTGGGCATCTGGGCATCTGGGCATCGGGGCATCGGGGCATCTGGGCATCTGGGCATCTGGGCATCTGGGCATCTGGGCATCGGGGCATCTGGGCATCGGGGCATCGGGGCATCTGGGCATCGGGGCATCTGGGCATCTGGGCATCTGGGCATCTGGGCATCTGGGCATCTGGGCATCTGGGCATCTGGGCATCTGGGCATCGGGGCATCTGGGCATCTGGGCATCTGGGCATCTGGGCATCTGGGCATCTGGGCATCTGGGCATCTGGGCATCTGAGCATCTGGGCATCGGCATCGGCATCGGCATTGGCATCGGCATCGGCACCGGCATCGGCATCGGCATCGGCATCGGCATCGGCATCGGCATCGGCATCGGAATGGTAATCGGGGTCGGCATTGGCATCTGGGTCGGCATCTGCATCGGAGCATCGGAGCATCGGGACATCGTGGCATCGTGGCATCGGGGCATGGGGGCATCTGGGCATCTGGGCATCTGGGCATCTGGGCATCTGGGCATCGGCATCGGCATCGGCATCGGCATCGGCATCGGCATCGGCATCGGCATCGGCATCGGCATCGGCATCGGCATCGGCATCGGCATCATTATCGGCATCGGCATCGGCATCGGCATGGCAATCGGGGTCGGAATCTGCATCGGAGCATCGGAGTATTGGGGCATCGGGGCATCGGGGAATGGGGGAATCGGGGCATCAAGGCATCGGGGCATTGGGGCATCGGGGTATCAGGGCATCAGGGCATTGGGGCATCGGGGCATCGGAGCATTGGGGCATCTGGATATCAGGGCATCAGGGCATCGGGGCATCGGGGCATCGGGGCATCGGGGCATCGGGGCATCGGGGCATCGGGGCATCGGGGCATCGGGGCATCGGGGCATCGGGGCATCGGGGCATCAGGGCATCGGGGCATCGGGGCATCGGGGCATCGTGGCATCAGGGCATCGGGGGATCGGGGCATCGGGGCATCGGGGCATCGGGGCATCGGGGCATCGGGGCATCAGGGCATCTGGGCATCTGGGCATCTGGGCATCGGGGCATCTGGGCATCTGGGCATCTGGGCATCTGGGCATCTGGGCATCTGGGCATCTGGGCATCTGGGCATCTGGGCATCTGGGCATCTGGTCATCTGGTCATCTGGTCATCTGGGCATCTGGGCATCTGGGCATCTGGGCATCTGGGCATCTGGGCATCTGGGAATCTGGGCATCGGCATCGGCATCGGCATTGGCATCGGCATCGGCACCGGCATCGGCATCGGCATCGGCATCGGCATTGGCATCGGAATGGTAATCGGGGTCGGCATTGGCATCTGGGTCGGCATCTGCATCGGAGCATCGGAGCATCGGGGCATCGTGGCATCGGGGCATGGGGGCATCGGGGTATCTGGGCATCTGGGCATCTGGGCATCTGGGCATCTGGGCATCGGCATCGGCATCGGCATCGGCATCGGCATCGGCATCGGCATCGGCATCGGCATCGGCATCGGCATCGGCATCGGCATCGGCATCGGCATCGGCATCGGCATCGGCATCGGCATCGGCATCGGCATCGGCATCATTATCGGCATCGGCATCGGCATCGGCATGGCAATCGGGGTCGGAATCTGCATCGGAGCATCGGAGTATTGGGGCATCTGGATATCAGGGCATCAGGGCATCGGGGCATCGGGGCATCGGGGCATCGGGGCATCGGGGCATCGGGGCATCGTGGCTTCGGGGCATCGGGGCATCGGGGCATCGGGGCATCGGGGCATCAGGGCATCGGGGCATCGGGGCATCGGGGCATCGTGGCATCAGGGCATCGGGGGATCGGGGCATCGGGGCATCGGGGCATCGGGGCATCGGGGCATCGGGGCATCGGGGCATCGGGGCATCTGGGCATCTGGGCATCTGGGCATCTGGGCATCTGGGCCTCTGGGCATCTGGGCATCTGGGCATCGGGGCATCTGGGCATCTGGGCATCTGGGCATCTGGGCATCTGGTCATCTGGTCATCTGGTCATCTGGTCATCTGGGCATCTGGGCATCTGGGCATCTGGGCATCTGGGCATCTGGGAATCTGGGCATCGGCATCGGCATCGGCATTGGCATCGGCATCGGCACCGGCATCGGCATCGGCATCGGCATCGGCATTGGCATCGGAATGGTAATCGGGGTCGGCATTGGCATCCGGGTCGGCATCTGCATCGGAGCATCGGAGCATCGGGGCATCGTGGCATCGGGGCATGGGGGCATCGGGGTATCTGGGCATCTGGGCATCTGGGCATCTGGGCATCTGGGCATCGGCATCGGCATCGGCATCGGCATCGGCATCGGCATCGGCATCGGCATCGGCATCGGCATCGGCATCGGCATCGGCATCGGCATCGGCATCGGCATCGGCATCGGCATCGGCATCGGCATCGGCATCGGCATCGGCATCGGCATCGGCATCGGCATCGGCATCGGCATCGGCATCGGCATCGGCATCGGCATCGGCATCATTATCGGCATTGGCATCGGCATCGGCATGGCAATCGGGGTCGGAATCTGCATCGGAGCATCGGAGTAATGGGGCATCGGGGCATCGGGGAATGGGGGAATCGGGGCATCAAGGCATCGGGGCATTGGGGCATCGGGGTATCAGGGCATCAGGGCATTGGGGCATCGGGGCATCGGGGCATTGGGGCATCTGGGTATCAGGGCATCAGGGCATCGGGGCATCGGGGCATCGGGGCATCGGGGCATCGGGGCATCGGGGCATCGGGACTTCGGGGCATCGGGGCATCGGGACATCGGGGCATCGGGGCATCAGGGCATCGGGGCATCGGGGCATCGGGGCATCGTGGCATCAGGGCATCGAAGGATCGGGGCATCGGGGCATCGGGGCATCGGGGCATCGGGGCATCGGGGCATCGGGGCATCGGGGCATCGGGGCATCGGGGCATCTGGGCATCTGGGCATCTGGGCATCTAGGCATCTGGGCATCTGGGCATCTGGGCATCTGGGCATCTGGGCATCTGGGCATCTGGTCATCGGGTCATCTGGTCATCTGGTCATCTGGTCATCTGGGCATCTGGGCATCTGGGCATCTGGGCATCTGGGCATCTGGGCATCTGGGAATCTGGGCATCGGCATCGGCATCGGCATTGGCATCGGCATCGGCACCGGCATAGGCATCGGCATCGGCATCGGCATTGGCATCGGAATGGTAATCGGGGTCGGCATTGGCATCTGGGTCGGCATCTGCATCGGAGCATCGGAGCATCGGGGCATCGTGGCATCGGGGCATGGGGGCATCGGGGTATCTGGGCATCTGGGCATCTGGGCATCTGGGCATCTGGGCATCGGCATCGGCATCGGCATCGGCATCGGCATCGGCATCGGCATCGGCATCGGCATCGGCATCGGCATCGGCATCGGCATCGGCATCGGCATCGGCATCGGCATCGGCATCGGCATCGGCATCGGCATCGGCATCGGCATCGGCATCGGCATCGGCATCGGCATCGGCATCGGCATCGGCATCGGCATCGGCATCGGCATCGGCATCGGCATCGGCATCATTATCGGCATCGGCATCGGCATCGGCATGGCAATCGGGGTCGGAATCTGCATCGGAGCATCGGAGTATTGGGGCATCGGGGAATCGGGGAATGGGGGAATCGGGGCATCAAGGCATCGGGGCATTGGGGCATCGGGGTATCAGGGCATCAGGGCATTGGGGCATCGGGGCATCGGGGCATTGGGGCATCGGGGCATGGGGGCATGGGGGCATCGGAGCTCGGGGCATCAGGGCATCGGGGCATCGGGGCATCAGGGCATCAGGGCATGGGGGCATGGGGGCATGGGTTCATGAGGGCATCAAGGCATCGGGGTATCGGGGCATCGGGGCATCGGGGCATTGGGGCATCAGGACATCGAGGCATCGGCATCGGCATCGGCATCGACATCGGGGTCGGTATCGGTGCATCAGCATCTGCATAGTCATCGTCATCGTCATCAGCATGGGCATTGGGGTGGGCATCTGGGCATCTGGGCATGGGAGCATCTGGGCATCTTGGTATCTGGGCATATGGGCATCTGGGCATCGGGGCATCTGGGCATCTGGGCATCTGGGCATCGGGGCATCGGGGCATCTGGGCATCTGGGCATCTGGGCATCTGGGCATCTGGGCATCTGGGCATCTGGGCATCTGGGCATCGGCATCGGCATCGGCATTGGCATCGGCATCGGCACCGGCATCGGCATCGGCATCGGCATCGGCATTGGCATCGGAATGGTAATCGGGGTCGGCATTGGCATCTGGGTCGGCATCTGCATCGGAGCATCGGAGCATCGGGGCATCGTGGCATCGGGGCATGGGGGCATCGGGGTATCTGGGCATCTGGGCATCTGGGCATCTGGGCATCTGGGCATCTGGGCATCGGCATCGGCATCGGCATCGGCATCGGCATCGGCATCGGCATCGGCATCGGCATCGGCATCGGCATCGGCATCGGCATCGGCATCATTATCGGCATCGGCATCGGCATCGGCATGGCAATCGGGGTCGGAATCTGCATCGGAGCATCGGAGTATTGGGGCATCGGGGCATCGGGGAATGGGGGAATCGGGGCATCAAGGCATCGGGGCATTGGGGCATCGGGGTATCAGGGCATCAGGGCATTGGGGCATCGGGGCATCGGGGCATTGGGGCATCTGGATATCAGGGCATCAGGGCATCGGGGCATCGGGGCATCGGGGCATCGGGGCATCGGGGCATCGGGGCATCGGGGCTTCGGGGCATCGGGGCATCGGGGCATCGGGGCATCGGGGCATCAGGGCATCGGGGCATCGGGGCATCGGGGCATCGTGGCATTAGGGCATCGGGGGATCGGGGCATCGGGGCATCGGGGCATCGGGGCATCGGGGCATCGGGGCATCGGGGCATCGGGGCATCTGGGCATCTGGGCATCTGGGCATCTGGGCATCTGGGCATCTGGGCATCTGGGCATCGGGGCATCGGGGCATCTGGGCATCTGGTCATCTGGGCATCTGGGCATCTGGTCATCTGGTCATCTGGTCATCTGGGCATCTGGGCATCTGGGCATCTGGGCATCTGGGCATCTGGGCATCTGGGCATCTGGGAATCTGGGCATCGGCATCGGCATCGGCATTGGCATCGGCATCAGCACCGGCATAGGCATCGGCATCGGCATCGGCATTGGCATCGGAATGGTAATCGGGGTCGGCATTGGCATCTGGGTCGGCATCTGCATCGGAGCATCGGCGCATCGGGGCATCGTGGCATCGGGGCATGGGGGAATCGGGGTATCTGGGCATCTGGGCATCTGGGCATCTGGGCATCTGGGCATCGGCATCGGCATCGGCATCGGCATCGGCATCGGCATCGGCATCGGCATCGGCATCGGCATCGGCATCGGCATCGGCATCGGCATCGGCATCGGCATCGGCATCATTATCGGCATCGGCATCGGCATCGGCATGGCAATCGGGGTCGGAATCTGCATCGGAGCATCGGAGTATTGGGGCATCGGGGAATCGGGGAATGGGGGAATCGGGGCATCAAGGCATCGGGGCATTGGGGCATCGGGGTATCAGGGCATCAGGGCATTGGGGCATCGGGGCATCGGGGCATTGGGGCATCGGGGCATGGGGGCATGGGGGCATCGGAGCTCGGGGCATCGGGGCATCGGGGCATCGGGGCATCAGGGCATCAGGGCATGGGGGCATGGGGGCATGGGTTCATGAGGGCATCAAGGCATCGGGGTATCGGGGCATCGGGGCATCGGGGCATTGGGGCATCAGGACATCGAGGCATCGGCATCGGCATCGGCATCGACATCGGGGTCGGTATCGGTGCATCAGCATCTGCATAGTCATCGTCATCGTCATCAGCATGGGCATTGGGGTGGGCATCTGGGCATCTGGGCATGGGAGCATCTGGGCATCTTGGTATCTGGGCATATGGGCATCTGGGCATCGGGGCATCGGGGCATCGGGGCATCGGGGCATCTGGGCATCTGGGCATCTGGGCATCTGGGCATCTGGGCATCTGGGCATCTGGGCATCTGGGCATCTGGGCATCTGGGCATCTGGGCATCGGCATCGGCATCGGCATTGGCATCGGCATCGGCACCGGCATCGGCATCGGCATCGGCATCGGCATCGGCATTGGCATCGGAATGGTAATCGGGGTCGGCATTGGCATCTGGGTCGGCATCTGCATCGGAGCATCGGAGCATCGGGGCATCGTGGCATCGGGGCATGGGGGCATCGGGGTATCTGGGCATCTGGGCATCTGGGCATCTGGGCATCTGGGCATCTGGGCATCGGCATCGGCATCGGCATCGGCATCGGCATCGGCATCGGCATCGGCATCGGCATCGGCATCGGCATCGGCATCGGCATCGGCATCGGCATCGGCATCGGCATCGGCATCGGCATCGGCATCGGCATCGGCATCATTATCGGCATCGGCATCGGCATCGGCATGGCAATCGGGGTCGGAATCTGCATCGGAGCATCGGAGTATTGGGGCATCGGGGCATCGGGGAATGGGGGAATCGGGGCATCAAGGCATCGGGGCATTGGGGCATCGGGGTATCAGGGCATCAGGGCATTGGGGCATCGGGGCATCGGGGCATTGGGGCATCTGGATATCAGGGCATCAGGGCATCGGGGCATCGGGGCATCGGGGCATCGGGGCATCGGGGCATCGGGGCATCGGGGCTTCGGGGCATCGGGGCATCGGGGCATCGGGGCATCGGGGCATCAGGGCATCGGGGCATCGGGGCATCGGGGCATCGTGGCATCAGGGCATCGGGGGATCGGGGCATCGGGGCATCGGGGCATCGGGGCATCGGGGCATCGGGGCATCGGGGCATCGGGGCATCGGGGCATCTGGGCATCTGGGCATCTGGGCATCTGGGCATCTGGGCATCTGGGCATCTGGGCATCTGGGCATCTGGGCATCTGGGCATCTGGGCATCTGGGCATCTGGTCATCTGGTCATCTGGTCATCTGGGCATCTGGGCATATGGGCATCTGGGCATCTGGGCATCTGGGCATCTGGGAATCTGGGCATCGGCATCGGCATCGGCATTTGCATTGGCATCGGCACCGGCATCGGCATCGGCATCGGCATCGGCATCGGCATTGGCATCGGAATGGTAATCGGGGTCGGCATTGGCATCTGGGTCGGCATCTGCATCGGAGCATCGGAGCATCGGGGCATCGTGGCATCGGGGCATGGGGGCATCGGGGTATCTGGGCATCTGGGCATCTGGGCATCTGGGCATCTGGGCATCTGGGCATCGGCATCGGCATCGGCATCGGCATCGGCATCGGCATCGGCATCGGCATCGGCATCGGCATCGGCATCGGCATCGGCATCGGCATCGGCATCGGCATCGGCATCGGCATCGGCATCGGCATCGGCATCGGCATCGGCATCGGCATCGGCATCGGCATCATTATCGGCATCGGCATCGGCATCGGCATGGCAATCGGGGTCGGAATCTGCATCGGAGCATCGGAGTATTGGGGCATCGGGGCATCGGGGAATGGGGGAATCGGGGCATCAAGGCATCGGGGCATTGGGGCATCGGGGTATCAGGGCATCAGGGCATTGGGGCATCGGGGCATCGGGGCATCGGGGCATCTGGGCATCTGGGCATCAGGGCATCGGGGCATCGGGGCATCGGGGCATCGGGGCATCGGGGCATCGGGGCATCGGGACTTCGGGGCATCGGGGCATCGGGACATCGGGGCATCGGGGCATCAGGGCATCGGGGCATCGGGGCATCGGGGCATCGTGGCATCAGGGCATCGAAGGATCGGGGCATCGGGGCATCGGGGCATCGGGGCATCGGGGCATCGGGGCATCGGGGCATCGGGGCATCGGGGCATCGGGGCATCTGGGCATCTGGGCATCTGGGCATCTGGGCATCTGGGCATCTGGGCATCTGGGCATCTGGGCATCTGGGCATCTGGGCATCTGGTCATCGGGTCATCTGGTCATCTGGTCATCTGGTCATCTGGGCATCTGGGCATCTGGGCATCTGGGCATCTGGGCATCTGGGCATCTGGGAATCTGGGCATCGGCATCGGCATCGGCATTGGCATCGGCATCGGCACCGGCATAGGCATCGGCATCGGCATCGGCATTGGCATCGGAATGGTAATCGGGGTCGGCATTGGCATCTGGGTCGGCATCTGCATCGGAGCATCGGAGCATCGGGACATCGTGGCATCGGGGCATGGGGGCATCGGGGTATCTGGGCATCTGGGCATCTGGGCATCTGGGCATCTGGGCATCGGCATCGGCATCGGCATCGGCATCGGCATCGGCATCGGCATCGGCATCGGCATCGGCATCGGCATCGGCATCGGCATCGGCATCGGCATCGGCATCGGCATCGGCATCGGCATCGGCATCGGCATCGGCATCGGCATCGGCATCGGCATCATTATCGGCATCGGCATCGGCATCGGCATGGCAATCGGGGTCGGCATCTGCATCGGAGCATCGGAGTATTGGGGCATCGGGGAATCGGGGAATGGGGGAATCGGGGCATCAAGGCATCGGGGCATTGGGGCATCGGGGTATCAGGGCATCAGGGCATTGGGGCATCGGGGCATCGGGGCATTGGGGCATCGGGGCATGGGGGCATGGGGGCATCGGAGCTCGGGGCATCGGGGCATCGGGGCATCGGGGCATCAGGGCATCAGGGCATGGGGGCATGGGGGCATGGGTTCATGAGGGCATCAAGGCATCGGGGTATCGGGGCATCGGGGCATCGGGGCATTGGGGCATCAGGACATCGAGGCATCGGCATCGGCATCGGCATCGACATCGGGGTCGGTATCGGTGCATCAGCATCTGCATAGTCATCGTCATCGTCATCAGCATGGGCATTGGGGTGGGCATCTGGGCATCTGGGCATGGGAGCATCTGGGCATCTTGGTATCTGGGCATATGGGCATCTGGGCATCGGGGCATCGGGGCATCGGGGCATCGGGGCATCTGGGCATCTGGGCATCTGGGCATCTGGGCATCTGGGCATCTGGGCATCTGGGCATCTGGGCATCTGGGCATCTGGGCATCTGGGCATCGGCATCGGCATCGGCATTGGCATCGGCATCGGCACCGGCATCGGCATCGGCATCGGCATCGGCATCGGCATTGGCATCGGAATGGTAATCGGGGTCGGCATTGGCATCTGGGTCGGCATCTGCATCGGAGCATCGGAGCATCGGGGCATCGTGGCATCGGGGCATGGGGGCATCGGGGTATCTGGGCATCTGGGCATCTGGGCATCTGGGCATCTGGGCATCTGGGCATCGGCATCGGCATCGGCATCGGCATCGGCATCGGCATCGGCATCGGCATCGGCATCGGCATCGGCATCGGCATCGGCATCGGCATCGGCATCGGCATCGGCATCGGCATCGGCATCGGCATCGGCATCGGCATCGGCATCGGCATCATTATCGGCATCGGCATCGGCATCGGCATGGCAATCGGGGTCGGAATCTGCATCGGAGCATCGGAGTATTGGGGCATCGGGGCATCGGGGAATGGGGGAATCGGGGCATCAAGGCATCGGGGCATTGGGGCATCGGGGTATCAGGGCATCAGGGCATTGGGGCATCGGGGCATCGGGGCATTGGGGCATCTGGGTATCAGGGCATCAGGGCATCGGGGCATCGGGGCATCGGGGCATCGGGGCATCGGGGCATCGGGGCATCGGGGCTTCGGGGCATCGGGGCATCGGGGCATCGGGGCATCGGGGCATCAGGGCATCGGGGCATCGGGGCATCGGGGCATCGGGGCATCAGGGCATCGGGGGATCGGGGCATCGGGGCATCGGGGCATCGGGGCATCGGGGCATCGGGGCATCGGGGCATCGGGGCATCGGGGCATCTGGGCATCTGGGCATCTGGGCATCTGGGCATCTGGGCATCTGGGCATCTGGGCATCTGGGCATCTGGGCATCTGGGCATCTGGGCATCTGGGCATCTGGTCATCTGGTCATCTGGTCATCTGGGCATCTGGGCATATGGGCATCTGGGCATCTGGGCATCTGGGCATCTGGGAATCTGGGCATCGGCATCGGCATCGGCATTTGCATTGGCATCGGCACCGGCATCGGCATCGGCATCGGCATCGGCATCGGCATTGGCATCGGAATGGTAATCGGGGTCGGCATTGGCATCTGGGTCGGCATCTGCATCGGAGCATCGGAGCATCGGGGCATCGTGGCATCGGGGCATGGGGGCATCGGGGTATCTGGGCATCTGGGCATCTGGGCATCTGGGCATCTGGGCATCTGGGCATCGGCATCGGCATCGGCATCGGCATCGGCATCGGCATCGGCATCGGCATCGGCATCGGCATCGGCATCGGCATCGGCATCGGCATCGGCATCGGCATCGGCATCGGCATCGGCATCGGCATCGGCATCGGCATCGGCATCGGCATCGGCATCGGCATCATTATCGGCATCGGCATCGGCATCGGCATGGCAATCGGGGTCGGAATCTGCATCGGAGCATCGGAGTATTGGGGCATCGGGGCATCGGGGAATGGGGGAATCGGGGCATCAAGGCATCGGGGCATTGGGGCATCGGGGTATCAGGGCATCAGGGCATTGGGGCATCGGGGCATCGGGGCATTGGGGCATCTGGGTATCAGGGCATCAGGGCATCGGGGCATCGGGGCATCGGGGCATCGGGGCATCGGGGCATCGGGGCATCGGGACTTCGGGGCATCGGGGCATCGGGACATCGGGGCATCGGGGCATCAGGGCATCGGGGCATCGGGGCATCGGGGCATCGTGGCATCAGGGCATCGAAGGATCGGGGCATCGGGGCATCGGGGCATCGGGCATCGGGGCATCGGGGCATCGGGGCATCGGGGCATCGGGGCATCGGGGCATCGGGGCATCTGGGCATCTGGGCATCTGGGCATCTGGGCATCTGGGCATCTGGGCATCTGGGCATCTGGGCATCTGGGCATCTGGGCATCTGGTCATCGGGTCATCTGGTCATCTGGTCATCTGGTCATCTGGGCATCTGGGCATCTGGGCATCTGGGCATCTGGGCATCTGGGCATCTGGGAATCTGGGCATCGGCATCGGCATCGGCATTGGCATCGGCATCGGCACCGGCATAGGCATCGGCATCGGCATCGGCATTGGCATCGGAATGGTAATCGGGGTCGGCATTGGCATCTGGGTCGGCATCTGCATCGGAGCATCGGAGCATCGGGACATCGTGGCATCGGGGCATGGGGGCATCGGGGTATCTGGGCATCTGGGCATCTGGGCATCTGGGCATCTGGGCATCGGCATCGGCATCGGCATCGGCATCGGCATCGGCATCGGCATCGGCATCGGCATCGGCATCGGCATCGGCATCGGCATCGGCATCGGCATCGGCATCGGCATCGGCATCGGCATCGGCATCGGCATCGGCATCGGCATCGGCATCGGCATCGGCATCGGCATCGGCATCGGCATCGGCATCATTATCGGCATCGGCATCGGCATCGGCATGGCAATCGGGGTCGGAATCTGCATCGGAGCATCGGAGTATTGGGGCATCGGGGAATCGGGGAATGGGGGAATCGGGGCATCAAGGCATCGGGGCATTGGGGCATCGGGGTATCAGGGCATCAGGGCATTGGGGCATCGGGGCATCGGGGCATTGGGGCATCGGGGCATGGGGGCATGGGGGCATCGGAGCTCGGGGCATCGGGGCATCGGGGCATCGGGGCATCAGGGCATCAGGGCATGGGGGCATGGGGGCATGGGTTCATGAGGGCATCAAGGCATCGGGGTATCGGGGCATCGGGGCATCGGGGCATTGGGGCATCAGGACATCGAGGCATCGGCATCGGCATCGGCATCGACATCGGGGTCGGTATCGGTGCATCAGCATCTGCATAGTCATCGTCATCGTCATCAGCATGGGCATTGGGGTGGGCATCTGGGCATCTGGGCATGGGAGCATCTGGGCATCTTGGTATCTGGGCATATGGGCATCTGGGCATCGGGGCATCTGGGCATCTGGGCATCTGGGCATCGGGGCATCGGGGCATCTGGGCATCTGGGCATCTGGGCATCTGGGCATCTGGGCATCTGGGCATCTGGGCATCGGCATCGGCATCGGCATCGGCATCGGCATCGGCATCGGCATCGGCATCGGCATCGGCATCGGCATCGGCATCGGCATCGGCATCGGCATCGGCATCGGCATCGGCATCGGCATCGGCATCGGCATCGGCATCGGCATCGGCATCGGCATCGGCATCGGCATCGGCATCGGCATCGGCATCGGCATCGGCATCGGCATCGGCATCGGCATCGGCATCGGCATCGGCATCGGCATCGGCATCGGCATCGGCATCGGCATCGGCATCGGCATCGGCATCGGCATCGGCATCGGCATCGGCATCGGCATCGGCATCGGCATCGGCATCGGCATCGGCATCGGCATCGGCATCGGCATCGGCATCGGCATCGGCATCGGCATCGGCATCGGCATCGGCATCGGCATCGGCATCGGCATCGGCATCGGCATCGGCATCGGCATCGGCATCGGCATCGGCATCGGCATCGGCATCGGCATCGGCATCGGCATCGGCATCGGCATCGGCATCGGCATCGGCATCGGCATCGGCATCGGCATCGGCATCGGCATCGGCATCGGCATCGGCATCGGCATCGGCATCGGCATCGGCATCGGCATCGGCATCGGCATCGGCATCGGCATCGGCATCGGCATCGGCATCGGCATCGGCATCGGCATCGGCATCGGCATCGGCATCGGCATCGGCATCGGCATCGGCATCGGCATCGGCATCGGCATCGGCATCGGCATCGGCATCGGCATCGGCATCGGCATCGGCATCGGCATCGGCATCGGCATCGGCATCGGCATCGGCATCGGCATCGGCATCGGCATCGGCATCGGCATCGGCATCGGCATCGGCATCGGCATCGGCATCGGCATCGGCATCGGCATCGGCATCGGCATCGGCATCGGCATCGGCATCGGCATCGGCATCGGCATCGGCATCGGCATCGGCATCGGCATCGGCATCGGCATCGGCATCGGCATCGGCATCGGCATCGGCATCGGCATCGGCATCGGCATCGGCATCGGCATCGGCATCGGCATCGGCATCGGCATCGGCATCGGCATCGGCATCGGCATCGGCATCGGCATCGGCATCGGCATCGGCATCGGCATCGGCATCGGCATCGGCATCGGCATCGGCATCGGCATCGGCATCGGCATCGGCATCGGCATCGGCATCGGCATCGGCATCGGCATCGGCATCGGCATCGGCATCGGCATCGGCATCGGCATCGGCATCGGCATCGGCATCGGCATCGGCATCGGCATCGGCATCGGCATCGGCATCGGCATCGGCATCGGCATCGGCATCGGCATCGGCATCGGCATCGGCATCGGCATCGGCATCGGCATCGGCATCGGCATCGGCATCGGCATCGGCATCGGCATCGGCATCGGCATCGGCATCGGCATCGGCATCGGCATCGGCATCGGCATCGGCATCGGCATCGGCATCGGCATCGGCATCGGCATCGGCATCGGCATCGGCATCGGCATCGGCATCGGCATCGGCATCGGCATCGGCATCGGCATCGGCATCGGCATCGGCATCGGCATCGGCATCGGCATCGGCATCGGCATCGGCATCGGCATCGGCATCGGCATCGGCATCGGCATCGGCATCGGCATCGGCATCGGCATCGGCATCGGCATCGGCATCGGCATCGGCATCGGCATCGGCATCGGCATCGGCATCGGCATCGGCATCGGCATCGGCATCGGCATCGGCATCGGCATCGGCATCGGCATCGGCATCGGCATCGGCATCGGCATCGGCATCGGCATCGGCATCGGCATCGGCATCGGCATCGGCATCGGCATCGGCATCGGCATCGGCATCGGCATCGGCATCGGCATCGGCATCGGCATCGGCATCGGCATCGGCATCGGCATCGGCATCGGCATCGGCATCGGCATCGGCATCGGCATCGGCATCGGCATCGGCATCGGCATCGGCATCGGCATCGGCATCGGCATCGGCATCGGCATCGGCATCGGCATCGGCATCGGCATCGGCATCGGCATCGGCATCGGCATCGGCATCGGCATCGGCATCGGCATCGGCATCGGCATCGGCATCGGCATCGGCATCGGCATCGGCATCGGCATCGGCATCGGCATCGGCATCGGCATCGGCATCGGCATCGGCATCGGCATCGGCATCGGCATCGGCATCGGCATCGGCATCGGCATCGGCATCGGCATCGGCATCGGCATCGGCATCGGCATCGGCATCGGCATCGGCATCGGCATCGGCATCGGCATCGGCATCGGCATCGGCATCGGCATCGGCATCGGCATCGGCATCGGCATCGGCATCGGCATCGGCATCGGCATCGGCATCGGCATCGGCATCGGCATCGGCATCGGCATCGGCATCGGCATCGGCATCGGCATCGGCATCGGCATCGGCATCGGCATCGGCATCGGCATCGGCATCGGCATCGGCATCGGCATCGGCATCGGCATCGGCATCGGCATCGGCATCGGCATCGGCATCGGCATCGGCATCGGCATCGGCATCGGCATCGGCATCGGCATCGGCATCGGCATCGGCATCGGCATCGGCATCGGCATCGGCATCGGCATCGGCATCGGCATCGGCATCGGCATCGGCATCGGCATCGGCATCGGCATCGGCATCGGCATCGGCATCGGCATCGGCATCGGCATCGGCATCGGCATCGGCATCGGCATCGGCATCGGCATCGGCATCGGCATCGGCATCGGCATCGGCATCGGCATCGGCATCGGCATCGGCATCGGCATCGGCATCGGCATCGGCATCGGCATCGGCATCGGCATCGGCATCGGCATCGGCATCGGCATCGGCATCGGCATCGGCATCGGCATCGGCATCGGCATCGGCATCGGCATCGGCATCGGCATCGGCATCGGCATCGGCATCGGCATCGGCATCGGCATCGGCATCGGCATCGGCATCGGCATCGGCATCGGCATCGGCATCGGCATCGGCATCGGCATCGGCATCGGCATCGGCATCGGCATCGGCATCGGCATCGGCATCGGCATCGGCATCGGCATCGGCATCGGCATCGGCATCGGCATCGGCATCGGCATCGGCATCGGCATCGGCATCGGCATCGGCATCGGCATCGGCATCGGCATCGGCATCGGCATCGGCATCGGCATCGGCATCGGCATCGGCATCGGCATCGGCATCGGCATCGGCATCGGCATCGGCATCGGCATCGGCATCGGCATCGGCATCGGCATCGGCATCGGCATCGGCATCGGCATCGGCATCGGCATCGGCATCGGCATCGGCATCGGCATCGGCATCGGCATCGGCATCGGCATCGGCATCGGCATCGGCATCGGCATCGGCATCGGCATCGGCATCGGCATCGGCATCGGCATCGGCATCGGCATCGGCATCGGCATCGGCATCGGCATCGGCATCGGCATCGGCATCGGCATCGGCATCGGCATCGGCATCGGCATCGGCATCGGCATCGGCATCGGCATCGGCATCGGCATCGGCATCGGCATCGGCATCGGCATCGGCATCGGCATCGGCATCGGCATCGGCATCGGCATCGGCATCGGCATCGGCATCGGCATCGGCATCGGCATCGGCATCGGCATCGGCATCGGCATCGGCATCGGCATCGGCATCGGCATCGGCATCGGCATCGGCATCGGCATCGGCATCGGCATCGGCATCGGCATCGGCATCGGCATCGGCATCGGCATCGGCATCGGCATCGGCATCGGCATCGGCATCGGCATCGGCATCGGCATCGGCATCGGCATCGGCATCGGCATCGGCATCGGCATCGGCATCGGCATCGGCATCGGCATCGGCATCGGCATCGGCATCGGCATCGGCATCGGCATCGGCATCGGCATCGGCATCGGCATCGGCATCGGCATCGGCATCGGCATCGGCATCGGCATCGGCATCGGCATCGGCATCGGCATCGGCATCGGCATCGGCATCGGCATCGGCATCGGCATCGGCATCGGCATCGGCATCGGCATCGGCATCGGCATCGGCATCGGCATCGGCATCGGCATCGGCATCGGCATCGGCATCGGCATCGGCATCGGCATCGGCATCGGCATCGGCATCGGCATCGGCATCGGCATCGGCATCGGCATCGGCATCGGCATCGGCATCGGCATCGGCATCGGCATCGGCATCGGCATCGGCATCGGCATCGGCATCGGCATCGGCATCGGCATCGGCATCGGCATCGGCATCGGCATCGGCATCGGCATCGGCATCGGCATCGGCATCGGCATCGGCATCGGCATCGGCATCGGCATCGGCATCGGCATCGGCATCGGCATCGGCATCGGCATCGGCATCGGCATCGGCATCGGCATCGGCATCGGCATCGGCATCGGCATCGGCATCGGCATCGGCATCGGCATCGGCATCGGCATCGGCATCGGCATCGGCATCGGCATCGGCATCGGCATCGGCATCGGCATCGGCATCGGCATCGGCATCGGCATCGGCATCGGCATCGGCATCGGCATCGGCAATCGGGGTCGGAATCTGCATCGGAGCATCGGAGTATTGGGGCATCGGGGCATCGGGGAATGGGGGAATCGGGGCATCAAGGCATCGGGGCATTGGGGCATCGGGGTATCAGGGCATCAGGGCATTGGGGCATCGGGGCATCGGGGCATTGGGGCATCTGGATATCAGGGCATCAGGGCATCGGGGCATCGGGGCATCGGGGCATCGGGGCATCGGGGCATCGGGGCATCGGGGCATCGGGGCATCGGGGCATCGGGGCATCGGGGCATCGGGGCTTCAGGGCATCGGGGCATCGGGGCATCGGGGCATCGTGGCATCAGGGCATCGGGGGATCGGGGCATCGGGGCATCGGGGCATCGGGGCATCGGGGCATCGGGGCATCGGGGCATCGGGGCATCGGGGCATCTGGGCATCGGGGCATCTGGGCATCTGGGCATCTGGGCATCTGGGCATCTGGGCATCGGGGCATCTGGGCATCTGGGCATCTGGGCATCTGGGCATCGGCATCGGCATCGGCATCGGCATCGGCATCGGCATCGGCATCGGCATCGGCATCGGCATCGGCATCGGCATCGGCATCGGCATCGGCATCGGCATCGGCATCGGCATCGGCATCGGCATCGGCATCGGCATCGGCATCGGCATCGGCATCGGCATCGGCATCGGCATCGGCATCGGCATCGGCATCGGCATCGGCATCGGCATCGGCATCGGCATCGGCATCGGCATCGGCATCGGCATCGGCATCGGCATCGGCATCGGCATCGGCATCGGCATCGGCATCGGCATCGGCATCGGCATCGGCATCGGCATCGGCATCGGCATCGGCATCGGCATCGGCATCGGCATCGGCATCGGCATCGGCATCGGCATCGGCATCGGCATCGGCATCGGCATCGGCATCGGCATCGGCATCGGCATCGGCATCGGCATCGGCATCGGCATCGGCATCGGCATCGGCATCGGCATCGGCATCGGCATCGGCATCGGCATCGGCATCGGCATCGGCATCGGCATCGGCATCGGCATCGGCATCGGCATCGGCATCGGCATCGGCATCGGCATCGGCATCGGCATCGGCATCGGCATCGGCATCGGCATCGGCATCGGCATCGGCATCGGCATCGGCATCGGCATCGGCATCGGCATCGGCATCGGCATCGGCATCGGCATCGGCATCGGCATCGGCATCGGCATCGGCATCGGCATCGGCATCGGCATCGGCATCGGCATCGGCATCGGCATCGGCATCGGCATCGGCATCGGCATCGGCATCGGCATCGGCATCGGCATCGGCATCGGCATCGGCATCGGCATCGGCATCGGCATCGGCATCGGCATCGGCATCGGCATCGGCATCGGCATCGGCATCGGCATCGGCATCGGCATCGGCATCGGCATCGGCATCGGCATCGGCATCGGCATCGGCATCGGCATCGGCATCGGCATCGGCATCGGCATCGGCATCGGCATCGGCATCGGCATCGGCATCGGCATCGGCATCGGCATCGGCATCGGCATCGGCATCGGCATCGGCATCGGCATCGGCATCGGCATCGGCATTGGCATCGGAATGGTAATCGGGGTCGGCATTGGCATCTGGGTCGGCATCTGCATCGGAGCATCGGAGCATCGGGGCATCGTGGCATCGGGGCATGGGGGCATCGGGGTATCTGGGCATCTGGGCATCTGGGCATCTGGGCATCTGGGCATCGGCATCGGCATCGGCATCGGCATCGGCATCGGCATCGGCATCGGCATCGGCATCGGCATCGGCATCGGCATCGGCATCGGCATCATTATCGGCATCGGCATCGGCATCGGCATGGCAATCGGGGTCGGAATCTGCATCGGAGCATCGGAGTATTGGGGCATCGGGGAATCGGGGAATGGGGGAATCGGGGCATCAAGGCATCGGGGCATTGGGGCATCGGGGTATCAGGGCATCAGGGCATTGGGGCATCGGGGCATCGGGGCATTGGGGCATCGGGGCATGGGGGCATGGGGGCATCGGAGCTCGGGGCATCGGGGCATCGGGGCATCGGGGCATCAGGGCATCAGGGCATGGGGGCATGGGGGCATGGGTTCATGAGGGCATCAAGGCATCGGGGTATCGGGGCATCGGGGCATCGGGGCATTGGGGCATCAGGACATCGAGGCATCGGCATCGGCATCGGCATCGACATCGGGGTCGGTATCGGTGCATCAGCATCTGCATAGTCATCGTCATCGTCATCGGCATGGGCATTGGGGTGGGCATCTGGGCATCTGGGCATGGGAGCATCTGGGCATCTTGGTATCTGGGCATATGGGCATCTGGGCATCGGGGCATCTGGGCATCTGGGCATCTGGGCATCGGGGCATCTGGGCATCTGGGCATCTGGGCATCTGGGCATCTGGGCATCTGGGCATCTGGGCATCTGGGCATCGGGGCATCTGGGCATCTGGGCATCTGGGCATCTGGGCATCTGGTCATCTGGTCATCTGGTCATCTGGGCATCTGGGCATATGGGCATCTGGGCATCTGGGCATCTGGGCATCTGGGAATCTGGGCATCGGCATCGGCATCGGCATTGGCATCGGCATCGGCACCGGCATCGGCATCGGCATCGGCATCGGCATTGGCATCGGAATGGTAATCGGGGTCGGCATTGGCATCTGGGTCGGCATCTGCATCGGAGCATCGGAGCATCGGGGCATCGTGGCATCGGGGCATGGGGGCATCGGGGTATCTGGGCATCTGGGCATCTGGGCATCTGGGCATCTGGGCATCGGCATCGGCATCGGCATCGGCATCGGCATCGGCATCGGCATCGGCATCGGCATCGGCATCGGCATCGGCATCGGCATCATTATCGGCATCGGCATCGGCATCGGCATGGCAATCGGGGTCGGAATCTGCATCGGAGCATCGGAGTATTGGGGCATCGGGGCATCGGGGAATGGGGGAATCGGGGCATCAAGGCATCGGGGCATTGGGGCATCGGGGTATCAGGGCATCAGGGCATTGGGGCATCGGGGCATCGGGGCATTGGGGCATCTGGGTATCAGGGCATCAGGGCATCGGGGCATCGGGGCATCGGGGCATCGGGGCATCGGGGCATCGGGGCATCGGGGCTTCGGGGCATCGGGGCATCGGGGCATCGGGGCATCGGGGCATCAGGGCATCGGGGCATCGGGGCATCGGGGCATCGTGGCATCAGGGCATCGAAGGATCGGGGCATCGGGGCATCGGGGCATCGGGGCATCGGGGCATCGGGGCACCGGGGCATCGGGGCATCGGGGCATCTGGGCATCTGGGCATCTGGGCATCTGGGCATCTGGGCATCTGGGCATCTGGGCATCTGGGCATCTGGGCATCTGGGCATCTGGGCATCTGGTCATCTGGTCATCTGGTCATCTGGTCATCTGGTCATCTGGGCATCTGGGCATCTGGGCATCTGGGCATCTGGGCATCTGGGAATCTGGGCATCGGCATCGGCATCGGCATTGGCATCGGCATCGGCACCGGCATAGGCATCGGCATCGGCATCGGCATTGGCATCGGAATGGTAATCGGGGTCGGCATTGGCATCTGGGTCGGCATCTGCATCGGAGCATCGGAGCATCGGGGCATCGTGGCATCGGGGCATGGGGGCATCGGGGTATCTGGGCATCTGGGCATCTGGGCATCTGGGCATCTGGGCATCGGCATCGGCATCGGCATCGGCATCGGCATCGGCATCGGCATCGGCATCGGCATCGGCATCGGCATCGGCATCGGCATCGGCATCGGCATCGGCATCGGCATCGGCATCATTATCGGCATCGGCATCGGCATCGGCATGGCAATCGGGGTCGGAATCTGCATCGGAGCATCGGAGTATTGGGGCATCGGGGCATCGGGGAATGGGGGAATCGGGGCATCAAGGCATCGGGGCATTGGGGCATCGGGGTATCAGGGCATCAGGGCATTGGGGCATCGGGGCATCGGGGCATTGGGGCATCGGGGCATGGGGGCATGGGGGCATCGGAGCTCGGGGCATCGGGGCATCGGGGCATCGGGGCATCAGGGCATCAGGGCATGGGGGCATGGGGGCATGGGTTCATGAGGGCATCAAGGCATCGGGGTATCGGGGCATCGGGGCATCGGGGCATTGGGGCATCAGGACATCGAGGCATCGGCATCGGCATCGGCATCGACATCGGGGTCGGTATCGGTGCATCAGCATCTGCATAGTCATCGTCATCGTCATCAGCATGGGCATTGGGGTGGGCATCTGGGCATCTGGGCATGGGAGCATCTGGGCATCTTGGTATCTGGGCATATGGGCATCTGGGCATCGGGGCATCTGGGCATCTGGGCATCTGGGCATCGGGGCATCTGGGCATCTGGGCATCTGGGCATCTGGGCATCTGGGCATCTGGGCATCTGGGCATCTGGGCATCTGGGCATCTGGGCATCTGGGCATCTGGGCATCTGGGCATCGGCATCGGCATCGGCATTGGCATCGGCATCGGCACCGGCATCGGCATCGGCATCGGCATCGGCATTGGCATTGGAATGGTAATCGGGGTCGGCATTGGCATCTGGGTCGGCATCTGCATCGGAGCATCAGAGCATCGGGGCATCGTGGCATCGGGGCATGGGGGCATCGGGGTATCTGGGCATCTGGGCATCTGGGCATCTGGGCATCTGGGCATCTGGGCATCGGCATCGGCATCGGCATCGGCATCGGCATCGGCATCGGCATCGGCATCGGCATCGGCATCGGCATCGGCATCGGCATCGGCATCGGCATCGGCATCGGCATCGGCATCGGCATCGGCATCATTATCGGCATCGGCATCGGCATCGGCATGGCAATCGGGGTCGGAATCTGCATCGGAGCATCGGAGTATTGGGGCATCGGGGCATCGGGGAATGGGGGAATCGGGGCATCAAGGCATCGGGGCATTGGGGCATCGGGGTATCAGGGCATCAGGGCATTGGGGCATCGGGGCATCGGGGCATTGGGGCATCTGGATATCAGGGCATCAGGGCATCGGGGCATCGGGGCATCGGGGCATCGGGGCATTGGGGCATCGGGCATCGGGGCTTCGGGGCATCGGGGCATCGGGGCATCGGGGCATCGGGGCATCAGGGCATCGGGGCATCGGGGCATCGGGGCATCGTGGCATCAGGGCATCGGGGGATCGGGGCATCGGGGCATCGGGGCATCGGGGCATCGGGGCATCGGGACATCGGGGCATCGGGGCATCGGGGCATCTGGGCATCTGGGCATCTGGGCATCTGGGCATCTGGGCATCTGGGCATCTGGGCATCGGGGCATCTGGGCATCTGGGCATCTGGGCATCTGGGCATCTGGTCATCTGGTCATCTGGTCATCTGGGCATCTGGGCATATGGGCATCTGGGCATCTGGGCATCTGGGCATCTGGGAATCTGGGCATCGGCATCGGCATCGGCATTGGCATCGGCATCGGCACCGGCATCGGCATCGGCATCGGCATCGGCATTGGCATCGGAATGGTAATCGGGGTCGGCATTGGCATCTGGGTCGGCATCTGCATCGGAGCATCGGAGCATCGGGGCATCGTGGCATCGGGGCATGGGGGCATCGGGGTATCTGGGCATCTGGGCATCTGGGCATCTGGGCATCTGGGCATCTGGGCATCTGGGCATCAACATCGGCATCGGCATCGGCATCGGCATCGGCATCGGCATCGGCATCGGCATCGGCATCGGCATCGGCATCGGCATCGGCATCGGCATCGGCATCATTATCGGCATCGGCATCGGCATCGGCATGGCAATCGGGGTCGGAATCTGCATCGGAGCATCGGAGTATTGGGGCATCGGGGCATCGGGGAATGGGGGAATCGGGGCATCAAGGCATCGGGGCATTGGGGCATCGGGGTATCAGGGCATCAGGGCATTGGGGCATCGGGGCATCGGGGCATTGGGGCATCTGGGTATCAGGGCATCAGGGCATCGGGGCATCGGGGCATCGTGGCATCGGGGCATCGGGGCATCGGGGCATCGGGGCTTCGGGGCATCGGGGCATCGGGGCATCGGGGCATCGGGGCATCAGGGCATCGGGGCATCGGGGCATCGGGGCATCGTGGCATCAGGGCATCGAAGGATCGGGGCATCGGGGCATCGGGGCATCGGGGCATCGGGGCATCGGGGCACCGGGGCATCGGGGCATCTGGGCATCTGGGCATCTGGGCATCTGGGCATCTGGGCATCTGGGCATCTGGGCATCTGGGCATCTGGGCATCTGGGCATCTGGGCATCTGGGCATCTGGTCATCTGGTCATCTGGTCATCTGGGCATCTGGGCATCTGGTCATCTGGGCATCTGGGCATCTGGGCATCTGGGCATCTGGGCATCTGGGATTCTGGGCATCGGCATCGGCATCGGCATTGGCATCGGCATCGGCACCGGCATAGGCATCGGCATCGGCATCGGCATTGGCATCGGAATGGTAATCGGGGTCGGCATTGGCATCTGGGTCGGCATCTGCATCGGAGCATCGGAGCATCGGGGCATCGTGGCATCGGGGCATGGGGGCATCGGGGTATCTGGGCATCTGGGCATCTGGGCATCTGGGCATCTGGGCATCGGCATCGGCATCGGCATCGGCATCGGCATCGGCATCGGCATCGGCATCGGCATCGGCATCGGCATCGGCATCGGCATCGGCATCGGCATCGGCATCGGCATCGGCATCGGCATCATTATCGGCATCGGCATCGGCATCGGCATGGCAATCGGGGTCGGAATCTGCATCGGAGCATCGGAGTATTGGGGCATCGGGGAATCGGGGAATGGGGGAATCGGGGCATCAAGGCATCGGGGCATTGGGGCATCGGGGTATCAGGGCATCAGGGCATTGGGGCATCGGGGCATCGGGGCATTGGGGCATCGGGGCATGGGGGCATGGGGGCATCGGAGCTCGGGGCATCGGGGCATCGGGGCATCGGGGCATCAGGGCATCAGGGCATGGGGGCATGGGGGCATGGGTTCATGAGGGCATCAAGGCATCGGGGTATCGGGGCATCGGGGCATCGGGGCATTGGGGCATCAGGACATCGAGGCATCGGCATCGGCATCGGCATCGACATCGGGGTCGGTATCGGTGCATCAGCATCTGCATAGTCATCGTCATCGTCATCAGCATGGGCATTGGGGTGGGCATCTGGGCATCTGGGCATGGGAGCATCTGGGCATCTTGGTATCTGGGCATATGGGCATCTGGGCATCGGGGCATCTGGGCATCTGGGCATCTGGGCATCTGGGCATCTGGGCATCTGGGCATCTGGGCATCTGGGCATCTGGGCATCTGGGCATCTGGGCATCTGGGCATCTGGGCATCGGCATCGGCATCGGCATTGGCATCGGCATCGGCACCGGCATCGGCATCGGCATCGGCATTGGCATCGGAATGGTAATCGGGGTCGACATTGGCATCTGGGTCGGCATCTGCATCAGAGCATCGGAGCATCGGGGCATCGTGGAATCGGGGCATGGGGGCATCGGGGTATCTGGGCATCTGGGCATCTGGGCATCTGGGCATCTGGGCATCGGCATCGGCATCGGCATCGGCATCGGCATCATTATCGGCATCGGCATCGGCATCGGCATGGCAATCGGGGTCGGAATCTGCATCGGAGCATCGGAGCATTGGGGCATCGGGGCATCGGGGAATGGGGGAATCCGGGCATCAAGGCATCCGGGCATTGGGGCATCGGGGCATCAGGGCATCAGGGCGTTGGGGCATCGGGGCATCGGGGCATTGGGGCATCGGGGCATGGGGGCATCGGAGCCCGGGGCATCGGGGCATCGGGGCATCGGGGCATCAGGGCATCAGGGCATGGGGGCATGGGGGCATGGGTTCATGAGGGCATCAAGGCATCGGGGTATCGGGGCATCGGGGCATCGGGGCATTGGGGCATCAGGACATCGAGGCATCGGCATCGGCATCGGCATCGACATCGGGGTCGGTATCGGTGCATCAGCATCTGCATAGTCATCGTCATCGTCATCAGCATGGGCATTGGGGTGGGCATCTGGGCATCTGGGCATGGGAGCATCTGGGCATCTTGGTATCTGGGCATATGGGCATCTGGGCATCGGGGCATCTGGGCATCTGGGCATCTGGGCATCTGGGCATCTGGGCATCTGGGCATCTGGGCATCTGGGCATCTGGGCATCTGGGCATCTGGGCATCTGGGCATCTGGGCATCGGCATCGGCATCGGCATTGGCATCGGCATCGGCACCGGCATCGGCATCGGCATCGGCATTGGCATCGGAATGGTAATCGGGGTCGACATTGGCATCTGGGTCGGCATCTGCATCAGAGCATCGGAGCATCGGGGCATCGTGGAATCGGGGCATGGGGGCATCGGGGTATCTGGGCATCTGGGCATCTGGGCATCTGGGCATCTGGGCATCGGCATCGGCATCGGCATCGGCATCGGCATCATTATCGGCATCGGCATCGGCATCGGCATGGCAATCGGGGTCGGAATCTGCATCGGAGCATCGGAGCATTGGGGCATCGGGGCATCGGGGAATGGGGGAATCCGGGCATCAAGGCATCCGGGCATTGGGGCATCGGGGCATCAGGGCATCAGGGCGTTGGGGCATCGGGGCATCGGGGCATTGGGGCATCGGGGCATGGGGGCATCGGAGCCCGGGGCATCGGGGCATCGGGGCATCGGGGCATCAGGGCATCAGGGCATGGGGGCATGGGGGCATGGGTTCATGAGGGCATCAAGGCATCGGGGTATCGGGGCATCGGGGCATCGGGGCATTGGGGCATCAGGACATCGAGGCATCGGGGCATCGGGGCATCAGGGCATGGGGGTATCGGGGCATCGGGGCATCGGGGCATCGGCATCGGCATCGGCATCGGCATCGGGGTCGGTATCGGTGCATCAGCATCTGCATAGTCATCGTCATCGTCATCGGCATGGGCATTGGGGTGGGCATCTGGGCATCTGGGCATGGGAGCATCTGGGCATCTTGGTATCTGGGCATTTGGGCATCTGGGCATCGGGGCATCTGGGCATCTGGGCATCTGGGCATCGGGGCATCGGGGCATCTGGGCATCTGGGCATCTGGGCATCTGGGCATCTGGGCATCTGGGCATCTGGGCATCTGGGCATCTGGGCATCTGGGCATCTGGGCATCTGGGCATCTGGGCATCGGCATCGGCATCGGCATCGGCATCGGCATCGGCATCGGCATCGGCATCGGCAACGGCATCGGCATCGGCATCGGCATCGGCATCAGCGTCGGCATCGGTATCGGCATCATTATCAGGATCGGCATTGGCATCGGCATGGCAATCGGGGTCGGCATCTGCATCGGAGCATCGGAGCATCGGGGCATCGGGGCATCGGGGAATGGGGTAATCGGGGCATCAAGGCATTAGGGCATTGGGGCATCGGGGCATCAGGGCATCAGGGCATTGGGGCATCGGGGCATTGGGGCATGGTGGCATGGGGGCATGGTGGCATGAGGGCATCCGAGCACGGGGCATCGGGGCATCGGGGCATCGGGGCATCAGGGCATCAGGGCATGGGGGCATGGGGGCATGGGTTCATGAGGGCATCAAGGCATCGGGGTATCGGGGCATCGGGGCATCGGGGCATTGGGGCATCGGGACATCGAGGCATCGGGGCATCAGGGCATGGGGGTATCGGGGCATCGGGGCATCGGGGCATCGGCATCGGCATCGGCATCGGCATCGGGGTCGGTATCGGTGCATCAGCATCTGCATAGTCATCGTCATCGTCATCGGCATGGGCATTGGGGTGGGCATCTGGGCATCTGGGCATGGGAGCATCTGGGCATCTTGGTATCTGGGCATCTGGGCATCTGGGCATCTGGGCATCTGGGCATCTGGGCATCTGGGCATCTGGGCATCTGGGCATCTGGGCATCTGGGCATCTGGGCATCTGGGCATCTGGGCATCTGGGCATCTGGGCATCTGGGCATCTGGGCATCTGGGCATCTGGGCATCTGGGCATCTGGGCATCTGGGCATCGGCATCGGCATCGGCATCGGCATCGGCATCGGCATCGGCATCGGCATCGGCATCGGCATCGGCAACGGCATCGGCATCGGCATCGGTATCGGCATCAGCGTCGGCATCGGTATCGGCATCATTATCAGGATCGGCATTGGCATCGGCATGGCAATCGGGGTCGGCATCTGCATCGGAGCATCGGAGCATCGGGGCATCGGGGCATCGGGGAATGGGGTAATCGGGGCATCAAGGCATTAGGGCATTGGGGCATCGGGGCATCAGGGCATCAGGGCATTGGGGCATCGGGGCATTGGGGCATGGTGGCATGGGGGCATGGGGGCATGAGGGCATCCGAGCACGGGGCATCGGGGCATCGGGGCATCGGGGCATCAGGGCATCAGGGCATGGGGGCATGGGGGCATGGGTTCATGAGGGCATCAAGGCATCGGGGTATCGGGGCATCGGGGCATCGGGGCATTGGGGCATCGGGACATCGAGGCATCGGGGCATCGGGGCATCAGGGCATGGGGGTATCGGGGCATCGGGGCATCGGGGCATCGGCATCGGCATCGGCATCGGCATCGGGGTCGGTATCGGTGCATCAGCATCTGCATAGTCATCGTCATCGTCATCGGCATGGGCATTGGGGTGGGCATCTGGGCATCTGGGCATGGGAGCATCTGGGCATCTTGGTATCTGGGCATCTGGGCATCTGGGCATCGGGGCATCTGGGCATCTGGGCATCTGGGCATCTGGGCATCTGGGCATCTGGGCATCTGGGCATCTGGGCATCTGGGCATCTGGGCATCTGGGCATCGGCATCGGCATCGGCATCGGCATCGGCATCGGCATCGGCATCGGCATCGGCAACGGCATCGGCATCGGCATCGGCATCGGCATCAGCGTCGGCATCGGTATCGGCATCATTATCAGGATCGGCATTGGCATCGGCATGGCAATCGGGGTCGGCATCTGCATCGGAGCATCGGAGCATCGGGGCATCGGGGCATCGGGGAATGGGGTAATCGGGGCATCAAGGCATTAGGGCATTGGGGCATCGGGGCATCAGGGCATCAGGGCATTGGGGCATCGGGGCATTGGGGCATGGTGGCATGGGGGCATGGGGGCATGAGGGCATCCGAGCACGGGGCATCGGGGCATCGGGGCATCGGGGCATCAGGGCATCAGGGCATGGGGGCATGGGGGCATGGGTTCATGAGGGCATCAAGGCATCGGGGTATCGGGGCATCGGGGCATCGGGGCATTGGGGCATCGGGACATCGAGGCATCGGGGCATCAGGGCATGGGGGTATCGGGGCATCGGGGCATCGGGGCATCGGCATCGGCATCGGCATCGGCATCGGGGTCGGTATCGGTGCATCAGCATCTGCATAGTCATCGTCATCGTCATCGGCATGGGCATTGGGGTGGGCATCTGGGCATCTGGGCATGGGAGCATCTGGGCATCTTGGTATCTGGGCATCTGGGCATCTGGGCATCTGGGCATCTGGGCATCTGGGCATCTGGGCATCTGGGCATCTGGGCATCTGGGCATCTGGGCATCTGGGCATCTGGGCATCTGGGCATCTGGGCATCTGGGCATCTGGGCATCTGGGCATCTGGGCATCTGGGCATCTGGGCATCTGGGCATCTGGGCATCGGCATCGGCATCGGCATCGGCATCGGCATCGGCATCGGCATCGGCATCGGCATCGGCATCGGCAACGGCATCGGCATCGGCATCGGTATCGGCATCAGCGTCGGCATCGGTATCGGCATCATTATCAGGATCGGCATTGGCATCGGCATGGCAATCGGGGTCGGCATCTGCATCGGAGCATCGGAGCATCGGGGCATCGGGGCATCGGGGAATGGGGTAATCGGGGCATCAAGGCATTAGGGCATTGGGGCATCGGGGCATCAGGGCATCAGGGCATTGGGGCATCGGGCATTGGGGCATGGTGGCATGGGGGCATGGGGGCATGAGGGCATCCGAGCACGGGGCATCGGGGCATCGGGGCATCGGGGCATCAGGGCATCAGGGCATGGGGGCATGGGGGCATGGGTTCATGAGGGCATCAAGGCATCGGGGTATCGGGGCATCGGGGCATCGGGGCATTGGGGCATCGGGACATCGAGGCATCGGGGCATCGGGGCATCAGGGCATGGGGGTATCGGGGCATCGGGGCATCGGGGCATCGGCATCGGCATCGGCATCGGCATCGGGGTCGGTATCGGTGCATCAGCATCTGCATAGTCATCGTCATCGTCATCGGCATGGGCATTGGGGTGGGCATCTGGGCATCTGGGCATGGGAGCATCTGGGCATCTTGGTATCTGGGCATCTGGGCATCTGGGCATCTGGGCATCTGGGCATCTGGGCATCTGGGCATCTGGGCATCTGGGCATCTGGGCATCTGGGCATCTGGGCATCTGGGCATCTGGGCATCTGGGCATCTGGGCATCTGGGCATCTGGGCATCTGGGCATCTGGGCATCTGGGCATCTGGGCATCTGGGCATCTGGGCATCTGGGCATCGGCATCAGCATCGGCATCGGCATCGGCATCGGCATCGGCAACGGCATCGGCATCGGCATCGGCATCGGCATCGGCATCAGCGTCGGCATCGGCATCGGCATCATTATCAGCATCGGCATTGGCATCGGCATGGCAATCGGGGTCGGCATCTGCATCGGAGCATCGGAGCATCGGGGCATCGGGGCATCGGGGAATGGGGTAATCGGGGCATCAAGGCATCAGGGCATTGGGGCATCGGGGCATCAGGGCATCAGGGCATTGGGGCATCGGGGCATTGGGGCATGGTGGCATGGGGGCATGGGGGCATGGGGGCATCGGAGCTCGGGGCATCGGGGCATGGGGGCATCTGGGCATCTGGGCATCTGGGCATCTGGGCATCTGGGCATCTGGGCATCTGGGCATCTGGGCATCTGGGCATCTGGGCATCTGGGCATCTGGGCATCTGGGCATCTGGGCATCTGGGCATCTGGGCATCTGGGCATCTGGGCATCTGGGCATCTGGGCATCTGGGCATCGGCATCGGCATTGGCATTGGCATCGGCATCGGCACCGGCATCGGCATCGGCATCGGCATCGGCATCGGCATCGGCATTGGCATCGGAATGGTAATCGGGGTCGGCATTGGCATCTGGGTCGGCATCTGCATCGGAGCATCGGAGCATCGGGGCATCGTGGCATCGGGGCATTGGGGCATCGGGACATCGGGGCATCTGGGCATCGGGGCATCAGGGCATGGGGGTATCGGGGCATCGGGGCATCGGGGCATCGGCATCGGCATCGGCATCGGCATCGGGGTCGGTATCAGTGCTTCAGCATCGGCATCGCCATCGTCATCGTCATCGGCATGGGCATTGGAGTGGGCATCTGGGCTTCGGGGCATGGGAGCATCTGGGCATCTGGGTATCTGGGCATCTGGGCATCTGGGCATCTGGGCATCTGGGCATCTGGGCATCTGGGCATCTGGGCATCTGGGCATCTGGGCATCTGGGCATCTGGGCATCTGGGCATTGGGGCATTGGGGCATCGGGGCATCGGGGCATCGGGGCATCGGGGCATCGGGGCATCGGGGCATCGGGGCATCGGGGCATCGGGGCATCGGGGCATCGGGGCATCGGGGCATCGGGGCATCGGGGCATCGGGGCATCGGGGCATCGGGGCATCGGGGCATCGGGGCATCTGGGCATCTGGGCATCTGGGCATCTGGGCATCTGGGCATCTGGGCATCTGGGCATCTGGGCATCTGGGCATCTGGGCATCTGGGCATCTGGGCATCGGCATCGGCATCGGCATTGGCATCGGCATCGGCACCGGCATCAGCATCGGCATCGGCATCGGCATTGGCATCGGAATGGTAATCGGGGTCGGCATTGGCATCTGCATCGGAGCATCGGAGCATCGGGGCATCGTGGCATGGGGGCATGGGGGCATCGGGGTATCTGGGCCTCTGGGCATCTAGGCATCTGGGCATCTGGGCATCTGGGCATCGGCATCGGCATCGGCATCGGCATCGGCATCGGCATCGGCATCGGCATCGGCATCGGCATCGGCATCGGCATCGGCATCGGCATCGGCATCGGCATCGGCATCGGCATCGGCATCGGCATCGGCATCGGCATCGGCATCGGCATCGGCATCGGCATCGGCATCGGCATCGGCATCGGCATCGGCATCGGCATCGGCATCGGCATCGGCATCGGCATCGGCATCGGCATCGGCATCGGCATCGGCATCGGCATCGGCATCGGCATCGGCATCGGCATCGGCATCGGCATCGGCATCGGCATCGGCATCGGCATCGGCATCGGCATCGGCATCGGCATCGGCATCGGCATCGGCATCGGCATCGGCATCGGCATCGGCATCGGCATCGAAATCGGCATCGGCATCGGCATCGGCATCGGCATCGGCATCGGCATCGGCATCGGCATCGGCATCGGCATCGGCATCGGCATCGGCATCGGCATCGGCATCGGCATCGGCATCGGCATCGGCATCGGCATCGGCATCGGCATCGGCATTGGCATCGGCATGGCAATCGGGGTCGGAATCTGCATCGGAGCATCGGAGCATTGGGGCATCGGGGCATCGGGGAATGGGGGAATCGGGGCATCAAGGCATCGGGGCATTGGGGCATCGGGGCATCAGGGCATCAGGGCATTGGGGCATTGGGGCATCGGGGCATTGGGGCATCGGGGCATGGGGGCATGGGGGCATCGGAGCTCGGGGCATCGGGGCATCGGGGCATTGGGGCATCAGGGCATCAGGGCATGGGGGCATGGGGGCATGGGTTCATCAGGGCATCAAGGCATCGGGGCATCGGGGCATCAGGGCATCGGGGCATTGGGGCATCAGGACATCGAGGCATCGGGGCATCGGGGCATCAGGGCATGGGGGTATCGGGGCATCGGGGCATCGGGGCATCGGGGCATCGGCATCGGCATCGGCATCGGCATCGGGGTCGGTATCGGTGCATCAGCATCGGCATAGTCATCGTCATCGTCATCGGCATGGGCTTTGGGGTGGGCATCTGGGCATCGGGGCATGGGAGCATCTGGGCATCTGGGTATCTGGGCATCTGGGCATCTGGGCATCTGGGCATCTGGGCATCTGGGCATCTGGGCATCTGGGCATCGGGGCATCTGGGCATCTGGGCATCTGGGCATCTGGGCATCTGGGCATCTGGGCATCTTGGCATCTGGGCATCTTGGCATCTGGGCATCGGCATCGGCATCGGCATCGGCATCGGCATTGGCATCGGCGACGGCATCGGCATCGGCATCGGCATCGGCATCGGCATCGGCGTCGGCATCGGTATCGGCATCATTATCAGCATCGGCATTGGCATCGGCATGGCAATCGGGGTCGGCATCTGCATCGGAGCATCGGAGCATCGGGGCATCGGGGCATCGGGGAATGGGGTAATCGGGGCATCAAGGCATCAGGGCATTGGGGCATCGGGGCATCAGGGCATCAGGGCATTGGGGCATCGGGGCATTGGGGCATGGTGGCATGGTGGCATGGTGGCATGGGGGCATCGGAGCTCGGGGCATCGGGGCATCGGGGCATCGGGGCATCAGGGCATCAGGGCATGGGGGCATGGGGGCATGGGTGCATCAGGGCATCAAGGCATCGGGGCATCGGGGCATCAGGGCATCGGGGCATTGGGGCATCGGGACATCGGGGCATCTGGGCATCGGGGCATCAGGGCATGGGGGTATCGGGGCATCGGGGCATCGGGGCATCGGCATCGGCATCGGCATCGGAATCGGGGTCGGTATCTATCTTCAGCATCGGCATCGTCATCGGCATGGGCATTGGGGTGGGCATCTGGGCATCGGGGCATGGGAGCGTCTGGGCATCTGGGCATCTGGGCATCTGGGCATTGGGGCATCGGGGCATCGGGGCATCGGGGCATTGGGGCATGGTGACATGGGGGCATGGGGGCATCGTAGCTCGGGGCATGGGGGCATCGGGGCATCAGGGCAAGGGGGCATCAAGGCATCGGGGCATCGGGGTATTGGGGCATCGGGACATTGGGGCATCGGGGCATGGGGGCATGGGGGCATCGGCATCGGCATCGGGGTCGGCCTCGGTGCATCGGCATCGGCATAGTCATCGGCATGGGCATTGGGGTGGGCATCGGCATCTGGGCATCGGGGCATGGGAGCATCTGGGCATCGGTATCGGCATGGGCATGGGCATTGGCATGGGCATTGGCATCGGGGCATTGGCATTGGCATCGAGGCATCGGGTCTATATCCTATGATATAGCCGTACTGCCGTTGGTCCGTCTTGTAGGGATAAGGGCTACACAGCAGGGGGACTCTGCGACTGGTATATTTTGTCCCCCCCCCCAGTTAAGAAAGTTGAGGCCTATTCGCCTTTAAGGCTTAGGCTGTTCGTTGCAGCTATCTACTGGGCAATGGCGCTGCGCAAATTCATCTTTCTACTTGAGCCTATTCTCTGACACCTAGACTAAAAGATGGGAAACATTGCAGCACCTGAAGTCCTGTAGTTCAGTTTCAAGATACAAGAACCGCTACTTAATTCAAACAAATTCGAAACAAAAATGTATGCATCCATTGCCGGTTATTACTTATTTGCCTCAATGCACCTTTTGCACACATCTCTATTTGCCCCATGACCCTCAAATCCTAGCAGACACTACGCCACACATCCGACATGGCGACATGCCACACAGCAAGTGGGACTTGGTAAAGACAAGGGTAAAGCGGGCAAGCGGCATGCGTGAGGAACATGTGTGTGTAATAAGGCAGGGTGAGGGGTCAGACATCTTGGCCTTGCATCAAGAGGCCACCATGAGCAGCAGCTCGCCAACCTGAGGGGCTATATATACAAATGCTAAAGAGAGAAAGAATGGACGAAACACCACTGGGGCGAAGATTGGAAAGGACAGCCGTTGAGCTGTAGCACCGTATAAGATTCCAAGGCTACGTGCACAGCTGTTCACTGGGCACACGCTAGGTGGACCACCTGCTGGTGCCGACGACGTGGCCCTGGCCCTAAGTCAGGGTTCAGTTGTTCTGTCAAAACCCTGCAACCGTGCTTAATTAAACGATTGACCGCCGCTTATCAAGACAGCGTAACAAACTTCAAGCCGTGATGAAAACCTGGATTGACAAACAAAGTGTTTGGATTGACCCATAACGAGGCGCGACATCATGAAGCAACCAGGAGCTGGCCTATAGAAGGTACAGGACATCATCAAGCGGCCGGGAGCTTGCTAATAGGCGCCCACCGAACCGCCCCCAAGTCCACGTCGGCCCACGAGGCAAAGCGGTCGCCTTCACCGAACAAAACGCGCAAACGCCAGTCGTCATTGCTGCTGTTGCTTCCAGCCCCAGCAGCCAACTTCCGGCCACGCCCCAAGCCACCAACGTTCCCAGCGCCACCTTTTCTGTTGCTGCTGCTTGCAGTAACAGCAGTGCGGAAGATGTGGTAGGAGCCAACAAAAAGCACGTGTGGGAGCGGGCCCTCGATGCTGCACTGCCCGGAGCTCAGGACGGGCTGCTCCGAGATCGCAACAACTGCCAGCTCTGCAGGGTCCATCATTGCGAGCCAGTACCTGAGCCGCGCGGGGAGGTGGGCACAATCATTGTGTGGTGGTGCATCTTTATCTGCAGTTCAGCTGCTTGACCACTGACACCTGGGGGCTCATGCGTCAGCCGGTCTGGATTTGGTCCACATCAGCCTAGTTATGGCGGCCCTTGCAGCCTGCAAAAAGAGGTGTTTTCAGCAATCAGCAGATCAACAGGCCAATAGGGACGCCCCTTCAGGCTACCAAGAAAAGGCTTAAATGACAGGAGCCCTAATTTGCCTAGAAATGCAAGAGGAGACAAACTGGTCCGCTAGCCGGGTCCAAGCAATGTCAGCATCATGATCATACAGATGAGGCATATCAGTCTATGCATATGAGACCTGTCACAAAAGCAAGAACTAGGGGGAAGGCCGACAGGGTTCCCAACGTGGCTTGACAGCCCACCAATCCATCCCGCACCCACCTGAACTCTCGTGCCTCGGATGATCCTCCATGTGGTGCGGCCCCAACACTGTGGAACATGGCCAGCAGCCACAGCCGCCCTGCAAAGTCCCGCCAGCCTGCAGAGTCAGGTAGACGGCCGCCCGCCGCAGCTGCTGAAGCTGCCCTTCCGCCGCTTGCAAGGGCTTGTGTCAGGTCCCACACCTGTCTCGAAGTAAGAGATGATTCTTGTTACGTCGGCTGGCTAACTACCGGCCTTACGGCCGGCTTACTACCGGCTGTGGCTTGTTGGAGCATCAGTATTCACTTGTGCAGCACGTGCCGTTGTGGCTCTCAGTCACGCTCGTACAATCACAGTCCTATGGTGGGCCCCATGCCCTAATCATGCCAGCCATGGAAAGGGCTCGAGGATTCAAGTTTCCAAAACTTGGAACTTAGCCCGTAGCCTGTAACTCACTGGAAATGCCCAGAGGAAGCTAAGAGGCCCTGACAGCATGCATACGTTTCATAAGTGGTTGGGCAATGAAGCCTAATTAGGCATGAAGGCATGGAGATTCGATTTCATTGCCCCTTCAAGCTGCAAACCAATCCGCCTGTGCAGCACATCCTACCACCCGGTGCAGCGACTGCCTCCGGCTGCCCAGTGTTGTAATTTAACATTTAGTATTCGTTCAGGGTGTAAAAGCCCTAAACCCTAAACCCTAAACCCTAAGCCCTAAACACCTGTAAGTGTTGGTTTCTGTGGTTAAGGTGGTTTTGCATTCAGGACCCCCCCCAATAAATGTGGTTGCCCGATGTTGTGGTCAAGGGTTTAGGTCAATTTAACATACCTGAGGGTGACCGCTGTTGTGGAAGAAGCGCGTGCCCGCGGGGAAGAAGGCAGGCAGGGAGTCGCGTGAGTAGCAGTGTACTGAGGACGACAGAGACGAGAAGGAGGACGCACCAGTGCGTTGATGGTCGCCGCTGCTCGAGCGCGAAGGCACGCCCATGCTGAACATCTGTGTGGGTTGTGTGGGTCAGTGTATGTGTGTGGAGGGGGCGGGGCGGGGGATCAATGGATCGGAGGGCAAAGATGGGCTGTTCGGATGCGGTCGTGTCCATTTCGTATTTTCATTGCTCACTACCCTTGGCAGGCCAATGGACAGCCTCCACTAGATAGATGGGAACTATGCATTGCTCTACCTACAGCCAATGGCCAAGCAGCCAGCCCCAAACAGCCGTCCTGCAACCGAATGATTGCGGAAGCAAACTGAAGTCAACAGTGTCTGAGCCACGCTGGTGTTTGTGTGACGCGGGACCCTGCCCCCATCCCCATCAGCCCGCCAGTGCTTCCATTCCCTCTGCCTTTTGCCTGGTGAGGCAAACCCGGGGAAATGCTGGCACAAGAAGCCGAATTCACCCCGTGTTAGACCCCCGCAAAACCATTTTCATGAGCAGCAGGGAGGCGCTTGCCTTGGTGCAAGGAAAGAACGTGTAGAATACCAGCAGGGTTGCCTGGTCGCCCAGGCTGGCCCGCCCGCCACTGCTGCCGCTGCCGCCTGCTGCCGTCACGAGCTTTGGCCATGACTGCTGCGGCAGCGCCCTGAGTGGCAGCACTGCCCAATTCTTCTCGCGCCCCGGCAGCCTTGGCCACATCTGCATGGCAGGTTCAGGTTCAGGGTTTCAGAAGAAAGAACCTGACAACCTCTACCGGTAGTGGCAGCACCATAGAATTCTTTTCGCACCCTAGCGGTACCGGCCATATCTGCACGGCGGGTGGAGGATTTAGGGTTTCAGGCATAACCCTGCACCATGTGTCTCTGTGTGGGGTAGCAGCATCGGATTATCAGCGGCTATTATTAGCGGCTACGCCTGCACGGCGGTGAAGTCTGTAAGTTTATCGTCTAGGTTCCGGCCTTATCTATGACTCTCTGAGCGGGAACACTACTAACCTCTTCTTGCACCTGGCAACCGCGGATAAGCCTAAATAGGAAGGCCCCTGGCAGCATTGTTGAAGCAGTCACGTAGAACACTGGCCCTGCGCATCATGAATTACGTGTGGTCTACGAACTGCCTGTATCCTGCCTTTGTATTGCTAGCCTGGTGTCCTTCTGTTTGCCTGCTACATGACACTCCTGGACAGCCGTCCTCTGCTCTGCACTCCCCACCTGAAGCAGTGTTGCCCACCTGCCTTAAGACTCCTGAAATCCACCATGTTGACTGACAACTGCTCGACTGCTCCTCAAACATTGCTGGATTACCATTCGGTGGTTAAGCAATGTTTGCGGATCAGACAACTTATCAATTAATACTTGAGCACATTGGAAAGCTCCCAAGCGGTGTTTCTTTTGGAATTCATTGTGGGTTACCAGAAGGAGTGAACCTCTGGTAAAGAGAGAGGCGCAAGAGCCAAAATTTCCTACTCTTATTGATTTGCAGTCTTTTTTGTTACGGTGTGACTGAACCTCGGCTTCGCCGAATGAATTGTTTCGTCACCACTTTGTTTACAACTCGTAACCAGTAACCCCCAAAACGATCACTGGTCCTCAGGACCTGCAGTGGCATTTCAGACTAAGGTGTCCAGCCAGGCAAACTCACCAAATTTACCGCAAATGTTAAGCCCAATTTACCGCCCATCTACACCATTTCCAGTTGCCTTTTCAATTTCTTAGTTGCTTCAAGGCGACAAACCACCTAAAAAGATAAAAACTGCCCCCTGTCCCACACCTGCCGCTGCTGCAACCACTGCAGGATAAGTTTCCCATGAAAAGCATAAGCTGGTCCTGCATTCACAGACATTCCAGGTTCGCATTGCCATTCTCCTTGCTTGGTTGATCCTTGTTTCTCAGACCCCCTTCCCCCCCCCCACATTCACACCTGCCGCTGCTGCTGTAGCCACTGCATGATCAGCTTGCCATGGAAGAAGTGCCTCCCCTGCCTCCCCTGCACCGCATCCGCAGCGTCCGCCATGTCCACCTCAACTGTGGAATCATCCAGCAGTGCACGCCGCAGCCGATGCGCTGCGGCCGTGACCTCCTCCTCCGACATCTCAGCAGCGATGTTGCGGCCACTGATGTCCCAGCTGTCGACGTGGCCGCCTGGCTGTGCGGTGACAAACAGGTCGTCTGGCTGTCCGGCTGCCGCCACCACCCCCACCGCCACGTTCAACGATGCCGCAACGTCACGGTCATCATATCCGTCATAATCATCGGCATCAGCATCATCGACATCGTTAAGATGGGCAGGGTATACCCCAGCATCAGCATAATCGGCATCGGCATGATTGTCCAGGCCATCGTTGGCATAGGCAGAGTCGAAAATGTCTCCGATGCCGTCCCCGTTTTCATGGGCAGCGTTACCTCTGCCGGGCTGTAGCTGCTCTGCATCCTCATCAACATCCACAGCAGCTGCGCTTTCCATCTCCAGCTCCTCGGCACTGTAAGCCACCGCCGCTATCGCTGCTGCTGCCACGTCAACATCGTCCTGGTCCCGGAGTAGCTCCCGCTTCCGAGCAGCTCCCATCTGCTGACGGGCTGTGGAGCCCCGCTTTGTCGCCTCAGAGCGTCCCCCACCCCTCGCTGCTGCTGATGGTGTCGCTCCTCTTGTCCGCGCAGTTGAGGCCGCAGTGACCATTGATTTGGGAGGACGGTGGAAGAAGTGAACCTGCACCAACATCCACACTTCAGTCACAACTCTTAAGTCATGGATTGATTCATGAAATTTCTGAACCCAGATATAAATTGGTTGACGAATTGGTTGACGAATGCCAAGTCTCTAATGATTAACACGCTACTCAATAAGGAAATGGCAGGACACTGTCCTTGGCAGTACACAACAGAAAAACAAACAAATGCCCCCCCCCCCCCTGCTCTGCAGCAGTACATATTAGTGCATCCCCCCCAGCTCTGCAGCAGTACATATTAGTGCATCCCCCCCTGCTCTGCAGCAGTACATATTAGCGCATCCCCCCCCCTGCTCTGCAGCAGTACATATTAGTGCATCCCCCCCCTGCTCTGCAGCAGTACATATTAGTGCATCCCCCCCTGCTCTGCAGCAGTACATATTAGTGCATCCCCCCCCTGCTCTGCAGCAGTACTGATAGTGCACATTTCCTGCCCCCCCCCGCTCTCTCCTACAGCAGAGCTCTCACCAGTGCCAGCTTCCCTAAGGACAGGTCCACCTCAGACAACGCGCTAAACTCGCAGCTGTGCCCCGCTAGGAACAAGCACTCGTGACCCGCAGCGGGATGGTCCGGGAACCTAGGGTGCTTGCGGGGGGGGGACGAACCACCAACATGGTCGCGACCACCCTCACCGCGCCCGCCGTCGCTGTCCCTGCCCCCTGGCCTGGCCCGCAGACCACCCGCCGCCCGGCGCTGCCGTCCCGCTGCTCCTGCTGCCGCCGCATGGCCGCCTTGTCGTTTACTGGCCACCCCACTGCGCGCTTCACGCAGCCGCTCCTCCCCGGCCGAGTAGTCATCCCCCTCTTTCATCTGCCCTCTTTCCGCCTGCATCCGCCTGCCCTGCTGCTGCCCCGCCATGAACAGCTTTGTCGGGTCTGCAGCCAGTTCTGCCAGCCCCTGATGCAGCTCCAATCGGTCCGCAACCCGCTGAGACTGAACACCCAACTGGTTTGTGCGGGCAAGTGATGACATCTGGTGCTCATGCTGAGTGGTCAGAGCTGCAAGAAGGGAAGACATCTGCTGCTGCTGGCTCTGGGGCTTCACCTGAAAAGGAGGGAGGCAGGGTTAGGGTGCTTAAAAGGGTTTAAGAGCCTGAAACGCCTCTGTTTAGAATGTATTTTTAAATGCACAAAATAACAACACTGCTGTAATTTCGTTTTATTACAGAAGTGCTCACATCTCATACATTTCGGTGATGACATGGGAGGGCATCAGAATGGAGCACACCCCTAATGCTCAACAGGTATCAGCTTCATAATTGGTGTCCTGCTACATTTTTTAAGATGTGCGGAATGCGTGAAAGAGGTGTGGAGTTTAAGGGTCCAGGGTCGAAAGGATAAAGTCTGAGAGGGCCGTGCGGTCTGGATTCATAGAACAGAGGCAACAAGACAAGTCCATCTATAGCAGCGCCAGGGACCACAGAGAAAGGGTCATCAGAGCAGACATCCCTGGACTGGTTCGGACATCATCCCTGGACTGGTTCGGACATCATCCCTGGACTGGTTCGGACATCATCCCTGGACTGGTTCGGACATCATCCCTGGACTGGTTTGGACATCATCCCTGGACTGGTTCGGACATCATCCCTGGACTGATTCGGACATCATCCCTGGACTGGTTCGGACATCATCCCTGGACTGATTCGGACATCATCCCTGGACTGGTTCGGACATCATCCCTGGACTGGTTCGGACATCATCCCTGAACTGGTTCGGACATCATCCCTGGACTGGTTCGGACATCATCCCTGGACTGATTCGGACATCATCCCTGGTCTAATTCGGACATCATCCCTGGACTGGTTCGGACATCATCCCTGGACTGGTTCGGACATCATCCCTGGACTGGTTCGGACATCATCCCTGGACTGGTTCGGACATCATCCCTGGACTGGTTCGGACATCATCCCTGGACTGGTTCGGACATCATCCCTGGACTGGTTCGGACATCATCCCTGGACTGGTTCGGACAACATCCCTGGACTGGTTCGGACATCATCCCTGGACTGGTTCGGACATCATCCCTGGACTGGTTCGGACATCATCCCTGGACTGGTTCGGACATCATTCCTGGACTGGTTCGGACACTATTCCTGGACTGGTTCGGACATCATCCCTGGACTGGTTCGGACATCATCCCTGGACTGGTTCGGACATCATCCCTGGACTGGTTCGGACATCATCCCTGGACTGGTTCGGACAACATCCCTGGACTGGTTCGGACATCATCCCTGGACTGGTTCGGACATCATCCCTGGACTGGTTCGGACATCATCCCTGGACTGGTTCGGACATCATCCCTGGACTGGTTCGGACATCATCCCTGGACTGGTTCGGACATCATCCCTGGACTGGTTCGGACATCATCCCTAAACTGGTTCGGACATCATTCCTGGACTGGTTCGGACATCATCCCTGGACTGGTTCGGACATCATCCCTGGACTGGTTCGGACATCATCCCTGGACTGGTTCGGACATCATCCCTGGACTGGTTCGGACATCATCCCTGGACTGGTTCGGACATCATCCCTGGACTGGTTCGGACATCATCCCTGGACTGGTTCGGACATCATCCCTGGACTGGTTCGGACATCATTCCTGGACTGGTTCGGACATCATCCCTGGACAGGTTCGGACATCATCCCTGGACTGGTTCGGACATCATCCCTGGACTGATTCGGACATCATCCCTGGTCTAATTCGGACATCATCCCTGGACTGGTTCGGACATCATCCCTGGACTGGTTCGGACATCATCCCTGGACTGGTTCGGACATCATCCCTGGACTGGTTCGGACATCATCCCTGGACTGGTTCGGACAACATCCCTGGACTGGTTCGGACATCATCCCTGGACTGGTTCGGACATCATCCCTGGACTGGTTCGGACATCATCCCTGGACTGGTTCGGACATCATCCCTGGACTGGTTCGGACATCATTCCTGGACTGGTTCGGACATCATCCCTGGACTGGTTCGGACATCATCCCTGGACTGGTTCGGACATCATTCCTGGACTGGTTCGGACATCATCCCTGGACAGGTTCGGACATCATCCCTGGACTGGTTCGGACATCATCCCTGGACTGATTCGGACATCATCCCTGGTCTAATTCGGACATCATCCCTGGACTGGTTCGGACATCATCCCTGGACTGGTTCGGACATCATCCCTGGACTGGTTCGGACATCATCCCTGGACTGGTTCGGACATCATCCCTGGACTGGTTCGGACATCATCCCTGGACTGGTTCGGACATCATCCCTGGACTGGTTCGGACATCATCCCTGGACTGGTTCGGACATCATCCCTGGACTGGTTCGGACATCATCCCTGGACTGGTTCGGACATCATCCCTGGACTGGTTCGGACATCATCCCTGGACTGGTTCGGACATCATCCCTGGACTGGTTCGGACATCATCCCTGGACTGGTTCGGACATCATCCCTGGACTGGTTCGGACATCATCCCTGGACTGGTTCGGACATCATCCCTGGACTGGTTCGGACATCATCCCTGGACTGGTTTGGACATCATCCCTGGACTGGTTCGGACATCATCCCTGGACTGGTTCGGACATCATTCCTGGACTGGTTCGGACATCATTCCTGGACTGGTTCGGACATCATCCCTGGACTGGTTCGGACATCATCCCTGGACTGGTTCGGACATCATCCCTGGACTGGTTCGGACATCATCCCTGGACTGGTTCGGACAACATCCCTGGACTGGTTCGGACATCATCCCTGGACTGGTTCGGACATCATCCCTGGACTGGTTCGGACATCATCCCTGGACTGGTTCGGACATCATCCCTGCACTGGTTCGGACATCATTCCTGGACTGATTCGGACATCATCCCTGGACTGGTTCGGACATCATTCCTGGACTGATTCGGACATCATCCCTGGACTGGTTCGGACATCATCCCTGGACTGGTTCGGACATCATCCCTGGACTGGTTCGGACATCATCCCTGCACTGGTTCGGACATCATTCCTGGACTGATTCGGACATCATCCCTGGACTGGTTCGGACATCATTCCTGGACTGGTTCGGACATCATCCCTGGACTGGTTCGGACATCATCCCTGGACTGGTTCGGACATCATTCCTGGACTGGTTCGGACATCATCCCTGGACAGGTTCGGACATCATCCCTGGACTGATTCGGACATCATCCCTGGACTGATTCGGACATCATCCCTGGTCTAATTCGGACATCATCCCTGGACTGGTTCGGACATCATCCCTGGACTGGTTCGGACATCATCCCTGGACTGGTTCGGACATCATCCCTGGACTGGTTCGGACATCATCCCTGGACTGGTTCGGACATCATCCCTGGACTGGTTCGGACATCATCCCTGGACTGGTTCGGACATCATCCCTGGACTGGTTCGGACAACATCCCTGGACTGGTTCGGACATCATCCCTGGACTGGTTCGGACATCATCCCTGGACTGGTTCGGACATCATCCCTAAACTGGTTCGGACATCATTCCTGGACTGGTTCGGACACTATTCCTGGACTGGTTCGGACATCATCCCTGGACTGGTTCGGACATCATCCCTGGACTGGTTCGGACATCATCCCTGGACTGGTTCGGACATCATCCCTGGACTGGTTCGGACAACATCCCTGGACTGGTTCGGACATCATCCCTGGACTGGTTCGGACATCATCCCTGGACTGGTTCGGACATCATCCCTGGACTGGTTCGGACATCATCCCTGGACTGGTTCGGACATCATCCCTGGACTGGTTCGGACATCATCCCTGGACTGGTTCGGACATCATCCCTAAACTGGTTCGGACATCATTCCTGGACTGGTTCGGACATCATCCCTGGACTGGTTCGGACATCATCCCTGGACTGGTTCGGACATCATCCCTGGACTGGTTCGGACATCATCCCTGGACTGGTTCGGACATCATCCCTGGACTGGTTCGGACATCATTCCTGGACTGGTTCGGACATCATCCCTGGACTGGTTCGGACATCATCCCTGGACTGGTTCGGACATCATCCCTGGACTGGTTCGGACATCATCCCTGGACTGGTTCGGACATCATCCCTGGACTGGTTCGGACATCATTCCTGGACTGGTTCGGACATCATTCCTGGACTGGTTCGGACATCATCCCTGGACTGGTTCGGACATCATCCCTGGACTGGTTCGGACATCATTCCTGGACTGGTTCGGACATCATCCCTGGACAGGTTCGGACATCATCCCTGGACTGGTTCGGACATCATCCCTGGACTGATTCGGACATCATCCCTGGTCTAATTCGGACATCATCCCTGGACTGGTTCGGACATCATCCCTGGACTGGTTCGGACATCATCCCTGGACTGGTTCGGATCATCCCTGGACTGGTTCGGACATCATCCCTGGACTGGTTCGGACATCATCCCTGGACTGGTTCGGACATCATCCCTGGACTGGTTCGGACATCATCCCTGGACTGGTTCGGACAACATCCCTGGACTGGTTCGGACATCATCCCTGGACTGGTTCGGACATCATCCCTGGACTGGTTCGGACATCATCCCTAAACTGGTTCGGACATCATTCCTGGACTGGTTCGGACACTATTCCTGGACTGGTTCGGACATCATCCCTGGACTGGTTCGGACATCATCCCTGGACTGGTTCGGACATCATCCCTGGACTGGTTCGGACATCATCCCTGGACTGGTTCGGACAACATCCCTGGACTGGTTCGGACATCATCCCTGGACTGGTTCGGACATCATCCCTGGACTGGTTCGGACATCATCCCTGGACTGGTTCGGACATCATCCCTGGACTGGTTCGGACATCATCCCTGGACTGGTTCGGACATCATCCCTGGACTGGTTCGGACATCATCCCTAAACTGGTTCGGACATCATTCCTGGACTGGTTCGGACATCATCCCTGGACTGGTTCGGACATCATCCCTGGACTGGTTCGGACATCATCCCTGGACTGGTTCGGACATCATCCCTGGACTGGTTCGGACATCATCCCTAAACTGGTTCGGACATCATTCCTGGACTGGTTCGGACATCATCCCTGGACTGGTTCGGACATCATCCCTGGACTGGTTCGGACATCATCCCTGGACTGGTTCGGACATCATCCCTGGACTGGTTCGGACATCATCCCTGGACTGGTTCGGACATCATCCCTGGACTGGTTCGGACATCATCCCTGGACTGGTTCGGACATCATCCCTGGACTGGTTCGGACATCATCCCTGGACTGGTTCGGACATCATCCCTGGACTGGTTCGGACATCATCCCTGGACTGGTTCGGACATCATCCCTGGACTGGTTCGGACATCATCCCTGGACTGGTTCGGACATCATCCCTAAACTGGTTCGGACATCATTCCTGGACTGGTTCGGACATCATCCCTGGACTGGTTCGGACATCATCCCTGGACTGGTTCGGACATCATCCCTGGACTGGTTCGGACATCATCCCTGGACTGGTTCGGACATCATCCCTGGACTGGTTCGGACATCATCCCTGGACTGGTTCGGACATCATCCCTGGACTGGTTCGGACATCATCCCTGCACTGGTTCGGACATCATTCCTGGACTGATTCGGACATCATCCCTGGACTGGTTCGGACATCATTCCTGGACTGGTTCGGACATCATCCCTGGACTGGTTCGGACATCATCCCTGGACTGGTTCGGACATCATCCCTGGACTGGTTCGGACATCATCCCTAAACTGGTTCGGACATCATTCCTGGACTGGTTCGGACATCATCCCTGGACTGGTTCGGACATCATCCCTGGACTGGTTCGGACATCATCCCTGGACTGGTTCGGACATCATCCCTGGACTGGTTCGGACATCATCCCTGGACTGGTTCGGACATCATCCCTGGACTGGTTCGGACATCATCCCTGGACTGGTTCGGACATCATCCCTGGACTGGTTCGGACATCATTCCTGGACTGGTTCGGACATCATCCCTGGACTGGTTCGGACATCATCCCTGGACTGGTTCGGACAACATCCCTGGACTGGTTCGGACATCATCCCTGGACTGGTTCGGACATCATCCCTGGACTGGTTCGGACATCATCCCTAAACTGGTTCGGACATCATTCCTGGACTGGTTCGGACACTATTCCTGGACTGGTTCGGACATCATCCCTGGACTGGTTCGGACATCATCCCTGGACTGGTTCGGACATCATCCCTGGACTGGTTCGGACATCATCCCTGGACTGGTTCGGACAACATCCCTGGACTGGTTCGGACATCATCCCTGGACTGGTTCGGACATCATCCCTGGACTGGTTCGGACATCATCCCTGGACTGGTTCGGACATCATCCCTGGACTGGTTCGGACATCATCCCTGGACTGGTTCGGACATCATTCCTGGACTGGTTCGGACATCATCCCTGGACTGGTTCGGACATCATTCCTGGACTGGTTCGGACATCATCCCTGGACTGGTTCGGACATCATCCCTGGACTGGTTCGGACATCATCCCTGGACTGGTTCGGACATCATCCCTGGACTGGTTCGGACATCATCCCTGGACTGGTTCGGACATCATCCCTGGACTGGTTCGGACAACATCCCTGGACTGGTTCGGACATCATCCCTGGACTGGTTCGGACATCATCCCTGGACTGGTTCGGACATCATCCCTGGACTGGTTCGGACATCATCCCTAAACTGGTTCGGACATCATTCCTGGACTGGTTCGGACATCATCCCTGGACTGGTTCGGACATCATCCCTGGACTGGTTCGGACATCATCCCTGGACTGGTTCGGACATCATCCCTGGACTGGTTCGGACATCATCCCTGGACTGGTTCGGACATCATCCCTGGACTGGTTCGGACATCATCCCTGGACTGGTTCGGACATCATCCCTGGACTGGTTCGGACATCATCCCTGGACTGCTTCGGACATCATCCCTGGACTGGTTCGGACATCATCCCTGGACTGGTTCGGACATCATCCCTGGACTGGTTCGGACATCATCCCTGGACTGGTTCGGACATCATCCCTGGACTGGTTCGGACATCATCCCTGGACTGGTTCGGACATCATCCCTGGACTGGTTCGGACATCATCCCTGGACTGGTTCGGACATCATCCCTGGACTGGTTCGGACATCATCCCTGGACTGGTTCGGACATCATTCCTGGACTGATTCGGACATCATCCCTGGACTGGTTCGGACATCATTCCTGGACTGATTCGGACATCATCCCTGGACTGGTTCGGACATCATCCCTGGACTGGTTCGGACATCATCCCTGGACTGGTTCGGACATCATCCCTGGACTGGTTCGGACAACATCCCTGGACTGGTTCGGACATCATCCCTGGACTGGTTCGGACATCATCCCTGGACTGGTTCGGACATCATCCCTGGACTGGTTCGGACATCATCCCTAAACTGGTTCGGACATCATTCCTGGACTGGTTCGGACATCATCCCTGGACTGGTTCGGACATCATCCCTGGACTGGTTCGGACATCATCCCTGGACTGGTTCGGACATCATCCCTGGACTGGTTCGGACATCATCCCTGGACTGGTTCGGACATCATCCCTGGACTGGTTCGGACATCATCCCTGGACTGGTTCGGACATCATCCCTGGACTGGTTCGGACATCATCCCTGGACTGGTTCGGACATCATCCCTGGACTGGTTCGGACATCATCCCTGGACTGGTTCGGACATCATCCCTGGACTGGTTCGGACATCATCCCTGGACTGGTTCGGACATCATCCCTGGACTGGTTCGGACATCATCCCTGGACTGGTTCGGACATCATCCCTGGACTGGTTCGGACATCATCCCTGGACTGGTTCGGACATCATCCCTGGACTGGTTCGGACATCATCCCTGGACTGGTTCGGACATCATCCCTGCACTGGTTCGGACATCATTCCTGGACTGATTCGGACATCATCCCTGGACTGGTTCGGACATCATTCCTGGACTGATTCGGACATCATCCCTGGACTGGTTCGGACATCATCCCTGGACTGGTTCGGACATCATCCCTGGACTGGTTCGGACATCATTCCTGGACTGGTTCGGACATCATCCCTGGACTGGTTCGGACATCATCCCTGGACTGGTTCGGACATCATCCCTGGACTGGGTCGGACATCATCCCTGGACTGGTTCGGACATCATCCCTGGACTGGTTCGGACATCATCCCTGGACTGGTTCGGACATCATTCCTGGACTGGTTCGGACATCATCCCTGGACTGGTTCGGACATCATCCCTGGACTGGTTCGGACATCATCCCTGGACTGGTTCGGACATCATCCCTGGACTGATTCGGACATCATCCCTGGACTGGTTCGGACATCATCCCTGGACTGGTTCGGACATCATTCCTGGACTGGTTCGGACATCATCCCTGGACTGGTTCGGACATCATTCCTGGACTGATTCGGACATCATCCCTGGACTGGTTCGGACATCATCCCTGGACTGGTTCGGACATCATCCCTGGACTGGTTCGGACATCATCCCTGGACTGGTTCGGACATCATCCCTGGACTGGTTCGGACATCATCCCTGGACTGGTTCGGACATCATCCCTGGACTGGTTCGGACATCATCCCTGGACTGGTTCGGACATCATCCCTGGACTGGTTCGGACATCATCCCTGGACTGGTTCGGACATCATCCCTGGACTGGTTCGGACATCATCCCTGGACTGGTTCGGACATCATCCCTGGACTGGTTCGGACATCATCCCTGGACTGGTTCGGACATCATCCCTGGACTGGTTCGGACATCATTCCTGGACTGGTTCGGACATCATCCCTGGACTGGTTCGGACATCATCCCTGGACTGGTTCGGACATCATCCCTGGACTGGTTCGGACATCATCCCTGGACTGGTTCGGACATCATCCCTGGACTGGTTCGGACATCATTCCTGGACTGGTTCGGACATCATTCCTGGACTGGTTCGGACATCATCCCTGGACTGGTTCGGACATTATTCCTGGACTGATTCGGACATCATCCCTGGACTGGTTCGGACATCATCCCTGGACTGGTTCGGACATCATCCCTGGACTGGTTCGGACATCATTCCTGGACTGGTTCGGACATCATCCCTGGACTGGTTCGGACATCATCCCTGGACTGGTTCGGACATCATCCCTGGACTGGTTCGGACATCATCGGATGGCGTATGTTCTACAGCCGAAGGCCCAAGCAACAGGGCTTGCAGCAGCAGACCCCCGCGGCCATAAGACGGGGGCTATCTGAAGTGCAGCAACATGACAGCACTAAACTACCCGTAATGTATCTTTGCCATCTGCTTTAAGTCTTTAAGCCCTCACTCCAACACTTCCCCTACCCCTCAGCCCCCCCCACCTGCCATGGCTTCAGCTGCGGCTTCTGATGCTGTCCATAAACCCGCAGCAGCTGCCTCAACATCAACATACCCCTCAACACCGCAAGCTCTGCTTGGCGCTCCTCTCGTCCGTCCTCCTCCTCATCCTCTTCATCCACCTCCTCCGCCTCTTCCTCCTCTTTCACCTGCCCTCCCTCCGCCTGCATCCGCCTGCCCTGCTGCTGCCCCGCCATGAACAGCTTTGTCGGGTCTGCAGCCAGTTCCGCCAGCCCCTGATGCAGCTCCAATCGGTCCGCAGCCCGCTGAGACTGAACACCCAACTGGTTTGTGCGGGCAAGTGAGGACATCTGGTGCTCATGCTGAGTGGTCAGAGCTGCGAGAAGGGAAGACATCTGCTGCTGCTGGCTCTGGGGCTTCACCTGATAAGGGGGGAGGCAGGGTTCATTAGTACCGCTCAATAAAAGGTACCCGTCCATTCCTAAAACAAGTAAATAAAACATACCAGGAGTAACCAAAATTAGAAATCACCAGCACCAGTACCTTCCACTGATCACTTCTGGTGTCTTACTTATTGACTGGCAGTTCGGCACTGCTACCTTAGGGTGCACTGGGGACCGGTATTGTAAAATTTGATGTGCCGTGAGCGTATCGTGTTTTATTCACTCCACCATCAGTCATGCTTCTTCCTGCAACAGTGCTGGCACTTATCCTGATATGCTCACACCAGCCCACCAGTATTATTGGTCATGTACCGTATTCATTACGCTCACCAGAGCCTGCACTGATGCCTACACAAGAACACCATACCGGTGGGGGCCCCTTTATATTGGACAAGATCTCTTCCCACCTGCCATGGCTTAAGCGGCTGTTGCCCATTGAGCCTGAGTCGCCTGGCATGACCCCACCCTGAGACATTCTCTGAGAAGCTTCCGAGCACCTTCGCCAAAATCGCCAGCAGCCGCGGCCGAACATCCTGCATTCTCCACTGCTGCTGCTGCTCCCCCTCCTCCTCCTCACTTCCTGGCCGCTCCAGCGATATTTGCAGCCCACCTTCACCCTGCTCCCCCTCCTCCTGCCCACTTAACATCCACATGGCCTCCAAAAAGTCGTCAATCATCCCGCCTACGCCCTCAAGCTCGTCTCCCCACTCCTCAAGCCCCTTCCCCCGCTCCGCCTCCCGCCCTGCCAGCATCGCCCCCTCCAGCTCGGCCAATATCAGGTGCAGCTCCCGCCCACTGTCCCCCAACACCTCTCCGGGTGGAGATAAAGGCTCGCTTCGCATCTGTTCCTGCTGCTGCTCCAGCTTGGTCTGACGAACACGCGCAAGATGCCGCTTCCGAGAGCGTTGTAACCTCTGCTGCTGCACTCTGTGGTGAGAGATGCTAAGGGGGGCGCGGCTGCTGCTGCTACCGTCACTGCTGGCCTTAGCCTGCAGCTCTTTCTGCTTTAACTCCTCTGATGCCGGATATTTTGCACCTGATGGCCTCTGCTGCACCTTCCAATCCCTTTTCTCCAACGACGCAGCCTCCTCAAGCAGCCCGCTGTACAAGCCGTCCTCCCAACCGTCCTCTTCCTCCTCTTCCTCCCAACCGCCCTCCTCCTCCTCCTGCCAGTCGTCCTCCTGGGTGCCCAGTGCGGGCTCAAGGCCCAGTTCCCCCCTCCAAGCATTTATACCCCGGGCGTGAGCAGCCCATCCCCCCTCCTCCACCGACCCGGACCTGGTATGAAGAGCTCGAGTATGAACACCCTGCCGCTGCACCTCCCCAGCCACGGCTCTGGCATGAGCGCCTTGCTGCCTCTCCTCCCCTGACCCGGCCCTGGAGCTCCCATTCTCATAGAACAGCTTCACCCAGTGAGACACCAGCAGGCGGTCGCCCAGCCAGAAGGGCCTACACAGACAGGACGTGTTTAGCAGGGTCAAGCGTTGAAAGCCCTGGGGGGGTAGGGCAGCGTCTGGCATAGATGCACTGGACGTCTAGTCGGTTTTGCTCACCCACCCAGCCACCCTCCCACCCACACGGGCAGTAGGGCACCCTGCTTCCACACGCTCATCTCATGCTTTTACCTTCAGGTGGAAGCGTGATCTCATTTAGTAATATCTCCTACAGGCCTGTATGGTAACACAGATGTCACTTGCATAAAGCCCATTACCTGAAGTCTCCCGCTACGAATCCAGTAGCGCCTCCAGCCTCTGCCAGCATGGGTGCATATGAAGCGGCATCATACCCAAGCTGCATCGCCGCCGCCGCCCCGTTGGTGTCCATGCGGGTGGGGTCCTGGCCCATGAGTGCCAGCACGGGCTGTGGGTTTGTCAGCCGCTCCGAGCACTGGTGCGAGCAGAGAAGCGCGCAGAAGCAGCTCACCACCTGGGCAGCAGCAAGGGGAGCAAAGTCCAGTGGGGGCAAGACTGCATGGGGGGAAAGACTGCGTGGGGGCAGAGTGCAGGGGGGGCAAGAGTGCAGGGGGGGCAAGAGTGCATGGGGGGCAAGAGTGCATGGGAAGCAAGAGTGCATGGGAAGCAAGAGTGCATGGGGGGCAAGAGTGCATGGGGGGCGAGTGCATGGGGGGCAAGAGTGCATGGGGGGCAAGAGTGCATGGGGGGCAGAGCAAGCCTTGTAATAGTGTGTACGCCAATGTTCAGGATGGGCGTAACCACCTTCAAATCCTCAACTATCGGTAGCTTGATGCTGACAAGAACTTCCAGGTATGAACATCAGGTATGGACATTCACCATCCTGTGGCTATCCTCACCACAGCCTCACCGTTGAACCACCCAGGTGCAGCAAGGCTGGAACCTCAGGTCCCTACTTTGCCACATTTTGAGAGATGGAAGGGTAGATCCCTGCACTGAACATTTCAAAACAGCCGGGAGCGTTTGCGACTCTAAAACACGCCACCGCCGCCTCGGCTCACCTCTCATACATATAATAACGGATGACAAAATGCAAGGCCTTCTAACGATACGATCAGCCAATAAGTCCGCCACCTTGAACAACAACAATGCTAGGACCAGGAGCACCAGATGTCCATAAATTTAATCCAGGAACGTTGCCGAGGAAGCCTCGGCAGTCAACACATGCCGCGCTGCTCTCTGACCCCTCACTTTGCTCTGCGAGCATACGTTCTTACCTCCTCCTTCCTTTCGTTCTTCCTTTCCTTTCCTTACTAACGTCTTCCTTGTTTGGGGCTCACCTTGTACATTGACACCCAGCCATGCTTTGGGTGCCATCCGGCTGATGCGGGATTCAGCGCAGATCGCCCGTTAGAGCTCATGTTGGCGGGCACTGGCAGCCGGGCGCACGGCGGGGCACTCTGCTGCAGCAGAGATCGGTGGGTGGTGGCGTCGTCACCCTCTGCTGAGCGTTCATGCTGTGAGTGGATGGCCGGGGCCGCAGTTTGTGCGCTGCTGCTGCTGCTGCTGCGTATGGCGGAAGTGCTGGAGGCAGGAGTGGCCGCTGCGGCTGCTGCCATTGCGCTTGGCAGATGTGGCTGTACAGCACCCTGGGTGGTTTCTGCCGTGTCAGCTCCTGATGCTGCAACCTGTGGTATGCTGGGTAGACGCGGCTGTACCACACCGCCATGCCCAGGGGGGTGTGTGATTTCCCCAAGCGCTCCCTGCAGCAGTAGGTAGAGAACCTGGGTGAATGGACCGATGACGGAAGCATACGTAATTGAAGAGGCGCTTTCACACACAGCCAATGGCAGGCCGAGGTCTGTAAGGGGCCCTGGCATCTTGGTGGAGCTACCCATGCGTATGTCCAGGAAAAAACTGATATCTAGCATATTGTTGTCTTTGCACCCAAATGCGAGGAGCGGGCCCGAGGTCAGGCTGCTTCAGGATCGTTATGTTTTCTGTTCTCTAAATCTTTGAACGATGAGTGCCTGACAGATTTATGGAGAGAGAAGCTTTCAGAAAAATTTATGGTTGTAGAACACCCTGGAGTTGTTAACAGGCATGCACTCGTGCATGCGGGGGCGGGTCTGGCGGGGCAACCTGCAGACCAGCAAGTACCCCCAGTTCAAAGATGACATGCACGGGGCGTTTATTACCGTAACCTGAATCAAGTAAATGGACACAGTGGGTGAGCGATTAGACAGCATGCCAGCTCTAAGCTGCAACAGCTGTGTTGCAACTTGCACGAGCAGGGCATGCAGGTCGGTACGCTGCTGCAGTGCGCTTGCTCCTCAGCCCATGAACAATGGATTCACGGGAGGCGTCGTCATCCCTTTGAGCTCCTCTATCTCTTGCAAGCGTATCGCGCACGAGCCATGCCCGCACTCTCGCCTGTTGGCACCTCTCGTCGCAAGGGCTCCATCGACGATGGCGACAACGCAACACCATCGCCATGCACCATCAGCTCAGCAAAAGCAGCAAGTCTAGATTACTCAACAGCAACAGCAGGAGCGGCTCCTTCCCCGTCCAAAGAACACTGCTGGGACCCGTCTCACGTTCGGTTTACGTCTTGGGTCCTCTTTTGCTGTCATGATCTCCTTCATCGGCCTCTGCTCCATCATTTGCTGTAGCGATGTCCAGATTACGTCATCCGATCGATGTGCTGACGTCGCTCCGTCTCGCGTTTGAGAGTCAAGCTCGACCCGTGCTGCACTGCCCCGGCCCGATGCTGACACGACAACATCTACTCCATTTACGGATGCCGCCAAGGTTGATGAATCACTCGATATCAACAACAAATGATGTAGCCACAGCAGCAGCAGAGGCGTGGCACCTGAGAAAACCCTCATCGCCCGAAGCATGAGTTTGTGAGCGCTTGCACTGGCTAGCGCTCCGTTTTGATGTGCGAGAAATCGCCAGTGAATGTATGGCTGTCATATACTACTATATTGTGTTCGCATGATATGAGCATGACACACTTTGCATGACACACTTTGCCCGCATCCTCCTCGACCTTCGAGTGTTGACCTGTCTCCATACATGTGGTTACGGAGCCAGCGTGATGCAAACCCCATGCCAAAATTGCCAAAATTGCTTGCCCAAGAGGGGTCTGGTTTTCTGTGCGTAATTTTTATGCTGCACATCAACAGCAAATGACATAAGGAATGCAGCGGTGTAGCTATGGTCTCAATCTTACATTTTTAAATATAATAAAAACCCAAAGCAATCATACCGGTCCGCAATCATACCGGTATTCTGTTTACCCGACGGTACATTTGTCTTTCTTCTTTTTGCTAGACCTTGGGATCTTGAATTTAGAGACAGCATCAGCATCAAACTTTGCTGATTCGGCAACAACAACAACAAATAATCATGAGCAAGACCATGACCAAGCTGGTCATTAACGTTACACCTCTGGGCCAAGCTGAAAAAGCTCGGCTGCATGGGCGCCCTGTCGGGAGGAAAATAAACTTATGGCTGGAGGAGGAAGGAAAGAAACAGACGGAAAAAGGAGAAATAAAATACCACCCCAAAAAGGAAAGGAAGTCTGAAGATTCCCCAGCCCGTCCAGATTTTATCCCTCAACAAAAGGAGAAGTACAAAGAGGGAAAATACAAACATACCGTACAGTTGGTCAGGAAAAAGAGAAATGAAGGAAAGGGACACAAATGGCTGGGAAATGGTCGGTGAAAGAAGGCATCGACCTCTAAAACGTTCAAGCCTCAACGATATCTACCACACCCTCCACAAAAGCTAGGGTATCCCACACTAGCCTGCCCTGGTACAACACGCGGAAGTCTCCAACACCGACAGTGGGAGGCAGCCCATCCCCGCTACCTAAGTTGAGCAAGCTGGTCCCGATGCTTGTGGTGCGGTTGCGGGCTTGCGGCTGATGACACTGGTGTGTATGCTTATAGCTTCCTCATATCCGGCCTGCCACAGGGCTGGGGGAGGAATGTGTGGCTATGGTCCAAGAACGTCTCCAAACTCCTCAGTGTCAGCATCCGTGTACGGTAAGTAACGGTTTACTGGCACATGTCCCATGCATCAAACGTGGGCAACTACAGCAAGGTTGAGCGTTTCCTGTATGCTGGGACTCAGCTGACAGGCAAGGGTATCAACATCTGGGATGATGTCGCCTAAGGAGCTGATGGCTGAGCATGAGCCGTGGCCCCAGTTTCAGTTCGCCAAGGAGATGGAATTATGGGTATGTTTCAAACGTGCTCGACTTCGTTATGTAAACCTGAAATTTAGGGCGCAGTAAGTCATTGATGAGGCGTCTGTCCTTTTGTTTTGCACAAAACTGTTCTTTTGTATCCGTTTTGTCATTATCATCTCGATCGAAATCACAACAAACGTTGTTATATGAATTCATCGGTCCAAGTCTTGTAAATTCACCAGATTTAATAACTAATTTACAAAAACTTGCGCCAAATTGATATCAAAGGGCTGGCCCCTGGGCCTGCCTCCCGAGTTCCCCGTTTCTTGTTGCATCGTTTCTTTATAAATCGGTACTGGTAGTTTGGGTTGGCTGAGCACCCTAGCAGGATGGAACTGCAGGCTGTGCAGCAAGAGTAATAGGAACACGAGAGCAGGGAATGTGCCAATCAGGGAGACTTCGCTTTGGCAATTGCTGGTGCACGGCTGTTGCGAAGCCCAGCTTGCCGTGCTCTCATGCTGTCATGCAATGCCAAAACATATCAGGCAGGTAGATTCTGAAGTGAAGGCCAAGACTGACGCCGGTGTTGAATTGTGCCGTTGATAATGCAATTGAAGGTGGCACCATCCCCACTGCCGCAAGCCCCAAACGCCGCCCACAATTAAGACCGGGTGAGGAGGGTCGAGGAGGGCTACTACAGCACTTGGGTCGTCTGGGTTGTGTGGGTTGCCCATGGGTTCACTGCGGCTCTTGGGGCCGTTCCCGGGTCGCTGAGACGTGGTGCTGATGCTAACTTTGATGCACATTCTGAAGTTGTTGCCAATGATGATGTCCATTCTTGTGTCCATGACCATGCTGGTGTTGGAGTCGTAGCCGCTGCCGTGGAGCTCAACTTGGTGGAGCTACGGCCTCCGTATTAGAGCTGAGCCCTCCCTGCTGGATCTAGACACTCGGATCTCACGCAAATAGGGGAAAAGCAAAGTTGGTCCAGGACAGACCAGGAACTTCGGTCATAAACCGTCCTGCTACATCGATTAAGGCTTAGGATTGGATGCATATACAGACCATCAACAAATGTAGGAGCGTTTACGTTAAGGCCACCATAACCTGTATCATGCCCTGACAATGGGCCTCAACAGGCGGCCAGACATTAGGACCTGCCCCATAGATTCAAGCAGCGACGGCCTGTCTAAGTTCAGCCTGGCAGCTGAAAGCACAGTACCAATGGCAAACAGCTTGCCATGACAGAGGCCGCATGGCAGGAAAATGCAGAGATATATAAATCTCAACTAAAAGGTTCATCACCTGTTGCAATGCTCAGCCGATAACAGCCGTCTGTGATGATTGACCTCGGAAGATTCACAGCGGCAGCTCAGGCAAAGAAGGGGAACTGACGGCAGAACATGCTTCAGAGCTGCCATGCGTCATACCGTCCATGCATCAGACAAGTACGACCCTACGGCGTGCCCTGCAGACCACTGGACATTCGGACATGGCACTGAGCTACAACGGCCTGCCTAAATCCAGCCTTGCGACTGAAAGCACTGTACGAATGGCAAACAGTTTTCATTCTTAAAAGCACAAAAAATCAAGTCCCAACAACTAACTATGTGTTCCGAGCGTGGGTCACCCAGTCAGGTGACGCAGTAAGAGGACGCATGCCGCATGGCGCATGCCCTCTGGCACCCCATGTGCTGAAAAAGTACAGAAACACAAAGGGCCCCCATCTTGCATTGAGAGTTGCTATGAACAGCAATACCGGTATGTTGCCGTCGCAAAATTGAATTCAGTGCCCTAAGTGAATTTATAAAATCCGAAAGCCGAGCTGGTAGCCTCCTTCTTGGGACATGGGCAGACAGGCAGAACGAACCAGGCACTGCATTTTAATGTTTTGGTAAAATGTCATGTGAGCATGGCAGAGGCCCTGATGCATTAAAGCAGCTCCCGGTCTAGGTTTTGGTACAAGAGGTGCCCTGTTTGGAGGGATCCCCTGTGGGCCAACGGGGGGCGAAATCCTTCACAGTTCCCATGCGCACCTGCTCCCTGTTAATAATCAATACACAATTGCTTAATAGCCACAGGCCTACCCAGGACCGAGCACCCCATTGAAAACAAGAAGTTGACCCTTAAGCCTAAGGTTACCGGCTGGGCCTCACGTGGGGTGAAGGAGTCTAAGAAACAGGGAAGCTTAGGCCAAGGCCCACATCCACACTGTTATCATATGCCTATCAGGTGGTCTCTAAAATACAAACTTGGCTTCTATTACGGTTCTACCCTAGCAGCGGTGGTGGCAGCAGCTCGTCCTTCCCCCCAACAAGCTTTGCTCAGTGTTGGCACTGACTAGCTGTCATCACATGCCCTAGGACTTGCTGCGTCAATGGTCCATGCCATGCTTGTTGCAGCTGTTGGCTAGGCGGCGGCCCTCCCTGCCGCCCCTGCTGCTGCTGTTGGCAAGGTGGCGGCCCACCCTGCCGCAGCTGTTGCTGCTGCTGGCAAGGTGGCGGCCCACCCTGCCGCTGCTGCTGCTGGCAAGGTGGCGGCCCTCCCTGCCGCTGCTGTTGCTGCTGCTGGCAAGGTGGCGGCCCTCCCTGCCGCTGCTGTTGCTGCTGCTGGCAAGGTGGCGGCCCACCCTGCCGCTGCTGTTGCTGCTGCTGGCAAGGTGGCGGCCCACCCTGCCGCCCCTGCTGCTGCTGTTGGCTAGGCGGTGGCCCTCCCTGCTGCCCCTGCTGCTGCTGTTGGCTAGCGGTGGCCCTCCCTGCTGCCCCTGCTGCTGTTGTTGGCTGGGCGGTGGCCCTCCCTGCTGCCCCTGCTGCTGCTGTTGGCTAGGCGGCGGCCCTCCCTGCTGCCCCTGCTGCTACTGTTGGCTAGGCGGTGGCCCTCCCTGCTGCCCCTGCTGCTGCTGTTGGCTAGGCGGTGGCCCTCCCTGCTGCCCCTGCTGCTGCTGTTGGCTAGGCGGTGGCCCTCCCTGCTGCCCCTGCTGCTGCTGTTGGCTAGGTGGTGGCCCTCCCTGCCGCCCCTGCTGCTGCTGTTGGCTAGGCGGTGGCCCTTGCTGCTGCCCCTGCTGCTGCTGTTGGCTAGGCGGCGGCCCTCCCTGCTGCCCCTGCTGCTACTGTTGGCTAGGCGGTGGCCCTCCCTGCTGCCCCTGCTGCTGCTGTTGGCTAGGCGGTGGCCCTCCCTGCTGCCCCTGCTGCTGCTGTTGGCTAGGCGGTGGCCCTCCCTGCTGCCCCTGCTGCTGCTGTTGGCTAGGTGGTGGCCCTCCCTGCCGCCCCTGCTGCTGCTGTTGGCTAGGCGGTGGCCCTTGCTGCTGCCCCTGCTGCTGTTGCTGGCTAGACTGTGGCCCTCCCTGCTGCCCCTGCTGCTACTGTTGGCTAGGCGGAGGCCCTCCCTGCCGCCCCTGCTGCTGCTGTTGGCTAGGCGTTGGCCCTCCCCGATGCCCCTGCTGCTGCTGTTGGCTAGGCGGTGGCCCTCCCTGCTGCCCTTGCTGCTGCTGTTGGCTAGGTGGTGGCCCTCCCTCCTGCCCCTGCTGCTGTTGTTGGCTAGGCGGTGGCCCTCCCTGCTGCCCCTGCTGCTGCTGTTGGCTAGGCGGTGGCCCTCCATGCTGCCCCTGCTGCTGCTGTTGGCTAGGTGGTGGCCCTACCTGCCGCCCCTGCTGCTGCTGTTGGCTAGGCTGTGCCCTTCTCTGCTGCCCCTGCTGCTGCTGTTGGCTAGGCGGTGGCCCTCCCTGCTGCCCCTGCTGCTGCTGTTGGCTAGGCGTTGGCCCTCCCTGCCGCCCCTGCTGCTGCTGTTGGCTAGGCGGTGGCCCTCCCTGCTGCCCCTGCTGCTGCTGTTGGCTAGGTGGTGGCCCTCCCTGCTGCCCCTGCTGCTGCTGTTGGCTAGGCGGCAGCCCTCCCTGCGTCCCACACCAGTATGCTCCCAGTGTGGCAGGCATATGCTCTTGTGGCCGGGGCGGCGGGCACCCAGCCGATGAAATGACAGGGAGGTTAGATCCCTGCTGCTGCGGGCCAGCGGCTGCCGGCTGCGATATCCATGGAGCAGGGCGGTCACACCCATACTGCTGCTGCTGGTAGGCAGCCGGCACCTGCGATGCCGGCAGGACAGTTGTAACGAGCCCGTCCGGGTGCTGTGGCTCCCGCTGCTGCTCATGGTGTGCTCCAAGTATCCGTTGCAGATCTGCAACATATCTATCTGTACCGCCTGCCACATCAGAGGCTCCCGTTGCCGCCTCTGCCGTTGCAGTATCAACTCCGGCCACCCTGTCATACAGAACCTGGAACTCAGCGGCCACAGATTGCGGGAGGTACGGCGACATGACCACCTGACACACACCAGATGAGGGGGGAGGGTTCAGGATTCAGGGTTTAGGGGCTGCTGCAGCGTCAGAAGCTCTCGGTGCATTAAATGCTAGGCACCCTATCGTCCAGGACCTGCGGACATGGATTGAGGTGGGTTGGTACGGGCACCCAACATGCCAGACGGGAGGGTTTAGGGTGAAGGGGCGGGAGACACAAGTGAATCATGGAGGGGGAGAGGGTGACATGACCACCTGATGCGACAAGAGGGAGAATTAAGGGGATCAGGACGTAGTTGTGATGGGGGGGCACAAGTGAAGTCTGAGGGTGGGTAAAACTTCAAGAATCGTAATAAGCAAAATAAGGGACAAAGGGAGAGTGAGAGGCTTTCAAGACTCCATTGCTTAACGCATGGCAGGCAAATATATGTTTGCAGTCAACGGGGCGCAAGGCACAGAACCTGTAGCCATAGACAGCACTGAGGGCGGTCTGCCCCAACATAAAAGGGTTCAGGTGTTGAGCTCTTGTGCCTGCCTTTCCTTAGCTTTCTGGGCACCGGAATGTATATGTCTTGGTTGAACCTTCCCCACACGGCCAGTTTGCACTTCGTGGCCATATCGATAAGGCTATAGAGTGCATGTCTGAACTGGTAAGGACAACTCTGACCACCCGCCTGAGTAACTGGCTTGTTGTTCCGCACACATCCTCTTGTGTGCCTGGCCTCAACGGCATTCTTTCAAGCACTGGCTTCAGGGGTCTTGTTCTCATTAGCCACCAAGGAAGAAGAGGAAGGCCTGGCTGAACCAGAGTTGCATAGTAGCCTACCCCGTGCTACCCCTGCTACGGCCGAACAGGTGGCTTATTCAATTCACGCTTCAGGGCGTATCATTAATATGTTTATTACTTATCAGCACTGGCTATTGAGTGGATGCATGGATGCTGCAAAAGGAACTGCGTCACGCTGTTCAGAAGCCATGGCTTGAGCTCTGTCCAAAAGCTCTGGGTAGCCCAATGGCCAACTCTACAGTCCCAGGCACCCAGCTGGCTGACCACCAGTATTTTACTTGGCACGTTCCAGCTAAATTTCAGCCACACCCTGTCCTACGTGTCGGGGATCTGGGGCAGCAGGCCACGTTGTTTGCGCCACCGGCTGTGGGCCGGTCATGTTCTGGTACCGACCACCCCAATGGTGGTAATGCAAGTGTCGCAGCCACCCCGCAGCCTGACTGATGTACCTGCCAGAGGATTGTTTTAAACGCATTACATTCACTTGTGCGCCTGACTGCTACACCGGCCTAGTGCTCCTTGTAGCCCCCACCCTGACATGTCCGCAAATGTCTCCAGAAACTCACAAGCCCCAGGCGTCCTACTTGCGCTGCCTGCAGGGTGCGCTTGTGTGCCTAACTGCTTCACCTGCACAGTGCATCACATGGTTCCCACCCCACTGCTTCCCAAAGCATTGGCCCATGAGGCCTAGTCGTCGTACCTGCAGGGTGGTCCCACCCCGACATGTCTGCCTTATGTATCCAGAACCAAATGGCCGCAAACCTCTCCAGAAGCCGTTGTCTCAGGTGTCCTCATCGCATTACCTGTAGGGTGCGCCGGGTGGTTCCGATCCCGACATGTCCGCCACCGTGTTTGGCCACAAACAGTCGTGTGTTGATGCAATGTGACCAGGCAAGACCGAGGGCGGGCAGCACGGCGCGGCCCTGACTCACCAGCGACCGACCAGAGGCAGCAGAGGGCTGGGACATCGGGACAGGGAACAGGGGCGGTAGGGTGAGGGTGAAGGGTGAGGAGAAATAACATCACGTACAGCCCTGCTTCGCTAGTGGCCGGCGAAATGCACCAGTGGACTACATCATAAGGGCAGTGGAGGGCGTGGAAGGGGATAGGGCAAATCAGGCTCGCATGAGAACTTTAAAGAGCCGAAGGGAAACACGCATTTGATCAATGCCTTTATTAGGGATTTGGGGTTTAGACTCATTAGAATTAAGGGTCCCGAATCAGTAGGATGCCCGATTGAGATTTTTTGTTGCTGAATGACCAATCTGCATTGTTGCACTGCGCTGCTGCACAGCACTCCTGTACTTCATTGCACTCTTGCACTGCTACACCCTTGCACTGCACTGCACTTCTCTGCTGCACTTCACTGCTGCACTGCTGTCTTGTTGCACTTCACTGCACTGCTGCACTTCACTGCTGCCTTGTTGCACTTCACTGCACTGCTGCACTTCACTGCTGCACTGCTGTCTTGTTACACTTCACTGCACTGCTGCACTTCACTGCTGCCTTGTTGCACTTCACTGCACTGCTGCACTTCACTGATGCACTGCTGCATTGTTGCACTTCACTGCTGCACAGCTTCACTGCTGCACAGCTGCACTTCACTGCTGCACTGCTGCACTTCACAGCTGCACTGCACTGCTGCACTGCACCTCACTGCTGCACTGCTGCACTTTACTGCTGCACTGCTGCATTGCACTGCACTACTGCATTGCACTGCACTGCATTGTTGCACTGCTGCATTGTTGCACTGCACTGTTGCATTGCTGCGTTGCACTTCACTCCTGCACTGCTGCATTGCTGCACTGCACTGCTGCACTGAACTGTTGCACTGCTGCATTGCTCTGCACTGCTTCACTGTTGCACTGCACTTCACAGCACTGCACTTCACTGCTGCAATGCTGCACTTCACTGCTGCACTGCTGCATTGCACTGCACTGCTGCATTGCACTGCACTGCACTGCTGCATTGTTGCACTGCACTATGGCACTGCTGCATTGTTGCACTTCACTGCTGCACTGCTGCATTGTTGCACTGCCCTGCTGCATTGCTGCATTGCACTGCACTGCTGCACTGCTGCAATGAACTGTTGCACTGCTACATTGTTACACTGCACTGCTACACTGCACTGCACTGCCCACATGCTGCTCCGCTGCTGCCCCCTTTTTGATTCTGTTCTTCCCCCTTTGATTTCGCCGCTCCTCCCTGAGTCTGGTACCCTCCACGTTCCTCATGTTCACACACAACTCCTCCGCCGAACCCTAAACCCACCTTGTGCCTGCCCCGCTGCTGGTACAGAACATCACTTAGTGCCAAGGTTGAAGGATTGAAGGATCAATCTTCTGTTCTTCACTCTTGCCATTGTCTCCACTGCCCTCCCTCTCACCTGGTGCACACCCCGCTGCTTTTCTGGACTCCCCCCCCTCATGTCCTCGGTGACCTGATTAGTCACGACCACGGCAAGCCCGTACACATCAGCGTACCGCTGCATGGCGTCAGAGAGAAAGCGCGACACGGGTTCAAAAAATGCATCGAGGAGGATGCGAGAGTGTGTGGCTGCGGGCCAGTGGTCGGCGGAGCTGCAGTGCGTTCGACTGGACAGTGCATGTTGATGGGCATCTGAGTTGCAGCAGCAGGCAGGCAGTGCAAGGCAGCGTGTAGCAGGCTGTAGCATACAGGCAGTGCATGCTGATGGGCAACTGGGTAGATTTTGTAAGCTGAAGCCTACAAGGGCAACACTTGAAGCGCAAACATCATACATCTTCTGATGTCAGAAGTGGCTGAGCGGGCACTCTCCTGGACAGTGGATACCTGACATGAGCAAACCAGGGCTTTGCTACACGGAACGAGGCCAGGTTTTATTTCGTTGTGTGGGCATGTATGGCAGGTTTGCTTATGCAATGCAGAAATGTAGTTTCCATACCGGGTATGACGGTATGTACGGAATGTGGGATAAGCCATACGAATATTCCTTATGATATCTGAAACAGCAGGACCGTAAATCGTGCAGAAATTAGCTTAAACACCAACTTATTTTTATTTGAGCAGTGACAAGCCTGTAGTGTTCTTATGAGCAGAAAACGTGTTGTTTCATCACCGGTCATTACCAGAGATTAGAGGATTTATTGACAGTGCTCTGTCCTACCTCAACAGTGCCATCCCACCCACCCTCTATGCGGATTCCCCTTGTGCATCTTCATAAAGCATTTCTGCGTGACACACTAAAAACCCTAAACCACAAGTATCTCACAAGTACCGGTATAATGACAACGACACATTGTTCCATGGGATTCTCATGGCGTCCAATTCCTTTCACCCCTCTCCAGTGGAGGTATGTCGTATATTCAGAGATGCATCCGATTGAGCTCTGTGTCTCTCACCTTGAGCGTCGCTGCCATTCTGAACAGCAAGGATGAGCGCTGGCCCAGGTCCTCAGCCTAACAGGAGGGACAGGGAGGGGTCAACAAAGGCAAGCGCAGTCAAGAGACAGCCTCAGTCACACATGGACAGCAGCCTCAGTCAACACATGGACAACAGCCGTACTTCTGGTGAGCAATATCCAATTTTAAGGGGCAACCTGAGTGACACTACTGGAGACCATGGGGACCAAATCATACCCCTAGCAGCAAGGTTTAATTTAACAGGCTGGGACATGGCTGAACCTCAGCTTCAGTGCAGCATAAACAACACGCATCGGCACAACGCCACGCCCCCTGGTGCCAGGCCAGCAGACAGGTGCTCAACTGACAGGTGGCCAGGGCTTAAGAGTGCAGGTTTTAGGATACAGGGTTTATGCATCAGGTGCACTGCTGGCATGGGGTTCGGGACTTAAAGGGACCTGAGGGCAGCCTTACGGATTCCTTGTCCACAAATAACATGTAAACAGTCAAATGAAGAAATATAACATCAAGACTCGGAAGTAACACACGTCTATCCATCCAATGAGAGACACAGGATTAGGCCGGCACGAGTCACACTCTGTTGCCCTCCCTGTAGTGCCACCTGGTCCACCCTGCAAACCAATTGACCACATCAACGTGTAGCTCGTCAAACTCGTTAAGAGTGTCCACACTGCTATGTACACTCTTTTGTACACTCTGTTGCCTCTGCCAGCGTCACACCTTTCCTCCGTTTCCCGCTTCCCGGAACACGTAGGCCACAGAATCAATGACCAGCAAGCGCACCTACATGCACGCATTCAGGTGAAGGGTGAAGGGTTCAGGCAGTTTCAACTCCAAACCCATTTAGGGCTAGGATTTGAAAATACAGCAGCAGTGCTCACACACATTCAGTCTTTCGGTCTTGACAGAAGTTGGTGTTGTAACTGCATCACACCAGTAACGTAACGGGCCTTTCGAATTGTATGGAGGCATTCATACAATAGAGGTGTGCCCCTCCTGATCGCTGGCACACATGTGGTAATTGATGGTGGAGAGGTTTCTGCCCTACTCACCGGCCGCAGCCCTCCCAGGGAGTGCACGATGGCCTCTTGCGCCAAGTCCACGCAGCGCAGCAGATCCTCCGGTTCGCCCCCACAGACCTACACCTCAGCCAAAGTGTAATGATGGCTTATTCAAACTGCGATGCAGCTACATTTCAGCTACTCCCCTGCCTGCATGCAAAATGTTCATGTGCAGCATGCCTTGCAGCTGTTGCTGCCGGCTGATGCCTGCTTAAGTTTGGTCCCCAATATGCACAGGGGTGGCCGCCCGGGAGCTCCCTGGATGCAGGGGACACACTGCAGGCTCACAGGCTCACAGGCTCACATGCTTGCCGGCCTCTGAGCCTGCCAAACGGGTTTCAAAGTCTACAATGAAGCTGTGGAATGCCAGTGGGTAACGTTTCCTACGAAATCTGTATAACAAACGAGCTGTGAAGCACATTCTGCTTCACAATTTGGATCAAGCATTGCGTGTGGATATCGGCACTCGCTAAGTGTGTTGGTCTAACATACAAGTTCACAATGTGTAACGGAGGCCACGCAAGGTTTCAACGCCTCCTGTCTCAAATGCGCATCCTGCAGGCATGCAGCAGTGTGGCACTGACCTGCACCAGCACATGGTTCATGGACGAAGCCCCATGTCCAAACCTGGAGGCGTGACAGGAAGGGGGGGCGCAGCAGAGCCTTGTTAGCGTGTGCTTCCATTTCATTCGGTTTACTATGATTCTATCTCCCTGGATCCAGCCTCATTGACGAGTCTGCTGCTCAGAGATCAGGGACCAGCAAAGGCATTGTTAAGAGGGGCCCCAGCTCAAAACGTGCTTTGTGAAGGCCACAGGCAGAGTTAGGGTTCGGGGGAGGCAGGTAACTATGCTTGGCTGGGGATTGTTTCCATGGAGTTGACTCTTCACTCGGGTGTTTCTTCAACATGTAGCTGCAAAGTGGCCTATGGTCGTGGGGGCCTGTGGCGTCAACCCAGATGCATGGGGCCACCGGCGGAATATTCAAGGCCAAGGTTGGTCCCCATCGGCCCAGGGGTGTCTGAGCAGCGGCATGCCCAAGTTGGCCTGATGCACGCTTAAATGAACACTGAAAGAGGCCTTGGACATGCAGCTCCAACCAGAACTGAGATAGGCCTGGGTGCTCCACATGTCCATACTGCCTTGGCGCGGCCACCACAGTAAGACAAAGGCACTAAGCCAAGGGCAGCTCAGATAAAGGCAAGCGAAGCCAAATGAAAGAGAATGTAATGGGCCGTCACATCCCCAGTGGTGGCCGCCCCCTCTAGTCCACCAGCATTAGTGTTCTTCTGTGTACAAGGGGGGGGCTGACAGCACCTCTGGGGCTGATGAGTGGCTACCACTGGCCCGATGGGGAACTAACATTGATCGGCCTGCAGCGGGTGGCCCGAGCTGCAGAGCCTGATTCAACACACATGTTGCAATGTAGCTAAATTGAAGCTGAATGGCGCTTGGACCAACACCGTGCCTCGCACCTGTCTTTGCTGCCGTCGACCAACTGCCTCAGCCGCTTCATGGGGGCCAGGCCTTCGGTGTAGATGACCAGGCAGCTGCTGCCCGGACCGGCTGCCAAGGCGACTGCCTGCAGCACCAGCTGGGTCTTACCAGCCCCCGGCTCACCTGGGGGGAAGGGGGGACATCAGGGGAGGGGGGGACATCAGGAGGCAGGCTTGCTGAATTGGAAAGGGCTGGGCGGTAGTTTTATATAAGGACCGGGGGAGAGGGTGGCAAGAGCTGTGCCCAGGTCACCTTTCTGCATAAGCGCCGCTGCACTGAAAGACATTTTATGCTGTCTGGTATGTTCTACCTTCGGTATTTTTTTGGCAAACACTCTGTCTGCGTCATCATGGCATTCTCTATTCTATAATGTGTGCCGCTTGTGGCACATGAGACTGGATTGGTGGCACAGTTGCTGCATGCGCATGGCTGGCTGGCTTCCAGCTGAAGTCGACAGGTGCCATGTGTTCCCTCCCCTGTTATTGACCGCTCACCAGACAGCTCTGTGATTGAGCCGTGCCTGAATCCTCCTCGCAGCATGCCGTCCAGGATGGGACAGCCTAGTGAGGCAGAGGCGATGTGCATCAGGTGTAAAGGCCGCTTCATCGCATCGCAGCGCATGCTGTCCATGGTGTAGTTAGATGAAGGGGCGCATCAGCATTGACGACCATCCATTTAGTTTTTTTTGAATGCCGGTACCGTACGAGGTTATAATTGGTCACAGCTCTGTGACCTGTGAGCCAACACTGGAATGCACCGAGGCCGGGTAATGTAATAGTAGATAGATAATAAAGCTGTATTATAAGATTGTCCCACTCTACGCCTTTGGCCCTCTATCCTCTCAGACGTCAGTTTTCGTCTGTACCCCGGGGTTCGGGAGCCCACATCAGAATTATGCTTTCGGTATTTCATTCACCAGTCACCATTTAGAGCTGACATAGGAAATCTTAGAGCCATGACATCGCTTACTGATAAGCTATGGGGGACACGCACTTTCACGGAGGGGGCATCTCTGCAGGTAATGACCTGCATGTCTCGCATCGAGCATCGCCATCTGCCTACTTGTTTTTAGTGAAAAATACATGCCTCGCGAACCTTATTGTTGAACATCGTCTGCACTACATCACCTGCAGAAACCAAGAAAGGTGCCGCTGCGAGTCGAGCCTAAATCTTACTTCGGTAAGCAATACTAAAAGATTGTTGAGAAGCTACAATCTGATATTGGGGTGTCACACCTCGATGAGGCTGCTGAAGATTCCCTAGATTCCTCGGTAGCAACTCAGGACACACTTGCCTGGGGAGGTATTAGCCTGCCGTGCCCACTCGCCTGCATAATTTTATATCTTTCATAATGAACCCTTTATGTTGGCCTGGAACCCTGGGCCCCACTCACAACCGAAGCCCCCACCATGCACGTCCTTACTCCCCACAAGGGCGTATACCAAGGCATAGTTAGTGCGTACCAGACCACCTTCGGCTGGCCGCCGCCCGCCGGGCAGCCATCGGCTGAATTGAGGTGAACCACCACTAAGCATGCACCGAGCCACGCAGCACTGGAGCGCATCCCCTCCTTAGGTTGCACGTGGTGCCCAGCAAACCCTGTTGCGTGGGCTAAGGGCCGCATGGTGTCCAAGGTGGAGCTCCACTTGGCCCAGTAGTGCTGCTTGGCGTTCTCCTGCAGGTGGTTCCACGTGCACTCACATGCACCCATGCAGTAGTACAGCACTGGAGTGCAGGTTTAGTGCATCAGTTGCAGCACCCTAAAACATGCTATGACCCACGCAGCACTTGAGCGCACGTTCCTCTCTTGGATGGGCATGGCCATCACCCTGGGTGGAGTCTCCTCGGTCCTTGTCGGCTTTGGCTCTGGCTCGCCGCAGGACCAGCAGGGCAAGCTCATCTCCCAGACCACCATTGACATCATCTCATGCATCTACACGCCGCTGTCCATCCTGATCATGGTGTACGCAATCTTCACGTACGAGTGGCGGTCGTGGTTCTTGAGGAAGAAACAGGTGACTAAACACACACTCTGCGCCCTGCAGCATGGTTCAAGGATTGGCTGTTGAGAGAAGAAACAAGCCACCTCAATAGAGTGTCATCCTTTAGGGGGATTAGCGTGCTGGAAAAGGGGCATGAAAGAGAGAGCTCGCTACAGTATAGCTGTCTTGAATAAGAAAGGTAGACAAGCATGGTGGACATGCATGTGGGGCCTCGTAAAAGCCGCATGGGGCCCTGAAGTCCATTTCCATGGAAAGACCATGCATAAAACCCACCTGTCATGTGCCTTTTGGATGCTCAATAACGGGGCATGGTATTTCGTATGCTAGATTTCCGCAGTACTGAAAGATTTTACAGCAAGCCCAGGGGTATGACTGACTGCTATGAAGGCACAGGCTTAGAACAGTGCATACCCGCTGGGCCCTGCTGAACGCTCGGCCACGTGGGGCTGGTAGGGAATGACTAGGCTCAATTCCAGGTACCATGCACAGCCTGGGCCATGGTGCAGCCATGCCATCCTCCTATGTGAGCGGGCAGGAACATGGAGCCACAAGTGTGACGGACTGTTGTGAACGGCATGTTCTCTCCCATGTGTGCGCTCCCCCATTCATGCCATCTCCAATGCGGCCATGCATAATCCCTCCATGCTCTACCCCATGTATACACTTCACCATTCATACTCTTACCCGCATACACTGTAGTGTGCATATACTGCCCCATGTATGTGCCACCCCATGCATGAGCTTTGGTATATTTATATGCATGTACCCCCCACATTCTTGTGTTATCCTCTTGCATCTTGCAGATGGGTTTCTTTGATGATCGAGTCGGCCCCACGGTGGTGGCTGCTCTTGTCCTCCTCACGTTGTTCATCATCTTTTCCATTGCGTTTGTGGACTTCCTGTATTGAGAGCAACATCGCTCTCAGCCAGCAGCTGAGCACGTACCAACCTGGCATAAGGAGCTCAGGAGCTCAGCACAAGCCTGAGCACCTCGTGTGGGGTCCACCTGGTTTTCTAGTGGATGGAGGATGCGTGAACCTGGTTAAAGCGGTAGCAAGAAGATATTGAATAATATACCCATTGAGGTATTGAGAGCCTCCACCAGCCCAGGTGGCAATATGCAGTCTGTCAGAAGCAGCGGACAGTTTGCACTGCTCGAGGTCAAGGCGCAAAGTCACTGGGGCGTGATACCCTGATCCTGAAGCGGTGCGCTGCTCTACGTGGGGCGACAAACCTCCATAGACTAGGGATAATGGGGCCTGGTTTCTACTGTGTAGACTTAAACGTTGCAGGGCTGCAGTACAGGGCCGCCTAGGCTGTACAGCCATGACGCGGCTATGCTTGAGGCTGGCTTCGCTCTGAGAGGTGTGAGACACAACCATTATGATGGGCGGGCTGCTGTGGTCCCCAAAGCGCATCAGGCTCACAGCAGCAGCAGTGCGACTCCCTGAGCTGGCCTTGCAAATCCCTGAAGAGTGAGCATGGGATGATTGGATCACTTGGCTCCCGAGCGACGCGTGGTTGGTGTGCTACGCCTGTATGCCTTTGGTTGATGCGCTACAAAGTATGCCTTTGGCTGTGTGGCAGTTTTGTTAAATTGCATGACCGTTCATCATCCTTGGCTTCACAGGGGGGTGCCCCCTAACCTGGGGGGATGGGGCTGCAATGATGTGGACCCATTTTGAGCCTTTGAAGGGCAGCCGGTTGCTGACGGCATTGAAGAGACAGTTATAGAGAGCCACTGTGGTATAAGTCGGCTTGGTATTCTAAATTACCCTTGTAATGTGTTGGCTGCTGCGGTTGGATTTTGGTCTGCAGGCTTGAACGGAAGTTAGCCGAGATTTTGAAGTGCTGCCCAAGTGGTCTATCCTGGAGGGACTCTTTGATGTTATGTCTGGCGTTTTATTTCCAGTTCGTATGTCAACCAAATTACAAATCCTAGGTTGAGCCCCTGGTTGCACCAGGGTTGTCCTGGAGTTGCAAATTCACCACAGCTGATCACTGTAGGCTGAAACCAGGCGTGGTAGGCGGCCCAGACCAATGCTCCATGGCTGGGTCTCTGGGATCACCTATGCCGGTGACCTCCAGCTGTGCTCTCTCATAGGCTGCATCCACTAGCGCCAGAATCTCTGTTGCCGTGTAACGGTAAGAGGCTTCAGATCACTCGTCAATTCAGTTTTACACCATGTCAATAACGTTACACCTCTGGGCCCGCTCAAAGCTCGGCCGCGTGGGCGCCCAACTGTTCAGAAGAGAGTAAAGAAGGAAGTAAAAGGAAGAGAGGGGGAAAGGAACAAAAGGAGAGGCCGGGAAGGCAAAGAAGACCACGTCCAACACCTGAGTTCCACTAGAGACTAGCCCTCAACAAAGCCTCTAAGAAAAGAAAAGTCCACAAAGCAAGCGTATCCCACCCATGCTTGGCTGCGAGGGCACCCCACTGATCAGAAGGGAGAAGAGAAGAAACTAAAAAGGGGGCAAACAAAAACAAAAAATGATCAAAAGTTTTACACCATGTGGTCCCAAAGGTTGCGTTTTTAGAGGGTTGGGGAATGTGATTCACTTCCCCTCGGTATCTTTCCTCTGTCCCTCTTTCTCTTCAACAAATGATCTCCTCTCCTGCTATTTATAACTAAACAGGTGGACACCCACACACGCGACCGCGCCAGTTTTGGCAGGGCCCAGATGAGTGACATCATGCATCCGCCCTCCTATCCCCTCTGCTTCGGCATTCCCCCCTCTCCCAACCTAGCCCCGCCTTCTCAGTCCCGCCCTGTCCTGACCCATCGGCTTCCTACCATCCTTTTCTGCCCTGTGCTGCACCACTCTGCCGCCAGGCACACCACCCCTGTGAAGTTTTGTGGAGATTGTACAGTCCAGCATAGTATCACATTTGATGCATGGGACATTTGCCCGTAAACTGGTACAGCCACTAAATACGCTAGGACAGCAAGCAAAAACAAGTGACCCCCTGGGCTAGGAACTAATTCACAACCACCGGACAGTAGCACTCAGCTGATCACTGGTTCCTAAACCAAATTTTCGTAGCAGCTGCCACAGGTGCCACCTAGACAGCTGAGTACGTGGCACAGCACACTAAAAGCAACACTGCATGGTGCAGCGCAGTAGCACTGTCCACTTCGTACCCGTGCTTGTTTGCTAGTGTGCTACTGTACATCAGATCACACCAGATTGGCTGCTAGTCAGCTGTCGCTTAGAGATGGCGGACCCAAATATAGACCGGCATGCAGCCCAGCTGCACCAGTGGTGATTTGAACAATGAGGAACCCAGACTTAGCAGGAACTAGGATAGCCCGCAGGCAGGAGTGGGAGGCCCTGGCATTTGTTGAGTTTTTAAGGCTAGTAAGACGGTCAAGCACACGCCATCCACTGCTTCAGGGGCAGTGGATAACGTTTGCTTGACCTTTTCAATGTTGTTCTTGTTGTTTGGAAGGTGAACATGATCTCTTCTCTTTCCCCTTCTGCCTTTTCCCTTGACTTTCCTAGCTGACTTTGTTTGCCGACGTGGCCGAGCTTAATTTAACCAGGGCCCAGAGGTGTAACGTCACAAACTTTTGTTCCATAGCGTGTATTTGAGAGATCTGTTAGTTGGTCGCTGCATCGCATGACCCCCTTCAAATAACTGAAGATATACAAGTCCCAAACCTGGATCACATTCTAGGGGGTCTGATATTGGTCCGATGTCAGCTTATTCAACTTTGTATGAAACAAATGAGCTGGATATATCAGGTACAGTTCAGGGGGGTCAGGTTTGGCCGCAGGACCTATGCAACAATGTCGATCGCAATTAAATCCAAGGATGCCGCAGATTTCAGTTTCTCACAGAGCGTTTGGCATCAGCATGTGCATGAACGATACGAGCACGTGCAAAATAAAAAGGAAATCTGCCAGCTGTGTTCAATGCTTTCCTAATAATGATCCCCCAATAGGACGTTCAGTAGGCCCCCCCCTCATTCACAAAATCACAATGGATGAAATAACGTCATTGACCTACTCCTGTACCACCTCTTACTACCGACCTATACTACCGACCACCTGGCACAATCAAGTTTGAAGAAGTTTTTGAAGTGTTTCCCTGTCTTGTGTCCCTTTTCTGCCAGCGCCTTCAACCATCAAGTCAATTCTTAACCTATATAATAAATATAACAGGAGGACAAAGAGCCTACCACCAGAGATAGTGTATATATAATGTGTAGGAGGAGTAAAAGCCAGTGGCCTTTGGTCCACGAAAAAGGCGACAATGCAAGACGGCCATTCTTAAAGCAGGAGTAAACCAAGTCAAACTCGAAAAACAAAATACGCAGTGTTGTAAGTGTTACATGGTGTGAACACAAAACGAAATGTTTGTCTGGGTCACGGCACAGTTAAGGTTGCCAATGTATTAAAACAGTTCTGAATGCTTCAAGGAGCGACGTGAAAGCAGCACAGCCTCTGAATTAACCAGATAATCACAGATGGAAAATATGCACTGCGTTTGGAACTTTGAACTCTGCACCGAGTCATTTGAAAGTTTGAGATAAGCACCGAGTAGTTTGAAACGTAAACAGCGGGTGCCAATTAAGAACGCAGGGTTCGCATGCCTTCCAGTAGCTGGGCAAGCGCTGCCACGTGGAGAATCTCCGTATTAGTGCATAGTGAAGCAGTGCATGCTAGACCACCAGGTGCTACCGGGCGGCCACCTCAGGGCCCCATGGGACCTTACCTTGACCAGCAAGTGGTCCAAGCAGCACAAGGGCCCCCCACCGCCAGAGGCTAGGATGTAGGAGCTCGCTGTACCAGGCCCCCCCCAGGCTGGGATAGATTAATGGTCAAGTGAGGGTGGTGTATGCTTAAGACATCACAGGTAGGGTTCCATGTTACGCAATGTCTACGCACCCCTGAGGTCCCCACACTCCAGCAGGCAGCACGTGGCAGGGCATACGTGCAGTGCTTCAGCCATAAAGTTTGGGAAATATTCTTTTTTTTCCCCTCAGAACGGCTGCTTGCACCCACCGAGCTGCCTCCCTCCCCTGTCTCTTTCGCTCATCCCCCCCCCTTTCTACAACTCTTTTTCTCTGAAGTCCTCCAGAACAGATTTCCATGAGATTTTCATAATATCTTCACCTCTGTTCCATCTACCTCGAGATCATACCGCCTGAGGAAAGCCTCACACCTCATTCCCATGAACTGTGGCTGTCTGGCTATATAGTTGAATGGAAGCTGGGTCGCTATCTTTGCTACATCAGAAATCTAGGTTCTCGACCCTCGCGTTCTCGAACCAAAGGCACCCTACCACCTGCGTGCACCCCTTCCCCTTCCCCTGCGTCTGCACTCAGCTATTTCCAGGTCAGATGGCGTGTGTCCGGGTTCACACTAACCTCCGGGCTCCCTGCATCCGCTACGTACTCCGGCAGCGTGTGACAGGGTAGGGGCAAGCGCCAGGGCTCATACCAGCTCACACCAGCTCACACCTGGGTTCACACCACCTCTAACCAGGGTTCACACCCTTCTCGGGTCCCCTGGTTGATGAGTGCATGCGCCTGGGCTCACCCCAGCCTGGGGTCCCCCGAGTTGACAAAGGCATGCAAGCCGTACTGCCCCATTGGCGTACTGCATGCAGCGAGCGGGGACTTGAGCGGTGTCCCGGGAACTTCCTCACGGCATCCCGGTGAACTGCTCCCCGCGGCGCAGACCGCTGCTCCAGTCTCCATGGCGCTGAGCTCGACATCGAGATCATCAGATTGGGTCACATCCACGCCGGGCTTGGGTGATTTGGCCCTCCGAAACATGGAGGACGGGTCAAAGCCTTTGCCGGGGCTCCCGGGAGCAAGTGGAGCGGGGACCGAGACGCTCCTCACAGCATTCCCCCCGGGGCTGCTGCTGGGCTGGCTGCTGGCCGCTGCTGCCACCGGAGATACCGGCAGGCTGCTGCCAAAGCGACAGCCACCACGGGAGGCAGCCCCGGGGCTACCTGAAAGGATTCCCCATTCTCCCATGACGCCATCGCCTGACAACAAGCCAGGATAGCTCCCGTGACCCCTCTTCACCATCCCGGGACTACCGGGGAGACTCCCAGGCCGCCTCAGACCGCTCAAGCTGCCAACGCCGGCACCACCTCCATCTCCATTGGGGATGTTAACGGTCAGCGGCAGGCCAGGAAGATCCATGGAAGAGAATCTCGTCAGACCTGCCGCCGCCGCCGCCGCTGCTGCTGCCGGCACCACCACCGGCGCCACGAGCCTCGCGTCTGTGACCAGGCTCCTCGTGTTGGGGCTCCAGACCATGCGCGCAACCGACTTGACTGCGTAGCGCTCCAGGCCGGTGCCGGGTTCTTCGGAGGTGGAGAAGAGAGGGCCGGCGAACCTGCGTCTGAAGAGGCCCTCCTGGCTGGGGACGGCGGAGGATTCTTTTTTCACAATCAGGCCTGTGCAAGGGGAGGGGGGAGGCTGTTCTTGTTAGGAGGGAGGCACTGAGAGGCAGATACAGGATAGTAGGGCATAGGGTATAGGGTACAGGGTATTAGATATGATGGTTGTGGGTCACAGATAAGTACATACGGTTCAGAGATAGGGTACAGGCAAAAAGCGTGAAGTACCTTGTGTTGGGTATAGGGTATAGGGTCCAGGGTTCAGGATACAGGTGGCTGCTACATCTCAGTTATGTCTCGGCCTGAGGGGAGGCTTCCAAGATGACACCTATCACAGGAGGGCCTCCTGGTGGACCTGCTGACCGCAGGCCAGTGATGGCTTAGGCCCTATCGTCTCAGCAGCCGGATAAAGGAGATCTGGCGCTACCCTAAACTGGTGGCCATTGGCCAGTATGTGTCCTATGCATCTAGACGCTGCATGACCTGCTGGGTAAAAAGTTCCAAAAGCCTTTCTAAGCATGACGTTACGAGCAGCGTGTCAGATGAACTTCTTGTGTGGGCGGAGCGACATTGGTCAAGTCAGACAGTTCCCATCCTCACACCACTTTCCTGCCTTTGGTTTAAGTGGCATCACAGCTTCCTCTCATGTATGTCCTAAACGACGCTATTTGTTAAGGATTTAGCATTTAGGGTAAAGCGATCGTGGTTTCAGTTCCAATTGGATCCTATGTATCAGCATGTCAGCAACCTTACATGCTTTTTGCTGCCCGTAGCCTTTTGATCGCTTGGTCACAAAGGGCCTCTGGCTCTGTGGACGTCCGCCCCACCCCGCCAGCTCCTGCTGTAGTTCCTTCCACTGCAGTTGCTGCTCCAGCTCTCGCGCTTGGGCGCTCGCTGTTGCCTTCAGCAGGTGCTGCTGCTTCTGCTGCATGTGCCTGCCGCCGCTAGCAAACCTCACGTCCGTACCCCCTGGCGTGGGCTGCCGCATGGCTGCACCCCCCTCTAATGCGGTCTGGCACATGGCGGCACCCTCCCTGCAAGAGGTCTGCTGCATGTCGGCATCGCCCTCACCGGTTGCGGAGGAGTTCCTGCGGGTGTTCTGAGACAGGTCCCCTAGAAAGGTCTGAGCTCTTGGCAGGGGACGGCTCAGAGAGACCATGGACCGTGCCCCGCTGATATCCTTCCTGATCAGGCCCGCAAACCCCGACCAGCCAGACGACGCCGCTGCGACTGCCGCAGCTGCCATGCTGTGCATGCTCATGCTGCTGGAAGAGCCCGGCACGCCATACGGGGAGGCACAACCAAACACCATCCTGCCACCACCGCTGCTGCTGCCTGCTGCGCGCCCCTCTGCAGCAGAGGAGGACCCAGGGGCTGTGTCTCTGCCGCTGAGTTCGCCGGGTTGGAGGCTGGCGTATCGGGCAATCACTGGACATCGTCCATGATGCGTCGACCAAAGTTGGGTCGGCAGCGCCGAATGTGGTGAAGATGGTGGTGTTGACACATCAAGGCCCGATTCGTGGCCGTTTATTAGCCGCGCTTTGGGGCCCGCGGGCGCGTTTTTGAACGTTTGGAATGCGGAGATGCTTCCGCGCAGGTTGTCCACGCTGGAGAGGCCGGCACGATGGATCACGATGCGGTGCTTTTGTCGCAGCTGCTGCGGATTTAGATACGCTTGCGACTCGCCAGAGGCCTCATCCTGCAAGGATAGCATCCCACACCTCTCATCTAGGGACGGGAGAGGGGAAGTGGGTAGAGGGGGGGCGACACCCCATTCGCCCTCGGTGGCGTTATCTCCGTCGATGATGCTCATTTTTTAGTGTGTGCTACAGTGGTAAGTAAGAGAGGTAAATTTCAAGGCTTTTACCCCGGCGCTGTATTGCGCTGTGCCGGGCTGTTGAATGGAAACGGTATGTGGTCCTTGTTCAGGGGTCCTTGTGGTACCGAGGATCGGCCTGGCCAGTGCGGTACGTTTAGTCAGGTGCTTATAGCTTTTGCTGTTCAGTCAGATGCTTGTGGCATCGAGAGCTACGCAGTATGCGCAATGCATGCATGTTCGAGCACGTGCGAGGAGGCGTCTGTCGTTCCGCGCTTGGGTGGGAGAAGTTGGATATATATGAAACTGCGGAGGGTCACCCGGTGGGACCTCCTCTACCCTTTTCGTTAAGGCTGATACGGTCTATGGCAGCATTGATGTACCCAAGAAGACTGGACGAAGTACGTCGAGATGTCCCTCTCGTGCGAGAGGGTGGCATCACAGGGCACGTGTCCCTGGTGGCAAAACGAGCACTGGGTATTGACCGGTTGTGATGATGCTTCATGCTTAGTCGTGGTCCCCCTACGTAAAGAAAGAACACGAAAAACAACGATGCATGATCAAACCCACACCCAGCGCAGCCCCCCTTACGGTCCACCCTGGACGATGTCAGTCGTTGTGGCCGTTGTTTTTACGAAAAGCCTGCCTAAGCCACGTGGTCTGCTTGTGTCCCGGGTGTTTGACAGGGTGGCTAGTGGAGGGACCGTGTAGCCCCTGATGTGTAGCACTCAGGCCTTTGCTCAGGCCTAGGGGCATGCCCTCATGGGCATGGGGTGCTCCTGCCGGTCTAACTCCTCCCAACTCTTTAGTTAGGCGCCCATGCGGCCGAGCCTTATTTGAGCAGGGCCCAAAGGTAGAACGTCATTGACTTGTAGCATGCCGCCGAGCTTTGAGCGGGCACAGAGGTGTAACGTTATTGACTTGTAGCACAGCAGTTCAAAAATGTAAGAGGTTAGCACTAGGCATAGCTGCATGAAGCTGCACCTGAGCTGCACCCTCGCCCACGCCATGGTGTTATTTTGTGGGGTCCGGTCTCTGGCGGATTCCAGGCTAACACTGCAGGGAATACCACATGGTGTACACCCCAGCTGCTCAAGTCGATGACGTCAAACCTCCGCCGGGCCATGCTGAAATGAAGCCCGGCCACGTTAGCAAACAAAATATCAGCTAGGAAAGTCAAGGGAGAAAACACAAGAGGAAATAAAGGATAACAAGTTCACCCACCAAACAACAAGAACAAGAACACAAAGGCCTGGCAAACCGTATCCCCTGCCCTTAAAGAGACCAGCCTTCAAAAACTTCAACAACAAGTCTCGCTACAAGTTGCCGAAAACCAGGGCCTCCCACCCCTGCCTGCGGGATATCCGACATCCTGTCTGGCTGGGAGAAAAAAGGAAGGAAGTAAAGGCTAGAGAAAAGACAGAGAAAAACACAAAGGGCAAAGAAAACAAAACGCAAGAGGCAGACCGAAGGATCCCTGCCTCTGAAAGCAGGAGAGAAAAAGAAAAAAATCAGGCCCTAGGAAGGCAACAAAAGGACAGCAGATTATCCCTCAACAAAGTATACTACGTCCTCAACAAAAGTTAAAGCCTCTCACCCATGCCTGCCCTTGGTACAACTGCTGAAATTCCGTGGCGCCCTTTGGGGGGCTGCCCAACCTTTCGCCCTCAGCCTCTCTTTCAGCTTGCTCAAGAGCTAATACCTCACAAGTTCCCTACCAACCCCGTGCTGCCGAGCGTCCAGCTTGGCCCAGCAGGTAGGCATGGTTCTTAAACTAACAAGTCTCACCCGCTTGGAGCTCGCTGCCTGAAGGAACTTGCCCCTGGCGCGCATTTGGGACCGAGCTGGCATAGGCACGAAGCACTCGTAACATCTAGGACCCATGAATCAAATGAAAGACCATGGGCTGTGGCTGTGGCTATTGCTGATAGGCGCTGGATGTTGAGATTGGGTCAAGGGCAATCCAGGGCTGTGCTGGGCGCATGGGGTTGGGCTGTTGGTTTGGCAGGGTCACACCGCAGTACCTCTTGTGCACCCCGACGTGTTTCCGAAATATCTGTCCGTGCACTTTTTGTGTGAACGTATAACACATTCATCACATGTTCTACCAGGCACATAGCTGCCGTAGCTGCCGACAGGGTATACAGTACTACTGGCCCTATGTCCTACGGCGTATGGCCCATCTCCAACCAACCATCGCATTCTTCTAATACCCAGGCAGAGACCTCTCGAAGGTTCTTCACCATTGTTTCTTAATTCCACATAACGTCATGTTACAAGTCTTTGAAACTCACAAGCAACCAACATAGGTATCATAACACGGTTTCTGCAATACTTCAATAAACCGGTACCGGTTTAACTACTAGGGACAGGGGCCCGTGCTAGCATGGTAGCTAAATTGGTAACACCCCCCTATTGACCACATCTATATCGAGCGATACAGAGAAGCCCTACCCCAAACAAGCTCAATGGGAAACCACGTACCATGGGTTTGGTAGCTCTGCCCTTTTCATGAAAGTATCATAAATCCATAACCCACTGCGAACAGCCAGGTTCATGCAGTTGCGCCCAGCCCAAACAGGTACAGTGACGCTGCACACTAAGACGGCAAGAATTAGACTTTGGACCGTGCCGATTCAAGACCGGCACCGGAACTGGTAATACCGTGAATGACCTACCTCTAATGGGCAACCAAAACATTTTTGTTGCTGACAAATGCAGAAATTAAGTAGGGCGCATAAGAGGACAGGTTCTGTTTAGAAAGACATCTGTAATAAAAGCCGTTGGCGCAAAATAAATTAAACCTGCATGTGCAGTTCTCACCGCCTGCACAGCCCCAATCATTTGAGGGACCCCCATTCAATTCATTCAACAAGCGCGTCTTCTAAAATGGAGCAACGGACGAACTACCTGGTTCGGTCCTAGAGTAGAAATGACACAGAACAAAACCCGGATTGCATTGATAGACCAAACAGCCCACTCGCCTGCCACCCCCACCCGCCCGCCAACCACTCCCGGCGGTCTCAAAGCGCAGGTGGCCTGGTAAAAACAACGAGGGCTATATGGCGTGCTGCGACAGCACGTGAGAGTAACACACGCTCGCTCGCATGCGCTGCAATGTGCAACTGCAGCAGCCGCGGCGGCCTCCCCGCCCGCTTAACCTCCGTCGAAGCCCTAGGAGAAACTGTAGCACTTGGCAAACACCCCAAGAGTGAGGCAGTACCGGTTGACTAGGATGCACGCATGGTCGACTGCTCATCATTCATTGCGGCCCTTAGGGCATCCATAGCACTTGGCAAAGACGCCAAAGGTGACATAGTACTGCTTGACCAGGATGCACGCGTAGTAGACCGCCGCGCCAAGGAAGCCGGAGAAGAAACAAATCATGAATATGTTGATCCAGAACCAAGGCGTCAACCAAAGGCCGAGGTTAGGGTGCAACGCTTCCAAGCGGGCAGCGAGCTTGGGCGGCGCGTATAGCATCCACCTGAGAGCACACGGCATGTGCGGTTCAGGGTTCAGGGTTCAGGGTAATGGGTAATGGGTTAAGCATGTGTCGTGTGCGGGGTTCAGGGTTCAGGGTTCAGCATGTGTGGTGTGCGGGGTTAAATCGCTGGAGTGTTATCAAAAGTAACTTGACCCAGCACTGTCATTATCTTGCCACAAAGAAACCGATCTACCCAGCCCCAAACAGCCTTTTTCTGACAGGCCAGGTGGTGCCAGCAGGGGTCAACAGTCTCCCGAAGGCCAACGCCAGGGAGCATGGCGGCCAGAATAGATTTTTGTGCGTGCCATACCGCTGTTGGAGGGGCCTCCAGGCACCCCCCCCTTGGACTGATGAGGACCAAACCTCTGAGAGCTTGCAACTCGTCTCTTCAGGCAGTGTGAACATGGGCAAACTTTGAGCCATGCCTTGTGGCCGCCCAGCAGGTCCCTAGGAGTGGTCTGGTGCACACTAAATAAACGGAAGTCTCAACCTTGGCCTTGTCCCTCAAGGCGTTGTAGATATGGGTGGACTTGAACCCTAGGTATCAGCAGCAGGCCGTGCTGCACCAGATCCCCCTCTGCTTCAGGCTATAACGTAGCGTATTGCCCTGCCCGGAATAACGCAAAGATGCCTTCCACCTACTGCTGCCCAACCGTCTTGCCCATCCTTCCTAGCAGGTCTCCCTAACAGCGCCTCCCTCTGTCCTAGCTAAAGGTTCAGGGGTTAGGGTCTAGGGTTTAGACCCCAGCCGTGCCGTCATCCGTCTTCGCATACCGTACCCCACTCACGAGTAAGGCTTCAGTACCGCCTCATTCAGATCCTCACGGGTCCTCCATCACCTGCACACAGCGAGGGTGTAGGGTTTAGGCAACAAGGGTTTACAGTCCATTGTTTAAACAACAAGGTCTTTCAGTTGAGGGTATAGGCAGCAAGGTTGTACAATTAAGTGTTAGGCAGCAGGGTTTACACGTCAGTGGTTCCGCAACGAGGGTTTACAATTCTAGCAGCAAGGGTGTACTGTGTATGGTTCAGGCAAGAACGGTGTCATATTAGGGTATTGGGAGTGAGGCACAGGGTACATCAGGGGTGGGGTCAGAGGCCAATCAAAATCAAGAGAGGGTAAGGCTAGGGTCAAACTCAGCTCAAAACCCTAAGACAGGGCCAGGCTCAGGTATGTTAGGGTTTAGGGTTGACAAAACCCTAAGACAGGGCCAGGCTCAGGTATGTTAGGGTTTAGGGTTGACAAAACCCTAGGTCAGGGCCAGGCTCAGACATGTTAGGGGAGGCGATGCTGGGATGCAGTGCTGCGGTACCATACAGATCACCAGCAATGCACGAGCAGGGGTACAGCTTAAACAAACGGTCCCGGTATGATGTGCAAGGATCAAGGATATAGAAAGAAAGACTATGCGCTCCGCCAAAGCAGGAGGCGTGAGAAACAGCTCAGCCCCTAGCAGTTATATCCCAAAGTTGCTCTCTCACGCCATTCCACGGGGTATGATATGAAAAGGGTGAATGGCAGACACAGATGCTGCAGCTCAGACCAAGGGCACCAGGAAGCCTGTTATTCCCGTTCATAATTAAAAGATGCAAAGGTCTACAGGGGGGCTGTCAGGGAGGAGGCGATGCAATAGTCTACAGGGGGGCTGTCAGTCCGGCGCCTACGACCACTGGGGAGGAGGCGATGCAATAGTCTACAGAGGGGCTGTCAGTCCGGCGCCTACGACCACTGGGGAGGAGGCGATGCAATAGTCTACAGGGGGGCTGTCAGTCCGGCGCCTACGACCACTGGGGAGGAGGCGATGCAATAGTCTACAGGGGGGCTGTCAGTCCGGCGCCTACGACCACTGGGGAGGAGGCGATGCAATAGTCTACAGGGGGGCTGTCGGTCTGGCGCCTACGACCACTGGGGAGGAGGCGATGCAATAGTCTACAGGGGGGCTGTCGGTCCGGCGCCTACGACCACTGGGGAGGAGGCGATGCAATAGTCTACAGGGGGGCTGTCAGTCCGGCGCCTACGACCACTGGGGAGGAGGCGATGCAATAGTCTACAGGGGGGCTGTCAGTCCGGCGCCTACGACCACTGGGGAAGAGGCGATGCAATAGTCTACAGGGGGGCTGTCAGTCCGGCGCCTACGACCACTGGGGAGGAGGCGATGCAATAGTCTACAGGGGGGCTGTCAGTCCGGCGCCTACGACCACTGGGGAGGAGGCGATGCAATAGTCTACAGGGGGGCTGTCAGTCCGGCGCCTACGACCACTGGGGAAGAGGCGATGCAATAGTCTACAGGGGGGCTGTCGGTCTGGCGCCTACGACCACTGGGGAGGAGGCGATGCAATAGTCTACAGGGGGGCTGTCAGTCCGGCGCCTACGACCACTGGGGAGGAGGCGATGCAATAGTCTACAGGGGGGCTGTCAGTCCGGCGCCTACGACCACTGCGGTGGAGGCGATGCAATAGTCTACAGGGGGGCTGTCAGTCCGGCGCCTACGACCACTGGGGAGGAGGCGATGCAATAGTCTACAGGGGGGCTGTCGGTCCGGCGCCTACGACCACTGGGGAGGAGGCGATGCAATAGTCTACAGGGGGGCTGTCGGTCCGGCGCCTACGACCACTGGGGAGGAGGCGATGCAATAGTCTACAGGGGGGCTGTCGGTCCGGCGCCTACGACCACTGGGGAGGAGGCGATGCAATAGTCTACAGGGGGGCTGTCAGTCCGGCGCCTACGACCACTGGGGAGGAGGCGATGCAATAGTCTACAGGGGGGCTGTCGGTCTGGCGCCTACGACCACTGGGGAGGAGGCGATGCAATAGTCTACAGGGGGGCTGTCAGTCCGGCGCCTACGACCACTGGGGAGGAGGCGATGCAATAGTCTACAGGGGGGCTGTCAGTCCGGCGCCTACGACCACTGGGGAGGAGGCGATGCAATAGTCTACAGGGGGGCTGTCAGTCCGGCGCCTACGACCACTGGGGAGGAGGCGATGCAATAGTCTACAGGGGGGCTGTCGGTCCGGCGCCTACGACCACTGGGGAGGAGGCGATGCAATAGTCTACAGGGGGGCTGTCGGTCCGGCGCCTACGACCACTGGGGAGGAGGCGATGCAATAGTCTACAGGGGGGCTGTCGGTCCGGCGCCTACGACCACTGGGGAGGAGGCGATGCAATAGTCTACAGGGGGGCTGTCGGTCCGGCGCCTACGACCACTGGGGAGGAGGCGATGCAATAGTCTACAGGGGGGCTGTCGGTCCGGCGCCTACGACCACTGGGGAGGAGGCGATGCAATAGTCTACAGGGGGGCTGTCAGTCCGGCGCCTACGACCACTGGGGAGGAGGCGATGCAATAGTCTACAGGGGGGCTGTCGGTCCGGCGCCTACGACCACTGGGGAGGAGGCGATGCAATAGTCTACAGGGGGGCTGTCAGTCCGGCGCCTACGACCACTGGGGAGGAGGCGATGCAATAGTCTACAGGGGGGCTGTCGGTCCGGCGCCTACGACCACTGGGGAGGAGGCGATGCAATAGTCTACAGGGGGGCTGTCGGTCCGGCGCCTACGACCACTGGGGAGGAGGCGATGCAATAGTCTACAGGGGGGCTGTCGGTCCGGCGCCTACGACCACTGGGGAGGAGGCGATGCAATAGTCTACAGGGGGGCTGTCAGTCCGGCGCCTACGACCACTGGGGAGGAGGCGATGCAATAGTCTACAGGGGGGCTGTCGGTCCGGCGCCTACGACCACTGGGGAGGAGGCGATGCAATAGTCTACAGGGGGGCTGTCGGTCCGGCGCCTACGACCACTGGGGAGGAGGCGATGCAATAGTCTACAGGGGGGCTGTCGGTCCGGCGCCTACGACCACTGGGGAGGAGGCGATGCAATAGTCTACAGGGGGGCTGTCGGTCCGGCGCCTACGACCACTGGGGAGGAGGCGATGCAATAGTCTACAGGGGGGCTGTCAGTCCGGCGCCTACGACCACTGGGGAGGAGGCGATGCAATAGTCTACAGGGGGGCTGTCGGTCTGGCGCCTACGACCACTGGGGAGGAGGCGATGCAATAGTCTACAGGGGGGCTGTCAGTCCGGCGCCTACGACCACTGGGGAGGAGGCGATGCAATAGTCTACAGGGGGGCTGTCAGTCCGGCGCCTACGACCACTGGGGAGGAGGCGATGCAATAGTCTACAGGGGGGCTGTCGGTCTGGCGCCTACGACCACTGGGGAGGAGGCGATGCAATAGTCTACAGGGGGGCTGTCGGTCCGGCGCCTACGACCACTGGGGAGGAGGCGATGCAATAGTCTACAGGGGGGCTGTCAGTCCGGCGCCTACGACCACTGGGGAGGAGGCGATGCAATAGTCTACAGGGGGGCTGTCAGTCCGGCGCCTACGACCACTGGGGAGGAGGCGATGCAATAGTCTACAGGGGGGCTGTCGGTCCGGCGCCTACGACCACTGGGGAGGAGGCGATGCAATAGTCTACAGGGGGGCTGTCAGTCCGGCGCCTACGACCACTGGGGAGGAGGCGATGCAATAGTCTACAGGGGGGCTGTCGGTCCGGCGCCTACGACCACTGGGGAGGAGGCGATGCAATAGTCTACAGGGGGGCTGTCGGTCCGGCGCCTACGACCACTGGGGAGGCTGACTATAAGACAGCAATAGCTTTGCCGACATTACAACCAGGAAGGACGTGTAGAGGGCTAAAGTAGCCATACTTTGGTTCCAACATGCAGCCATTCAGTCTTCCGGCCCCCATGACAGCCAGCTCTGTAAGTTGCAGCCAGCGCTGCTTGGGCGTTCGCGATACCATCTTCCGGCAGGGCAGCCAACACGGGTAAATTCTTGTTTGTCGTAATACCGGTACCAAGGTGCGGATCATAATGATAAGTTTTGGATGTCATTCAACAAACCTTACGAGGACCAAACCTTGACCGGCCAACAGGCAGTGTCGAACAATGCAGATCTCAATTGCAGCCGAAGCAACCTTGGTTGCACTTCAAAGCAAGAAAATCAAGTAGTGACCGTGATGATGCAGGAGGACTCCCATACTGCCACCACCACACCTACCCCTAGCCGCACTAAACCCTAAACTCGCCACTTCCGCACCGCCACTAAACCCTGAACCCTAGCACCACTTACTTGAGCATGGCCATGGACGGCAGGATGAAGGCGACAATCGGGATGGCAAAGGAGGAGTACAGCGTATTGAGCGCCCCATAGAAGGGGCACAGCATGGCGAGGAACCAGATGAAGCCACCTGGGCAAAGAGTGATGGGGTGAGCCGGTCTGGGCACATAAAATGTGACACTGTGGCAACTCGACAAGCAAAGTGTGACCTCGTAGCAGAGACCCGGACAAATCTGTCTGGGCCAGGAACGTGTGAACGGCAAGGCGAGGAACCAGTTTAAGGCACCCAGGCATACAAAGGAAGAGAGAAAGGGGACGGCTTGCGGCAGGCACAACGCCAGTGGCTACGAATCCCGCGATAGATCCTACAAGCAGTGGAGTGTTGATCCCACACAGGTTAAGGCGAAGGGCGTACGGCCCTTTAACCCTAAACCCTAAACAGCGAAGGGTTCATTGCATACCCAGATTCAGGGTTTAGGATGTATCGCATACCCCAGTTTGTTTCACAAGACCCTGTTGGCTATGAGGCCAAACTTGGCGGAGCAGACCAAAGCAGGAAAGGCGGTTCAGAGTTCAGGGTGAAAGGACTGACAGGGCTCAAGGGTTTCTGCTCTGAACCCTAAGGCAGCGCCAACCATGAAGTTCTCACTCAACGGCAGACACACTTAGTTTGGTGTTCAGGGTTTGAGGTGAAACCTTTAAACCCTAAGCACACATCCTCCTGAAGTGCAATCCCAGTATAGGGTTGAGGATTTACTGTTTAAAACCTCGCTCAGTCGCAGGCGCACCTGGGTCAGGGTTGAGGGATCAACCCCCAAATTCCGGATCCCCCAAACAGCATATCGCATTTTCGTCTCCTGAAGTGCACTCACTCAGCGGCAGGCGGGCCGGCAGGCGTAGGTACCACGGCTTGGTATGGACCCCGAGCATCTTCTCCCAAATGAAGCTCAGGGACATGCCATAGATGGCGTACGCAATGAACTGATGGATGATCATGAGGACGGCCATCGCATACTTGGCGTTGCTCGCGGGCTTCTGGTTCAAAACGTCCTACTCAGGGAATGTGGAGGCAGGGCGGGTGGAGGCAGTCAGGCACACTGGGGAGGTTACACACGACATTTACCGGAAGGAGCTCCGCGTGTCATCAGCGATCTATTCATTTGCTTGCCAACTCGTGGACTTGGCATTCCTGCATGGTTCCTGGTCCAAAATGTCCCCTCCTCAAGGCAAGAGCATGGAGGAGGAAAACAGGACAAAGTCAAACGCACCCACTGGTGTCCAAAGCATACCATCGTAGTAGTATTATGGAGTCCCTTTAAAAGAAAATTTAAAATTTCTTGAATAACTAAATCATTTCCTTTTTGTGTGCGTGCCCATCCTATATAAGGAGAGTGAGATGAATACAAGTACGACATAGGACGTGGTAGACTTCACAGAGGGTTTCATAGTGGCGTGTTGGTGTAAGCGGTAGACTTCACAGAGGGTTTCATAGTGGCATGTTGGTGTAACTGAAGTGGTGACGGATCATTCGGATGGCCAGGGCAGACTTGGCACTAGTGGAGGTCCTCTGGGTCAGAGCAACCGGAGCGGCGGCGAGGAGGGAGGGGGGTCCTGACGCGCTGAGCAGTACAACACCTGCCCATACGTACCCTGGGCCAGGACATCCTAATTGGCAAAGGAAGCACACCACCTATTTGTTTTGCAATTCTGGCGAGTACCGGTCAAAACATTCGTTTTCGCATTGCCTTAATAGCATGCTCTTTTCCAGCACTCAAAACATTCGGAGGGAGGCTCCTTTGTCCTTTGCTGCAATACAGGTAAGGGGAAGTCACGTAACCCGAAACCGACCATCGTCACCCTCGATTATGTCCCACTTTTCCAGCACAAGGAGCACGTTGTCCGCGGCAGGCCCCAGGAGCAGTCCCCCCCCCCCCCCCCTGTGTTAGGGTTCCTCTCCATCCCAACCCTATCCCCCCTACCCCTCACCATAATGCTATTGTTCTCCAGCACGATAAAAACGTTGTCAGCGGCAGGCCCCATTTGAGGGATGACGTTGGCGTACGCCAAGTTGACCATGTAGGAGTGCGGCACGGTCACCACTACAGCCCACAGCCATGCATACCCAAACGACTGCAAGGGTGGGCAACGGGCAGCGGGGAGAAGGTCAGGTATGAGAGGGAGGCTCGGTCACCCATTCACCACGACAGCCCACAGCCAGGCTAACCAAAGCAGCTGCCGGGACAGGCAGGGAGAGGAGCAGGGTGGAGAGGCTCAGGTCCAGCTTCTACAAGCGCAGGCATCCCTGTTGTAAGTGCAGGGTCGAGGGTGAGGCCAGGGTCGAGGGTTGAGGGCCACAGGTGTCTCCCAGCCCCAATGTCGCCTACAATGCACATGAGCCCGAAGGAGAGCAGGAGGGAAAGCTGAGGACAGCGTCACCCCCTGACATGCACCTCCACCTCTTAGATGAACCGCCTCCTATTTTTGGACACGCCCCCCCTTCCCTGCACCTCCTCATGTGCGCCCTCCACCCCCCATATGTTTGTAATAGGAGTGTCTCCCAATGCACCTCCCCCACCTGTTTGAAATATGAGGGTGTCTCCATAGTCTCCAGCGTCTCAAACACGACAGCATGTGTGCTTAGAATGGCAAGCCACACTGTCGCACCGTTGAACCACTCCTGGGCAGTGGCGGGGTACCTGGTGGCAGGAGTGGGAAGAGTGATGCGTGAGGAGTGGAGTGAGTGAAGGCGGAACGGAAGTGGGAAGAGTGAGGCGGGAAGAGTGGAGAGAGTGAGGTGAACCGGGAGTGGGAAGGAGTGGGGCCGGATGAGTGGACAGAGTGATGCGGAATGGGAGTGGGAAGAGTGAGGTGGGAATAGTTAAAGGGTGAGACAGAACGGGAGAGGGAAGAGTGGGGCCGGAAGAATGGACAGAGTGACGAGGAACGGGAGTGGGAAGAGTGAGGCAGTAGGAGTGGAGAGAGTGAGGTCGGGCAGGAGCGGTGGCATGTTTTTCCTGGGTGGGGGGAGGGGCCTGGGGTGTGCATGGGCGCGGGAAAAGAACCATACTATCATAGAGCAAGTATGTGACGGATGCAATGGCGGGTGCAATGTTAGGGTTACAGATACCCTATTTGTGATCATGTGATCATGTTCAGGGTTTCGGGTTAGGTGCACCTTGATGGGACAAACACATCTGGAAGGTGCTAGGAGCTACCGGAAGCTGTGTCCGGGCTCGAAAGCAGCTGCCCTAAAAGAAAACCTGATCCCCTAATCCTACCAAAAGAACCTCAACTCCACAGCTAACTATCAAAACAGCGAGATCCACATGCTCACGTTGGCCGCGTCCACGAGCAGGGTCGAAGCCGAGCCACCCTAAATTAAAGTGCTAAATTAAAGTGTGACTCACATTTCCCGCTTTCCTGCAATCATACCCTCATCTACAAGTAAGCCCCGCCCAGGCTGTGGAAGGCCCACCCTACAGCACCAGCACATAAGCCCTAAACCCTCAAGCATCCTAACATCGAACACTAATCGGAATGCACCCTTACATGCATTCTGTCCCCTAAAGCATGGTATGTAATTATAAAAACCCTACACCCTGAAGTAAGGTTATGATTTAGGAAGTGGGACCCACATTTTCACGTTTGCCGCATCCATGCCATGATAGGAGCAATCCACAATGATGTATAAGGCTGTTGCGCCGACAGTGCCCAGGCCGAGCACGGTGAGCGCACGCAGATGGCCAAACATGGGGACAAACATCATGGTGCATGTCTGCGCATGGTTGAGGGTTGAGGGTTATAGGCTGAGCGTTGAGGGCTGAGGGCTGAGTCTGAACCCCAGGGACATGTGCAGGCAAAGCTAACCGAACTTGCGTAAGAACATCACCGTGTTCACTTTTGTGCCCACCGTTTAAGTTTGAGGGTTTAGACTTAATCCCATGGTGTTCCGCACTGTCTGGGGACCTGGGCGTGAGCATCATGGCCAACGTTGATGCAGGGTTTCATCACTTGCCTTTTTTTAAGGCTTCAGGCTTCAGACCGAACCCCACAAGTTCGGGCGCCCAGAGGGCACCGGAGCAATCCAGATTATTCTTTCAAGCGTGAAAGATGTTGAGCATGCGCACGTAACCAAACTGAAGGGTAAGGACACCATGTTGACGGTGATGTTGTGCAGGGCTTATGGATGAGGGTTTAGGGTTAAGCCTGAGCCCTATATGAGGCCGTTAAGGGCTCAAGGTGAAGGGTATAGCCTTTAGCCATGATTCAGCTACATCCCGTTTAAGATTGAAGATGGGGTAGAGACTGAGCCCTACTAGGCTGTTCAGGGCTCCAGGCGTAGGAGTAAGGTTTCAGCAATGCTTCAGCGACATCCCTAGGCTGTTGCTCACCATGATCCCTCCAAAGATTAGCCCCCACTCCTGCTTCGTCTTGGAGGGGTCCACAGCATACATATCCGTTGCACAGGCAATGATCTGAAGGGAGGGAGGGCAGCAGGCAGCAAGGTGGCTGGGTTCAGGGGGACAGCGCCCGCTTCAGCATTTCACTTTTCGGCTACAAATCCACATTTTGTAGGCAGCCTGGCGGCCGCCAAAGGCCCGATGGAGACCAAACCTGGACCGGACTACGGCTGGCAGCCAACGCAGCTGCGGCTGGCAACAAATGGGGTTTCAGGCCGGAGGCTAGAGTGAGGCTGACCTGTAGCTGAGTCACAAGAAAAGGAACATTGGCTGGTGGGCAGCAGGAGCGTTGACATCCATGGTGCAGGCGATAACCTGAATGGGGTGGGGGGATGAGCTGGCAGGGGGAGGGCATGAGGTGGGCACCGAGATGCTCGATCCAGTGTGAATGCCCGATGAGCACATTTGTAGTGTGATCTGAAAGAAGGCGGCGGGCGGCGGGACGTGAGGCAGACAGCAAAACGGCTTGGTCCAGGAAACATGTCCTTTGCACGAGCGGTGTTATGAAGCAGGAGGGGGCAGAGCAGCAAGCAGGGGTAGGGCTGGGTAGCACGCTCAAGGGCGTGCCAGGTGCTAGGCTGGGGCTGGCTCAAGCGGGGACCATGTTTTTGTGTCATCCTTGTATAGGGCAACTGGAGGATAAATGAAGGCCCATGTGTGGGGGAAAGGGTGTGAAGGCCGTTCATCTTGGCTAAGCCCTAAACCTGAATCCTCAGCTCTAAACCCTGGAAGGCAATATGCGGGCCGGTTTCTTTAGCTGATTCTGCCTTGCCGATGTCAGCACCTGGAGTGGCTCCTTGGTGTAGGTTTCAGGGCTGTCAGGTACGGGTTAGGGACTCAAGGCGAAGGATGAAGTTGACAGCTGCATCATGGGCAGTTGGGCTTCCCAGTCAGGGTTAAGCATTCAGAGTTTACAGCCTGGGCTCATGATCCAGGTTTAAGCTCCTTACCTGCAACATGACTAGTACGTCATGGGCAATCCAATCAGGGTTCAGGGTGAGGAATTGCGGGGCAGCGTTCAGGGGCTCAGGGCTCACGTGTTGGTGGTTTAGGGTCCCTGCCCCTACCTGTGTCATGAGCACCCCCATCAGCGCAACGAACAGGATGACCCCTGCGAGCATACTGGCCCAGGGTCCCAGGAAGTGCCCCAACGCCTCCCACAGCTGCAGGATGCGTACGTGTTTGCCCTCAGTGTCCCACCACTTGCCGCTCGCAATCTGCAAGCAGGGGGGCAGTCAGCGCGCGTTGGGTGAGTAAGGCATCCGGGACGTATAATGCACGCTGGGAGCGCAGGATATCAAGGATATCAAGGATATCAAGGATATTCAGGATATTCAGGATATTCAGGGTATTCAGGATATTCAGGATATTCAGGATATTCAGGATATTCAGGACATCCAGGATAATCAGGATATTCAGGATATTCAGGATATTCAGGATATTCAGGATATTCAGGATATTCAGGATATTCAGAACATCCAGGGTATTCAGGATATTCAGGATATTCAGGATATTCAGGATATTCAGGATATTCAGGATATTCAGGATATTCAGGATATTCAGGATATTCAGGATATTCAGGATATTCAGGGTATTCAGGATATTCAATATATTCAGGATATTCAGGATATTCAGGATATTCAGGATATCCAGAATATTCAGGATATTCAGGATATTCAGGATATTCAGGATATTCAGGATATTCAGAATATCCAGGATATTCAGGATATTCAGGATATTCAGGATATTCAGGATATTCAGGATATTCAGGATATTCAGGATATTCAGGATATTCAGGATATTCAGGATATTCAGGATATTCAGGATATTCAGGATATCCAGAATATTCAGGATATTCAGGATATTCAGGATATTCAGGATATTCAGGATATTCAGGATATTCAGGATATTCAGGATATTCAGGATATTCAGGATATTCAGGATATTCAGGATATTCAGGATATTCAGGATATTCAGGATATCCAGGATATTCAGGATATCCAGGATATCCAGGATATTCAGGATATTCAGGATATTCAGGATATTCAGGATATTCAGGATATTCAGAATATTCAGGATATTCAGGATATTCAGGATATTCAGGATATTCAGGATATTCAGGGTATTCAGGATATTCAATATATTCAGGATATTCAGGATATTCAGGATATTCAGGATATCCAGAATATTCAGGATATTCAGGATATTCAGGATATTCAGGATATTCAGAATATCCAGGATATTCAGGATATTCAGGATATTCAGGATATTCAGGATATTCAGGATATTCAGGATATCCAGAATATTCAGGATATTCAGGATATTCAGGATATTCAGGATATTCAGGATATTCAGGATATTCAGGATATCCAGAATATTCAGGATATTCAGGATATTCAGGATATTCAGGATATTCAGGATATTCAGGATATTCAGGATATTCAGGATATTCAGGATATTCAGGATATTCAGGATATCCAGAATATTCAGGATATTCAGGATATTCAGGATATTCAGGATATTCAGGATATTCAGGATATTCAGGATATTCAGGATATTCAGGATATTCAGGATATTCAGGATATTCAGGATATCCAGAATATTCAGGATATCCAGGATATTCAGGATATCCAGGATATCCAGGATATTCAGGATATTCAGGATATTCAGGATATTCAGGATATTCAGGATATTCAGAATATTCAGGATATTCAGGATATTCAGGATATTCAGGATATTCAGGATATTCAGGGTATTCAGGATATTCAATATATTCAGGATATTCAGGATATTCAGGATATTCAGGATATCCAGAATATTCAGGATATTCAGGATATTCAGGATATTCAGGATATTCAGAATATCCAGGATATTCAGGATATTCAGGATATTCAGGATATTCAGGATATCCAGAATATTCAGGATATTCAGGATATTCAGGATATTCAGGATATTCAGGATATTCAGGATATTCAGGATATCCAGAATATTCAGGATATTCAGGATATTCAGGATATTCAGGATATTCAGGATATTCAGGATATTGATTGCTCAGTGGGAGTGCAGGACATTTAGCGCATGCCAGGAGCGCATGCTATCCAGGATATTTAGTGCTCAGTGGGTGTGCCAGACATTCAATGCACGTTGGAAACGCAGGGCATCCAGGACACTCGGACCATTCAGAGCACATTGGGTGCGCACGATGACCCAGGCATCCAGGGTGTTAAGTGCGCGGAGGGAACACATAAAATCCAGGGGATTCAATGGACTTGAAAATGCCAAATGCTCCACAGAGGACCCCCCCCCAGCGGGACCTTGACTTGGCAGAGAGCAGACCATCGACCACTCACTCACACGCCGCCGATCCCGATGGCACCCGGCTCCACTCACCATTTCCTTCTTGCACTCCTGGTACAAGGCCATGAACTGGTACACATTCCTGGGGATCAGGGGGGGGGGGGCGGGGCGGGGTTTAGCAGGCGCCATATCCACCGTGGTAGGGGCCACAGGTCGAGCAACGCTGGGCCCATGGAGGCGAAACCAGGACCGAGGGCAGTGGCCCGGGCAGCAGGGCAAGCTGCCTCACCCAGCGTGTTCAGGGCTCAGGGCTCAGGGTTGCAGCACGTGTGCCTCATCAACAGGGTGTAGGGTTTAGAGGTTGGGGTTTCGTATTTTAAGTGAAAGGGTCCTCAACATCCGCCTCACCAAAAGCCGACGACCAGGAAGAATGCGATGGTGATGGTGCCTGCAGCGAGGCCGCACTTGTAGAGGGCGTTGGGCGCGTTCAGCATGACCTGGCCGACCTGTGAGCAGGATAGAAGGTGGGAGGTAGGGCAGGTAGGTAGAGGTAATATGCGGGGCCTTATGACGCACGGAGAGAGCAACTGCGGCACATTAAGCATGACCTGGCTGACTGGAGGGCGGGAGCGGGGAAAAAGGGGAAGAGGGGCAGGCAGGCGAACATAAGATCCAAAGTATTTGTAGAGCAACAACTTGTGTTTGACGTTCATTAGCCAACCTCTCCTCCCCCCCTCTCCTTCCAGCCCCCTCCTCCTAACCTGTTGCCCCCTTCCAAGCTTTCCCATGCCTTTCAATCTCCAGCACCCTCTCCCTTGCCTGTCACCCATCAGTCTCCTCCCCCTAGCCTGTCACTTCTAGCCCCCTCCCCCCACTCGACACTTTCACTCTGCAATCCCTACCTGGGCACATGCACATATCCCTACCTGGGCACATGCACATATCCCTACATGGGCACATGCACATATCCCTACATGGGCACATGCACATATCCCTACCTGGGCACATGCACATATCCCTACATGGGCACATGCACATATCCCTACATGGGCACATGCACATATCCCTACCTGGGCACATGCACATATCCCTACCTGGGCACAAGCACATATCCCTACCTGGGCACATGCACATATCCCTACATGGGCACATGCACATATCCCTACCTGGGCACATGCACATATCCCTACCTGGGCACATGCACATATCCCTACATGGGCACATGCACATATCCCTACATGGGCACATGCACATATCCCTACCTGGGCACATGCACATATCCCTACCTGGGCACATGCACATATCCCTACCTGGGCACATGCACATATCCCTACCTGGGCACATGCACATATCCCTACCTGGGCACATGCACATATCCCTACCTGGGCACATGCACATATCCCTACCTGGGCACATGCACATATCCCTACCTGGGCACATGCACATATCCCTACCTGGACACATGCACATATCCCTACCTGGACACATGCACATATCCCTACCTGGCACATGCACATATCCCTACCTGGGCACATGCACATATCCCTACCTGGGCACATGCACATATCCCTACCTGGGCACATGCACATATCCCTACCTGGGCACATGCACATATCCCTACCTGGGCACATGCACATATCCCTACCAGGGCACATGCACATATCCCTACATGGGCACATGCACATATCCCTACCTGGGCACATGCACATATCCCTACCTGGGCACATGCACATATCCCTACATGGGCACATGCACATATCCCTACCTGGGCACATGCACATATCCCTACCTGGGCACATGCACATATTCCTACCTGGGCACATGCACATATCCCTACCTGGGCACATGCACATATCCCTACCTGGGCACATGCACATATCCCTACCTGGGCACATGCACATATCCCTACCTGGGCACATGCACATATCCCTACCTGGGCACATGCACATATCCCTACCTGGGCACATGCACATATCCCTACCTGGACACATGCACATATCCCTACCTGGCACATGCACATATCCCTACCTGGGCACATGCACATATCCCTACCTGGACACATGCACATATCCCTACCTGGACACATGCACATATCCCTACCTGGCACATGCACATATCCCTACCTGGGCACATGCACATATCCCTACCTGGGCACATGCACATATCCCTACCTGGGCACATGCACATATCCCTACCTGGGCACATGCACATATCCCTACCTGGGCACATGCACATATCCCTACCTGGACACATGCACATATCCCTACCTGGACACATGCACATATCCCTACCTAGGCACATGCACATATCCCTACCTGGGCACATGCACATATCCCTACATGGGCACATGCACATATCCCTACCTGGGCACATGCACATATCCCTACCTGGACACATGCACATATCCCTACCTGGGCACATGCACATATCCCTACCTGGGCACATGCACATATCCCTACCTGGGCACATGCACATATCCCTACCTGGGCACATGCACATATCCCTACCTGGGCACATGCACATATCCCTACCTGGGCACATGCACATATCCCTACATGGGCACATGCACATATCCCTACCTGGGCACATGCACATATCCCTACCTGGGCACATGCACATATCCCTACCTGGACACATGCACATATCCCTACCTGGGCACATGCACATATCCCTACCTGGGCACATGTACATATCCCTACCTGGGCACATGCACATATCCCTACCTGGGCACAAGCACATATCATGAACGCGTCAGCCACCGTGTGCCCCTCGGACAGCATGAGCCACGAGTAATCCTTCAGCTCCTCATCAGCCATGGGTAACCAGTCGTCACGGTTGATCAGCTTGCCACCTCGCTGCGGAGCGTTCAAGTTGCCTGATAGCAGGCAAGGAGGAGGCGGGAGAAGGGAGAGGGGGAAAGGTAAATGTTTGCACTTGCTGCATGCAAGCAGGCAAGGGGATATTAGCAGAGAGGGTGACAAACAGTCTTCAGGCGTGGATACGCAAGGTATGCATATGCTTCATGCTGCTCACCAACCAGGGAGGGGGGGGCAGGGCGGCGAATCAAATGCCCAATCTGCCAGAAAACAGGTGAGACATAGCTTTGGACAAGAAGGCAACCTAGGGGAGTATCTCCTGCAGTCTTAGAGCGTGTCTCCAGCAGCCTAGGAGAGAGCCTTCAGGGCTATCAGGCAGGAGCAAGGCACTGTCAAGCCCGGGTCTCTGGAGCTAGAAGGGCACTGTGAAGTCCAACCCACTCTTTCATTGAGCCCCGGTACATGGTGACATGGTCCATTTCTATCCATTCCCCCGCCATACCAATACGTATGGTCCTCACAGGCACATACCACATTATATAGGGTGAAGAGGCGACGGTTCTGGGAAAATTTCCTACACCCACAGGTGTAAACCAGGAGATTCAATGGCGTTTGCCCACCCCACTTGCATGCATGCTCTGTTATTTCCGAACGCCTGCTGATCCGTGCGCCAGCTTAAGATGGTAGCCTCACCCTCTCATGTGCAAGCTGAGCGGGTGGCCATGCAAGCGCTGTGGGGCCTTACAAGGGTAGTGGGATGCCGTGCAAGCAGAGTGGCTTACCAAACAAGCAGGATGGGGCACCATGCAAGCAGAGCAGGGCCACGAAAGCAGAGAAGAGCACCATTCAAGCAAAGCAGGACACCATGCAGCAGAGCGGAACGCCATGCAAGCAGAGCGGGCGTGTGGGATGCCTAGAGAGTTCCTGCATCTATCCCATCTCGGCATGCAAGTTGATACTTGGTATCTGGTATATTGGTAATCCAGTGAGACACGGTCGCACTGTGGCGTGGGGGTCGAAGGGGGAGGCAGAGCTGTCCAAGGATGCGTACCTGTCAGCGCTTGCACATCCCTTATCTTCGCGTCAAGGGTGCGTTCTGATCCCCGGTATCCACTTGACCCGCCCGCTGCGCTGAGCCTGTTCCGAACGCTTGTGGACGTGCCAGCTGCCGCTGCCTTGGTTGCAGCGATCTCCACATCGACGACCGGCGTTGCCATAATTAGGCTCATGGCATTGTCATCTTTATTTGATGTCATATACCGGTTTGAAGGTTTTTATAGAGATATCGATATGTGACCTCAGGTGGCAAGCTGGCAATACTAACAAATAATCCTGGCACAGGCTGGTGTGTCGTGGCACCTGGCGCAAAGTTGTCGTTGCTGACTATTCTTAATTAATTAATTATCAAGTTACCAGTGTTTAGCGGGAAGGCTAAAGTGTCGTAATCAGAGAGAGGGAGGAGCGACACGTCACCCTGAGAGTGCAATGGTGGTAAGCCTGCACTTGGGGATGCGAGTATGGCGTCCCTGTGTCAGCATGGGAAAGGGAAGGGAAGCTATTCGAGCTTTGAAATGGATTATAAATGGGTCTGGAGCGTATGCACCAGACCAATAATGCCACGCGCTTTGGGCGCGGGAAATCGACTGTTGCAGACCAGGGTGGTCACGTAACAATCAGTCCATCAGTGTGATGCAAGAGCCAGTTTGTGTGCAAGTGTGATAAACGGCATGTTGCAAGGATGAAACTAGCTGCTGCACATTCTAAATGTGATGCAAGCTGGGAGGGTGCAGGACTGCAGAGGCTCTTCCCTGTAACCCCATCCTTCTCCCGGTCTGTATGAGGGTGCACCCAGCTCATGCTGCAAGATGGAAGCAATTACAAGGACGGGGAAGGGTGCGAGTGTGCACCCCACAGACTGGTGAGATGTGTTGGTTTTAGTTTTATATCCTGAGACATTCAGACCTCGAGATTTACCCACCCTCTAGAACCATAATTCGTAGACCTTGTGACATGTAGCGGTAGCAAGCCTAAACACCGCACATGTGAGTGTCAAAAAAAAATGCAGATGCTGTAACGTGGCCAAAGTGGCTGTTAGGGGGGAATCATTAAATCAGTTATAAATCGACTCAATCTAACCCTTCCTCCAACTGAAATTAGGAAACTGTGACGTGGCATGGCCGCGACCTGCGTCATGCATTGGCCCCCAGGGTGTCAATTCGTCATCATCTGCATGGCGTGAGGGATACCTAGAATTCATCAGATGCAAACTGAGGTAATGCTTGAGGGTACCAACATGGCGTCCACGCGGCGAAGCCTCTCTTGAGTAGGGCCCAGAGGTGTAAGTGTGTAACGTCATTGACAGTGTGCCGTTTCAAAGGGGAAGAGGGTCCTGTTTCAAGTGTGAATACAGTGCTCTTATCAATACAAGGAAGAGTCTCTGTGCTCTGTTGCAAGCATTCTCGGAAAGCTGCTGTGATCGAAATCAGGGGGTGAAGTAAAAAAGAAATAGTGGCTGCTGAAACTCATGCAACCACTAAGAAGGAGGCGAAAGTGTGAAAATACATAATTCTCTGACATTCAGAGAATACACGAAGGGGTAACTCAAAAAGGAGTTCCATACGCAAGAGTTCAACTGCAGGAATCCTCAAACAAGGAACTGATAAATCAGTAATGCGCACGGTGCGCTAAATCAACGTGACACTCCCTGGGGGCGGATCCTTTGGGTATCCACCATGTTCATTTGCTTTAGGAGCCTGAATGACAGCCCGTGGGGGTGGGTATGAAGGCCAAGCGGTTGCCCAGTGGAATGTACAGCTCAGGAATCAGAATGGGCTGCAGAAACACTCTTGTGGCTCCCTTGTCACTCGTGTGCTTCCCTAACTGAGGCGAAGGCACCCGCCCGCAGGAAACTAGATTTCCACACGACAGATTTCATTCAGGTGTTGTTGTTCATCAGTCGGACTTAATTGTACAGGCATACACTGAAAAATCACTGGAATGTTCAGGCGCCTTGTCAATTTTAAGTTCAACCTTACAAGCCCTTGGTTGCATTCAAGTTTTCCACCTGATATATACAAGTTCAATTACCGGTATAGCAGACTCCTTTACATACCCCGGGGACTTACTCCCTGGTTTGGGGTAAGGGCTCGCCTCAAGCTTTCCCGACATCTCCGTTTTGTCTCATGTTCATACCAGGTACCCCATGGTTCATACAAATGCAATCTGATCGCCCACCACAAATGTGTCCGTCGAAAAAGCACCCGACCTAGCCGACTGAGATATTGGGGCCGCGAGCTTGCTGCCAGCAGCGGCCCCACCCTCCAAACAGGTTCGGCTCACGCCCGCATCCCCTCCCGCAACGTGCCCCGTCCGCGTGGAGGTCTGCGGCAGCAGCGGCGCACTTGTCTTCTGCTGTGGGATAGATGCCTCATCCTGCACTGATGGCGCTGTTGCTGCTGCTGTGCTAGGATAGCCCCCGTCCCTGCTGCTGAGCGGTGCCCTGTCCCTGCTGGCCACACCATCATGATCATCATGATCATCATCAGCAGCAGAGGCAGGATCTGTAGAGGTGCCCCCTGATGACCTCTTGAGCTGCAATGCCTCCAGCTCAAACTGGACCTGAGAGCCTGCCGGCGTAGAAGGGTATGCCGCTATCGAGGCTGGGCTTGCGAAGCGCCCGAGGGGCTGTAACACCTGCTTCAAGGTCGCCGTTTCAGGGTTCAGGGTTCGCAAAACGCCCAGAGGGCTGAAACCCCTGGTTTAGAGTCCAATGTCTAATGAATGTCAATAAACATTAAACAAACATGAATGTAATGTTACTTAGGCAGATAATAGCCGTGTTATTTCATGGTAATGGCCTAGGCCATGACCACACACAGTTACTTAAGAATAACGACGGATTGATAACGATAGTACCCGATATTACATTTCCCCCACTCTATCCTGAACTCGCCCCCCTCCGATGTGCAAGTGTGTCTACACTGCCGCCCTGTTTCCTCCCTCACGGCCCTGCGGAGCAACAATGCCTTTCCCTGTGCCAGACTGCCCGCGCATGACAGTGTGACAACGTGTGTGTGGGAACGGGCACCCACCCGTGTGCTGGCCACGTGCGTGAAGACAGTGCTGCTGACGCGCCACAGCGGCCTGCCCGCCTGCCTTGCAACCTCCACTGCCCGCAGCGTTTCGGGAGCAGCAACGACCTAGGCATCGAGCGGGGGGCGGTGAGGGTCAGTGAGGGGCCAGAGCTACCGAACTACCTCCCTGACACGCCCCACAGCTCGCAAGGAGTGGGGCGCCACACCTCCTGGACACCAAGCTAGGGGCTGTGGGGGGGCCAGAACTAAAGAACCGCCTCCCTTGCACGCCGCAACGCATGCAGCGGGTCAGGGCAACACAACCTGGACACCAAGCAAGGGGCTAGGAGGTGTAGGGAGGGGCCAGAGCGGGTCGGGAGCCTCGACATTAAGGCAGGGGCAGGAAGGGGCAGCTACTGAAGGCTCAGCGAGGGTCCTCAGCAAACTACAACACAGAAACTTCATTTCACACCACTGTCACATTGGTTTCAGGGTTCAGCATCTCCGTTGGACTAAGGTAGGCCCCTGCTAGCATACTCCACATCCTCCCTACCACGTGCATCTCTGCCCTGATGTGGCCGCCTATCCGCCACCTCAGCCGTCATCTACCCCCTGAACCCTTAATAGTTGCGAGCATACGGGACATCCCCTACCTCATGCATCCCTGCCAGGATGTGGCCGCCCGTCAGCCACTCCAGCTGCTTGCCTGCCTGGATGAACAGGCATCCAGGGGGCACCCGCACCGGCACCCGCCTTCCATCTCGCAGCCACTGGTACAATGAGGGGGGAAGGGGGCAGCATGATGAGGGCTTAGGGTATGGGAGTCTGATATGTAGGGGACACCCGCACCGGCCCCGCCTGCCATCACGCAGCCACTGGGTTGAGGAGAGGTTGGCAGGGTCAAGGGTCAAGGTCGGCAGCACGGCTTTAGGGGGGCAGCGTTGAAGCTTTACCGCACCACACCTGCCATCCGTCTTGCAGCCAGTGACAGATAAGGTGAGGGGCAGGGGGGGTAACCCAGCCACAATTCAGCAGACGCATGCATTGTAAATTTGGTGTTATCAGGGTAGGGAGGGGGCAGACATGGACAGCAAAGTGGGGGGGCGAGTTCAGCAGCACACGTCATGCCGAAGGGCAGGGGGAGGGGGCCCGGGTAGGGGCGGGCGGGCAGGCATATGGCACAGACTTGAACACCGTCACTGCCCTACCACAGACAATTTTGCCCCTTATCAATTTTCCTCCCCCCCCCCCTTTTCAGTCATCATTCTCTTGTTGGTGTCCCCCCCTTTCCCCTTGTTGTCCCCCTTCCCCCCTCCTCCCACCTCCCCCTTTGTTCACCAGCCCTGCCCTCTCCCATCCTCCTCTCTCTCTTGTGGGCCTCCTCCTCTCTCTCTTCTTGCAGTCAGCTCCCCCACCCTTCATTAACATTCCTAGGAGATGTGAGCATCCTGCAACCCTCCAGGTCTGTCTCACCACAAATAAGCCCGGGAAGCGGGAGCGCCCGTGCACCGTGAGCATCCTGCAACCCTCCAGGTCTGTCTCACCACAAATAAGCCCGGGAAGCGGGAGCGCCCATGCACCGTGAGCATCCTGCAACCCTCCAGGTCTGTCTCACCACAAATAAGCCCGGGAAGCGGGAGCGCCCATGCACCGTGAGCATCCTGCAACCCTCCAGGTCTGTCTCACCACAAATAAGCCCGGGAAGCGGGAGCGCCCATGCACCGTGAGCATCCTGCAACCCTCCAGGTCTGTCTCACCACAAATAAGCCCGGGAAGCGGGAGCGCCCATGCACCGTGAGCATCCTGCAACCCTCCAGGTCTGTCTCACCACAAATAAGCCCGGGAAGCGGGAGCGCCCATGCACCGTGAGCATCCTGCAACCCTCCAGGTCTGTCTCACCACAAATAAGCCCGGGAAGCGGGAGCGCCCATGCACCGTGAGCATCCTGCAACCCTCCAGGTCTGTCTCACCACAAATAAGCCCGGGAAGCGGGAGCGCCCATGCACCGTGAGCATCCTGCAACCCTCCAGGTCTGTCTCACCACAAATAAGCCCGGGAAGCGGGAGCGCCCATGCACCGTGAGCATCCTGCAACCCTCCAGGTCTGTCTCACCACAAATAAGCCCGGGAAGCGGGAGCGCCCGTGCACCGTGAGCATCCTGCAACCCTCCAGGTCTGTCTCACCACAAATAAGCCCGGGAAGCGGGAGCGCCCATGCACCGTGAGCATCCTGCAACCCTCCAGGTGTGTCTCACCACAAATAAGCCCGGGAAGCGGGAGCGCCCATGCACCGTGAGCATCCTGCAACCCTCCAGGTCTGTCTCACCACAAATAAGCCCGGGAAGCGGGAGCGCCCGTGCACCGTGAGCAGGTTGAGGTCGTAGTGGAAGCCAGCAAACACGCGCCCCGGCAGCGCAACAACGTCAGCCCCCAGATCAGATCCCGTGGGGGCCAGCAGGTGAGGGCCCTGAGGGGAGGTGGGCAGACACGACTAAGCGGCGTAACAATATCTACAGCAATTGGGGGGGCCCTGAGGGAAGGTGGGCAGACACGACTAAGCGGCGTAACATTATCTACAGCAATTGGGGGGGCCCTGAGGGGAGGTGGGCAGACACGACTAAGCAGCGTAACATTATCTACAGCAATTGGGGGGGCCCTGAGGGAAGGTGGGCAGACACGACTAAGCGGCGTAACATTATCTACAGCAATTGGGGGGGCCCTGAGGGGAGGTGGGCAGACACGACTAAGCGGCGTAACATTATCTACAGCAATAGGGGGGGCCCTGAGGGGAGGTGGGCAGACACGACTAAGCAGCGTAACATTATCTACAGCAATTGGGGGGGCCCTGAGGGGAGGTGGGCAGACACGACTAAGCGGCGTAACATTATCTACAGCAATTGGGGGGGCCCTGAGGGGAGGTGGGCAGACACGACTAAGCGGCGTAACATTATCTACAGCAATTGGGGGGGCCCTGAGGGAAGGTGGGCAGACACGACTAAGCGGCGTAACATTATCTACAGCAATTGGGGGGGCCCTGAGGGGAGGTGGGCAGACACGACTAAGCGGCGTAACATTATCTACAGCAATTGGGGGGGCCCTGAGGGGAGGTGGGCAGACACGACTAAGCGGCGCAACATTATCTACAGCAATTGGGGGGGCCCTGAGGGGAGGTGGGCAGACACGACTAAGCGGCGTAACATTATCTACAGCAGCCAGCAGGTGGGAGACCTTAGGAGAGGTGAGCGCTGCTGCGTCTGCGTAGGACCGCACACGGTGCACCTGGTCTGAGATGGCATGGGTACAGGGGTGGCTGAGCAGCGCCACACTGGGTCAGGTGCCTACTAAAATCAACACTGTCGAGCGCTGAAGCAGGAACCGCACTCATGGTGCGTAACACTCATTACTAAATTGGCAGGTCCACAAGCTAGGAGTGCACTTCGTCACTACTTTTCTCGTTTGAACCAGTGCTGTGCCGATTACGGCCCTGACGGTGGCTGAATTTCTTAGCTGGATTTCAGCCACCGTAAATCCAGCTACTTTTACCAGTAAGGGACCGTACTTACTGACACGGTTTCTTAACTATTGCGCAATTGCACAGCACTGGTTTGAACACAGTAGCCGCCTAAATCGTACCTGCTGCATGAGGTCGGAGATGGCGTCGGGTGCGAGGCCCAGGCCCACAGCCGCAGCGGATGACACTGTCCTTGCAACATCCACTAGACGGTCTCCCCAACTGTCCATCACACGGGCCCACTCAGGGAACCCCGCCTACGGCAGGAGGCAGGAGCATAGGGTTCAGGGTTCAGGGTTCAGGGTGCAAGGTTCAACCTGGAGCCCACTCGGAGAGATCCGCATGCGACCGGAGGCAGCAGTGCACGGTTAAGAGTTTAGGGTTAAACAGTTAACCCACTCGGGGAGATCCGCATGCGACAGGAAGATGCAGGATGAATGAGCTCATGTCATTATAATGGACATTAGCATGGTCCTGTGCATGTGCATGTGCATTAGTATGTACATACACACGTGCAGGGACATTAGCCCAGGCATGGATATTCAGATGGGCTGGAAATGGGTACGCCTAAATGCGTATTAGCTCTGAGAGGGCAACACTGAGCCGGTCACAACAGGTCAGCAACAGGTCTTCCTGCACCCGGCCCTTACAGCCATATGACCTGGTGTAGCTGAATTGAAACCCAAGCTCCTTGAACTAGCCAGAGCAGGGCAAGGCACCTACCGGCACCACAGGCTCGGCGTTGAGCTCTGCAAACTGCCCATCCACGGGCCGGTCTCCGATACGCCAGAAGAACCTCCACTTGGGGTCTGCATGGGGATGGGTTGGGCGGCGTGGGATTTAGGGATGATGGGAATGGGTTCAGGCAGAGGAAACACCCACAAAGGGGCTAGAGGGGGAGGGAGAGGGGGAGGGGGAGGGGAGGGAGAGGGGGAGCGGACAGCGCCAAGGAGGACATGGCAAGCAGGAAATAGAAAAGTGTAGGCTTCATACCGGTCACACTTGTTCCTGGACCCCACGCATCGAAACGGGGCAATCTGTGCCCTTTTAGAAAAAAACACAGGGTATATGTATTTGAGTGCCGCACAGACATTGCTGCTGTCCCCCACCCGGCCATTAGGGAAAGGTGGATGGGTTCCTATCAGAAACCCTAATTCCTGCAACCCTACCTGCCCCATTGGGGATGGTGGGTCGATTCCCCTCGGAGAGACTCGCCGCCGCTTGCTGCATCACCGAGTCCTGCGAAGATGAGGGTTTAGAGTTCAAGGCTCAGAAACAGCATGCCTTCACCCAGGCCTATGCAAATGCCCATGCCCACTCTTACGCCAAAGGACATGCCTGTGCTAACGCTGTTTCAACACTGAACCCTACTGTCTTAGCTCAGGTCTTTCCTCACCTGGAGGATCCTGGGTGCCTCAGTGCCTCCCGGCGTCGCACCAACCTGCAGGGCAAAGAGATTGGGAAGAGAGCGCACTGTCTGAGCGTCGTCGACTTCGCAAGTTGGCCAGCCAAGTGCAACAGCTAAATGGTTGGCTCCTTGATTTCCAAACATCTGACGCATGATCTGGGTGGACGCCCGTGTAGACCGTCTGTAACAGCCCACACCGTTCATTCTAGGAAACTGTTAAGGTTGGGTCCCCATTGGCGCTGGGGTGGCTGCCCAGCCACCTGCCAACTAAATTTGGTGACACTAAAATGAACTGGCATCCTCGCGACACTGCTGCACAGACCTGATGCAGGCGCTGGCACCTAGTAGTGCAGGCCCAGCCTTGCAAAGGGGATATGGTGCCTGCTACGAGCACAACAAAACCAGACACACTGACACAAGGCCCTGTAAGCCAGCCCACATTTTAATCCACCTCAGAGACAGCCCATCCTTCACTCATTTTCATGAGTAGGCGCTCGTACCTGGTAGTGTAGGTCCGGCCTTGCATCCCTCAATTTCGTGCTGTGGTCTTGCGAGAAGTATTTCTCCATCTATTCAGCAAGGCATGGGGGGAGGGAGTGAGGGTTACGTCCCAGGGTGAGAACTAGGGTGATGGTGATGCGCCATGGGCCTAACCATCCAATCTGGGTTTCAGGGAGGAAACCGCTTAAGAAATTGCTTCAACAGGACCTGGAGGAGAACCTTAGACGTTTTTTCTAATTTATGACCATGCGCATCCCGGCAGCGAGAGAAAAGGCAATGCCAGACAGTCGCCTGTGACGATAGAAGCAGCTCAATTTCAAACTGGGCGCAACGGCTGTTTGAAATTGCGGATTCTAGCATCTGCTATGCACGCACCATGTCAAGGAATGCGTCGTTGTCGGAGCTATCCACCCTTGCGTCCTGCACCTGTTAACCAAATAGAAAGAGGGGCAGGGCAAACACAGTTCATTTTCGAACGTGGGCTTCGCGCCACATGGGACCCAGCCTAGGTGTTCTGAATGGAGTGTCAGCGCAAGCGCGTTGGCACTGCGCCAATTACAATGCTGGTTGTTTTATTCAGCTTTGTCTTGCTGTCTGCCCGCACTTACAATAGCGCACCCCGTCTCCTCGAGGCACTTGGCAAGGAGGCGACATGTCTCGAGAGCGTCGCCGACCGTGGGCGATTGCTCCAAGTTGCCTGATGAGTCAAGCTTGAGATTCGACAATTGAATTATCGGTAACGGGGCATAGTTGTCTGCGCTAGTTTGCATGTTGAGCACTGTCGAGCCCATCCTTGCGGCTTCCGAACTCATGGCCTTTAGGTCATATTGCGTGGTGTATGCGGTGGTGTATGCGTAATGATTCTTCTACCGATACTCAGAGCTGTCCGAAAAGGTGTTGCGGGAGCGAGATTTTTACAAACCTAAATGCGCATGAGGTCAGGGTTTCACTCCCCACTGCCACACAGTGGGAGCCCGCATGGGTTTGGTGTGACAAGATCAAGGGACAGGACCTCGCAGGACCCATACAGTGGTCCCTGGTCTAGGTTGTGCCTGCCCTGTTTGTGGTGTTTGCCTCGTGCTGTGAGGGCCTCGGGTGGTTTTGGCCTAATGACTGCTGGTTTGTGTGTTGTGTTTTTGTGGGGCGGGGGACCAGGCCTAAAAGTCTTACTTTACCCTTTGCCCTCTTAGTGTACAGGCAGCTCCTTTTTTGCTTATTGTCAGCTCTTGTATCCCTCTGCAGATTGTGTACCGTTTATAGGTTTTGGTGGAGACGTCTGCAGACGCTTTGGGGTGAGCTTCTGGTGTTTATGTGCTTAAGCTAGAGGGGTGTCGTGGCGGGGTAGCAGTTATTTGTAGACCTTAATCGAACTTTGTACGCATTAGCTTTTGTACGCATGAGCTATTGCGGCCGTTTGAGTGCTTGTTGGTCGTGCGCCTTTCCTGTTCCTGCTCGCCTTCTCTCAGCTGCCGACGAGGGCCACATGCATGCGCACCTAGGGCTGTTCTTTGCGTTGGTGTCTCAGCCTTTCTAGGGTTGGGCGGCAGGCCTCACATCTGGTTAAGTCCAAGCATGGGATCCAAGCAACAGAATGCCCTCTGGGTGGTAGAGAGCGCACAATTCTGCTCTGCATAGCTGCTGAGTGCATAGAAAACAGTGTGAGTGCGGCGTTACGGCATGCTTCCCTTTGAACTCATTTTCAGGACCTGAGCCGAGACCTGAACCACCAGAGGTACATTAATACCGCGGCCATGACCAGGGGCCTCTGACCTTGGGAAACTGGGAAAGCAGGCAGGCTGACGGCGGCTGGAATATTGACAGCGGCGAACAGTTCTAGTAAGCAGCAGTAGGTAGGCAGGTCAACAATATTACACCTCCCCCTGCTCATAAGGGTCAGCGGCGTGGGCGGTCAACTGTTCGTTTAGGAGCGGGGAGCGGGTCAGGAAAGAAAAAATAAGGTTGGCACGTGTATGCCTGCAGGCCTTCTGTTCTGAGGAGTCTTGGGGCAACACCTGCTGATCAGGCCATCGGCTGTAGGCCGCTCCAGGCTTGGTCCAGGGATGGGCTGCCCAGGGGCCTGTTGAAGGGCCTGAAAGAGGGCTGAACCAAGCACTGACTTCCCAGAAGGCGATCGATTGACTGAATCCTTTTCAAAGGGGAGTAGCTGGGCCTCCTACCAGGTGCAAGAGAGCTCACTTGCTGCTGACCTGGCATGCATTCTCGTCCGTTGGTCCTCTTCAAGATTCTCATTGCACTTGACATGGCCTGTCAAATGCTGGGTTTCCTGGGTATCTTAAACTGTGGATTTTCGGCTGTCTGGCAGCAATACCGAGTACCGGTCTCAGAATAGCAAGCCCATTGTTTACATTCAAGGGGAGAAAAGAGGGACGGGCAGTTTAGGAAGCTGCAGCTGAGGAGAAAGTTGGCGAGAGCAAGATGAAGATGACGTGATGCCAAGGTCTTTTACGCTCAATCAAGTGTAGTTCGAAAATCAAGAGGCCTCTTAACTAATGAACGTCTGAGAAGCCGGAGGGCTGGAGATTATAAAAGAACTTTCCGACTAATTTATTTATAAATCTATGCTGGGAACAAAAAGAAATCTAGACACCGATGAGGGCTACATTTGACACTCCCACCTACACAGACCCTGAAGGGCGGCTAAGAGTGCATCAAGGTCGCCAGGATAGCTAGGCATCAAATGCACAAACCCCTGACAGCGCTGTCTATTTCAGCACGCTTCAGCTACAATTGAGTTACAAGTCGGCTATAACGCGACCTACGGCCGAGGGGGCCTGGAGCAGCAGGTACAGGCCCGGTCAAGGTGTGGCCCATGGGTCCAGCGGTGGCCGCCCAGCCGCCCCCCCTGAAGGTGCTCTGGCACACACTAAAACGACACTGCCTTTTGAGACGAGTTTGACACCAAAGCCACATGCTCTATCACCATGCTCTTGGACGAGGCCTTGCACATGTCATACACGGTGAGGGCTGACACAGCCGCTGCAGTTAGGGCAGCGGCACCCACGCCAGCTTCACTGTGGGGGGAGGCGGCTGTGGCAGTGATGTCAACGTGGCCTTCTCTGTTGGTCGATAGGGAAACCTGAACCTGCGCGGATCAGACCAATGGATAGCAGACGTGATTAATAGGATTGCGTCTCAAATGGATTTGGGTGTTGGGATAAGGGTTCAGGCTTTAAAAGCGACACCGTTATCCCGACCGGTATAATGAAAATCCCTGCAAGATAGCTGGCGCAAGATAACTGGCGCAAGACTGGCGCAAGATAACTGGCGCCCCGCCGGCTTTGATGAGTTACTTCACAACAAGTCACTTTTATGTTCGTATGTAGCAGGGGGTATGTAGATTACCGGTATATACAACATACAGAATGAGAGACCGAATATTATAATGTACGGTATATCTCAAACTATCGCTTTAACCTGCGCAGATTGGATCCATGGATATCGCCTGCTCCTCTCTGAAGGCCAGCAGCTTTAAACTGTTTCTTAAATCGGTATCCGAGCAACCAGCAGTCGGGATCCATCTCTGACAGTGAGGGATGCGCAGGGCTAACAGCATGATGGCAGGCAGGCAGGAAGGCAGGCACATGCATCAAACAAATATATAAAATTTGAATTGCATGAGGAGAAGCAGTAACGGCAGTGCTGAAGCTGCTCAAAAATACCTCACCTCCTGCCTCCCTTGCCTGCCCAAAGCTCGACAGGCGGGCACCAGCACAAGGGCCAGGTCCGCAGCCATGACGCCGGCGAGCTCCGCCACCGCCAGCACATCGCCCTTCTTATTCATGTTGTCCAAGAGATGACGCCACGTCGGGCCGGGCATGCTCAGGCAAGCCGTGGCCGTGGCGGAGGAGCCGTGAGGCGCAATCTCGCCTGAGCGGTGGCCGCTGCCAGGCTGCACGAAGCCATCGTTGGACACCATGTCCGCCCCACCTGCACGGGCCCCAGCACCTACCTTTGCACCTGTTAAGGAGTTCAGGTTTGGGATAAGAGCTTCAGCCGGAGGGATTGGGTTTAAGTTCAGGGTTGGGGGTAAAACCTAAATACTAGCCCGTCAGGGTTTTGGATGAACCCTAGCCCGTCAGCGCAGGCTCAGGCATTTCCTCCCGCACCTCTGCTGACTGGCTCGAAGAAGTAGTCGCCACTCTTGCCGCCGCTCTTGCTCTTTAATAGAACGTCTCGGAGCACACTGCCTTTGTTGACTCCTTGAGCGAGGTCTCCCTCCTGACGGCCATGGTTGCACACACAGGGGGAACACGGAGAGTCAATGGGGAAAGAAGGGGGGGGGGGGCGTGGGGCACGGTGAGATATGGAGAGAAATGAGGGGGCATGTGGAGTCAATGGGGAGAGAAAGGGGGGGCATGGGGCACGAGTAGTAAATGGGGAGCAAATTTGTGGCGCGTAGGGCATGGGGCACAGCTACCGCATGCGGCATGGGGCATGGTGAATAATTTGAGAGCTAAGGGCAAAGGGCAAAGGGTATGGGGAGCAATGGGCAAACGAAACCCACTCATGCTCGTGGCCGTTATCCCCGAACGGGGTTCTGTAACAACATCAGGTTTGTCAGGCTCTCTCTGAAATTCAATAGTATTGGTATGGAAAGTCTTAATGATAACAACATAAATATGAAATAAATGAAAAATAAACCCTGAAGTGTGGATCAAGGTAACCACCTGTCTGGTTGTAGCGCTGGGTTGGCTACCCATCATATCCAAATGTAGTGCATGAACTGCGTGGAGCCGTGGAGTACATGGACTAGTACCACCTGGCACACCTGGTTCAATGCAAACAGGTTGATAGCTGTGAAGGTGGCCGCAGCCAATGCCTCCATCTCCACCCCAGTCTGGCCCGAGGCAGTGGCCGTAGCGGTGATATGCAGCTGGTCCGTGTTAGCAGCGTCAGCGTGCACCTGGACGTCCACCTGGGCGATACCACAAGAAAAGACAGGCGCAGGCACGGTCAGAATGTAGCGGCAGATCTTCAGCATGATGAGGCAGAATATAATACGGTGACACATAAATAATAATGAAATGTAGGATGACTACCGTGCCGGTAATTCGGTAAATAAAGAATATACTGACATGGTCAGGAAGTGGTAGACTCGGTCAGACGCCTGCTTTGCCTCTGATCACGGAGATGTGGTCAAAAACGTAGTGGTGATCAACTTTTGCTGACACTTCATAAAGTGATAACATGTGAGGCTGGCCGCCCGACCCCTAAAACCCTGAGGTACAAAGACAAACCAAAACAGCCTGGGTGTTCTGCTGGCGGTGATTCACAGTGACAGAAAAGTACACTTGCAAGAATCTGCACTGGCAACTACTTTTATTGCTCACTACTTTTGGCAGCCACCGCAAATGCCACCACTGGGCAGATTGGGACATTGACGGGCCTACAGCCAGACGCCTGTGCGGTAGGGCTTGCTGCACCTGGCTCCCACGACCTCAGGTAGTGATGTAGCTCAACTGTAGCTGAACTGTAGCTGAAGTTCCCTCAATAACAGAGCCCCGTACCTTGCTCAGATTGATGTTGTGGCACAGGGGAATGATCGTGCTCGTCATCTTCGCTGCCCTGATGCCTGCCAGCTGAGACATGAGCTGACGGTGAGTTTGCCCATGATGGTCCAAGTCTCGAAGAGCAGCAGTAGGAAGAAGTCCACCTAGAAGCTGCACGGTAGCTGTTGCTACGGCGGTGCGAGTGGTCACAGCTTTCTGCGATCATGATTGGGCCGCGTGTTTGTCAAGCCTGCCTGGCTGGACGAGGCCGATGGATTGTGCACAAGACAGGCAGACGAACAGAAATATAACCATGTGCCCTAGGAGATGACAGGTAAGGGAACAGCACAGCACAGGTTGGGATCCACATCTGCGACATCCCCATGCGCATTATGGTACCTGTGAAACGTCAACCATGTTGGCCCTTCCTGAACTATCCACATGGGTCAGCTTCCCTGCTCCATCAGAAGTGGCAGATGCGGCAGGATGTTGCTGCTGCTGCTTCTGCGGCTGGTTGGAGGTGAAATCTGTGTTGCCTATGACGCCTAATGTGGGTTGAGCGCAGTCCTGGGGTGCCGCCTGGGATGACGCTGCCACATGATCTTGTGTTAAGTCCTCAACAAGAAAGTGCCAGCGCAGCTCCTGCTCCAGTGTGAGTAAGAAAGTATAAGGAAAATGCGGGCCTGCTTGGATCGAAAGTTGATTAAGCATCTCGATTCTGATGCTGGTTGCAAGGCTGTTGCCCCCATGCATGGCTGCATGGGCCATCCAATAAGCAATACCTCATTAGCTTCCTCAACATCGACGCCTTCAGAATAATTGCGTGCGATTGATCCGAGGGCCTGACCCGGAGACGCGAGTATCATCCTGAAGAGGGATGGAGCTTTTCCGGCCGCGTGCCATGCAGGAGGCTGGAGGCTCAGTGCTCTTGAGAAAAGACATCTCGAGGCATTAGATACGACACTCATTCTTGCATCAACAATCGGAAAACATTACTCGTTCATCCCACTGATGCCATCGATGCATCCAAAAAAGCTGCACAGGCAGTTATTTTCTGTTTCCTTCCCGTCGCTTTGCATCTTTCCACATTTTTCAGTTCATACAAACTGTCAGGACAGGCTCGATACCGTGCGTCGATTCAATTTCTTTACGGGATTCGTCCTGGTGCTCCTTCATTTGGAAGGCAAAGCCTGGCGAAACGACATGGTGTGGACCTATATTCCTGGGTCGAACGCCGGGGCTTGTGCTGAAGGCGACAACCGGACGCTGGCTAAAGGAACTTTCGGACTTTCAAATCCAACAGTGCGTAGCTCCAATCTGGGGTAAGTACAAACTGATTTAACCTTGTCAAGTTTGACCACATGCGTCAGTAGTAACCTCCTCGGACCTGCAGGCCTCGCCCTGGCAACGTACTGTTGCCATGGGTGGACCCACATGCTCACAACAAGAACCAAGTGAAGGTTGCGGTGAGCGTCCAACAAGACGACTATATTACAGCATGGCTGCATGCATGGGCCACATCCTGAATCTGTCCAGAATTTGTATAGCTACCCTGCGCCAACCCTGTCTTGCACATGACAATGCCGGTTGGATTCATAGAAACGTTGGCAACAAGTCTGTCCTGCGCATGACTGCGCCCCCATTGCAGATCTGTGATGAGATAACCCGAGTCCAGGTGCACCCAAACATGAACTACGCCCCGGAGTTGGGTACAGGTGGGGTTGACTGGCTTGCCTGGGTAGATGTGCTCACGCTGTTACGCTGAACTCCTTGGCTGCCGATACGTCACAAACAAATCAAAACATCGAACGATGCTGAGGTAGTTCTCCGAGCCATGCAGTGACCGGCAGTGACGCATGAGACGTCAGTGACATTCTTGCCGCCCTGGGATCGCTGGCAGATAGCACCGGAGATTGCGGAGGATTCAGCACTTCAGCATCTGCAGCCGCCGCACAGGACCATGCCATGAGCCTCATCGAAGACATGTACAAGAGGCTGAACGGACAGGCGTCTGCTGCCCAGGGACAAGTGACCGCTCATGACCTGAGGCAGGATAAGTCAAGGGCCACTGGTAGACCTACAGGTGCGAAGATTTGTTCAACAGGCTGAGCGGAATAGTGCCCGCTGATGAGCATAGGCAAGCCAGGGATAGAGCAAAGCGTCAAGGGGACAGGCAGGTACCATGGCGGTGAATTTAATCTGAATTTGAATTTCGACGGGGGAGGGCAGAGTGCAGAAGCATATGCTGATATTTCCAGGGTCCAGGCGACTAGATTTTCATGCCTTTCTGCGCAACAAAACAGAACTGGTAGTGTGCCGAAATTTGGAGATCTCACCCCCCTAATGTTAATTTTGGTGCACACTGGATCACCTTCGTGGGTCTGCCAGGCGGTCACCACTGGGCCGATGGGGACCACACCTTGACCGGCCAACATCCGGATGCCCAGGCAGCAGGGCATGCTGAATCAGGCCCCCACAATTGTGATGCATCTGATTTCTAGCTGAGGCATCATCACAATTGTTCTTTACGGTGTGAATGTAGATCCACAGACATGCATGTTCATACTCAATGGACGCGGGTCCTTGTCCCTGCCATGTCCGGCAATTTGCTTCTGGAACGCCGCAGCTGGTGACAGGGCACTGAGCCATGGCCATGCGTGCTCGTGCTTGAAGGACAGAGGCCGTTGTCCATGCATATCATGAAAATGTCCCCCTGCATCGCTGCCGCTGGCGACAGGGCACTCAGCCACCGTCATGCATGCCCGTGCTCGAAGGGCAGAAGCCATTGTTGATGCATTTTATGAAAATGTGCTTCTGCATCACCGCAGCTGTCAACAGGACACTCAGCCCAGGGCGAGGTAGCTACCTGGCAGTGATGTCTGAGAGAGTAAGGTGAGCGGTGTGAGGGAGTGAGATGAACACTCCTGAAAGAGTGTGTTGAGCACTCTTGAAAATCAAGAGTGCTCAACACACTCTTTGTGAGGTGAGAATGAAGGATATTGAATGAGTGTGTTGAGCACTACAAAAGGTGGGTGAGCACTCCTGGAGGATTGGCCTACGCACTGTGAGAGTGTGAGGCACTAGGGAAGCAAGGTGTGGGCAGGCATCATTGAATCTGGGGGTATTCAAGCAGCTATTTGGGTGTAAGAATCAGCCAAATGACCTAGGCGGATCTAGGCATTTGGGCGGATCTAGGCATCTGGGCGTGTGGTGACTGCCTGGCTGGCTGGTGTGTGGACTTGTCTCTGTGGGTAACACGCGCCCCTGACACCCTTGTCCCGTCTGAAGTGACACTTGTGCCCTTGCACCCTTTAAGTCTGAACCTGTCTGGTCCAACGCTGTTTCCCGCCTCTCCTTGTTCAAGGCATCGACCGTGGAGCCCCGAGTGCCGTGTGGTGACCAAGATGGTTCAGGAGCGGGGTGCACACAAGGCCCTGGGCAAGGGGCGTGCCGGGGCCTCTGGGACACAGCGTGGCGCATGTTTAGGCGCTTGGATACCATCAGGTGGGGATGCGGGTGCGGGTGCAGATGTTGTTGTTACAAAGTTACGCAACCACCCACAGCCTTTTGCTAAAGGGCCAGATGTTGGTGCATGTTTCGGCGCTTAGATACCATCAGGTGGGGATGACACGCAGGCACCATGGGGCAGTGGCAGCTGGTGCTGGGGGGGCAAGGTCATAATGTCAGCCTTCCTCTCTCTATCTTGCCCTCTCTTGACCTCAGGCTCTTGAGTTCCTGGACAAACAAGGACAGGCAAAGCTTTTTTCCCATTGGCTTCATTTCGTAGGAATATAAAGCTGAAAGGAATCTTTGATTTATTGTCTCCCTCTTTTGCTGGATTGCAGGCTCTGAGTTCCTGGACAAGCAACGCCGAGCGGCCCTCCTGCTTCCTGGCTCAGGTGCTGATGCCAGCAGGCCCCGCAGAACCGACAGCAACACCGTCCGTGAGTCCAGCAGGCCCAGCAGAACAAGGGGCAACATTACCCGTGAGTCCAGCAGGCACGAGTGCTCAGGTGTCCCTTCAGTGCCGCGCCAGCAAGGCTGCAAGGTGTTGCGCCTCGGCGGCAGCGGGCGCAGAAAGGGGATGAAGCAGTTAAAGCCCGACATCGCAGACAAAGGGGCGTGCGCTGACGAGCATGCAGCCCAGGCGGCTGCTGCAGCCCTGCAAGCCTGTGAGCTGGCAACGGCGACGTTGTCATCCTGGATCCAGCGCTCGGCGCGGCCGCCGCCGCCGCCCCTGCCGCCGCTGCCGGACTTTTGCGCCGGTTTCAGGGAGAGGTCCTCCTCCGGGCGAGGAGCGGCAGCTCCGGAAGCAGGGCGCCTCAGGGCCGCTTCTGATGCAGGCGCCACGCTCCCTGTGGCCTGGCCGGTAGAGACGAGCCCTCCTCATGGCGGCGGCTCGATAGGCGAGGCGGAGGCGCTGGTACCATTGGCACCCCCCCAGCTGCAGCAGCAGCATCCGCAGCAACGCACGACAGGCTTGATTGTGGTCCCCTCGACTCTGCTTGCAGCTCGCGAGGTGACCGGGCAGGCGGGGGGCCCGCGGGCAGAGGCGGGTTGCTGCAGCCCCTTGATTATCATCCATTCGGCCCCCTCATCCGCCTGCTGCACGCAGCGCACCCAGCCCTGCTGCACAGAAAGACACTCCCGTGCGCCAGCAGCTGCCACAGAGGTGTCCTCCTCCTCCTATGCCCCCACCTCGTCCTCATTGGCAGCGTTGCAGGCGGTGAGACCTCAACCGCCTGCACCTCGAAACGTTGCGGCAGGCAGTGCAGGGACAGCGGCTCCCGCTGGGGGATCTGGCCCGGCCCTGAACATTGCAGGCTGCAAGGCCGGCGCCCGCTCCTCTGCCAAGGGCACTAGTCGGCTGGGTGGCCCGTCCGGATTCTTCCGGGGCCTTCTGATTGAGGAGCCGCTGCTGCTGGGAGTGGAGATGGGCAGCCCGGTCAGCAGCAGCAACGGCAGCAGCAGCAGCAGCGGCAGCAGCAGCAGCAGCGACAGCAGCGGTGTGCTGCATACGGGTGTCATGGGCCGTGGCTTGGGACCTTTGTTGAGTCCGTCGGAGTCTGTGGACAGTGTGGCTGACCTGTGGGAGCTGGAACGGCTGGTGGAGCAGCAGCACCGACAGGTGGGTGTGTATGACCTGTAGGGTTGGCATACTGGTATACCGTAATTCCTGAGCAGGAATATACCGGAATACGGCATATTCCGTATGTTCGTAAATCGTGACCGACAGGTGGGTGTGTATGACCTGTTCTGTTGTCAAGGTCATCCACAAGAAGCGGTTGCTGGTACCCGCTGTTAACGCGAATTATTTCACTTGATTTGTCCGTGACGTTTGTGTGTTTTCTCCATAGTGCCTTCCTCGATGCCTAGTGGACTGAACAAATGGTAACATGTATATAAACAATGGCTTGAAACTATTTGATCCCCCCCAAATCATGTGCACACAGAGGTGCTGATTCGTATATTAAAAGCAATGAACTGCAGTGTAATCTTGTTCTTTGATGCAACGCAGCTTGTATCAAGAGGACTTCTGCCCAACGATTCATCGTTTGGGAGCGGCACATCCTAGGATCCACGGCATCCGGCAGCACGTCTGCATTGTGAAAGCTAGGTTAACAGCGGACCCACCTGCTTTCAGGGTTTAGGGTCTGAACCCTTAACCCTGAAACCTGGATCGTGAAACCTAGGTTTACAGCGGACCAACCTACTTTAGGGTTAAGGGTCTGAACCCTTAACCCTGAAACCTGGGTTGTGAAACTAGGTTTACAGCGGACCAACATGCTGCACCTTTTAAGCCCTTTGGGAATCCTGCATACATCGTGATGTCAATACTTGTCTCTTTAACACTTTGTAGCTGGTATGCCCCAGAGAAGGCTTGCCCCTGCAATTACCGTTCTGGCACCGGGACTCTCTTAATAGATTAACATTCATTTGGCCTTTTGCGCGCAAGACTGAACATTTCGTCCACTATCCGTGACCAACCCTTGAGAACATCTGTGTGCAAAACTGATAACGTTCCTGTAATTATCTGCATCAGAGGGATCTGCGTCAGTTGGGAACTTGCGGGGGAACCTGTCACTTCTTGAAAAACTTTCAGCCGAGCTTGTATGTTACAGTTTTTAATCCATCCCGGTTGTATGGTGTCAGTCAGTCAGTACCGCTTGTCATTAGCAACATTTATTTTTGCATGCAGCATATGAGCAGACCATCTTCGGCAGGCCACTGCTCGAACATCGCTGAGTACCCCTATCTGGTGCAGGCTGTGCTCTGTTCTACACATATGCTTGGTGTACCCAACAACGAGGTTTGCAGCAACAACTACGCCTCTAGGGCTGACGTAGCCAAAACACTTTAAGGCAGTCAGAAAGTAATAATCAAGTGGAAATACTGATCCTGTTGCGTTTATCAAGTTTTAATGTGTATCGCCTGTTTTGCATAGCATACACCCCAACAGGCAAACTATAAGCAATTGGAACCTGTGAATTACCGCCTAGGGCCAATGATGTTACAACTGCAAGTGTTTGGGAATCATTCAAGGACGAAAGCAGCAACATGAGGAAGGCAATGCATGGTAGGTAGGCACCTATGGCTGCCGTGTTCCAATGCTTTTTCCACATGGCCGCTAGGGCACATCTGAGGCATCATCTGACATCACGCATCTGTCTAGCGGCTGTCTATGCAGCGCCGGCGGCGAACTGCGGAGATGTGGTGTGGGCCATTGGTCACCTCGGGTCGCGCCAGTGATTGAGGAGCAGTCCGTTGCATGCGGCCAAGGGTGTCAAGTCCTCCATTCGATGACGATGGTATAAGCTGAGTGTATGCAGACTGGGGCATGTAACCAAAGGGGCCACATCCTTGACTCCATTACAATGGCTGAGGCTGTAAGTCTGCAGTTCAGCGCATGCAGCCAGAGGGGTCAGGTCCTTGATTCCACCACAAAAGCTGAAGCTGAGAGTCTTCAGTCTAGCGCATGCAGCCTGAGGGGTCAGATCCTTGATTCCATAACAAAAGCTGAAGGTGAGAGTGTGCAGTCCAACGCACGAAGCCAGAGGAGACAGGTCCATGACTCTACCACAAGCGTCGAAATTGAGAGTCTGCAGTCCAGCGCATGCAGCCAGAGGGGTCAGATCCTTGATTCCACCACAATCGCTGAATCTGAGAGTCTGCAGTCTAGTACACGAAGTTAGAGGGGACAGGTCCGCGACGTGATCACAATTGCAGACGCTAAGAGTTTGCAATCCTGTGCACTCTGCCAGGAGCGTTAGGTCATCAACCTCATCACCACAGAGAGCAGTGGTTGTAGTGTTGACCAAATTGCACGAGGTGCAAATGGTTGACCGTATTGAGGCCTTTCCTTGCGATGGTACCTTGGAGAGGATGATGGCCCACACTTCCGGCGGGAGGTCCAGGATGCCTAGGGGGGGACAGTGAGTTCATTTATTCACTCGTCCGTATGTGTACGTCCTTTAACCCAAGCCATTGAGAAAAGGATATGCACACCCAATCAAATGAATAACATGATGCATTGTACTCCTGTCAAAATACTGGCCCCCATTCCACTGGGCACCGAGGACATTGAGTGATTGTGATAATGACCGAGTCAAAACGTCCTTCCATTTGTGTATTCAGTCGGCTGGCCAGGTGCCTCTCTCGTGTCGGTTTTTACCTCATAATTTCCCTGGCAACAGAAAGCGTGTGGAAATGTGCTATTGATTATTTTGAAAAAGCTGCTTAGTCAGGGCAGCCAGAGGCAGGTCCTTAACAGAATCTTCTTCCTCCTCCTCAAACTCCTCCTCGGACTCTACCTCAACGCCAACACAAATCTTATCCATGGGCCCATAACTATATATAGAGCCTTCTTGGATCTCATTATTCGACATCTCACACTTTGCTTGAACCACAATTATATAAAAACGCTCGGCTAACGCCGACTAGTAGCCTTGTAAGCGTGGTCTGGCATTGGCTAGCGACGATGTCAACTTTCAGTTAACTCGGACTTTCCTGCCCTGGCCACTCCATCTAGCATTGAATACAGGTGCATGCCCAGTTATTTGCTGAGCACTAAGAATTATTTCCCAAGGGAGGGATACTAAGACAAAGTGGTCGTGATTTGAATTTCAATACGGGAAAGCTTTTATATATCATTTAAAAAAACTGGTTATTTCTGTTAGGTGGGCTACTGTGTGCTCCCATGCTTCATTGGCAATATGTACTCACAAAGAGCGTACGGCAAGATGATATATAAGAAGGGCGGGGATCTTCGCCCGTTCCCGTTTTTGGTGTGTGTATTTTCTTTCTGGAACGTGCGAAGATCCTCGGGGTTCTTTTTCTAGGCACACTTTTTTTACAGTCTCCCCTCAAGGCGATTCCTAACCAATTTCTTATAAAAAATACAGCCCATCCTTCAATGCAAGGGACCAATCCCTTACCCAACCTACAGGACCATTCCTCCATGTCAGAGGGTGAGAGGGATTTGGGCCCGATAGGAATCTGAGGCAATCCTGCTTCTCCCTCCTATAAGTCAGTGCTTGACATGCGTTTGCCCATAAAAGCTGAATTACCCACTTGTCTCAAGTGCTGCGTCGGACCCTCCCGCTCTGGGGGCTGCAGGCTCAGATCGTGCTTGCTTCGGGCCTAGAAATGCCAAAACACGTGTCAGCAAATACGTCGCGTGGCATCAGGGGGATGTAGACCCAGATCGCTCAAATGACAATCGTGATGACGCCTACAAATTCCGTGAATTAACCAAAACTTGGTATTTCTCAAAGAGCGAATACGGATGGCTTTGATCTGCGAGCAAGGTCGCGTCAGCGAGTGAGATTGCCCCTGCTCCAGAACCTTCTTATCCATGGGCCTCTGAGGGTCCCCAGATCCAGGCAGCCTTTTCACCATCCTGACATGGGGCCAATGATCTTGACCTGATACATCAAGATATCTTGCCAACACCAGAGTGAGAAGGGGCCGAAGACGACTTAAATGCACGCATGGTACAACATGTAGCCCATGCATGCAGCGCATGCAACCCATGTCGGCAACTAGGCAACCCATGTACCCTATGCAGATCAACCAGGCCCCACCAATGTTCACAATTAATGTTTTCATCATCATGCATTTAAATACGGTAGACAGCTTTCATTCGACCATGTCCACATATAGATCTCCATGCAGTGAGACAGTGACAAAGCCTTTCATGGGTGTCTAGTCTCCTCAACCCATCTTATCGTGTCCCCTTTTTCCCACATGAAGAGGGAATGCATCAATGATTCCACTGCTGAATGAATCACATGTCTTGATTCATGTGGGTCTCCAAGCAGCAGGAGGAGGCAGCAGATAGGCTGTTGAAGGGGGAAGGCCAATCAAGATTCAAGAGAGCGTTCACCTGATTTTAGAGCTGGATTTCTGGAGGCGACCGTGCCGTTCCTTACCAAGTAGCACCTTGCAAGGTTTCTGTCCCCTGTGGATTTCTCCGCACCCCTCTCCCTGGGTAGCTGGCCCTATGCCCCAGTGCCTCATGTTGATACCCCCTTCCCTATTTTTCTGCCTGCCAACGGTGATGCACCCCAGCGGGTTATCGTTTTTTCCCTCCCATTTCTGCTGGTGGTCTATTAGGCGTGACTTCTCTATTAGACGTGCCCCATGTCAATACCTCTGGGTGTATGCCAGAGTTGTATCAGAGCGCACGAGACCACTTTGGAGGGGTTGCCGTGAAGGACCAATGGGGACTAAAATTTGGCTGGCCTCTGGAAGGAGACTTATACAGCAAAGCATGTTGTGCTTACAGCGTGGCACCGTCCTTGCAGCCTGCCCGGCTGGGGGACATGCTTGTACCATGCCAGCAAAACCTCCATAATAGCCTGGATGGGGCCGTTGTGAGCGGAAGCCACGAGCGCCTCACCGTCTTGACAGTCGGCGCATCATGCATGCGCCTTTGCCTGTGCACCCCTGTCTCCGCTGACCATCATCATCAGCCCCAACGCCTCAACAAATCCACCTCCCGCCGCATTAAGTAGGGCCTCAACATGCATACGTTTCAGAACCTACCCCTAGTAAGTTAATCGTGGTAATTAGGATGCTAGACGGATCTACTTATTTGCAAGACTCAGTTATTGACGGCCTGCACAAGTTTAGAACAGTGCATACCCGCTGGGCCCTGCTGAACGCTCGGCCACGTGGGGCTGGTAGGGAACGACTAGGCTCAATTCCAGCTACCATGCACAGCCTGAGCCATGGTGCAGCCATACCATCCTCCTATGTGAGTGGGCAGGAACATGGAACCCGGCGCTTTAGTCGGGGGGAGAGAGAAGATCGTGTGACGGGTGCTTGCACAAGTGCATTGGTGCACCGAGAGGACCAAACCTACACCATACCCGGAGGACCATGCGACAGGGCTAGTTGCGCTCAGAGCCACGGCCAGGCTGTCATACCACTGAATGGTAGCTGAAGCCGCCTAACAAACAAATAAACCACTATGCGCCGAACATGGAATTGACGGTGTTTGAGACCAGGCCTCACAACCACAACAATAGAGAGTAGCTTACAGCGCCATGACTGGACTCATAGAGTAATAGATCACGTACCGAGGGAATGGATCACGTATGGAGGGTAGCATCGGGGGGTCCAGATAAGGTCCCCATTAATTTAGGGGGTGCCGCCCGGCGGCTCTGCACAATTGGTTTTGTGCGTACCACAATAATATCTGCTACCAGTTCGTTAGTCTCATAGGGCAGTGCTCCAGCCGGTTGGCATCCAAGCAATGCTATAGGAACTATTTATTTCCTTTGTGCCCCAGCTCAGATCAGATGCATCACAGCATGCGGCAGGGGGCTTGATCCAGCAAAAGCCCTCCTGCAGGGGCCAACCGGTGCAGGCTGCTCAAGGCGAATTTGCAGAGCCCCGCTGGGTCTTATTTTTTGCAACAGATTCCCTGGGTGGTCTGGTTACCTTGCTTTGCTCATAGGATGGGCGCAGTCGTTACCTTAGCCCTATGCTCCATCTAAGGTGGCGTATGTGTTTTAAGTTATGTAGGTAAATCTGGCTACAGAAAAAAGCAAACGATCACTCACCCCCATCAAACACTTTTTTGCGCAGCCCCCTATATGCCAATGACATAACACATCTGGGCCCTGCTGAAAAAGGCTCGGCCGCGTGGGTGCCCAACTGTCCCGTTGGGAGGGGAAAAAGGACCCCCCTTACCCCCTACACGTATCCCATGCAGTTGACGACTTGATGTAGTACGAACAGCACCGACATTAGTCAACCTTAAACGCTGACAGACATGCATCCCACCCCAGCACCCTTATAGGTCAATTACTGGCAGTGCCGAGCGCAAGTTGAATTCCTCTTCCCAGTGTGCACGGACAGTCTTTATATGACAGGTGAAGGAGATCAGCGTGGATAAGAGATCTTACTCAAGCATGAAACAGGTGGTCGGCCTACCCAGTTCCAAAGCTGTGTTGATATGAGCGCCCATCTGTTTATAGAGCTGGAATTCATTGAGCAAATGTGTGATTTCCTATCACGCGTCTGTCCACATATTTCCTCCACGCCTCTCCCGGGGTCTATGCTATTTTTTTTTCAGCGTGTCCGGGCGGACCCAGGGCTGCTACCCGCTGCCTGCGAGGCCGTGCGGCAGTAGAGGGGGCGGCGGCATCCCATGCCCTCCTGCTGCCAGCAGCCCGTCGAGTGGGGGGCCCGGGGGAGCCCCGGGGCCGCCGTGGTGGTGTGGGTGGTGCGGCGCAAAGAGGTGGAACAGCAAGCTGATGCCCATGAACATGATGGGGTTCCAGACAATGAGGTACCGCACCGCATCCAACATCTGGATCCTGAGCATCGAAATGGGACGGAGGGAACACCGGTCAGTCAATGACGGTATACCTCTGGGCCCTGCTCAAAAGGCTTAGCCGCGTGGGCGCCCAACAAATCGGTTGGGAGGAAAGAAACATGCTGAGGTAGTACCGGGAAGTGTACTTTCATCATAACATCGCAACTTCTTTCGCACTCCCTTTTTACAGGTCGAAAAATAATTACCAGTGCACCAGAGGGGTTGAACTTGACTTCTCTTGCGGGGGGCAGCTCATGGTGCCTTTCTTATTAGGGTTGGTGAGTGGCCGAGGGGGTAAGCAACTAATGGCATCGGAGTCCTGATCTTGATCATCAGCATGACAGCATGGGAACCAGTGGTGACCAAGATTGGACAGGGGTGTCACCACAGGTCCTCTTTCAGTCCATGGCATGGGGCAAAGTCGCATGGGACATTTCACACATTTGCGAAAGGCTTTTGAGACATGTGCGTCTACTTGTCACATGAGTCTTCTAGGAACACGTGAACACTCACAGGCCTCCAATCTGCTCTCTTCCAGAGTAAGATTTTGGGAAACAATTATATCACTCCCTGAACCCTACACCCTTGGCTTGGCAGTTAGGGCACGGGACAGTCCCTCAAACTAGTCCTTGCAGGATTCAGCTACCATTTAGCTACGTCGCGGACATAGGTAGCTGAATCGCCATCTAGCCAGTGGTGGCGGCTACCCAGTGGTGGACTGGCGGCTGCTCACCGTCTCACCCTACGTGGTCTGGCCCTAGCTCCCTTCAAGGAAGAAAGGCTGCTTTGCTTGCTTCGGATCGGCTGTTTGCCCTAGAAGCCTTCGGCTCCCGAGCAAACTGCAGGTTTCAAACGCATCCAGACCTCGAAAGTCTTAGAATTCGCAGATCTCATCGCAGATCCGACAGGGTCGACGGATGGACTCACCATGTCAGGTTGCGCGTCTCCCACGGCCGGTCCACGTAAAGGCTCTTTAGGTCAACCTTCTCTTGGCAGACCTGCGAAGAGAGACGTCCACGGATTGGAAATTCAGCATAACACCACGCAGTACTACATGGCATGCATAAGCAGGCACCAGATCGGCATTGCACCACACCACACCACATGGCATGCAGACAGAGGCACCAATGCAGCATGGCACCACACAACACCATGCAGCATAGCACCACACAACACCATGCAGCATGGCACCACACAACACCATGCAGCATGCGGAACCAGGCACCAGTGCACTAAAAAAAGGAAAGCACTAGTGAGGCAGGTGTGCACCCAGCACTTGACTCAATTGGCTATAAGTAATTAAGAATACACTACAGTAGACAGCCCCCCCGCACAGCCCTCCTTACCGGGCACATGTCCTTCTTGCCCACCATTGTCCTGAACAGACGGGGAAAATGAACACAATAAAACAGGGAGGGAGGGACAGAGAGGGACCGGCAGGGAGAGAGAGGCACAGGCAGGGAGGGACAGAGAGGGAGAGAGAGGGACAGAGAGGGAGAGAGAGAGGGAGAGAGAGGGACAGAGAGGTAGAGAGAGGTAGAGAGAGAGGGACAGAGAGGGGGAGAGAGGGACAGAGAGGGAGAGAGAAGGAGAGAGAGGGACAGAGAGGGTGAGAGAGGGACAGAGAGGGACAGAGAGGGGGAGAGAGTGATAGAGAGGGACAGAGAGGGAGCGAGAGGGACAGAGAGGGAGAGAGAGGGACAGAGAGGGAGAGAGAGGGGGAGAGAGGGAGAGAGAGGCACAGGGAGGGACAGAGAGGGACAGAGAGGGAGAGAGATGGGGAGAGAGGGTCAGAGAGGGAGAGAGAGGGAGAGAGATGGGGAGAGAGGGTCAGAGAGGGAGAGAGAGGGAGAGAGAGGGACAGAGAGGGACAGAGAGGGAGAGAGAGGGAGAGAGAGGGAGAGAGAGGGAGAGAGAGGGACAGAGAGGGAGAGAGAGGGAGAGAGAGAGAGAGAGAGGGAGAGAGAGGGAGAGAGAGGGAGAGAGAGGGCAAGGACCCAAGCAGGCAAGGATAAGGTTAAGGGGAATAACGGAACCTCGCTTAGGGTTCAAGTTCAAGATTGGAGCCGAGAGTTACGGTCTAGGATCAAATGTTGAGTTTCGTTAAAAAATAAAGCATGACCACCCAGTCACCAGCAACGCAGTGCAATGCAGAGCCTTATTCAGCATGATTCGCATATTTATCTGTTACATTTACGCCTCTTGTCAGGAATGCTTTGAAGAGTGTACAAGGGCAGGAACCCTTCCTAGAAGGCAGCAGGAGTGAATCTAGCCCCCCCCCCCTTGCTGTTGCGTGCATGCTTAGTAGTATATGCACCTAACTGCATCCCCATACATCAGGGGAGGGTCCCCGTTGACCAGCTCAGGATCCCTAAGAGTGAGGGCAAGGCTTGATGTGCCACATCCCATGGAGGCAACACAAACAAGGAGGGGAGGTCAAACCCCTGCTGTCCACATGAGGCATCCAGCTGACCAGCCTTGGATACAAATCCACAACGAATGGAGTTTCTAACCTTACTGTTCACGTCCAGCTTACCAGCCTCGGATGCAGAAGTCATGGAAGCAGTGCTTGCAAGACAGTTGAACCGTCGCCTCAGTGTTCTTGCTCTGCAGGAGGGGATGGGAGGGTTTAGGGTTTATCCCTTGCTCTGCTGCGGGTGATGGGACAGAGTTTCTCTTTTTGACTACAAGTTCGACTTTACCAGCGGCCGCCAAAGCCCCAATTAGAAGCAATCCTGGACCAGCCTGCAATTGGTGACCAAAGCAGCAAGGCTGGCCACGAATGTGGTCTCCATCTGCCATCCGGCCAGCGGACGGATGGTAGCTGACGTGTAGCTTACGTCATGAAAAAATAAACAGTGTGATGGGAGGGTTTAGGGTTTATCCGTTGCTCTGCTGAAAGGTGATGGGAGGGTTTAGGGTTTATCCGTTGCTCTGCCTTGAGGTGATGGGAGGGGTGCAGCACCAGGGAGGTCGGTATTGGGCAGTAGAGAGGAGCAGGGGGTCCGGTAGGAGGGAGCCGCTTTGGGGTAGGGAGGAGGTTGATAAAACAACGCAGGTTGGGGCTGTGGCCACATCCGCGCCCTAGCCGTCACTTGCGGCAATGGCTGACCAAGGTCATCCATTTGGCATATCATGGTTAACACTCCAAATGATATTATCTTTCCCAGCAGATACTGGGCTAAATCTCAGCCCAGCTCCCTTGCCCCATCGGCTATTTTTTCGCCTGCGTGTACCTCCTCACCAAATCGATCTGCGGCTCCCCTATTTCCTCTTCTCCCCACTTCCCCCCCATGCCCCCCCCCCCCATACACACCTTACCTCACCCCCCTATCACCCCCGCCCCATACCTTGCCCCCGCTTGCCATCCTCCGCTCCGCATCTCACCTCAATCCCTGCTCTTCCCCCCTCCTCTTCACATGCAATCCAGCCCCCACCCCTCATTCCTCCTCGTATCCTGCTCTCTATTTCCCGCCCCCCGAATGAACTCCCCCCCATCAGCCCTCCATCCCACCTCTATCCCCCCTCCTCCCCATCCAACCACCCCATCCCACCTCTATCCCCACTCCTCACCCCCCGCTCCCCATCCAACCACCCCATCCCACCTCTATCCCCACTCCTCACCCCCCGCTCCCCATCCAACCACCCCATCCCACCTCTATCCCCACTCCTCACCCCCCCGCTCCCCATCCAACCACCCCATCCCACCTCTATCCCCACTCCTCACCCCCCGCTCCCCATCCAACCACCCCATGACACCTCTATCCCCACTCCTCATCCCCCGCTCCCCATCCAACCACCCCATCCCACCTCTATCCCCACTCCTCATCCCCCCGCTCCCCATCCAACCACCCCATCACACCTCTATCCCCACTCCTCATCCCCCGCTCCCCATCCAACCACCCCATCTCACCTCTATCCCCAGGTGAGAGCAATCCAGCATCTCCGCGCCACACACGCCGCAGTCGTTGATGCGAGCGTCCATCTTGCGGCTCAAGGTGGCCGCCATGCACGTGCTGGCCACCTCGGCGCAGTCTCGGCCCAGCACACCAAAGTACAGGCCGTACCTGTACCGCCAGCAGGGGTAGGGTGTTTCAGGTGGGAGAAAGGGTCGTGTGGTTTGGGGTTCAGGGTTTAGGGTTGGGGGGTCCAGGGCGCAGGAGGGGTGGAGGGCAATCGCTGGTTGTTGAGAGATGGACCAGCTGGATTGGTCACCACCGCGCACCCTCGATAGTTTGTCCCTGAACCACTCAGCTCTTGCTGGCCATGAGATGCATGCATCGTCTCTTTTTGTAAGAGACATACCATGCCATGCGCCATGCTATGAGCTGTGCCATGCCATGCTATGCTATGCAATGCACCAAGCCATGCGTCAAGATGCCATGACAGGGTTGCCATGCCATTCAGCGTGCCATGCTATGCACCATGCCATCCCATGCCATGCACCATGCCATGCCGTGCTATGCCATGCACCATGCCATGCTATCCCATGCACCATGCAGCATGAAATGCCATGCACCATGCCATGCCACCCCAATATCCCCATATCTCACCAGAGCAGATCCAGCGACAGACCTGGGGGCAGCAACATCCGCATGAGCGGGCCCGCACCCAGCGCCTGCATAAACAAAACAGCAGCAGCTGCAGGCATCAGGCTTGAGAGAGGCAGCATCCGTGATCACGACGAACAAGTGAGCAGCAGCAGCAGCAAGGGAGCATCAGCAAAATGGTCTGCCTCCAGCAAGCAGCCCTTGGCTGCAAGGAGCAACAATCATCATGCATCAGTCGTGGGGGTCGCAGCCCATGGAGTTTATACCATTGGGTGGGATTCATATAACAATCCTTAACCTTGGTCCCTTCCAGAGAGGTCCCACACACCGGTTTCCGTGTATCTGACGTGTTATGCTGTTCTTGAGCAGTGGAAGTATCTGATCGATCAGGGGATTCATGGCCAACCCTCGCACCCCCCCCCCCCTCCCGCACTGCAACCTCCCACCTCATGCCATGCCGTACCGCCCCGTACCGCCTGCATACCTCAGCCAGCAGCATGATGTACCGCCCTGTACCGCCTGCCTACATCAGCCAGCAGCATGCCGTACCGCCACGTACCGCCTGCAAACCTCAACCAGCAGCATGTCGTACTACCATGTACCGCCTGCTTACCTCAGCCAGCAGCATGCCGTACCGCCCCGTACCGCCTGCCTGCCTCAGCCAGCAGCATGCCGTACCCCCCTGTACCGCCTGCTTACCTCAGCCAGCAGCATGCCGTACCGCCATGTACCGCCTGCTTACCCCAGCCAGCAGCATGCCGTACCCCCCTGTACCACCTGCTTACCTCAACCAGCAGCATGTTGTACCGCCATGTACCGCCTGCTTACCCCAGCCAGCAGCATGCCGTACCCCCCTGTACCACCTGCTTACCTCAACCAGCAGCATGTTGTACCGCCATGTACCGCCTGCCTACCTCAGCCAGCAGCATGCCGTACCCCCCTGTACCGCCTGCTTACCTCAGCCAGCAGCATGCCGTACCGCCATGTACCGCCTGCTTACCCCAGCCAGCAGCATGCCGTACCGCCCTATACCGCCTGCTTACCTCAGCCAGCAGCATGCCGTACCGCCCTGTACCGCCTGCCTACCTCAGCCAGTAGCATGCCGTACCGCCCTGTACCGCCTGCTTACCTCAGCCAGCAGCATGCCGTAGCCGGTGATCCCGATCGCCGTTGACACGCGGTACACTCCGAGGAACCAGGAGTACACGCGCCTAGGCATGGCGGCATCCAGCTGTTTGAGCGTGCACTGACGCAACAGCAGCGCGGTCACAATGGTGTACGCAAGCCACACCTGGGCAGGGTTAAGGGTTTAGCGTTCATGGTTACGAGTGTGTGAAAGCCATAACTGGGTAGAGTTAAGGGCTTAGGGGCTATGGAAGCCACACTTGGGCTGGGTTAAGGATTTAGGGTCCAGGGTGTATGCAAGCCACTGTATAGGGTTACAGGTTTAGGGTTTATACAAGCCACACCAGACAGGGTTAAGGGTCAATGGAAGCCACACTTGGGCAGGGTGAAGGGTTTAGGCTGTACGCAAGCCATTGGATGGCACTACATGCTTGTATATTGGATAACACTGAAATCTGCCAATCCTGAACTGGATGAAGTTGCGTGCTGCATTGCAAGCTTCCGTTGTGTGCCACGTACTAGGGAGGATTGGCCAGGCCTCGTCAGCAAGAGGCAGATGACGAGTTCTACCCTACACCCTACACCCTAAGGCCTGATGCATCATCCCTAGAACCTAGGCTTCAACCCTGAACCCTCACCGACAAGATGTGGATGAAGTCTGACCCTAAAACCCTGAGCCTGAACCCTTATGCTTAAACCCTGATGCATCATCCCTAAGACCCTAGGTTTCAACCCAGAACCCTCACGCCTCACCAACAAGAAGCGGACAAAGTGCAGCTGGATGCAGAAGCACGCGGGAATCATCCACAGGCCAATCAGCGTGACCTGGCCGCAAGCAAAAGCAAGATAAGCGTCATTCTGGCGTTTAACGGTAGCTGCGTCAAAAAAGCACAAATCACAACATTGAATGCAAATGTGATATCCCGGCGGAATGACTAAGCAACGATATAAACATGGGCCACATCTCTTGGAGGCGTGGTCCAACTTTGACTGATATGAGGGGCAGAACAGTACCATCTACACTTGAGTCCTGGTGGCACCCATTCCTCAAGGTTGAGGGATTGAACCCGCCACACTATCTCCTCTATCCCCCTGCCTAGATCGCCGGGTTCCATGTTCCTGCTCCCCTCACACAGGAAGGGGGCATGGCTGCACCGTGGCCCAGGCTGTGCATGGTGGCCGGACTTGAGCTTATTTTTTCCCTACCAGCCCCACGCGGCCGAGCGTTCAGCAGGGCCCAGTTGCGACAGTACCCTGTGGCGACAGTAACAACTGTACTGTTGCATTGGGGACAGTACAACTGGACAAACGCTTTGAAGACAGTGCAGTTGTACTTATGCCTCGGTGACAGTACAGCTGTCCTGACGGTCCAATGACTGTACAACTACGTGAGCGTTTTGCAGTTGTCCGTCTACGAGGGCCATTTAGGGGTTCCAGGCCCGGGTCGAGGATACAGAGACAGAAGCGGCTCACCGAGCTGCGCTCGGCTCCTAGGGTTTAGGGTTTAGGGTAAGGGGTTAAGGGCTTTCAGCTTAGAGACGAGGATGACTCACCAAATTGTACGACTGCACGTGGCGTTTCTTCCACCAGAACAACGCAGTCTGGGCGCCGATGAGGAGGAACTACGGCCAAAGGAGAAGTGTTTCTTTCAGTGCGGTTCAGCTAAAATTCAGCTACATTTCAGCTACATCACAGCCTATGGCCAAGGTGGCCTGGTATAGCGAGCCCTGCTGCTTGGACCACCTGCCACAGGACAGTCAAGGTTTGGTCCCTAGTGACCCAGGGGTGACCCCCCAGACCCAGCAGTACCCAAGGTGGACTGGTGGTCACTAAAAGAAGCATGGGGCTGGCTGGCAGGCTGGCAGGCTGTCTGGTTGGCTGGTTGGCAGGCTGGCTGGCTGGTTGGCTGGCTGGTTGGCAGGCTGGCTGGCTGGTTGGTTGGCTGGTTGGCTGGCTGGTTGGCAGGCTGGCTGGCTGGTTGGTTGGCTGGTTGGCTGGTTGGCAGGCTGGCTGGCTGGTTGGTTGGCTGGTTGGCTGGCTGGTTGGCAGGCTGGCTGGCTGGTTGGTTGGTTGGCTGGTTGGCTGGCTGGTTGGTTGGCTGGTTGGCTGGCTGGTTGGCTGGTTGGCAGGCTGGCAGGCTGGTTGGCTGGCTGGCTGGTTGCTTGGCTGGTTGGTTGGCTGGCTGGCAGGCTGGTTGGCTGGCTGGCTGGTTGGCTGGTTGGTTGGCTGGCTGGCAGGCTGGTTGGCTGGCTGGCAGGCTGGCTGGCTGGTTGGCTGGCTGGTTGGTTGGCTGGCAGGCTGGTTGGCTGGTTGGCTGGCTGGCAGGCTGGTTGGCTGGCTGGCTGGTTGACTGGCTGGTTGGTTGGCTGGCTGGCAGGCTGGTTGGCTGGTTGGCAGGCTGGCTGGCTGGTTGGCTGGCTGGTTGGTTGGCTGGCAGGCTGGTTGGCTGGCTGGCTGGCTGGCTGGTTGGCTGGCAGGTTGGCTGGCTGGCTGGTTGGCTGGCTGGCTGGCTGGCTGGTTGGTTGGCTGGCTGGTTGGCTGGCAGGCTGGTTGGCTGGCTGGCTGGCTGGCTGGTTGGTTGGCAGGCTGGCAGGCTGGCTGACTGGTTGGTTGGCTGGCTGGCTGGTTGGTTGGTTGGCTGGCAGGCTGGTTGGTTGGCTGGCTGGCAGGCTGGCTGGTTGGTTGGCAGGCTGGCAGGTTGGCTGGCTGGTTGGCTGGTTGGCTGGCTGGCAGGCTGTTTGGCTGTTTGGCTGTTTGGCCGGCAGGTTGGCTGGCTGGCTGGCTGGCTGGCTGGTTGGCTGGCTGGTTGGCTGGTTGGCTGGTTGGCTGGCAGGCTGGCTGGCTGGTTGGCTGGTTGGTTGGCTGGCTGGCTGGTTGGTTGGTTGGTTGGTTGGCTGTTTGGCTGTTTGGCCGGCAGGTTGGCTGGCTGGCAGGCTGGTTGGCTGGCTGGTTGGCAGGCTGGCAGGCTGGCTGGCTGGTTGGCTGGTCGGTTGGCTGGCTGGCTGGTTGGTTGGTTGGTTGGCTGGCTGGCTGGTTGGCTGGCAGGCTGGCTGGCTGGCTGGCTGGTTGGCAGGTTGGCTGGTTGCCTGGCTAGCCCTATTGCCCCCCCAGTGCCCCCCCCCCCCCCGTTTAGGGGTCAGGGGTCAGGGTCTATGCGTGACCAAGTCTTAGGGTGGATCCAAATATTGAGTTTAAGGTTCAGGAAATCAGGGTCTTAGCGTAACCCAGGGAGAGGGGGAATCTGGGGCGCCTGACAGGCAGGAGTGGCAGGGTCCTTCATCCAATGGGCAAATTGTGAAACATCATCGCAAAGGAAACTTGTCGGCCCCCGATGTACGCTGCCTCATATCGTCATATCAATGTATCATGACTATAGCCCTTCCATGCAAGGCTCAGCTTTGGTGCTGATGCAAGCATGAGCTGCAGTCGCTGCCAATCCCATACAGCCCATGCAGTAGCAAACATGTCATACCAATCCCATGCAGCCTATGCAGTAGCAAACATGTCGTACCAATCCCATGCGGTCCATGCAGTAGCAAACATGTCGTACCAATCCCATGCAGGCTATGCAGTAGCAAACATGTCGTACCAATCCCATGCAGTCCATGCAGTAGCAAACATGTCATATCAACCCCATGCAGGCCATGCAGTAGCAAACATGTCGTACCACTCCCATGCAGTCCATGCAGTAACAAACATGTCATACCAATCCCATGCAGGCCATGCAGTAGCAAGCATTTCAAACCAATCCCATGCAGCCCAGGCAACAGCAAACATTTCATACAAAATCCATGCAGTCCAGGCAGTAGCAAACATGACGTACCACCCAAGCAGCCAAGGAAATAGCCAGCATGACGAACCACCCCAAAACAGCCCATGCAGTTGCTAGTACGTACCACCCCATGCAGTAGCCAGTATGTAACACCCCCCCCATGCAGCCCATGCAGTGATAAACCTGCCATTCCCCATGCAAACCATGCTAGCGTATCTCACCAAGCTCCCGTACAAAAGCAGTATTGCAAGCAGTGGATGCATCGGCGGCTCTGGCCGAGAATGGTCCACTGGGCTGCCGACATATCCCCCGTGCATGGAGCCTGCATCATGGGGGGGCGTTCCAAGCGATGCCAGGTGCCGAGCTTCGACCGGAGGGGCAAGCAGGGGCGGTGCTGAGAAGCCATGGCCCGCGTGATCTGCCATGTAGCAGCCTTGTAGGAGTAGGGAGGGGACTTGGGGCACAGAGAGGGATGCCTCACGCACGGCTGCAAGTTGCTGCGACAGACTTTCTATGCTGGCAGCGGAGGGGGGCCGCAAGGGAGAGGCCGGACGGCGTGCTGCGCCTCCTCACCGACAGAATGTGCTTGACGAGTGCAATAGAAATCCGCACCGCTACACTCTGATTAAAAGAGGAAAGGAAGAAGCCAAAATATGACGTCTCGGTTGACTCCGGGCAGACGCCGCTGCTCGTTATAATGCAGATCTGGTTGATCTGGCACTGTTAAGAATCTGTTATGTTGCTCCTGATGCTCGCGTTTTTTCGCCCAGGGCGCACACGCCGGTCGTTCTGGATCTACAAAACAGCCGACTCGTGTTTGATGTGCCCTGGGTGGGGCTATAATGGATTGACGGTGCTGGATTTAGACGAAGGTGGTGACCAGAGGTGGTGACGGAGCGAGGAGCCGCAGGATCCCCCCCCCTGAAACCACAAAACCCCTTTTCTCCGGCTGTGGGCACCGGCTGTGGGGCGGAGTCGCGGAGACCTACCACCCGCGCCCGGTACTCCCGCCTAGATCAAAATCGAGACCTACCAACCGCGAACCGAGTACCGAGTCTTCTTCATTCATTTTTGGCCCTTCCGCCGCATCTGAACAGCGAGCTTAATCGGCCTGTGCAGCCACTCCCTGCCCCCTGGTCCTCCTTGACGACAGCAGCAGCAGCATCAGCGGTGGTAGAACAAAAACACAACCCATTTCAACGTCTTACAAGCCAGCGACGTCGAATAAAAAAGGAGCGACCACCTAGGAGTCATGGGCGTCAGCGATCGAAAGGGCCCTAAGGCCAGCAGCGCTAAGGCTGCAGAGGCCTTGGCTGCTCGCTCGACATCAGGAACGCCGACTGGCTTTGGCGGGTAGGTCTCACACGTGGCACACTGGACATGTGCGGGGCATGGGCCATGCGAGGGGCATTGGGCACACGAGGCGCATGGGGCAGGCTCATGGGCCTTCCGAGGAGCAGGCGGGCATACATGGTGCATGGGCCATACAAGGCGCATGGCATGCCCCTATGCATGTCGCATGCCCATGCTCCAGGTCCCATACACCACTGCCCCGACCTACGGGCCCCGACCTCTCCACTGCCTGAACCTTGTGGGTTACGGTCCCTTTCCTTGCATCAGTTGGTCCCATGCATCCTGCGGTATGGTTCCTTAGGGGAGGCGAGTCGTTGTTGAAGTAACTATGCGGACTGTCCCACACTATTGTCGCACACGCACAGCCGCTCACTGCTCCCGTCCTGCCTCCCCCCGCCCCGCCTCACAGCTTCTCTGGCGCCGCCCCGATCGGCGCCCAAGCGCCCGGCTTTGGCTTCGGAGCCTCATCCGCAGCGTCAGCCGTGGTGCGGGCCGCTGCAGCTGCCGCAACTACCGGCGCCCCGTCTGCCGCCGTGGCCGCGACGTCAGCCCCACGCAGTGGTCCCGGCGGCGGCGGCGGCGGCGCGGGCGCCGCTGCTGACGAGGTTCCAATCTCCTCTGGCCTTGACGGCGAGGTCGCGCAGCACATGCGCCACCTGTCCAAGAAGGACTCTGTCACGCGCCTCAAGGCGCTGCAGGCGTTGCGGTCGGTCGTCAGGCAGAGGGTGGCGGATGGAACGCCACAGGTACCGTACCGCATCCGCCCGGGACAGACTGTACCGCAGCAGCCGTGGTCCGGTACCGCAGCGGCCATAATTCCGTACCGCAGCAAGCTTGATCACCAACAGAGATCCCTGATCACTAATTACTTATCACTGTGTTTTCATTTGGTATAGTGCCTTCAGAGTGGGTAAAAGCCTCAGGAAGCATGCATGCAGCAGTTGGGGGACAGAGGCAGCCCTTCACCCTTCACCCTGGACCCTGAACTTCGAACCCTGAGCCCTGGAAATTTACCCTGTACCCTGCAACTGTGGCTCTATGTCAGGCCGACCTAGCCCTAGCGCTACCTCCTTGGACATACCAGTACCGCCGCGCGCTTTGCTCGGACTGCAGCCGGTCCGTCCGCTCCGAAGCCGCCTGGCTGACAGGGGAGCTGGTTTCGGCGGCAGGCAGGCTGGCCGCGCCGCACCTCAAGCCGCTGATGGGCCCCTGGTGGGCGGCGCAGTTTGACCCGCATACCGAGGCGGCGGGGGCGGCCAGGGCAGCGTTCCAGGTGGGACACGTGCTTGCGCTTTACATGACCAGCATGGCCGGAGTAGATTTGAGTCGCGTTCCCTCGAGATTTATTTTGTTTGGGCGGGGTGGGTGTGGGAAGGCAATGGGAGTCATAAAAACAAATACCGGCATCAGGGATTGTCGGCGCCAGGTGGAGTCGGCGTTGCAGATTTGTTGCTCTTTGTTTTGCATGGAGGAAGCATGAAATGAACGATTAGTTTACATCAGAGGGAAGGCAATCCGAATCTACAGTACCTATCAGGGATTGTCGGCGCCAGGTGGATTCGATCTGCCTATCCTCAGGACCGAGTTTCCGTTATGTCTAGCAGTGCTGCCCTCAGGACTCAGGTTTTCGACCAACGCTCTCGATTTCCGATGGAAAACTGGCATCCACAATCGATAATTCATTCATCATGTCTGTTATGTATCTTTCGACTCTTAAGACAAGGCCAATTACATCTAGTGGCATGTCCTGTAATTGCCTTCCCCGGTGTTTGAGTGAACTTTTTGTCCATGTGCTGCTTTCAAGGCAGGACGCCTACACAGACTCTCCTTTTCCGGCTGGAACCGTCTGCTGCCATCAACCGCCGATAACTACCAGTTATGTTTTAATTAAGTAAATGAAGAAGAGGTCGCGCCCAGGAGCCACCGATATCCAAAGAATTCAGAATACAGGTACCGTAGATTTGATTTGCCTTCCCTCGGACATCAAAAGATTTATTTCATGTCTGGGCGTGTTTTCCGTCTGCCTTGCCGTTCCCCCTGTTTGCAGGAACCCAATTGGCAGTTACCCTTTTTGTATGTGCCTAGACGTGAGGTATTCTCCCCACGCCGCGCTAAATTGGCAGTTACCCTTTTTTGTGTTGACACGGAGCTTGTTAAAACCTTTCAAGATCAAAAAAATCTCTCTCTCACACACACACACACGCACCATTCCACCAGGCCTGCCTGCCGGGTCGCAAACAGATGGATGCTCTAGTGTTCTGCAAAGTGGAGCTGGTTATAAACCCCAAACCGTTCAAATTCAAAATGCTTCAAACGCCCCCTTCCCTTTTCAAAAATGCTCCCTCCTCCTTTCCACCAGGCCTGCCTGCCGGGTCGCAAACAGTTGGATGCTCTAGTGTTCTGCAAAGTGGAGCTGGCAGAGTACCTGGTTTCACATGCGGCCATTAGCAAGGAACAGCTGGGAGACACAAAGTGGGTGGAGGGGGGATCGGGGGGGGTTCAAGAGGGGGAGGAAGGAGGACGAGAAAGGGGGAAGGAGGTCAGAGGGGGGGGAGGGGAGGGGGAGGGGGGTCAGAGGGGAGGAAGGGGAAAGGGGGGTCAAGAGAGGGGGGGGGGGGCGGGAGGGGGAGGGGGGTCAAGAGGGGGAGGAAGGGGAAAGAGGGAGGGGGGTCAAGAGGGGGGGGAAGGGGGAATGGAGTCAGTGAGGGGGGGGGGGAGGGAGATAAGAAGTGTGTCAAGGGGGAGGGGAGGGAGGTGAGAAGTGGGTCAAGGGGAAGGGGGGAGAGAAGGGGGAGGGGAAAGGTTGGCTATAATTGGGTCAGGGGGGGGGCATGGGGGAGGGGAATGGAGATGAGAAGATGAGCATCTGGGTGGCACAAAGTGGGCTTAGGGTGTGGAGTTGTTGGGGGGAAGTAGAAAAACACGAGTGGGTTGTGGGGGAGGGGAGAGGGAGGGGATATAGGAAAAGGAGGGGGGGGGGGCATAAGTTGGGTTGATCCAAAGGCTTATGCAGCAGGGGGGGGGGGGGGGGGTAAATGGGATGTATTTAAGTGGGGGGAGGAGGGAATGAGGTGGGTCAGTTCAGAGGGTTATGCAGAGGAAGGGGTGAAGTGAAGATGACTGGTGAGGGTATGGGCGGCACGGTTTGAAGCGCAGGAGCACCGACTACGGGATTAGCCCCTTCAGTGACATTGCTACTGGGTGGATGCACAGCCTGTGGATATCAGCGCCGCTGCTTTTCGGCATCGACATATTTGAGAATGGCGCTGCGGCTATGAATCCAAAGCACTTACCCTGGCCATCCACCTGCAAACCTGCCACCCACATGCTGCCCATTCCCACCACACACATGCACCACTCACAACCACATCTCACACACACCACTCATGCCCGGCCACTCTCACACACCACTCACTCATAGCATTTACAGTTTCACACCCACCACTCACATCCACCATTCACACACACCACTCACATGTATCATTCACACACACCACTCTCACCCGACCACTCACACCCACCACTCATACACAGCATTCACACCCACCACTCACATCCACCATTCACACACACCACTCACACATGTCATTCACATACACCACTCACACCCGACCACTCACACCCATCACTCACACATATCATTCACATACACCACTCACACCCGACCACGCACACCCATCACTCACACACATCATTCACATACACCACTCACACCCGACCACTCACACCCATCACTCACACATATCATTCACACACACCACTCACACCCAACACATAAACACACCACTCACATCCGACCCCTCGCACACACCCCTCGCACACACCACTCACACACACCACACACACACACCACTCACATCTGACCCCTCGCACACACCACTCACACACACACACCACACACACACACACCACTCACACATCATTCATACATACCACTCGCATCCATCACTCAAACACACTACTCACATCCGACCACTCATACCCGACCACTCACACACATCACTCACTCACAACACTCACATCCGACCCCTCACACACACCACTCACTCACACACATCACTCACATCCGACCCCTCGCACACACCACTCACACACCACTCACACATATCATGCATACACACCACTCACATCCGGCCACTCAAACACACCACTCACATCCGGCCACTCAAACACACCACTCACGTCCGACCACTCACACACACCACTCACACATACCACTCACACCCATCACTCACACATATCATGCATACACACCACTCACATCCGGCCACTCAAACACACCACTCACGTCCGACCACTCACACACACCACTCACACATACCACTCACACCCATCACTCACACATATCATGCATACACACCACTCACATCCGGCCACTCAAACAGACCACTCACATCCGGCCACTCAAACACACCACTCACATCCGGCCACTCAAACACACCACTCACATCCGGCCACTCAAACACACCACTCACGTCCGACCACTCACACACACCACTCACACATGCCACTCACGCCCATCACTCACACATATCATGCATACACACCACTCACATCCGGCCACTCAAACAGACCACTCACATCCGGCCACTCAAACACACCACTCACATCCGGCCACTCAAACACACCACTCACATCCGACCACTCACATCCGGCCACTCAAACACACCACCCACACACACCACTCACACCCGACCCCTCGCACACACCACTCGCACACACCACTTACACACACCATTCATACACACCACTCACACCCACCACTCAAACACAACACTCACATATGGCCACTCACATCCGACCACTCGCACACACCACTCACACACACCACTCACACACACCAGTCACACACACCATTCATACCCACCACTCACACACACCACTCACACACACCACTCACATCTGGCCACTCACACACACCACCCTCACATACCATTCACACACACTCAAATCACACTGATCACGCTGATGTGCCTCTTGCTTGTTCAGGAAGGACACCCCTGAGGAGCTGGAGGAGCGTCACGAACGGGTCGTGTCCACCTCACTGCTGGCCCTCAGGTAAAGAACCCTAGGGTTTGGCGCCTGGCCTATAGGGATTTGGCGCCTGGCCTGTAGGGGTTTGGCGCCTGGCCTATAGGGGTTTGGCGCCTGGCCTATAGGGGTTTGGCGCCTGGCCTGTAGTGGTTTGGCGCCTGGCCTATAGGGGTTTGGCGCCTGGCCTGTAGGGGTTTGGCGCCTGGCCTATAGGGGTTTGGCGCCTGGCCTGTAGGGGTTTGGCGCCTGGCCTATAGGGGTTTGGCGCCTGGCCTATAGGGGTTTGGCGCCTGGCCTAAAGGGGTTTGGCGCCTGGCCTGTAGGGGTTTGGAGCCTGGCCTATAGGGGTTTGGCGCCTGGCCTGTAGGGGTTTGGCGTGTGGCCTACAGGGGTTTGGCGCCTGGCCTGTAGGGGTTTGGCGTGTGGCCTATAGGGGTTTGGCGCCTGGCCTATAGGGGTTTGGCGCCTGGCCTAAAGGGGTTTGGCGCCTGGCCTGTAGGGGTTTGGCGCCTGGCCTATAGGGGTTTGGCGCCTGGCCTGTAGGGTTTTGGCGCCTGGCCTGTAGGGGTTTGGCGCCTGGCCTATAGGGGTTTGGCGCCTGGCCTATAGGGGTTTGGCGCCTGGCCTGTAGGGGTTTGGCGCCTGGCCTGTAGGGGTTTGGCGCCTGGCCTATAGGGGTTTGGCGCCTGGCCTATAGGGGTTTGGCGCCTGGCCTGTAGGGGTTTGGCGCCTGGCCTATAGGGGTTTGGCGCCTGGCCTGTAGGGGTTTGGCGTGTGGCCTACAGGGGTTTGGCGCCTGGCCTATAGGGGTTTGGCGCCTGGCCTGTAGGGGTTTGGCGCCTGGCCTATAGGGGTTTGGCGCCTGGCCTTTAGGGGTTTGGCGCCTGGCCTGTAGGGGTTTGGCGCCTGGCCTGTAGGGGTTTGGCGCCTGGCCTATGGGGGTTTGGCGCCTGGCCTGTAGGGGTTTGGCGCCTGGCCTATAGGGGTTTGGCGTGTGGCCTATAGGGGTTTGGCGCCTGGCCTGTAGGGGTTTGGCGCCTGGCCTATAGGGGTTTGGCGCCTGGCCTGTAGGGGTTTGGCGCCTGGCCTATAGGGGTTTGGCGCCTGGCCTGTAGGGGTTTTGCGCCTGGCCTATAGGGGTTTGGCGCCTGGCCTATAGGGGTTTGGCGTGTGGCCTATAGGTGTTTGGCGTGTGGCCTGTAGGGGTTTGGCGTGTGGCCTATAGGGGTTTGGCGCCTGGCCTGTAGGGGTTTGGCGCCTGGCCTGTAGGGGTTTGGCGCCTGGCCTATAGGGGTTGGGCGCCTGGCCTATAGGGGTTTGGCGCCTGGCCTGTAGGGGTTTGGCGCCTGGCCTATAGGGGTTTGGCGCCTGGCCTGTAGGGGTTTGGCGCCTGGCCTATAGGGGTTTGGCGCCTGGCCTGTAGGGGTTTGGCGCCTGGCCTATAGGGGTTTGGCGCCTGGCCTATAGGGGTTTGGCGTGTGGCCTATAGGGGTTTGGCGTGTGGCCTATAGGGGTTTGGCGTGTGGCCTATAGGGGTTTGGCGCCTGGCCTATAGGGGTTTGGCGCCTGGCCTGTAGGGGTTTGGCGCCTGGCCTGTAGGGGTTTGGCGCCTGGTCTGTAGGGGTTTGGCGCCTGGCCTATAGGGGTTTGGCGCCTGGCCTGTAGGGGTTTGGCGCCTGGCCTGTAGGGGTTTGGCGCCTGGCCTGTAGGGGTTTGGCGCCTGGCCTGTAGGGGTTTGGCGCCTGGCCTTTAGGGTTTTGGCGCCTGGCCTTTAGGGGTTTGGCGCCTGGCCTATAGGGGTTGGGCGCCTGGCCTATAGGGGTTTGGCGCCTGGCCTATAGGGGTTTGGCGTGTGGCCTATAGGGGTTTGGCGCCTGGCATATAGGGGTTTGGCGCCTGGCCTATAGGGGTTTGGCGTGTGGCCATGCGGGTTCATGGTGATGGAGCTGGAGGAGGGCCACACTGCCCGTAACCTTAAGCCACACAGGCATGATGACCACCAAACGGCGGGATCTGACGTGTGACAAAGCCGTAACCCTCAACCTGAAGCCTGTACCATGAACCCCACAGAGGGTGCTCTCTGCTTCACCCTTGACCTATGTGCTCAATATACGCCACACCGTTACATCAGTGATACCCCCCATGTTCATACCCAGGTTCATGCCCAGCGCCAAACCGTTACATCAGTGATACCCCCATGTTCATACCCAGGTTCATACCCAGCGCCAAACCGTTACATCAGTGATACCCCCATGTTCATACCCAGGTTCATACCCAGCGCCAAACCGTTACATCAGTGATACCCCCATGTTCATACCCAGGTTCATACCCAGCGTCAAACCGTCACATCAGTGATACCCCCATGTTCATACCCAGGTTCATACCCAGCGCCAAACCGTTACATCAGTGATACCCCCATGTTCATACCCAGGTTCATACCCAGCGTCAAACCGTCACATCAGTGATACCCCCATGTTCATACCCAGGTTCATACCCAGCGCCAAACCGTTACATCAGTGATACCCCCATGTTCATACCCAGGTTCATACCCAGCGTCAAACCGTCACATCAGTGATACCCCCATGTTCATACCCAGGTTCATACCCAGCGCCAAACCGTTACATCAGTGATACCCCCATGTTCATACCCAGGTTCATGCCCAGCGTCAAACCGTTACATCAGTGATACCCCCATCTTCATACCCAGGTTCATACCCAGCGCCAAACCGTTACATCAGTGATACCCCCATGTTCATACCCAGGTTCATACCCAGCGCCGAACCGTTACATCAGTGATACCCCCATCTTCATACCCAGGTTCATACCCAGCGCCAAACCGTTACAACAGCGATACCCCCATGTTCATACCCAGGTTCATACCCAGCATCAAACCGTCACATCAGTGATACCCCCATGGTCATACCCAGGTTCATACCCAGCGCCAAACCATTACATCAGTGATACCCCCCATGTTCATACCCAGGTTCATACCCAGCGCCAAACTGTTACATCAGTGATACCCCCATGTTCATACCCAGGTTCATACCCAGCGCCAAACCATTACATCAGTGATACCCCCATGTTCATACCCAGGTTCATGCCCAGCGCCAAACCATTACATAAGTGATACCCCCCATGTTCATACCCAGGTTCATACCCAGCGCCAAACCGTTACATCAGTGATACCCCCCATGTTCATACCCATGTTCATACCCAGCGCCAAACCATTACATCAGTGATACCCCCCATGTTCATACCCAGGTTCATGCCCAGCGCCAAACCGTTACATCAGTGATACCCCCATGTTCGTACCCAGGTTCATACCCAGTGCCACACCATTACATCAGTGACACCCCCATGTTCATACCCAGGTTCATACCCAGTGCCAAACCATTACATCAGTGATACCCCCCATGTTCATACCCAGGTTCATACCCAGCGCCAAACCATTACATCAGTGACACCCCCATGTTCATACCCAGGTTCATGCCCTGCGCCAAACCGTTACATCAGTGATACCCCCCATGTTCATACCCAGGTTCATGCCCAGCGCCAAACCGTTACATCAGTGATACCCCCATGTTCATACCCAGGTTCATACCCAGCGCCAAACCATTACATCAGTGACACCCCCATGTTCATACCCAGGTTCATGCCCAGCGCCAAACCGTTACATCAGTGATACCCCCCTTGTTCATACCCAGGTTCATACCCAGCGTCAAACCTTCACATCAGTGATGCCCCCCAAGTTCTTATCCAACGCCCTCTGAACCCCGTGAACTCACCGTCCTGCCTGGTATGGCACCCCTGCACCAGTACCCCTGTAACCTCCATGGAACTCCCCGTGTTTACACCTTGTTAGGTAACCTCCACAGCCAATCCATATTGCCCGTGTGCACACCTTCCGCCCTGTAACCCCCAGTCCCCCACAACCTCCATGTAGCTCTCTATCTGCCCCCATGACCTCCATGTAACCCCCTGTTACCTCCTTAACCCCCCTATAACTCCCTGTTACCTCAATAATAACCATGTAACTCCCTTTTACCTCCATAACCTCCATGTTACTCCCTTTTACCTCCATATCCTCCATGTTACTCCCTGTTACCTCCATAACCTCCTTGTAACTCCCTGTTACCTCCATAACCTCCTTGTAACCCCCTGTTACCTCCATAACCTCCATGTTACTCCCTTTTACCTCCATAACCTCCATGTAACTCCCTTTTACCTCCATAACCTCCATGTTACTCCCTTTTACCTCCATATCCTCCATGTTACTCCCTGTTACCTCCATAACCTCCTTGTAACTCCCTGTTACCTCCATAACCTCCTTGTAACCCCCTGTTACCTCCATAACCTCCATGTTACTCCCTTTTACCTCCATAACCTCCATGTAACTCCCTTTTACCTCCATAACCTCCATGTTACTCCCTTTTACCTCCATATCCTCCATGTTACTCCCTGTTACCTCCATAACCTCCTTGTAACTCCCTTTTTCCTCCATAACCTCCATGTTACTCCCTGTTACCTCCATAACCTCCATGTTACTCCCTTTTACCTCCATATCCTCCATGTTACTCCCTGTTACCTCCATAACCTCCTTGTAACTCCCTGTTACCTCCATAACCTCCATGTTACCCCCTGTTACCTCCATAACCTCCATGTTACTCCCTTTTACCTCCATAACCTCCATGTTACTCCCTGTTACCTCCATAACCTCCATGTTACCCCCTGTTACCTCCATAACCTCCATGTTACTCCCTGTTACCTCCATAACCTCCATGTTACTCCCTGTTACCTCCATATCCTCCATGTTACTCCCTGTTACCTCCATAACCTCCATGTTACTCCCTGTTACCTCCATAACCTCCATGTTACTCCCTGTTACCTCCATAACCTCCATGTTACTCCCTGTTACCTCCATATCCTCCATGTTACTCCCTGTTACCTCCATAACCTCCATGTTACTCCCTTTTACCTCCATAACCTCCATGTTACTCCCTGTTACCTCCATAACCTCCATGTTACTCCCTGTTACCTCCATAACCTCCATGTTACTCCCTGTTACCTCCATAACCTCCATGTTACCTCCATAACCTCCATGTTACTCCCTGTTACCTCCATAACCTCCTTGTAACCCCCTGTTACCTCCATGACCTCCATGTTACTCCCTGTTACCTCCATAACCTCCTTGTAACTCCCTGTTACCTCCATAACCTCCATGTTACTCCCTGTTACCTCCATAACCTCCTTGTAACCCCCTGTTACCTCCATAACCTCCATGTTACTCCCTGTTACCTCCATAACCTCCATGTTACTCCCTGTTACCTCCATATCCTCCATGTAACCCCCTGTTACCTCCATAACCTCCATGTTACTCCCTGTTACCTCCATAACCTCCATGTAACTCCCTGTTACCTCCATAACCTCCTTGTTACTCCCTGTTTCCTCCATAACCTCCATGTTCACACCCTATGCCCCAATCACCCTTGCAGCACTCTGATGGATGTCATGACACCCCCGGCGGAGGGCGCTGCGGCCGCTGCTGCTGAAGGCCACAGGGCGCCGGACCCCCCCTCCTCCTCCTCCTCCTCCTCCTCCTCCTCCTCCTTAACCCCTTTGGCCCCGTCAGCGGCAACATCCGAAGCCACGGTAGCAGGAGCAGCAGTGGCAGCGGTTCCCGCATCAGGTGCAATTGAGGCCGCTGCGGATCACGTTGCGGCGCGCATGCTGGAGCTGCTCAGCTGGCCAGACGTGTTGACCAAGGGCATCGCAAGGTCAAAGAGCCGCATGGTACGAGAGGCATTCTTCGTCGACCCACCAGCCTTGCCACAGCTGCCTGCCCCTACCTGCCTGCCCACTGGCCCCGCCCCTACCTCCCTGCTTATCTGCTCCTGCCCCCCTTATCTGCTCCTACCTGCCTGCCTCATGTTTACTGATCCCACCAGCGTCAGTCACTGCTGACTGCAAATGCTTTCCTCTTCTCCCCCCACTCACCCACCCACTTGCACATTGCACACATGCAAACGCGTGTGCGCAAACGCATGCACAGTCATGCACACACATGCCGCCCCATGCACACACAGACACAAATACACGCCCCCCCCCCCACACACACACACACAAGCTGACCCCCCACACACAAGCACACACACACACACACACACACATGCTGACCCCCTGTGTCCTCCCTTTCCGCTGACATGCTGACCCCTTGTGTCCTCCCTTTCCGCTGACATGCTGACCCCTTGTGTCCTCCCTTTCCGCTGACATGCTGACCCCCTGTGTCCTCCCTTTCCGCTGACATGCTGACCCCTTGTGTCCGCCCTTTCCGCTGACATGCTGACCCCTTGTGTCCTCCCTCTCCGCTGACATGCTGACCCCTTGTGTCCTCCCTTTCCGCTGACATGCTGACCCCCTGTGTCCTCCCTTTCCGCTGACATGCTGACCCCTTGTGTCCTCCCTTTCCGCTGACATGCTGACCCCTTGTGTCCTCCCTTTCCGCTGACATGCTGACCCCTTGTGTCCTCCCTTTCCGCTGACATGCTGACCCCTTGTGTCCTCCCTTTCCGCTGACATGCTGACTCCCTGTGTCCTCCCTTTCCGCTGACATGCTGACCCCCTGTGTCCTCCCATTCCTGCCAGGTGCGTGGCGCTGGTTACGTCCTGCTGCGCACGCTGGCTGTCCGCCGGCCCGGCCTGCTCCTGCTGCCACGACCAGAGCAGTGCGGGGTGGGCGACTATTACGAGGAGGCAGTGGCGGCGGTGCTGGCGGCATTCCAGGTGGGGAGACTTCATGGACGGGTGAAAAGCTTAGACCCCCCCCAAACCCTAAACTGGTCGTTAAGGGTTGGTGGTTAAGATTTGATGCCCCCCAGACACTTAACGAGGCAATGGTGTCGGCATTCCAGGTGGTTAGATCCAACCCAAGGGGTTCAAGATTAAAAACCTACCAAACCCTAGACCCTAAAGAAGGGGTGATGGCGGCGCTCCAGGAGATCCAACCCAAGGGGTTTAAGACTAATATCCTACCATACCCTTAACTCTCATCCCTGAACCCCAACCCTCAACCGTCAACAGATGACCCTCGACCTTAGCCTCTACTCCTTAAGCCCCAACTTCAAACCCTGGACTCTCAACCCTAAACCCTACACTATCAACCCTTAACCCAAACGCGGTGATGCTGGTGGCATTCCAGGTGAGGAGGCCCATCCCATGGGTTATAGGCTTAGGAACCCCACAAACCCTCAACTAGGTGCTCAGGGTTTAGGTTTCTAGGCTTGAAACACCACAAACTGTGAAGTAGGAGTTTAGGGTGAGTTACTCCTGAACCCTGAAAGAGATGATGTTAGCAGCATTGCAGGTGAGGTGGGGCCGTTGGGGGCTTGGGGCAACCCGTAAACGATGTATGCTGCGAGCCAGATCTACGTTTGATTTCGGGAACCACTGGGCTTCGGTTTAGGGTTGAGGGTTTAGGGGGTTTAGGGGGTTAAGTGTGGAGGGCTGGTTCGGAAGTAGGGGGGGCACTGAGGGGATTAGGGTGCAAGAGAGAGGGGTGAGCTGTGAATGGATTGGCGGCTGAAGAAAAAACCTAGTTTACAAACCCTTAACCCTAGAGACCCTAGAGACTTCACTCTGAACCTTAAATGCCCATTTCGGATGTGCCAATCCGCGTCGGCACTCTCAATTTTTGAACCCACAGTTGATGGAATAGACAAAGCCCTGAACCCTCAACCTTAAACTCTAAACACTATACTCTGAACCCTGAATCCTTCACTCTAAGCCCTGAACCCTGAACTTGTTTTCATCAGCATCGCCCCCCCCCCCCCCCCCCCTCCCCTACACACACCACACACCTTGCTGCTCCTGCAGGATCAAGAGGCTGCCAACCATGGTGCCATGTGGGAGATGGTGCTCACATTTGTCAAGGTGGGGTCAAAGGGTGGTGTAGTTGGTGGTGGTTGGTGGTTGGTGGTTGGTGTTGGTTGGTTGTCGTTGCTTGTTTGTTGGTGGTGGGAGATGGTGCTCACGTTCGTCAAGGTGGGGTGAAAGGGTAGGGTAGATGGTGTTGGTTGGTTGGTTGGTTGGTTGGTTGGTGGTGGTTGGTTGGTTGGTGGTGGGAGATGGTGCTCACGTTTGTGAAGGTGTGGTGAAAGGATGGTGGTGGTGAGGGTCGAGGGTTGTAAGATGCTTCCAGCAGGTGGGGCCGAGATGGGAGATGGGGTTGACGTCCCCACCATTAATGCACTGCTGGAGCTTCCTTGCCTTGGATCGGACGGGATTTAATTTCTCGCACATTTTGTTGCGTGCAGTGTTCAACCCGCATGCTCAAGGGCATGGTCATTTGCGCGCAGGTACCCTCATGCAGTCAAGTACTCCACCCTAGTTGAGCCCCTGTTATGTGCCCCCATGCGTCTCCCATGCACTCCCAAGCAAAATACTCATGCAGCACGCCCATGCAGTACGCCCCATGCGCTCCCATGCAAAACTCGTGCACACTCTCTGCATGGCGCAGGCCTACCCCAGCGTGTGGTCTCACGCGCACGTCCGGAAGGTGATGCTGCCACGCCTCCGCGCCTTCTTACGCAACGCCTGCCACGGCAGCTCCGCTTCCTCCTTCCCAGCGCTGCTCCCGCTGATTGCTTTGATGCCCGTGTCTCTTCTGGGGCCAGCACCAGACGTGCCGCTGCTGCTGCTAGACGCCGTGTGGGAGGGGCTGGCGATGGAGCTAGCGCAGCAGCAACAGCTGGGCGGCGGCGGCGGCAGCGGCGGGCCCAGAGCGGGGCCGTTTGGCTCAGCGGCTGCGGCATCGTCCTCACCGCAAATGCCAGCCGCCGCCGAAGCGTACCTGGAGTGCCTCTCCTGGGGGCTCGGGAATGCAGAGAAGCTGGGGGGGACAGCGGGCGCGGCGGCTGCCACTGTATACTGCCGACCGCTGCTGCAGGGCTCTTTGCTTAAGCACATTATGCCAGAGGTTCTGCACGGTCCTGCTGGGCCGCGCAGGGATGCCGCGGCGCAGGTGCTGGCGGGTGTCGTTGGGAGGGCGCTGCTGCAGGCAAAGAGCGGCGGCGCGAGCGCGGGGGCGGCGGCGGCGGTGCTGTCATCGGAGCTGGAAGCGTGCGTGGTAGCCGCAGCAGACGCCGTCTCGTCCGCGGTCCCTCCCGTCTTCGTCGCGGACGCGCCGGGGGTCGCCGTGGCGGAGGAAGCAGCGCTGGCTGGCATATCTGCCGAGGCGGCGGCAGGGCGTCTGGAGGCGCTGCTGCTGCTGCTGTGCAATGTGCCTGCGTCGCAGCCGGCGTTGGGTGCCGCCTTGTCGGCCCGGCTGGCGGCGACCGCCGGGTCAAGGATGCTGCAGGCGCTGGAGCGGTTTGGATCTGGTGGATCTGGTGGATCCGCCGCCGGATCTGGCGGATCCGCCTCGTCGCACCCGCCCCCGGCAGCCACGCGGATGCTGGCGAGCCTTGTGCGCCGCTTCGGATCCACTGTTGTTGTTGCTCCCTCGCCCGCCTCGTCCTCTACGGAGATCACGCCGGGTGGTGGCGGAGCGGGCGAGGTTGGCGGCTGCTCCCCGACTGCGCCTTCCTCGCAATCTGCATTCGGCCTGGATGCGCTGGTGCAGCTGTACGTGTCAGGGCCTGCCAAGGGGCCTGCCGCGACCGCGCACGCCGACCTGCTGGCGGCCTTCCTGCTGCAGGGGCAGGCCCAGGGCGCAGGCGAGGGGCAGGCCCTCAGCGCAGGCTGGGAGGAGGTTTTCCGTTCAGTTGCAGGTGGGACCCGAAGGGCGGGGATGGCTCGAGCTCAGATGGTGACCATTCATGTGTGGGGGGACCTAAGTGTTTGCATTGGCTCAAAAGACTAAAAATAGTGATCCCATTTAAAATGATGTGTGGGCTTTTAAAAATGTGTCAGAGCTGGAAAATTGATGGGCTGAATGCTGTGTGATTGGGCATTCAAGAGTGTGTCTTGGCTTAAAAGAGTGTGTCAGGGCTTAAAGGAGTGCGCCGGGGCTTAAAAGAGTGTTCTGGGGCTACACAGAGTGTGCAGGGGCCTAAAAGAGTGATCTGGGGATTGCGTTGGGGCCAGCAGATGTGTGCAGGGAGCAATTGTGGGAGCGGCTTTACACCAGGGACTGTGCTGAATCCCTAGGTACAACTTTGTAACAGCAAATAAAACTTTGTAACAGCAAATAAAACGCTGCCAAAGCCTCGGTCAAAAGTATGACTAGGCCCTCGAGTGTCGCTGTGGCCTGAAGACTTGGCTCCTGCTGCGAGTCTGTGACATACTCTGGGCGTGTGTGTTTGCCTGCTGCCTGCCTGGGGGGGGGGAGCTTTGACGTCGTAATAGCAACACGGAAACACCTCAGCCAAGTGGCTCACGATCCACATGGCCTAGCAACTCGATTGCCTCACTAGCTTAAGGGTTTAGGGTTTAGGGTTAAGCCACCTAAACCTTAAACCCTGAACCCTAAACTGGATTGTCTCACCAGCTTTCTTCGCTGTGGTAACATCCTTTAGCAGCAGACACGGGCATCAGCGTACGATATTCAGTTTAATTGGTTTGATTCAGTGCCTGCTGCTTTTTGTCCATCCCGTTGTGTGTGCCCGTTTGCTGCAGAGGCAGGCGGGGAACATGACCCTCTCCACAGGGCGCACCTGCTCCTCAGCTGCACGCTGCCCCTCCTGGAATGCGCCCCGGCCGCAACCACTGCGCCTGGAGCCCGCAAGGCGCCGGCGGCGGCCGCCGCCGCCGTGGCGGAGCGTTTGCGGTCGCGGTCTGTCTCCGCCTGGGGCTGCTCGATCCAGTACCTCGGCCAGCTGGCGCGCGATCTGGCGGATGGGGCGATGCAGACGCAGCCGACTGGCCGCGCGTTTGACCCCCTGGCGGCCGCGGCCGGAGAGCGGGACGATGTAGGTGGGCGGCGGCAGCTGCTGGCGGTGTTGCTCGGCGGAAACTCTGCGGGGGCGCAGCTGGTCAGCGCGGCCGATGCCGAGGCCGTGATGGCCAAGCTGTCGGCCAGCCTAGCGCCAGCGGCCGCTGCGGGCGAGCAAGGCAGGCGGCGGCCTGCGTCGCCGTGCATCTCGGTCGCGGAGCGGGCGCTGTTGCTGTTGCTGATGCTGATGCGAGGGGGGGCGGGAGCGGGAGCAGGGGTGGGCTCCCGGAGCCTGGGCGCGTTGCTCCATGGATCGGCCGCCGGGTGTTCCTTAGTGAAGCAGGTGATGAAGGGGGGCAGGCCTCTCACCCTCAGCTCTCAACAGCCAAACCCTAATCCCTGAACCCATAACCCTAAAACCCTTGAGCCTCTTATGAAAGTTTAAGCGTGCCTCGATGTTTCAATGCACCCTCAACCATGGCTCGCCAAACCCCGAAAGCCCTCTTCATATGGCGGAGCGTAGAGGTAGTGACATCGTTCGCAAATTCGTGATCGCAAGGCACGATAGCTTGACCCTGAACCCTACAACCTTCAACCCAGACTGGTGTAACAGGTTAGCCTGAGGCGCTAGTGCTTCACCCGTTTACCCTCCCCCCCCCCCCCATCCCTCCAGCCCCCTACCCTCCAACCCCATACCCCCCTCTCCAACCCCCAACATGAGGTCCTAGAACCTAAAGCCTAGTCCTGCAAGCATTCACTCCACCAGCTTCCATGCCCCTTAACCAGAAACAATCAAAGATTTTAAGCCCCAAATCCCTATACCATGACCCCCCCCCCCTTGACCTTCAGCCTACAAGCCTTGGACTGGCTGATGAACCGGTGAAGACAAGGGTTTAGGGTTCAGGGCTAAGCCACAAGGGTTGTGGGCTAAGCCACAAATCCCCTAAACCTTAAACTGGTGAAATGAGGGGTTCAGGGTTAAGCAACAAGGATGATGGGTTGAGCCACAAATCCCCTAAACCCTTGAGTGGTGAAAATGAGGAGCATACACCGCAACACACACTAAACATAGCCTTTCATCCTGGACCCATTAACTCTTGTATGCATCAACCCTGAACCCTCAACTCTTGCCTTGTGGTTGCAACAGGTGGCACAGCTGGCCTGGCTGAACAGCAGGGCCCTGGGGGCAGAGGAGTATAAGGCATCGGCAGAGCAGCAGGCCAGAGGGTCGGGGACTGGGAGCAGCGGTGAGGAAGAGGAAGACGAGGAGGAAGAGGAGGAGGAGATGCATTTTGTGAAGAGTTCTGAGCCGGGCGCAGGCCAACGGGACAGCGAAGGGGAGGAGGAAGAGGAGGAAGAGGAGGAAGAGGAGAGGGAGGAAGAGGAGGAAGAGGACGAGGATGAGGAGGACGAGGATGCCAGAGCGGCTTGGGTGCGTGTGTGCGAAGCTGCGGCTGAGCTATGGGGCTCGGGGGAGCTTCTCTGCTCGGTGATGGTGGCAGCAGCGGCGGCTGCGGGTGCAGAGGAGGGTGCCTCTGAAAAGCCCGTGGCGCAGCATGTTGAGCAGCTCTCAGCCGAGCTGCGTGCGACGCTGGCCGGCACAGCGGTGGCGGCGGCAGCGGCGGCGGTAAGCAATCCTGACGAGGTGTTCTTCGTTTCTCGCTCGGTGTCGCAGACGATTGCCGCGCTGGCCGCGGCAGCTCGCCCGGACCTGGCCCAGGCGCTGTTGGAGGACGTGCTCGAGCAGGTGGAGCAGCCGGACGGATCTGGATCCGGATCCGGGTCTGGATCTGGATCTGGTGGGTTATCGCAGCTGCAGGGTCCTGCTTGGTGCCAGTTGCCGGGTGGCAGTCGCGACGATGCAGCCGCAGTCGCTGGAAGTGGAGGTGGTACGCCGCAAGTGAAGGCCGGTGCATGTGCGCTTGCGGCCAAGCTGGCGATGAGTGTTGGACCGGCCATGCTGTTGAATTTGGACGTGGGAGATGCCACTGGGGGCGTCGCCGGCAGCGGTTCCCGCGCATGGCTCCTGATCGAAGTCTTGTGCATGGCGCAGATGGGTGAAGCATGGGCGTCGGAGGCATGTGCAGGCCCGGCGACGGTGCCGGGAGCCACGCAGCGTCTGCTGGAGAGCTACTTGCTCGGCCCTGCTCATGCTCGCTCGCCCGTGTTTGTCGCGGACGTGCTCGCAGGCCTGCTGCACGCGGCCTGCCTCGGCAGCGGCGCCGCGGGCAGGCCGCTCGCCGCCCTGCTGCGCCTGGTGCGAAGTCTGGCTGTTGCGCAGAGCGGGGCGAGGGCGGAGGGAAACAGCGGGGGAGCCAACTCCGCCGCGCTGGTCCTGTCAGGCTTCTTCGAGCGCTGCCTGTCGCCCTGCCTGCCCGGTCAGCTCAGCGGCGTGCGCCCGGCGGTGCTCCTGCTCCTGATGCCGGCCGTGGCGCCGGCGCTGCGCCTGCAGCCGGCAACTGAGCCCAGCGCTGGCGGCGGCAGCGCCCTGGCGCGGTTCTCGTTGTCATGGTGCAAGCACAGCCTGGGCCTGCCGCCGGTGTCTGTGGAAGCCACAGCGGATGCTCTGGAGGCTGCGATGATCGCTGTGTCGGCGTTCCCGCTCGGGCGGGAGGCCGTTGCAGGTGTTGCGGTGGGGCCCGGGCGGAATCGGCCTGCCCAGGGTGGCGCGGTGGCTCGGCCGGACTGCGCCGCAGCCGCTGGGATGAGGCTGGAGGATGGGGAGCAGAGGGCGCTGGTCGCACTGCTACGTCACCAGGTCAGTGCGCTGGGACAAGGAGTAGCTAGGGGGCACGTGAGGGGGCGGAGTCGGTTGTTGAGGGGGAGTTAGAGGGAGACAGTTGTTTAGGGGGACGTGGGGGGGGGGGGGGTAGGGGGAGGGGACAATTAGCTTGTGGGGAAGGGGAAGGGGAGAACTCAGTTTTTTTTAGGTCATAAATAGCCTGAGGCCATTAATAAGGCCATAATAATTAATGACAGAAAGTGGGGAAATGCCTGACTGAAAAGTGGAAACATACCGGGGCTTTTTGTTGCCGCGAAGCGGATGCAGCTCGACTCTGCAATAGGCTCCGCAGCCGCCATCGGTCGTTTTAGCTACTCGACTGTCCAGAAACGCTCGCCTTCGTGAATCGCTTCGTACGTTATGACTTCTGAATCATTCAGTTGGCCACCTCTCCCTTCGCTGAGGCCATTCAGCACTGGGAGGATGCAGCCACAACGAGGGGGCGCTACCGCTGGTCAATAGCATCTGCTTGTCTCATCCTCTGCATATCTGATCCTTTGCTTACCGGTTTCTCTTTTCTGATTATTGGGGACTCCCTGACTTGGCCAGAACTTGCCTCTCATGATTATTGGCCTGGCTGACTGTACCGCTATTTTGACTTCCGAATTTATTTTTAGTTTGTAGGCTTGATTGGCTTTGCGGCCAGTTCTAGATTTGCAGACTCGAACATCGGCACTCATAACATTGACTGATTGGACTTACACAGTTGGATTAAAACAGATTTGGGACAAGAATCTCGAGTTGAAGCCACACACTGTTCTGAACTTTTGGGGCTTTGCCCCCAAACCCCCACCGGGGGCCACTAGCCCCCGGACCTCCAGGCGGGAGGGAGGGTCCCCCCTGCACCCACCCATGCGCAGCTTTGCTGCGCCGTCCACACTTTCTTACACCTCAGGCATTTTTTATGAATTGCATATGTTGAAGGGGAAGAACTCTGGGGGGGGGGGGGCGGTTGTTTAGGGGGAGGGGACAGTAGTTTAGGGGGAAGTGGGGGGGGGGGCGGTTGTTTAAGGGGAGGGGGACATTAGCTTTGAGGGACAAGGATGCGCGTAGTCATCTAGGCCGCTCGGTAAGCAGACTATCCACGGTGCCGGTGGCTGTATGACTTCCTTTGGGGTCACGAGTTCGAGGCCCAGGTTGTTTGCTTATCCTCATTCAGAGCTTCTCTCTCGGTTGTGGTTTCAGAAGCCTCGGCCCAACCAAGGCCCCTAACTCCCAAGGCATGGGAGAAAGGTCATTTGGCGTCGTATTGTTTTCTCCTTTGACTTTTCTCGCGCTGCCCCCCTGGATGTACATGGTGACCCTGTGGGACCTGATTCCTGCATTGAGGCCTAATTATTGGTCGTGCCTACCAGGGATCGTTCTAGTGATATTCACTATTAATTGTTGGGTACGGAAACGAGCGCCGCAGGCGGTAAACATCTCGATTCCAAGCTGTTTCCACTCGTAGTTGGTTCATTTCGGGATATTCTCGGTACCCAGCAAGTGCGTTGATCTCAAAAGCAATAATTGTTCGATACCGAATTTTGGTTCGAGTCGTACCGACTATACAAATCACTAGTGCCTACGGCTCACCAGGTGGCTTCCTTCATACTCACCATCTTCTCCTGGATCGACACGGCCTTCATGCGTGCCCCTGGCTGCACAGGCGGTGCGGCATGCCGGCGCGGCGGCCAGCCGACGCGGCGCAGCCAGCTCGTCGGAGCGGCCTGCCTCCGCTCCCCAGGGCCTGTCGGCTGAGGGTGCTGAGGGCCTGCCTGCCCAGTGCCTGGTCGCGGCGCTGGAGACGGCGGCAGCCTGGTACTGCCCGGAGGCGCTGGGGCAGGCGGAATGGGGTGCCATCTTTCATGTATGAGCAGGGGGATGGGCGTGGGGGAGGAGGGAGCAGGGGGGGAGGGGGAGCAAGGGGGGGAGGGAGGCGCTGGGGCAGGCGGAATGGGGTGCCATATTCCATGCACGAGCGGGGAAGATGGGGCGCTGGGAGGGGAGGAAGAGGGGCGCTGGGGCAGTTAGGTTAATGCGCAACACCCCATGTGTGAGCAGGCATAAAGGGGCAGGGGGGGAGGAAGAAGGAGTGTAAGGGGAGAGGCGGGGGCAGGCATGGCACGGCGCCACCTTTCATGCCCTGACAAGGGGATGGGGACATGTTGGGGCAGGCGGATTGGGGCGCCATCTCCCGTGTGCGAGAGAGGGTATGTGAAAGGCTGAACCCTCATCCCTACACCCTGATCCCTTAACCCTGATCCCTAAACCCTGATCCCTTAACCCTGATCCCTAAACCCTGATCCCTAAACCCGTATCCATAAACCCATTTTCCTAAACCCTGATCCCTTAACACTTATCCATAAACCCTTATCCATAAACCCTTATCCATTAACCCTTATCCATAAACCCTTATCCATAAACCCTTATCCCTGAACCCTTACTTTATCCCTGAACCCTGAACCCCACACCCTCATCCTCCATCCCTCATTCCTAGACCCTTACCCCTGAACCCTTATCCAGAAACCCTAATCCCTAAACCCGCGTCCCTAAACCCTCATCCCTAAACCCTCATCCCTAAACCCTTATCCATAAACCCGTATCCACTAACCCGAATTCTTAAACCCTTATCCCTTAACCCTTATCCCTTAACCCTTATCTCTAAACCCGTATCTCTAAACCCTCATCCCTAAACCCTTATCCCTAAACCCTCATCCATAAACCCTAATCCCTCATCCCTAGACCCTTATCCCTGAACCTTTATCCATATACCCTCGTCCCTAAACCCTCATCCCTGGACCCTTATCCCTAAATCTCCAAACGCTTATCCCTGAACCCTTATCCCTGCATTCTCATCCTTGAACCCATACCGGCATCCATGAACTCTTCACCACACATCTAACCTACTTTGCAACTGAATCCCCGTGTCCTCCGCCTCTGTGTTTTCCTCCCCCAGGATGTGCAAGCACTAATGGCGCTCGCATGCAACACCCTAGACGGCAAGGCAGAGCGGCTGGCAGCAGCGGCTCGCACTGCAGCGGCCAGCGTGCTCGCTGGGACCTCTTCCGCCCAGGCGACAGAGGTGACAGCACCCTCCGGCGCCATGTCCCTACAGCTCCTTCGCCGCCTGGCAGACAAGGGGCTGCTAGAGCAGCATGCTGCAGCGGGCCCACTCTCAGCGGCATGTGCCCAGGTGTTGCAAGATGCTGCGACAGCCGGTGGTGCTTTTGTTCCTGCCGGCGAGCGAGCAGCGGCGGCGGTGGCTACCGCCGCGACCCGGCTGGCAGGCACGCTGCTGGCTCTGTTCACGCCCGGCGGGGAGGGCGGCATTGCCGCCCCCCCGCCGGCAGAGCGGCCGCAGCCGGCGCTTGCGGCCGCGTTCTCCGGCGCCGTGACGGCGTGTGCGGAGGGCGTGCTGCGCGCCGCGCTGGCTGCTGGCGCGGTGCAGTGCATGGCGGAGGCCGCGGCTGGTGGCCAGGGCCGTGCCGCTGTGGATGCTTGGCGGAGGGGGGCGGGGACCGCGGAGTTCTTGGAGGAGCTGGCCGGGGCGTGCAGGCAGCTGCAGCGTGCGCCCGGTCTGGCCGCAGAGGCTCTGAAGCTCGCAGTGGAGGACGTCGATGCCTCTCTGACGGTGCGTCATTTAATTAGCTGCAGTTCCCTTTCTTTTTCTACCTGAGACGGCACACATGTATACCCTTACCTGCACGGCTGTCGCTTTTTTGTCTCTGCGTTTTTTATTATTATTAACTACCGTACCGTACCATACCGGTAGGAATCCGGTAGGGTAGGGTACGGTTTTGCGGTACTGATCATGTGTTTTTGTTGACCTTAGTGCAATTATCTTTTTCTTGCCTTGGTGGACGGGGATAATGAACTTCTCTTGGATGCACCCGACCACATTTGGGGTGGGACAGGATGCCACCATCAATGGAGTCAAGGCCACTATCGGCCTATGGCCGCTGGCAACCCAGCAACAGGTCATGCTACCCCAGGATCCTCTGCTTCAGGCTGGGGTGCAGCTGAAGTGTAGCTGAAGTGAAGATGGATTGTAGCTGAAGTGTAGCTTAAGTGTAGCTTAAGTGTGGTGATTTTAAATATTGGACTCAGCAGGGCATAGGCTTCTTTAGCAGGTTTCTGGCTGGAACCAACAGTTCCCACCACCATCCTCTTGAGGACAGATATAGAAAGAGACCAGAGAGTGCCAGTGGGTAAATGCGTACTGGTAATCGGTACCAGTACCGTATATTTGATTCGCCTTCCCTCATACTTCATGTTGTTTGGGGTTGAGGGATCCATAGAATTAGCCATTATTGACTGTCGACGCCAGTAGGAAGTTAAGAGATCGTGTCGACAGTTTGCCCTGAGGGCAGCATTGAAAGAAGTGTTTTTTGATGCCCGAGGGAAGGCAAATTAAATCTACTGTCCTGTAATCTTTAAAGAAAACAATATGAATAGACCAGTAAATGCCCATAAAATAAAAATTACCCGTACCGGCACTGCACTGGTAGACAGCCGTAAAAATAGATAGGTACCGTACGCGTGTCTGGCATAGGGCTCGCCCGCTAACCCCTTGCAACTTGTGAATAAATCGCACAGGTAGATACCTGTCCTGTGTCCCCTGGGAGGGGAGTATGGATGAAGGGAGAAGAGCAGAAGGGGAACCCACCACCGCTCCCGTTGGAGGGATAAACTCTGAACCCTCCTACCTTGAACCCTGAACACTTTTACCATAAACCCAGAACCCTTAGACTTTAAACCTTCTACCTTAAACCCTACACACCCTTAACACTTAACCCCACACCTTAAACCCTACACACTGAACCCAACACACTGAACCCCACACCTTAAAACCCTGAGCCCTACACCCTACACCCTGAACCCCACACCTTAAAGCCTACACCCTACACCCTGAACCCTGAACCCTACACCCTGAACCTAACACCCTTTACCCTGAACCCTACACTTTAAACCTCAAACCCTGAACCCTGATTCGTAAACCTTGAACCCTGAAAAACCTCTCTTTCCTGCAGGTGGGCGACGTCGGGATTGACAGCGTGGACGCAGCACTGGCGCTCACTCTGGACCCGCGGCCACGGCCCTTCCTGGCCACGGCTGCCACGCTGTTGTTGCTGGATACCGACACGATGCTGCACCGCCTGACCTTCGAGGCCGTCGGCGGCGGGGAAGGGGACGGGGATGCGGACGGGGCGGGCATGGGCGTTGCGGTGGCGCCGGATTACGAGGGCGTGGACCCGGCAGGGTATCTGGTGAAGGCGGGGCTGAGGCCGTTGCTGGCCTGTGCGCTGGTCTCAGAGCCAGGTGCGTGCGACGAAAGATGTGCATCCTGTGCCGCAGTTCTCGGGCGCTGCCGGATGAACGTGAAGAGTTTGCGAAGCACTTAATGATGATGGTGCCTCGTATCCGCTGTGCTGGATCAAATGGCACAGGTGGTCCTGGTTTAAGATATGACAAAAGCTTAACGTTACACGGTAACCAAAACAGTGCCAACACGTGCCTCGACCCATGCCCCCCCGCCCCATGCTCCCCCGACCCATGCTCCCCCGACCCATGCTCCCCCGCCCCATGCTCCCCCGCCCCATGCACCCCCGCCCCATGCCCCCCCGCCCCATGCCCCCCCGCCCCATGCCCCCCCCGCCCCATGACCCCCCGCCCCATGCCCCCCCGTCCCATGCCCCCCCCGACCCATGCCCCCCCCGACCCATGCCCCCCCGCCCCATGCTCCCCCGCCCCATGCTCCCCCGCCCCATGCTCCCCCGCCCCATGCTCCCCCGCCCCATGCTCCCCCGCCCCATGCTCCCCCGCCCCATGCTCCCCCGCCCCATGCCCCCCCGCCCCATGCCCCCCCGCCCCATGCCCCCCCGCCCCATGCTCCCCCGCCCCATGCCCCCCCCGCCCCATGCGCCCCCCGCCCCATGCCCCCCCGACCCATGCCCCTCCCGCCCCATGCCCCCCCCGACCCATGCCCCCCCCGCCCCATGCCCCCCCTGCCCCATGCCCCCCCCGCCCCATGCCCCACCCGCCCCATGCGCCCCCCGCCCCATACCCCCCCGCCCCATGCCCCACCCGCCCCATGACCTCCCGCCCACGGCCCCACTCATGCCCCTGCCTATGCACGCCCCTCCTGCAAGCATGGGTCCCCCCCCACGACGGATCTCAGTTTCCCTGTACACTAAACATGAACGTAAAAACATAATTATGTTTACCGCTAAGCTGATCTTTGTGAATCGTTAACCCTGAATCTGCTAACCCTTTAACCTAAACCCTCTGTCGTGTAGGCACCGCTGGCAACGGGCGCCACTACCTCACCGCTTTGTCCTTGCTCCTAAACTGCCAACCCTAAACCCTAAACCCAAATAAAACGGATTCAGACTGATACGACAGTAACTTGAAACTCTAAACTCTAACCCTTGAACCGTTTGACCTAGACTCTAAACCTTCCGTCTTGTAGGCACCCCTGGTGACCGGCGCGCTTACCTCACCGCTTGGTCCCTGCTCTTGGCGCACCTGCTAGCGCTCCCCGCCGACTCCCCTGCCAGCCGCGTACTGGGGCAGGCCCTCAGGGAGGTTTCGGAGCTGACTGCGGCGCTGCTGGGGCGCCTGGTGCCGCTGCTGCCCCTGCAGCAGCAGCAGGCGGCGGCGGCGGCGGCGGCTGGCCGGGCGGCGGGCCTGCCCCGCGGCAGTGGCGGCAGCAGCGCGGGTGCCATCAGGTACAAGGGCATTTCCGGTGGCCTGGGCGCAGACGGCGACCTAGCCGCTGCTCTGCGTGCTCAGTACCTGCCCGCATGCGCTGCCGCCGCCACCGGCGGCGGCGGCGTGGCGGCCGCAGCAGGTACATCTCCTCACCGTACCGCTGTACTGCTGTACGGCGCAGTGCTGAGGTGTCTGCCGGCCAGTGCGCGGACCTGGTTCGGGGACCTGAGGGACCGAGGGACCGCCGCGGCGGTCGAGGCCTACACCGCCGCGGCTGAGAGCCCGGCGCTGCTCGCCGCGGAAATGAGCCACATTCAGGTGTGGGCCTGTGGGGTGGGCCCCGGATTTCTCAATCCACGCCTCGTATGCCCTGAACCCTGAACCCTAAAACCCGGCTTTCTCTATCCACACCTGTGGTGCCCTTGACCCTCAACCCTAAAATCTAAAACCTGGTGTCTCAATACAGACCTCAGGTGTGTGATTGATTGATTGATTCTCAATTGGAAGGAGACCTGTTGCTTCCTCCTGCCTTGTCTCTTCCATACCGTTATGCCCACCAATTCCTGACAACCCTCCGTCCCGGTTCCTTATAACCCTCCGCCCTGTTGCTTCCCTCAGCCTTGGTACCTCCCTCCGCCCGTTTCGGCCTTCCGCCAAATTCTGCTACATGCCCAGCTTCTGCCTTTGGCTTCACTGCCGCCTCACACCCCGTCTCTGTCCCCCCCTCCCCCCCTCCTCCTTCCCCCCCCTGTCAATCCTCTGGCCTACAGTGTTTCTCCTGCGTGTCCCTCCCTCCCTCCCCTCCTCCTTCCCCCCCCTGTCAATCCCCTGGCCTACAGTGTTTCTCCTGCGTGTCCTCCCCTCCCCCCCTCCTCCTTCCCCCCCTGTCAATCCCCTGGCCTACAGTGTTTCTCCTGCGTGTCCCCCCCTCCCCCCCTCCTCCTTCCCCCCCCTGTCAATCCCCTGGCCTACAGTGTTTCTCCTGCGTGTCCCCCCCTCCCCCCCTCCTCCTTCCCCCCCCTGTCAATCCCCTGGCCTACAGTGTTTCTCCTGCGTGTCCCCCCCTCCCCCCCTCCTCCTTCCCCCCCCTGTCAATCCCCTGGCCTACAGTGTTTCTCCTGCGTGTCCCCCCCTCCCCCCCTCCTCCTTCCCCCCCCTGTCAATCCCCTGGCCAACAGTGTTTCTCCTGCGTGTCCCCCCCTCCCCCCCTCCTCCTTCCCCCCCTGTCAATCCCCTGGCCTACAGTGTTTCTCCTGCGTGTCCTCTCCAAGTCTCCTCCTGCTCCATGGATCCTCTTTAATCCTCCGTACTTTCAATTCCCTGATTTTCCAAGGATTTACGCTTATGTAAATATTTTAAAGGCGATTTCAAAGACAACTTACGGTCCACACCCTAAGGCCCCCGTTCTCCCCTCGTTCCTCAATCCACATACCCTACCCCCCCTTCCCCCTCCTCCTCCTCCTCCTCCTCTCATTTTATGGCCTTCAATCCCCCCCCCCCTTTCAACCCCCACCTCCTTCTCCTCCTCTCATCATTATCATGGCCTTCAACCCCCCCCCCTTTCACCCCCCACCTCCTCCTCCTCCTCTCATCATTATCATGGCCTTCAATCCCCCCCCCCTTTCAACCCCCACCTCCTCCTCCTCCTCTCATCATTATCATGGCCTTCAATCCCCCCCCCTTTCAACCTCCACCTCCTCCTCCTCTTCTCCTCGTCAGTCGCATTGCCCTGAGTACCTGAGGGACGATTTGAGGTTGTGCGCGCAAGGCCCGCATTAACCCGCTTCACCCCAAAATTTGCTCCTGGTCTTCAGACGCAACATTGAAGGTCCTCACTTACCCACCCCCCTTCCCTCCTCCTCCTCCTCCTCCTCTATTCATTATGAAGGCCCTCATCGCCCCCCTGATCCTCCTCCTCTTCCACCTCCTCCTCCTCTTCCTCCTCGTCCACCTCCTCCCCTCTTCAGACACAAAGTACTCAGTACCTGAGTGGGGACTCCACGTTACCCAATTATCATCCCCCTCCTCTGCTCCTCCTCCTCCTCTCCTCAGACTTGAGGCCCTCAATCACCCCCCCCCCCTTTCTCTCCTCCTCAGACGTAAGGCACTGAGTACCAGAGTGGGTGAGTGAGTATTACTCCACAACCTCAGTCATGAATCTCCTCGTTCTCTCTCTCCTCCTCCTCTCCTGGTCCTCAACTGCGAGACCCTCACCCCTCCCCCTTTCCCCTCTTCCCTCCTCTTCCTCTGCAGGTGCAAGGTCCTCAGTCTCCTCCTCTGCAGGTGCAAGGTCCTCAATCTCCTCCTCTGCAGGTGCAAGGTCCTCAGTCTCCTCCTCTGCAGGTGCAAGGTCCTCAGTCTCCACCTCTGCAGGTGCAAGGTCCTCAGTCTCTGAGTAAGAACTGCATGGTCCTCAATCATTAATCTCTTCCTCCCCCCCCCCCTCGTCCCCCTCCTCCCCTCCTCTACTCCTGTCATCCACTGGCGCAAGGATCTCAGTACCTGAGTGAGGCCATGGTCCTCCTGTCCCTCCTCTCCTCAGACCTCAAACCCTTCCTCCCCCCCTCCCCTCCTCCTCCTCCCCCTCCTGTCTTCTGCAGGCTCAAGGCCCTCGGTACCTGAGTGAGAACTTCACAGTGCGAGCGCTACCAGGTGGCAGGGAGGTTGTGGCTGTACTGCAGGTGGAAGACGGAGCCACCTTGGAGCTGGCTGTACGCTTGTCGACCAGCACACCGTTGCGGGCAGCAGAGGTCGAGTGCAGGTATGAAGGGGCAAGGGGTGAGGGTCCAGTGCATGTGTAAAGGGTGTGAACATTCAAGGCTTGGAAATGAAGTGCAGGTGTCAAGGTTGTGAACAAGCATGTGGCGGAGGTCGAGTCCAGGTGTGAAAGATGTGACGGGGCAAGGGGTGGAGGTTAATGCACGGGAAATCGCTTGTTTTAGCGCCCTGAAGACCCCAAGTTTGGCAGGCCGCCTTGGTCGGCTACCTTGCTCAGACAGCACTGGGGAGATGGAGCCCTGACCGTGACTTCCATACAGCCGGTGGCACGTGCAGGGCGGTTGCTGACCAGGACGCCCTCTGCCTATGGCCTCGAGAAAGGGAGAAAGATAGAGGGAGAGGAGCTGAGAAAAAGGGAAAGGAAGCTGTGCCCTATGAGTCGGAGGTCGGAGGTCGGAGGTCGGAGTGTCGGAGGTCAAGAAACAGCGCAGTCTGGGCCGAAAGCCACATCCGCGCTGTCACCGTTCGGGTCGCATCATACTTTGACCAGGTCACTGCCATCCTGTTTTTTCACACACACAAACACCCCCCTCCTTAACGTGCCACGTCCCCCCACCTCCCGACCAATTTCGTTTCCTTCACATACACTCACACACACACATCCTCCTTCTTGATGTGCCCCCTTCTTCTTGTCACGACCAATCTCGCTTCCTTCACCCCCTACACACTCAACCGGCGACAGAGCTCACTGCACGAGCCCACCACCCTGTGGGCCATGACGTAGCTGAATTGTAGCTGAAACGGGGCTGAAATTATGCCCCCCATCCTACTCCTCCCAGGCTGAAGGCGGGCCTCAACAGCCCATTCGGTCTACCCATAGGTAGCTAACACTGGGACAAAATGTAGCTGAATTTTATCTGCATTGTAGCTGAATTGCTGTCACGGCTTCCTGCTCTTCCCCGCTCCTCCCAGGCGCAAGGTGGGCGTCAATGACACCAAGCTGCGGAAGTGGCTGCTGTCTATCTCGGCGTTCCTCCGAAACCAGAACCGAGGAGTGGCGGATGCGATTGAGCTGTGGAAGAAGAACGTGGACAGGGTGTGTATGCCGGGGGAGAGGGAGACAGGAGGGGGGGGGGAGAGGGAGGGAGGGAGAAGGAAGGGGGGGGGGGGGGGGAGGAAGGGAGGGGAGAGGGGGGAGAGGGGGGGGGAGGGAGGGGAGGAGGGAGAGGGGGGGAGGGAGGGGAGGAGGGAGGGGGGGGAGAGGGAGTCGGAGGGACAGAGGGGAGGGAGAGGGAGAGGGGGAGAGGGAAGGGGGAGGGGGAGGGAGGGAGAGGGAGGGAGCGGAGGGGGGAGGGGAGGGAGGGAGGGAAAAGAGGGGGTAGAAGGACAGGGAAGGGGGGGGAGAGGGGGTAGGAAGGGAAGGGAGGGGGGGGAAGGGAGGGGGGAGAAGAGGTGATAAAAAGGGAAGGGAAGGGAAGGGGGGAAGGGAGAGGAGGGGTGTATGCTAAGGGGAAGGGAGGGAGGTTGAACCCCAAGCCGTCGATTGTAGGCTCCGCCCCCTCCCCCTGTGCAGGGATGTTGAAAGATAGGGTACACGGAACCCCCCTCCACACACACACGTGTCCCCTTTTGTGTGTTGGAGGTTGGAAATGAGAGGTTACCTGAACCCTGAACCCCCTGTCACGTCTTCGCTCTTGTTTGTAGAAATTGAAAGCAAGGGATGACCCTAAACCCTTGACCCCTCCCCCATACACAAGTATTTTCTTGTTGAGGAGTTTGAAATTGAGATGTTGCCCAAAACCTGCCCCAAACCTCCCCCTTCCAATCTTCCCTCTCCTGTGTATGATTTTGAAAGTGAGGGATTGCCGCTCAACCCTGCCCCCCCCCCATCTCCCCTCCCTTGTGCAGGAGTTTGAATGTTAGGGATTGCCGCTCGACCCTGCCCCCTCCCCACCTCCCCTCCCTTGTGCAGGAGTTTGAATGTTAGGGATTGCCGCTCGACCCTGCCCCCTCCCCACCCTCCCCTCCCTTGTGCAGGAGTTTGAATGTTAGGGATTGCCGCTCGACCCTGCCCCCTCCCCACCTCCCCTCCCTTGTGTATGATTTTGAAAGTGAGGGATTGCCGCTCAACCCTGCCCCCTCCCCACCTCCCCTCCCTTGTGCAGGAGTTTGAATGTTAGGGATTGCCGCTCGACCCTGCCCCCTCCCCACCTCCCCTCCCTTGTGCAGGAGTTTGAATGTTAGGGATTGCCGCTCGACCCTGCCCCCTCCCCACCTCCCCTCCCTTGTGCAGGAGTTTGAATGTTAGGGATTGCCGCTCGACCCTGCCCCCTCCCCACCTCCCCTCCCTTGTGCAGGAGTTTGAATGTTAGGGATTGCCGCTCGACCCTGCCCCCTCCCCACCTCCCCTCCCTTGTGCAGGAGTTTGAATGTTAGGGATTGCCGCTCGACCCTGCCCCCTCCCCACCTCCCCTCCCTTGTGCAGGAGTTTGAATGTTAGGGATTGCCGCTCGACCCTGCCCCCTCCCCACCTCCCCTCCCTTGTGCAGGAGTTTGAATGTTAGGGATTGCCGCTCGACCCTGCCCCCTCCCCACCTCCCCTCCCTTGTGCAGGAGTTTGAATGTTAGGGATTGCCGCTCGACCCTGCCCCCTCCCCACCTCCCCTCCCTTGTGCAGGAGTTTGAATGTGAGGGATTGATTAGCCCTGAACCAGCAACCCTACTCCGTACAACCCTGGACCCTCAACCTGTATCCCCCCACCGCCTGTCCAGGAGTTTGAGGGTGTAGAGCCCTGCCTCATCTGCTACAGCGTCATCAGCGCGACCAACAGCCAGCTGCCACGGCTGCAGTGCCGCACCTGCAACGTGCGCTTCCACCCGGCCTGCTTGTACAAGTGGTTCAAGAGCTCGGGCAAGTCCGCGTGCGTGCACTGCCAGGCGCCGTGGTGATCAGTGATCTAGATATAGATCTCCCCTGTTGGTGGTGGGGGTCTGAGATCTAGATCTAGATCTTTCCTGTTGGCGGTGGTGTCGCGCAGGCCTGCCTACCCCCGCCGGGCAGTTAGCCAAGCTGGGTGTTGTTGAGGGTGGAGAGTGTGTTGGGGTTTCAGTTTTCAGGTTTGCTGCTTTCAGTTGTTCAGTTTTCAGGTTTGTTGCTTTCAGTTGTTCAGTTTTCAGGTTTGTTGCTTTCAGTTATTCATACTTTCTGGGCATTCAGGCCTTTGTGCAACTGCCAAGACATTTGCCAGAACATAGGTTGAGGGACGCGTGCCAAGACTTTTGCCAAACCAGGTATGGGGATGCATGCCAAAATGAGGTGCCGAGATGAGGAAGGCGTGCGGCACTCCCTGTTTCCCTTGCTGGCCTTGCTGCGTACTACATGTTTCTTATATCCTCTCTCCACATCAATGACATAAAACCTCTCTACAGGTGAGAAATGCACCCGTGTCTTCTGATGGCTGGGTACTACCTGCTTTATTTCCCGTGGTGACCCCAGCGCTTTGGGGACCACCTAGCACAGTGATTGCAACTGGCTGCTGTCTAGCTTCCGCCTAGCTTCCGCCTTACTGATGCATAGATGCTGGGCTGGGCCACGCTTGCTCCCTGTTTGTGTATATATGCCCGTGCCCTTGCGCACTTATTCGCTGGTTGGGTCCGTAGGCTCTGTAACGCTCCAACCAAACACCCTTATGGTACCCAAACCAAGAGTGGGCGGCCGATCCTTTTCAGCATGGCTCAGAGGTGTCATGTACTTCTGTCATCGACCAAGAGTGGGCACTTCAATGACTGGGACTCATGTTCAATAACCACTGACTGCAGGTACCCTCGGGGTGAGCGGTCTAGAGTAGCCTAACCAGTAGGAGCAGCACTTGAACAGCCGCTGGCTTGCTAGCTGTACGGCATGTAGTTCATTAACAGCATGTCGCACCTTTGTATTAGCTGAACTTTGTAACTTTGAGTACGGAGAAGTTGTGAGTAGCGGGTGCCTCTCTAAGGCACCCTGTCTAAATTTCCCAAGATAGGACGTTTGTTGTTTGATGGTGCGACATCAAAAGCTAGTGGCCAGTGGCCAGATTTCCCCAGGGCTGACCCCCCTTGGTCAGTGACTGTCCCATGCATCATTTCAATGACTTCACACCTCTGGGCCCTGATCAAGGAGGCTCGGTTGCGTGGGTGCCCAATGCTCAGATGGGAGAAGGGAGGAAAGTTAAGGGAAGAGGGAACCAAACAAAATGAACAAAAGGGATGGTCGGACTGGCGAACAAGTCCTACACCTAAGCTCCTCTAGCAAATAGCCAACAACAATGCCCGCAACACTGTCCACAACAATGCCCGCAACACTGTCCACAAAAGCAAGGTTATACCGAAGTGAAATAAGAGTTCCGCAGGCGAAATTTACGGCCCAACATAGCATGAGGAGAATTTGCTCAGGCCCCTCCGTTGGTCGGTGCGGACTATCAACAGCTGTACTAGGGCAACTGAAATATTTTCTACCCACGTCAGGTTTTACGGCTGGGGCTTATCTTCCGCACCACGGGGATTTATTCCCATGCCACTTCCCGGTGGTTGTGTGTTAGTTGATAGCCCAGGGGGGGTCACTGATTTTCGCTCACTGTCCCAGCGTATTTAGTGCGTGTACCGGTCTACGGGCACATGTCCTATGCATCAAATGTAATGCTCTGTAAAAACTTAACAGGGCAGGCATGGGTGGGAGGCGCTGACTTTTGTGGAAAGTGTGGTCTTGTTGAGGGCTGGATTCTGAAGGGACTTCCTGTCCTCGATTTGGGGGGAGGGGGGGCTCTTTCTCCCTATATTTCCCCCCTCCTTCCTCGTTTCAGTTTCCAACCAGGCAGTTAGACGCCGACGCGGCCGTGTCTTGTGAGGAGGGCTCGCAAGTGTGACATCATTGACCGGTATCCAGATTACTAAAATTTGTTGATCATCCAATTGAATATCCTGAACTTCCAGCCAATAAATATATTTAATAGTAGAAATGTTGCCTTTTACATTAGGTATCCCTATTTGACCGTATTCTTCCATCTTGGAGAGGTCTAAAATTGGTGGCTTCAACAAACCTACACCTCCAGTGCCACCATCTTGCCACGTGTCAACCAAGCGAGTCGCCTATCCCGCGACGGCGAGCCCGCTCACGGCACGTTTCGGAAAGGTGTGGAAGGATGTGGCCACACCGTGTGCCATGAAGTCAGGGCAGGGCAGCTCCACCACTGCCCCGCTCTTGTCCATGTGGGCCAGCAGGGCGGAGGCAGCAGCAGCCACCGCCTCCTCCTCCGCTTCTTCGTCCTCTGCCGCCGCCGCGAGCGGTCCTGCTCGCTGCTGCTGCTGCTGTGAGGGCGGCAGTTGCGGCAAGCTGCGGGGCCTGCCTTCAAGGGACCCACCGCCGGCCAGGGCCTCAAACAACAAGCGCGTTTCCTGCGTGCAGTTTCGTCCATGGCAAAATAGTGAGACGCTGTGCACAATGGGTTATGAGGGCAAAGTACTTGGTAGCGGGTTTTGGTGATCCTCCGCTAGGTGAGGGGACCTCCCCTGCTTGCAGGCGAGGTCTCCTCACTATGTGGAGGGACATAACCAGATTTGAACAAGACGTCAGGCAGTAAGTTCATCAAGGATGTTCCTGCCTACCCCCCTCCAACACACAAGGGTACCTGACAGGATTTTTACTTCGCTGCAGCAGCAAAAGCCCTTGGCGGTAGCAACAAGTAACTAGACAGTAACAGCAAGTCCCTTGGACAGTAACAGACAGCAACAGCCCCTTGGACTGTAACAGCAATTCCCTGGGCAGTAGAAGCCAGCGCGCTAGGCAGGGGCAAAAGGCTGTTTAGGCAGTAGCAACAAGCTCTTTATGCAGTAGCAGCAAGCACATTAGGCAGTAGCAACAAGCACGTTCGAAAGTAGCAGCAAGCACGTTGGGCAATAGCAGCAGTCACGCTTGGCAGTAGCAACAAGCTCGTTAGGCAGTAGCAACAAGCTCGTTAGGCAGTAGCAACAAGCTCGTTAGGCAGTAGCATCAAGCACGTTAGGCGGTAGCAGCAAACACGTTAGGCAGTAGCAGCAAGCAAGTGAGGCAGTAGCAACACACTCGTGAAGCAGTAGCAGCAATCATGCTAGGCAGTAGCAGCAAGCACGTTAGTCAGTAGCAACAAGCTTGCTAGGCAGCAGCAATAAGCACGTTCGGCAGTAGCAGCAAACGCTTTACGCAGTAGCAGCAACCACTTAAGGCTGTAGAAGCAAGCGCTTTTTGCAGAAATAGCAAGCGCTTCCCATCCCTAGGGTCAGCACAACTCACGCCCAGCGATTTGAAGCTCGTCCCGAGGATGGCCAGGCGGTGCAGCGAGCCTGCGGCCGCGTTCGACGAAATCACTTCTCCATACAGACCACGCGGGCAGCACGGCATGTACATCAGCGCGGACGGCACCTCCTCCGGAACCACCCATCCACGCTCGGGAGGCGCAGCGGAAGCAGAGGTAGCACCAGCGCCAGAGGGCCTAGCGCATCCAGTGCTATTTCTGCTGCCGTCAGGCTGCGGCTGCCCAGCAGCATCAGAGATTGACTCGGCCGCCAAGCCGCCGGCTGGCCGCTGCTGGGCCGCCTGTGGACGCCTCACCGGCACCACGCGCCCGCCCAAGGCATCGATCAGCTGCGCGTCGAAATCGTCAAAGCAGGGGTCATAGTAATTAGGCACGAGCAACACGGGGGCCGCAGCGTCGCCGTCGCCGGGGCTCCCGCTCAGTCCGCTTGCTCGGTCCGCACGGCGCGCAGCCTGGGCCACCTCTTGAGCCAGAGCAACCGACAGCGCGAGCTGATGGAGCCGTAAAGCGCCGCGCCCCTTGGTCTCAGGGCCCCCGCTTCCGCCCGACGCGGATTCCTTGAGTTGGAGGGATCCCAGGGACCCTAGGCCGATGACAGAGAGCGCGCCGACCTCCTGGGATGGGGGCGTGGGTTGGGGAGCAGCGCCGGAGCGGTCCGTAAAATAGGCGGCCCGCCCTATGCGTCTTTAGAGAATTGGCGGGGCAAAGTAGACCCTTAAAGACGCAAAGAGCGCAATTTGGATCCCAGACGGTGTTGCGTTTTTTTTTCATTCGATATATCGAATATATAAAAGAAACAAGAGGTTACGCCGTCCCTCTCCTACACCTACGGTGGAGGGCCACAGGCGGGCCTCTGGGGCCGCCTTGCGCTTTTAAGAGGCCCTGCGCCACGCTTCCGCGTCTTTAGAGAATTGGAGAGGCAACGGCTCCTCCACTGTAGGTGCAGCAGAGGGACCCCAAAAATACTTCGTGTCCCTCCGCGTAGTGAGGAGACCTCGCTGCTTCTCCTAGCAGAAGCAGCGATGTCTCCTCACCTGGCGGAGGATCACCGAACCCGCACCCCCCCTTAGGGAGCTCCGCTTCTTCTACTCTTTAAAGACGTGTACGCGCATTACCTTATGGGACCCAAATTTAATTCTTAGGGCCACGCTTCTTCTCTGCTGCAACTCTTTAAAGACGTGTTGCGTTTTTTTTAATTTGATATATCGCGAAAAAGAAAAGAAAAAGTCAATTTGGGTACCAGATGGTAGCCCGCTTTAGAGAATCAGTTAGTATGCGTTGCATAACGAAGGGCACATGGTAGGGTTGGCGTATACCGTATATTCCAAAAACAATTACACGTATATACGGCGTATAAGCGTATATACCGTATACGTGTATGGGGACATGAAAATATTTATAAGCCTCGAGACCCGGTGTATTGCATACCCTGGTCATGAACCTACCATCAAACCAGTTTCTAGTTCGATTTGACTCAATTCAATGTCCAAATAAGCTTACATACAAGGAAAACAAGCGCATGGCCTGAGTTCGCGGGGTGTAGCCATTCTAGTATCCTGTATTAGGCAGCTGGTTGTCAACTACTAAGCATCATATTCCTGAGCCAGTTCCTCATCCTGAGAGCAAGTGCCCTGCTTGCTGTTCCCGCGAATGAAGACGATCTTCTCGGCGACCCTCAATGACAGGTTAGAGCGGTACTTTGTGTAGATGTTGCCCCAAAGAGACCAGTTCCTCTCAGCAGCTGCGCTGGTCACTTGCATGGACAGCAGCTGGGTAGCACACTCCGCAATCTGGGGGAAGCATGCGCACCCCACCGCTCCTCCTCTGGGGGAAGCATGCGCACCCCACCGCTCCTCCTCTGGGGGAAGCATGCGCACCCCACCGCTCCTCCTCTGGGGGAAGCATGCGCACCCCACCGCTCCTCCTCTGGGGGAAGCATGCGCACCCCACCGCTCCTCCTCTGGGGGAAGCATGCGCACCCCACCGCTCCTCCTCTGGGGGAAGCATGCGCACCCCACCGCTCCTCCTCTGGGGGAAGCATGCGCACCCCACCGCTCCTCCTCTGGGGGAAGCATGCGCACCCCACCGCTCCTCCTCTGGGGGAAGCCTGCGCACCCCACCGCTCCTCCTCTGGGGGAAGCATGCGCACCCCACCGCTCCTCCTCTGGGGGAAGCATGCGCACCCCACCGCTCCTCCTCTGGGGGAAGCATGCGCACCCCACCGCTCCTCCTCTGGGGGAAGCATGCGCACCCCACCGCTCCTCCTCTGGGGGAAGCATGCGCACCCCACCGCTCCTCCTCTGGGGGAAGCATGCGCACCCCACCGCTCCTCCTCTGGGGGAAGCATGCGCACCCCACCGCTCCACCTCTGGGGGAAGCATGCGCACCCCACCGCTCCTCCTCTGGGGGAAGCATGCGCACCCCACCGCTCCTCCTCTGGGGGAAGCATGCGCACCCCACCGCTCCTCCTCTGGGGGAAGCATGCGCACCCCACCGCTCCACCTCTGGGGGAAGCATGCGCACCCCACCGCTCCTCCTCTGGGGGAAGCCTGCGCACCCCACCGCTCCTCCTCTGGGGGAAGCATGCGCACCCCACCGCTCCTCCTCTGGGGGAAGCATGCGCACCCCACCGCTCCTCCTCTGGGGGAAGCATGCGCACCCCACCGCTCCTCCTCTGGGGGAAGCCTGCGCACCCCACCGCTCCTCCTCTGGGGGAAGCATGCGCACCCCACCGCTCCTCCTCTGGGGGAAGCATGCGCACCCCACCGCTCCTCCTCTGGGGGAAGCATGCGCACCCCACCCGCTCCTCCTCTGGGGGAAGCATGCGCACCCCACCGCTCCACCTCTGGGGGAAGCATGCGCACCCCACCGCTCCTCCTCTGGGGGAAGCATGCGCACCCCACCGCTCCTCCTCTGGGGGAAGCATGCGCACCCCACCGCTCCTCCTCTGGGGGAAGCATGCGCACCCCACCGCTCCACCTCTGGGGGAAGCATGCGCACCCCACCGCTCCTCCTCTGGGGGAAGCCTGCGCACCCCACCGCTCCTCCTCTGGGGGAAGCCTGCGCACCCCACCGCTCCTCCTCTGGGGGAAGCATGCGCACCCCACCGCTCCTCCTCTGGGGGAAGCATGCGCACCCCACCGCTCCTCCTCTGGGGGAAGCCTGCGCACCCCACCGCTCCTCCTCTGGGGGAAGCATGCGCACCCCACCGCTCCTCCTCTGGGGGAAGCATGCGCACCCCACCGCTCCTCCTCTGGGGGAAGCATGCGCACCCCACCGCTCCTCCTCTGGGGGAAGCATGCGCACCCCACCGCTCCACCTCTGGGGGAAGCATGCGCACCCCACCGCTCCTCCTCTGGGGGAAGCATGCGCACCCCACCGCTCCTCCTCTGGGGGAAGCATGCGCACCCCACCGCTCCTCCTCTGGGGGAAGCATGCGCACCCCACCGCTCCACCTCTGGGGGAAGCATGCGCACCCCACCGCTTCCTCCTCTGGGGGAAGCATGCGCACCCCACCGCTCCTCCTCTGGGGAAGCATGCGCACCCCACCGCTCCTCCTCTGGGGGAAGCATGCGCACCCCACCGCTCCACCTCTGGGGGAAGCATGCGCACCCCACCGCTCCTCCTCTGGGGGAAGCATGCGCACCCCACCGCTCCTCCTCTGGGGGAAGCATGCGCACCCCACCGCTCCACCTCTGGGGGAAGCATGCGCACCCCACCGCTCCTCCTCTGGGGGAAGCATGCGCACCCCACCGCTCCTCCTCTGGGGGAAGCATGCGCACCCCACCGCTCCACCTCTGGGGGAAGCATGCGCACCCCACCGCTCCTCCTCTGGGGGAAGCATGCGCACCCCACCGCTCCTCCTCTGGGGGAAGCATGCGCACCCCACCGCTCCTCCTCTGCTGTGCCATGCGCCGCGTAGAAAGTCCAATAGTTCTTGCCCATCTCCACCGAGGCCATCACGATCTTGCCTCCAACTAACCTCCGCGTGGTCAGATGGGGAAGCAGGCTGGCTGCATCGACCTCCGCAGTCGCCACTTGGCACACTTTCAGCTTTTGCCACCAACGACTTTTGCCATGCTCTTTCATATCGATCAGTTTCTTGTAGGCGTCATGGGGCGTGAGATCTTTGCTTGTCAGTACAGTTTGACGATACGAGGGGATAAACTCATCCCCATCAGAATTGTATGCATCTCACTCGAATGGATTCATTGCAATGAAGAAACAAGCGAACGCGAACGCGAGAAGAAGCCCTTAGCTCAACGCTTCTGCCGAATACGCCCTATGCCGTATATACGCATTTAGCAATATACGCGTATATGGCATAAACTTTTACGCGTAAATATGCCGTATATACGTATATGCTCCATATACGCCACCTGCCAACCCTCGCACATGGGGCTTCTTTTCCAAATTAGGTGGGGAAAATGGGAGAGGTGCCAACACGAACGTGTACCATTATATCAACAATGCCATGTTACTGTACCGGTATATCAGTATATGGTACCGGTATACCGGGTCCTGGGGTTTATTCAGTCTGATAATGCTAATGATAAGAAAACCCACGGTTGAAATACCGTAGTAGATATGATTTGCCTTCCTTCAGGCATCAAAACACAATTACTTTTAATGCTACCCGCAGGGCAATGGTTAGATGGCTCTTAAATTCCGACTGAAAAGTGGCGTCATCAATCCATAATTAGTAAATTCATGGATCCCTCAACCCCCAACACAGTCAAATACGAGGGAAGGCAAAGCAAAAGTACGGTATAAAATCTTGGTTTACTGTGCTTGACCTTCGCCTCCCCTTGCGAATGGAGTTGTTAAGGGGGGAGGCATTCATTCAAACACTCTTTTCATTGATCCTTGGCGACAATGTTTGGTTGAAAATCGAGCGTTTCAGTTGCATCTGTATCGAGGGTGCAGTGTTAATTAAATCATAACAACCTTAAAAAAGGCAAATCAGTTAAACGGTGAAAATCCACTGGAACCAAAGAGAGAAACCCCACCCTGTGGGTGGCATGAAAGGACAGAACATAGAGCAGCCTCGACAAAAGCCACATCCGCGCCGATACCGGTGCTTTTAAATTCAAGTCGCTGCAATAAATGATGCAGCGATTTCAACCAAAACAGCCACGAACCCTGGGGGTTATAAGAGAAAAACCACGGGAGGAGCCAATAACCCGAATCATCAAGTCTGCAGTAACTAACTAACTAAGTAACTAACTCCTCCCCCCCAGTGCGGTCACTGTGGCGCCTTATTTTGGCATTGGCTTACGTACAGAGCTCCTTGGTTCCCCTCTATTCATATTTGCAAACATACCTGCGTATAAAACATTTCCATGACAGGCGCTAAACCACGTCGAGACTTGCATCCCCAAATTGCCACACAAAAAAACATTTCCAAAGCAGCTCGACATTCTCCTAACGTCTCCCCCCTATCACCCCCCCCCCCCCCCATTTCCTCCTCATTCTCCTAACGTCTCCCCCCTATCACCCCCCCCCCCCCATTTCCTCCTCATTCTCCTAACGTCTCCCCCCTATCACCCCCCCCCCCATTTCCTCCTCATTCTCCTAGGGTCTCCCCCCTATCACCCCCCCCCCCATTTCCTCCTCATTCTCCTAACGTCTCCCCCCTATCATCCCCCCCCCCCCATTTCCTCCTCATTCTCCTACCGTCTCCCCCCTATCACCCCCCCCCCCCCCCCCATAACCTCCTCATTCTCCTAACGTCTCCCCCCTATCACCCCCCCCCCCCCCATAACCTCCTCATTCTCCTACCGTCTCCCCCCCATCCCCCCCCCCCCCCAGAACCTCCTCATTCTCCTAGGGTCTCCCCCCTATCACCCCCCCCCCCATTTCCTCCTCATTCTCCTAACGTCTCCCCCCTATCACCCCCCCCCCCCATTTCCTCCTCATTCTCCTAACGTCTCCCCCCTATCATCCCCCCCCCCCATTTCCTCCTCATTCTCCTAACGTCTCCCCCTATCACACCCCCCCCCCCCCCCATTTCCTCCTCATTCTCCTAACGTCTCCCCCATCACCCCCCCCCCCCCCCCCATAACCTCCTCATTCTCCTACCGTCTCCCCCCTATCACCCCCCCCCCCCATTTCCTCCTCATTCTCCTAACGTCTCCCCCCTATCATCCCCCCCCCCATTTCCTCCTCATTCTCCTAACGTCTCCCCCCTATCACACCCCCCCCCCCCCCATTTCCTCCTCATTCTCCTAACGTCTCCCCCCATCACCCCCCCCCCCCCCCATAACCTCCTCATTCTCCTACCGTCTCCCCCCTATCATCCCCCCCCCCCCATTTCCTCCTCATTCTCCTAACGTCTCCCCCCTATCACCCCCCCCCCCATAACCTCCTCATTCTCCTAACGTCTCCCCCCCATCCCCCCCCCCCCCATAACCTCCTCATTCTCCTAACGTCTCCCCCCTATCATCCCCCCCCCCCATTCCTCCTCATTCTCCTAACGTCTCCCCCCCATCACCCCCCCCCCCCATAACCTCCTCATTCTCCTAACGTCTCCCCCCCATCACCCCCCCCCCCCCATAACCTCCTCATTCTCCTAACGTCTCCCCCCCATCACCCCCCCCCCCCCATAACCTCCTCATTCTCCTAACGTCTCCCCCCTATCACCCCCCCCCCCCATAACCTCCTCATTCTCCTAACGTCTCCCCCCTATCATCCCCCCCCCCCCCATTTCCTCCTCATTCTCCTAACGTCTCCCCCCCATCACCCCCCCCCCCCCCATAACCTCCTCATTCTCCTAACGTCTCCCCCCCATCACCCCCCCCCCCCATAACCTCCTCATTCTCCTAACGTCTCCCCCCTATCACCCCCCCCCCCCCCCATAACCCCCTCATTCTCCTAACGTCTCCCCCCCATCACCCCCCCCCCCCCCATAACCTCCTCATTCTCCTAACGTCTCCCCCCTATCACCCCCCCCCCCCCCATAACCTCCTCATTCTCCTAACGTCTCCCCCCTATCATCCCCCCCCCCCATTTCCTCCTCATTCTCCTAACGTCTCCCCCCTATCACCCCCCCCCCCCCATAACCTCCTCATTCTCCTAACGTCTCCCCCCTATCACCCCCCCCCCCCCATAACCTCCTCATTCTCCTAACGTCTCCCCCCTATCATCCCCCCCCCCCCCATTTCCTCCTCATTCTCCTAACGTCTCCCCCCTATCACCCCCCCCCCCCCCATAACCCCCTCATTCTCCTAACGTCTCCCCCCCATCACCCCCCCCCCCCCCCCATAACCTCCTCATTCTCCTAACGTCTCCCCCCCATCCCCCCCCCCCCCATAACCTCCTCATTCTCCTAACGTCTCCCCCCTATCACCCCCCCCCCCCCCATTTCCTCCTCATTCTCCTAACGTCTCCCCCCATCCCCCCCCCCCCCCCCATAACCTCCTCATTCTCCTAACGTCTCCCCCCTATCACCCCCCCCCCCCCCCCATAACCTCCTCATTCTCCTAACGTCTCCCCCCTATCACCCCCCCCCCCCCCATAACCTCCTCATTCTCCTAACGTCTCCCCCCTATCACCCCCCCCCCCCATAACCTCCTCATTCTCCTAACGTCTCCCCCCTATCACCCCCCCCCCCCATAACCTCCTCATTCTCCTAACGTCTCCCCCCTATCACCCCCCCCCCCCCCATTTCCTCCTCATTCTCCTAACGTCTCCCCCCCATCACCCCCCCCCCCCCATAACCTCCTCATTCTCCTAACGTCTCCCCCCTATCACCCCCCCCCCCCCATAACCTCCTCATTCTCCTAACGTCTCCCCCCTATCACCCCCCCCCCCCATAACCTCCTCATTCTCCTAACGTCTCCCCCCTATCATCCCCCCCCCCCATAACCTCCTCATTCTCCTAACGTCTCCCCCCTATCACCCCCCCCCCCCCATTTCCTCCTCATTCTCCTAACGTCTCCCCCCTATCATCCCCCCCCCCATAACCTCCTCATTCTCCTAACGTCTCCCCCCTATCATCCCCCCCCCCATTTCCTCCTCATTCTCCTAACGTCTCCCCCCTATCACCCCCCCCCCCCATAACCTCCTCATTCTCCTAACGTCTCCCCCCTATCATCCCCCCCCCCCCCATAACCTCCTCATTCTCCTAACGTCTCCCCCCAATCATCCCCCCTCCCATAACCTCCTCATTCTCCTAACGTCTCCCCCCTGTCATCCCCCCCCCCCCATAACCTCCTCATTCTCCTACCGTCTCCCCCCTATCATCCCCCCTCCCATAACCTCCTCATTCTCCTAACGTCTCCCCCCTATCACCCCCCCCCCCCCATAACCTCCTCATTCTCCTAACGTCTCCCCCCTATCACCCCCCCCCCCCCCCCCATAACCTCCTCATTCTCCTAACGTCTCCCCCCTATCACCCCCCCCCCCCATTTCCTCCTCATTCTCCTAACGTCTCCCCCCTATCATCCCCCCCCCCCCATAACCTCCTCATTCTCCTAACGTCTCCCCCCTATCACCCCCCCCCCCCATAACCTCCTCATTCTCCTAACGTCTCCCCCCTATCACCCCCCCCCCCCCATAACCTCCTCATTCTCCTAACGTCTCCCCCCTATCACCCCCCCCCCCCCCATAACCTCCTCATTCTCCTAACGTCTCCCCCCTATCACCCCCCCCCCCCCCATAACCTCCTCATTCTCCTAACGTCTCCCCCCTATCACCCCCCCCCCCCCATTTCCTCCTCATTCTCCTACCGTCTCCCCCCCTATCACCCCCCCCCCCCATAACCTCCTCATTCTCCTAACGTCTCCCCCCTATCATCCCCCCCCCCCATTTCCTCCTCATTCTCCTAACGTCTCCCCCCTATCATCCCCCCCCCCCCATTTCCTCCTCATTCTCCTAACGTCTCCCCCCTATCACCCCCCCCCCCCCCCCATTTCCTCCTCATTCTCCTAACGTCTCCCCCCATCACCCCCCCCCCCCCCCCCCATAACCTCCTCATTCTCCTAACGTCTCCCCCCCATCACCCCCCCCCCCATAACCTCCTCATTCTCCTAACGTCTCCCCCCCATTTCCTCCTCATTCTCCTAACGTCTCCCCCCTATCACCACCCCCCCCCCCATAACCTCCTCATTCTCCTAACGTCTCCCCCCCATCACCCCCCCCCCCCCCCCATAACCTCCTCATTCTCCTAACGTCTCCCCCCTATCACCCCCCCCCCCATAACCTCCTCATTCTCCTAACGTCTCCCCCCTATCACCCCCCCCCCCATAACCTCCTCATTCTCCTAACGTCTCCCCCCTATCATCCCCCCCCCCCCCATTTCCTCCTCATTCTCCTAACGTCTCCCCCCTATCACCCCCCCCCCCCCCATAACCTCCTCATTCTCCTAACGTCTCCCCCCTTTCACCCCCCCCCCCATAACCTCCTCATTCTCCTAACGTCTCCCCCCTATCATCCCCCCCCCATTTCCTCCTCATTCTCCTAACGTCTCCCCCCTATCACCCCCCCCCCATAACCTCCTCATTCTCCTAACGTCTCCCCCCATCCCCCCCCCCCCCCCATTTCCTCCTCATTCTCCTAACGTCTCCCCCCTATCATCCCCCCCCCCCATAACCTCCTCATTCTCCTAACGTCTCCCCCCTATCACCCCCCCCCCCCATTTCCTCCTCATTCTCCTACCGTCTCCCCCCCATCCCCCCCCCCCCATAACCTCCTCATTCTCCTAATGTCTCCCCCCCATCCCCCCCCCCCCCCCCCATAACCTCCTCATTCTCCTAACGTCTCCCCCCTATCACCCCCCCCCCCCATAACCTCCTCGTTCTCCTAACGTCTCCCCCCTATCACCCCCCCCCCCCATAACCTCCTCATTCTCCTAGGGTTTCCCCCTATCACCCCCCCCCCCATTTCCTCCTCATTCTCCTAACGTCTCCCCCCTATCACCCCCCCCCCCCATTTCCTCCTCATTCTCCTAACGTCTCCCCCCTATCACCCCCCCCCCCCCCCATAACCTCCTCATTCTCCTAACGTCTCCCCCCCCTCCCCCCCCCCCCCCCCCATAACCTCCTCATTCTCCTAACGTCTCCCCCCTATCACCCCCCCCCCCCCCTAACCTCCTCGTTCTCCTAACGTCTCCCCCCTATCACCCCCCCCCCCATAACCTCCTCATTCTCCTAACGTCTCCCCCCTATCACCCCCCCCCCCCATAACCTCCTCATTCTCCTAACGTCTCCCCCCTATCACCCCCCCCCCCCCCTAACCTCCTCGTTCTCCTAACGTCTCCCCCCTATCACCCCCCCCCCCCATAACCTCCTCATTCTCCTAGGGTCTCCCCCCTATCACCCCCCCCCCCATTTCCTCCTCAATCTCCTAACGTCTCCCCCCTATCACCCCCCCCCCCATTTCCTCCTCATTCTCCTAACGTCTCCCCCCTATCACCCCCCCCCCCCCCCCATAACCTCCTCATTCTCCTAACGTCTCCCCCCCATCACCCCCCCCCCCCCCATAACTTCCTCATTCTCCTAACGTCTCCCCCCTATCACCCCCCCCCCCCCCATAACCTCCTCATTCTCCTAACGTCTCCCCCCTATCACCCCCCCCCCCATAACCTCCTCATTCTCCTAACGTCTCCCCCCTATCATCCCCCCCCCCCCCATTTCCTCCTCATTCTCCTAACGTCTCCCCCCTATCATCCCCCCCCCCCCATTTCCTCCTCATTCTCCTAACGTCTCCCCCCTATCACCCCCCCCCCCCATAACTTCCTCATTCTCCTAACGTCTCCCCCCTATCACCCCCCCCCCCCATAACTTCCTCATTCTCCTAACGTCTCCCCCCTATCACCCCCCCCCCCCCCATAACCTCCTCATTCTCCTAACGTCTCCCCCCTATCACCCCCCCCCCCATAACCTCCTCATTCTCCTAACGTCTCCCCCTATCATCCCCCCCCCCCCATTTCCTCCTCATTCTCCTAACGTCTCCCCCCTATCATCCCCCCCCCCCCCATTTCCTCCTCATTCTCCTAACGTCTCCCCCCTATCACCCCCCCCCCCCATAACCTCCTCATTCTCCTAACGTCTCCCCCCTATCATCCCCCCCCCCCCCATTTCCTCCTCATTCTCCTAACGTCTCCCCCCTATCACCCCCCCCCCCCCCATAACCTCCTCATTCTCCTAACGTCTCCCCCCTATCACCCCCCCCCCCCCCATAACCTCCTCATTCTCCTAACGTCTCCCCCCTATCATCCCCCCCCCCCATTTCCTCCTCATTCTCCTAACGTCTCCCCCCTATCACCCCCCCCCCATAACCTCCTCATTCTCCTAACGTCTCCCCCCTATCACCCCCCCCCCCCATAACCTCCTCATTCTCCTAACGTCTCCCCCCTATCACCCCCCCCCCCCCATAACCTCCTCATTCTCCTAACGTCTCCCCCCTATCACCCCCCCCCCCCATAACCTCCTCATTCTCCTACCGTCTCCCCCCCTATCACCCCCCCCCCCCCCCATAACCTCCTCATTCTCCTAACGTCTCCCCCCCATCACCCCCCCCCCCCCCATTTCCTCCTCATTCTCCTAACGTCTCCCCCCCATCACCCCCCCCCCCCATAACCTCCTCATTCTCCTAACGTCTCCCCCCCATCACCCCCCCCCCCCATAACCTCCTCATTCTCCTAACGTCTCCCCCCCATCACCCCCCCCCCCCATAACCTCCTCATTCTCCTAATGTCTCCCCCCTATCACCCCCCCCCCCCATAACCTCCTCATTCTCCTAACGTCTCCCCCCCATCATCCCCCCCCCCCCCCATTTCCTCCTCATTCTCCTAACGTCTCCCCCCCATCACCCCCCCCCCCCCATAACCTCCTCATTCTCCTAACGTCTCCCCCCTTTCACCCCCCCCCCCATAACCTCCTCATTCTCCTAACGTCTCCCCCCCATCCCCCCCCCCCCCATAACCTCCTCATTCTCCTAACGTCTCCCCCCTGTCATCCCCCCCCCCCATAACCTCCTCATTCTCCTACCGTCTCCCCCCTATCATCCCCCCTCCCATAACCTCCTCATTCTCCTAACGTCTCCCCCTATCACCCCCCCCCCCCATAACCTCCTCATTCTCCTAACGTCTCCCCCCTATCACCCCCCCTCCCATAACCTCCTCATTCTCCTAACGTCTCCCCCCTATCATCCCCCCTCCCATAACCTCCTCATTCTCCTAACGTCTCCCCCCTATCACCCCCCCCCCCCCATAACCTCCTCATTCTCCTAACGTCTCCCCCCTATCACCCCCCCCCCCCCATAACCTCCTCATTCTCCTAACGTCTCCCCCCTATCACCCCCCCCCCCCCCATAACCTCCTCATTCTCCTAACGTCTCCCCCCTATCACCCCCCCCCCCCCATTTCCTCCTCATTCTCCTAACGTCTCCCCCCAATCATCCCCCCCCCCCATAACCTCCTCATTCTCCTAACGTCTCCCCCTATCACCCCCCCCCCCCCATGTCCTCCTCATTCTCCTAACGTCTCCCCCCTATCATCCCCCCCCCCCATTTCCTCCTCATTCTCCTAACGTCTCCCCCCTATCACCCCCCCCATAACCTCCTCATTCTCCTAACGTCTCCCCCCTATCACCCCCCCCCCCATAACCTCCTCATTCTCCTAACGTCTCCCCCCATCACCCCCCCCCCCATAACCTCCTCATTCTCCTAACGTCTCCCCCCTATCACCCCCCCCCCCCCATTTCCTCCTCATTCTCTTAACGTCTCCCCCCTATCACCCCCCCCCCCCCCATAACCTCCTCATTCTCCTACCGTCTCCCCCCCATCCCCCCCCCCCCATAACCTCCTCATTCTCCTAACGTCTCCCCCCATCACCCCCCCCCCATAACCTCCTCATTCTCCTAACGTCTCCCACCCATCACCCCCCCCCCCCCCCCATAACCTCCTCATTCTCCTAACGTCTCCCCCCTATCATCCCTCCCCCCATTTCCTCCTCATTCTCCTAACGTCTCCCCCCTATCACCCCCCCCCCCATAACCTCCTCATTCTCCTAACGTCTCCCCCCTATCACCCCCCCCCCCCCCCATTTCCTCCTCATTCTCCTAACGTCTCCCCCCTATCACCCCCCCCCCCCATAACCTCCTCATTCTCCTAACGTCTCCCCCCTATCACCCCCCCCCCCCCCATTTCCTCCTCATTCTCCTAACGTCTCCCCCCTATCATCCCCCCCCCCATAACCTCCTCATTCTCCTAACGTCTCCCCCCTATCACCCCCCCCCCCCCCATTTCCTCCTCATTCTCCTAACGTCTCCCCCCTATCATCCCTCCCCCCATTTCCTCCTCATTCTCCTAACGTCTCCCCCCTATCACCCCCCCCCCCATAACCTCCTCATTCTCCTACCGTCTCCCCCCCTATCACCCCCCCCCCCCCATAACCTCCTCATTCTCCTAACGTCTCCCCCCTATCATCCCCCCCCCCATAACCTCCTCATTCTCCTAACGTCTCCCCCTATCATCCCCCCCCCCATTTCCTCCTCATTCTCCTAACGTCTCCCCCCTATCACCCCCCCCCCCCCCCCATAACCTCCTCATTCTCCTAACGTCTCCCCCCTATCACCCCCCCCCCCCCATAACCTCCTCATTCTCCTAACGTCCCCCCCCTATCATCCCCCCCCCCATAACCTCCTCATTCTCCTAACGTCTCCCCCCTATCATCCCCCCCCCCATTTCCTCCTCATTCTCCTAACGTCTCCCCCCTATCACCCCCCCCCCATAACCTCCTCATTCTCCTAACGTCTCCCCCCCATCACCCCCCCCCTCCATAACCTCCTCATTCTCCTAACGTCTCCCCCCTATCATCCCCCCCCCCATTTCCTCCTCATTCTCCTAACGTCTCCCCCCTATCATCCCCCCCCCCATAACCTCCTCATTCTCCTAACGTCTCCCCCCTATCACCCCCCCCCCCCATAACCTCCTCATTCTCCTAACGTCTCCCCCCCATCCCCCCCCCCCCCCATAACCTCCTCATTCTCCTAACGTCTCCCCCCTATCATCCCCCCCCCCATAACCTCCTCATTCTCCTAACGTCTCCCCCCTATCACCCCCCCCCCCCCATTTCTCCTCATTCTCCTAACGTCTCCCCCTATCACCCCCCCCCCCCCCCCATTTCCTCCTCATTCTCCTAACGTCTCCCCCCTATCACCCCCCCCCCCCCCCATAACCTCCTCATTCTCCTAACGTCTCCCCCCTATCACCCCCCCCCCATAACCTCCTCATTCTCCTAACGTCTCCCCCCTATCACCCCCCCCCCCATAACCTCCTCATTCTCCTAACGTCTCCCCCTATCATCCCCCCCCCCATAACCTCCTCATTCTCCTAACGTCTCCCCCCTATCACCCCCCCCCATTTCCTCCTCATTCTCCTAACGTCTCCCCCCTATCATCCCCCCCCCCCCCATAACCTCCTCATTCTCCTACCGTCTCCCCCCTATCATCCCCCCCCCCCATTTCCTCCTCATTCTCCTAACGTCTCCCCCCTATCATCCCCCCCCCCCATTTCCTCCTCATTCTCCTAACGTCTCCCCCCTATCATCCCCCCCCCCCATAACCTCCTCATTCTCCTAACGTCTCCCCCCTATCATCCCCCCCCCCCCATTTCCTCCTCATTCTCCTAACGTCTCCCCCCTATCATCCCCCCCCCCATAACCTCCTCATTCTCCTAACGTCTCCCCCCTATCATCACCCCCCCCCATTTCCTCCTCATTCTCCTAACGTCTCCCCCCCATCACCCCCCCCCCCCATAACCTCCTCATTCTCCTAACGTCTCCCCCCTATCATCCCCCCCCCCCATAACCCCCTCATTCTCCTAACGTCTCCCCCCTATCATCCCCCCCCCCATTTCCTCCTCATTCTCCTAACGTCTCCCCCCTATCATCCCCCCCCCATAACCTCCTCATTCTCCTAACGTCTCCCCCCTATCACCCCCCCCCCCCATTTCCTCCTCATTCTCCTAACACCAAATACCTTTCAGCAGCATGTTGTCCTTTCTGTCCCAGTGTTGGCTGCTCCCCCCCCTCCCAGATGATACGGAGCAGATCCAAAGGAACACAACTATATGTAGCGCTACATGTAGCCTCGTCAAAACCACAGTGTCATCTCACCGTCAACCCTATCCTCAACCCCTTTATCTCACCCTGACACCTAAGCCCTATCCCCAGCCCCTTTATCCCACCCTGACATTTAAGCCGTCTCCCCAGCCCCTTTATCCTACCCTGAACCCTTCGCCCTAGCCCTAAACCTGGAGCTTTTGTCTCACCTCAAGCCTCCAGCTGTAAGCAGCCCCGTCTGCAAGCTGCCCCTGCTGCTGCAATGCCGGAGACAATGCCCATGGGGGTGATGAGGCGGTGACTCCACTTATAGCTGCGCTGCCGCCGCTCTTCTCCTTTGCCCTTCGCCACCGGTCGGCGGCAGACACTACCTGCATGCAAACATTTAACATCAAAATCAGCATGCATGCATGCAGCGGGTGTCATGTTGTCAGCATGGCTGATACAACAACACAGCTGCATGGGCGCATGGCAGTGACGTCTCTGAACGCATGCATGGTAGAGCAATTCGACCCGTTCCTTTCCAGATAACGGAGTGTCTTTGAATGAGCTTTTCATGGTGCCCATACGGAGTTACACTCCTAATACCGTATTAGGTATGCTACACTTCTGACACTTTTCAAAATTAGGTATGCTACACTTCTGACACTTCTGAAAATTAGGTATGCTACACTTCTGACACTTCTGAAAATTAGGTATGCACCACTGTTTAGCCTGCACCACTGTTTAGCTTGCACCACTGTTTAGCCTGCACCACTGTTTAGCTTGCACCACTGTTTAGCCTGCACCACTGTTTAGCCTGCACCACTGTTTAGCCTGCACCACTGTTTAGCTTGCACCACTGTTTAGCTTGCACCACTGTTTAGCCTGCTCCACTGTTTAGCTTGCACCACTGTTTAGCTTGCACCACTGTTTAGCCTGCACCACTGTTTAGCTTGCACCACTGTTTAGCCTGCACCACTGTTTAGCTTGCACCACTGTTTAGCCTGCACCACTGTTTAGCTTGCACCACTGTTTAGCCTGCACCACTGTTTAGCTTGCACCACTGTTTAGCTTGCACCACTGTTTAGCTTGCACCACTGTTTAGCTTGCACCACTGTTTAGCTTGCACCACTGTTTAGCTTGCACCACTGTTTAGCCTGCACCACTGTTTAGCCTGCACCACTGTTTAGCTTGCACCACTGTTTAGCCTGCACCACTGTTTAGCTTGCACCACTGTTTAGCTTGCACCACTGTTTAGCCTGCACCACTGTTTAGCCTGCACCACTGTGTAGCTTGCACCACTGTTTAGCTTGCACCACTGTTTAGCCTGCACCACTGTTTGGCTTGCACCACTGTTTAGCTTGCACCACTGTTTAGCCTGCACCACTGTTTAGCTTGCACCACTGTTTAGCTTGCACCACTGTTTAGCCTGCACCACTGTTTAGCTTGCACCACTGTTTAGCCTGCACCACTGTTTAGCTTGCACCACTGTTTAGCCTGCACCACTGTTTAGCCTGCACCACTGTTTAGCTTGCACCACTGTTTAGCCTGCACCACTGTTTAGCTTGCACCACTGTTTAGCTTGCACCACTGTTTAGCTTGCACCACTGTTTAGCCTGCACCACTGTTTAGCTTGCACCACTGTTTAGCTTGCACCACTGTTTAGCCTGCTCCACTGTTTAGCTTGCACCACTGTTTAGCTTGCACCACTGTTTAGCCTGCACCACTGTTTAGCTTGCACCACTGTTTAGCCTGCACCACTGTTTAGCTTGCACCACTGTTTAGCCTGCACCACTGTTTAGCTTGCACCACTGTTTAGCCTGCACCACTGTTTAGCTTGCACCACTGTTTAGCTTGCACCACTGTTTAGCCTGCACCACTGTTTAGCTTGCACCACTGTTTAGCTTGCACCACTGTTTAGCTTGCACCACTGTTTAGCCTGCACCACTGTTTAGCCTGCACCACTGTTTAGCTTGCACCACTGTTTAGCCTGCACCACTGTTTAGCTTGCACCACTGTTTAGCTTGCACCACTGTTTAGCCTGCACCACTGTTTGGCTTGCACCACTGTTTAGCTTGCACCACTGTTTAGCTTGCACCACTGTTTAGCTTGCACCACTGTTTAGCCTGCACCACTGTTTAGCCTGCACCACTGTTTAGCTTGCACCACTGTTTAGCTTGCACCACTGTTTAGGCTAAGGTACATCAGCTTCAGTTCAGGTACATCACGGCCTGCGGCCATGGGGTCAGTTGAGCAACAAGCGGCCTGCTGTCTGGGCCACCGTGTGTGGGCCGATAAAGGATTGATCTCCATGGGCCCAATGGTTGCTGCCCGGCAGCCACCCAAAGGTAGTATGACACTCATTAAATCAACCCTGGTCTGCACCTGCTTGCTCGATTCGTCGGGAGTTGCTCCTGGCCTCTGAGGGTAGCTGCTGCCTGAAGCGGATGCGGGCACAGGGCGGCTCATGATCGAAAGCAGCTGCTGCATGTTAGGTGACTGGCGCATGTGGCCTGTGGGGGTAAAAGCAACTTCAGAAATGCTTTGTTCAAGCTTCACTTCAGCTATAAGCTGTTGAAGACAGTTTAAATAAGGATCAACGTGGATCAAGCTATGTAAGCAGTTTTGAGCTGATTACGTTATATTCGAGTCCTGACCAGGCTCAGTCCTTGACAACTGAAAATGCACTGGCTATGGTACTAAAGCATGGCACCCATCACCCCATGCAAGATCAGCAGAGCCTGCATGGCACCCAGCACCCCATGCAATATAGGCAAAGCCTGCATTGCTCCCAACAGCCGCCTCGAGTGCTGCTGGCCGTGGCACCCAGAACCCCATGCGTGAGGTATAGCTGCATGGCGCCCAGCAGGCCAGCAGCCCATGTGTGATGTACAGCTGCATGGCTCCCATCCGTCCTCTGGAAACCTGGTAGCGGATTCACCTGCAAGCTCCAGGGTGAGGTCCCGCAGGTTGGCGACTTTCGAGTCCCTGGGAAGGGGGCTTCGCATGATCTGTTTGAGCTGGGCCACAACTCGGTCTGAGGGCTGAGGCAGCTGCCGGGGCTGCTGCATGGCAAGCTAGCAAAGAGGATGACAGCCCACCGCTAGCTCCTTCGGGAAAAGCAGTTCAGTACTCAGCTTTTCAAGCGGCTGCTGAGCAGGGACTGAACGTTAGCTGAGCAGTGTCTGATTTTTTTGCAGCTGCTGGGTGAGTGGGTGCTTATGGCAGGCAGGCAGACAGCTTTTGCCAAGGCTGTGTGAGGAAGAGTCAGTCCGTCGATGTCGTCATGAGCTCTGGAAGCCTGACGAAAGGCCGAGCCACGGTTGCTGTAGAGTGAAGGACGAAGAATAAAATTGCAGCATGCCGTCAGGGATACGGCATAGATCGTGAAGCATGCATTCAAGGTGGTGTGGTACTTCACAAAATAAATCCACGCCGTACCAGTTTAGTTACTCTTTTCTTAATTATTCTCTTTCCTTTCCAAACTCAGGTTGAAAACTTGTCCTCGAAAACTTGTCCCCAGATTTACCCGCAGATACGTTTTAACAGGGGTTTCAAGGAGGAGTGCCTGTGAGTGTCGTCGCGAGTGGTCCTCAGAAGTCAGAACTTTATTGCGCTTCGGTCCCCTGCCTCCTCCATGTCAGGTGCTCAACTATGTCAGGGTCTCTGGGAACTTTGGAAAATCTACTCCAATGCGAGAGCGTTTAACGCGGGCCTCCAGACAAATAATCGAACGTGCGAATATATTGCTCTGAGCCTGAAATGCAGGAGCTGAAAAGAACCTCCTTGCGAAACCAGTTAACCGAACACATTCAAATTCGAAAGGCAGTTGGCTGTTTCCCGCGTGAGGCGATTCAATTCAATCGACCTCTGCATCGACTGCTATTTCTGTGCATTCCCTCCGGCGGTATCGAAGGGCCGAACCATGGCCCTCCGAATGCTCCCCTGGTATAAATGCATCGCTATGACATGCCTCCTCCTGCTGCATGCAGCTACTGCACCCCCTCCCCCTCCCCCAACCGACTTCACCACTTGCGAACCAATAGGCCTCACAACAACGCCCTCCGCCAAAGAAGAATGCAACAGATGCAGCGGAAAATCGCAAACACTGACCGCATGCCACAGGTGCACGCTACTATCCGACGCCTACGGCTCGAGCAACAGGTGCCTGATATGCCTCACCTTCGGCGGACTGCTTGAACTGTCGGACGCCTGGCTGCAATCATGCCTCAACTGCGTCCCCAACGCGCCTAACAAGGACTCGGCTTGCACCGGGTTCTGCCTCGACACGGGTCTCGTTGTTGACGGTGAGTCGGCCCTCTTCGGTGTCCAGAACAAAATCCGAATGGAGCCTACCTCAAACGACAAGCTGCACCCAAAGGCTTTTTTAAATTCCTGAAGCCCGCTGCCCCTGGCTACCTGCCCCCTAAAGCAAGCTCCTGGCCCGAACAGGCCTGTCAAATACGCATGGCCCCATAGCGCATGGCCCACTTCCAGACCTGACTAACTGGCATGGCCCACGCTGCATGGCCCTCTGCCAGACCTGACAAGGCCCGACAGTCCCGCAACGCATGGCCCTCTTCCAGACCTGACTAGACCACATGGCCCCAAACCGCATGGCCCTCTAACAGACCTGACTAAACCACATGGCCGGGATGGCCCCAAGGCGCATGGCTTTGTACCAGACCTAACAAGACCACATGGCCCCAAATTTCTCGGCCCTCTGCCACATCAAACACAGCCACATGAACCCAAACTGCAAAGCCCTCTACTAGACCTGATCTTGTGGCCAAAACCCCATAGACCTTACGCAGCCCCTTGTGCAGCCCAGCACTTCCCCTCAGCCTGCCCGTCAGCCTGTCCTCACATTGAGCTCAGTCATTCCCTACCAGCCCCACACGGTCGAGCGTTCAGCAGGGCCTAGTGGGTATGTACTGTTATAAACACCACCGCCTCTCCGTGCTCACGAGCGCAGCTTCGCAGGCCGATGAGTGTGCCAGCTGTGTCGCGGGTGTCACTGTTGAGCGCCTCGGCGGCTGCGAGACCTGCATGGGGAACAGCTCCATGGTCATCTCCGGCACTCAGCGCTCGAATTGCTTCGCGTGCGTCGTGGAGGGCCGAGACATGGACGGCTGTGCAAAGTGCGTGTCCATGCCCGGCACCACCGCCGCGCAGCAGGGCGCCTGCATCAATTGTGAGTGTTCCGCACTGGCACCGGCACCGTGGCATACCGCAGAGCGGCCTGCATGGTCAGCAAAGTCGCCCGTCGCATGGTATATTGTATCCACCATACACAGCACCTCCAGATGTTTCATGGTGCAACAGGGCAGCTGCATCAGGTGCGAATGCCCCACATTGTCAAAGCGGAATGCCGCAGACTGGCTTGCATGTTCAGCGGGGGCCCCCATGGCATTGCATGTTGTGACCACCATACACAGCAAAGGCAGAGGTTTGAGGGCAAAGCAGGGCACCTGCACATACTATGACTCTAGGAGCGCCGGTGCAGCGCCTCGCGCCGGTGCAGCGCCTTGCGCCGGTGCAGCGCCTCGCGCCGGTGCAGTGCCTGACCAAAAAGGTTTTGCTGGCACTGCAGTCCTCAGCGCTGCCTTGGCACCCAATCCACTGGATACAAGCTCTACACTATCAATGTGGGGGGACTTCAGTTGAACCTGCTGCCATTAGGGCAGCCAGCCCCACCGGCCCCGCCCTAGCAGCCCCCCCCCTCTTCGCCTCACTAGTGGGGGAGACCTGTATCGAACCTGCTATCTGTAGGGCAGCCAGCACCACTGGCCCCGCCCTAGCAGCCCCCCCTTCTTCGCCTCACAAGTGGGGGAGTCCTGTATCGAACCTGCTATCTGTAGGGCAGCCAGCACCACTGGCCCCGCCCTAGCAGCCCACCCCCCCTCTTTTCGCCTCACGACCTGAGCTCTGCCCCATCACACCCCTCTTCCCGCAGGTCTTGCGGCCGACCCAAAGAAGAACTCAAAGTGCTTTGACTCCTCGACCTACGCGCTTCCCCCCTCGCCTCCCTCCCCTCTTCCGCCAAAGCCACCCCCGCCTCCGTCCCCCAGCCCAGCGCCTCCCAGCCCAGCGCCTCCCTCGCCCGCACCACCGTCCCCCTCACCTCCCCCGGTGCCCCCCCTTCCTCCTCCGCCTCCGATTCCCCCCTCCCCCCCTCCGGACCCGCCTCCCCCCGGCCCCCCACCAGATCCCCCCAGCCCTCCTCCCCCATCACCCAGTCCCAGCCCGCCCCCTCCGAGCCCTCCACCCAGCCTAGCGTCCCCTGAGCCCCTTCCTCCGAGCCCCATGCCTCCTTCGCCACCGCCTTCACCAGCGCCACCTCCAAGCCCCCTCACACCCTCAACTCCATCTCAGCCTCCAGGGCCCCCAGGTGAGAACACGGCAAGCCGGCCCCGACTTGTTTCCAATTAAGGTCCTCGGTGATGGATATACCAGTACAAGTACAAGTACAAGTACTCCTTCATGTCGATCCAACATTTCTTTACGGATGCTCCTTTTTGTATGACATCGTCCAGGCTGAGTTCTACCAGCCGCTGTGTGCCGTGTGCCGTGGCACAACCACAAAGCCTTGCCCACAGTGGCGTTCCGCTTTCAGCACTGCAGGGCTGCTGATATGCAAGCGTGTCACTCTATGCAAGCGTGTCACTCTATTCAAAGCTCCACCGAACATTTGATAATACATGACAGCGTGTCACCGGCCTCTAAAAGGTCCTACAATCACAAACCTCCATTTAGCTCCTCATCCCATGCACCCTCTCAGCTCTTCATGCCATGCACCCACCCATTTATTATTTTGCCCCGCTTGCAGCACCTCGAAGCCCGCGCCCTCCCCCCTTGGGAGTGATTGAGGACAAAGCGTTGGGCAGCAGCACAAATTCAGGTAATGTATTATCATATATCCAGATTGTGCACCCACTGACCAACCTAGGTCCTGGTCTTGTATCAACCTAGATCCAGATATTGTACCTACCTAGATCCAGATATTGAACCAACCTAGATCCAGGAATCATGTCAACCTAGATCTAGCTATTGGACCTACCTAGATCCAGGAATCATGCCAACCTAGATCTAGATATTGAACCAATCTAGATCTGGGTACTGTTCATGTACAGCTGTGGTGTTGAAGCTGCGATGGCAGCTCTGCAACCTTGGAAAGATAAATGTCACGGAGACTCGGCCAGCAGGAATTTTAATGCGCACCAGAGCTCCTTCGGCAGACCGCTGGGCAGCCACCATGAGGCTGAAAGGGGCCAAACCATGCTTTCCCTACAGCTGGTTGCCCAAGCTGCAAGGTATAGTGCACCGGGCCCTGACTGGTTAAGGCCGTGATTTAGTTGAATCGTAGCTGAAGCTCCAAAGAATGAAAGCGGTATCCAAGATTGGCCTTGGGCCCGAGGAGCGACCAAGGAGGCTGGGAGACAAGAATCCAGGACTGTATCCTACCCCAGCCTGACACACACCAAGAGACCACATCAATGCCGAAGCGGCACCAGATGCCCTGGCAGGCCAACATAGCCCAACCCCAAACCCTGAACCATTACCTGAACTCTGTCCTGCTCTGGCGCTGAACCTGACCTCTGTCCCGCTCAGGCGCTGTACCGAGCCCCTCCCTGGCGAGCGCCCCCTCGCCCATCATCCCGATCGTGGTGGGCAGCGTGGTGGGCGGCGTCTGCCTGCTGGCGCTGGTAGGCGCCGCCGTGTACCTTGTCAGGTTCAAGCGGCGCCGGGATTTGCTCGCGGAGCCAGCCGCCGCCAAGCTGGACAAACAGGAGCCAGATGAGGCTGCGGCGGCCCCGGACAGCGTCCACATCATGGTGCTCACAGAGGAGGAGCTCAACGCCAAGGTGTGAAGGTCGCGGAACCCCCCAAGGCCTAAGCCATTGGTTCTGAACTAGTGCTGAGGCAGCCCCCGGCCGTGTGGCTTGATTCAAGGTGCTTATAGAAGCGGAGCTAAATGTCAATACGGTGCAAATATCTCAAAACCTGAACCCTGAACTAATGCTGAGGCGGCCCCTGGCCAGGCGACTTGCGTCATGGTGCTCGCATGGTGCTCATGCCAGGCTGCCTGCGTCAAGGTGCTTACAGTAGAAGAGCTAAATGCCAATGAGTTGCAAGGGCCACAACAGCTGAACCCTGGACTAGGGCTGAGGCAGCCCCTGACCAGGCCGTTCACATCATTGGCTTCCAGAGGAGAAGTTCCACGCCTAGGTGCAAAGGTCAAACAACCCTGAACCCAAAGCCCTGAACCCTGAACCCATGAATACCCCAGTGTGAAGACTGCCAGCAAGTCCCTGTGGTCTGAAGCCTGCGGCGCTGCTGCCAGCATGTGCAGGTAGACTTTCCATGTGTAGGCAGATAAGCCATGCACCGTTCCCACTCTCAGGCCCGTCCCCATCACTGTCGCCGTCAGACGAACACCCCTTTCCCCGCGCAGATGCATGAACGCAGCACCGAGTTCGATCTAGGTGTCCAGTCTCAACAGCAAGGGGATCAGCGGGGTGCGATAAAGCACTTTGAGCGGTCGCTGGTGCTGTCCAAGGAGATCAACGATTTCACTGGCGATGCGGATGCTTATGGATCTGTTGCCTCATGGTGAGGGTTCTGAGGGTGGAGGTGTGGCAGCGGGAAGTGTGGAAAGGGTATGTGTGGAATAAGCCTAGGTGGAGCCTCAGGGCCTGTTTGCGAGGTGACGGAAGGCACAGGCAGCAGATAATCAGATATGCTCTTGGGACTGACGGAACCTGCGTCCACCTTGCCATGAGCAAGCACGTATGGCTCTAATTAGCATCGCCGAATTCAAACATACCGCTGCCCTCTCTATGTGTGCGTCTGTCCGCAGCCAAATGGACCTTAATAAGATGTCTCTACGAATAATGATGAGAACACAAAAAACATGCAGTTTTATATATATATATATATATATTTTTTTTTTTTGTAAACCTTTTTTCTTTGTGTCTGCTCACCAGTACTCAGTCCTCGGCATCTGATACCGATGAATACCAGTTCTCACTCACAAAACTATAATTCACTGCATTTTTATCAACAAATCCCGTCTCTGCTACACGGTGCTTGGCAAGTTCTAGCTCCCGCTTCTGTCTGCTCCTTTTTAAATACCCGCGCCGGCGCTTACCTATATCTGTGTCTTCCTGCTCACAGCCACTTGGTCCTTGGCAAGTGCTAGCTCACTTGTGTACATGCCCAGAGGCCAACACGTGTTGGCTCCTCTTCAAATCCCCCCATTGGTGCTTACCTCTCTGTGTCTGCCTGCTCACAGCTACACTAATCTCGGCAAGTTTCAGAAGGCTGCGGAATTCCATGGCAAGTACATTGATGCGGTCAACATGAAGGGCAGCAAATTGCCGCAAAACGCATGAGGCAAGGGAGCCCCAATAGGACTAGCAAATTAGTGGACAAGTGGGCCTCCTGGAACGGAAACATCTCGATTGAGTTGATTGCTTGCTGAATAAGGAAAAGTGTCTGTCAGCATGATTGAGAATCTGTTTACCGTTCTTGTTTTTTCTCCTGGGGCATCTTTTGTCGTTAAAGGGGTATTTTTCAGGAATGGGGTCCGCATGCTGTGGAGATCCCCACACGCAGTGCATTACGGATTGCAGTGTGATGCACAGCGCAAAGCAGTACAGTGCAATGCACCGCACAATGCAGTGTGGCGCACCATGTAGTGAAGTGCAATGCAGTGCAATGCAATGCACCATGTAGTGAAGTGCAATGCACCACGGCTTGCAGTGCACAACATGGTGTAGTGCTGCGGTGCACCGTGCAGTGCAATGCAGTGCACCACGTAGTGGGTGCACTGCGTAGTGCACCGGGTGCACTGCTGTGGAAAGAGACTGAAGGAACATACTCTGGTCCATGATTCATGATAGGTTAGCGTTTACATGTAGAGCCCTCACGGGTTAAAGACATATTTTTCATCTTGATGCATTTTTTCAAATTGGAGGTCATGTAATTGGCATTCTAGCATGGGGCGGCGATCGGAACCTGAAGCGTGCTGGGGGTTGATGGATACCTGTTATGTGTGCCCGGCTTTGGGGGGCATTGGGTGTCTGGGAGGGGTGCATGGCTCTGGAAGTAGAAGAGTGAGTGAGAGGGAACATTGATTATGTCGAAAACCGGTATTGAATTTTTAGATTTGATGTGCTGCATGATCGGCCTTTGCGATTGCATGGAGCATGAATAACAAATATTTATATTTGTATATCGTTTGGTAACACATCGTTATGAAGTTATTTGTAGGATGTGATCGCTTGAATATTGGCATGAGCCGTGATGTGGCGCTTGGAACCTGAAGACTGCTGGTGGTACATTCTTGCATGCAGTGAGCATCAAAAGCGTCACATTTCGAGTTCAGCTTTATTTTCTGCTTTATTGCTGGAGGATTGACAAGAAAACCAGTCGCATGGATCTCGGTGCCCAAGTCAACCTGACCCTCGATTCAGGCGTGCCAAATAAGGATGCCAGAGGATGCCCATCATGATAGAGCCATGACATGGTTTCCATCCTCCCTGCGCAGAAAACTTAAACTGAGAAACCTCAACCCATAACAAATCCCTAAACTAGGAGATCTGACATATAAACTAAAAATGACCACAAGTGCATATGAGCTAGGGGCAGACGGTATGCAATAATGCCCGGCTGAATGTCCTTGCCCGTAACCCACTATTAGGGTGCAAGGAAAGCTATGGCATGACTGTCTGGGGGGGGTAGCTAGGTTTCAACTCGACTATCCCCACGCAACTTACGAAAGCGCTGTCATGCCAAAATTGCACATGATTACCCGAAAGACCAATATATTGCCTCACCTGATTTGTATCAATAATGTATGCCATGTTTTTTTGAATCATAGCTTAGCATGCCACATTGATTAGGTATGCCACATTGATCAGGGGTCTTCATTATGTCCTCAATGATCAGGACATTGCTCATGTCGCACGATAATGCATGGTTGAGGGTTAAACCCCAAACTCGCCGTGCCATGTCGCCTGCCCATTCCAGCTACTTAAGCCAATTCTAGTATTCAACGCTGAGAGGGTCCGGAGTTAAGAATATGCAGAAATGCGCAAACTGCTGCATATGGTTATATCAGTCACTAGGGGTTTGCACTGTGGCCTGTCGAGTGGTCAGCCAAGGCCTGAGGGAGTCATGGCCTCATGCGGACATGATGGGAAGTTAGGCCAGAGCATGAGATCAGGGGCCAGAGGGTACCGATGATCGAATTACGAGGAAATAGAGATCGCACTTGATAAGCAGCAAGAAGGGAAATAATGCCTGTTGAATCGACTTCGCTGCGATATTTCGAAGCGAAAATGAAGTACATATTTGCCATGTCATCAATGCGCCGTGTTTATTGCACTGGGCTGTCAGCTACAGTGTCCGCTACTGTTTGATTTTTTTTGCAGTGGCGCGAAGCAGGTACATCCAGTACATTAGGGGGTGTTTCCATTGGCGTTCCTACGTTTCCTACGTCAAGGCGGTTTGAAATCGGTTGGTCGCGACTCTCTGCTTACATTTCTCATACATTTGTCGTGTGTTTCCATTGGCTCCAAAATTTTCGATCGGTCAGAGTAGTCATTTCCCTTCTTATACGTGTATGATTGCTTATGCTGCGCTGTTGTGATCCAGGGTGAGCTACTGATGTTGCAATTCCCCAGCCAGGCCCAGATCGGAGCCCAAACGGCGCCAAACGGGCCGAATCTGACCGACTCCACAAGCCTCGGCTCGAACTTCGAACATACCAGAAAAATGGCGCCTTTAACGATAGACAATCGTCCACGACGAGGTACTAAATATGACAGGTGGCACAACCATCCTCAACCACCCTTTGATATAGCTTAATCCTGGGCTCCGACGAGGTATAGCTTACATCAAAATCGGCCGCGATTTTGGGCTTACATCAAGGCAGTTGGCGTCGGTTGCCTCCTTACATTTCCTACATCACGACGGTTGGTTCCTACATCAGCCAATGGAAACACCACCTCAGCCAATGGAAACACCACCTTAGAGAACCGGATTTGTCGTTTTCATTTCAAACACACCGATGACGACGAAGTTCGGACCTGGATGGCGGTTGGTGCCCCATTTTTTCTTCTGTAGCAACACCCTTCAGTTGCCGGTCTTTGAAAGCAGCAGTTTGGTTTGGCGCTTCAATGCTACTTAAAAAGGTCGTGGTCTTCAGCAAAGACTCGCAAATTCCACGTTTGCGGACGCCCATGTCAATGTCACAACAGTGTGCATCATGAATCCATCCAGCCCAACTGGCTATCTATCTATCACTCGCTTGCCCTGTGCAGCTCAGCTGCCAGCGTCGATCGGTAATCCATAAAACCGGCATCTGCCCAATGATAATGGTCCTCCGGCCAATTCGTTTAGCCTTAGCAGCGCTTTTTGTGGCTGCCATCGTGTCCGAAGCTCTCTTGGCCACAATCGTCAAAAAGTACACCCACCTCGACTCCGGCATCGCAGCTTGCCGTCGCTGCGCAATTGAGTCTGCCACGAGCGGGGATTCGAAATGCCATAAGTGCTGCGTGATGCACGATTTCGTACCAGATGCCTGGATGCAAGCGTGTCTCAGCTGCACCCAGCGCTCCCCGGCGAACCAGGGCAAGGCATGTGCTAATACCTGTATGGACCGTCAACTGGTGTTGAACGGTGAGCCAGCTGTCAGCCTTGATCACAATCAGCTTTCGTACAGCAGGATTACACAGTAAAAATCTCCAGGGCCTGCAGGCTCCTTAAGTTACTGAGGGCAAAATTCCTTGCCCTGGACCGTGACCATGAAGGTCTAGTTTACTAATTAAACGCATCTGACGCTAATTTGTCTGTAGGTTTCTAGATGCCTGAATAAGTTTATGATTACTGCGGCCCTCATCAAATCTGCAAACTTAACTTGATCTACCATCCCTTCCATTCTGATTCCAAAGCACTGTGCAATTGATGCAACCCTTGTGCCCGCCCTTGGTGGTCGTCTGGTCGAGCCCCGGGTTGGGTCTTTGTGATGACTGCTCAGCAGGCCCGCAAGACACTCCACTCCAATCCAAAAACATCCTTCCCAAATTCAACCGCCGTGCAGATAATGAAGTTGAAGAGTGTGGTGCATGCGTGGCCGCAACCGCCTCCTCGCCGGGATCCTGCCAGATGTGCATGGGCAGCTCTGAGACTCCCATCAGAGGCAGACCCCGTAGCCAGTGCTTCAGCTGCATCCTCCGCGGCTCGGGGCCAGAAGCATGTGCGCACTGTGCAGGCCTTGGCTCCACCGACGCGTCGGAGAATTGCTTCAGCCGTGAGTCCCCAACCGTACTTATGCCGCTACCTCGCATGCATTCTAGTTTTTCTGTATTTGCGTCCCTAGGGTCGCGGTTTTCTAAGGTTGCGCGGCCAGCCTCATACTTTGTTAAGTCCAAGGAAAAGAAGATCATGCCTCACAAAATCTGTGCACCTCAACATGCCCCTTGCAAGCGGTCAATATGCAGAGATCATATATTCATATGGCAACCTCACTGTTAGCTCTTCGCGACTGCCTGAATCGCCTCCTTCAGTCAAACCTCATTTCCTGCCTGAGATATACACCTCGCACCGACAGGACTCGAATCTTCAAACGGAACTCTTCCCACCGCTCAGCTCAACCTTGAGACAGCGCTCCCCTCACCACAGCGCAACACATCGACCAGGAGATCTCCCCCAGCTACCTCCCATCGGGCTCCGCCGCCGCCAGTATCTCCTCCGGCCCAAGCCCCCAAGAGGCGACGGGGCATCACGAACACAGCAGGATGCAGGCAGGCTCGGCAACTACAAACACCCACCAGCGCCAGCTGCGGGCGTCGTCCCCGCCTTTCCCCCCGCGGCCTCCTCGGGAACCGAAAGCACCGAACGCCCCCTCTCCCCCCCCGTCACCGCAGGGCCCAGACGGGCCACTCAAACCGATGCCGCCGTCACCCCCCAGTACACCGCCCCTAAACCAGCCCTTTGTCTTCCTGCGACCACCGCGGACCCCGCAACAGAGGTCGCCCTTACAGCTACTGCCTGCTAGCTCTCCCCCGCCCCCTATATTACCTCCGCCCCCTACATCGCCTCTGCCGCCCTCTGCACCACCCTTTGCGCCTCCTCTCCCGATTCCAACACTCGGGATTCTCCCCCCTCCTCCGCCTCCAGTCATTAGCAGCCCGCCGCCGAGCCTACCTGCTAGCCCTCTCCTACCATCACCACCCCTGAAGGCCCTGTCGCCCCCCCCTCCATCCCAGCCTTGGCCATCGCATAGCAACCCGCCCCCAGCGCAGCCCCCTCCGAGACCTAAACCACCACAGGGCTTGAAACTTGACATCGCAGGAGTGGACATATACGGCGATGGGGTCGGCTCTCTCTTGTTCGGAAGCCCAGAACCTGGCCCTAACGGTGAGTTCCCCGGGAGAGGACAGAGACAACTCTAAGAACCCAAGGCTGTCTTTTTAGATCGTGAATCTAAGCAAAACGTATAATCAAAAACTGCCGTCTGCATCCCCTTAACGTGTACCTGCTCTTGTTAATGTAAGTGGCCGTTCAGTTTCTTGTCTCTGCCCTGTTCATTCCTCACTTACGCGTCCGTCATACATTTAGCATTACAGCACCAGTACGGCATTTTTGTGTTTTGTGGCCTGCTGCCCTCCAGATTCCATCTCTGGGCCCACAAGCTCCCCACCCCTGCGCATGATCACCGTCATCTCCCGGCCACCAGCTGGGCCTGCCCTCTGTTTGTCTTTTACAAATCGTCCCTGTCCTCCGTCCGATCCCAGCCACCTGCCTACTGTACCTCGGGACACACGGGTTAAAACTTACTCCTTCACTGACCCCTCAACCTTCCCTGTAGTGAACCCGGGTTAAAACTTAGAACTGAACCCTAACCCTTACAATTGGACACTGAACTAAAACCCTCTACACACTATTTCAGAAAGCATGGTTGTAAATGAACCCTGAAAGCACGGTTATAACTTAACCCTGAACCCTGACCCTCTCTGCCCTACTGCAGGAGACATTCTGGCCGGTATCATCTTGAGCCCGATACCGGTTGCGTGTGTCATCGTCATCCTGATTATCGCATTGATGGTTTGGCGCTCCCGCCGTCAGCGCTTGGCAGAGGGCCAGCTGCCTGAATATCCCTACACTCGGCTGATCTCAGTCAGCCTCGGGAGGTAAGGGTAGTCAGCTTGGATTTGGCCTTTCACAACCAAGCCCTTGACAAAGCTGTCATTGCTAAGTTTTTCGACGTCTACTCCTAGGGAAATCCTTCACAAAGTCCTTTTGCAACTAAGCCGTACACATGCCCTCCATAACAGCCCTTTCACTAATGAAGCATTCAGCCCTTCATGGCTCCATTCTGGCCCTGTATACCTGAAACTTTGAGGATTTCAGGGTTAAGGGTTGCCCAATTAATATATACCGGTATACCTGAAACCTTGAGGATTTCAGGGTTTCGGGTTGCACTACCGATATATATACCTGAATCCTATTACTGACCCTGTTCCTGAAATCAAGCTCCCTCTGTTGACCATGCACTTCATTTTTAGATCAGACGCGGATTGCGAGGTAGACATAGAAGCAGGCAGGGGCATGCAGCCTGCTCGCAAGAAGGGCAGGGCCATGGCGGAGGCAGTGGAGATGAGGGTAGTCGAGATGAGGCAGGGCAGCCTCACACGCCACTCCAGGCGGTGCCGCGACACGCCTCCGTCGTCTGCCGGCACGCTGCCCTACTTCGGCAGCAGCTGGCTGGAGCAGCCCGAGGCGGCGCACGTGGTGGCCGAGGGGGGCGGGGAGGACAGCCAGCTGCTGCAGCGGGAGCCCAGCATAGTGTCTCTGGTCGAGCGGTCCACGTCGCAACAGGGGGGCGGAGGCGGCTCGGCCTCACAGGCCCAGCAGATGGGTGGAAGTGACATAGCCTCGCAGGTAGGACCTCAGTCTCCTTAAGTCTTCCTTCAGGGCTTAAGACTCTGAAGTCTTATAAGTGTCCTTATGATTCCTGAAGTCTCCTTTAGTCTCCTAAGTCTCCTTTACTCCTCCTCCAGCTTAATTCTTCCCAAGCCTTCCTTCACGACGTAAGTATATACGATTTGAAGTCTCCTTAAACCTTTCTTCAGGACTCAAGACACCTATTTAAACCTTCCTTCAGGACTCAAGACACCTATTTAAACCTTCCTTCAGGACTCAAGACACCTATTTAAACCTTCCTTCAGGACTCAAGACACCTTTTAAACCTTCCTTCAGGACTCAAGACACCTATTTAAACCTTACTTCAGGACTCAAGACACCTATTTAAACCTTCCTTCAGGACTCAAGACACCTATTTAAACCTTACTTAAGGACTCAAGACACCTATTTAAACCTTCCTTCAGGACTCAAGACACCTATTTAAACCTTACTTCAGGACGGCGCTTGTTTAGGGAGGGGAGATGCGACCTGGCCTCACGTCGAAATGGGGCCCCCAGGTCTTTGGGAATTGGGACGGTGCTTGAGAAACTGCTAAGTGACAGTGTGACACCAGCCTTCTTCCCACAACCTCCAGCTCTCCTTCAGGTGCTTGTTAGGGAAGGCTGGAATCAAATCGGCTTCACAGCCTGTTCTTCAGCCAGCCCTCAAGCCTTCACCAGGACATCCTTTGTTAGCGTTTGACAGTCTTGTCACACAGCCTCCAGCTGCCCTTCATACCCTTCATACCCTTCATACCCTTGTCCAGAATTTGCCGCCTACAACCTCCAGCTTGCTTGAAGAGCATTCAATCGCTCCTGTCTGCTTGCCTGTCTGGCTGCCTGGATAACTGCCACTCGGTGGCTTGTCTGCTTGTCTGCTTGCCTGCCTGCCTGCCTGCCTAGATGACTGCCACTTGGTGGCCTGTCTGTCTGCCCGCCTGGATAACTGTCACTTGTGGCATGCCTGCCTCTATAAATGCAGCCATTCTGCCTGTCAGGATAACTGCTGCCTATCGGCCTAAATGCCTGCCTGCCCCGCAGCATTGCTACCACCTCCCATCCTTCTGACGCCACCCGCCGGGCCTCCGCCACCCTTTCCCCTGCTTATAGGTGAGACGAGCCCTGCAGGAACGACGACAGCAGCAGGCCAGCCTTGCTCGCGAGTCAAAGGCCAGCCTCGCGCGCGAGTCACAAGCCAGCCTAGCGTCTGAGTCACAGGACAGCGTGGCGCGTGAGCGTGAGTCACAGGCCAACCTGGCGTGTGAGTCGCAGGCCAGTCTTGCCCGCGAGTCACTGGCCAGCCTTGCATGTGCTCCACTTAAGCGCGAGCTTTCATTGCTTGAGCTTCCAGAGAGCACAACTACCGTGATCGAAGAAATAGAAGCCAGGAAGAAGCAGACAGCGAGCATGCATGCCGGGCTGGAAGGGCCGGTTGCTTTGGATGGTCCTTCGAGTACGCATGGTGCGTCAGATGAAGCGCAATCCAGTGAGGAGAGCGGTCGGTAGTCGGAACGTGAGCCAGGGTTGAGGGGCCGGCTGCCCCGAGAGCCCTGAGGAGAGCAGCTGGTGCAGCATGAGGCCTTGGAGCCAGTCTGCCACCTAGGCACTGTGTGGAGGAGAGGGTGCGGACCAGTATCTCCGGAGCTGAGTCGAGGATAGAGACTGGATGTCATGATGTGTGATGAGTAGGATGCTCGGCCAGGAAGGGCCCGCCATCATCGAGATTTTCACAGCAAGATTTGTTTTGGCAGTGCAAGTGCAAGGAGGGTGACTAAAAGTGAGGGTGATATGCCACACCGCCAGGACAGCGTACATTCCAAGCCGAGGTCTGTGTTCAGTAGTGCCCTCTGACACACACTGTCAGTAGCGTACTTCATTCCCAAGTTGTTTCTTGTCAGGTTGCATGGAGCTTCAAGTGCACTGGCATGACTCCAACATATATCATAATCCGCCTCACACTCATGATATGCATTTGCTGAAAGCACACACTTGTATATATGAGTGGTGTGCCCACGCGGCCGGGCCTTTATGAGCAGGGCTCAAAGGTGTGACGTCATTGGCTACAGTAACGCATGTCTAGGTTTGACATTGTCCTTAGCAGCAATGCGTACATGGGACCTCTTTCCGCATCATCAGGAAACTGAGGCTTGTGCACTACTGCACTGAGGGCCGCGTTCTGTCAGTCCATATACCAGCCAGTTCATGGCGAGACAGAGGCCTATAGGGGTATCAGGTATGAGGATATTTGTTTTTCAAGTCCAGCCTGTTTTTATGCATGGGACACATAAACCCACGGCCCAGTCCAGGCATGTAGTATGAAAGATAAAAATATTCTGGTTTGTGCCAGCCCTTAACCACGTTGTGTCGTAGGATGAAACCACATATTTTCTGTTAAGTATGGGAGTACCAGTACATAGAGTAAGGCAGCTCCAAGGGGCAGCCAAGTGTCGTTCACCGTTTATTTTAGGTTGCTACAGGTACAGTGCAGGTGTATGACCGTCTGTGGCTAGGGTAGCCAGCCCTGCCGCATGAACATCTTTCAGCCGGGCGGTCCAGGTCAGGGTTAAGTACCCATCGGCGCAGTGATGTCACCCTAGGGGCCTGCCAAAAGTGGTTTGGCACACTCTGATGCACACAATTGATGTTGTTTGGGACTAACAAATGAGGCCTGGTGAAGGTGATGTGCTGTTGTGCACTTGTGCGTCGATACAATGTTGGCTAGGTGCATAAAAATACAGTAGATTTGCTTCTTTCCCCTATATATCAATAATTCCTTGAAAATTGGCTAGGGAATATTACGTTTTTTTTTGTTGTTTTTTTACTGGCATCGAAAACCAATAATATTTATATGCATCGATAACCCTCATTCCTACAACCCTTAAGTATGAGGCGAAACAGTCATCAACATTTATCGCGTACATAGTATCTTAAGGCCCTGCAAAGCCCTCGGGGCATGAAGGCCACTATATGAGGCCACTATGAAGTAAGAACCCTATGGACTATGAACTAGCAATGAGCGGTAAGACGAGCCACTACGTGGGGTCACTATGAACCCTATGGACTATGAACTAGCAATGAGCGGTAAGACGAGCCACTACGTGGGGTCACTATGAACCCTATGGGCTATGAACTAGCAACGGCGCCATAACACGAGCCACTATGTGAGGCTGCTATGAACCCTATGAAAAAGCAAAGACACGGTAACACGAGCCACTACGTGAGGTCACTTAGAACCCGATGTGCCATGAAAAAGCAAAGGCGCCATAACACGAGCTAATGTGCACACTTGAACCAAACGTACCACATCAATGACAGAAACATTTTCAACCTCAGCTACTGAGCAGCTGGGATGTTGCAAGCACTGTTCCACTGACATGCCTGATTCATATTCCAGGAATGTTACATTTCTGTGGGGCAGCTTGTCAGAGAAGCATTTCGCTAGTCGCAGGGAACTACAGACTGTCAGGCTAAGAAACAGGACGTCAGGACCCTGCAACAGTCGTGCAGCGAACACAGTGAACAAAGGCTCGCTCAATTTCGGTCCATATAGCACCAGGAATACGAAAATGGGGCTGGTGCCTGCAAACCAATTAGATCACGAAAAAATACAGAAAATGCAGGCAGTCTTTTTCACCCCTAGGTCTGTCAGCAAGCTTCCTACAAGAGGCGATCGAAGACCCCACGAAGCGAAAGAGAAACCCAGAGGTGACAAAACAGTGTGGGCAATAGAAACAACGGCTGTAGTAGAAACAATGGAAATAGAAACTACCGGTAATTGTTAATTGAGGAGATGAGTCAGGAGAAATAAGCATGCACTGCATGAGCATGCGCTGCATACGCCTGCACTGCTATATTTCCTCGGATTGATTTTTACTACACTAAAAGTGACTTCCTCACATGAAATCGTGGGCACAGGTACGGTGAAAGCATGAAGGGCAGTAGTCCTGACGTGGCCATGAAACAGATGTATCCCTGACGGACGCAAATACGTTGCTACTTGTCAATTTGTCTCCCTGCAATAAATCTGAAGAAAACGGACGACTCGGCTCAGGCAGAGCAACTACAAATGAATACAGTAAAGGAAGCGGATGGTGTAAAGCAGCCTGCTGTGAAATGCCCGAGGTTGTGAAACAGCAAAGGCCAAAGGTTCATACAAGTCTGGTGGCAAGAGCCTTTTAGTTGGGTTGCCTCGTTCCCTGCATCTAATCTTCCTCCTCCCCAACCTGCCCCACTAAAATGGCTCATGTCGGTCTTGCCTCTCGGGCCTCTCTCGCTCAGCCCCCCCCCTATACTATGTCTGATGCAGGCCGTCCAAAGACCCCTGAACTACACTGACTATGGTCCTATGCTTGAATCTCAATACATGTGCGGCTGTTCATCCTTGTACGCGCCCCAGTTGTGCACCCTCGCCTCCCATGCCTCTTCCCCCATCTCCTCTTCCTCTCCCTCCTTCTCCCTCCCCCTCGCCCCCCCCCCTTCCTCTCCTCCCTCTCCACCCCCTCCCTCTCTTCCCCCTTCCTCTCTTCCCCCTCCCTCTCTCCCCCCCGCCCCCTTCCCTCTTTCCTCCACACCTGCAGAACCATGCCCATGCATAGGTGCAGCTCTGAAAGGGCAGAACACGAAAAAGACGGCAATGTCAAGCCAGTTTCTGCAACTAAAGGACTTGGTACCCATCAGGGCAAAGGAACCGACTGAGACGTAGCTGACTGTCCGCATCATAATACTCCGGACGCCTGGTGCATTTCCGAGCCATCTGCTCTGCCCACCAACGGCGCAACCTTCCCGGACGAGATGCTTCCCAGCTTGCCCCATCGTTTGGACGGCCCGGTGGACGCTGCTTGCCTCTCCTCTGACGGCCCCAGTACGGCAGAGGAGCTTCTCTGAACGGGCAATGGGAGCGCAACCTCGGGTGAATCCGGGACCAGGGTCGCCGTCGCCGCGGAAGGCACAGCTCCACGCAAAGAATGGGACGCCCCCGCACCCATCCCTGCGCTATCTTCGCTGGCGATCGAGGCCCCAAAGGTCGAAAGGGCCGCCTTGGTCTCTTCCATCTCGCTCCATTGCAGGCCGAAGCCGTCCCCGTCATCCCCGTCAGGCGCAGGGAGGTCATTCGTGGACTCGTAAGCTCCCAAAAGAATCTGCGCATGGACACACAACAAGCATTGAATGGAGAAGCCTACTGTGAGATCCTAAATGCTGCACATGGGTAAGAAAAATAAGTATTGATCGGGGAAGCCTCCTTGGACATCCCATCAGCTGCACATGGGTACAAGAAACAAGTTATGATCCATGACGTTTCCTGTAAGATACCCAAGGCTGAGATTGCCTGCAGCTGCAGTGCGCGAGAGGGCTTGCATGTGCGGCTTGATCTAGCTGCTGGATCTGCATATCTGAGCAAGTGAGCATGGCACAAGAAACGCATACATGCCAAGAGCGTCATTGCCTGTAGGGCAGTGCGTGAGACATGTGCAGCTTGGCCTTATGGGGCTGCAGACTGTGAATAGGAGTCAAGGCATTTGACTGACACATCCCCAGTTCATAACAGGTACTCACGTTAGCCACATCATCAGTAAGGTTATCGATGCATGCATGGGCAGTGCATGAGGGCGCATGCATGCATGCAAAACCAACCTCTGGCATGGCCTCGCTGGATCTACAAACTCCAAATGTGAGTCGAGGCAGCAGGCTGAGACGTCTCTAGTTCACTTGACCTTACTTATGGGGCTGCAGACTTCGAATAGGAGTCAAGGCATTTAACAGAGGCACCCCTAGGTCATTCCCCGTACTAATGTTGGCCACATCATACGTGAGGTTGTCGATGCATGCATGCGCAGCGCGTGAGAGCGCATGCATGTCTGGCATCGACAGGCTCCAAAAGTGAGTTGAGGCAGCAGGCTGAGGCATCACTAGTTCACCTGACCTTACTAATGGGGATGCAGATTTCGATAGGAGTCAAGGCCATCGACTGAAACATCCCCAGTCCATAACAGGTACTCACGTTAGCCACATCATCCGTGAGGTTGTCGATGGGCAGGTCATTGAAGTCGTTGCCAAAGGGCGCCTCAATCTCAAGGCTGTGTAGCGGGAGGGAGGGGGGGGGAGGGGACATACGGTTGAAAACAGAGCTCTAGAAAGCCCTAGCCAGCGCAGCAACATCGCTGTCCCGGTGGCCAGGTGCCTTGAAGACAAACGCAACAGGTGCACATTCAAAACTTGTACGGCACATGGCCAGGATTACGGTGTGCTCGTCCACCTTTGGGTGGCTGCCAGGCAGCCACCACTGGGCCAAATGGGACCAACGGACAGTGTAGCGGCTCCATCAGCCTCTACAACCATGCACAACATAGCCTCCATGCCCGGAAGGGGGGGACCTTCCCTCTACACCCACCCACCTGATAGCCTCCATGCCCGGGAGGGAGTATGTAATTCTTCTACAACCGCCCACCTGATGGCCTCCATGCCCAACAGGGAGTAGGCGAGGACCAGGCACACGGCGATGGCCAGGTAGGTCATGTAGTACATGAACACAAATGGCAGGACACTGATCCAGATCCACAAGAAGGACCTAGGCGAGCAACAACACGAACAACAACTTGGAGAGATTAACATCAATGAGAACAACATGAACAATGGGACATGGGCAGGCATAGTGAAAACCCCTAACATCCTTCCGAAATATGGCCGTGTATTCCGAAATATTGATGGTACCTGCCAGGCTCCTGGATTTCGAGCACCGAGTCACCTTGATGCCAGCCACGCAATATGGTGCCTGCCACGATACTGGATTCGGAGCGGCAAGTCAACCCGGTGCCGGCCACGTAAAATCAGCATCCAGGTGCATCAGGCACAGTGCTGGGTGATTAACAGTCGTGACAGTCGGCATTTTGACGTTGGCATCAATATTTTACGATTCTTACTTTACACATGAGTTTTTCTTGCGGTGTCGGACCCCAACACTGATCAGAAAGCCACAGGCCCTAGGTTGTCCTTGAGCATGAAGGCAAGGGCCATCTGACCCAAGTGCAGAGAGCATGCGAGATGCTAAACACAACTGGGAGCTTTTGCTAGTTCAAGAAATGTTATCTGTGGTGGTCTTCACTGCAGTCATTCAGATTTCCCAGAGACTTTCCCGCTCCAAGACAATGAGGCGCAACACACCAAATAATTGTCCTCTGATTAAAATTGTAATTACCGGATCATTCTTATCTTTTTGAAAAACATCAATTGAGGTACGAGATGTACCGGACAGCATCCATGCCCACAAAGGGCACTTGGAAACCAGGGTCCCAGACAGGGGGGAGAGAGCACTGGTTGGCAGGTTTGATCCCACAACCTTGAGGTATGGATCGTAGTATTAAGCTTCATGGGCGTGCCAAGTGCTGGGTTCCGTTTTCAGGTGACAGGTTAAAACAAGACAGACCTGAGGTGTGAGATGTAAGCAGACGGCATCAGCATGTCATATTCAGGATCCATTCTTCAGTGTTGGGGGTATTTCAGGGTTCAGGCTTCAGGCTTAAGACGAGACTGACCTGAGATGTGAGATGTAAGCGAACAGTGTCGGCATGTCATATTCAGGGTCCAGTTTTCAGTGCAAAAGATTTAGACATGACTGACCTGAGGTGCGAGATGTACGCAAACGGCATCGGTGTTCCCATGATTCGTCGCGTAGCCCCCATGGAGACGGTAATCTCCGGGACCACCCTCTCCATCTCCTTCGAAGCACATTCAAGTATGGTGTCGTTGCACTGGGCCTGACCCCATGCCTGCATGTGCAGGGAGCAGCGGAGATTGAGGCAACGGCAAGGTGGCATAATACGGCGAAATACAAAATGACACAGCACCGTTGAGCCGGATTGTACTTCAAACTTAGCATGATACTGCAGGATACAGAATGATACGGCACAGTTTGAGGTGGATCTGGACAGGAGGGGAGCTTTATGGATTGAGGCTGAATCCCTTAAGCCCCCCCCCCCTGCATGCTGCCGCGTCGATGCTTAAACCCTTGTTGTAGCTACATTACCGGCATCGGCATGCATGCAAGTATCGGCATGTCTATTGCATCCCAGCCTTGGCTTGATTTATAAGAGGCCTTGTTTTTCAATTTCAAACACAGCGTCAAGATAGAGCAACCACATAAAATGAAACGGCTGCGAGTACCGACATACACGCCAGTGCCAGCATACACGCCAGTACCAGCATACCAGTGTTTATTTTAGTGTGTGTCTGGCTGCCTTTGGGGGGCCGCCGTGCGGCCACCGCTGGGCCAAATGGGACCAACCTTTGACCGGCCTACGGGCAGTGGCGCAAGCAACATAGTTTGGTGCCCAGGGTCTGCGCGGCCGTTGGTCGCGATGTAGCTTTATTGTAGCCGAAGTGCGCTGAAACAAAGACTGCAGCATACATACAAGTCTGTTGCATTCCAGCCTTGGCGTAATTGTGTCCAAGCATGACACCACAGGAGGTCCTAGTCCTAGCAGTCTGTACCACAACGGCTTCGATCGGTTTCTGCCTGATCGGCTTCGGCTTGATCTTTGTGTAGTGCCGCTGCTATACTTGTGCCTCCCAGTACCAGCATGCACGCTGGTACTGGGAGGCACAAGTATCGAGCATTCTGGCTTGATTGTGTGCGCATGACACCAGGCAGGGTCCTAGTGAGCCGCCTGCAACACAACGACTTCGATTGGTTTCCGCACCTGCTTAATATTCATGTCGCGCCGCTGCTATACGTGTACCCCCCCGTGGCTCATTTCATAACATTCCGCACCTGCTTGATCTTGGTGGTGCACAGGATGGAGCGCATGGACAATGTCTACTGCATTCCAGCCCAGGCTTGATTTCTAAAAAACCTTGTCTTTTAATTTTCAACACAGTGTCAAGATAGAGCAGCCACATTCCGCACCTGCTTGATATTCATGTTGCCCTGCTGCTATACATGTGCCCCCCCTGCGGCTATTCATGTTGCCCTGCTGCTATACATGTGCCCCCCTGCGGCTATTCGTGTGCCCCCCCTGCTGCTAATTTCATTCCATTCCGCACCTGCTTGATCTTGGTGATGCACAGGATGGAGCGCATGGACAATGGCAGAGCCTGCAACATCTGAGGGGGGAGCATGGAAGATGCGGCCAGTCAGCAGCAACAGAGTTTACAGGGATATCCAGCGTGCAGCCAATATGCAGCGTTGCCGACACAAAATGTTTTGAATGTCCCGGAAGTGCTACTCAAGATGCAGTGCATGCCCCATGAGTGCCACTCAAGCACACCACACCCACACGTACATCACCACCTGATCTACCAGGCTGCAGTACACTCCAGAGCAGCAATATGCAGCGTTGTTGACAAGATGTACTGCATGCTCCGGATGTACAAGCAAACCGCACCCACCCATACATCCCAACCCAACCCTCCAGGCTGCACTGCTGCAATACACCCAAGAGCAGCAAAATGCAGCGTTGCCAAAAAGATGTATTGCAAGCCTTGGAGGTACAAGCAGACCACACTCACCCATACATCACAACCCGACCCTCCAGGCTGCAGTACACCTCCCCAGATTCTATCTAGCTCTGATCCCTAGCAGGAACCCTTGCAGACCTTACAAGTTACAACCACTGTGCTATATGATTGCACATCTTGATCTCCTATGATTTGAATCGGGAACCAGCTTGGTACGAACCCAGCCCAGAATTCGTTCCGCAGTGTTGATGGGCCCTTGTAGCAGCCAGGATCCCCTAATGTTTCTGCACATATTGATCTCTTATAGTTTGAATCGGGCCCCAGCTCGGTACGAACCCAACCCACATTTGCTCTGTAGTGTGAACAAGCCCTTTCAGCTGCCAGGATCCCCTGTTGTATTTGCACACCTCGATCTCGTATGATTCGAGTCGGGCCCCAGCATGGTACGAACCCAACCCAGATTTCGCTCCGTACTGTTCCCTTGCAGCTGCCATAGTCCCCTAGCTTTTATTGCACACCTTGATTTCTGCAGGTGACATGATGTCGAGCAGCTCCCCTAAGCTGTCTGTTCCCCTGAGCGACAGCTTCAGCGTGATGATGAAGGCCAGGGACCAGCGCAGCAGACGGCGTGCCAACTTCCTAGACGTAATGTTCCCGGCTGAACACACAGGGCAGCACCAACGGGGGGGGGTGATTCAGATTCGTTATGCTACTGTTACATGCCTGGTCCATTCCTGGACGTGATATTCCCGGCTGAACACAAAGCGCAGCACCAAGGGGGAAGGATTCAAATTTGTGCTGCTGCTGCTGCTGCTACCTCTGCCGCTTCTGCTACTACTGTATTCTTGGTCAAGTTTAACATCTCTAGGTTCAACCCCAGGTGGGGTACCAGTATTAATTTCAGTGCACACCAGACGATCTTGGACTGGCAGCTTGACAGCCGCTGGATAAGGACCGAACACTGACAGGCCTACCCACGTCTAAGTTCATTGTTGTGGTAAATTTTTTGTTGTGCACACCGAACCATGGTGGACTGGCCAAGGGCAGCCACCACTGGGCCGTTGAGGACCAGGCCTAGATCGGGGTAAAGCAGGTGGTCCAAGCAGCAGGGCTCGGTACACCAGGCCACTCCGGCCATAAGCTGTCAAGTTGCTAAATTATGGCAGCAGCACCCTGATTAAGCAGGGCTCGGGTGCACCAGGCCACCTCGGCCATAGGCTGTCAAGGTGCCTGCCCAATGATGGCAGCAGCACCCTGATTAAGCAGCAGGACATGCAACACCAGGCCACCTCTGCCATAGGCTGGAATGTAGCTGAAGCAACCTAAAATAAAAAATGGAGCACTTTGGCAACTGGCTGTTTTGCAGTTCTTGAGCCACTGCCTGTTGTCCACCTGCAGCAGCAGCTCTTGCGGAGCAAGATATTATTACCTGAAGATAAGATATTATTACCTGAAGATAAGATATTATTACCTGAAGATAAGATATTATTACCTGAAGATAAGATATTATTACCTGGAGATAAGATTTTATTACCTGAAGATAAGATATGTTACCTGAAGATAAGATATTGTTACCTGAAGATAAGATATTATTACCTGAAGATAAGATATTATTACCTGAAGATAAGATATTATTACCTGAAACTGAAGTGGCAATGCCGATGAGCTGATGAGAGATGTTGCCCTGTCATGGAAAAGTGGGCAGGGGGAGAGAAAAGGTGTGAGAGTAGAGAGGGGAGATAAGAGAGCGGAGAGAGTCCCACTAGTAGGAAAGAGGTGGACACGGGACACGCCAAGTGGCCGATCAGCCTGAGGTGCTCCTGCTAAAACCCATAGCTGTGGCTGCGCACGATCAATGCTGGGTTATGCAGAGGGCTGAACTGTTCCAGAGCAGCGGAATAAGCCAGAGAGTGGTGCCGTAATGCGTGGCGGAGGTCTCACACAGTCATATGTAGGATAGGCGTACAAAACATGGAAGTCGGTCAGATGTAGTGGGAATCGCTGCCTCTTGAGGCATGCAGGCGCCCATCCAGGCCACTGCATTTCCCTCTAGCCAAAAACCTTCACCACCTTGGCGCCAGGTTACTGGTTTACTGGTGCGATAAAAGAAGTTAACTGACGGGTCAGGTGTTTTGAGTCATGTGCGCAGATTCAAAGGTTTGGGGTCCCACCAGAGAACAAGGTGGTTAAGTTTAGAGTGACAGAGTTTAGAGGGACATCCGACATGCAGCCAACGCTTCTGTCTTCATATCTCGGCTGCAGTTCAGCGGCAAACCAGACATGTCCCGGCGTCCTGCCGAAGGCCCCATGCATGGCCAACCATACATGAAATACGAATACGCCCTGAGGCATGGATTAAGGTAGCCACCTGTTGGCTGCAGCACAAGGTGGGCTACTGATGTCGCCAACCGTTCTGCTTGGGCCGGCATCTGAAAGCCGGTCAAGGTTAGGCCCCAATCGGGCCTTTGGCAGCCGCCAAAGGTGGGCTTGTACCCGGGGAATGAAACACTGCATCCGACAACAAGAGAACTTACCCAAATAATGCGCCCCTCCCACCAGCGGTTGTACGCCGAGTTGGTTCGGAATGTCTGCATGACAGAGCAGCAGGGGAGACTTCCAGATCGGTCCATCTGGGTTGAAGCAGTTAGCAGCATATGCGGGACTACAATCAAATTGCGTCCTATTAGGCCACAAGTAACCGCCATCCGACATCATCAGGGGAGGCTCCAGATAGGTCCATCTGGGTTGAAGCTGTAAGGCTAGGACAATGCGGTCAACTACCTCCTAACCAGCACACAATCAGCGGAACCTGACTTTGAGGGATGTTTTTAATTTGGAAAGAATTGACTTAGTTTCCCTAGCTGAGTAATTTTCTGTTACCTAGACTTTCTCTGGGGAGTGTGAATCATGTCCCCGTCCCCAGCATTTTCTCCCAAGTGGCCTGAATTGAATTATATCCCATCCGCGATCTCGATGTGGCTCCACCTTCAATCCCTTTTTTGAACAAAAGAGCATCGTCACGCCCGTGTGTCGCAAGTCGGATGGGCCTTTGGCAGGTCCTGCTCTGGGATTTCCTTCTTTACGAGAAAATAGGGGACAAATTGGTAATCGCACTTGTCCAAGGGTCCAACGGCCATGCCTTCCTCGGGCCTTGTCCTTTCACTATTTTTTAATTATATTCCCACCTGTAGGAAGAAGAGCGCCACGCTGACCAGTCAAAACGGACATCCGATCAAACGTCATTTCTGCCTGCATGATGGCAGCCTACCAAGTCTTGCAGCCCAAAGGGTGGGCTTCCTTAATGCCCATCCCATCATATTACGAATTCTTCATTATCTGGTACATCATCCTGTACATTCCCACCTGCAGGAAAAAGAGGGCCACGCCGACCAGGGACAGTGATGCCTGCAGACCGGTGAAGATGGACGAGTTGGCTGGGTCCCGGATGAAATCCCCTTTAAAATGCATCATGACGACGACGATCGTGACGACGTAGGACGTGTAGATGAGCATCGGCCATCTGGAAAAGGCGCGGCCGTGGACCGCGAACATGGTTATGAACCTGTGCATGGGCAGTGAGGCCGTTGGGGGTTGCAAGGGCGCGGACGGCATTGGGATGCTGGGAGTTTACTGTGTAGCAAACAGGCCCTCAGACCCACATACCGTAACGGATCATACAAGCCACCTAGCATCACCAACCCCTGCCCTTGTTTCATGGTATGGGTGCGGATGTGGCTGCATCTCTGAACCCCATGCCCCTAGGGGGGCGTATTTTTCATTTCTTCTTCCTGTGCCGCGGCTGGAAGCAAGCTCGTCACGGGCATGGAGGGAAGATGCAAGCAGCAGATTTCCAAACTCCTAGGCACAACGCCAGGTCATCTCAGGGTTAGAGGTGTAGGGTCTAGATACGAGTTTGCCTGAGGCTGTCTTCCTGTTTGAATCAGCCATCAGGGCGCGCATCCAGGTCAGCACAGGTGGTATATGAGCGCAGCAGCTACGGTACAGAATCAGCACCCAGCAGACCAGAGACCATCATCCAAGCGGGATTGGCTCTAAGATGGGAGGCAACGGTGAGGTCGGAAGATTGAGAGCACTGTGTGCGCATTCCTGCTTGGGTGCCTTGCTGCAGCAAGAAGGAATAAGCAGCATGGAGGGAAAGGTCGGATTTGGAGGCCATGCCCACACTGTTTGAGACCTCTGTGTCTGCGAAGGTACTTTGCTGCTGCATGCATAGCAGTATGGCAGGCAAGGGCTCCCCAGGGCATGCCTGGCCGTGATTGAGAGGCACTCACCAGTAACCCGAGTTTTTGCTTGCTTGGATGTACATGACGCCTTCTCCACCTGTAGTGATGGGCAGCATGGGGGTCAGGGACAGCACAGTTCTGAAAGCTGCCATGCTGTAACATACACACTGTAACCACTTGGATTGAGAGGCAGCATGGCAGGGGGTCAGAGATTGTGGTGCTCACAGAACTCTGGTTCACATGGCTTTGGAAAAGGGTTTGTATGTGGTTGTGTTAACCTGTAAGCAATGTCACGAGAACAAGGCTGCCAGTCTGAAACAGTCTTTGAGAAGTCTTTGAGAGGTGCAGGGGGTAGAGTTTTTAATACTTTGAATCCCCAACTACCGGTAGGGTACTTCGTAGGATACCCCGCCCGGCGATACGATGCCCACCCACCAAGATCGTTTTTGTGATTGAAAATGTTCATTGTCTGGCCCAGTAGCTGGCGCTCGCTGCGATTCACGGTGTTCACAATCACACAGTTGCGGCGGAACCTTTGAATCAGCTTCTCGCTCTCCACGGCCTCCTTGGCCACATTGGCAATGCTAAAAGGCGGGAGCATTATAAACTTATAAATTTATATGGAGGTGTCCAGCAGAGTAGAAATTAAGAAGCATCGATCGAGGAAGTGATACAGGAAGAGCAGGGGTCTAATTATATATAAAAAAAATCACGACGTGCACAGTTGTCTTAGAGATTTGTCATGTGAAGGACTATCGGTTTTGTATCAATGGCATGATCAAGTGAGCTACAGTGACTAGGTGAAGTTGTTGTTGGGAGGCACACCAGGGGTGCGTTCGAAATTTGCCTACACCACTTCTTGTACGGCGTGAAACATCTGCGGCCCTGGTGTGGATCAGTAGGTGTGGATCTAGTTAGGGTCATTTTGCTTGTTCTACGCTACGAACGTACCGAGAGTCGACATGTGACGAGGTACCCCGAGAAGCGTCGAGGCACCCCGATATCTGACGACACATCACGAGTACATATTATTTTGCTTGAACTTAACGGAGTGGGGTGCGGCCGCCCAACCATAGGAAGCCTGGGACGCTCTTACAAAAAACAGTCTGGGTGCGCATGTGGCCCTCGCCGTCAGCTGAAAAAAGCTGACGTATGACCACCATATCGACCGATTATAAGTCAAGGTGTGATGACCACGAGATCGTCCGAGTAGAGTCGCCCAGTATACAACGTAATGTGATACCTAGGGAGGGGGGCAGAGACGACGACGCTCGGCAGCAGAAGCACGGTCTCTAAGGAAATGAGTAAATCACTCATAAGGGTTGTTTCCTAAACCTAACAAAATTTGAAGCATATGCTCTACTAACTTCCACTGTGCTCTTTTCGCTCAGAAGATAAATAAGAAATCCCGAAAATAGGAAATAAATGTTATTCAATACTGGTAATACCGGTAAATAAAATAGGAAATCCATACCGGTCACCGCATACTAGTACAGGATTCTACCGGTATTCAAAACAGTTTTTCTTTTAGTGGGCACCTGACCACTCGTAGGTTGCCGCCAGGCGGCCACAACTGGGCCAATTGGGACAACATCTTGACCGACCTATGGCTGGTGCCCCGAGCAGCAGGACTCATTCCCCCTGGACCCCACGGCCTACGGATGTAGCTGAATTGTAGCTGAAGCGCAGTAAATGAAACACTGACTCATCATTCCAGTTTGTTTAGAATATACAGATATACTTATAGTATCTGCCGCTCAGCTGGCAGGGGATGAGCAACCTCAATTCCAGCTACCATGCACATGGCACAATTGCACAGCCAGGACCATGGTGCAGCCATGTATCCTAAGTGAGGGGAGCAGCAGGAACATGGAACCAGGTGATCTAGACAGGGGATTGACAGGGGGGCTGGAGGAAGAAACAGTGAGAAATTTCTTTAGTTAGAAAATAGTTTTCGGAAAAGAGTAATTAAAAAGTTGCCATTGGGAATGTTTTACATCAGTCATAGGAACCGTTTACATCAGTAAAATTAAACTACCGAGACTAAAAGACAGACCGAGACACTTGTAACAGATGTGAAGGAAGGCAACTTGGGAAGGCAAGTCAAACCGACGAGGGATGAAAAAGCACAGAGGCAAGACACACTAGTTATAAGAGACGCTCCAAAACAAAACAAAAAAATGCCATTGACAAGTAGGGGCTCCGTGTGCATGCTCATTGTCTCAATGCGTAAACAGAAGAGAGAAAGAAGACCCTGTCCAGTTTGGCATTTAGGGAAGTACTACGAGGATTCCTAACGTACAGCCGAAGGTCTGAACAATTACCGGTAAGTGATGGCACCTCGGATGTCAATACTGAATCAATGAGGCATGAAACAAAGGGAACGAGGGGTAAGGAACCTAGGATTACCGTCGCATGTGGAATATAAATTGGGATTTGGGAATGATTAGACCTGTCACAGGCCTGGTCACTGGTCCCATGCACATAGTGCATCTGTAGGCCGCAAAAAACCCGCGGTCACACCTGGTCACACTAATCAAGACACGAACGCACACCGTCAAGAAGATGACAGCAACCCTCAGTCATCGCAATTGCAATAAGCAGATTCACTAGATGGCAGATCTTGTAGCCCGTAAAGTAGGCGAGGGCTTTGACAAGCCCAACGCTGAGCAGGAGCTGCCACTCGATATCAATTACCAGAAGTTGATAGATTGGCTGGTATGCCGAAACTGTACATGTCTATCGCTTCAGTTTCGGCCAACGATTAAGATCTTACTCTTGTGTCACCTCGCAGGTGACAAGACAGAAACTTGCCAAAGACTGGAATAAGCGCCTGCAGGCGATCCATGCTAAGGCCGCCGAGGCGATGAAAGATGCGCCCGCCGAGGTGCATCGAGACTCACCCCTGGATTACTTTCGAGCGGTCGAGATCCGCGACGGGCTGTCAGCCAAGTGTGAAAAGACGATGTTTGGAGGCCTGACCGGCCAGGCTGCAGTTTGGGACAAGATAGTCAAGGCTTATGAGAACAATGGTACAGAAGTGCTGATGCCTTTTGCATGGGCATGCGTCCATGCATGCCTTGCATAGCGTTTGCTTGCTCACAAGCTTGCGTGCATGCTCCTGATGATGGTTGCCGATGTGATAACGCATGAGGAATCATGTCGGCATGGCATTGGTTACTTGGTTGGCCGGGCCCAGTTGATGCGTGAGATCGTGCATGCGCAAGCACGTTGTTAAAAAAGTGCTTTCATTGGACGGACCCAGTTGAAAAAAATTGAGTCCAAAGCTCGGTCGTAAGTCTCACCAATCATCATGTCGCCTACTGCCTTGATCCACAGGGGTGTTCCTGGGTGAGGCGGCGCAAAACATGGTACAGAATGCGGACTACGAGATCCCCTTCTTGCGAAAGCAGGGCACTCGAATGGACCAGCAGGTAGCTGAATTCCTAATGCACGTCAAGGCACAATATGAACATAGGATGCCCCGAGGGACAGACATGCGCAAAGATCCATGCCGACAGACTGTGTCTACTGAGATGTAGCAGCAGCATCGCTGTCCTTGGGCAGCCTCTTCAGCCAAGCAGGATGCAAACCCCTCTCAGTATCAGACCGGAAAGCTTGGTCGCGATCTAGTTTCCAAGACCCGTGCGAATGTGCCATTCTAGGGCCATTCAGCGCTCTGGTTGCTTGAAGGTCTGACTCAAGCCACCTCCAGCTGCCACCACCCCTCTTGCTCGTGGCTCTGAAGCAGCTGATCTCTTGGTAACAGGTGAAGGACAGCCAACGCAAAGCTGACGAGTATGCCCGCAGCGCCGGGCAGTGCGCAGCCACCTTTCGCGCCGAGTGCAAGCAGCTGGGCATCGACAGCAGCGTCATCCGTGCAGGCCTGCGGTCTCTCGGGGAGCAGCTGCCGCAGTGCTTTGAGACTGTGCTTGAGCGGCTGGAGTCAAGCGACCTAGGCTCGGCATGCAGGTGGAAGGGGACGGGCGGAGGGATGGCATTGCGGGACGCAAATGGGGATGCCTGCCTTGCAGGCTTGAGTGTGCTAAGATTTTGTTGGCGTTGGTGGGAGGACAGGGAAAGGATAGCCATGCCATATTGAACGGTGGGATGCCATTTGATCTGTAAGAAGAGTGGAGTGGTAGTCACCTTAAAGCCATTTCAAGACGGGGAAGAATGAAAGCGTCAACTTCGTAGCGTATTTGATGTTTCACACAAGGTTATGGTAATCCCTCCTGTGGCTGGTAACTTTGGTAAGCTGATATTTTGCTCTGCCCCGCAGCTACTTCCGTGCCTTTTCTGAATATGCCCACGGATCTGCATCCACTCAGGATATGATGTCCACCCTGCTAGAGGTGAGGTGCCGATCAGGATCTCAGAAACCGTGTAATTTTGTATTTTGTTTGCGGATTGGGCACGAGTGGCGTGGATGTGGCACGTCTCACGAGGCTGTCAGGGGCGGAGAGAGGGACGTGGATGCAGCTCGTGAGACTCGCGGGCTACATCATTGGATGCCGTGGTGGCACGGTGGTTTGCATGGAGGCTAGAACGTGCATGGATGCATGGATGCTGCTTGGGACGGAGGGGCGACCTGGCTCGCTGCAAGTGGGTCCGTTTTGGATGTGTGTGCAAATGCCGAAGCGTCGCAAGTGGATATTTGTTGAGGGGTACACAAGTGCTGGCAGTGGGCACCATATCCAGCCATGCGTGCACACACTTTGTTCGCTGCTGGCTAGGTCAACGGTAGGGGAGGTGGAGATGGCGGCACCGCACTCATTAAATGATCATAATGCGGGCATACAGGAACCAGTACCGGTAGTCAAAATAAAAGGCGAAGGTCTTTCATACCCTGTCTTTTCGACACAGGTGCGGGATGGCAACACGACACTTCCTGCCAGCCTTATGTCTGATCCGGTAGCTCAGCTGGACTCTGCTGAGGCAGGTCCAAAGGCGAGCATCGACTGGGGGATAGATCTGGATCTTGGGGGCGATCCGCCGGCAATGGAGGTGGCATCGTCAGGCATCAATTGGGACATGGATGTTGGCGGTGGGGATGTCGGCGCGGCGCCGGCCGAGATTTCCTGGGACTTTGACATGGGAGCTGCGGATGAGAGCTGTCCTGCAGGGACGGCTGTGGAAGTAGACTGGGGCGGTCTCGGCGATGCGTCGGGGGCAGCGCCGGGGTCCAGCGAGCCGACGGTGGATTGGGGAATCGACATGTCCGACACAGGCGCAGCGGCCTCGTCGGCGGCGCCTGCGATCGTGTGGGACATTGACGACGAGCCGCAGGTGGACCAGACTGATACTGGGCATGGCCCTGCTGCGGGATCAGCGCGGGATGCCCAGGCCGGCGGGATCAGCGGGAGAGGTGCGGCTGTCTTGAGGCTGGAGCGGGACGCGGAGTACCGCTCCCGGCTGCTCGATGACGTCCAGGAGCTGCGGGCTTTCCTGGTTCAGCAGCTGAGGGCGGAAGGCTGAACAGCACCAATGAGTTCGTGATTTTGTTTATTCGTTTCGACCTCATGGCCACGGAGGCGTGTATGCTGTTAGGAATGCAGGACTTGCTGGATTTTTGCTCTGTGGCTTTTGCCTTCCTCTCTATACTTGTGCCAGGAGTGTCTCTGGCTGTGGGTCAAGAATTGCGGGAGGGAACTATCTTTGGGGTGCTGCTTGAAAAAGGAGGGGGATCTGGTTTTGATCACCTTCATTCCATGCGAACAAAAAATAGAAGTTGGACATTCTGAAGACTTTTCATACCCACAACTTCCTTCGCCCGCGAGAAGTCCACAATTGTGTGTGGCCGCCACGCTAAGGAATCATTACGACCAAATGCATTCATGCTGAAAAGTTTTCGAATTGGAAGGTGTACCGGTACCGGTATTATACTAGTACAAATAAAACACTAGGTTGTTTTCCTAGTCTGCGATGGTAAATCGATTATACGGTACGTTTCCTTTTTTGTAGGTGCTGGAAATTCCAATCCTAGTGTCTGTTACGTTAGTTTACTTGACCTTGGGATAGGCCCCCTCAACTTTATAGATCCAGATGTCCAGTTAATGGAGGTCCCTGCCAATGTGATGTCTTCTGGGAGGGTGTGGCATGGGCTGTGTCTCCTAGTTTCCCCTCAAGTTAATCCAATGAGTGAGAAAATATTGCCTCGCTGCATTTTTCACCCCGCCAGAGTTGCTGCTGTGTTTGATCCTGTGATCCTTGCTGATGCTGGCTGCTGTGAGTCAAGTCGTGTAGGGCTTGTAGGAAGGAAGGAACGTGAGCTAGTTCAATTGGTTCTGCCCTCATGCTGTCCACGTTGCCTTTGTATTTCGCTTGTGGTTAAACGGGTTGGTAGGTTTATAGTGCATGGGATATCGGATGGTGCATTTAAGTTTGAGGAACCCTGTTGTTTTGAGCCTGAGACGGCACTTACAATTATATATCATGAGAAACATTGTGTGAACATGGTTGGTTGAGGGCATTCTGCTCTCATAGCACCCCCGTTAGCACGTCATGTTCTGAGTATGGGGGGGGGGGGATTTCGTCGCCGCTGTGGCATTTAGGGCCTTCTTTTTGTAAGCTCATTTTAGGTACTTGCGAGAAAGCAAAGCAACGAAGTATCTTCACGTCAACTTACCCTGTGTTTGTAGGGGAACTTTCGTTGTCCTGACAGAAGTACATCAGTGGGCCTCCAGTGTTAAAATTAAGACGTTTATATGCGCTATGGTTGCAAATGGATTGTATCCAGTATGCCAGGATCTTATATAACATGCCCGGCACATGACATTGTTCACAAGTTCCGGTTGTTGTAATGATTATAAATCCAGTCTCAATCCTCCGCAGATGAAACAATGATAGATATCGGTGGCTTGGAGAAGGCAAACGAGGCCTCGGTCTCCTTTTTTACTGACCATCTTTTTGTGGCAGACACATGCCCAAACATGCTATGCCGGAAAGTGTATCCAGCTCTTATTTTGGACTACAAATTTTCAGCGTCCAGAGTACAAATTGCCACCTCCTATGAATGTAGAGGCCAGAGCAGACCAGGCAAAGGGCTCAAAAACTGTATGTGGCTCAAAAGTAAGAGCGGAAGAGACGGCTGATCAGGAGGCAACGTACACCCTGGTATCGTGGACTGTTACCAGAGCGTAGGTAATAAAATAATCAGAAGCCTTTCAACTAGGCTTGTACCGAGGGGGGAGCTGCGTTAGGCGAGGGGGGAGCTGCATCAGTGGGGGTGGGGGGGCTGCATCAGTGCAGCTGGTGTGAGTGCAGGAGCATGAGGGAGCGTGCATTCCTTTGCTCGCAGCTTTTATGAATCGGCCATGTATAAGCTTTTCCCAGCAGGGTCAGGCTGTATGAACACGACACACACACTCTGAAATGCACCTCCCTTGTTGCGTCCATCTACCTCAGATGTGTTTTTCTTCAACTATGGCGTGATGGCCTGTTGAGGAATGACACAGAACCAGGAGCTTACAGTAGTGCGGGGTGTAGCAGCGCAGGTGAGTGGGCGCTAACAATAGTGCGGGGTGTAGCAGCGCAGGGGAGTGGGCGCTAACAGTGGTACGGGTATAACAGCGCAGGTGAGTGGGCGCTAACAGTGGTACGGGGTATAACAGCGCAGGTGAGTGGGCGCTAACAGTGGTACGGGGTATAACAGTGCAGGTGAGTGGGCGCTAACAGTGGTACGGGGTATAACAGCGCAGGTGAGTGGGCGCTAACAGTGGTACGGGGTATAACAGTGCAGGTGAGTGGGCGCTAACAGTGGTACGGGGTGTAGCAGCGCAGGTGAGTGGGCGCTAACAGTGGTGCGGGGTATAACAGCGCAAGTGAGTGGGCGCTAACAGAGGTACGGGGTGTAGCAGCACAGGTGAGTGGGCGCTAACAGTGGTACGGGGTATTGCAGCGCATGTGAGTGGGCGCTAACAGTGGTACGGGGTATAACAGCGCAGGTGAGTGGGCGCTAACAGTGGTACGGGGTATTGCAGCGCAGGTGAGTGGGCGCTAACAGTGGTACGGGGTATAACAGCGCAGGTGAATGGGCGCTGCCAGTGGTACGGGGTATACCAGCGCAGGTGAGTGGGCGCTAACAGTGGTACGGGGTATAACAGCGCAGGTGAGTGGGCGCTAACAGTGGTACGGGGTAATGCAACGCAGGTGAGTGGGCGCTAACAGTGGTACGGGGTGTAGCAGCGCAGGTGAGTGGGCGCTAACAGTGGTACGGGGTATAACAGCACATGTGAGTGGGCGCTAACAGTGGTACGGGGTATAACAGCGCAGGTGAGTGGGCGCTAACAGTGGTACGGGGTATAACAGCGCAGGGGAGTGGGCGCTAACAGTGGTACGGGGTATAACAGCACATGTGAGTGGGCGCTAACAGTGGTACGGGGTGTAGCTGCGCAGGTGAGTGGGCGCTAACTGTGGTACGGGGTATAACAGCGCAGGTGAGTGGGCGCTAACAGTGGTACGGGGTATAACAGCGCAGGTGAGTGGGCGCTAACAGTGGTACGGGGTGTAGCAGCGCAGGTGAGTGGGCGCTAACTGTGGTACGGGGTATAACAGCACATGTGAGTGGGCGCTAACAGTGGTACGGGGTATAACAGCGCAGGTGAGTGGGCGCTAACAGTGGTACGGGGTATAACAGCGCAGGTGAGTGGGCGCTAACAGTGGTACGGGGTATAACAGCGCATGTGAGTGGGCGCTAACAGTGGTACGGGGTGTAGCAGCGCAGGTGAGTGGGCGCTAACAGTGGTACGGGGTGTAGCAGCGCAGGTGAGTGGGCGCTAACAGTGGTACGGGGTGTAACAGCGCAGGTGAGTGGGCGCTAACAGTGGTACGGGGTGTAACAGCGCATGTGAGTGGGCGCTAACAGTGGTACGGGGTGTAGCAGCGCAGGTGAGTGGGCGCTAACAGTGGTACGGGGTATAACAGCACATGTGAGTGGGCGCTAACAGTGGTACGGGGTATAACAGCACATGTGAGTGGGCGCTAACAGTGGTACGGGGTATAACAGCGCAGGTGAGTGGGCGCTAACAGTGGTACGGGGTATAACAGCGCATGTGAGTGGGCGCTAACAGTGGTACGGGGTATAACAGCGCAGGTGAGTGGGCGCTAACAGTGGTACGGGGTATAACAGCGCAGGGGAGTGGGCGCTAACAGTGGTACGGGGTGTAACAGCGCAGGTGAGTGGGCGCTAACAGTGGTACGGGGTATAACAGCGCAGGTGAGTGGGCGCTAACAGTGGTACGGGGTGTAGCAGCGCAGGGGAGTGGGCGCTAACAGTGGTACGGGGTATAACAGCGCAGGTGAGTGGGCGCTAACAGTGGTACGGGGTATAACAGCGCATGTGAGTGGGCGCTAACAGTGGTACGGGGGGTAGCAGCGCTGGTGAGTGGGCGCTAACAGTGGTACGGGGTATAACAGCGCATGTGAGTGGGCGCTAACAGTGGTACGGGGTATAACAGCGCAGGTGAGTGGGCGCTAACAGTGGTACGGGGTATAACAGCGCATGTGAGTGGGCGCTAACAGTGGTACGGGGTGTAGCAGCGCAGGTGAGTGGGCGCTAACAGTGGTACGGGGTGTAGCAGCGCAGGTGAGTGGGCGCTAACAGTGGTACGGGGTGTAACAGCGCAGGTGAGTGGGCGCTAACAGTGGTACGGGGTATAACAGCGCAGGTGAGTGGGCGCTAACAGTGGTACGGGGTGTAGCAGCGCAGGGGAGTGGGCGCTAACAGTGGTACGGGGTATAACAGCGCAGGTGAGTGGGCGCTAACAGTGGTACGGGGTATAACAGCGCATGTGAGTGGGCGCTAACAGTGGTACGGGGGGTAGCAGCGCTGGTGAGTGGGCGCTAACAGTGGTACGGGGTATAACAGCGCATGTGAGTGGGCGCTAACAGTGGTACGGGGTATAACAGCGCAGGTGAGTGGGCGCTAACAGTGGTACGGGGTGTAGCAGCGCAGGTGAGTGGGCGCTAACAGTGGTACGGGGTGTAACAGCGCAGGTGAGTGGGCGCTAACAGTGGTACGGGGTATAACAGCGCAGGTGAGTGGGCGCTAACAGTGGTACGGGGTGTAGCAGCGCAGGGGAGTGGGCGCTAACAGTGGTACGGGGTATAACAGCGCAGGGGAGTGGGCGCTAACAGTGGTACGGGGTATAACAGCGCAGGTGAGTGGGCGCTAACAGTGGTACGGGGTATAACAGCGCAGGTGAGTGGGCGCTAACAGTGGTACGGGGTATAACAGCGCATGTGAGTGGGCGCTAACAGTGGTACGGGGTATAACAGCGCAGGTGAGTGGGCGCTAACAGTGGTACGGGGTATAACAGCGCAGGTGAGTGGGCGCTAACAGTGGTACGGGGTGTAGCAGCGCAGGTGAGTGGGCGCTAACAGTGGTACGGGGTGTAGCAGCGCAGGTGAGTGGGCGCTAACAGTGGTACGGGGTGTAACAGCGCAGGTGAGTGGGCGCTAACAGTGGTACGGGGTATAACAGCGCAGGTGAGTGGGCGCTAACAGTGGTACGGGGTGTAGCAGCGCAGGGGAGTGGGCGCTAACAGTGGTACGGGGTATAACAGCGCAGGTGAGTGGGCGCTAACAGTGGTACGGGGTATAACAGCGCAGGTGAGTGGGCGCTAACAGTGGTACGGGGTTTAACAGCACAGGTGAGTGGGCGCTAACAGTGGTACGGGGTATAACAGCGCAGGTGAGTGGGCGCTAACAGTGGTACGGGGTGTAGCAGCGCAGGTGAGTGGGCGCTAACTGTGGTACGGGGTATAACAGCACATGTGAGTGGGCGCTAACAGTGGTACGGGGTATAACAGCGCAGGTGAGTGGGCGCTAACAGTGGTACGGGGTATAACAGCGCAGGTGAGTGGGCGCTAACAGTGGTACGGGGTATAACAGCGCATGTGAGTGGGCGCTAACAGTGGTACGGGGTGTAGCAGCGCAGGTGAGTGGGCGCTAACAGTGGTACGGGGTGTAGCAGCGCAGGTGAGTGGGCGCTAACAGTGGTACGGGGTGTAACAGCGCAGGTGAGTGGGCGCTAACAGTGGTACGGGGTGTAACAGCGCATGTGAGTGGGCGCTAACAGTGGTACGGGGTGTAGCAGCGCATGTGAGTGGGCGCTAACAGTGGTACGGGGTATAACAGCACATGTGAGTGGGCGCTAACAGTGGTACGGGGTATAACAGCACATGTGAGTGGGCGCTAACAGTGGTACGGGGTATAACAGCGCAGGTGAGTGGGCGCTAACAGTGGTACGGGGTATAACAGCGCATGTGAGTGGGCGCTAACAGTGGTACGGGGTGTAGCAGCGCAGGTGAGTGGGCGCTAACAGTGGTACGGGGTATACCAGCGCAGGTGAGTGGGCGCTAACAGTGGTACGGGGTATAACAGCGCAGGTGAGTGGGTGCTAACAGTGGTACGGGGTATAACAGCGCATGTGAGTGGGCGCTAACAGTGGTACGAGGTATAACAGCGCATGTGAGTGGGCGCTAACAGTGGTACGAGGTATAACAGCGCAGGTGAGTGGGCGCTAACAGTGGTACGGGGTGTAGCAGCGCAGGTGAGTGGGCGCTAACAGTGGTACGGGGTGTAACAGCGCAGGTGAGTGGGCGCTAACAGTGGTACGGGGTGTAACAGCGCATGTGAGTGGGCGCTAACAGTGGTACGGGGTGTAGCAGCGCATGTGAGTGGGCGCTAACAGTGGTACGGGGTATAACAGCACATGTGAGTGGGCGCTAACAGTGGTACGGGGTATAACAGCACATGTGAGTGGGCGCTAACAGTGGTACGGGGTATAACAGCGCAGGTGAGTGGGCGCTAACAGTGGTACGGGGTATAACAGCGCATGTGAGTGGGCGCTAACAGTGGTACGGGGTGTAGCAGCGCAGGTGAGTGGGCGCTAACAGTGGTACGGGGTGTAGCAGCGCAGGTGAGTGGGCGCTAACAGTGGTACGGGGTGTAACAGCGCAGGTGAGTGGGCGCTAACAGTGGTACGGGGTATAACAGCGCAGGTGAGTGGGCGCTAACAGTGGTACGGGGTGTAGCAGCGCAGGGGAGTGGGCGCTAACAGTGGTACGGGGTATAACAGCGCAGGTGAGTGGGCGCTAACAGTGGTACGGGGTATAACAGCGCAGGTGAGTGGGCGCTAACAGTGGTACGGGGTATAACAGCACAGGTGAGTGGGCGCTAACAGTGGTACGGGGTATAACAGCGCAGGTGAGTGGGCGCTAACAGTGGTACGGGGTATAACAGCGCATGTGAGTGGGCGCTAACAGTGGTACGGGGTATAACAGCGCAGGTGAGTGGGCGCTAACAGTGGTACGGGGTGTAGCAGCGCAGGTGAGTGGGCGCTAACAGTGGTACGGGGTATAACAGCGCAGGTGAGTGGGCGCTAACAGTGGTACGGGGTGTAACAGCGCAGGTGAGTGGGCGCTAACAGTGGTACGGGGTATAACAGCGCATGTGAGTGGGCGCTAACAGTGGTACGGGGTGTAGCAGCGCAGGTGAATGGGCGCTGACAGTGGTACGGGGTATAACAGCGCAGGTGAGTGGGCGCTAACAGTGGTACGGGGTATAACAGCGCAGGTGAGTGGGCGCTAACAGTGGTGCGGGTTATAACAGCGCAGGTGAGTGGGCGATAACAGTGGTACGGGGTGTAGCAGCGCAGGTGAGTGGGCGCTAACAGTGGTACGGGGTATTGCAGCGCAGGTGAGTGGGTGCTAACAGTGGTACGGGGTATAACAGCGCATGTGAGTGGGCGCTAACAGTGGTACGAGGTATAACAGCGCAGGTGAGTGGGCGCTAACAGTGGTACGGGGTGTAGCAGCGCAGGTGAGTGGGCGCTAACAGTGGTACGGGGTATAACAGCGCAGGGGAGTGGGCGCTAACAGTGGTACGGGGTGTAGCAGCGCAGGTGAGTGGGCGCTAACAGTGGTACGGGGTGTAGCAGCGCAGGTGAGTGGGCGATAACAGTGGTGCGGGGTGTAGCAGCGCAGGGGAGTGGGCGCTAACAGTGGTACGGGGTATAACAGCGCAGGTGAGTGGGCGCTAACAGTGGTACGGGGTATAACAGCGCAGGTGAGTGGGCGCTAACAGTGGTACGGGGGGTAGCAGCGCAGGTGAGTGGGCGCTAACAGTGGTACGGGGTATAACAGCACATGTGAGTGGGCGCTAACAGTGGTACGGGGTATAACAGCGCAGGTGAGTGGGCGCTAACAGTGGTACGGGGTATAACAGCGCAGGTGAGTGGGCGCTAACAGTGGTACGGGGTATAACAGCGCAGGTGAGTGGGCGCTAACAGTGGTACGGGGTATAACAGCGCATGTGAGTGGGCGCTAACAGTGGTACGGGGTATAACAGCGCAGGTGAGTGGGCGCTAACAGTGGTACGGGGTGTAGCAGCGCAGGTGAGTGGGCGCTAACAGTGGTACGGGGTATAACAGCGCAGGTGAGTGGGCGCTAACAGTGGTACGGGGTGTAGCAGCGCAGGTGAGTGGGCGCTAACAGTGGTACGGGGTATTGCAGCGCAGGTGAGTGGGCGCTAACAGTGGTACGGGGTGTAACAGCGCAGGTGAGTGGGCGCTAACAGTGGTACGGGGTATAACAGCGCATGTGAGTGGGCGCTAACAGTGGTACGAGGTATAACAGCGCAGGTGAGTGGGCGCTAACAGTGGTACGGGGTGTAGCAGCGCAGGTGAGTGGGCGCTAACTGTGGTACGGGGTATAACAGCGCAGGTGAGTGGGCGCTAACATTGGTACGAGGTATAACAGCGCAGGTGAGTGGGCGCTAACAGTGGTACGGGGTGTAGCAGCGCAGGTGAGTGGGCGCTAACAGTGGTACGGGGTGTAGCAGCGCAGGTGAGTGGGCGCTAACAGTGGTACGGGGTATAACAGCGCAGGTGAGTGGGCGCTAACAGTGGTACGGGGTGTAGCAGCGCAGGTGAGTGGGCGCTAACTGTGGTACGGGGTATAACAGCGCAGGTGAGTGGGCGCTAACATTGGTACGGGGTATAACAGCGCAGGTGAGTGGGCGCTAACAGTGGTACGGGGTGTAGCAGCGCAGGTGAGTGGGCGCTAACAGTGGTACGGGGTATAACAGCGCGGGTGAGTGGGCGCTAACAGTGGTACGGGGTATAACAGCGCAGGTGAGTGGGCGCTAACAGTGGTACGGGGTATAACAGCGCAGGTGAGTGGGCGCTAACAGTGGTACGGGGTATAACAGCGCAGGTGAGTGGGCGCTAACAGTGGTACGGGGTATAACAGCGCAGGTGAGTGGGCGCTAACAGTGGTACGGGGGGTAGCAGCGCAGGTGAGTGGGCGCTAACAGTGGTACGGGGTATAACAGCGCAGGTGAGTGGGCGCTAACAGTGGTACGGGGTGTAGCAGCGCAGGTGAGTGGGCGCTAACAGTGGTACGGGGTATAATAGCACATGTGAGTGGGCGCTAACAGTGGTACGGGGTATAACAGCGCAGGTGAGTGGGCGCTAACAGTGGTACGGGGTATAACAGCGCAGGTGAGTGGGCGCTAACAGTGGTACGGGGTATAACAGCACAGGTGAGTGGGCGCTAACAGTGGTACGGGGTATAACAGCGCATGTGAGTGGGCGCTAACAGTGGTACGGGGTATAACAGCGCAGGTGAGTGGGCGCTAACAGTGGTACGGGGTGTAGCAGCGCAGGTGAGTGGGCGCTAACAGTGGTACGGGGTATTGCAGCGCAGGTGAGTGGGCGCTAACAGTGGTACGGGGTGTAACAGCGCAGGTGAGTGGGCGCTAACAGTGGTACGGGGTATAACAGCGCATGTGAGTGGGCGCTAACAGTGGTACGGGGTATAACAGCGCAGGTGAGTGGGTGCTAACAGTGGTACGGGGTATAACAGCGCATGTGAGTGGGCGCTAACAGTGGTACGAGGTATAACAGCGCATGTGAGTGGGCGCTAACAGTGGTACGAGGTATAACAGCGCAGGTGAGTGGGCGCTAACAGTGGTACGGGGTGTAGCAGCGCAGGTGAGTGGGCGCTAACTGTGGTACGGGGTATAACAGCGCAGGTGAGTGGGCGCTAACAGTGGTACGGGGTATAACAGCGCAGGTGAGTGGGTGCTAACAGTGGTACGGGGTGTAGCAGCGCAGGGGAGTGGGCGCTAACAGTGGTACGGGGTATAACAGCGCAGGTGAGTGGGCGCTAACAGTGGTACGGGGTATAACAGCGCAGGTGAGTGGGCGCTAACAGTGGTACGGGGTATAACAGCGCAGGTGAATGGGCGCTGACAGTGGTACGGGGTATACCAGCGCATGTGAGTGGGCGCTAACAGTGGTACGGGGTATAACAGCGCAGGTGAGTGGGCGCTAACAGTGGTGCGGGTTATAACAGCGCAGGTGAGTGGGCGATAACAGTGGTACGGGGTGTAGCAGCGCAGGTGAGTGGGCGCTAACAGTGGTACGGGGTATAACAGCGCAGGTGAGTGGGCGCTAACAGTGGTACGGGGTGTAGCAGCGCAGGTGAGTGGGCGCTAACAGTGGTACGGGGTATAACAGCGCAGGTGAGTGGGCGCTAACAGTGGTACGGGGTATTGCAGCGCAGGTGAGTGGGCGCTAACAGTGGTACGGGGTGTAGCAGCGCAGGTGAGTGGGCGCTAACAGTGGTACGGGGTATAACAGCGCAGGTGAGTGGGCGCTAACAGTGGTACGGGGTATAACAGCGCAGGTGAGTGGGCGCTAACAGTGGTACGGGGGGTAGCAGCGCATGTGAGTGGGCGCTAACAGTGGTACGGGGTATACCAGCGCAGGTGAGTGGGCGCTAACAGTGGTACGGGGTGTAGCAGCGCAGGGGAGTGGGCGCTAACAGTGGTACGGGGTATAACAGCACATGTGAGTGGGCGCTAACAGTGGTACGGGGTATAACAGCGCAGGTGAGTGGGCGCTAACAGTGGTACGGGGTATAACAGCGCAGGTGAGTGGGCGCTAACAGTGGTACGGGGTATAACAGCGCAGGTGAGTGGGCGCTAACAGTGGTACGGGGGGTAGCAGCGCAGGTGAGTGGGCGCTAACAGTGGTACGGGGTATAACAGCGCAGGTGAGTGGGCGCTAACAGTGGTACGGGGTATAACAGCGCAGGTGAGTGGGCGCTAACAGTGGTACGGGGTATAACAGCGCAGGTGAGTGGGCGCTAACAGTGGTACGGGGTATAACAGCGCAGGTGAGTGGGCGCTAACCGTGGTACGGGGTATAACAGCGCAGGTGAGTGGGCGCTAACAGTGGTACGGGGTATAACAGCGCAGGTGAGTGGGCGCTAACAGTGGTACGGGGTATAACAGCGCAGGTGAGTGGGCGCTAACAGTGGTACGGGGTGTAGCAGCGCAGGTGAGTGGGCGCTAACAGTGGTACGGGGTATACCAGCGCAGGTGAGTGGGCGCTAACAGTGGTACGGGGTGTAGCAGCGCAGGGGAGTGGGCGCTAACAGTGGTACGGGGTATAACAGCACATGTGAGTGGGCGCTAACAGTGGTACGGGGTATAACAGCGCAGGTGAGTGGGCGCTAACAGTGGTACGGGGTATAACAGCGCAGGTGAGTGGGCGCTAACAGTGGTACGGGGTATAACAGCGCAGGTGAGTGGGCGCTAACAGTGGTACGGGGTATAACAGCGCAGGTGAGTGGGCGCTAACAGTGGTACGGGGTATAACAGCGCAGGTGAGTGGGCGCTAACAGTGGTACGGGGTATAACAGCGCAGGTGAGTGGGCGCTAACAGTGGTACGGGGTATAACAGCGCAGGTGAGTGGGCGCTAACAGTGGTACGGGGTATAACAGCGCAGGTGAGTGGGCGCTAACAGTGGTACGGGGTATAACAGCGCAGGTGAGTGGGCGCTAACAGTGGTACGGGGTATAACAGCGCAGGTGAGTGGGCGCTAACAGTGGTACGGGGTATAACAGCGCATGTGAGTGGGCGCTAACAGTGGTACGGGGTGTAGCAGCGCAGGTGAGTGGGCGCTAACAGTGGTACGGGGTATAACAGCGCAGGTGAGTGGGCGATAACAGTGGTACGGGGTGTAGCAGCGCAGGTGAGTGGGCGCTAACAGTGGTACGGGGTATAACAGCGCAGGTGAGTGGGCGCTAACAGTGGTACGGGGTGTAGCAGCGCAGGTGAGTGGGCGCTAACAGTGGTACGGGGTGTAGCAGCGCAGGGGAGTGGGCGCTAACAGTGGTACGGGGTGTAGCAGCGCAGGTGAGTGGGCGCTAACAGTGGTACGGGGTATAACAGCGCAGGTGAGTGGGCGATAACAGTGGTACGGGGTGTAGCAGCGCAGGTGAGTGGGCGCTAACAGTGGTACGGGGTATAACAGCGCAGGTGAGTGGGCGCTAACAGTGGTACGGGGTGTAGCAGCGCAGGTGAGTGGGCGCTAACAGTGGTACGGGGTGTAGCAGCGCAGGGGAGTGGGCGCTAACAGTGGTACGGGGTATAACAGCGCAGGTGAGTGGGCGCTAACAGTGGTACGGGGTATAACAGCGCAGGTGAGTGGGCGCTAACAGTGGTACGGGGGGTAGCAGCGCAGGTGAGTGGGCGCTAACAGTGGTACGGGGTATAACAGCGCAGGTGAGTGGGCGCTAACAGTGGTACGGGGTATAACAGCGCAGGTGAGTGGGCGCTAACAGTGGTACGGGGGGTAGCAGCGCAGGTGAGTGGGCGCTAACAGTGGTACGGGGTATACCAGCGCAGGTGAGTGGGCGCTAACAGTGGTACGGGGTGTAGCAGCGCAGGTGAGTGGGCGCTAACAGTGGTACGGGGTATAACAGCACATGTGAGTGGGCGCTAACAGTGGTACGGGGTATAACAGCGCAGGTGAGTGGGCGCTAACAGTGGTACGGGGTATAACAGCGCAGGTGAGTGGGCGCTAACGGTGGTACGGGGTATAACAGCGCAGGTGAGTGGGCGCTAACAGTGGTACGGGGTATAACAGCGCAGGTGAGTGGGCGCTAACAGTGGTACGGGGTATAACAGCGCAGGTGAGTGGGCGCTAACAGTGGTACGGGGTATAACAGCGCATGTGAGTGGGCGCTAACAGTGGTACGGGGTGTAACAGCGCAGGTGAGTGGGCGCTAACAGTGGTACGGGGTATAACAGCGCAGGTGAGTGGGCGCTAACAGTGGTATGGGGTGTAACAGCGCAGGTGAGTGGGCGCTAACAGTGGTACGGGGTATAACAGCGCATGTGAGTGGGCGCTAACAGTGGTACGAGGTATAACAGCGCAGGTGAGTGGGCGCTAACAGTGGTACGGGGTGTAGCAGCGCAGGTGAGTGGGCGCTAACTGTGGTACGGGGTATAACAGCGCAGGTGAGTGGGCGCTAACAGTGGTACGGGGTATAACAGCGCAGGTGAGTGGGCGCTAACAGTGGTACGGGGTGTAGCAGCGCATGTGAGTGGGCGCTAACAGTGGTACGGGGTGTAGCAGCGCAGGTGAGTGGGCGCTAACAGTGGTACGGGGTATAACAGCGCAGGTGAGTGGGCGCTAACAGTGGTACGGGGTGTAGCAGCGCAGGTGAGTGGGCGCTAACTGTGGTACGGGGTATAACAGCGCAGGTGAGTGGGCGCTAACATTGGTACGGGGTATAACAGCGCAGGTGAGTGGGCGCTAACAGTGGTACGGGGTGTAGCAGCGCAGGTGAGTGGGCGCTAACAGTGGTACGGGGTATAACAGCGCGGGTGAGTGGGCGCTAACAGTGGTACGGGGTATAACAGCGCAGGTGAGTGGGCGCTAACAGTGGTACGGGGTATAACAGCGCAGGTGAGTGGGCGCTAACAGTGGTACGGGGTATAACAGCGCAGGTGAGTGGGCGCTAACAGTGGTACGGGGTATAACAGCGCAGGTGAGTGGGCGCTAACAGTGGTACGGGGGGTAGCAGCGCAGGTGAGTGGGCGCTAACAGTGGTACGGGGTATAACAGCACAGGTGAGTGGGCGCTAACAGTGGTACGGGGTGTAGCAGCGCAGGTGAGTGGGCGCTAACAGTGGTACGGGGTATAATAGCACATGTGAGTGGGCGCTAACAGTGGTACGGGGTATAACAGCGCAGGTGAGTGGGCGCTAACAGTGGTACGGGGTATAACAGCGCAGGTGAGTGGGCGCTAACAGTGGTACAGGGTATAACAGCACAGGTGAGTGGGCGCTAACAGTGGTACGGGGTATAACAGCGCATGTGAGTGGGCGCTAACAGTGGTCAGGGGTATAACAGCGCAGGTGAGTGGGCGCTAACAGTGGTACGGGGTGTAGCAGCGCAGGTGAGTGGGCGCTAACAGTGGTACGGGGTATTGCAGCGCAGGTGAGTGGGCGCTAACAGTGGTACGGGGTGTAACAGCGCAGGTGAGTGGGCGCTAACAGTGGTACGGGGTATAACAGCGCATGTGAGTGGGCGCTAACAGTGGTACGGGGTATAACAGCGCAGGTGAGTGGGCGCTAACAGTGGTACGGGGTATAACAGCGCATGTGAGTGGGCGCTAACAGTGGTACGAGGTATAACAGCGCATGTGAGTGGGCGCTAACAGTGGTACGAGGTATAACAGCGCAGGTGAGTGGGCGCTAACAGTGGTACGGGGTGTAGCAGCGCAGGTGAGTGGGCGCTAACTGTGGTACGGGGTATAACAGCGCGGGTGAGTGGGCGCTAACAGTGGTACGGGGTATAACAGCGCAGGTGAGTGGGCGCTAACAGTGGTACGGGGTATAACAGCGCAGGTGAGTGGGCGCTAACAGTGGTACGGGGTATAACAGCGCAGGTGAGTGGGCGCTAACAGTGGTACGGGGTATAACAGCGCAGGTGAGTGGGCGCTAACAGTGGTACGGGGGGTAGCAGCGCAGGTGAGTGGGCGCTAACAGTGGTACGGGGTATAACAGCACAGGTGAGTGGGCGCTAACAGTGGTACGGGGTGTAGCAGCGCAGGTGAGTGGGCGCTAACAGTGGTACGGGGTATAATAGCACATGTGAGTGGGCGCTAACAGTGGTACGGGGTATAACAGCGCAGGTGAGTGGGCGCTAACAGTGGTACGGGGTATAACAGCGCAGGTGAGTGGGCGCTAACAGTGGTACAGGGTATAACAGCGCAGGTGAGTGGGCGCTAACAGTGGTACGGGGTGTAGCAGCGCAGGTGAGTGGGCGCTAACTGTGGTACGGGGTATAACAGCGCAGGTGAGTGGGCGCTAACAGTGGTACGGGGTATAACAGCGCATGTGAGTGGGCGCTAACAGTGGTCAGGGGTATAACAGCGCAGGTGAGTGGGCGCTAACAGTGGTACGGGGTGTAGCAGCGCAGGTGAGTGGGCGCTAACAGTGGTACGGGGTATTGCAGCGCAGGTGAGTGGGCGCTAACAGTGGTACGGGGTGTAACAGCGCAGGTGAGTGGGCGCTAACAGTGGTACGGGGTATAACAGCGCATGTGAGTGGGCGCTAACAGTGGTACGGGGTATAACAGCGCAGGTGAGTGGGCGCTAACAGTGGTACGGGGTATAACAGCGCATGTGAGTGGGCGCTAACAGTGGTACGAGGTATAACAGCGCATGTGAGTGGGCGCTAACAGTGGTACGAGGTATAACAGCGCAGGTGAGTGGGCGCTAACAGTGGTACGGGGTGTAGCAGCGCAGGTGAGTGGGCGCTAACTGTGGTACGGGGTATAACAGCGCAGGTGAGTGGGCGCTAACAGTGGTACGGGGTATAACAGCGCAGGTGAGTGGGCGCTAACAGTGGTACGGGGTGTAGCAGCGCAGGGGAGTGGGCGCTAACAGTGGTACGGGGTATAACAGCGCAGGTGAGTGGGCGCTAACAGTGGTACGGGGTATAACAGCGCAGGTGAGTGGGCGCTAACAGTGGTACGGGGTATAACAGCGCAGGTGAATGGGCGCTGACAGTGGTACGGGGTATACCAGCGCATGTGAGTGGGCGCTAACAGTGGCACGGGGTATAACAGCGCAGGTGAGTGGGCGCTAACAGTGGTGCGGGTTATAACAGCGCAGGTGAGTGGGCGATAACAGTGGTACGGGGTGTAGCAGCGCAGGTGAGTGGGCGCTAACAGTGGTACGGGGTATAACAGCGCAGGTGAGTGGGCGCTAACAGTGGTACGGGGTGTAGCAGCGCAGGTGAGTGGGCGCTAACAGTGGTACGGGGTATAACAGCGCAGGTGAGTGGGCGCTAACAGTGGTACGGGGGGTAGCAGCGCAGGTGAATGGGCGCTAACAGTGGTACGGGGTGTAGCAGCGCAGGGGAGTGGGCGCTAACAGTGGTACGGGGTATAACAGCGCAGGTGAGTGGGCGCTAACAGTGGTACGGGGTATAACAGCGCAGGTGAGTGGGCGCTAACAGTGGTACGGGGGGTAGCAGCGCAGGTGAGTGGGCGCTAACAGTGGTACGGGGTATACCAGCGCAGGTGAGTGGGCGCTAACAGTGGTACGGGGTGTAGCAGCGCAGGGGAGTGGGCGCTAACAGTGGTACGGGGTATAACAGCACATGTGAGTGGGCGCTAACAGTGGCACGGGGTATAACAGCGCAGGTGAGTGGGCGCTAACAGTGGTACGGGGTATAACAGCGCAGGTGAGTGGGCGCTAACAGTGGTACGGGGTATAACAGCGCAGGTGAGTGGGCGCTAACAGTGGTACGGGGTATAACAGCGCAGGTGAGTGGGCGCTAACAGTGGTACGGGGTATAACAGCGCAGGTGAGTGGGCGCTAACAGTGGTACGGGGTATAACAGCGCATGTGAGTGGGCGCTAACAGTGGTACGGGGTGTAGCAGCGCAGGTGAGTGGGCGCTAACAGTGGTACGGGGTATAACAGCGCAGGTGAGTGGGCGATAACAGTGGTACGGGGTGTAGCAGCGCAGGTGAGTGGGCGCTAACAGTGGTACGGGGTATAACAGCGCAGGTGAGTGGGCGCTAACAGTGGTACGGGGTGTAGCAGCGCAGGTGAGTGGGCGCTAACAGTGGTACGGGGTGTAGCAGCGCAGGGGAGTGGGCGCTAACAGTGGTACGGGGTATAACAGCGCAGGTGAGTGGGCGCTAACAGTGGTACGGGGTATAACAGCGCAGGTGAGTGGGCGCTAACAGTGGTACGGGGGGTAGCAGCGCAGGTGAGTGGGCGCTAACAGTGGTACGGGGTATACCAGCGCAGGTGAGTGGGCGCTAACAGTGGTACGGGGTGTAGCAGCGCAGGTGAGTGGGCGCTAACAGTGGTACGGGGTATAACAGCACATGTGAGTGGGCGCTAACAGTGGTACGGGGTATAACAGCGCAGGTGAGTGGGCGCTAACAGTGGTACGGGGTATAACAGCGCAGGTGAGTGGGCGCTAACGGTGGTACGGGGTATAACAGCGCAGGTGAGTGGGCGCTAACAGTGGTACGGGGTATAACAGCGCAGGTGAGTGGGCGCTAACAGTGGTACGGGGTATAACAGCGCAGGTGAGTGGGCGCTAACAGTGGTACGGGGTATAACAGCGCATGTGAGTGGGCGCTAACAGTGGTACGGGGTGTAACAGCGCAGGTGAGTGGGCGCTAACAGTGGTACGGGGTATAACAGCGCAGGTGAGTGGGCGCTAACAGTGGTATGGGGTGTAACAGCGCAGGTGAGTGGGCGCTAACAGTGGTACGGGGTATAACAGCGCATGTGAGTGGGCGCTAACAGTGGTACGAGGTATAACAGCGCAGGTGAGTGGGCGCTAACAGTGGTACGGGGTGTAGCAGCGCAGGTGAGTGGGCGCTAACTGTGGTACGGGGTATAACAGCGCAGGTGAGTGGGCGCTAACAGTGGTACGGGGTATAACAGCGCAGGTGAGTGGGCGCTAACAGTGGTACGGGGTGTAGCAGCGCAGGTGAGTGGGCGCTAACAGTGGTACGGGGTGTAGCAGCGCAGGTGAGTGGGCGCTAACAGTGGTACGGGGTATAACAGCGCAGGTGAGTGGGCGCTAACAGTGGTACGGGGTGTAGCAGCGCAGGTGAGTGGGCGCTAACGGTGGTACGGGGTATAACAGCGCAGGTGAGTGGGCGCTAACATTGGTACGGGGTATAACAGCGCAGGTGAGTGGGCGCTAACAGTGGTACGGGGTGTAGCAGCGCAGGTGAGTGGGCGCTAACAGTGGTACGGGGTATAACAGCGCGGGTGAGTGGGCGCTAACAGTGGTACGGGGTATAACAGCGCAGGTGAGTGGGCGCTAACAGTGGTACGGGGTATAACAGCGCAGGTGAGTGGGCGCTAACAGTGGTACGGGGTATAACAGCGCAGGTGAGTGGGCGCTAACAGTGGTACGGGGTATAACAGCGCAGGTGAGTGGGCGCTAACAGTGGTACGGGGGGTAGCAGCGCAGGTGAGTGGGCGCTAACAGTGGTACGGGGTATAACAGCGCAGGTGAGTGGGCGCTAACAGTGGTACGGGGTGTAGCAGCGCAGGTGAGTGGGCGCTAACAGTGGTACGGGGTATAATAGCACATGTGAGTGGGCGCTAACAGTGGTACGGGGTATAACAGCGCAGGTGAGTGGGCGCTAACAGTGGTACGGGGTATAACAGCGCAGGTGAGTGGGCGCTAACAGTGGTACGGGGTATAACAGCACAGGTGAGTGGGCGCTAACAGTGGTACGGGGTATAACAGCGCATGTGAGTGGGCGCTAACAGTGGTACGGGGTATAACAGCGCAGGTGAGTGGGCGCTAACAGTGGTACGGGGTGTAGCAGCGCAGGTGAGTGGGCGCTAACAGTGGTACGGGGTATTGCAGCGCAGGTGAGTGGGCGCTAACAGTGGTACGGGGTGTAACAGCGCAGGTGAGTGGGCGCTAACAGTGGTACGGGGTATAACAGCGCATGTGAGTGGGCGCTAACAGTGGTACGGGGTATAACAGCGCAGGTGAGTGGGTGCTAACAGTGGTACGGGGTATAACAGCGCAGGTGAGTGGGCGCTAACAGTGGTACGAGGTATAACAGCGCATGTGAGTGGGCGCTAACAGTGGTACGAGGTATAACAGCGCAGGTGAGTGGGCGCTAACAGTGGTACGGGGTGTAGCAGCGCAGGTGAGTGGGCGCTAACTGTGGTACGGGGTATAACAGCGCAGGTGAGTGGGCGCTAACAGTGGTACGGGGTATAACAGCGCAGGTGAGTGGGCGCTAACAGTGGTACGGGGTGTAGCAGCGCAGGGGAGTGGGCGCTAACAGTGGTACGGGGTATAACAGCGCAGGTGAGTGGGCGCTAACAGTGGTACGGGGTATAACAGCGCAGGTGAGTGGGCGCTAACAGTGGTACGGGGTATAACAGCGCAGGTGAATGGGCGCTGACAGTGGTACGGGGTATACCAGCGCATGTGAGTGGGCGCTAACAGTGGTACGGGGTATAACAGCGCAGGTGAGTGGGCGCTAACAGTGGTGCGGGTTATAACAGCGCAGGTGAGTGGGCGATAACAGTGGTATGGGGTGTAGCAGCGCAGGTGAGTGGGCGCTAACAGTGGTACGGGGTATAACAGCGCAGGTGAGTGGGCGCTAACAGTGGTACGGGGTGTAGCAGCGCAGGTGAGTGGGCGCTAACAGTGGTACGGGGTATAACAGCGCAGGTGAGTGGGCGCTAACAGTGGTACGGGGGGTAGCAGCGCAGGTGAATGGGCGCTAACAGTGGTACGGGGTGTAGCAGCGCAGGTGAGTGGGCGCTAACAGTGGTACGGGGTATAACAGCGCAGGTGAGTGGGCGCTAACAGTGGTACGGGGTATAACAGCGCAGGTGAGTGGGCGCTAACAGTGGTACGGGGGGTAGCAGCGCAGGTGAGTGGGCGCTAACAGTGGTACGGGGTATACCAGCGCATGTGAGTGGGCGCTAACAGTGGTACGGGGTGTAGCAGCGCAGGGGAGTGGGCGCTAACAGTGGTACGGGGTATAACAGCACATGTGAGTGGGCGCTAACAGTGGTACGGGGTATAACAGCGCAGGTGAGTGGGCGCTAACAGTGGTACGGGGTATAACAGCGCAGGTGAGTGGGCGCTAACAGTGGTACGGGGTATAACAGCGCAGGTGAGTGGGCGCTAACAGTGGTACGGGGTATAACAGCGCAGGTGAGTGGGCGCTAACAGTGGTACGGGGTATAACAGCGCAGGTGAGTGGGCGCTAACAGTGGTACGGGGTATAACAGCGCAGGTGAGTGGGCGCTAACAGTGGTACGGGGTATAACAGCGCAGGTGAGTGGGCGCTAACAGTGGTACGGGGTATAACAGCGCAGGTGAGTGGGCGCTAACAGTGGTACGGGGTATAACAGCGCAGGTGAGTGGGCGCTAACAGTGGTACGGGGTATAACAGCGCAGGTGAGTGGGCGCTAACAGTGGTACGGGGTATAACAGCGCATGTGAGTGGGCGCTAACAGTGGTACGGGGTGTAGCAGCGCAGGTGAGTGGGCGCTAACAGTGGTACGGGGTATAACAGCGCAGGTGAGTGGGCGCTAACAGTGGTACGGGGTGTAGCAGCGCAGGTGAGTGGGCGCTAACAGTGGTACGGGGTATAACAGCGCAGGTGAGTGGGCGCTAACAGTGGTACGGGGTGTAGCAGCGCAGGTGAGTGGGCGCTAACAGTGGTACGGGGTGTAGCAGCGCAGGGGAGTGGGCGCTAACAGTGGTACGGGGTATAACAGCGCAGGTGAGTGGGCGCTAACAGTGGTACGGGGTATAACAGCGCAGGTGAGTGGGCGCTAACAGTGGTACGGGGGGTAGCAGCGCAGGTGAGTGGGCGCTAACAGTGGTACGGGGTATACCAGCGCAGGTGAGTGGGCGCTAACAGTGGTACGGGGTGTAGCAGCGCAGGTGAGTGGGCGCTAACAGTGGTACGGGGTATAACAGCACATGTGAGTGGGCGCTAACAGTGGTACGGGGTATAACAGCGCAGGTGAGTGGGCGCTAACAGTGGTACGGGGTATAACAGCGCAGGTGAGTGGGCGCTAACGGTGGTACGGGGTATAACAGCGCAGGTGAGTGGGCGCTAACAGTGGTACGGGGTATAACAGCGCAGGTGAGTGGGCGCTAACAGTGGTACGGGTATAACAGCGCAGGTGAGTGGGCGCTAACAGTGGTACGGGGTATAACAGCGCATGTGAGTGGGCGCTAACAGTGGTACGGGGTGTAACAGCGCAGGTGAGTGGGCGCTAACAGTGGTACGGGGTATAACAGCGCAGGTGAGTGGGCGCTAACAGTGGTATGGGGTGTAACAGCGCAGGTGAGTGGGCGCTAACAGTGGTACGGGGTGTAGCAGCGCAGGTGAGTGGGCGCTAACAGTGGTACGGGGTATAACAGCGCAGGTGAGTGGGCGCTAACAGTGGTACGGGGTATAACAGCGCAGGTGAGTGGGCGCTAACAGTGGTACGGGGTATAACAGCGCATGTGAGTGGGCGCTAACAGTGGTACGGGGTGTAACAGCGCAGGTGAGTGGGCGATAACAGTGGTACGGGGTGTAGCAGCGCAGGTGAGTGGGCGCTAACAGTGGTACGGGGTATAACAGCGCAGGTGAGTGGGCGCTAACAGTGGTACGGGGTATAACAGCGCAGGTGAGTGGGCGCTAACAGTTGTACGGGGTATAACAGCGCAGGTGAGTGGGCGCTAACAGTGGTACGGGGTATAACAGCGCATGTGAGTGGGCGCTAACAGTGGTACGGGGTGTAACAGCGCAGGTGAGTGGGCGCTAACAGTGGTACGGGGTATAACAGCGCAGGTGAGTGGGCGCTAACAGTGGTATGGGGTGTAACAGCGCAGGTGAGTGGGCGCTAACAGTGGTACGGGGTGTAGCAGCGCAGGTGAGTGGGCGCTAACAGTGGTACGGGGTATAACAGCGCAGGTGAGTGGGCGCTAACAGTGGTACGGGGTATAACAGCGCAGGTGAGTGGGCGCTAACAGTGGTACGGGGTATAACAGCGCATGTGAGTGGGCGCTAACAGTGGTACGGGGTGTAACAGCGCAGGTGAGTGGGCGCTAACAGTGGTGCGGGGTGTAGCAGCGCAGGTGAGTGGGCGCTAACAGTGGTACGGGGTATAACAGCGCAGGTGAGTGGGCGCTAACAGTGGTACGGGGTATAACAGCGCAGGTGAGTGGGCGCTAACAGTGGTACGGGGTATAACAGCGCATGTGAGTGGGCGCTAACAGTGGTACGGGGTGTAGCAGCGCAGGTGAGTGGGCGCTAACAGTGGTACGGGGTATTGCAGCGCAGGTGAGTGGGCGCTAACAGTGGTACGGGGTGTAACAGCGCAGGTGAGTGGGCGCTAACAGTGGTACGGGGTATAACAGCGCATGTGAGTGGGCGCTAACAGTGGTACGAGGTATAACAGCGCAGGTGAATGGGCGCTGACAGTGGTACGGGGTATACCAGCGCAGGTGAGTGGGCGCTAACAGTGGTACGGGGTATAACAGCGCAGGTGAGTGGGCGCTAACAGTGGTGCGGGTTATAACAGCGCAGGTGAGTGGGCGATAACAGTGGTACGGGGTGTAGCAGCGCAGGTGAGTGGGCGCTAACAGTGGTACGGGGTATAACAGCGCAGGTGAGTGGGCGCTAACAGTGGTACGGGGTGTAGCAGCGCAGGTGAGTGGGCGATAACAGTGGTACGGGGTGTAGCAGCGCAGGTGAGTGGGCGCTAACAGTGGTACGGGGTATAACAGCGCAGGTGAGTGGGCGCTAACAGTGGTACGGGGTATAACAGCGCAGGTGAGTGGGCGCTAACAGTGGTACGGGGTATAACAGCGCAGGTGAGTGGGCGCTAACAGTGGTACGGGGTGTAGCAGCGCAGGGGAGTGGGCGCTAACAGTGGTACGGGGTATAACAGCGCAGGTGAGTGGGCGCTAACAGTGGTACGGGGTATAACAGCGCAGGTGAGTGGGCGCTAACAGTGGTACGGGGTATAACAGCGCATGTGTGTGGGCGCTAACAGTGGTACGGGGGGTAGCAGCGCAGGTGAGTGGGCGCTAACAGTGGTACGGGGTGTAGCAGCGCAGGGGAGTGGGCGCTAACAGTGGTACGGGGGGTAGCAGCGCAGGGGAGTGGGCGCTAACAGTGGTACGGGGTATAACAGCGCAGGTGAGTGGGCGCTAACAGTGGTACGGGGTATAACAGCGCAGGTGAGTGGGCGCTAACAGTGGTACGGGGTATAACAGCGCAGGTGAGTGGGCGCTAACAGTGGTACGGGGGGTAGCAGCGCAGGTGAGTGGGCGCTAACAGTGGTACGGGGTATAACAGCGCAGGTGAGTGGGCGCTAACAGTGGTACGGGGGGTAGCAGCGCAGGTGAGTGGGCGCTAACAGTGGTACGGGGTATAACAGCGCAGGTGAGTGGGCGCTAACAGTGGTACGGGGGGTAGCAGCGCAGGTGAGTGGGCGCTAACAGTGGTACGGGGTATAACAGCGCAGGTGAGTGGGCGCTAACAGTGGTACGGGGTGTAGCAGCGCAGGTGAGTGGGCGCTAACAGTGGTACGGGGTATAACAGCACATGTGAGTGGGCGCTAACAGTGGTACGGGGTATAACAGCGCAGGTGAGTGGGCGCTAACAGTGGTACGGGGGGTAGCAGCGCAGGTGAGTGGGCGCTAACAGTGGTACGGGGTATAACAGCGCAGGTGAGTGGGCGCTAACAGTGGTACGGGGTGTAGCAGCGCAGGTGAGTGGGCGCTAACAGTGGTACGGGGTATAACAGCACATGTGAGTGGGCGCTAACAGTGGTACGGGGTATAACAGCGCAGGTGAGTGGGCGCTAACAGTGGTACGGGGTATAACAGCGCAGGTGAGTGGGCGCTAACAGTGGTACGGGGTATAACAGCGCAGGTGAGTGGGCGCTAACAGTGGTACGGGGTATAACAGCGCATGTGAGTGAACGCTAACAGTGGTACGGGGTATAACAGCGCAGGTGAGTGGGCGCTAACAGTGGTACGGGGTGTAGCAGCGCAGGTGAGTGGGCGCTAACAGTGGTACGGGGTATTGCAGCGCAGGTGAGTGGGCGCTAACAGTGGTACGGGGTGTAACAGCGCAGGTGAGTGGGCGCTAACAGTGGTACGGGGTATAACAGCGCATGTGAGTGGGCGCTAACAGTGGTACGAGGTATAACAGCGCAGGTGAGTGGGCGCTAACAGTGGTACGGGGTATAACAGCGCATGTGTGTGGGCGCTAACAGTGGTACGGGGGGTAGCAGCGCAGGTGAGTGGGCGCTAACAGTGGTACGGGGTGTAGCAGCGCAGGGGAGTGGGCGCTAACAGTGGTACGGGGGGTAGCAGCGCAGGGGAGTGGGCGCTAACAGTGGTACGGGGTATAACAGCGCAGGTGAGTGGGCGCTAACAGTGGTACGGGGTATAACAGCGCAGGTGAGTGGGCGCTAACAGTGGTACGGGGTATAACAGCGCAGGTGAGTGGGCGCTAACAGTGGTACGGGGGGTAGCAGCGCAGGTGAGTGGGCGCTAACAGTGGTACGGGGTATAACAGCGCAGGTGAGTGGGCGCTAACAGTGGTACGGGGGGTAGCAGCGCAGGTGAGTGGGCGCTAACAGTGGTACGGGGTATAACAGCGCAGGTGAGTGGGCGCTAACAGTGGTACGGGGGGTAGCAGCGCAGGTGAGTGGGCGCTAACAGTGGTACGGGGTATAACAGCGCAGGTGAGTGGGCGCTAACAGTGGTACGGGGTGTAGCAGCGCAGGTGAGTGGGCGCTAACAGTGGTACGGGGTATAACAGCACATGTGAGTGGGCGCTAACAGTGGTACGGGGTATAACAGCGCAGGTGAGTGGGCGCTAACAGTGGTACGGGGGGTAGCAGCGCAGGTGAGTGGGCGCTAACAGTGGTACGGGGTATAACAGCGCAGGTGAGTGGGCGCTAACAGTGGTACGGGGTGTAGCAGCGCAGGTGAGTGGGCGCTAACAGTGGTACGGGGTATAACAGCACATGTGAGTGGGCGCTAACAGTGGTACGGGGTATAACAGCGCAGGTGAGTGGGCGCTAACAGTGGTACGGGGTATAACAGCGCAGGTGAGTGGGCGCTAACAGTGGTACGGGGTATAACAGCGCAGGTGAGTGGGCGCTAACAGTGGTACGGGGTATAACAGCGCATGTGAGTGAACGCTAACAGTGGTACGGGGTATAACAGCGCAGGTGAGTGGGCGCTAACAGTGGTACGGGGTGTAGCAGCGCAGGTGAGTGGGCGCTAACAGTGGTACGGGGTATTGCAGCGCAGGTGAGTGGGCGCTAACAGTGGTACGGGGTGTAACAGCGCAGGTGAGTGGGCGCTAACAGTGGTACGGGGTATAACAGCGCATGTGAGTGGGCGCTAACAGTGGTACGAGGTATAACAGCGCAGGTGAATGGGCGCTGACAGTGGTACGGGGTATACCAGCGCAGGTGAGTGGGCGCTAACTGTGGTACGGGGTATAACAGCGCAGGTGAGTGGGCGCTAACAGTGGTGCGGGTTATAACAGCGCAGGTGAGTGGGCGATAACAGTGGTACGGGGTGTAGCAGCGCAGGTGAGTGGGCGCTAACAGTGGTACGGGGTATAACAGCGCAGGGGAGTGGGCGCTAACAGTGGTACGGGGTGTAGCAGCGCAGGTGAGTGGGCGCTAACAGTGGTACGGGGTGTAGCAGCGCAGGTGAGTGGGCGCTAACAGTGGTACGGGGTATAACAGCGCAGGTGAGTGGGCGCTAACAGTGGTACGGGGTATAACAGCGCATGTGAGTGGGCGCTAACAGTGGTACGGGGTATAACAGCGCAGGTGAGTGGGCGCTAACAGTGGTACGGGGTATAACATCGCAGGTGAGTGGGCGCTAACAGTGGTACGGGGTATAACAGCGCAGGTGAGTGGGCGCTAACAGTGGTACGGGGTATAACAGCGCAGGTGAGTGGGCGCTAACAGTGGTACGGGGTATAACAGCGCAGGTGAGTGGGCGCTAACAGTGGTACGGGGTATAACAGCGCAGGGGAGTGGGCGCTAACAGTGGTACGGGGTATAACAGCGCAGGTGAGTGGGCGCTAACAGTGGTACGGGGTATAACAGCGCAGGTGAGTGGGCGCTAACAGTGGTACGGGGTGTAGCAGCGCAGGTGAGTGGGCGCTAACAGTGGTACGGGGTGTAGCAGCGCAGGGGAGTGGGCGCTAACAGTGGTACGGGGTATAACAGCGCAGGTGAGTGGGCGCTAACAGTGGTACGGGGTATAACAGCGCAGGTGAGTGGGCGCTAACAGTGGTACGGGGTATAACAGCGCAGGTGAGTGGGCGCTAACAGTGGTACGGGGGGTAGCAGCGCAGGTGAGTGGGCGCTAACAGTGGTACGGGGTATAACAGCGCAGGTGAGTGGGCGCTAACAGTGGTACGGGGTGTAGCAGCGCAGGTGAGTGGGCGCTAACAGTGGTACGGGGTGTAGCAGCGCAGGGGAGTGGGCGCTAACAGTGGTACGGGGTATAACAGCACAGGTGAGTGGGCGCTAACAGTGGTACGGGGTATAACAGCGCAGGTGAGTGGGCGCTAACAGTGGTACGGGGTATAACAGCGCAGGTGAGTGGGCGCTAACAGTGGTACGGGGGGTAGCAGCGCAGGTGAGTGGGCGCTAACAGTGGTACGGGGTATAACAGCGCAGGTGAGTGGGCGCTAACAGTGGTACGGGGTATAACAGCGCAGGTGAGTGGGCGCTAACAGTGGTACGGGGTATAACAGCGCAGGGGAGTGGGCGCTAACAGTGGTACGGGGTGTAGCAGCGCAGGTGAGTGGGCGCTAACAGTGGTACGGGGTGTAGCAGCGCAGGGGAGTGGGCGCTAACAGTGGTACGGGGTATAACAGCGCATGTGAGTGGGCGCTAACAGTGGTACGGGGTATAACAGCGCAGGTGAGTGGGCGCTAACAGTGGTACGGGGTATAACAGCGCAGGTGAGTGGGCGCTAACAGTGGTACGGGGGGTAGCAGCGCAGGTGAGTGGGCGCTAACAGTGGTACGGGGTATAACAGCGCAGGTGAGTGGGCGCTAACAGTGGTACGGGGGGTAGCAGCGCAGGTGAGTGGGCGCTAACAGTGGTACGGGGTATAACAGCGCAGGTGAGTGGGCGCTAACAGTGGTACGGGGTGTAGCAGCGCAGGTGAGTGGGCGCTAACAGTGGTACGGGGTATAACAGCACATGTGAGTGGGCGCTGACAGTGGTACGGGGTATAACAGCGCAGGTGAGTGGGCGCTAATAGTGGTACGGGGGGTAGCAGCGCAGGTGAGTGGGCGCTAACAGTGGTACGGGGTATAACAGCGCAGGGGAGTGGGCGCTAACAGTGGTACGGGGTGTAGCAGCGCAGGTGAGTGGGCGCTAACAGTGGTACGGGGTGTAGCAGCGCAGGGGAGTGGGCGCTAACAGTGGTACGGGGTGTAGCAGCGCAGGTGAGTGGGCGCTAACAGTGGTACGGGGTATAACAGCACATGTGAGTGGGCGCTGACAGTGGTACGGGGTATAACAGCGCAGGTGAGTGGGCGCTAATAGTGGTACGGGGGGTAGCAGCGCAGGTGAGTGGGCGCTAACAGTGGTACGGGGTATAACAGCGCAGGTGAGTGGGCGCTAACAGTGGTACGGGGTGTAGCAGCGCAGGTGAGTGGGCGCTAACAGTGGTACGGGGTATAACAGCACATGTGAGTGGGCGCTAACAGTGGTACGGGGTATAACAGCGCAGGTGAGTGGGCGCTAACAGTGGTACGGGGTGTAGCAGCGCAGGTGAGTGGGCGCTAACAGTGGTACGGGGTATAACAGTGCAGGTGAGTGGGCGCTAACAGTGGTACGGGGTATAACAGCGCAGGTGAGTGGGCGCTAACAGTGGTACGGGGTATAACAGCGCAGGTGAGTGGGCGCTAACAGTGGTACGGGGTGTAGCAGCGCAGGTGAGTGGGCGCTAACAGTGGTACGGGGTATAACAGCGCAGGTGAGTGGGCGCTAACAGTGGTACGGGGTGTAGCAGCGCATGTGAGTGGGCGCTAACAGTGGTACGGGGTATAACAGCGCATGTGGGTGGGCGCTAACAGTGGTACGGGGTGTAGCAGCGCAGGTGAGTGGGCGCTAACAGTGGTACGGGGTATAACAGCGCAGGTGAGTGGGCGCTAACAGTGGTACGGGGTGTAGCAGCGCATGTGAGTGGGCGCTAACAGTGGTACGGGGTATAACAGCACATATGAGTGGGCGCTAACAGTGGTACGGGGTATAACAGCGTAGGTGAGTGGGCGCTAACAGTGGTACGGGGTATAACAGCGCAGGTGAGTGGGCGCTAACAGTGGTACGGGGTATAACAGCGCATGTGGGTGGGCGCTAACAGTGGTACGGGGTGTAGCAGCGCAGGTGAGTGGGCGCTAACAGTGGTACGGGGTATAACAGCGCAGGTGAGTGGGCGCTAACAGTGGTACGGGGTGTAGCAGCGCATGTGAGTGGGCGCTAACAGTGGTACGGGGTATAACAGCACATATGAGTGGGCGCTAACAGTGGTACGGGGTATAACAGCGTAGGTGAGTGGGCGCTAACAGTGGTACGGGTATAACAGCGCAGGTGCGTGGGCGCTAACAGTGGTACGGGGTATAACAGCGCAGGTGAGTGGGCGCTAACAGTGGTACGGGGTATAACAGTGCAGGTGAGTGGGCGCTAACAGTGGTACGGGGTATAACAGCGCATGTGAGTGGGCGCTAACAGTGGTACGGGGTGTAGCAGCGCAGGTGAGTGGGCGCTAACAGTGGTACGGGGTATAACAGCGCAGGTGAGTGGGCGCTAACAGTGGTACGGGGTGTAGCAGCGCAAGTGAGTGGGCGCTAACAGTGGTACGGGGTATAACAGCGCAGGTGAGTGGGCGCTAACAGTGGTACGGGGTGTAGCAGCGCAGGTGCGTGGGCGCTAACAGTGGTACGGGGTATAACAGCGCAGGTGAGTGGGCGCTAACAGTGGTACGGGGTGTAGCAGCGCAGGTGAGTGGGCGCTAACAGTGGTACGGGGTATAACAGCGCAGGTGAGTGGGCGCTAACCGTGGTATGGGGTATAACAGCGCAAGTGAGTGGGCGCTAACGGTGGTACGGGTTGTAGCAGCGCAGGTGAGTGGGCGCTAACAGTGGTACGGGGTGTAGCAGCGCAGGGGAGTGGGCGCTAACAGTGGTACGGGGTATGACAGCGCAGGTGAGTGGGCGCTAACAATCGTACGGGGTGTAGCAGCGCAGGTGAGTGGGCGCTAACAGTGGTACGGGGTATAACAGCGCAGGGGAGTGGGCGCTAACAGTGGTACGGGGTGTAGCAGCGCAGGTGAGTGGGCGCTAAGAGTGGTACGGGGTATTGCAGCGCAGGTGAGTGGGCGCTAACAGTGGTACGGGGTATAACAACGCAGGTGAGTGGGCGCTAACAGTGGTACGGGGTATAACAGCGCATGTGAGTGGGCGCTAACAGTGGTACGGGGTATAACAGCGCAGGTGAGTGGGCGCTAACAGTGGTACGGGGTATAACAGCGCAGGTGAGTGGGCGCTAACAGTGGTACGGGGGTATAACAGCGCAGGTGAGTGGGCGCTAACAGTGGTACGGGTTATAACAGCGCAGGTGAGTGGGCGCTAACAGTGGTACGGGGTGTAGCAGCGCAGGGGAGTGGGCGCTAACAGTGGTACGGGGCATAACAGCGCAGGTGAGTGGGCGCTAACAGTGGTACGGGGTGTAGCAGCGCAGGTGAGTGGGCGCTAACAGTGGTACGGGGTATAACAGCGCAGGGGAGTGGGCGCTAACAGTGGTACGGGGGGTAGCAGCGCAGGTGAGTGGGCGCTAACAGTGGTACGGGGTATAACAGCGCAGGTGAGTGGGCGCTAACAGTGGTACGGGTTATTGCAACGCAGGTGAGTGGGCGCTAACAGTGGTACGGGGTATAACAGCGCATGTGAGTGGGCGCTAACAGTGGAATGGGGTATAACAGCGCAGGTGAGTGGTCGCTAACAGTGGTACGGGGTATAACAGCGCAGGTGAGTGGGCGCTAACAGTGGTACGGGGTATAACAGCACAGGTGAGTGGGCGCTAACAGTGGTACGGGGTATAACAGCACAGGTGAGTGGGCGCTAACAGTGGTACGGGGTGTAGCAGCGCAGGTGAGTGGGCGCTAACAGTGGTACGGGGTATAACAGCACATATGAGTGGGCGCTAACAGTGGTACGGGGTATAACAGCGCACGTGAATGGGCGCTAACAGTGGTACGGGGTATAACAGCGCAGGTGAGTGGGCGCTAACAGTGGTACGGGGTGTAGCAGCGCAGGTGAGTGGGCGCTAACAGTGGTACGGGGTGTAGCAGCGCAGGTGAGTGGGCGCTAACAGTGGTACGGGGTGTAGCAGCGCAGGTGAGTGGGCGCTAACAGTGGTACGGGGTGTAGCAGCGCAGGTGAGTGGGCGCTAACAGTGGTACGGGGTGTAGCAGCGCAGGTGAGTGGGCGCTAACAGTGGTACGGGGTATAACAGCGCAGGTGAGTGGGCGCTAACAGTGGTACGGGGTGTAGCAGCGCAGGTGAGTGGGCGCTAACAGTGGTACGGGGTATAACAGCGCAGGTGAGTGGGCGCTAACAGTGGTACGGGTTATTGCAACGCAGGTGAGTGGGCGCTAACAGTGGTACGGGGTATAACAGCGCATGTGAGTGGGCGCTAACAGTGGAATGGGGTATAACAGCGCAGGTGAGTGGTCGCTAACAGTGGTACGGGGTATAACAGCGCATGTGAGTGGGCGCTAACAGTGGTACGGGGTATAACAGCGCAGGTGAGTGGGCGCTAACAGTGGTACGGGGTATAACAGCACAGGTGAGTGGGCGCTAACAGTGGTACGGGGTATAACAGCGCAGGTGAGTGGGCGCTAACAGTGGTGCGGGGTGTAGCAGCGCAGGTGAGTGGGCGCTAACAGTGGTACGGGGCATAACAGCGCAGGTGAGTGGGCGCTAACAGTGGTACGGGGTGTAGCAGCGCAGGTGAGTGGGCGCTAACAGTGGTACGGGGTATAACAGCGCAGGTGAGTGGGCGCTAACAGTGGTACGGGGGGTAGCAGCGCATGTGAGTGGGCGCTAACAGTGGTACGGGGTATAACAGCGCAGGTGAGTGGGCGCTAACAGTGGTACGGGTTATTGCAACGCAGGTGAGTGGGCGCTAACAGTGGTACGGGGTATAACAGCGCAGGTGAGTGGGCGCTAACAGTGGTACGGGGTATAACAGCGCAGGTGAGTGGGCGCTAACAGTGGTACGGGGGGTAGCAGCGCAGGTGAGTGGGCGCTAACAGTGGTACGGGGTATAACAGCGCAGGTGAGTGGGCGCTAACAGTGGTACGGGGTATAACAGCGCAGGTGAGTGGGCGCTAACAGTGGTACGGGGTATAACAGCGCAGGTGAGTGGGCGCTAACAGTGGTACGGGTTATTGCAACGCAGGTGAGTGGGCGCTAACAGTGGTACGGGGTATAACAGCGCATGTGAGTGGGCGCTAACAGTGGAATGGGGTATAACAGCGCAGGTGAGTGGTCGCTAACAGTGGTACGGGGTATAACAGCGCATGTGAGTGGGCGCTAACAGTGGTACGGGGTATAACAGCGCAGGTGAGTGGGCGCTAACAGTGGTACGGGGTATAACAGCACAGGTGAGTGGGCGCTAACAGTGGTACGGGGTATAACAGCGCAGGTGAGTGGGCGCTAACAGTGGTGCGGGGTGTAGCAGCGCAGGTGAGTGGGCGCTAACAGTGGTACGGGGCATAACAGCGCAGGTGAGTGGGCGCTAACAGTGGTACGGGGTGTAGCAGCGCAGGTGAGTGGGCGCTAACAGTGGTACGGGGTATAACAGCGCAGGTGAGTGGGCGCTAACAGTGGTACGGGTTATTGCAACGCAGGTGAGTGGGCGCTAACAGTGGTACGGGGTATAACAGCGCAGGTGAGTGGGCGCTAACAGTGGTACGGGGTATAACAGCGCAGGTGAGTGGGCGCTAACAGTGGTGCGGGGTGTAGCAGCGCAGGTGAGTGGGCGCTAACAGTGGTACGGGGCATAACAGCGCAGGTGAGTGGGCGCTAACAGTGGTACGGGGTGTAGCAGCGCAGGTGAGTGGGCGCTAACAGTGGTACGGGGTATAACAGCGCAGGTGAGTGGGCGCTAACAGTGGTACGGGGGGTAGCAGCGCATGTGAGTGGGCGCTAACAGTGGTACGGGGTATAACAGCGCAGGTGAGTGGGCGCTAACAGTGGTACGGGTTATTGCAACGCAGGTGAGTGGGCGCTAACAGTGGTACGAGGTATAACAGCGCAGGTGAGTGGGCGCTAACAGTGGTACGGGGTGTAGCAGCGCAGGTGAGTGGGCGCTAACAGTGGTACGGGGGGTAGCAGCGCAGGTGAGTGGGCGCTAACAGTGGTACGGGGTATAACAGCGCAGGTGAGTGGGCGCTAACAGTGGTACGGGTTATTGCAACGCAGGTGAGTGGGCGCTAACAGTGGTACGGGGTATAACAGCGCATGTGAGTGGGCGCTAACAGTGGAATGGGGTATAAAAGCGCAGGTGAGTGGTCGCTAACAGTGGTATGGGGTATAACAGCGCATGTGAGTGGGCGCTAACAGTGGTACGGGGTATAACAGCGCAGGTGAGTGGGCGCTAACAGTGGTACGGGGTATAACAGCACAGGTGAGTGGGCGCTAACAGTGGTACGGGGTGTAGCAGCGCAGGTGAGTGGGCGCTAACAGTGGTACGGGGTATAACAGCACATGTGAGTGGGCGCTAACAGTGGTACGGGTATAACAGCGCAGGTGAGTGGGCGCTAACAGTGGTACGGGGTATAACAGCGCAGGTGAGTGGGCGCTAACAGTGGTACGGGGTATAACAGCACAGGTGAGTGGGCGCTAACAGTGGTACGGGGTATAACAGTGCAGGTGAGTGGGCGCTAACAGTGGTACGGGGGGTAGCAGCGCAGGTGAGTGGGCGCTAACAGTGGTACGGGGTATAACAGCGCAGGTGAGTGGGCGCTAACAGTGGTACGGGGTATAACAGCGCAGGTGAGTGGGCGCTAACAGTGGTACGGGGTATAACAGCGCAGGTGAGTGGGCGCTAACAGTGGTATGGGGTATAACAGCGCAGGTGAGTGGGCGCTAACAGTGGTACGGGGTATAACAGCACAGGTGAGTGAGCGCTAACAGTGGTACGGGGTATAACAGCGCAGGTGAGTGGGCGCTAACAGTGGTACGGGGTATAACAGCGCAGGTGCGTGGGCGCTAACAGTGGTACGGGGTATAACAGCACATGTGAGTGGGCGCTAACAGTGGTACGGGGTATAACAGTGCAGGTGAGTGGGCGCTAACAGTGGTACGGGTATAACAGCGCAGGTGAGTGGGCGCTAACAGTGGTACGGGGTATAACAGCGCAGGTGAGTGGGCGCTAACAGTGGTACGGGGTATAACAGCGCAGGTGAGTGGGTGCTAACAGTGGTACGGGGTATAACAGTGCAGGTGAGTGGGCGCTAACAGTGGTACGGGGTATAACAGCGCAGGTGAGTGGGCGCTAACAGTGGTACGGGGTATAACAGCACAGGTGAGTGGGCGCTAACAGTGGTACGGGGTATAACAGCGCAGGTGAGTGGGCGCTAACAGTGGTACGGGGTATAACAGCGCATGTGAGTGGGCGCTAACAGTGGAATGGGGTATAACAGCGCAGGTGAGTGGGCGCTAACAGTGGTACGGGGTATAACAGCGCATGTGAGTGGGCGCTAACAGTGGTACGGGGTATAACAGCGCAGGTGAGTGGGCGCTAACAGTGGTACGGGGTATAACAGCACAGGTGAGTGGGCGCTAACAGTGGTACGGGGTATAACAACGCAGGTGAGTGGGCGCTAACAGTGGTGCGGGGTGTAGCAGCGCAGGTGAGTGGGCGCTAACAGTGGTACGGGGCATAACAGTGCAGGTGAGTGGGCGCTAACAGTGGTACGGGGTGTAGCAGCGCAGGTGAGTGGGCGCTAACAGTGGTACGGGGTATAACAGCGCAGGTGAGTGGGCGCTAACAGTGGTACGGGGGGTAGCAGCGCATGTGAGTGGGCGCTAACAGTGGTACGGGGTATAACAGCGCAGGTGAGTGGGCGCTAACAGTGGTACGGGTTATTGCAACGCAGGTGAGTGGGCGCTAACAGTGGTACGGGGTATAACAGCGCAGGTGAGTGGGCGCTAACAGTGGTACGGGGTATAACAGCGCAGGTGAGTGGGCGCTAACAGTGGTACGGGGGGTAGCAGCGCAGGTGAATGGGCGCTAACAGTGGTACGGGGTATAACAGCGCAGGTGAGTGGGCGCTAACAGTGGTACGGGGTATAACAGCGCAGGTGAGTGGGCGCTAACAGTGGTACGGGGTATAACAGCGCAGGTGAGTGGGCGCTAACAGTGGTACGGGGTATAACAGCGCATGTGAGTGGGCGCTAACAGTGGTACGGGGTATAACAGCGCAGGTGAGTGGGCGCTAACAGTGGTACGGGGTATAACAGCGCAGGTGAGTGGGCGCTAACAGTGGTACGGGGTATAACAGCGCAGGTGAGTGGGCGCTAACAGTGGTACGGGTTATAACAGCGCAGGTGAGTGGGCGCTAACAGTGGTACGGGGTGTAGCAGCGCAGGTGAGTGGGCGCTAACAGTGGTACGGGGCATAACAGCGCAGGTGAGTGGGTGCTAACAGTGGTACGGGGTGTAGCAGCGCAGGTGAGTGGTCGCTAACAGTGGTACGGGGTATAACAGCGCAGGTGAGTGGGCGCTAACAGTGGTACGGGGGGTAGCAGCGCAGGTGAGTGGGCGCTAACAGTGGTACGGGGTATAACAGAGCAGGTGAGTGGGCGCTAACAGTGGTACGGGGTATAACAGCGCAGGTGAGTGGGCGCTAACAGTGGTACGGGGTATAACAGCGCATGTGAGTGGGCGCTAACAGTGGAATGGGGTATAACAGCGCAGGTGAGTGGTCGCTAACAGTGGTATGGGGTATAACAGCTCATGTGAGTGGGCGCTAACAGTGGTACGGGGTATAACAGCGCAGGTGAGTGGGCGCTAACAGTGGTACGGGGTATAACAGCACAGGTGAGTGGGCGCTAACAGTGGTACGGGGTGTAGCAGCGCAGGTGAGTGGGCGCTAACAGTGGTACGGGGTATAACAGCACATGTGAGTGGGCGCTAACAGTGGTACGGGTATAACAGCGCAGGTGAGTGGGCGCTAACAGTGGTACGGGGTATAACAGCGCAGGTGAGTGGGCGCTAACAGTGGTACGGGGTATAACAGCACAGGTGAGTGGGCGCTAACAGTGGTACGGGGTATAACAGTGCAGGTGAGTGGGCGCTAACAGTGGTACGGGGGGTAGCAGCGCAGGTGAGTGGGCGCTAACAGTGGTACGGGGTATAACAGCGCAGGGGAGTGGGCGCTAACAGTTGTACGGGGTATAACAGCGCAGGTGAGTGGGCGCTAACAGTGGTACGGGGTATAACAGCGCAGGTGAGTGGGCGCTAACAGTGGTATGGGGTATAACAGCGCAGGTGAGTGGGCGCTAACAGTGGTACGGGGTATAACAGCACAGGTGAGTGAGCGCTAACAGTGGTACGGGGTATAACAGCGCAGGTGAGTGGGCGCTAACAGTGGTACGGGGTATAACAGCGCAGGTGAGTGGGCGCTAACAGTGGTACGGGGTGTAGCAGCGCAGTTGAGTGGGCGCTAACAGTGGTACGGGGTATAACAGCGCATGTGAGTGGGCGCTAACAGTGGTACGGGGTATAACAGCACATGTGAGTGGGCGCTAACAGTGGTACGGGGTATAACAGTGCAGGTGAGTGGGCGCTAACAGTGGTACGGTATAACAGCGCAGGTGAGTGGGCGCTAACAGTGGTACGGGGTATAACAGCGCAGGTGAGTGGGCGCTAACAGTGGTACGGGGTATAACAGCGCAGGTGAGTGGGTGCTAACAGTGGTACGGGGTATAACAGTGCAGGTGAGTGGGCGCTAACAGTGGTACGGGGTATAACAGCGCAGGTGAGTGGGCGCTAACAGTGGTACGGGGTATAACAGCACAGGTGAGTGGGCGCTAACAGTGGTACGGGGTATAACAGCGCAGGTGAGTGGGCGCCAACAGTGGTACGGGGTATAACAGCGCAGGTGAGTGGGCGCTAACAGTGGTACGGGGTGTAGCAGCGCAGGTGAGTGGGCGCTAACAGTGGTACGGGGTATAACAGCGCATGTGAGTGGGCGCTAACAGTGGTACGGGGTATAACAGCGCAGGTGAGTGGGCGCTAACAGTGGTACGGGGTATAACAGCGCAGGTGAGTGGGCGCTAACAGTTGTACGGGGTATAACAGCGCAGGTGAGTGGGCGCTAACAGTGGTACGGGGTATAACAGCGCAGGTGAGTGGGCGCTAACAGTGGTATGGGGTATAACAGCGCAGGTGAGTGGGCGCTAACAGTGGTACGGGGTATAACAGCACATATGAGTGGGCGCTAACAGTGGTACGGGGTATAACAGCGCAGGTGAGTGGGCGCTAACAGTGGTACGGGGTATAACAGCGCAGGTGCGTGGGCGCTAACAGTGGTACGGGGTATAACAGCACAGGTGAGTGGGCGCTAACAGTGGTACGGGGTATAACAGTGCAGGTGAGTGGGCGCTAACAGTGGTACGGGTATAACAGCGCAGGTGAGTGGGCGCTAACAGTGGTACGGGGTATAACAGCGCAGGTGAGTGGGCGCTAACAGTGGTACGGGGTATAACAGCGCAGGTGAGTGGGTGCTAACAGTGGTACGGGGTATAACAATGCAGGTGAGTGGGCGCTAACAGTGGTACGGGGTATAACAGCGCAGGTGAGTGGGCGCTAACAGTGGTACGGGGTATAACAGCACAGGTGAGTGGGCGCTAACAGTGGTACGGGGTATAACAGCGCAGGTGAGTGGGCGCTAACAGTGGTACGGGGTATAACAGCGCAGGTGAGTGGGCGCTAACAGTGGTACGGGGTGTAGCAGCGCAGGTGAGTGGGCGCTAACAGTGGTACGGGGTATAACAGCGCATGTGAGTGGGCGCTAACAGTGGTACGGGGTATAACAGCGCAGGTGAGTGGGCGCTAACAGTGGTACGGGGTATAACAGCGCAGGTGAGTGGGCGCTAACAGTGGTACGGGGTATAACAGCGCAGGTGAGTGGGCGCTAACAGTGGAATGGGGTATAACAGCGCAGGTGAGTGGGCGCTAACAGTGGTACAGGGTGTAGCAGCGCAGGTGAGTGGGCGCTAACAGTGGTACGGGGTATTGCAGCGCAGGTGAGTGGGCGCTAACAGTGGTACGGGGTATAACAGCGCAGGTGAGTGGGCGCTAACAGTGGTACGGGGTATAACAGCGCATGTGGGTGGGCGCTAACAGTGATACGGGGTATAACAGCGCAGGTGAGTGGGCGCTAACAGTGGTACGGGGTATACCAGCGCAGGTGAGTGGGCGCTAACAGTGGTACGGGGTATAACAGCGCAGGTGAGTGGGCGCTAACAGTGGTGCGGGTTATAACAGCGCAGGTGAGTGGGCGCTAACAGTGGTACGGGGTAAAACAGCGCAGGGGAGTGGGCGCTAACAGTGGTACGGGGTGTAGCAGCGCGGGTGAGTGGGCGCTAACAGTGGTACGGGGTATAACAGCGCAGGTGAGTGGGCGCTAACAGTGGTACGGGGTATAACAGCGCAGGTGAGTGGGCGCTAACAGTGGTACGGGGTATAACAGCGCAGGTGAGTGGGCGCTAACAGTGGTACAGGGTATTGCAACGCAGGTGAGTTGGCGCTAACAGTGGTACGGGGTATAACAGCGCAGGTGAGTGGGCGCTAACAGTGGTACGGGGTATAACAGCGCATGTGAGTGGGCGCTAACAGTGGTACGGGGTATAACAGCGCAGGTGAGTGGGCGCTAACAGTGGTACGGGGTATAACAGCGCAGGTGAGTGGGCGCTAACAGTGGTACGGGGTGTAGCAGCGCAGTGGAGTGGGCACTAACAGTGGTACGGGGTGTAGCAGCGCAGGTGAGTGGGCGCTAACAGTGGTACGGGGTATAACAGCGCATGTGAGTGGGCACTAACAGTGGTACGGGGTATAACAGCGCAGGTGAGTGGGCGCCAACAGTGGTACGGGGTATAACAGCGCAAGTGAGTGGGCGCTAACAGTGGTACGGGGCGTAGCAGCGCAGGTGAGTGGGCGCTAACAGTGGTACGGGGTGAAGCAGCGCAGGGGAGTGGGCGCTAACAGTGGTACGGGGTATAACAGCGCAGGTGAGTGGGCGCTAACAATGGTACGGGGTGTAGCAGCGCAAGTGAGTGGGCGCTAACAGTGGTACGGGGTATAACAGCGCAGGTGAGTGGGCGCTAACAGTGGTACGGGGTATAACAGCGCAGGTGAGTGGGCGCTAACAGTGGTACGGGGTATTGCAGCGCAGGTGAGTGGGCGCTAACAGTGGTACGGGGTATAACAGTGCAGGTGAGTGGGCGCTAACAGTGGTACGGGGTATACCAGCGCATGTGAGTGGGCGCTAACAGTGGTACGGGGTGTAGCAGCGCAGGTGAGTGGGCGCTAACAGTGGTACGGGGTATAACAGCGCAGGTGAGTGGGTGCTAACAGTGGTACGGGGTATAACAGCGCAGGTGAGTGGGCGCTAACAGTGGTACAGGGTATAACAGCGCAGGTGAGTGGGCGCTAACAGTGGTACGGGGTATAACAGCGCAGGTGAGTGGGCGCTAACAGTGGTACGGGGTGTAGCAGCGCAGGTGAGTGGGCGCTAACAGTGGTACGGGGCATAACAGCGCAGGTGAGTGGGCGCTAACAGTGGTACGGGGTGTAGCAGCGCAGGTGAGTGGGCGCTAACAGTGGTACGGGGTATAACAGCGCAGGTGAGTGGGCGCTAACAGTGGTACGGGGTGTAGCAGCGCAGGTGAGTGGGCGCTAACAGTGGTACGGGGTATTGCAGCGCAGGTGAGTGGGCGCTAACAGTGGTACGGGGTATAACAGCGCAGGTGAGTGGGCGCTAACAGTGGTACGGGGTATACCAGCGCATGTGAGTGGGCGCTAACAGTGGTACGGGGTATAACAGCGCAGGTGAGTGGGTGCTAACAGTGGTACGGGGTATAACAGCGCAGGTGAGTGGGCGCTAACAGTGGTACGGGGTATAACAGCGCAGGTGAGTGGGCGCTAACAGTGGTACGGGGTATAACAGCGCAGGTGAGTGGGCGCTAACAGTGGTACGGGGTGTAGCAGCGCAGGTGAGTGGGCGCTAACAGTGGTACGGGGCATAACAGCGCAGGTGAGTGGGCGCTAACAGTGGTACGGGGTGTAGCAGCGCAGGTGAGTGGGCGCTAACAGTGGTACGGGGTATAACAGCGCAGGTGAGTGGGCGCTAACAGTGGTACGGGGTATAACAGCGCAGGTGAGTGGGCGCTAACAGTGGTACGGGGTATAACAGCGCAGGTGAGTGGGCGCTAACAGTGGTACGGGGTATAACAGCGCAGGTGAGTGGGCGCTAACAGTGGTACGGGGTATAACAGCGCAGGTGAGTGGGCGCTAACAGTGGTACGGGGTGTAGCAGCGCAGTGGAGTGGGCACTAACAGTGGTACGGGGTGTAGCAGCGCAGGTGAGTGGGCGCTAACAGTGGTACGGGGTATAACAGCGCATGTGAGTGGGCACTAACAGTGGTACGGGGTATAACAACGCAGGTGAGTGGGCGCTAACAGTGGTACGGGGTATAACAGCGCAAGTGAGTGGGCGCTAACAGTGGTACGGGTTGTAGCAGCGCAGGTGAGTGGGCGCTAACAGTGGTACGGGGTGTAGCAGCGCAGGGGAGTGGGCACTAACAGTGGTACGGGGTATAACAGCGCAGGTGAGTGGGCGCTAACAATGGTACGGGGTGTAGCAGCGCAAGTGAGTGGGCGCTAACAGTGGTACGGGGTATACCAGCGCAGGTGAGTGGGCGCTAACAGTGGTACGGGGTGTAGCAGCGCAGGTGAGTGGGCGCTAACAGTGGTACGGGGTATTGCAGCGCAGGTGAGTGGGCGCTAACAGTGGTACGGGGTATAACAGCGCAGGTGAGTGGGCGCTAACAGTGGTACGGGGTATACCAGCGCATGTGAGTGGGCGCTAACAGTGGTACGGGGTATAACATCGCAGGTGAGTGGGTGCTAACAGTGGTACGGGGTATAACAGCGCAGGTGAGTGGGCGCTAACAGTGGAATGGGGTATAACAGCGCAGGTGAGTGGGCGCTAACAGTGGTACGGGGTATAACAGCGCAGGTGAGTGGGCGCTAACAGTGGTACGGGGTGTAGCAGCGCAGGTGAGTGGGCGCTAACAGTGGTACGGGGCATAACAGCGCAGGTGAGTGGGCGCTAACAGTGGTACGGGGTGTAGCAGCGCAGGTGAGTGGGCGCTAACAGTGGTACGGGGTATAACAGCGCAGGTGAGTGGGCGCTAACAGTGGTACGGGGTATAACAGCGCAGGTGAGTGGGCGCTAACAGTGGTACGGGGTATAACAGCGCATGTGAGTGGGCGCTAACAGTGGTACGGGGTATTGCAACGCAGGTGAGTGGGCGCTAACAGTGGTACGGGGTATAACAGCGCAGGTGAGTGGGCGCTAACAGTGGAATGGGGTATAACAGCGCAGGTGAGTGGTCGCTAACAGTGGTACGGGGTATAACAGCGCATGTGAGTGGGCGCTAACAGTGGTACGGGGTATAACAGCGCAGGTGAGTGGGCGCTAACAGTGGTACGGGGTATAACAGCGCAGGTGAGTGGGCGCTAACAGTGGTACGGGGTATAACAGCGCACGTGAATGGGCGCTAACAGTGGTACGGGGTATAACAGCGCATGTGGGTGGGCGCTAACAGTGGTACGGGGTATAACAGCGCAAGTGAGTGGGCGCTAACAGTGGTACGGGTTGTAGCAGCGCAGGTGAGTGGGCGCTAACAGTGGTACGGGGTGTAGCAGCGCAGGGGAGTGGGCACTAACAGTGGTACGGGGTATAACAGCGCAGGTGAGTGGGCGCTAACAATGGTACGGGGTGTAGCAGCGCAAGTGAGTGGGCGCTAACAGTGGTACGGGGTATACCAGCGCAGGTGAGTGGGCGCTAACAGTGGTACGGGGTGTAGCAGCGCAGGTGAGTGGGCGCTAACAGTGGTACGGGGTATTGCAGCGCAGGTGAGTGGGCGCTAACAGTGGTACGGGGTATAACAGCGCAGGTGAGTGGGCGCTAACAGTGGTACGGGGTATACCAGCGCATGTGAGTGGGCGCTAACAGTGGTACGGGGTATAACAGCGCAGGTGAGTGGGTGCTAACAGTGGTACGGGGTATAACAGCGCAGGTGAGTGGGCGCTAACAGTGGTACGGGGTATAACAGCGCAGGTGAGTGGGCGCTAACAGTGGTACGGGGTATAACAGCGCAGGTGAGTGGGCGCTAACAGTGGTACGGGGTGTAGCAGCGCAGGTGAGTGGGCGCTAACAGTGGTACGGGGCATAACAGCGCAGGTGAGTGGGCGCTAACAGTGGTACGGGGTGTAGCAGCGCAGGTGAGTGGGCGCTAACAGTGGTACGGGGTATAACAGCGCAGGTGAGTGGGCGCTAACAGTGGTACGGGGTATAACAGCGCAGGTGAGTGGGCGCTAACAGTGGTACGGGGTATAACAGCGCATGTGAGTGGGCGCTAACAGTGGTACGGGGTATTGCAACGCAGGTGAGTGGGCGCTAACAGTGGTACGGGGTATAACAGCGCAGGTGAGTGGGCGCTAACAGTGGAATGGGGTATAACAGCGCAGGTGAGTGGTCGCTAACAGTGGTACGGGGTATAACAGCGCAGGTGAGTGGGCGCTAACAGTGGTACGGGGTATAACAGCGCAGGTGAGTGGGCGCTAACAGTGGTACGGGGTATAACAGCGCAGGTGAGTGGGCGCTAACAGTGGAACGGGGTATAACAGCGCAGGTGAGTGGGCGCTAACAGTGGTACGGGGTGTAGCAGCGTAGGTGAGTGGGCGCTAACAGTGGTACGGGGTATAACAGCGCAGGTGAGTGGGCGCTAACAGTGGTACGGGGTATAACAGCGCAGGTGAGTGGGCGCTAACAGTGGTACGGGGTATAACAGCGCATGTGAGTGGGCGCTAACAGTGGTACGGGGTGTAGCAGTGCAGGTGAGTGGGCGCTAACAGTGGTACAGGGTGTAGCAGCGCAGGTGAGTGGGCGCTAACAGTGGTACGGGGTATAACAGCGCATGTGAGTGGGCGCTAACAGTGGTACGGGGTATAACAGCGCAGGTGAGTGGGCGCTAACAGTGGTACGGGGTATAACCGCGCATGTGAGTGGGCGCTAACAGTGGTACGGGGTGTAGCAGTGCAGGTGAGTGGGCGCTAACAGTGGTACGGGTTGTAGCAGCGCAGGTGAGTGGGCGCTAACAGTGGTACGGGGTGTAGCAGCGCAGGTGAGTGGGCGCTAACAGTGGTACAGGGTGTAGCAGCGCAGGTGAGTGGGCGCTAACAGTGGTACGGGGTATAACAGCGCAGGTGAGTGGGCGCTAACAGTGGTACGGGGTATTGCAGCGCAGGTGAGTGGGCGCTAACAGTGGTACGGGGTATAACAGCGCACGTGAATGGGCGCTAACAGTGGTACGGGGTATAACAGCGCATGTGGGTGGGCGCTAACAGTGGTACGGGGTATAACAGCGCACGTGAATGGGCGCTAACAGTGGTACGGGGTATAACAGCGCATGTGGGTGGGCGCTAACAGTGGTACGGGGTATAACAGCGCAGGTGAGTGGGCGCTAACAGTGGTACGGGGTATACCAGCGCATGTGAGTGGGCGCTAACAGTGGTACGGGGTATAACAGCGCAGGTGAGTGGGCGCTAACAGTGGTACGGGGTATAACAGCGCACGTGAATGGGCGCTAACAGTGGTACGGGGTATTGCAGCGCAGGTGAGTGGGCGCTAACAGTGGTACGGGGTATAACAGCGCAGGTGAGTGGGCGCTAACCGTGGTACGGGGTATACCAGCGCATGTGAGTGGGCGCTAACAGTGGTACGGGGTATAACAGCGCAGGTGAGTGGGCGCTAACAGTGGTACGGGGTATACCAGCGCACGTGAGTGGGCGCTAACAGTGGTACGGGGTATTGCAGCGCAGGTGAGTGGGCGCTAACAGTGGTACGGGGTATAACAGCGCAGGTGAGTGGGCGCTAACAGTGGTACGGGGTATAACAGCGCATGTGAGTGGGCGCTAACAGTGGTACGGGGTATAACAGCGCAGGTGAGTGGGCGCTAACAGTGGTGCGGGTTATAACAGCGCAGGTGAGTGGGCGCTAACAGTGGTACGGGGCGTAGCAGCGCAGGTGAGTGGGCGCTAACAGTGGTACGGGGCATAACAGCGCAGGGGAGTGGGCGCTAACAGTGGTACGGGGTGTAGCAGCGCAGGTGAGTGGGCGCTAACAGTGGTACGGGGTGTAGCAGCGCAGGTGAGTGGGCGCTAACAGTGGTACGGGGTATAACAGCGCAGGTGAGTGGGCGCTAACAGTGGTACGGGGTATAACAGCGCACGTGAATGGGCGCTAACAGTGGTACGGGGTATTGCAGCGCAGGTGAGTGGGCGCTAACAGTGGTACGGGGTATAACAGCGCAGGTGAGTGGGCGCTAACAGTGGTACGGGGTATACCAGCGCATGTGAGTGGGCGCTAACAGTGGTACGGGGTATAACAGCGCAGGTGAGTGGGCGCTAACAGTGGTACGGGGTATACCAGCGCAGGTGAGTGGGCGCTAACAGTGGTACGGGGTATTGCAGCGCAGGTGAGTGGGTGCTAACAGTGGTACGGGGTATAACAGCGCAGGTGAGTGGGCGCTAACAGTGGTACGGGGTATAACAGCGCATGTGAGTGGGCGCTAACAGTGGTACGGGGTATAACAGCGCAGGTGAGTGGGCGCTAACAGTGGTGCGGGTTATAACAGCGCATGTGAGTGGGCGCTAACAGTGGTACGGGGCGTAGCAGCGCAGGTGAGTGGGCGCTAACAGTGGTACGGGGTATAACAGCGCAGGGGAGTGGGCGCTAACAGTGGTACGGGGTGTAGCAGCGCAGGTGAGTGGGCGCTAACAGTGGTACGGGGTGTAGCAGCGCAGGTGAGTGGGCGCTAACAGTGGTACGGGGTATAACAGCGCAGGTGAGTGGGCGCTAACAGTGGTACGGGGTATAACAGCGCATGTGAGTGGGCGCTAACAGTGGTACGGGGTATTGCAACGCAGGTGAGTGGGCGCTAACAGTGGTACGGGGTATAACAGCGCAGGTGAGTGGGCGCTAACAGTGGTACGGGGTATAACAGCGCATGTGAGTGGGCGCTAACAGTGGTACGGGGTATAACAGCGCAGGTGAGTGGGCGCTAACAGTGGTACGGGGTATAACAGCACATATGAGTGGGCGCTAACAGTGGTACGGGGTATAACAGCGTAGGTGAGTGGGCGCTAACAGTGGTACGGGGTATAACAGCGCAGGTGAGTGGGCGCTAACAGTGGTACGGGGTATAACAGCGCAGTGGAGTGGGCGCTAACAGTGGTACGGGGTATAACAGCGCAGGTGAGTGGGCGCTAACAGTGGTACGGGGTATAACAGCGCAGGTGAGTGGGCGCTAACAGTGGTACGGGGTGTAGCAGCGCATGTGAGTGGGCGCTAACAGTGGTACGGGGTATAACAGCGCAGGTGAGTGGGCGCTAACAGTGGTACGGGGTATAACAGCGCATGTTGGTGGGCGCTAACAGTGGTACGGGGTATAACAGCGCAGGTGAGTGGGCGCTAACAGTGGTACGGGGTATACCAGCGCAGGTGAGTGGGCGCTAACAGTGGTACGGGGTATTGCAGCGCAGGTGAGTGGGCGCTAACAGTGGTACGGGGTATAACAGCGCAGGTGAGTGGGCGCTAACAGTGGTACGGGGTATACCAGCGCATGTGAGTGGGCGCTAACAGTGGTACGGGGTATAACAGCGCAGGTGAGTGGGCGCTAACAGTGGTGCGGGTTATAACAGCGCAGGTGAGTGGGCGCTAACAGTGGTACGGGGCGTAGCAGCGCAGGTGAGTGGGCGCTAACAGTGGTACGGGGTATAACAGCGCAGGGGAGTGGGCGCTAACAGTGGTGCGGGGTGTAGCAGCGCAGGTGAGTGGGCGCTAACAGTGGTACGGGGTGTAGCAGCGCAGGTGAGTGGGCGCTAACAGTGGTACGGGGTATAACAGCGCAGGTGAGTGGGCGCTAACAGTGGTACGGGGTATAACAGCGCATGTGAGTGGGCGCTAACAGTGGTACGGGGTATAACAGCGCAGGTGAGTGGGCGCTAACAGTGGTACGGGGTATAACAGCGCATGTTGGTGGGCGCTAACAGTGGTACGGGGTATAACAGCGCAGGTGAGTGGGCGCTAACAGTGGTACGGGGTATACCAGCGCAGGTGAGTGGGCGCTAACAGTGGTACGGGGTATTGCAGCGCAGGTGAGTGGGCGCTAACAGTGGTACGGGGTATAACAGCGCAGGTGAGTGGGCGCTAACAGTGGTACGGGGTATACCAGCGCATGTGAGTGGGCGCTAACAGTGGTACGGGGTATAACAGCGCAGGTGAGTGGGTGCTAACAGTGGTGCGGGTTATAACAGCGCAGTTGAGTGGGCGCTAACAGTGGTACGGGGCGTAGCAGCGCAGGTGAGTGGGCGCTAACAGTGGTACGGGGTATAACAGCGCAGGGGAGTGGGCGCTAACAGTGGTACGGGGTGTAGCAGCGCAGGTGAGTGGGCGCTAACAGTGGTACGGGGTGCAGCAGCGCAGGTGAGTGGGCGCTAACAGTGGTACGGGGTATAACAGCGCAGGTGAGTGGGCGCTAACAGTGGTACGGGGTATAACATCGCATGTGAGTGGGCGCTAACAGTGGTACGGGGTATTGCAACGCAGGTGAGTGGGCGCTAACAGTGGTACGGGGTATAACAGCGCAGGTGAGTGGGCGCTAACAGTGGTACGGGGTATAACAGCGCATGTGAGTGGGCGCTAACAGTGGTACGGGGTATAACAGCGCAGGTGAGTGGGCGCTAACAGTGGTACGGGGTATAACAGCACATATGAGTGGGCGCTAACAGTGGTACGGGGTATAACAGCGTAGGTGAGTGGGCGCTAACAGTGGTACGGGGTATAACAGCGCAGGTGAGTGGGCGCTAACAGTGGTACGGGGTATAACAGCGCAGTGGAGTGGGCGCTAACAGTGGTACGGGGTATAACAGCGCAGGTGAGTGGGCGCTAACAGTGGTACGGGGTATAACAGCGCAGGTGAGTGGGCGCTGACAGTGGTACGGGGTATAACAGCGCAGGTGAGTGGGCGCTAACAGTGGTACGGGGTGTAGCAGCGCATGTGAGTGGGCGCTAACAGTGGTACGGGGTATAACAGCGCAGGTGAGTGGGCGCTAACAGTGGTACGGGGTATAACAGCGCATGTTGGTGGGCGCTAACAGTGGTACGGGTATAACAGCGCAGGTGAGTGGGCGCTAACAGTGGTACGGGGTATAACAGCGCAGGTGAGTGGGCGCTAACAGTGGTACGGGGTATAACATCGCAGGTGAGTGGGCGCTAACAGTGGTGCGGGTTATAACAGCGCAGGTGAGTGGGCGCTAACAGTGGTACGGGGTGTAGCAGCGCAGGTGAGTGGGCGCTAACAGTGGTACGGGGTATAACAGCGCAGGGGAGTGGGCGCTAACAGTGGTACGGGGTGTAGCAGCGCAGGTGAGTGGGCGCTAAAAGTGGTACGGGGTATAACAGCGCGGGTGAGTGGGCGCTAACAGTGGTACGGGGTATAACAGCGCAGGTGAGTGGGCGCTAACAGTGGTACGGGGTATAACAGCGCAGGTGAGTGGGCGCTACCAGTGGTACGGGGTATTGCAACGCAGGTGAGTGGGCGCTAACAGTGGTACGGGGTATAACAGCGCAGGTGAGTGGGCGCTAACAGTGGTACGGGGTATACCAGCGCACGTGAGTGGGCGCTAACAGTGGTACGGGGTATAGCAGCGCATGTGAGTGGGCGCTAACAGTGGTACGGGGTATAACAGTGCAGGTGAGTGGGCGCTAACAGTGGTACGGGGTATAACAGCGCAGGTGAGTGGGCGCTAACAGTGGTACGGGGTATAACAGCGCAGGTGAGTGGGCGCTAACAGTGGTACGGGGTATAACAGCACATGTGAGTGGGCGCTAACAGTGGTACGGGGTATAACAGCACATATGAGTGGGCGCTAACAGTGGTACGGGGTATAACAGCGCAGGTGAGTGGGCGCTAACAGTGGTACGGGGTGTAGCAGCGCAGGTGAGTGGGCGCTAACAGTGGTACGGGGTATAACAGCGCAGGTGAGTGGGCGCTAACAGTGGTACGGGTATAACAGCGCATGTGAGTGGGCGCTAACAGTGGTACGGGGTGTAGCAGCGCAGGTGAGTGGGCGCTAACAGTGGTACGGGGTATAACAGCACAGGTGAGTGGGCGCTAACAGTGGTACGGGGTATAACAGCGCATGTGAGTGGGCGCTAACAGTGGTACGGGGTATAACAGCGCAGGTGAGTGGGCGCTAACAGTGGTACGGGGTATACCAGCGCATGTGAGTGGGCGCTAACAGTTGTACGGGGTATAACAGCGTAGGTGAGTGGGCGCTAACAGTGGTACGGGGTATAACAGCGCAGGTGAGTGGGCGCTAACAGTGGTACGGGGTATAACAGTGCAGGTGAGTGGGCGCTAACAGTGGTACGGTTATAACAGCGCAGGTGAGTGGGCGCTAACAGTGGTACGGGGTATAACAGCGCAGGTGAGTGGGCGCTAACAGTGGTACGGGGTATAACAACGCAGGTGAGTGGGCGCTAACAGTGGTACGGGGTATAACAGCGCAGGTGAGTGGGCGCTAACAGTTGTACGGGGTATAACAGCGCAGTGGAGTGGGCGCTAACAGTGGTACGGGGTGTAGCAGCGCATGTGAGTGGGCGCTAACAGTGGTACGGGGTATAACAGCGCAGTGGAGTGGGCGCTAACAGTGGTACGGGGTATAACAGCGCAGGTGAGTGGGCGCTAACAGTTGTACGGGGTATAACAGCGCAGGTGAGTGGGCGCTAACAGTGGTACGGGGTATAACAGCGCAGGTGAGTGGGCGCTAACAGTGGTACGGGGTATAACAGCGCAGGTGAGTGGGCGCTAACAGTGGTACGGGGTGTAGCAGCGCATGTGAGTGGGCGCTAACAGTGGTACGGGGTATAACAGCGCAGGTGAGTGGGCGCTAACAGTGGTACGGGGTGTAGCAGCGCAGGTGAGTGGGCGCTAACAGTGGTACGGGGTATAACAGCGCATGTGAATGGGCGCTAACAGTGGTACGGGGTATAACAGCACATGTGAGTGGGCGCTAACAGTGGTACGGGGTATAACAGTGCAGGTGAGTGGGCGCTAACAGTGGTACGGGGTATAACAGCGCAGGTGAGTGGGCGCTAACAGTGGTACGGGGTATAACAACGCAGGTGAGTGGGCGCTAACAGTGGTACGGGGTATAACAGTGCAGGTGAGTGGGCGCTAACAGTGGTACGGTTATAACAGCGCAGGTGAGTGGGCGCTAACAGTGGTACGGGGTATAACAGCGCAGGTGAGTGGGCGCTAACAGTGGTACGGGGTATAACAACGCAGGTGAGTGGGCGCTAACAGTGGTACGGGGTATAACAGCGCAGTGGAGTGGGCGCTAACAGTGGTACGGGGTGTAGCAGCGCATGTGAGTGGGCGCTAACAGTGGTACGGGGTATAACAGCGCAGTGGAGTGGGCGCTAACAGTGGTACGGGGTATAACAGCGCAGGTGAGTGGGCGCTAACAGTTGTACGGGGTATAACAGCGCAGGTGAGTGGGCGCTAACAGTGGTACGGGGTATAACAGCGCAGGTGAGTGGGCGCTAACAGTGGTACGGGGTATAACAGCGCAGGTGAGTGGGCGCTAACAGTGGTACGGGGTGTAGCAGCGCATGTGAGTGGGCGCTAACAGTGGTACGGGGTATAACAGCGCAGGTGAGTGGGCGCTAACAGTGGTACGGGGTGTAGCAGCGCAGGTGAGTGGGCGCTAACAGTGGTACGGGGTATAACAGCGCATGTGAATGGGCGCTAACAGTGGTACGGGGTATAACAGCACATGTGAGTGGGCGCTAACAGTGGTACGGGGTATAACAGTGCAGGTGAGTGGGCGCTAACAGTGGTACGGGGTATAACAGCGCAGGTGAGTGGGCGCTAACAGTGGTACGGGGTGTAGCAGCGCAGGTGAGTGAGCGCTAACAGTGGTACGGGGTATAACAGCGCAGGTGAGTGGGCGCTAACAGTGGTACGGGTATAAGAGCGCAGGTGAGTGGGCGCTAACAGTGGTACGGGGTGTAGCAGCGCAGGTGAGTGGGCGCTAACAGTGGTACGGGGTATAACAGCGCAGGTGAGTGGGCGCTAACAGTGGTACGGGGTATAACAGCGCATGTGAGTGGGCGCTAACAGTGGTACGGGGTATAACAGCGCAGGTGAGTGGGCGCTAACAGTGGTACGGGGTATAACAGCGCAGGTGAGTGGGCGCTAACAGTTGTACGGGGTATAACAGCGCAGGTGAGTGGGCGCTTACAGTGGTACGGGGTATAACAGCACATGTGAGTGGGCGCTAACAGTGGTACGGGGTATAACAGTGCAGGTGAGTGGGCGCTAACAGTGGTACGGGGTATAACATCGCAGGTGAGTGGGCGCTAACAGTGGTACGGGGTGTAGCAGCACAGGTGAGTGAGCGCTAACAGTTGTACGGGGTATAACAGCGCAGGTGAGTGGGCGCTAACAGTGGTACGGGTATAACAGCGCAGGTGAGTGGGCGCTAACAGTGGTACGGGGTGTAGCAGCGCAGGTGAGTGGGCGCTAACAGTGGTACGGGGTATAACAGCGCATGTGAGTGGGCGCTAACAGTGGTACGGGGTATAACAGCGCATGTGAGTGGGCGCTAACAGTGGTACGGGGTATAACAGCGCATGTGAGTGGGCGCTAACAGTGGTACGGGGTATAACAGCGCAGGTGAGTGGGCGCTAACAGTGGTACGGGGTATAACAGCGCATGTGAGTGGGCGCTAACAGTGGTACGGGGTATAACAGCGCAGGTGAGTGGGCGCTAACAGTGGTACGGGGTATAACAGCGCATGTGAGTGGGCGCTAACAGTGGTACGGGGTATAACAGCACATGTGAGTGGGCGCTAACAGTGGTACGGGGTATAACAGCGCATGTGAGTGGGTGCTAACAGTGGTACGGGGTATAACAGCGCAGGTGAGTGGGCGCTAACAGTGGTACGGGTATAACAGCGCAGTGGAGTGGGCGCTAACAGTGGTACGGGGTGTAGCAGCGCAGGTGAGTGGGCGCTAACAGTGGTACGGGGTATAACAGCGCAGGTGAGTGGGCGCTAACAGTGGTACGGGGTATAACAGCGCAGGTGAGTGGGCGCTAACAGTGGTACGGGGTATAACAGCGCAGGTGAGTGGGCGCTAACAGTGGTACGGGGTATAACAGCACAGGTGAGTGGGCGCTAACAGTGGTACGGGGTGTAGCAGCGCAGGTGAGTGGGCGCTAACAGTGGTACGGGGTATAACAGCGCAGGTGAGTGGGCGCTAACAGTGGTACGGGGTATAACAGCGCATGTGGGTGGGCGCTAACAGTGGTACGGGGTATAACAGCGCAGGTGAGTGGGCGCTAACAGTGGTACGGGTTATTGCAACGCAGGTGAGTGGGCGCTAACAGTGGTACGGGGTATAACAGGGCAGGTGAGTGGGCGCTAACAGTGGTACGGGGTATAACAACGCAGGTGAGTGGGCGCTAACAGTGGTACGGGGTATAACAGCGCAGGTGAGTGGGCGCTAACAGTGGTACGGGGTATAACAGCGCATGTGAGTGGGCGCTAACAGTGGTACGGGGTATAACAGCGCAGGTGAGTGGGCGCTAACAGTGGTACGGGGTATAACAGCGCAGGTGAGTGGGCGCTAACAGTGGTACGGGGTATAACAGCGCAGGTGAGTGGGCGCTAACAGTGGTACGGGGTATAACAGCGCATGTGAATGGGCGCTAACAGTGGTACGGGTTATAACAGCACATGTGAGTGGGCGCTAACAGTGGTACGGGGTATAGCAGCGCAGGTGAGTGGGCGCTAACAGTGGTACGGGGTATAACAGCGCAGGTGAGTGGGCGCTAACAGTGGTACGGGGTGTAGCAGCGCAGGTGAGTGGGCGCTAACAGTGGTACGGGGTATAACAGCGCAGGTGAGTGGGCGCTAACAGTGGTACGGGTATAACAGCGCAGGTGAGTGGGCGCTAACAGTGGTACGGGGTGTAGCAGCGCATGTGAGTGGGCGCTAACAGTGGTACGGGGTATAACAGCGCAGGTGAGTGGGCGCTAACAGTGGTACGGGGTATAACAGCGCAGGTGAGTGGGCGCTAACAGTGGTACGGGGTATACCAGCGCAGGTGAGTGGGCGCTAACAGTGGTACGGGGTGTAACAGCGCAGGTGAGTGGGCGCTAACAGTGGTACGGGGTATAACAGCGCATGTGAGTGGGCGCTTACAGTGGTACGGGGTATAACAGCGCAGGTGAGTGGGCGCTAACAGTGGTACGGGGTGTAGCAGCGCAGGTGAGTGGGCGCTAACAGTGGTACGGGGTATAACAGCGCAGGTGAGTGGGCGCTAACAGTGGTACGGGGTATAACAGGGCAGGTGAGTGGGCGCTAACAGTGGTACGGGGTATAACAACGCAGGTGAGTGGGCGCTAACAGTGGTACGGGGTATAACAGCGCAGGTGAGTGGGCGCTAACAGTGGTACGGGGTATAACAGCGCATGTGAGTGGGCGCTAACAGTGGTACGGGGTATAACAGCGCAGGTGAGTGGGCGCTAACAGTGGTACGGGGTATAACAGCGCAGGTGAGTGGGCGCTAACAGTGGTACGGGGTATAACAGCGCAGGTGAGTGGGCGCTAACAGTGGTACGGGGTATAACAGCGCATGTGAATGGGCGCTAACAGTGGTACGGGTTATAACAGCACATGTGAGTGGGCGCTAACAGTGGTACGGGGTATAGCAGCGCAGGTGAGTGGGCGCTAACAGTGGTACGGGGTATAACAGCGCAGGTGAGTGGGCGCTAACAGTGGTACGGGGTGTAGCAGCGCAGGTGAGTGGGCGCTAACAGTGGTACGGGGTATAACAGCGCAGGTGAGTGGGCGCTAACAGTGGTACGGGTATAACAGCGCAGGTGAGTGGGCGCTAACAGTGGTACGGGGTGTAGCAGCGCAGGTGAGTGGGCGCTAACAGTGGTACGGGGTATAACAGCGCAGGTGAGTGGGCGCTAACAGTGGTACGGGGTATAACAGCGCAGGTGAGTGGGCGCTAACAGTGGTACGGGGTATACCAGCGCAGGTGAGTGGGCGCTAACAGTGGTACGGGGTGTAACAGCGCAGGTGAGTGGGCGCTAACAGTGGTACGGGGTATAACAGCGCATGTGAGTGGGCGCTTACAGTGGTGCGGGGTATAACAGCGCAGGTGAGTGGGCGCTAACAGTGGTACGGGGTGTAGCAGCGCAGGTGAGTGGGCGCTAACAGTGGTACGGGGTATAACAGCGCAGGTGAGTGGGCGCTAACAGTGGTACGGGGTGTAGCAGCGCAGGTGAGTGGGCGCTAACAGTGGTACGGGGTATAACAGCGCAGGTGAGTGGGCGCTAACAGTGGTACGGGTATAACAGCGCATGTGAGTGGGCGCTAACAGTGGTACGGGGTGTAGCAGCGCAGGTGAGTGGGCGCTAACAGTGGTACGGGGTATAACAGCGCAGGTGAGTGGGCGCTAACAGTGGTACGGGGTATAACAGCGCATGTGAGTGGGCGCTAACAGTGGTACGGGGTATAACAGCGCAGGTGAGTGGGCGCTAACAGTGGTACGGGGTATAACAGCGCAGGTGAGTGGGCGCTAACAGTTGTACGGGGTATAACAGCGCAGGTGAGTGGGCGCTAACAGTGGTACGGGGTGTAGCAGCGCAGGTGAGTGGGCGCTAACAGTGGTACGGGGTATAACAGCGCATGTGAGTGGGCGCTAACAGTGGTACGGGGTATAACAGCACATGTGAGTGGGCGCTAACAGTGGTACGGGGTATAACAGTGCAGGTGCGTGGGCGCTAACAGTGGTACGGGGTATAACAGTGCAGGTGAGTGGGCGCTAACAGTGGTACGGGGTGTAGTAGCGCAGGTGAGTGGGCGCTAACAGTGGTACGGGGTATAACAGCGCAGGTGAGTGGGCGCTAACAGTGGTACGGGTATAACAGCGCATGTGAGTGGGCGCTAACAGTGGTACGGGGTATAACAGCGCATGTGAGTGGGCGCTAACAGTGGTACGGGTATAACAGCGCAGGTGAGTGGGCGCTAACAGTGGTACGGGGTATAACAGCGCAGGTGAGTGGGCGCTAACAGTGGTACGGGGTATAACAGTGCAGGTGAGTGGGCGCTAACAGTGGTACGGGGTATAACAGTGCAGGTGAGTGGGCGCTAACAGTGGTACGGGGTATAACAGTGCAGGTGAGTGGGCGCTAACAGTGGTACGGGTATAACAGCGCAGGTGAGTGGGCGCTAACAGTGGTACGGGGTATAACAGCGCAGGTGAGTGGGCGCTAACAGTGGTACGGGGTAAAACAACGCAGGTGAGTGGGCGCTAACAGTGGTACGGGGTATAACAGCGCAGGTGAGTGGGCGCTAACAGTTGTACGGGGTATAACAGCGCAGTGGAGTGGGCGCTAACAGTGGTACGGGGTGTAGCAGCGCATGTGAGTGGGCGCTAACAGTGGTACGGGGTATAACAGCGCAGTGGAGTGGGCGCTAACAGTGGTACGGGGTATAACAGCGCAGGTGAGTGGGCGCTAACAGTTGTACGGGGTATAACAGCGCAGGTGAGTGGGCGCTAACAGTGGTACGGGGTATAACAGCGCAGGTGAGTGGGCGCTAACAGTGGTACGGGGTATAACAGCGCAGGTGAGTGGGCGCTAACAGTGGTACGGGGTGTAGCAGCGCAGGTGAGTGGGCGCTAACAGTGGTACGGGGTATAACAGTGCAGGTGAGTGGGCGCTAACAGTGGTACGGGGTATAACAGCGCAGGTGAGTGGGCGCTAACAGTGGTACGGGGTGTAGCAGCGCAGGTGAGTGAGCGCTAACAGTGGTACGGGGTATAACAGCGCAGGTGAGTGGGCGCTAACAGTGGTACGGGTATAAGAGCGCAGGTGAGTGGGCGCTAACAGTGGTACGGGGTGTAGCAGCGCAGGTGAGTGGGCGCTAACAGTGGTACGGGGTATAACAGCGCAGGTGAGTGGGCGCTAACAGTGGTACGGGGTATAACAGCGCATGTGAGTGGGCGCTAACAGTGGTACGGGGTATAACAGCGCAGGTGAGTGGGCGCTAACAGTGGTACGGGGTATAACAGCGCAGGTGAGTGGGCGCTAACAGTTGTACGGGGTATAACAGCGCAGGTGAGTGGGCGCTTACAGTGGTACGGGGTATAACAGCACATGTGAGTGGGCGCTAACAGTGGTACGGGGTATAACAGTGTAGGTGAGTGGGCGCTAACAGTTGTACGGGGTATAACAGCGCAGGTGAGTGGGCGCTTACAGTGGTACGGGGTATAACAGCACATGTGAGTGGGCGCTAACAGTGGTACGGGGTATAACAGCACATGTGAGTGGGCGCTAACAGTTGTACGGGGTATAACAGCGCAGGTGAGTGGGCGCTTACAGTGGTACGGGGTATAACAGCACATGTGAGTGGGCGCTAACAGTGGTACGGGGTATAACAGCGCAGGTGAGTGGGCGCTAACAGTGGTACGGGGTATAACATCGCAGGTGAGTGGGCGCTAACAGTGGTACGGGGTGTAGCAGCGCAGGTGAGTGAGCGCTAACAGTGGTACGGGGTATAACAGCGCAGGTGAGTGGGCGCTAACAGTGGTACGGGGTATAACAGCGCAGGTGAGTGGGCGCTAACAGTGGTACGGGGTATAACAGCGCATGTGAGTGGGTGCTAACAGTGGTACGGGGTATAACAGCGCAGGTGAGTGGGCGCTAACAGTGGTACGGGTATAACAGCGCAGTGGAGTGGGCGCTAACAGTGGTACGGGGTGTAGCAGCGCAGGTGAGTGGGCGCTAACAGTGGTACGGGGTATAACAGCGCAGGTGAGTGGGCGCTAACAGTGGTACGGGGTATAACAGCGCAGGTGAGTGGGCGCTAACAGTGGTACGGGGTATAACAGCGCAGGTGAGTGGGCGCTAACAGTGGTACGGGGTATAACAGCGCAGGTGAGTGGGCGCTAACAGTGGTACGGGGTGTAGCAGCGCAGGTGAGTGGGCGCTAACAGTGGTACGGGGTATAACAGCGCAGGTGAGTGGGCGCTAACAGTGGTACGGGGTATAACAGCGCATGTGGGTGGGCGCTAACAGTGGTACGGGGTATAACAGCGCAGGTGAGTGGGCGCTAACAGTGGTACGGGGTGTCGCAGCGCAGGTGAGTGGGCGCTAACAGTGGTACGGGGTATAACAGGGCAGGTGAGTGGGCGCTAACAGTGGTACGGGGTATAACAACGCAGGTGAGTGGGCGCTTACAGTGGTACGGGGTATAACAGCGCAGGTGAGTGGGCGCTAACAGTGGTACGGGGTATAACAGCGCATGTGAGTGGGCGCTAACAGTGGTACGGGGTATAACAGCGCAGGTGAGTGGGCGCTAACAGTGGTACGGGGTATAACAGCGCAGGTGAGTGGGCGCTAACAGTGGTACGGGGTATAACAGCGCAGGTGAGTGGGCGCTAACAGTGGTACGGGGTATAACAGCGCAGGTGAGTGGGCGCTAACAGTGGTACGGGGTGTAGCAGCGCAGGTGAGTGGGCGCTAACAGTGGTACGGGGTATAACATCGCATGTGAATGGGCGCTAACAGTGGTACGGGTTATAACAGCACATGTGAGTGGGCGCTAACAGTGGTACGGGGTATAACAGCGCAGGTGAGTGGGCGCTAACAGTGGTACGGGGTATAACAGCGCAGGTGAGTGGGCGCTAACAGTGGTACGGGGTGTAGCAGCACAGGTGAGTGGGCGCTAACAGTGGTACGGGGTATAACAGCGCAGGTGAGTGGGCGCTAACAGTGGTACGGGTATAACAGCGCAGGTGAGTGGGCGCTAACAGTGGTACGGGGTGTAGCAGCGCATGTGAGTGGGCGCTAACAGTGGTACGGGGTATAACAGCGCAGGTGAGTGGGCGCTAACAGTGGTACGGGGTATAACAGCGCAGGTGAGTGGGCGCTAACAGTGGTACGGGGTATAACAGCGCAGGTGAGTGGGCGCTAACAGTGGTACGGGGTGTAACAGCGCAGGTGAGTGGGCGCTAACAGTGGTACGGGGTATAACAGCGCATGTGAGTGGGCGCTTACAGTGGTACGGGGTATAACAGCGCAGGTGAGTGGGCGCTAACAGTGGTACGGGGTATAACAGCGCAGGTGAGTGGGCGCTAACAGTGGTACGGGGTATAACAGCGCAGGTGAGTGGGCGCTAACAGTGGTACGGGGTATAACAGCGCAGGTGAGTGGGCGCTAACAGTGGTACGGGGTGTAGCAGCGCAGGTGAGTGGGCGCTAACAGTGGTACGGGGTATAACAGCGCATGTGAGTGGGCGCTAACAGTGGTACGGGGTATAACAGCGCAGGTGAGTGGGCGTTAACAGTGGTACGGGGTGTAGCAGCGCAGGTGAGTGGGCGCTAACAGTGGTACGGGGTATAACAGGGCAGGTGAGTGGGCGCTAACAGTGGTACGGGGTATAACAACGCAGGTGAGTGGGCGCTAACAGTGGTACGGGGTATAACAGCGCAGGTGAGTGGGCGCTAACAGTGGTACGGGGTATAACAGCGCATGTGAGTGGGCGCTAACAGTGGTACGGGGTATAACAGCGCATGTGAGTGGGCGCTAACAGTGGTACGGGGTGTAGCAGCGCAGGTGAGTGGGCGCTAACAGTGGTACGGGGTATAACAGCGCAGGTGAGTGGGCGCTAACAGTGGTACAGGGTGTAGCAGCGCAGGTGAGTGGGCGCTAACAGTGGTACGGGGTATAACAGCGCAGGTGAGTGGGCGCTAACAGTGGTACGGGGTGTAGCAGCGCAGGTGAGTGGGCGCTAACAGTGGTACGGGGTGTAGCAGCGCAGGTGAGTGGGCGCTAACAGTGGTACGGGGTGTAGCAGCGCAGGTGAGTGGGCGCTAACAGTGGTACGGGGTATAACAGCGCATGTAAGTGGGCGCTAACAGTGGTACGGGGTATAACAGCGCAGGTGAGTGGGCGTTAACAGTGGTACGGGGTGTAGCAGCGCAGGTGAGTGGGCGCTAACAGTGGTACGGGGTGTAGCAGCGCAGGTGAGTGGGCGCTAACAGTGGTACGGGGTGTAGCAGCGCAGGTGAGTGGGCGCTAACAGTGGTACGGGGTATAACAGCGCATGTAAGTGGGCGCTAACAGTGGTACGGGGTATAACAGCGCAGGTGAGTGGGCGTTAACAGTGGTACGGGGTGTAGCAGCGCAGGTGAGTGGGCGCTAACAGTGGTACGGGGTATAACAGGGCAGGTGAGTGGGCGCTAACAGTGGTACGGGGTATAACAACGCAGGTGAGTGGGCGCTAACAGTGGTACGGGGTATAACAGCGCAGGTGAGTGGGCGCTAACAGTGGTACGGGGTATAACAGCGCATGTGAGTGGGCGCTAACAGTGGTACGGGGTATAACAGCGCAGGTGAGTGGGCGCTAACAGTGGTACGGGGTATAACAGCGCATGTGAGTGGGCGCTAACAGTGGTACGGGGTATAACAGCGCATGTGAGTGGGCGCTAACAGTGGTACGGGTTGTACCAGCGCAGGTGAGTGGGCGCTTACAGTGGTACATGGTGTAGCAGCGCAGGTGAGTGGGCGCTAACAGTGGTACGGGGTATTGCAGCGCAGGTGAGTGGGCGCTAACAGTGGTACGGGGTGTAGCAGCGCAGGTGAGTGGGCGCTAACAGTGGTACGGGGTATAACAGCGCAGGTGAGTGGGCGCTAACAGTGGTACGGGTTGTAGCAGCGCAGGTGAGTGGGCGCTAACAGTGGTACGGGGTATAACAGCACATGTGAGTGGGCGCTAACAGTGGTACGGGGTATAACAGCGCAGGTGAGTGGGCGCTAACAGTGGTACGGGGTATAACAGCGCAGGTGAGTGGGCGCTAACAGTGGTACGGGGTATAACAGCGCAGTGGAGTGGGCGCTAACAGTGGTACGGGGTATAACAGCGCAGGTGAGTGGGCGCTAACAGTGGTACGGGGTATAACAACGCAGGTGAGTGGGCGCTAACAGTGGTACGGGGTGTAGCAGCGCAGGTGAGTGGGCGCTAACAGTGGTACGGGGTATAACAGCGCAGGTGAGTGGGCGCTAACAGTTGTACGGGGTATAACAGCGCAGTGGAGTGGGCGCTAACAGTGGTACGGGGTGTAGCAGCGCAGGTGAGTGGGCGCTAACAGTGGTATGGGGTATAACAGCACAGGTGAGTGGGCGCTAAAAGTGGTACGGGGTATAACAGCGCAGGTGAGTGGGCGCTAACAGTGGTACGGGGTATAACAGGGCAGGTGAGTGGGTGCTAACAGTGGTACGGGGTGTAGCAGCGCAGGTGAGTGGGCGCTAACAGTGGTATGGGGTATAACAGCACAGGTGAGTGGGCGCTAACAGTGGTACGGGGTATAACAGCGCAGGTGAGTGGGCGCTAACAGTGGTACGGGGTATAACAGCGCAGGTGAGTGGGCGCTAACAGTTGTACGGGGTATAACAGCGCAGGTGAGTGGGCGCTAACAGTGGTATGGGGTATAACAGCACAGGTGAGTGGGCGCTAACAGTGGTACGGGGTATAACAGCGCAGGTGAGTGGGCGCTAACAGTGGTACGGGGTATAACAGCGCAGGTGAGTGGGCGCTAACAGTTGTACGGGGTATAACAGCGCAGTGGAGTGGGCGCTAACAGTGGTACGGGGTGTAGCAGCGCAGGTGAGTGGGCGCTAACAGTGGTATGGGGTATAACAGCACAGGTGAGTGGGCGCTAACAGTGGTACGGGGTATAACAGCGCATGTGAGTGGGCGCTAACAGTGGTACGGGGTATAACAGCGCAGGTGAGTGGGCGCTGACAGTGGTACGGGGTATAACAGCGCAGGTGAGTGGGCGCTAACAGTGGTACGGGGTGTAGCAGCGCAGGTGAGTGGGCGCTAACAGTGGTACGGGGTATAACAGCGCATGTGAGTGGGCGCTAACAGTGGTACGGGGTATAACAGCGCAGGTGAGTGGGCGCTAACAGTGGTACGGGGTATAACAGCGCAGGTGAGTGGGCGCTAACAGTGGAATGGGGTATAGCAGCGCATGTGAGTGGGCGCTAACAGTGGTACGGGGTGTAGCAGCGCAGGTGAGTGGGCGCTAACAGTGGTACGGGGTATAACAGGGCAGGTGAGTGGGCGCTAACTGTGGTACGGGGTATAACAACGCAGGTGAGTGGGCGCTAACAGTGGTACGGGGTATAACAGCGCATGTGAGTGGGCGCTAACAGTGGTACGGGGTGTAGCAGCGCAGTGGAGTGGGCGCTAACAGTGGTACGGGGTGTAGCAGCGCAGGTGAGTGGGCGCTAACAGTGGTACGGGGTATAACAGGGCAGGTGAGTGGGCGCTAACAGTGGTACGGGGTATAACAGCGCAGGGGAGTGGGCGCTAACAGTGGTACGGGGTATAACAGCGCAGGGGAGTGGGCGCTAACAGTGGTACGGGGTATAACAGCGCAGGTGAGTGGGCGCTAACAGTGGTACGGGGTATAACAGCGCAGGTGAGTGGGCGCTAACAGTGGTACGGGGTATAACAGCGCAGGTGAGTGGGCGCTAACAGTGGTACGGGGTATAACAGGGCAGGTGAGTGGGCGCTAACAGTGGTACGGGGTATAACAGCGCAGGTGAGTGGGCGCTAACTGTGGTACGGGGTATAACAGCGCAGGTGAGTGGGCGCTAACAGTGGTACGGGGTATAACAGCGCAGGTGAGTGGGCGCTAACAGTGGTACGGGGTATAACAGCGCAAGTGAGTGGGCGCTAACAGTGGTACGGGGTATAACAGGGCAGGTGAGTGGGCGCTAACAGTGGTACGGGGTATAACAGGGCAGGTGAGTGGGCGCTAACAGTGGTACGGGGTATACCAGCGCAGGTGAGTGGGCGCTAACAGTGGTACGGGGTATAACAGCGCAGGTGAGTGGGCGCTAACAGTGGTACGGGGTATAACAGGGCAGGTGAGTGGGCGCTAACAGTGGTACGGGGTATAACAGCGCAGGTGAGTGGGCGCTAACAGTGGTACGGGGTATAACAGCGCAGGTGAGTGGGCGCTAACAGTGGTACGGGGTATAACAGCGCAGGTGAGTGGGCGCTAACAGTGGTACGGGGTATAACAGCGCAGGTGAGTGGGCGCTAACAGTGGTACGGGGTATAACAGGGCATGTGAGTGGGCGCTAACAGTGGTACGAGGTATAACAGGGCAGGTGAGTGGGCGCTAACAGTGGTACGGGGTATAACAGCGCAGGTGAGTGGGCGCTAACAGTGGTACGGGGTATAACAGCGCAGGTGAGTGGGCGCTAACAGTGGTACGGGGTATAACAGGGCAGGTGAGTGGGCGCTAACAGTGGTACGGGGTATAACAACGCAGGTGAGTGGGCGCTAACAGTGGTACGGGGTATAACAGCGCAGGTGAGTGGGCGCTAACAGTGGTACGGGGTATAACAGCGCATGTGAGTGGGCGCTAACAGTGGTACGGGGTATAACAGCGCATGTGAGTGGGCGCTAACAGTGGAATGGGGTATAACAGCGCAGGTGAGTGGGCGCTAACAGTGGTACAGGGTGTAGCAGCGCAGGTGAGTGGGCGCTAACAGTGGTACGGGGTATAACAGCGCAGGGTGAGTGGGCGCTAACAGTGGTACGGGGTATAACAGCGCAGGTGAGTGGGCGCTAACAGTGGTACGGGGTATAACAGCGCAGGTGAGTGGGCGCTAACAGTGGTACGGGGTATAACAGCGCATGTGGGTGGGCGCTAACAGTGGTACGGGGTATAACAGCGCATGTGAGTGGGCGCTAACAGTGGTACGGGGTATACCAGCGCAGGTGAGTGGGCGCTAACAGTGGTACGGGGTATAACAGCGCAGGTGAGTGGGCGCTAACAGTGGTACGGGGTATAACAGCGCATGTGAGTGGGCGCTAACAGTGGTACGGGGTATAACAGCGCAGGTGAGTGGGCGCTAACAGTGGTACGGGGTATAACAGCACATGTGAGTGGGCGCTAACAGTGGTACGGGTTGTAGCAGCGCATGTGAGTGGGCGCTAACAGTGGTACGGGGTGTAGCAGCGCAGGGGAGTGGGCGCTAACAGTGGTACGGGGTATAACAGCGCAGGTGAGTGGGCGCTAACAATGGTACGGGGTGTAGCAGCGCAAGTGAGTGGGCGCTAACAGTGGTACGGGGTATAACAGCGCAGGTGAGTGGGCGCTAACAGTGGTACGGGGTGTAGCAGCGCAGGTGAGTGGGCGCTAACAGTGGTGCGGGTTATAACAGCGCAGGTGAGTGGGCGCTAACAGTGGTACGGGGTATAACAGCGCAGGTGAGTGGGCGCTAACAGTGGTGCGGGTTATAACAGCGCAGGTGAGTGGGCGCTAACAGTGGTACGGGGTATAACAGCGCAGGTGAGTGGGCGCTAACAGTGGTACGGGGTATAACAGCGCAGTGGAGTGGGCGCTAACAGTGGTACGGGGTATAACAGCGCAGGTGAGTGGGCGCTAACAGTGGTACGGGGTATAACAGCGCATGTGGGTGGGCGCTAACAGTGGTACGGGGTATAACAGCGCATGTGAGTGGGCGCTAACAGTGGTACGGGGAATACCAGCGCAGGTGAGTGGGCGCTAACAGTGGTACGGGGTATAACAGCGCAGGTGAGTGGGCGCTAACAGTGGTACGGGGTATAACAGCGCAAGTGAGTGGGCGCTAACAGTGGTACGGGTTGTAGCAGCGCAGGTGAGTGGGCGCTAACAGTGGTACGGGGTGTAGCAGCGCAGGGGAGTGGGCGCTAACAGTGGTACGGGGTATAACAGCGCAGGTGAGTGGGCGCTAACAATGGTACGGGGTGTAGCAGCGCAAGTGAGTGGGCGCTAACAGTGGTACGGGGTATAACAGCGCAGGTGAGTGGGCGCTAACAGTGGTACGGGGTATAACAGCGCAGGTGAGTGGGCGCTAACAGTGGTGCGGGTTATAACAGCGCAGGTGAGTGGGCGCTAACAGTGGTACGGGGTATAACAGCGCAGGTGAGTGGGCGCTAACAGTGGTACGGGGTATAACAGCGCAGGTGAGTGGGCGCTAACAGTGGTACGGGGTGTAGCAGCGCAGGTGAGTGGGCGCTAACAGTGGTACGGGGTGTAGCAGCGCAGGTGAGTGGGCGCTAACAGTGGTACGGGGTATAACAGCGCAGGTGAGTGGGCGCTAACAGTGGTACGGGGTATAACAGCGCAGGTGAGTGGGCGCTAACAGTGGTACGGGGTATTGCAACGCAGGTGAGTGGGCGCTAACAGTGGTACGGGGTATAACAGCACAGGTGAGTGGGCGCTAACAGTGGTACGGGGTATAACAGCGCATGTGAGTGGGCGCTAACAGTGGTACGGGGTATAACAGCGCAGGTGAGTGGGCGCTAACAGTGGTACGGGGTATAACAGCGCATGTGAGTGGGCGCTAACAGTGGTACGGGGTGTAGCAGCGCAGTGGAGTGGGCGCTAACAGTGGTACGGGGTGTAGCAGCGCAGGTGAGTGGGCGCTAACAGTGGTACGGGGTATAGCAGCGCAGGTGAGTGGGCGCTAACAGTGGTACAGGGTATAACAGCGCAGGTGAGTGGGCGCTAACAGTGGTACGGGGTGTAGCAGCGCAGGTGAGTGGGCGCTAACAGTGGTACGGGGTATAACAGCACATGTGAGTGGGCGCTAACAGTGGTACGGGATATAACAGCGCAGGTGAGTGGGCGCTAACAGTGGTACGGGGTGTAACAGCGCATGTGAGTGGGCGCTAACAGTGGTACGGGGTATAACAGTGCAGGTGAGTGGGCGCTAACAGTGGTACGGGGTATAACAGCACATGTGAGTGGGCGCTAACAGTGGTACGGGGTATAACAGTGCAGGTGAGTGGGCGCTAACAGTGGTACGGGGTATAACAGCGCAGGTGAGTGGGCGCTAACAGTGGTACGGGGTGTAGCAGCGCAGGTGAGTGGGCGCTAACAGTGGTACGGGGTATAACAGCGCAGGTGAGTGGGCGCTAACAGTGGTACGGGTATAACAGCGCAGGTGAGTGGGCGCTAACAGTGGTACGGGGTGTAGCAGCGCAGGTGAGTGGGCGCTAACAGTGGTACGGGGTATAACAGCGCATGTGAGTGGGCGCTAACAGTGGTACGGGGTATAACAGCGCAGGTGAGTGGGCGCTAACAGTGGTACGGGGTGTAGCAGCGCAGGTGAGTGGGCGCTAACAGTGGTACGGGGTATAACAGCGCATGTGAGTGGGCGCTAACAGTGGTACGGGGTATAACAGCGCAGGTGAGTGGGCGCTAACAGTGGTACGGGGTATAACAGCGCAGGTGAGTGGGCGCTAACAGTGGTACGGGGTATAACAGCGCATGTGAGTGGGCGCTAACAGTGGAATGGGGTATAACAGCGCATGTGAGTGGGCGCTAACAGTGGTACGGGGTATAACAGCGCAGGTGAGTGGGCGCTAACAGTGGTACGGGGTATAACAGCGCAGGTGAGTGGGCGCTAACAGTGGTACGGGGTATAACAGCGCAGGTGAGTGGGCGCTAACAGTGGTACGGGGTATAACAGCGCAGGTGAGTGGGCGCTAACAGTGGTACGGGGTATAACAGCGCATGTGAGTGGGCGCTAACAGTGGTACGGGGTATAACAGCGCAGGTGAGTGGGCGCTAACAGTGGTACGGGGTATAACAGCGCAGGTGAGTGGGCGCTAACAGTGGTACGGGGTATAACAGCGCAGGTGAGTGGGCGCTAACAGTGGTACGGGGTATAACAGCGCAGGTGAGTGGGCGCTAACAGTGGTACGGGGTATAACAGCGCATGTGAGTGGGCGCTAACAGTGGTACGGGGTATAACAGCGCAGGTGAGTGGGCGCTAACAGTGGTACGGGGTATAACAGCGCATGTGAGTGGGCGCTAACAGTGGTACGGGGTATAACAGCGCAGGTGAGTGGGCGCTAACAGTGGTACGGGGTATAACAACGCAGGTGAGTGGGCGCTAACAGTGGTACGGGGTATAACAGCGCAGGTGAGTGGGCGCTAACAGTGGTACGGGGTATAACAGCGCAGTGGAGTGGGCGCTAACAGTGGTACGGGGTGTAGCAGCGCAGGTGAGTGGGCGCTAACAGTGGTACGGGGTATAACAGCGCAGGTGAGTGGGCGCTAACAGTGGTACGGGGTATAACAGCGCATGTGAGTGGGCGCTAACAGTGGTACGGGGTGTAGCAGCGCATGTGAGTGGGCGCTAACAGTGGTACGGGGTATAACAGCGCAGGTGAGTGGGCGCTAACAGTGGTACGGGGTGTAGCAGCGCAGGTGAGTGGGCGCTAACAGTGGTACGGGGTGTAGCAGCGCAGGTGAGTGGGCGCTAACAGTGGTACGGGGTGTAGCAGCGCAGGTGAGTGGGCGCTAACAGTGGTACGGGGTGTAGCAGCGCAGGTGAGTGGGCGCTAACAGTGGTACGGGGTGTAGCAGCGCAGGTGAGTGGGCGCTAACAGTGGTACGGGGTGTAGCAGCGCAGGTGAGTGGGCGCTAACAGTGGTACGGGGTGTAGCAGCGCAGGTGAGTGGGCGCTAACAGTGGTACGGGGTGTAGCAGCGCAGGTGAGTGGGCGCTAACAGTGGTACGGGGTGTAGCAGCGCAGGTGAGTGGGCGCTAACAGTGGTACGGGGTGTAGCAGCGCAGGTGAGTGGGCGCTAACAGTGGTACGGGGTGTAGCAGCACATGTGAGTGGGCGCTAACAGTGGTACGGGATATAACAGCGCAGGTGAGTGGGCGCTAACAGTGGTACGGGGTGTAACAGCGCATGTGAGTGGGCGCTAACAGTGGTACGGGGTATAACAGCGCAGGTGAGTGGGCGCTAACAGTGGTACGGGGTATAACAGCGCAGGTGAGTGGGCGCTAACAGTGGTACGGGGTGTAGCAGCGCAGGTGAGTGGGCGCTAACAGTGGTACGGGGTATAACAGCACATGTGAGTGGGCGCTAACAGTGGTACGGGATATAACAGCGCAGGTGAGTGGGCGCTAACAGTGGTACGGGGTGTAACAGCGCATGTGAGTGGGCGCTAACAGTGGTACGGGGTATAACAGCGCAGGTGAGTGGGCGCTAACAGTTGTACGGGGTATAACAGCGCAGGTGAGTGGGCGCTAACAGTGGTGCGGGTTATAACAGCGCAGGTGAGTGGGCGCTAACAGTGGTACGGGGTATAACAGCGCAGGTGAGTGGGCGCTAACAGTGGTACGGGGTATAACAGCGCAGGTGAGTGGGCGCTAACAGTGGTACGGGGTGTAGCAGCGCAGGTGAGTGGGCGCTAACAGTGGTACGGGGTGTAGCAGCGCAGGTGAGTGGGCGCTAACAGTGGTACGGGGTATAACAGCGCAGGTGAGTGGGCGCTAACAGTGGTACGGGGTATAACAGCGCAGGTGAGTGGGCGCTAACAGTGGTACGGGGTATTGCAACGCAGGTGAGTGGGCGCTAACAGTGGTACGGGGTATAACAGCACAGGTGAGTGGGCGCTAACAGTGGTACGGGGTATAACAGCGCATGTGAGTGGGCGCTAACAGTGGTACGGGGTATAACAGCGCAGGTGAGTGGGCGCTAACAGTGGTACGGGGTATAACAGCGCATGTGAGTGGGCGCTAACAGTGGTACGGGGTGTAGCAGCGCAGTGGAGTGGGCGCTAACAGTGGTACGGGGTGTAGCAGCGCAGGTGAGTGGGCGCTAACAGTGGTACGGGGTATAGCAGCGCAGGTGAGTGGGCGCTAACAGTGGTACGGGGTATAACAGCGCAGGTGAGTGGGCGCTAACAGTGGTACGGGGTGTAGCAGCGCAGGTGAGTGGGCGCTAACAGTGGTACGGGGTATAACAGCACATGTGAGTGGGCGCTAACAGTGGTACGGGATATAACAGCGCAGGTGAGTGGGCGCTAACAGTGGTACGGGGTGTAACAGCGCATGTGAGTGGGCGCTAACAGTGGTACGGGGTATAACAGTGCAGGTGAGTGGGCGCTAACAGTGGTACGGGGTATAACAGCACATGTGAGTGGGCGCTAACAGTGGTACGGGGTATAACAGTGCAGGTGAGTGGGCGCTAACAGTGGTACGGGGTATAACAGCGCAGGTGAGTGGGCGCTAACAGTGGTACGGGGTGTAGCAGCGCAGGTGAGTGGGCGCTAACAGTGGTACGGGGTATAACAGCGCAGGTGAGTGGGCGCTAACAGTGGTACGGGTATAACAGCGCAGGTGAGTGGGCGCTAACAGTGGTACGGGGTGTAGCAGCGCAGGTGAGTGGGCGCTAACAGTGGTACGGGGTATAACAGCGCATGTGAGTGGGCGCTAACAGTGGTACGGGGTATAACAGCGCAGGTGAGTGGGCGCTAACAGTGGTACGGGGTGTAGCAGCGCAGGTGAGTGGGCGCTAACAGTGGTACGGGGTATAACAGCGCATGTGAGTGGGCGCTAACAGTGGTACGGGGTATAACAGCGCAGGTGAGTGGGCGCTAACAGTGGTACGGGGTATAACAGCGCAGGTGAGTGGGCGCTAACAGTGGTACGGGGTATAACAGCGCATGTGAGTGGGCGCTAACAGTGGAATGGGGTATAACAGCGCATGTGAGTGGGCGCTAACAGTGGTACGGGGTATAACAGCGCAGGTGAGTGGGCGCTAACAGTGGTACGGGGTATAACAGCGCAGGTGAGTGGGCGCTAACAGTGGTACGGGGTATAACAGCGCAGGTGAGTGGGCGCTAACAGTGGTACGGGGTATAACAGCGCAGGTGAGTGGGCGCTAACAGTGGTACGGGGTATAACAGCGCATGTGAGTGGGCGCTAACAGTGGTACGGGGTATAACAGCGCAGGTGAGTGGGCGCTAACAGTGGTACGGGGTATAACAGCGCAGGTGAGTGGGCGCTAACAGTGGTACGGGGTATAACAGCGCATGTGAGTGGGCGCTAACAGTGGTACGGGGTATAACAGCGCAGGTGAGTGGGCGCTAACAGTGGTACGGGGTATAACAGCGCATGTGAGTGGGCGCTAACAGTGGTACGGGGTATAACAGCGCAGGTGAGTGGGCGCTAACAGTGGTACGGGGTATAACAACGCAGGTGAGTGGGCGCTAACAGTGGTACGGGGTATAACAGCGCAGGTGAGTGGGCGCTAACAGTGGTACGGGGTATAACAGCGCAGTGGAGTGGGCGCTAACAGTGGTACGGGGTGTAGCAGCGCAGGTGAGTGGGCGCTAACAGTGGTACGGGGTATAACAGCGCAGGTGAGTGGGCGCTAACAGTGGTACGGGGTATAACAGCGCATGTGAGTGGGCGCTAACAGTGGTACGGGGTGTAGCAGCGCAGGTGAGTGGGCGCTAACAGTGGTACGGGGTATAACAGCGCAGGTGAGTGGGCGCTAACAGTGGTACGGGGTGTAGCAGCGCAGGTGAGTGGGCGCTAACAGTGGTACGGGGTGTAGCAGCGCAGGTGAGTGGGCGCTAACAGTGGTACGGGGTGTAGCAGCGCAGGTGAGTGGGCGCTAACAGTGGTACGGGGTGTAGCAGCGCAGGTGAGTGGGCGCTAACAGTGGTACGGGGTGTAGCAGCGCAGGTGAGTGGGCGCTAACAGTGGTACGGGGTGTAGCAGCGCAGGTGAGTGGGCGCTAACAGTGGTACGGGGTGTAGCAGCGCAGGTGAGTGGGCGCTAACAGTGGTACGGGGTGTAGCAGCGCAGGTGAGTGGGCGCTAACAGTGGTACGGGGTGTAGCAGCGCAGGTGAGTGGGCGCTAACAGTGGTACGGGGTGTAGCAGCGCAGGTGAGTGGGCGCTAACAGTGGTACGGGGTGTAGCAGCGCAGGTGAGTGGGCGCTAACAGTGGTACGGGGTATAACAGCGCAGGTGAGTGGGCGCTAACAGTGGTACGGGGTATAACAGCGCAGGTGAGTGGGCGCTAACAGTGGTACGGGGTATAACAGCGCAGGTGAGTGGGCGCTAACAGTGGTACGGGGTATAACAGCGCAGGTGAGTGGGCGCTAACAGTGGTACGGGGTATAACAGCGCAGGTGAGTGGGCGCTAACAGTGGTACGGGGTATAGCAGCGCATGTGAGTGGGTGCTAACAGTGGTACGGGGTATAACAGCGCATGTGAGTGGGCGCTAACAGTGGTACGGGGTATAACAGCGCAGGTGAGTGGGCGCTAACAGTGGTACGGGGTATAACAGCGCAGGTGAGTGGGCGCTAACAGTGGTACGGGGTATACCAGCGCAGGTGAGTGGGCGCTAACAGTGGTACGGGGTATAACAGCGCAGGTGAGTGGGCGCTAACAGTGGTACGGGGTATAACAGCGCAGGTGAGTGGGCGCTAACAGTGGTACGGGGTATAACAGCGCATGTGAGTGGGTGCTAACAGTGGTACGGGGTATAACAGCGCAGGTGAGTGGGCGCTAACAGTGGTACGGGGTATAACAGCGCAGGTGAGTGGGCGCTAACAGTGGTACGGGGTATAACAGCGCAGGTGAGTGGGCGCTAACAGTGGTACGGGGTGTAGCAGCGCATGTGAGTGGGTGCTAACAGTGGTACGGGGTATAACAGCGCAGGTGAGTGGGCGCTAACAGTGGTACGGGGTATAACAGCGCATGTGAGTGGGCGCTAACAGTGGTACGGGGTATAACAGCGCATGTGAGTGGGCGCTAACAGTGGTACGGGGTATAACAGGGCAGGTGAGTGGGCGCTAACAGTGGTACGGGGTATAACAGCGCAGGTGAGTGGGCGCTAACAGTGGTACGGGGTATAACAGCGCAGGTGAGTGGGCGCTAACAGTGGTACGGGGTGTAACAGCGCAGGTGAGTGGGCGCTAACAGTGGTACGGGGTATAACAGCGCAGGTGAACAGTTGTCTGCAGATGAGGAACATAACAAGGGGGGTGGGGATGCGAAAAGGGAACGACATTATTTTATGGTCATGATTTTGTGGATTTATGATTTTGCAGCCCAGCCCAGCATCACACTTGATGCGTGGGACAGGTCAGTGACATTACACCTCTGGGACCTGTTCGAAATTTGACGAGGACAGCTACGAGAAAAGGATTTCCCCCTTGGGCAAACAAGCGACTCACCACCAAAGTCCAGAGGCGTGGGAATAAACCCTGGTGCCGAGGATGAGCCACACAAAACAGCCATTGACGCGAGTGCAAAGGACTAAGGGGTTCAGTTGAACACCACCTATAAAAATAGGAAATGCAATGATTGCCTGTCTCGCTTTGAGAGAATTCTCCATTTCTATGACCCATTCAGAAGGGTACTGTAAGGGACTCATATTCCTAAAATCTGCTAGGCCTCATGCCCAGCACTTTGCTTGCACCAATCTCCACTTCTCCAGTCAAATAATTCATACTATGGTACACACACCATTTCATGGCTCCATCTTCATCCAATAAGTGATTTCGGAGGGTTCAAAGTAAGAAAGCGAAGGTCTGCAAAATGGGCAGAAAATCATGTGACGCCTATCCTCCCTGTTTTCAAGATTGCAGCATTTGCAGCACCTCTCAATGTGAAGCATCCAATGTAAAAAACGCCTCCTATCAACATTAAAACCCGATCCCATGCCAGCCGCAACAAGTATAATAATGGGACGGCACCAGGCCCAACATATAATTAACACATTTGGAATATATAAACAACCTACGTCCCGCTCGCTCTGAACTAGGTATGGCACACACACTGAAATATCTGTGCACGGCTCAACCCTGAAGAGTTAAGAAAGCCACTTGCTGATTTCTGACTACACTCAGAGCAAAAATAAACTTGTCCTCAAATCATGTTGGGCCTGCACCAAGCCCTAAATATATTTAACCATAAAGTCTCCTGGACATGACTTCTACCCTGCAACCTTTTGGACTATGCGAACGGCCTACGCCTGGCACGCTCTGAATTAGGTTTGGCACGCACTGACTGACCTCTACACAGCTCAACCCTGAAAAGTTCAGAAATCTGCTGATTCATGACTACATGTCAAGCAACCGCTGCCCTCATGGGAGCACTGTTGACTAAGGGAACACGTCGATGCCAGTGGTCATCAGACTGGATGCTAAGAAAACGACATGTAACAATTCGACAACTCGACAATTCAACAATTCGACAATTCGACAATTCGACAACCTCCTCCATGTGACAGTTGTCCAGCATAACAATTTTCACAAGATCATTACCAAGTCTCTCACGTATTCTGTTCCCAAACCCCAAAGGCTGCAGAAAAATTATATTGAAAATGGTTCACACCGTCGCTCACTCCTGAAGACGACAGCAGCCAGGCTTGCGAAGACCTCGAAATTGCATAAGGATACTTTCTCAAATAAGCTCTACATCCTTCAAGGAAATCTTCTCCGTCAGGCAAGGTGCTAAGCATGCTATGCACCGGCAAGGATTTACAAAGCATCATGCAGGGAGCTGCTGAATCTGCGGCAGCGAGTCAAAGTGTGACAAATCATCATTGTACACCTCTTGGAAAGTGTCCTGTCTGATAGCCCATGGCTCCCCATTGACCACCATGTGATCGAGAAACTGCTGCTGCTGTAGCTGCAGTTGGTCAGGAATCAAGAGGGGTGGAACTGCAGAAGTCCCATCCGCCGAGTGCGCGTGACTCGGGCCCGCAACGGCCGGCAGGGGACCACAGGAACCAGGGCTCGGCTCAGCTTCGGGCAGATCCTGTACAAGCTCCGGCACCACCCTGACTGGCGGCATAGCAGAAGGCCTGAGCATGGCGGACTCGGTTGAGATGACTCTGGAGTGGCAGCCAGGCTGGAGGTACGCTTGAGGCGACGGCTGCCAGGCGCTTCTGGCCACAGCAGCTGCTGCCCGCAGCGCCTCCGGAACCACGAGATCTGCCGCCAGGCTGTCCATGGCCTCGTTCCCTTCGCGTTGGATCCGCTTCGGGTCTGCTTTCTGGTAGTCCCTCGGCCACATGCCGTGCAGCTGCATGTGCGCCTTGCAGTAGCGCCAGACTCCCTCGCTGGAGGCCTTGGCGAAGCGCGTGCAGCCGTCTTGGGAGCATAGGGCGTGGCTGTGGATGGCCATGAGGGGCAGATGGGGGGAATAAACGATGTAAGGCAACGGAGCCAACACATCCACCCTTTGTGATGGAAGGGTCAAGAGTCTCCTGCCAGCAAACAGCAAAGCTGAGGCATGGTAAGGACGAGAAACAAGGGCTGCGTGCCCCTCAAGCATATCACAGCGTTACCTGGTCAAGTGGGGCACAAAACAGGACAGCACTGCGCAACTCGTCAAGACACAAACCTGATTTGCAGGATGAGGCCTGCAGCTTGCATGTGCCTTTAGGGTTTTGGGTTCAGGGTTGAAAAACCTGATTTGCAGGATGGGGCCTGCAGCTTTCATGTGCCTTAAGGGTTTGGGTCCAGGGTTGACAAACCTGATTTGCAGGATGAGGCCTGCAGCTTTCATGTGCCTTTAGGGTTTTGGGTTCAGGGTTGACAAACCTGATTTGCAGGATGAGGCCTGCAGCTTGCATGTGCCTTTAGGGTTTTGGGTCCAGGGTTGACAAACCTGATTTGCAGGATGAGGCCTGCAGCTTTCATGTGCCTTTAGGGTCTTGGGTTCAGGGTTCACATACCTGATTTGCAGGATGAGGCCTGCAGCTTTCATGTGCCTTTAGGGTTTTGGGTTCAGGGTTAACAAACCTGATTTGTGGGATGAGGCCTGCAGCTTTCATGTGCGTCTTGCAATACCGCCAGCACCCGTCAGCCGACCGCTTAGCAAACTTGGAGCACAGCTCGCACCGCCTTGGCTGCTTGCAGGGTGCAGCGGGCAAGCGTCGTTCATCGCCGCAGTCAAGCGGGTCGGACCTGGGCTGATGGTTCACGTCTCCCGTCGTCTGCCGCCGTTGCCTCTGTCCTGAGCGCAGCTGACATGCGGCAGGCGGCTGCCATGGCTGACACTCCGAGACCGTCCCTGCAAAGTCTTCCGCTGAAAAGCTTCGGTGGTGGGGGCTTGGGTCAGGAGCGCTGGGCTCCGCTACGCAGGTGCTGCGCGCCCCGGATGCGCTAGGAGCGGCCACGTTTGTGCTACACAGCCGGCAGGAGCTGTCATTGGAGGCCTTAACAGCCTGCTGACTGAATCCTGATCCGCGTGAGAGCGTCCGGCTGAGAGCGAAGCCCCAAGATGGCATGTGCGCAGCACACAGTGGTGTCTGCCAGTCCGATCTGCTTTGAAACATCTCTTTGCAACCCTGAGCTGTGCAGGTGACCTTCCCTTGGGACGGCATCGGCCTGCTGCGGCTTGCCTGAGCCTTGTTGCACAGGCTGTGCTCCCATGTGGACATGGTAGCCGGCTTTGCAGAGTTGCCGTGGTGTTCGAGGAGGGCTGCGAGAGGTAGCTCTGTCCTGTCATCATGGTGAAAAGCGAATTTTCGAGGCAGCAGTGGTATTTGCTGCTGAGCGTGCTGTTGACCTCGGTCCTGGTGGGGCTGCTGCTGGATCGGTCTCTGCCACAGCGGAGGCTGCATCGGTTGTCTGCCTCCACCCAAATCCAGGACAGCGATTTTCTGCCCGCTCAGGGGTGGCTGTGAGTTCTCCCGGGCGTCGGCGACAGCTGCAACTCGTGCGATTTCTTGCATGCTGCGCTCGATCAAAACCTGCGTATTTTGCGACGCTTCTGCCAAGCTCAGCTGCAAGGTATTTGTGCAAGGGCTGACACCTGGCCATGCCCATGCACCGCTGGATTGGCTGGAGCGATGGCCCCTTGGAGTCAGGTCTTCCTGGTGAGAAGCACTGCCACTCGAGTTTGGAGCGATCCACGACCTCAATGTTGCACACCTGCATGCATGATAAACAGAGCTCTGGTGAGAACGTTGGTATGCTTAGTACGGCAACGATGCAGATTTGAAACTGCTCATCACCGCATCTGTCTTCACAACGCTGTAGCCTCCTCTTTACTTCACCTCATGTCGTTCCGGTTGCGAGACGAAAGTGTAGACGTTGCTTATTCTAACATGAATGGTCACGCTTACGGTAACGGCGGATAATCCTTTATAGACGGTACCGATAGCTCTTTAAATGAACATGAAAGGTTCATGTGCCTGTTTAATTGCATAAATACGCAGTCCACTCACTCCTCGGGAACTTGGTTGGTGGATTCTCCCTGGTGTTGCAAGCTCATTATGCGCCTGCTTTTTACATTCTCCACCACCTCTGCCTGGTTTAGGGTGTTCAGCCGCGCACTCAATGACACGTTTCACTTACTGGGCAGCGTTGTAGTCCTGAGCAGAGGTCTCTGGTCTGAGCGAACACCCCAAAATGACTGGATCCACACCGCCTGATCCACACCAGCCTGGCAGGGCAGGGCCGCAGATGTTTCACGCCGAGCGAAACGTCTTTGTGGGTGGGGGGGGTATGCCTTCGGGATGTTCTGCCCTTTGCCCTTTTAGTGTCCAGGCTTCTCCTTTCTGGCTTCCTGCCGGCTCTTGTCTGCTTCTGTTGGTTGGATACCGTTTTCCAGAGGTTTTTCTCTGGTTTTTCGGGATTGGTGGTAACGTGTGCAGCCGCTTTGGGGTGGGATTCTGGTGGTAGCGTGCTTCGGCTAGAGGGGTGTCGTGGCGGGGTATCAGTTTTTTCAGGCCTTACTCTTACTGTTCACGCATGAGTTATTCCGGCCGTGTGAGTGCTTGTTGGTCGTATGCCTTTCCTGTTCCTGCTCGCCTTTTCTCAGCTGCCGACGAGGGCCCTATGCGCACCAGGGCTGTTTTTGTGTGTGAGGTTTCCTTGGGTTGGGCGGCCGGCCTCACACCTTCTATAGTCAATATACAAGAAAAGAACGAAAGTATGCGAACGCGCCATAGGCATTCATTCATTCTTACTCAAGCTACAGAAATAAGGTCGGGGATCTTCGCACGCTTCCCGAGTTTCTTTTGATGTGTTTTCTTTCTCCACTCGCTCTGGCTTTCGCTACGCGTCTAGGCACCGAACAGCCGTACTCCCGATGCCGCACAGAATGTTTAAGGTGTCCCCGTCTGTCGGGGCCGAACTCTCAACCTTTACCCTTGCAAGTAGGTTTAGGTGACCGCGACCGTGTGTGTGCTTTTTCAGTCACTCTTTTTTCTAGCGACACTTTTTTACAGCCTCCCCTGAAGGAGATCCCTAGAAAGTTACTGGCTGTCGTTTTTGTAAACTTTTTGGGATAAACATCCACCTGCGATATTTCGGCCCCTACCGTACTCCACGCAGCAGTATTTTATCCTCTGGATCATTCCACTGGCTTAGGTCCCCTGGACCCTCCTTGACAGTTCCATCTCTCTGATCGAATGCAATGCCAGACACATTTTAATTTTGAGGTTCTTAGTAGCCCTAAACGTAACGATTCCCGGACAGGGTTCAGAATTACATCGGCAATTGTTTGTAGGGTGGCAAATTGTGACATGTCTGATAAGCTGGATTTCAGACTCCTCAAGCAGATTTCTTTTTGAATGACAGTTTTCCCCGTTGCACCGGAAATGAGGCTCATTGAGATTTGGGACACTATAAAGGAAGCGAGGAACAGACTAAAAGAGGTGTGACTAACCAGAGAAAAGACAGACAAGAAAAAAATGTATTAAATACTGAGGATGGTAGTGTTGGTATACAATTTATGCATTATGGGTTCATCCCTGGATTTCCCCCTAGTTTCCCATGACACCAGGATTTGCACCGGCTAAAATCTGAAGATTCTTTAATACCGGTAGCACAAAAACATCTGAGTCCGACCCTATGGGAGTTTATCAAGCTAGTCTGCCGGTGACTGTGACGCCAAGCGTGCACACTGCATACCCAACGGGCACATGTTACCAAAATAAAAACCTGCTCAATGCTACTTGGTTTCCCACAGACGTAGTCACATATAGCACAGCAGGTATGGGGGAAAACAATCAATAGGATGATCAATGCAGAATTACAGGAAACGTCACCGTTTGTTCAAATTCTGAGCATCAGCTGAGAGTCACAAGCCCGTCCAACCAGGAATTAGTGAAAGATCTCCTTGTAGACAGAGACATGCTGCACTTCAAGTGACAGGCCCGAGGACAGTGAATCAGCTGGCGAGACCTCCTGGGTCAGGACAGGGGGCCCCACGTAGAGGCCCTCCCCCCCTCCGTAGAGGGGGAAGCGGCAATTCTTCTAAAACATAAACCCTCTCATCGAGAATCTTCTAAAAATATGATTGGCAGCAGCAAATCATCTGGATGACGCAAGGTCCAGGTAGGTTGAAGTGTGAGCAGCGAGGGGGGGGAGCCAAGGCAGCACCAGATTCCGCACGAGCGCGCCGCTCCCCCTCCCTGAATCCGCCGGGAAAATTGCGCTAGGGGCCTCCTGTTGAGCGTCGCTCGAGCTGGCGCAGGAGGCGGGCTGCATCGCAAAGCCAGGCAGGCAGCACACGCCGGACTGGCAGTACAGCTTCGACAGCGTACCGGCTGGAGCTGCCACGAAGCTGGTCGAGTAGAAGTACACTGTACGGCCCGCCGGCTTGTCCATGAGCGCCGACATGGCAGACCGCGCCTTAATCATGCTGAGGGGCTCATCCACCTCCTCATAGCCAAGCTCCTCAGCAGGTCTGCAGCGGCTGTGTTCAGGCAGGGTGCGTGCACTGCCGACATCATCAGCCGCGGAGCTGCCGCGGGGCGCCCTGATGGTGAGGGTGGCCGGAGCGCCGTCGCTGCCCAGCCAGGAGTCGCCGACATGCACCAGGTGGTGCTGGAACGGCAGGGGTGTCGTGGTGATTAGCAGCTGGAACGAGGGAGAGGCGGCGAGCTTGGAGGCGACCGCACGGCACGCCTCGGCGCTCACGCTGTCATTGTGTAGGAGAACGTGCGTGGCGCCTTGATAGTGCCACTGCAAGCGAGGACACAGGTGGAGGGTCATGCGCCACACGGGTATGGGATGACAGGCATGGCCTACATGCCATGTTTAATGGGTACCTCGCCTGCCAGCTGGTCGCTGGCTTGCCCAGCTCGGGCCAACAGCCGGTGCCGAGAGGCATGGGTCACTGCACAGCGTCTGGTGGACGGTTGTAAGTGCCAAGCCCATCAAAATTGTCACGGCTTAAGCGGAGCGATCATGTATCGATAAGTGGTGCACGGGTTCAGGATCGCAATAATCTACCCCGATGCTGCCTCGGGACCTGTATCCAGGTGGAGCTTACATTATGCGTGGATGACAGGAGGACGCCCTACTTAACACACCGTCTTAGTCCCAGTGCTGGGCGCCAGCGGAGGTTACGACCAATCAATGATTTGCTCCAAAGGAACAGCAGCAATGCGGCAGCTACAACCTGGCCCTGAGTTGACATATTCCTCTCACTCCAACGCTCAAACACCGGACGGTAGGGGTATTACCGGTTCTTCCTGGGCTCTTGCTTCAGCTTGAGCTCTTTCCAGGTAGGAGCAAGGTGCAGAGCAGGGTGGTTTTCACCCCTCGCACACATTTAGGGTCCCAGATGGTAAGTGCGCTTTGACACCGCACTCAACTGGGATGGAAGAAACAGCTTACATGCCAAGTTTCAGCTAAACTAAACCAACTAAAGATAAATAATAAAATTTTGCTGTTTGAAGGGCTCTGCCCAAGCCCTCACCAGGTGGGGCTCGCTACAAGTGAATGTGATCGGGGCTTGGATGAGGGTGGACTGCATGATTGGCCCAGCCAGCTGGCTGGCGTTGATAGCCTGCTGCAGCTCCGGGCAGATGCTGACAAAGGCCTTGGCTTTGCAGTTCAGCGCCAGGTTCAGGGGTAGGCGCCCGCGGCAGTGCCGGCCGACCTGGGGGAGAAGGCATGGAGCAATCCGGAGTTGGAAAGATTTCTGTCATGCGTGGCTTGCATGCATACTCATTTAAACATGCAGACCGTTTGGAATGTGATCCCGCCGGGCTTGGGGATGCATGGGAGGGCAAGGGCCCAGGTGCTAGTAGGATTTATGTGTCCTTGGATTTGGGTGGGTTGGGCTGGGATGGCCCAAAGCTCAGACGCCTGTAGGCTTCTGATTGAGGCTGCTGTTGCAGGCCTCTGATGGAGGCTTCTGATGCAGGCTGCTGATGGAGTCACTCACCTCGACAAATACTGAGTCTGGGTTCAGGGACAGGTATGGAATCAGGCCGAGCGCATGTGGCGAAGTCAGCTCATCGGCATCGCGAGCCCCGCATCGCTTGTCCTTGGGATATTGCTCTGACATGGCGTCTGCTTCTTCATATAGCCAATCCGCGCTGTTGATTGGCGAGACGGCATCGGTGAACACGCGCCTGCTGCCGACGTAGTAGTTGGACGCACGCTGCATGATGTCGAACTGGCATTGATTGAGAGCAGCGGCAGCGCGGGTGGCATTTCGGAGTGCTGGCCGATAGTCATTTGATAGCGTGCGTTTACACCCCCTTCCTGTCGCGATGCTCCCTGTAACGTGACTGGCCGACTGCAGCATATTTTCTGGAGACGATGGGGGCCGTCGACTATCTAAAAGGCATGTGAATGTAGGCATCGGGCTTTTATGCAGGGATCCAAGCAGGCGGGCGCGTATTTTATAATTCGTGTCGCAGATGTGCGCTTTACTTCTTCCGGTCCCTGATGTGCGCACGAGTTGCTGCAGAGATTTGCTGGCTGGTTGGCGGCAGTCAACTACCGATCCAATGTTGACGAGAGTGAGACCAACTCATACGATTGTAATTCAGGTAAATATCCACAGATCATATCTTCCGATCCTTGCACAATCTGAAGCGGTTTGCTGTCGAGAGCAGGGTTGAGAACAACGTGGCACACTATCTTTGAAAGTGTGATCACATAGCTTTATTCCAAGGTGTACGACCTCTGTTGTACGATGAACATCGAGCGCTTTCCTGATCAGACCTCAGTAATCTGCAAGCCGAAAACAATGAAAACCTGATATCAATTATGGAGAATCCCTCTGTGTCGATCCCAGCTAAAGAGGACAGCGCCAAGTTGGTTTCCGGGGATAACCGAGAACGTGTCGACGTGGACTATGCCCGGCCCAACCCCTGGTGCAGGCTTTTCTTCCCTCGGAAGAAGCCTACTAAGCGGATTTTTGACGTCGCTAAGAAGTCTCACCGCGAAGCCTATGAATGCGGCGTGTCTCTGGACTTCCTCCAGCGCTTCGCAATACAACATGCCGATCCGGCGTTGACTACTGCCGAGGTGGTTCAACGAGTCGTGAAACCCGACACTGAGGAAAGACGTTGCAGGTGCAAACGTGTCCTAGAACACAGCATGCATGCAACATGCTGCAACTGAAAGCAGTCCCTGCTTGGGGGCATCTTGCCCATGATGACCATGGCTATGACCATGGCTGTGAGCATGACCATGACCTTGATCATAAAAACAGCATTCAGGGGCTTTATGACTTGTAGATGTTCGTGTATCCGACTGCAGGACACAATTATTCCATAATTATTTTGGTCCCGCTATCAGTACACACACACACCAGCACCACTTCATTCACGCACATCATCACTTGCTTCCTTGCATGGCCGTTGTGCCTCGCATGGGGGATCTCCATGGGTGCATGGCAGTGTTTCAGTGCGCAGAAAATCACCTTTGGTTCACTGCCAGTTGGCCACCACTGTGTAAATGGGGACCAAACATGGACCGGCCTGCTGCATGCCAGCTGTAGGCCGGGTTGTAGCCAAAGTGTAGCCAAAAACCACACCCTAGTGGTGGGACACATTGTGAGAATCCTGTGGACTGATCCACACAGGTATGCTGATCTGCCAGAGGAGGTGCTGCCGAGTGATGTGGGCGAGCCTGACTACTTCATCAGCCACAGCTGGTCCGGAGGGTAAGCGATTACGGGGAGCATGGGCCACGTTCTGCTGTGGTGCTGTGTATGGGACTAGATGAGTAGATGGAGGGCCAGACTTGATTGATGGTATGATATGCATTCTGCAACCCTGGAAATGGTATACAGTCAACACCGGAGGCGTTAAGGAAGCTGCTGTAGCTAAAATTGCATGTAGCCGACACTGGGGGGTATCAGGAAGCTGCTCTGGCTGAGACTGTACCCTCTATTACTCCCTCTATTACCCCCTCTATTGCCCCCTCTATCAACCCTTCTATTGCCCCCTCCATTACCCCCTCTATTGCCCCCTCTATTGCCCTCTCTATTGCCCCCTGGCTGACACTGTACCCTCTATTGCCCCCTCTATTGCCCCCTGGCTGAGACTGTACCCTCTATTGCCCCCTCTATTGCCCCCTGGCTGACACTGTATCCTCTATTGCCCCTCTATTGCCCCCTGGCTGAGACTGTACCCTCTATTGCCCCCTCTATTGCCCCCTCTATTGCCCCCTGGCTGAGACTGTACCCTCTATTGCCCCCTCTATTGCCCCCTGGCTGACACTGTATTCTCCATTGCCCCTTGGCTACCACTGGATCAGGTTCCAGCAGATGGTGTCCCTCGTCAGCTCACACCTGCAGGGCGCAAACCCCAAGCAGGTTTTTGTGTGGCTGGTGAGGGAGTGGACATGTAGAGCTGACCGAGGGGATTTAAAATGACTAAACGAGGTTGCTGCAGATGTGAAACCTCCGTGAGGACCACAATAGGGTGATTTGCCTAAGTGAGGCACAGGTGAAAATATCCTGCGTATTGCCATCAAACAAATTTCCAAGTAAGAAGCTTAAGTAGAAACTGACAATTATTAAATTATGGTATTCCATGTGTTTGACGAGGGCAAATGCGTGCATGAGGTTTCATCGCTTCCGGGCAAACTACGCATGTTCCATCACATAATCATGTGCATGGGCATGTCGATTCATACCTGCAGTGTGAACGAAACCTGTGGCGTTGGATCATTATGTGCATGGGCATGTGGGTTCATACTACTATAGTGATAGTGTGAACGGAGCCTGTGGTGTTGGATAATCATGTGCATACGCATGTGGGTTCATACCTGCAGTGTGAACGGAGCTTGTGGTGTTGGATGCTACCTGTGTTGTGATGTTTCCGATGCCTTAGTGTTGCTCCCAGCCTTGTCATGGCTTGATCACCTCCAGCTGCTCCTGTTTGTAAGGATCCAATCTAGGGCAGGGATTTCTGACCCTCTAAACCCTAAATTTTAAACCCTTGACCTAGGACAAGGACATCGGAACCTGCAAGCGGATCGTTTTTTTGTATCCGGCCTCTCACGCCCCCAGGCTCATGGCCTCTTCCACTTGATGGCCATGCATGCATGGCCGTTCCCCATGCATTGGTCACGATGTTTCTCGTCAGGCTCCGAGTCTTTTGTGATGCTGCGATTCTTGCCTCCCTGTAAATCGCCCCCCCCCCCCTTTTCCACTTGGGTGACTGTGCATGCACGGCCTGCTCCCTTGGTGATGATAATTCCAGTCAGGATAGGCGTTCTTTGTTTAGCCTCCCTGCAAATCACCGCTCCCTTCGCTCGATGACGACACGTGCATAACCCTCCCTCCCTCCCCTTCGATGGTGGCATCGCAGGACATCTTCGCCATCAACCAGCATGGGGCTCCTGACGAGCAGGTCAACGACCTATCAAATCTCAAGGTGAGGCCAAAGTGGAATTCTGGAAAGCTGCTTCAGCAGGACCTGATGAACCTGACGTCACAGAACCTAGGTCTGAGCCGTGATGTATGTATGACCTCAACCGCATGAAAGTGTGCAACAATGTGACCCCTCAAGGCTACAGGAGCGCCGAACCTGCCCAACACTGCAGCCCCAACCTACTCAACACTGCAGCTCCAACCTACTCAACACTGCCGCCTCAACCTACTCAACACTGCAGCCCCAACCTACTCAACACTGCAGCCCCAACCTACTCAACACTGCAGCTCCAACCTACTCAACACTGCAGCCCCTACCTACTCAACACTGCTGCCCCAACCTACTCAACACTGCAGCCCCAACCTACTCAACACTGCTGCCCCAACCTACTCAACACTGCTCCCCCAATCTACTCAACACTGCAGCCCCAACCTACTCAACACTGCAGCCCCAACCTACTCAACACTGCTGCCCCAACCTACTCAACACTGCAGCCCCAACCTACTCAACACTGCAGCCCCAACCTACTCAACACTGCTGCCCCAACCTACTCAACACTGCTGCCCCAACCTACTCAACACTGCAGCCCCAACCTACTCAACACTGCAGCCCCAACCTACTCAACACTGCTGCCCCAACCTACTCAACACTGCTACCCCAACCTATTCAACACTGCTGCCCCAACCTACTCAACACTGCAGCCCCAATCTACTCAACACTGCAGCCCCAACCTACTCAACACTGCAGCCCATAACCTACTCAACACTGCAGCCCCAGCCTACTCAACACTGCAGCCCCAACCTACTCAACACTGCTGCCCCAACCTACTCAACACTGCTGCCCCAACCTACTCAACACTGCTTCCCCAACCTACTCAACACTGCAGCCCTAATCTACTCAACACTGCAGCCCCAACCTACTCAACACTGCAGCCCATAATCTACTCTACACTGCAGCCCCAACCTACTCAACACTGCTGCCCCAACCTACTCAACACTGCAGCCCCAACCTACTCAACACTGCTGCCCCAACCTACTCTACACTGCAGCCCCAACCTACTCAACACTGCTGCCCCAACCTACTCAACACTGCTTCCCCAACCTACTCAACACTGCTGCCCCAACCTACTCAAAACTGCAGCCCCAACCTACTCAACACTGCTGCCCCAACCTACTCAACACTGCTTCCCCAACCTACTCAACACTGCTTCCCCAACCTACTCAACACTGCTTCCCCAACCTACTCAACACTGCTGCCCCACCCTACTCAACACTGCTGCCCCAACCTACTCAACACTGCTGCCCCAACCTACTCAACACTGCAGCCCCAACCTACTCAACACTGCTGCCCCAACCTACTCAACACTGCTGCCCCAACCTACCCAACACTGCAACCCCAACCTACTCAACAATGCTGCCCCAACCTACTCAACACTGCTGCCCCAACCTACTCAACACTGCTGCCCCAACCCTGGCATAGTAGACTGGCGTCCCCCTGCCCTTCAGAATTTCTTTCAATCTTGAGGCCTACTCTTTGGTATTTCGTTCGAAGGGGTGTCTCCCATGATCCATGCGTCAGGGCATATTATTAATGTCTTCTGCATTGCCAGAACGCAAGCACACGATGATACTCTGACTTCTCTTTTGCTTGGACATCACGAAGTGTGAGGCTCGATGCCCGACCCTTGAAAACCTGAAACGCCAACACTAGAAAAAAAGAGTTGGGTGCACTTGTGGCCCTTGTCGTCAGCTGAGTTAGACTTGCTGCCCCAAACGATGTGTTGTTACAAAGTGTGAGTGCGTGCGGCGTGCCGTGTGCTCCAGGTGGCATTGTCGCATGCGGAGGAGACCTTGCTGATCATGAGCCCCACAGCATGCCCCCTATCGAGGATATGGTGTCTTTATGAGGTGGGTTTAGGCCTTGGGGTTAAGGCATGTAGTGCCCAAGGGTTAAGGACCCAAGGGTCTAGGCCCATAGTGCCCAAGGGTTTAGGACCCAAGGGTCTAGGCCCATAGTGCCCAAGGGTTTAGGACCCAAGGGTTAAGGACCCAAGGGTCTATGCCCATAGTGCCCAAGGGTTTAGGACCCAAGGGTTTAGGCCCATAGTGCCCAAGGGTTGAGGACCCAAGGGTTTAGGACCCCAATAGTTTAGGCCCATACTGCCCAAGGGTTAAGGACCCAAGAGTTTAGGACCCAAGGGTTTAGGCCTATAGTGCCCAAGGGTTTAGGACCCAAGGATTTAGGCCCATAGTGCCCAAGGGTTTAGGACCCAAGGGTTTAGGCCCATAGTGCCCAAGGGTTTAGGACCAAAGGGTGTAGGCTCATAGTGCCTAAGGGTTTAGGACCCAAGGGTTTAGGCCCATAGTGCCCAAGGGTTTAGGACCCAAGGGTTTAGGCCCATAGTGCCCAAGGGTTTAGGACCCAAGGGTTTAGGCCCATAGTGCCCAAGGGTTTAGGACCCAAGGGTTTAGGCCCATAGTGCCCAAGGGTTTAGGACCAAAGGGTTTAGGCTCATAGTGCCCAAGGGTTTAGGACCCAAGGGTTTAGGCCTGTAGTGCCCAGGGGTGATTTTCAACTCTGATTGCTTTTATTAGTTTTATGATACAGATTTGAAACACGATTCAGGCCCAGGGCGTGAGCGGCTTGCTTTCAACTAGGGCAAGTCCTCAACTCTTGGTTTTCGATTCTTTTCATCTCTGTCAGCACCAATGATGCACATTTGGAAACGATTCAGGCCACGAGCATGAACAACTTGATTTACAACAGGGCAAGTTCTGTTATCTTGACTTTAAACTCTGATTGCTCTTATGATGCAGATTTGGAAAACGATTCAGGCCAAGGGTGTGAACGGCCTGAGGATGGTCCTTCCGGTGAGAAAGCTGGGGGGGGACCTTCAAAGGGATGAACTGGATGGGTCAGAGTGGGTGGTTCAGGTGGGATTAATGTATTGGTTAATAAGACAGCTCTACTGCTGTACTGCTTCATACCGGTATGCCTTTACTGCTGTACTGCTACTATATCCTTTTACTGCTGTCCTGCTATAGTCTCACAGCTGTAAGCACTGTCAGTGTGGGAGCTGGATCCACACTTTCACTTGGCTGTTCCTGCTTAAATTCAACCTCGTCATGGCCTACAGCCATATGGGCCTTGTGCAGGGCACCCTGCAACTTGTGGTACCGGCCATAGGCCAGTCCAGGTTTGGTCCCCATGCGCCCAGTGGCAGCTGCCCAGCGGGCCTGCACTGGTCATCTGGGGTGCTCACCGCCATGAAGAAGTAGTTTCTTTCTTTCTTTCTGCATCAGGATAACGGCGCGGAGGCGGCTACGGCCCCGAGCTGCGCTGTTGCCTTAACCTCCACGCCCTAGTAGGGCGTAGCTTTCTTTCTTTCTTGGCACACCGATGAATGCAGATGGTGTTCAGGCACATAAAGGGGATGATGGTGTTTGTGTAGGGTCCGTTGAACAGGTAGAGCCTGTCCTTGATGCAGCCTTTGGTCTCATTCCATACCCCAGCCTTTTGAAAAAGGAATGGCAATATGTTTGCCCCTTGGATGAAGTGCAGTTTCAGAGCAAATGGAACCCTGAGCCCTGGCCATCCTAGACCCTTGACCCTAAACTAGGCTTCACAACATATGGGACTTTGAGCCCAGCTCGTCATAAACCCACAACCCTTAACCCTAAACCCTAAATTATGTTTCACACCATATAGAACCTCAAGTCCAGCTTGTCCCTAACCTTAACCTCTTAACCCTAAGTAGGTTTCACAACATATGGAACCCTGCGCTCGTCCTAAATCCTAAACCCTCAACCCTATAATATATTTAACAGCATATGGAACCCTAAGTCCAGCTTGTCCTTGACCCTTATCCCTAAAGCCTAACCTAGGTTTCAAAGCATATGGTACCCTGCGCCCAGCCCTTCCCATAACCTAAACCCTCAACCCTAAAATACGTTTCACAGCATATGGCACCCCAAGCCCAGCTTGTCCTTAACCCTTCTTTCTAAACCCTAACCTAGGTTTCACAGCATTTCGAATCCCGAGAAATCCCGGGCCCTATCCGTTCTTCTGCTGCTTTGTATACAATGTCAAACACCTTCAAGCTGGGGCCCCAAGGCATCCATGAGTTGCAGCCACAAGGCCTGGCTGCCCGTTGCACGTTGTTAAGCCAGCAAAACTGTGACTGTTTGAAGAAACAGGCTGAATTTTCTTCCGATTTTGAAGTGAGCTGTCGTGTGTTGTGAGCTGTTGCACACACACACCGCGCACATTTTTTGTGCCTGCGACAGGATGAAGCCAGGGCGGACGGGCTCAGCGCCTTGTGGAGCATTGACGTCAGCCAAGCGCAGGCCTCGGTCCATTCCGACAGGTAAAGATGAGCACGCGGCGGACCAAATCTACCCTGAATCCACCCCAAATCTCCCATAATATCCTAAGAATCTACCCCAAATCTCTCCAAGGTGCCTGGGATCTGCCCATTCTGTGCGTCCGTTTAAGCTCAGTGCACCCGCTGTGTGCCAGTATTGATCTTAGCGCTTGCCAGACCACCTTTGGAGGCCGCTGGGCATGTAAAGCGAATTGGGGGACCAAACCTTGACCGACCTACGGCTGGTGGGTTGGGAGTTGAGGACTGTAGATTGTGAGATGAGGAAATGGAAAACGTCTCTGCAGGTCGGTACATGGAAATGGATTTTAGGGATCCAATGCTTGCTGCGCCAGACCCCCCACGGCCGTAAACTGTGATCTACATTAAATTGCTGCTGAACCACGCTCAAATAAATATATAGTGGCTGGTAGGGGATGAGCAAGCTCGATTCCAGCTACCATGCACAGTCAGCATAGTAGCATAGTGATGTACACGAGCTCCACGAAGGCGACAGGCTACCGCACATGCACAGACACATGTGCAGCTCCTGCAGCCGGGGATGCACCCATCTCGACATGCCGGGTGTGGCTTTGTGTGTATCATGAAACACAGTTCGGTCACAATCCCAAAGGCGTGCTCCCTCTGATACATCTGCTCCACCTCACCTACCGTACTCATGCACCACCTTCACTCCCCCCCCCCCCCCCCCGCCCATTCGGCCGACTGAACTCTCCCCCCCTCAATTCTCCCCCTCTACTCCATCTTCCCTGCCCTTGTACGTACATCCCCACCCCCCATTCTGCGCCCTGGCAAATCCCTGGTTTTCTAGGGTTGGGCGGCCAGCCTCGTGCTTTGTTAAGTCCCAGCAAAAGGAATTTCACGGGCCGCAGACATGCACCACGTTCACTCCATTCCCCCAGCTAGCACGTCCCCCCTCATTCCCCCCGGTGCCACGTTCATCCCCCCCCCCTCATCCTGCTGCCTTGACACTCGTAGGGGCCATAGAAATGCACCACATTCACTACACCTCACCCATTCCACCGGCTGGCACCTCCCTCCCTCCATCCCTCCCCCCCCTACTCCCCCCCCCCTCTTTTCCCTAATAAATCCCTGCCCCCATTCTACTGCCTGGGCAGACTTGGGGACTACTGACGTGCCCCCCATTCTACTGCCTGGGCAGACTCAGGGACTACTGACGTGCCCCCCATTCTACTGCCTGGGCAGACTCAGGGACTACTGACGTGCCCCCCATTCTACTGCCTGGGCAGACTCAGGGACTACTGACGTGCCCCCCATTCTACTGCCTGGGCAGACTCAGGGACTACTGACGTGCCCCCCATTCTACTGCCTGGGCAGACTCAGGGACTACTGACGTGCCCCCCATTCTACTGCCTGGGCAGACTCAGGGACTACTGACGTGCCCCCCATTCTACTGACTGGGCAGACTCAGGGACTACTGACGTGCACCACGTTCACTTTGACCTGACAGTCCTCCGCCTGCCCCCTCCCCCCTCCATTCGATACCTACCCACTCTCCCCCCCCCTATTCAACCGTCTGCCCCCTCTCCCCTCCCCTCTTTCAACTGCCTGCCCATCCCCCCCCCCCCAATTCAACCGCCTGTCCCCTCCCCCCTTCCCTCTCTCAATTGCCTGCCCTTCCCCCCTCCATTTGCTACCTGCCCACTCTCCCCCCCCAATTCAATCGCCTGCCCACTCTCCCATCCCCTCTTTCAACGGCCTGCCCACTCACCCCCCCAATTCAACTGCCTGGCCACTCCCCCCCCCCCCCCCCAATTCAACCGCCTGCCCACTCCCCCCCCCCCAATCGTCTGCCTGCCCCCCCCCCCAATTCAACTTCCTGGCCGCTCCCAGGGAGAAGATCATCTGCAGCATCGAGAACGAGCAGGCAGGGGGCCTGGCCCGGCTCAGCACCACCCTAAAGCTCCTCCTGATGCTCAAGCCACTAGACGCGAGGTGGGATGCGCAGCTGCTGGCCGCCAGGCAACGATAGGGCCACTGTGACAGCCTCGGCCCGATCAGGATGGCAAACCTGCCAAGTGCCGGATGGAAGCCCCCACAATTTCCTTGGGAATAAAAACGTCTGGGAGTTCGAGTTATGCTACTTACTTACTCCCTTGCACCTGACGATGACTTGGCGTCCCATGCACCTACTTGAGCCGTCTGCACCTGTTCGCACCCCATGCACGCCATGCACCTACTTGAGCCTTCTGCACCTGTTCGCACCCCATGCACGCCATGCACCTACTTGAGCCTTCTGCACCTGTTCGCACCCCATGCACGCCATGCACCTACTTGAGCCTTCTGCACCTGTTCGCACCCCATGCACGCCATGCACCTACTTGAGCCTTCTGCACCTGTTCGCACCCCATGCACGCCATGCACCTACTTGCGCTCTCTGCACCTGTTCGCACCCCATGCACGCCATGCACCTACTTGCGCTCTCTGCACCTGTTCGCACCCCATGCACGCCATGCACCTACTTGCGCTCTCTGCACCTGTTTGCGCCCCATGCGCGTATTGGAGCCCCATGCACCTTTCGTCACCCTTTGCACCTTTTGGCGTACAATGCATGTATTATTTACCCATGCACCCTATGCACCTATTAGCGCCCCATGCACCTAAAAGCACCCCATGCAGATATCAGCACCCATGCTCCCTTCAGCGTCCCATGCTCCTATTAGCGCCCCATGCACCCTATTCACCTTTTGGCAAGCCATGACCCTTTTGGCAACCCACTATATGCAAACAACTGAAATCTTTCTACCTCAAACCCTTGGTTCCATCCCACCCGTGCTCATCAGGCCCGACACCGAGGCTCCCCTAGAGCGCCTCCCCGACAGCGCTTGGGACCTGGACCCCTTCTGCTCCTGGCTGGCTCTGACGCCGGGTCAACCTCACTACCGAGCTTTGGCCATACGCGGCGAGGTCAGGGGTGGCTAGGGCGGGCATCATACTCATCATGTTTTGGCCGCGGCAGTTTTGGCAGGCAGTTTTGGCCGCGGCAGTTTTGGCCGCGGCAGTTTTGGCTGGCAGTTTTGGCAGCGACAGTTTTGGCTGGCAGTTTTGGCAGGCATCGTCATATTCATCATGTTTTAGCCTTCTGTGTGCATGTTCACTGCTGGTAGCCTCAGGCCAGCCTGGTGCCTAGGACACTCACAGCAGTGGCACAAAACAAAACTCTTTGATCTCTGCAACTCTACAGTCTTGGGTCTAAGGTTCTAAGGATCTAAGGACAGGTCTCCCTCGGATCCAAGCACATCCCACTCAAGAGTTCAGGATTCAGGTTCACGACATATCTCTTTGTTTTATCCCTGCAACTCCTAGTCTAGGATATAAAACCGGCATCTCTCTTTCCGATCCCTGCAACGCCTAGCTCATTGTCTCCCCCTGGTTGTTGCCCCTACGTGCACGCAGGCCAGTGGCGGGAAGACTGCGGTGTGCGCTTCACAAACCCCAAACCCTGGTTAAATCCCAAACCTTTAACCCCTGTGCGTGCAGGCCAGCAGCGGGAAGACTGCAATGTACGCTTTGCAAACCCTAAACCCAAAATCCCAAACCCTGCGCATGCAGGCCAGCAGCGGGAAGACTGCGGCGTGTGCTTCGCAAACCCTCAACCCTCAACCCTAAATATAACTCAAACCCTAAGCCCTTAACCTTAAACCATGTGCATGCAGGCCAGCAGCGGAAAGACAGCGGTGTGCGCTTCCTTGTGGCATGCGACTCCGTTCCAGGCCTACCTCTGCTTCCGTGGGAACTCGTCTCAGACCCACGACCCGATGGCGGCGGTGCGCAGCCTGGCCTTCCAGCTCTCTCTGGCCTTCCCACCCATGCAGGTATATATGCCTAAGAGTTGTTGTCACACATTTTGTGCAACCACCCACAGGCTTTTTCGAAATAATAGGGCCAGGCGGAGCGAATAAGAGTGTGAACTAGGGGGGGACGGTTTGGATGTGCATCGTAGGAGAGGGGAGCAGGGTTCGAAGGTACATGCAGGGGAAGGTTTTGAGGGTGGAAACATCGAGAATGCATATAGGAGGAGGTTTACCGGTACGTGGACGTGGGGCATTTTCAGTGAGGAAAAGGTAGTAATGAATGCAAGTGATTTTCAGAGGCAAGGGTGCACCCACAGGCTCCCCACTACATTCCCTTTGGGCTCACACGGGCTCACCACTGCTTTCCCGTTGCGCTCAGATGGGCACGTGCTGCATTCCCTTCAGTCCATATCACCAGCAACCCACTCGTTAGCCGTCAACAACACTCGTAAACCTCATGAAGCATCAGCACCACATAATGGCCGTCGATACCACTCACAAACTTCATGAGCCACCAGCACCATTCACAAGCTGCCTGGACTGTTGCTGTTGCAAAAGGCAACAATCCTCAACCCTCGTGAATGACTCAAATGACGTCCACCTGAATCTGCATTGTTACCTGGATCTGTATTGTTGGTTTTGTTGCACCCAAATGTGCATTGTTGTATGGTGTGCCAAAATCATTGTTGGATGTTGCATGTGTCTCCCATGTGCATGTTGCGCCCAAATCGTCATTGTTGCATTTTCGCCCAAATCAGCTTTCTTGCATGTTGCGCCTGAATCTGTACTGTTGCCTGCTGGTGTGCCGAAGGACCAGCTGATGGCTGCTTTGCTGGATGAAAAGGTACTGATGGGGGTGGCCAGTTTAGAAACTTGGGGGAAGGGGTGTCCAGAGGACAGGGGGAAGAGTGGGGGGGGAGTAGAGGGGAAGGGTAGAGAGTTCCACCCTCCTGTATGGATGGGAAGGAGGGGGGTCTACAGGAGGGAAGAAGGGTGGGGCGAGGGTGAGGGGGCAACACCCTATGCGGGCGGACACGAAAGCATTAAGCCCGAAGCATTCAGCCCAATGCACCCTGATCCCTAAACTCACAGGCTCTTTGCCTGATTATAGGGCAAATCCTAACCACTAAACCCTTTACCCCAAACAGGGTTCCTTCCCCTTAACCATTCAGCCTTAAACCCTTATCCCTAAACCCACAGGCCCTGAGCAGTCTTGCCTCTGTTGAGGAGGCATTCGTGAAGATGATCAAGCAGCCAGTGGAGGAGGTGAGGGAGGGGGGGAGTACTCGTGAAATATGTTTTAGGGGGCTAGCTGAAGCTCGGTGACATCACAGCTTACAGTCGTGGGGGCCTGTTGCAGATGATCAAGCAGCAAGTGGAGGAGGTGAGGGTCAGGGGGGGCACGTGTGAAGCATGTTCACCGTATTTTAGTTTTTCAGCTATGATTCAGCGACACGACAGGTTTCAGCCATGGGAGCCTGGTGCAGAAGTTCAGTAAGAGCCATGGGGGGAGGTGAGTGGGACGGGAGGGAGGTGCTTGTGAAAAACAATAATTGCATGATTATCGAGCTACAGTTCAATTACACAGCAGATTACAGCCATGGGGGCCTGCTGCACAGGATCAAGCCACCACTGGAGTGTTCTCTGTCGCTCCTTCTTGGTTCTGCTTTCTGGTCTCTTTGTGTCTGTGTTCTGGGAGTTGGGTCCTTCTCTGTCGGTCGATTGCCCGTGATTTGTCTGTTGCCTTTGTCGCTGGTGGTTTGGTGTGCTCTCTGAGGTCTGTCTCGTTTTTTTCCCTCTCTCGCTTCGCTCTGCCTGGCCCTTTCGGAAAAGGCCACTTGTGGGTGGTTGCGTCAACTTTGTAACAACAACTGGAGAAGGTGAGTGAGGGCAGTGCACTTCCAAAGCAACATGTATTTGACTTTCCTTACTTTTAGTGCAATTCAGCTTTATCCCGCGTTACAGCCTTGCGGCCTGATGCGCAGATTCAAACAGTCGCTGAAGGAGGTGAATCTCATTTATTTCATTGCGCAGCAGACTTGCGTTGGCCATGCACCTCCCACTGTGCCGATTGTGACCAATGCCTGACCGGCCTATGGTCAGTGACTCTAGTAGCAGGCTCTAAACCCTAAACCCTAAACCCTTGACCGGCCTACGGTCTGTGGCTCTAGTAGAAGGCTCTAATCCCTAAACCCTAAACCCTTGACCGGTTTAAGGTCTGTGGCTCTAGCATAAGGCTCTAATCCCTAAACCCTTGACCCTTGACCGGCCTAAGGTCTGTGGCCCTAGCAGCAGGGCTTGAAGCATCAAACCCAGCCGCGTTAATTGGTCAAGACGGTGCCCTTCATAGAGGGCTGCCACCCGGGCCTCTGCCGGACAGCAGCATAGCAGCCTCTGCAGCTGGGCAGTTGAGCTATATACTTAAGCTGCTTCTGATATCATTCAGCTGCCGTTGAAACGGCGTTGTGGCACAGGGGAATCAGATTGGATTGGAAGCTGCGGCGGCGGCTTCTGCTGCCGCCCTGATGGCGGGCCAATTTAGCTGCTGCCCATGTCTCCGCAAGCCCACAATTCAGCTGCATATAATCTAAACAGTGCAGATGGCTGCTGCTGCTGCTTCTGCTGCCGTGGCCGCCGCTGCTGCCAATGTCTCTACAAGCCCACAATGCGGCTGCAGTTTAATCTAAAGATCGCAGATGGCCGCTGCTGCTGCTGCCACGGCCGCTGCTGCTGCTGCTGCTGCTGCCGATTATGCTGCTTTTGCTGCCCTGATGGCTTCCCAATCTAGATGCTGACCAGGCCTCTATCAGCTCACAATTCAGATGCTGCTGTATCTCAGTGCCGCAGATGGCTCCTTCTTCTGCTGCTGCAACTACTGCTACCTTGATGGCTTAAGGACAGAGGCCATCAGCTCTGCTTGACCCAGCTGGTGGCGGCCCTGTGCTACCCGGATTGCCTTGTGCTCGCTTCTGTGCCCCGCCCTTGTCCTGTAACAGGATCCCTGACACAGGATCGCCACCTGATAAATGATTACCCTAACCTGATCTTGATCCTGTTGGCTGTTGTGTAATGTCCCTAAAACAGGATCCCGACCTGATGATGGACAACCCTGATGATGATCCTGACTCAGTGATGACCCTCCTGGCTGCAATCTGCAGGCTCTGCATCTGTACCCCGACATGATGACCCAGGGTGGAAGGCCGGGCTATGCACTCATCATGCTGGAGGGGCTGGACCACGCACAAGGCGCGCTGGCATATGGCAACCAGGTGGAAGGGGAGGGAAGGGGAGGGATCATGCACAAAACATGCTGACATATGGACGTATGGCAACCAGGTGGAAGGGGAAGGGAGGGGAGGTGAAGGGCTAGATCATGCGTAAGACGTTCTGGCATTTAGGAAGCAGGCACGAGAGAGGGGAGGGAAGGGGATAGATCAAGTGGATCGAGTTCTTAGCTTGTATGCATATGGCAACAGGGCACGGGAGAAGGGAGGGGGGGAGAAGGGGCTAAATCACGTGCAACTGTGCAAGACATGCTGGCATATGGCAAAAGGGCACGAGAGAAGGGAGGGGGGGAGAAGGGGCTAAATCACGTGCAACTGTGCAAGACGTGCCGGCATATGGCAACAAGGCACGAGAGAGGGGAGGGGGGGAGAAGGGGCTAAATCACGTGCAACTGTGCAAGACGTGCTGGCATATGGCAACAGGGCACGGGAGAAGGGAGGGGGGGAGAAGGGGCTAAATCACGTGCAACTGTGCAAGACGTGCCGGCATATGGCAACAGGGCACGAGAGAGGGGAGGGGGGGAGAAGGGGCTAAATCACGTGCAACTGTGCAAGACGTGCCGGCTTATGGCAACAGGGCACGAGAGAGGGGAGGGGGGGAGAAGGGGCTAAATCACGTGCAACTGTGCAAGACGTGCCGGCATATGGCAACAGGGCACGGGAGAAGGGAGGGGGGGAGAAGGGGCTAAATCACGTGCAACTGTGCAAGACGTGCCGGCATATGGCAACAGGGCACGGGAGAAGGGTAGAGGCAAGGGGACACACTGGATAACTCTGTGTTAAGGTGCAGGGAGAGGGGGGGGCAGAAGGGACTCTAAGCTCTGAACCCCTGAATGGAGTTTTGCCTGCTCAGCCGTTTTATCGACCAGGTCGGCCTAAGGCCACTCAAAAGTTTCTTCGGCCGGCCTAATCTGTGTCACCTCGCTCAGCAGCTTTCCCCACACAACTGAATCTCTCCGTCCCTCCAATGTTCATGCCTCTGCCCCGCTCCGATGCTCATGCCACTGCCTCATCCGCTGCGCCGCCTCAGGTGCTCATGCCGCTGCTGAATCAGCTATCGTGCAATCTGCCCGCCTGTTGCCGGCTGGTTGTGAGCTGCACTCCCCCAGCCGAGGCGGGCGTGAAGGACCTGATCGGAGACCTCCTCAAGAGAGACCTCGATGTTCTGGAGCTGCGACCACTTCAGGTGAGCCCCACCTAGTTTAGACTGTAAGGTTAACCCTAAACCCTAGACCCTGAACCTGCTGGAGCTGCGGCCACATCAGGTGAGCCCCCCTAGTTTTATGTTTACACTATTTCCTTAAGCCTGAACGTGCTGGAGCTGCGTCCACATCAGGTGAGCCCCACCCAGTCTAGGGTTTAGAGTTTAGGATTCACACTTAACCCTAAAACCCCAAAGTGCTGGGGCTGCTGCCACATCATGTGAACACCGCCTACGAATCTTCTAGGAGGAATGACTTGTCCACGGGGACTTAAGAGTCAAGGGTTCTGGGAGGGTATATGGGGGAGAAGCCTGGCAAATGGTTCAAAACGAAACTTGTAACCCTTAACCCCTAACCCAGGTGCGCCTCATCTCAAGAGGGTTAGGACTCAGGGTGTGTCCAGCGCTTAAGGCTGGAGGGTTAAGGGCTGTGGACCCCTACCCCTTTATCCAGGTGTGCCCCACCTCTCAGGGGGGGGTCAGCATGCTGAAAGGGATGTACATCAAGGGTTCGGGATATAAAGCCTTAACATAGATGTGTCTCGCCTCAGGGTTATCAGGTTCTACCCAGGGGCCTAGGGTGAGGGGTTAAGAATGTAAACCCTGCACTCAGGCATGCCTCACTTCTCAGGAAGGGGTGGCGTGCTACCAGGCATGCACATATTAAGGGTTAAGATGTTGACCCTAAACCCAGGTGTGTCTCACCTCAGGGTGATCAGGGTGCACCCAGGAGCCAAGGGTGCACCCAGGAGCCTAATAAAAAAATTAAGATGTTAACCCTCAACCCAGGTGTGCCTCTCTTCAGGTTCATCAGCCTGTGCCCAGGGACGTGCATCCGTCTGCGCGACGATCTTCCCTCCCCACGTTCAAGGCATGCTCTTCCTTGCCTCCCCTCACCAGACCTGCCCTTGCTGGCCCTCACGGTCCTTGCAGATCCCACCTCTACCCTTGCGAATCGTGTGATAGTTGAATACATGCAGGGCATCAGATTTGATGACTGGGGAAAGTTCCCACACGCTGGTTGGGGCGCTAATACTTGGGTTTAGGGTTTAGGGTGCCCTAGTTTTAGGGTTTAGGGGCAGGGGAAGGTGCTCACACGCCAGTTGGGGCGTTCATACGTGTGAACCTTTTGATGATCGCCCAATCCCCCTACAGCTCTCATCCCTCACCCCTTGCACCCCGCTTGGACATTGATTTCCGTTTCCCAGAGAAGCCCCAGTCAAACGGAAATTAAAGTCCAAGCAGGGCACAGGGGGTGAGGGATGAGAGCTGCAAAGGGATCCGGCGATCCAGAGGGTGACATCATGTATTAACGCCCCAACTGGCGTGTGAGCACCTTCCTCTGACTGGGATTTCCTAGGCAACGGAAACTGATGTGTGCCCCGTTTGTCCATTGATTTGCCGTTTACTGGGGCTTCCCTGCAAAACACTGAAACATTGTGCCCTGCTTGCCTAACAGATGTTCTCAGTGACCACACTGAGGGAGGCCTTTGACACGACACCCTTGCTTGCCCTCACGATCCTTGCAGCTCTTTCCCCTCCCCACTCTTGTGCCCTGCTTGTTGCGTAGATGTTCTCAGTGACCACACTGAGGGAGGCCTTTGACACGACACCCTTGCTTGCCCTCATGATCCTTGCAGCTCCCCCCCCCCCCCCCCGCTCTTATGCCCTGCTTGCCTTACAGGAGTTCCCAGTTCCTACGTTGAGAGCGTCCTTTGATGCGGCACCCTTGCTTGTCCTAAGGATCCTTGCAGCCCTCACACCTCCACACTCCTGAGACCTGCTTGCCGCTAAGATGTTCCCTGTGCCCACGCTGACTTTGATGCAGCACCCTTGCTTGCCTTCATGATCCTTGCAGCTCTTTGCCCTCCCCACTCCTGTGCCCTGCGTGCTGCGTAGATGTTCTCGGTACCCACGCTAAGAGAAACCCCTCCCTCCGCCATAACTTATCCTCCCCTCCCCACTCCTGTGCCCCCCCCGTTTACTTCCAGTTGCTCTCCGTGCCAAAGCTGAGAGAAGCCTTTGACACGGCGCTCCAGTACAAGCTTTGCCACGAGACGGACCGCGGGGCGGTGGTATCCATGCTCTTCAACAAGGTGAGTGTGCTGGCAATTCAGGGCTCAGGGTCCAAAAAGTAAGGGAATTCAGGGCTTCGGGCTCAGGGTCTAACAAGGTGAATTTAGGGCTCAGGGTTCAACAAGTTCAATTCAGGGCTTAAAGCTCAACAGAGTGAGGGCGCTGGGAATTCAGGGCTTAGGGCTCAGGCTTCAACAAGGCGAATTATAGCAGATTCAGGTTCGTAGGTGTTTAGGTTACAGCGCTCATATGGCGGTGCTAGTGAGCAGCTAAGGATCAGAGGGCATGGACAGGCAACCACACTATGTATAACATGATAGCGGCAGACCAGGAATCCCGCCCTAAGCACGGTAGATATTATTATAAACATGTTATACCGTAAGTGTAGCATGAGTAACGAAACATGAAGAGTTCAAAACTGAAAGTTATAGGCACGCACAAGTCCACTGTATAGTCGTATGCACAATTATCAAAGGTACGCTGTTGCTTAAAAGCGATATGTTCATTTGTTATGATCCGCCTCAGGAAAGATTGGGCCACAGTCTAATTTGGTTTGCGTAATCCACGCCTTCAGGCGCCTTGTAGCTTTCCTTAATTTCTATAATATAGCAGAACGGCATAGCACGGCTGGATAGCATACTCGGGGGGGTACTGTTGAGCAGTACCAGGGGACACTGCGAGGTTCCTTCTGCTGAGCATGGCTGTTGGGCAGTGTCAGCTCCTGTTGTTGTGCTGTTGCATGGGAACTAGTCGGGAGGCGCCGACAGGCCGGAGCTGCTGCTTTACTAAGGAGCAACCGGTCTGAGGGTACTGGGGACTGCAGGCCAGCAGGCCCTGATGCGGCGGTGGAATGGCCAGCGGTTCTTTTAGTGTGCGCGAGGCTACCTCATTTAGGGGCACTGACTTAACCCTGAACCCTAAATCCTACACCCTGAACCCTACACCTAGTCCCCCACCCTCCTGGCGGCTCTTTTCGGACCAAACCCTGGGTTGCTGCACCAGGCCCTCGCGGTTGCCGGCCTTAACGTAGCTGAACTTGTAGCTGAACTTGTAGCTGAAAGGCAGTGGAGGGACCCTAACATGAACAGTTTTGCATCCCCTGTACCCCCAACTCCCTTTTCTTTGTCCCATTGCATTCCTCGCTCCCCAGCTCCCATGCTATCCTCTCTCTTGCTCTCGCACACGCATCATGCTCTCCCTACGAAATGGGTTTCGGAATCCCCGGGCTCGCGTTTCGCCGCTTCAAATACAATTTAGGACTGTTGCCCAGCCCCCTGTTCCATTCCTCTGCGTCTGCAGGTCCACGGCAACATGACGCACTTCAACCTCCTCATGGAAGTGTTCAAGTTTGACCTGGTTTCCGAGCATTCCTTCAAGGTGTGGCTTGAGTAGGTTCAGGAGCATTCTTTCAAGGTATGGCTTGAGCTCGAGTTGGTTTCAGAGCAGGGCTGTGTCATTGAGCCGTGATTAAAGAAACCGTGTAAGTTACTATGGTCTCTTACTGGTGGAAGTAGCTGGATTTGCCTTGAAATTACGGTGACTAAGACTCAGCTACGTCATTCAGCCACCATAAGGACCGTAATCGGCACAGCCCTGTTTCGGAGCCTTCCAGCAAGTTAAGGCGGATCGGATGCCTGACAAAGGCTTAAAGTGGGGGGGGTAACAATACAGGTATACACTACCGCATTTGCCCTCCCTTCACTAAGTCAAGCACTGTTCTTTATCGCTGTTTGTGTTACGGTGCTTCAGCTACAATTCAGCCACGGTACGTCCTACTATGGCAATGAGAGCCAGGTGTTTCAAGCCCTGCCGTTTGGTCCACCGACCGAAGGCCTTTACAGGTTTGGTTCCTATCCACCAGAGAGAGAATCCCGTTTTTTTGATATCCGTAAGCCGTGTCCCCCTTTTCTCCCTCCCCCCAAATCTGGTCCATCGTAGGTTGGGTCCTCCGCCCTGGGCTGGACCCCACCCTCCTGTGTACGTCCCTATTCAGGCCTCACATCCTCCGCCACCCCCCACCCCCTTTTTTGCTGTTTGGCTATATTCAGCTGCAGTTCAGCTACCCCCTTGGCCTTCAGCTGCAGGGCCCATGCAAGGCCAGCCATGCTGTTTGGGCCTACATCCCAAAGCCTGTGTAAGTTTGCCCCCAAATCGGACGTTTCGGCAGTGGCAGGCGCCATGTCGGCCCGCCGCATATGGACCGGAGTAGCCGGAAGAGATCAACATTGCCACCCAGCCACTGCTGCTGCTCCACATAGCCTCGACAACACCCTCTGCCACCAGTGTTTTGTTGTCGGCTACAAGTTCAACTTCGGCAGGCCGCCCAGCGGCCGCCAAAGGCCCAATTAAGACCAAATCCGAACCGGCCTATAACTGGTGGCCAAAGCAGCTGGACTGGCCACAAATAGGGCCAGCGGCCGGAGTGTGGCTGACATGTAGCTGAGTCATGAACAATAAGCATTGCGTGCCACCCCCCCTCCCCTCCCCTTCTGCTGCTGCTACACAGAGCCCCCACAATGTTCCACCCCCAGCCTGCCCCACCCTAGGGTTTAGAGGGACTGCGGTCTCTTAACCCTAAGCCCCAAACCCTCAAACCTAGCCCCCCCCACACCCACATGCCCTGCCGCCCCCCCGCCCACCCACCCACCCACCCACTGCTGCTACTGCTCCGTAGAGCCTCAACGTCGTCCTCCCGGTCAGCCCCTTTGCGTGCCACTCTTGCCTGTTTGAGGAGCGGATCTCCAGGATCCCGTCGCACCTCCTGGCCACACTGATGCACGTGTTTGAGGTACGTGGCCTTTGTCCTAAAACCATAATCCTAAACCCTAAAACTAAAACCACCTACACCCTACACCCTACACCCTAAACCCTAAACCCCACGACCGAAACCCATCAGCTGGCAATCCCCATGCACGTTTTTCAGGTCTGTGGCCTGCACCCCAAATCCGAAACCCTGAAAATGCATACCCATGTGTTGGCGACACTGATGCACGTGTTTGATGTACATGGTCCCCACCCTTACCCCTAAAACCAAAATCAGGAGCCCTGACATCTTAACCCGCCTGCTGGCGAACCTGATGCACGCGTTCGATGTTTGTGGCCTACACCCTACACCCTAACCCCAAATCATAAACGTGGCAAAGGTGCGAGGTGTGTGTCTGGTGGGGAGATGGTCACCAGGTATAAAGTGGGGGTACCCCAAGAAAAGGGGACCCCAAGCAAAGAAAGAGGGAAGCGGATAAGCAGCGCAGCGGAAAATCTTCTAAGAAAGTTTTTTTCCCCTCTAGTTTTCCTATTAGGAAAACTAGAAAAAAAATCGTGGGGATCTTTGGCACCTTCCCCGGGTTATTTTGGTTTATTTTCTTTCTTGAACCCTTCGCTCTTTTTCTGGGTTGTTTTCTTTCGGGTGCGAACAACCATCGGCGTGTCAGTGCGATAACGCACGGTATGCAACATTTTTTCTGCCACCGGCAGGTATCGAACTCGCGACCTCCGCTTGACAGTATCGTAGATGCTAGGCTGTAAGCGACTGGCACCAGTACGACATTAGTCACAGACGATTACGTCGGGTGGGTGGCGGGCGAGAGGTGTCATCGCCGCGCGGCCCAAAAGCTTTTCGAATTCATGTCGCCTACACCCGACGTTGGGTGCAATAGAATCGCATTGCTAATGCGCTGCTTTTGATCGAGGCCGCGCTTGCGGTAGAACACTTCGTGGCAACCCACCCCTGGCCTGTGCCTGCGGAGCGTCGTGAGCCGTCGCTTCGGCATAGAAGTTTCTCTTGCGCGTGTTTGTGCTTTTTTTTTTTTTTTTTAGTCACTTTTTTTTTCTAGGCACACTTTTTTTACAGTCTCCCATAAAGGAGATCCCTAATAAAAAAATAAGTTTAAGACTTAAAGTTTTTTTTAAAGCAGGCTTCCCCACCACAGCACACCTGTCTTAGTCAATACTCGTGGTTGCTGCTCATGTCACATCACCAAGTGCACACGCATGCTGTATGTTTGCACGCTGGATGAAGCGGACCTGAAGACTCTCAGCCACACCTGTTGAGGAGGTGACAGAGGGGTTGTGTTCTACGGGGGGGGTTACTTGCTGAGCTTGTTATTTGCTGAGGTTGTTATTTTGCGGAGGTGTTGAGTCTTGCTGAGGTTGCTCTTTTCCTTGGACTTAAATAAGTGGGAGGCAGGCCGCCCTACCCTAAACAACTGAGGCACTAGCACAAAAAACCCAGCTTACAGAGGTGTTGAGGCATGCTCCAAAAGCCCTCAAGCCTTCCAACAGCACTATAGAATCCCCCCTTTATACCCTCGCTCTCTGACTTATCTTCTGTAGCCCACAACCAAAAGACCCTGTCCGATGCCCCAGCCCCTCCAAGGCCACAGCAAACCTTAACTGGCTGTTGCGATGCTGCCCTCCCCGCTGTCCATCACTGACCTATGCCCTGCATCCTCTCCGCTGTCCATCTCTGACCTATGCCTCTCATCCTCCCCGCAATCCTTCTGCCCCGTTAACCCACCGTCCATATCACTGCAGCTGATACTGGCTGCCTTTGAGCCCCTCAGCATGCCCACGCTGGTGGCCCTGGGTGCGACAGAGCAGGCCTGCTGTCTCTCAGCCCCTTTGCCCTCCCTCCACTGACTGCAGCTGATGCTGGCTGCCTTTGATGCCTTCAGCATGCACCAGCTTGTGGCCCTTTGCCCCGCGCATACCCGCTGTCCTTATGCCCCCGTCAACCCGCTGTATCTCTAATTGCAGCTGATGCTGGCTGCCTTTGAGCCTCTCAACATGCACGAGCTGGTGGCCCTGGGCGAGACGGAGGGCTTGCTGGATAGCTCCTCGATGCTTCAGGAGCTGCTGGAGGTGGAGGGCATAGACCGGCTGCTAGTGGAAAGGTGAGGCAGGTGGGGGGGATGCAGCTGAGATCCGGTGTGGATCCGGATCCGTCACTGGATGCGGTGTGGATCTGACTGTGGACACAGAATGGATCTGAAGTAGATCTGGTAGAGGACGTGGGGAGGATCCGGTGTGGATACGGATCTGGCGCCGGATGTGGTGTGGGTCTGTCTGTGGACTCTGTAGATCTGGTGCGGATCCGGCAGTGAACGCGGCATGGGCCCGGCGTGGATCTGGCTGTGGGCACAGTACGGATCTGGTGTGGATCCGGCAGGGGACGCAGAGTGGATCTGGTGTGGATCTAGATACGGTGCTGATTGCCCCATGGACGGCAAATACCCGGCATATCTTCAAGCGAATAGGGGATATGAAGGCAGATACAAGTGAATTCAATGTCTGTGCGCAATTTGGGTGTATGGGTAGCCCATCTGCATGGCCCATACCCAGCCCATGCGCCTCCTGCAGCCCCTGGACAGACCCTGTCCATGCGCCTCCTACAGCTAAGATGCACAGCACTCGTGTTTGACCAATGCCCGTCCTCCGGTGCATCGCTGCCTACCTCGGGGGGACCAGCCTTGGTCTCACGTACATCGCGTTGTTCCTAAATGTGGCAGTTTGGTTCAAACGCCTGCTACCTGCCCGTCTTGGCAGGAACCTGAACCCTGGTCTGGTACATTTCTCAACCCAGGGGGGCCAACCTCGGCTTCAAGCGCATCCCGTTTTTTCTGACTGTTGTCCGAAACCCTGCTCCCCGCCCATCCTGGCACAACCCTAAACCCTCCTCCGGCCCAACCCTAAACCCAGGGGGTCCAGCCTGGGCTTCACGCATGCCACGCTCAGAGCCTGGCTACTCGACGAAGAGGCCTCCGGTCCCTACTACGTCGTTGCAGATGTTGGTCACGAAATCCTGGCCCAGGCCACGTACGGTCAGCTGCTAGGCAGCTCCGGCAGTGCGTGCCCGTCGCTCAAGCTGTACAGCCTGCGGTACTCTGTGGCCCACCTGTGTCTGTCATCGGATTTTGTGCGGCTGGACAAGCTGCTGCTTGACATGCAGTTCTGGTCTAAGGTGGTGTTTGCTGGTGAGACGGGTGCATGGCGGATGCATGGCTGCTGCTTGGGGAAGGCATGCCCATGCAAGGAGGGAGAGAGGGAGGCGACCTCATGCAAGGAGGGAGAGAGGGAGGCGACCTCATGCAAGGAGGGAAAGAGGGAGGCGACCTCATGCAAGGAGGGAGAGAGGGAGGCAACCTCATGCAAGGAGGGAGAGAGGGAGGCAACCTCATGCAAGGAGGGAGAGAGGGAGGCAACCTCATGCAAGGAGGGAGAGAGGGAGGCGACCTCATGCAAGGAGGGAGAGAGGGAGGCAACCTCATGCAAGGAGGGACTGCCTCATGACCTCGGCATGGAGGACACATAGCGGGTGCATGGCCGATGCATGGCTGCTGCATGGGGGAGGCATGGCTGCCTCATGGCCTCGGCATGGAGGACACACGGTGGGTGCATGGCCAATGCATGGCTGCTGCATGGGGGAGGCATGATTGCCTCGTGGCCTCGGCATGGAGGACACACGGTGGGTGCATGGCCAATGCATGGCTGCTGCATGGGGGAGGCATGATTGCCTCGTGGCCTCGGCATGGAGGATACACGGCGGATGCATGTCAAATGCATAGCAGATGCATAGCAAATGCAGGGTTGATGCATGGCAGATGCATGGCCGATGCAGTCCGGAAATATGGCGGATGCATGGCCAATTAATGGCGGACGCATGGCTGCAGCAGAATGGATGCACGTTTGCTACATGGATTAATGCTGGGGGCAAATTGTGAGAAAAATCCTAGATACCAGTTTCAGCACTCAGACGTGATCGTGAGTGTTGCGCAATTGTGTCCTGGATTTCCTGATTGGTTGGGCCTCTCCTATTCTTGCCGTTATGCCTGCCTACGTGCCTGCCTCCATGCCTGCCTCCATGCCTGCATCCATGCCTGCCTCCATGCCTGCATCCATGCCTGCCTACGTGCCTGCCTCCATGCCTGCCTCCATGCCTGCCTCCATGCCTGCCTCCATGCCTGCATCCATGCCTGCCTACGTGCCTGCCTCCATGCCTGCCTCCATGCCTGCCTCCATGCCTGCATCCATGCCTGCCTACGTGCCTGCCTCCATGCCTGCCTCCATGCCTGCCTCCATGCCTGCCTCCATGCCTGCCTACGTGCCTGCCTCCATGCCTGCCTCCATGCCTGCCTCCATGCCTGCCTCCATGCCTGCATCCATGCCTGCATCCATGCCTGCATCCATGCCTGCATCCATGCCTGCCTCCATGCCTGCCTCCATGCCTGCCTCCATGCCTGCCTCCATGCCTACCTCCATGCCTACCTCCATGCGCAGGCTATGGGCGGCTGGTACTGCGTGACCTGATGTTCCTTGGTCCCCAGAACAGCCCAGTGGTGTACGACACGGTCAGGTGGCTGATGAGGGACCTGGAGGCACTCATCGCAGACCCAGGCGCGCTGTCAGACCTGGTGATGGTGAGGGAGTGGGGAGATGAGGGCAGGGGGGGGGGGGTATCAGACCTGGTGATGGTGAGGCAGCGGGGAGATGAGGGCAGGAGGGGGGGCTATCAAATCTCGCGGTGGTGAGGCAGCGGGGAGATGAAGGCAGGGGGGGGGCTTACCAGCTGGGACCCAAATTCAGCACTTGCGTGGGGGGTCACCCCAATCGATTTAAAATTCAGCATTCAGGGCTGTCAGATCTCGTGATGGTAAGGCAGCAGGGGGGGGGGGCGATGCAGTGTGTGTGATGGGAGACAAGGGCAAGGGCGGGTTTTAATACGCGCTGCATCTTGGAATTTTTCTAATCTCGAAACTCCTCTTCTTTTAATCCCGGAAACCTTCTCCCAAAACACAAAACTCGAGAATATCTGAGGTCTGTAATGAGGTAGCTGTTACCCATGCACCCCCCCTCCTCCCGCAGAGCACTCCGTTCCGCTCGTCGACTCATTCTTTGGCTGTGGCCCACCCGGGTGGCCTGCCTGTGTTCCGCTGTGTCAACGGCCCACAGAACTGGGAGGCAGACGTCAGATATATTGGAAGTGAGTGGGTTTAGGATCCAGCATTTCCTAGTTGCGCCATTACCTGGTGTGCAGGTATGGCATCATCTGTTGAGTGCGAAGCATAGCAGGGTGGGCTCACATAGACACGCACCTGCGAGCCTTAAAACAGATTTTCAAATACACATTGAATTTCTGAAAAAAACTTGTGCTTGGTTCCGCTAGGGTGAGGGGAATGGAGGAGGTGCTTGAGCCCAAGTGCCCCATAACTTGATGCCATTATTTGACCCCCCTCCCCCTCGTCTGAGTTACTGAGTTACTTTAGCCCAAGTGCCCCATAACTTGATGCCATTATTTGACCTCCCTCCCCCTCGTCTGAGTTACTGAGTTACTTTAGCCCAAGTGCCCCATAACTTGATGCCATTATTTGACCCCCCTCCCCCTCGTCTGAGTTACTGAGTTACTTGAGCCCAAGTGCCCCATAACTTGATGCCATTATTTGACCCCCCTCCCCCTCGTCTGAGTTACTGAGTTACTTTAGCCCAAGTGCCCCATAACTTGATGCCATTATTTGACCCCCCTCCCCCTCGTCTGAGTTACTGAGTTACTTTAGCCCAAGTGCCCCATAACTTGATGCCATTATTTGACCCCCCTCCCCCTCGTCTGAGGTGCTTTAGCCCAAGTGCCTCATTACTTGATGCCATTATTTCACCCCCCCCTTCCCCACCTGCCTGCTGCTGCATTTGTCCACCCAGGTGCCAGCCAGTGCCCGCTTGGGAGCCTCGCAGTCCATCCCGTAGGCATGATGCTGGCAGTGGGCGGCTGCTCCGGCAGCAAAGACGCGGCCAAGATGGACCAGACGGTGATCAGCCTGTACCACACCTACACCGGGGAGCTGCAGGCCACACTAAAAGGGTGAGAGCCTCACCGTAATATCCATGCCCTATACTCTAGAGCCTGAACACCCACCACTGCCCAGGGCCCACTGCCCAGGGACCACTGCCCACTGCCCCACTGCCCACTGCCCCACTGCCATGCTCTGAGCTAGGGAATGAGCATGCTTGCCACATCAGTCTTTGAATAGCTTGGGATTTTGATGCTCCCTCTTTTTTTCCGGTTGCGCTGGTAGGCTTTTGATCTCTGGACCTGCCTGCACCTAGATTCTGGAAATTGCCTGTCTGCTCCTAGATTCTGGCAGCTGCCTGCCTGCTCCTAGATTGTGTCAGCTGCCTGCCTGCTCCTAGATTCTGTCAGCTGCCTGTCTGCTCCTAGATTCTGTCAACTGCCTGCCTGCTCCTAGATTCTGTCAGCTACCCCCAGGTTGTGCTGACAGCTTTTTGCCCGCTGCACCCACAGGCACCTGGATTCAGTCAGCTGCTTGGCCTTCTCTCCAGACGGGGACATCCTGGCCAGTGGCTCTGACGGTGCGTAAATGGGAGGGGAGGGTGGGCGCTACCACTGCTTCTTTGAGGGTGCTTCAGCTACAATGTGGGCATTTCAAACTTCAAGCTTCACAGCTTATGGCTGTGGGGGCTTTGCTGCGGCATGCCCTGCTGCTCCGTGCCCTGACCTGCTGGCCGGTCAATTTTTTGGTTGTACTGTTATGGGTTTAGGGTTTGGGCCCCATCGTCCTGTTGGTGGTTGCTCAGCAACATGCCAAAGGTCGTCTGATGCACGCTTTAATGAACTCGGCATGCACATACATGATCATATCTTGCATCTCAGCCTTGGTCCCGGCGGCGTGTGGCAAGGAGAGGTGGGGGAGGTGGCTGCAGCCAAAGGGGAACGGAACATGGGGATGTGGTCAGCTGCATGAACAGACAGGCTGCATGCTCGCCCCTTACCTGCTTTCCTCCTCAGCCGCCATCAGGGCAAGCCTTGTTTTCCTTTGCAAGCAGGCACGATCAGCGTGCAAGAGATGAGGTTCGCTTTCCCCCTGCAGTTTTAGGGTGTCAGCCTCTTGTTTTTATCGCGCACCATGACCTCTGCCTGGCCCCCTCTAGCCTTATTCACGGTATAGGGGCTAAGGGTTAATAGCTAAACCCTCCTCACCCTCACCTCTTGCACATACGCACGGTCGTATGCCCGCGTAGTGAGATTACTGGACTGGGGGTTGTAAGACCAGTACACACCTCCCCCTCTGCCCTCCCCACCCTCGCCTCTTGCACACACACACACACACACACACACACACACACACACACACACACACACACACGCACACACACGCACACCCACACACCCACACACACACGCACGCACCCACGCACGCACGCACCTCCACACGCCCATGCCCTCCACACGCTCATGTCTGGCCTCTCCCAGATTATGGCATCAGGCTGTGGGATCCCGATTCTTCGCAGCCCCTGGGTGAGCTCCTCGGTCACGCCGGGGGCATCTCCGGCCTCAGCTGGCAACCCCCGCCGGACCACTTCGTCCCGGCGGACCACGAAGTCAAGCAGGTGTTACGGAGCATCTCCAAGTCAGCCGGACGTGCGCCGGGTGCGGGGGTCAAATCCCGCGCGCCGTCCCAAGCGGCGTCCCGTGCAGCATCATGGTTCCCTTCTGGTACTGGTGATTCGGAGGAGCCCGGAGCAGCGGGTGCACCTGCAGGGGCTATGGCCGAGGCTGACGCGGACACCAAGGGACAGAGGGCGGGGAAGGTGCCAGTGGAGTTAGGGGGGCAGGCAGCAGCGGCAGCTAGACTCGCCGCTGCTGCTGCCGGTGGCATTGGGCCGGATGCGTCTTCGAGGCTTAAGACGAAGCATCGGCGGCTGCTGGCGTCGTGCTCCCGTCAGGACCGCCTGGTGCGGGTCTGGGACGTCGAGAGCAGGAGCGTCGTGGCGGACCTGCGGGCAGGCGGTGGCGCGGTGCTGTGCGTGGCGTGGTCGCCGAGCGGCACGATGATTGCGGTGGGCGAGCCCGAGGTGCTGCGCATGTGGGACACCGTGAGCTGGTGCGAGCTGCCGGGGCTGCTGCACAAGTCGGGAGGCAACGTGCGATCCGCAGCTTGGAGCCTAGATGAAGTCATGGTGAGCGCCCCCTGCGCTCCTCACGGGCGTGACTCCAGGACGACCTCTTCTAGGGTTTAGAAGACTTGCAACCTGCCTGTGCCATATCATGCAACCTTGGTAGCACAATCCGGCTCAACCTGTGTTATATCGTGACCTATCAGGCCATGTCGTGCTGCCATAAAACTCAAACACTAACCCAGCCCCCCTCACTCCTCCGGCTCCTCTCCACCTGGGCCCCACTGCAGGTCGCCACTGCGGCCGACACCGTGTCCCTTTGGATTGTCGACGGCCCCGACAAGAGCAAGCTGTGGCAGGCCACAGCGCCCTCCAAGCAGAAGGCGCTATCGGTCTGCATCTCTCCAGACAGTAGCTTGGTGGGTGGTGTGACCCCTGACTGGCAAGACGCAGCTGAGGCAAATGCAGAAGGCGCTATCGGTGTGCCTCCCGTCTGTTCCCTCATCTCACCTGCCCAGGTACACGTAGCTGAAGAAAATGCTAACAGCGCTATCGGTGTGTATACCCTCCACTCGCTCATCTTACCTGCACCAAGCCACCACAGCCATTAACTCCTTTTCAATGCCCTTTCACCTGCCCCCTGCCCCCCGTTCCACACGCTAGATCGTGAGTGGCTGGACCGACGGCTATGTCCGGGCATATGCCCAGAGTGGTGACACGCTGTTCACTTTTCAGTCCCACCACCCGCCAATCACATGTGAGTGCAAGGGGAGTGATATGCAGTTGACTGTAAGCAACTGACTGGAGGTTATGTCCGGGTGCTGGCCAAGAACGGTGACACGCTGTTCACTTTCCAGTCCCACCACCCACCGATCACATGTGAGTGCAAGGGGAGTGATATGCAGTTGACTGTAAGCAACTGACTGGAGGTTATGTCCGGGTGCTGGCCAAGAACGGTGACACGCTGTTCACTTTCCAGTCCCACCACCCACCGATCACATGTGAGTGCAAGGGGTGTGGTTTAGGGGTAAGGGTGAGGGCTTAGTGTGTAGGTTTTAAACCCTAAACTTTAATTACCTTGTCATGGGGGGGGTCATGCAACCCAATGAGGGGCCATGCTAATGATATTCATGATGGGACTCGTAATAGAGCGTGTTAGGGGGACAAGGGATCTTCATCAACCACACCGCCGGCTCTCACACAAATTCATACCTTTGTGCACATGCTCCTGCAAGTGTAGCCTTCATCAGCCACGCTTACTACTTCCAAGCAAATTCATACCCACTTGCTCCTGCTACCTTTGCCCACGCAGGTGTGGCCTTCATCAACCACGCTGACGGCTTTTACACAAATTCATACCTATGTGCGCATGCTCCTGCTCCCTCTGCTCCTGCAAGTGTGGCCTTCATCAATCACGCTAACTGCTTCCACTCCAATTCATACAATGATACCCACGTGCTCGTGCTCCCTCTGCGCACGCAGGTGTGGCCTTTATCACCCACACTTTCGGCTGGCTATCCAGTCGCCAGGTCATTGCCACAACCTCCCTGGATGGCCAGGTGAAGGTGACGGACCTGAGCCAAGCAGCGGAAATCGACACGGCGCCTGTTGCCGCTACAGAGGCGGACACGGCTGTAGAAGAGGAGGGGGCGGACGAGGTGACGCCTAAGATGCCCAGCCAGCCACACTCGGGCGACGTGACGGCCATGTGCGCAGGTGGGACCAGCGGGACCCCTATAAATTCTAGCCCTAAACCCTAAACCTTTGATAGGCCGCAATGCTTGGCGGCCAGGGCGCCATGCACGTCGCGCAAGCTTGTGGGGCTGAGAGGGTTGGAGAAGGGGAGAAGGTAAAGGCAGCCTAAATTTGCTGGATGCCGGTGGTCAGTGGTGGCCCTGTGCGTGTGTGTGTGTGTGTGCATTAGGAGGAGTTTTTCCCTGTTTTTGAAATAAATACAAGAATTCATTATTTTGTTTATATTCTTGCTTTACAATGATACAGTTGACTTTTGCCCAATCATGCCGCAACCAACTTACGTGCTCATTTGTTTGTGAGTGCAGACCCGACGTCTAAGATGCTCGTGAGCGCAGACTCAATGGGCATCATGTACGTGTGGGACGTCCTGAGGGTCGAGCCCATTCTCAGGCTCACCTCCGCGATGCCTTGCTGCGTCAACCACTTGGTCATGTCGTCGACAGGACTGCTCGCAAGCGCATGTCAAGGTGAGACCTCCGCGATGCCTTGCAGCGTCATCCACTTGTGAAGTGTTGTGAAGTTTTGACAGTCCAACAGAGCATCACATTTGATGCATGGGACATGTGCCGTGCCCGTAAAACGGTACAGGCACTAAATACGCTAGGGCAGCGAGCGAAAACCAGTGACCCCCCAAGGCTAGCAACTAACACACAACCACCGGGCAGTAGCGTGGGAAGGTGATGTTATCCAATGGACTGCTAGCAAGCTCATGTCGAGGTGAGACCTCTGCAATGCAGCCGTAACCGTGAGAGAGCAAGCGTCTCAATTTGGCAGCTGGGGCTTCGTAAAACAGAAGGCAAGGCTCACATCGTAATTGTGTGCGCACTGACAGATGCGCCTGATTGCACACCCTGGCTAGGGGTATAGATGGAAGCCTCGTAGAGAATGAGGTATGGAAGCTTGGGACCTGGCCTGTGGTACTTGCGGTTTAGGGGTTTACGGTCTAGGTTTGGGGTTTAGGTTAAGGGTTAGGGTTTAGGACGTGGAAGCTTGGGACCTGGCTTGTGATCTTTGCGGTTTAGGGGTGAACAGGTTAGGGTTAGGGTTTAGGGTTAGGGTTTAGGACTTGGAAGCTTGGGACCTGCCTGTGATCTTTGCGCCGAGTCTAAACGTTACACGTCTGGACCCTGCTCAAACGCGGTCGGCTGCGTCAGCGTCCAAATGTCTGGATCATTTGCGTTGGGTGGTGATGGACGTTGTGTATGCCTCTGGATCAGTGCTGTGCAATAGCGCCGTAATTCAGAAATCATGTGAGTCATTACGGTTTCTTACCGGTAAAAGTAGCTGAAGTTGCCTTGGCAGTACGGTGACTGAAACTCAGCTACGTGATTCAGCCGCGATGAGAACCGTTATTGTCACAGCACTGCTCTTCATGCCTCCCCCATGAATGCAGTGCACAGAGTTTGGACCCTCTGGGGGCACTGAGCCTGCTGCCGGTGCCTATATTGCTTCCATTCATCCCTGCTTGTCCACTGATGTTTACAACTTGTTTTGCCCTTATTCGACCCCCGTATGTCTTTGCTCTTGCCATCATCTGTGCCTGGAACTTCCCGGCTCTCCGGCCGCAGGCATAGCACTCGAGAATCAAGCACCATTGTGCGCTTGTGCTGGACATGTGGGGCATCTTCCTGCGGGAAGGATATCATCCTCCTACTTCAGAGCGCATAAAACTCGTTTCATCTGCAAATGGGGCAATCCACCTGTTTGACTGAATCCGTATCCTTGAACCATAAACCCTTTTCATGCGCTGATGGGACGATCCACCTGTTTGACTGAATCCTAAACACTGAACCTCTAAACCTATTTCATGTGCAGATGGGACGATCCACCTGTTTGACTGAATCCTAAACACTGAACCTCTTAACCTATTTCATGTGCAGATGGGACGATCAACCTGTTTAAGTGAATCGTAAACCCTGAACCTCTAAACCCATTTCATGTGCAGATGGGACGATCCACCTGTTTGACTGAATCCTAAACACTGAACCTCTAAACCTATTTCATGTGCAGATGGGACGATCCACCTGTTTGACTGAATCCTAAACCCTCTTCATGTGCAGATGTTTCACTGAACCTTAAACCCTAAACCCTGAACCCTGCAAGTGAACCCTTTCCATGTGCAAATGGTACGATCCACTTGTTTGACTTGAACACAAACCCTGAACCCCAAAACTTGTTTTCATGTGCAGATGGGACGATCCACCAGTTTTACTGAATCCTAAATCCTGAACCTCTAAACCCAATTCATGTGCAGATGGGACGATCCACCTGTTTGACTCAAACAACAGATGGAAGGCTGTTGCCAGCCTCAAAGGTCACACCTCAAGTGTGAACCAGTCGGCTTTCTCCCATGAAGTGTGGAACCTGATCAGCTGCGCAAATGGTAAGGACACTTGATGCCTGGATCAATCGCACTGATGGGCTCAGCCGTGCAGTCAAGATCAGTAATACCAAGGTTGTCAATCGTTCTGATGTAGATTTCTTTTGCTTGTATTTTACAAAGTGTGAGGCAGGCCGCCCAATCCTTGAAATTGAGAAACGCTAACACAAGAAACAGCCCGGGTGCGCTTGTGCGTGTGGCCTGCCGGGACCTAACACGTTGCTGAGATCAATCAATGTACTTCCGGGAACTGCGTTATGCTGTGCATGATTCTTTTGTTTAACACTTGGTCGCAGGTAAATTTTTATGTTATAATGCTCTTAAGGGAGCAACGTAAAATGTAAACAAATATTTCACTGGGGAATCTGTCCGTGTGTAGCGACGAAACATCAAAATTATCAAAACTGCTATTATTTAAGCAAACACGAAATCTGACAACGTTGTCCCCCCATTCTCTGCTTGCCCCCTAGATGGCATGCTGCGTCTGTGGGACCTCAAGAGCCACCGGGCCATCCGCACCTTTGACACACGCGAGTTTAAGATCGAGGGCCCGCTGCTCTCTGTGGCCTTCCACCCGACCAACTCCCTGATGCTTGCGACGGGGGGCAGCGACGGGAGGGTGCGGCTATGGGACTTGTCCAAGATGCCCAAGGTCGATATCCAGCCCCTGCAAGGGTGCGTGGGGGGAGGAGGCAGGATATGCTGTATGGCGCCCCTCCCTTGATTCTTGAAAATCTTTAATCGTATATGAAGAAGGGTTGGGTGCCCTCAACCCTAAGCCCTAAACCCTGCGCCCCACGCCCTGAACCTTGCTTACAGTCACGAAGGTCCCGTCACAAGCGTCATCTTCAGCTCTGCTTCAGGGGTGGAGCTCACCTCGTTCTGCAGCAGCGACCGCACGCTGCGAACATGGGATGTCCGCACGCTAGCCCAGCGGGGCTGCTGGGATGACGTGGCGGGTCCCGTGGCGATGGGGACCGTGCGCGGCGTCGTACTGTACGCGTCGCCCGGGCGATTCAACCTTCTCAACATACTTCCCAAGGCGTCGGTCGAAGACAAGGCCGCGGCTGGCTCGGATCAGGAGCAAGAGCAGGAGAAATCCGTGTGCTTGAGGCAGCCGGCAGCGGCGAACCGTCTGATGCAGGTGGCGGTCCCGGGCGACATGTTCAACATCTCGGGCGTGTGCACCAGCACGGACAGCATCGCGGTGTCCTGCAAGACGCGCGTGCTCGTGTGGCGCGCGGCGGGAGGCGTCGAGGCCGTCAAGGCGCTTATGCCGGAAACTTCGTCCGAGCTGTCCCCGATCGCCTCGGCGACGATGACATCGACGTTCATGTCGCCATCTGTCGGGTCGAACGAATCGCACAGTCTCTCGGGTAGTGCGACCCTGCTGCCGCCGTTGGGCACCCCGCCGGGGACTCCAAGCTGACCTGCGGCGCCATGCTGCACGCGTTGAATCGGCCACTGGGCGCCGCGCCGGTTGCATGTTTGCTCCATGAGGGCTTGCTGCATGAAAGGGAGTTGGCAGCCCAGCCAAATTTTGCGGTGATATACTTTAAAAAAGGGTGGCGCTGGCCGCCCAACGCTTGCGAGCCTGAGGCGCTACCACACAAGAGCAGTTTGTCCATGGCTGGTACAGGTTGGAAGTAAGATGCGTCAGGAGTGGACAGTGTGCCCCACCGTGCCTTGTTGGTTGCCTCGCAGCCACAGCCTTAAGGATTCGGCTGTTGGGCAGGGGGGACTAGGAGCCCCTCCCATTATAATCTGTGGGTTGGACCTAATCCTTGTGGCGGATGCTGGGCTTGTTGCTGGCGCTAGGCCCCATGGAAGGACTTCAAACAGACGGTGCCATTCTGCCAATTTCACGCATTATTATGGCCATATATCTCCATGTTCGCTCCATCTGCCTTTTGACGACCACCTATTGAATTATGCACGGGTTGCACGAGACGTCACTAGTTATGAATAAATATTTTATTCCCATGAGGCCATGAGGGTCATGTAGTTGCAACTACGCTGCAACATTCTGTCACTGATGCCACGTCCACAGACACCCAGGCTTAATGCTGGTCTTGCTTTATAATTAAGAATCATTATGAGATAGGGTACTGGCACCCGGGCACCATATTGGGCCCAGGCAGGATGTAAGGCTTATATTGCTCTCCACAAGTCAAGTTACATCCTAGTGGCGTGACTACTTGCTACTTAGATGAATCTCCTAGATTGTCATGAGTATACCTCACCAATAACCTGGACCATCATGCTAAAAACTATTGCTATGCTAAGATTGTTGTAAGACGGTAGCGTCATGCGCATGCTCCGTCATATGATACACAACGCCATCCTCGCAAAGCCCAAGTGTTGGCATCCCCTCAGAGGACGAAGAAGTCTGTCGGCCTTCCCAGCTTAAGTGGTTCACCACTTGGGTTTCGGCAACACGTTTTCCTGTGAGCCTTGCGCCCCCCTGGCCTCGGGGGCCGCATAGGACATCAATGCCGCCCACTGGAACGGATCTAAGCTCTCGTACCCGAGCACTACAGAAGCGGGCAAGCCCACCACCCCGCCAGCCTCTGCGGCCGCGTTGCTGTCCGACTGCCCACCGTTGGTCGGCTTGCCCGAGTCTCCGCCCCGTCTGTCCCTCCGTGCCACTTGCTCCTGCTGCTCGTTCAGCAGACTAGGCACCTCATTCTCGGCAGTAGTCATATACTGCCCGCTGCCCCCAGCCCCACTCTGCAACTGCAGCTGCAACTGCTGCCAGTTGCCTTGCCCACTAGGGCCCCCGCTGTCGCCCTCCTCCGGTAACATGCTGCGGGCCGGAGCAGACTGCTGTGGCACAGCGGGCGACTGGGTGCTCCGAAGTCGAAGCGTCTGGTTTAGCGAGCCGCCATCTATGCTCGACGAATCCGCGCCATCAAGCATCCCCCACTCGCGATCCTCGACGGCACTCGCCGCATAGTAATTGGTGGAGGAAGGGAGCATGTTGGCGTCGATTGGGGGCGCCCCGCCCCAGCCGGCGTGCGGGGACGTCGAGCCTGGACCGCCCGACCAGGGAGGGACCTGTACGGGCCGCGCGCCTGTGCCTGCGTCGTACATGCTGTTTGCGCTCCAGGAGGGCGTGCTGTGGCCGCTGCGCCGCCCGTCGTCGCTGGGGTGTCGCAGTCGGGCCGACACCCTCCTGCTCTGGCTCCGCGCGGTGTAGTACCCAGGGGCTGTACATCAGGCAGGTATGGGGATTGGAGAGGGCATGTTAGCGGGTGATTGAAGGGCGGTAAAACAGGATTAAGATGCTGTGACCCATGCTCTGAGTCAGAGGACAGATGTCACAGCAGACAGTATATACAGGTATTGAGGAAATACTTCTGCCTCTCATAAGATTCCCAAGATTTTTGCTGACAAGCACGAATCAGACAGTACCACCATGGTGAGTAACCGAGTATGGCTATGGGCATTCATATCCCTCCACACGCACATTCCCGATCGCGCCTACCCCCTCCAGCCCACAGCCATGTATTTGAGCAGGACCCATATGTGTAACGGCACATTCACAAACCGCCGTACCGCGTTCGCCGGTAAATGCGTACCTATGCGCACGAATCCCGTGTTCCAGGTCTGCCAATGGAGCGCCAGTACTCACTGTGTGTGCTGATGATGTCATCGTCGCTCTCGTAGTCCGTCTCCCGCCCGATGCCACCCTTGGGCGGAGACGAATGACGCGCGGCGCGGAACACAGCCATGTGGCGCTGACGCAACGTCTGGGGCACCGGCTGAGCGCGGGGCACCTCGGTGTCGACGACCTTGTTCCTGAAAGGAAAAGCAGGGTGCAGCGAGCACAGTTACCCTCATGGATTCAAAATAAAGATGGCCCACAGAGTAAGTTACCCACCTATTAGGCCCATATTTGCCCATATGGCCCAAGCATCATAACTTCATTACCGTACCGTATACACATTTAAATATGTTCATAACGAAGCTCTCAGAGTCTGGAATGTGCAAGAAAGAAAGAAAGAAAGCTACTCCCCGTGGGAGGCGTGAGGATTAAGGAAACAGCGCAGCCTGGGCCGAGGCCAAATCCGCGCTGTTACCTGGAATGTGCACTAGAGTATGGTACCTGGCAGCGGCTAGCCTGGACCCGCATCAACCCCAACCCTCGCACAGGCCTGCCGTCACTCACTTCGCAATCTCCAGCCGAGACCAGGTGCTGGAGCCGGGGTGCATGCTTCCCAGCCTAGGCTCCAAGCCCGTCCTGCGGCCAGCCCTGCCCTCCAGCGGCCGCCCCGGGCCTCCAGGCGGCAGCAGCTTCACCCCGCCAGCCCCGGCAGGTGACGCCTCACGAGACGGCAGCGACTGCCTCTGAGCGCTACCCGTCAACGAGCCTCCCGGAGATCCCTGTCCGCACTCCATGAGCTGGCTGGGCGTGACGCCCGCGCTCTCGGCCGCGTCCCGCACCGCATCTGCCTGCAGCAGCTCCATGACGCGGCGCGCCGCGAGCTTGTTCAGGGTGGGGAGCAGGCGGTTGCCCTGCGGCTGCGCCTTGCCGGCAGCTCCAGAGGCGGCGCCGTCCGCGCCTGCGGCGTTGGCCTGCCATCAGCAAGAATGTATCAGGCATTGCCGCGCTTAAGGTTTATTGCTCATCAGAGGTGCATCGGCCAGCGCGTCTTGAGGGTCGTTGCGCCTGAAGGGTGCATCGGCCAGCACGTACGAGGGTCGTTGCACCTCCTGCTAAGCGCAGCACATGCCACGCAGGCTGCACGCCTTGCACAGCCGTGCTGGACCAGCCATCAGAACGCAACCACAACAAATTACACCCGATGTTCAGGTCCCGCCACATACAAACTCATTGACATCGATTTTTCGGTAGCAGCGCGGATGAGGCCCAGGCTGCACTCTTGCCTTACCTCTCACGCCTCCCACGGGGCGTAGCTTTCTTTCTTTCTTCCTGGCATCGACGAGGACAGGACATATGCCTCCCGTCCACAACTCGCCCCTCATCAGCAAGTCTGCTGCATGTTTCCCATAGAAGAATGTTACCATCGCACTGCCCCCCTCCCCCCCCTTTCTACCGCTCAACACATGGTCATTACACCACAGTACCATCGGCACTTGTTATGTACCGCAGGAAACAGCGGACTCATCATAGGTACTTTCGATCACACTGCCCCCCTGCCCCCCCCTGCACCACTGGACACATGCTCATATGTACCGCAGGAAGCAGCGGACTCATCATCCTTTCAACCGCACTGCCCCCCACTTCCTCTTACCACTGGACTCATGCTAATCACACCAACAGTCCCATCAGCACTTGTTGGATGTCCCACAGAAACAGAGGACTGATCATATACCGCACTTCCGATGACACCACCCGCCACTCTCACCGTGGGACCTATGCTTACCATCTCCACCTCCCCCAGCTAAATCATTAACCCCACACCCTTCACTCATCCCCTCTCACCACTGGGCCCATGCTGATCATGTCCACCTCCCACAGCTAGACCCTTGACCGTAAATCCCCAAAACCTACAGCCTTCACTCATCCCCTCTCACCACTGGGCCCATGCTGATCATGTCCACCTCCCCCAGCTAGACCCTTGACCGCAAATCCCCAAAACCCTACACCCTTCACTCATCCCCTCTCACCACTGGGCCCATGCTGATCGTCTCCTCTTCCCCCAGCTAGACCCTGGACTGTAAATCCCCCAAACCCTACACTCTACACTCATCCCCTCTCAGTCTCTCACCACTGGGCCCATGCTCATCATCTCCACCTCCCCCAGCTTGTATGTGACCGCAGCGTATGAGGGCGCACGGCGGGCCTTATCTACTTTAGCCAGGCCCTTGATGCGGCCGCGCAGGTACAGGCTTTTGAAATCGCAGGCGCCCTCAACGGCCTGTGATGCCAAGCAAAGGATGAGGAGGTGGGGGAAGGAGGAGGCATTCGGTGAGAGTTACAACTTAGTAACTTACAGGGGGGGTCAGGGGTGTGTGCCCCCCTCCCCAAAGCACCCTCTTTATTGCTTACGTTGCAATTCAGCTACAATTTAGCTACAATTCAGCTCAGGGCCTACATGCATGTTAGCTTGGTGCAGCTAGCCCTGCTGCTTGGGCCTCCAGACGTACGCCGGTCAAACTTCGGTCCCAATCCGCCCAAGAGTGGCCGCGCCCAGCAGTCCCCCAAAGGTCGTCTGGTGCGCAGTAGAACAAACCCCAACCTTAGCGCGTACCTTTTGCATTGCGAGCGGAAGCTTCCGGAACTGCTCCATCGTCACGTGGTAGGCCTTGACGACGCTGTGCGCCTCCACGTGCCAGCCGCCGCCCGGCCGGTCCTTTGCGGGATCCAGACCAAACACGTCCAGCGCTCCTAGCATGGAAGCCGTATCCCCATCATAGGCAGGGGGCATCCTGAGACACAGGGTACGCAACGGGTTAAGGGTTTGGGGGGGCATCCTGAGACACGGGGTACGAAGCAATGGGATGAAAGGTGAAGGGCTTAGGGGGGCATCCTGAGACACGGGGTACGCAACGGGATAAGGGTTTGAGGGGGCATCCTGAGACACAGGGTACGCAACAGGTTAAGGGTTTGGGGGGGCATCCTGAGACATGGGGTACACAACGGGATAAGGGTTTGAGGGGGCATCCTGAGACACAGGGTACGAAGCAATGGGATTAAGGGTGAAGGGCTTAGGGGGGCATCCTGAGACACAGGGTACGAAGCAATGGGATTAAGGGTGAAGGGCTTAGGGGGGCATCCTGAGACACAGGGTACGCAACGGGATTAAGGGTGAAGGGCTTAGGGGGGCATCCTGAGACACAGGGTACGAAGCAATGGGATTAAGGGTGAAGGGCTTAGGGGGGGCATCCTGAGACACAGGGTACGCAACGGGATTAAGGGTGAAGGGCTTAGGGGGGCATCCTGAGACACAGGGTACGAAGCAATGGGATTAAGGGTGAAGGGCTTAGGGGGGCATCCTGAGACACAGGGTACGCAACGGGATTAAGGGTGAAGGGCTTAGGGGGGCGTCCTGAGACACAGGGTACGCAACGGGATTAAGGGTGAAGGGCTTAGGGGGGCACCCTGAGACACAGGGTACGCAACGGGATTAAGGGTGAAGGGCTTAGGGGGGCACCCTGAGACACAGGGTACGCAACGGGATTAAGGGTGAAGGGCTTAGGGGGGCACCCTGAGACACAGGGTACGCAACGGGATTAAGGGTGAAGGGCTTAGGGGGGCATCCTGAGACACAGGGTACGCAATGGGATTAAGGGTAAAGGGCTTAGGGGGGCATCCTGAGACACAGGGTACGAAGCAATGGGATTAAGGGTGAAGGGCTTAGGGGGGCACCCTGAGACACAGGGTACGAAGCAATGGGATTAAGGGTGAAGGGCTTAGGGGGGCACCCTGAGACACAGGGTACGAAGCAATGGGATTAAGGGTGAAGGGCTTAGGGGGGCATCCTGAGACACAGGGTACGCAACGGGATTAAGAGTGAAGGGCTTAGGGGGGCACCCTGAGACACGGGGTACGCAACGGGATTAAGGGTGAAGGGCTTAGGGGGGCACCCTGAGACACGGGGTACGCAACGGGATTAAGGGTGAAGGGCTTAGGGGGGCATCCTGAGACACAGGGTACGCAACGGGATTAAGGGTGAAGGGCTTAGGGGGGCATCCTGAGACACAGGGTACGAAGCAATGGGATTAAGGGTGAAGGGCTTAGGGGGGCATCCTGAGACACAGGGTACGCAATGGGATTAAGGGTGAAGGGCTTAGGGGGGCATCCTGAGACACAGGGTACGCAACGGGATTAAGGTTGAAGGGCTTAGGGGGGCATCCTGAGACACAGGGTACGAAGCAATGGGATTAAGGGTGAAGGGCTTAGGGGGGCATCCTGAGACACAGGGTACGCAACGGGATTAAGGGTGAAGGGCTTAGGGGGGCATCCTGAGACACAGGGTACGAAGCAATGGGATTAAGGGTGAAGGGCTTAGGGGGGCATCCTGAGACACAGGGTACGCAACAGGATTAAGGGTGAAGGGCTTAGGGGGGCACCCTGAGACACAGGGTACGCAATAGGATTAAGGGTGAAGGGCTTAGGGAGGCATCCTGAGACACAGGGTACGCAACGGGATTAAGGGTGAAGGGCTTAGGGGGGTACCCTGAGACACAGGGTATGAAGCAATGGGATTAAGGGTGAAGGGCTTAGGGGGGCATCCTGAGACACAGGGTACGCAACGGGATTAAGGGTGAAGGGCTTAGGGGGGCACCCTGAGACACGGGGTACGCAACGGGATTAAGGGTGAAGGGCTTAGGGGGGCACCCTGAGACACGGGGTACGAAGCAATGGGATTAAGGGTGAAGGGCTTAGGGGGGCACCCTGAGACACAGGGTACGCAACGGGATTAAGGGTGAAGGGCTTAGGGGGGCACCCTGAGACACGGGGTACGCAACGGGATTAAGGGTGAAGGGCTTAGGGGGGCACCCTGAGACACGGGGTACGCAACGGGATTAAGGGTGAAGGGCTTAGGGGGGCACCCTGAGACACAGGGTACGCAACGGGATTAAGGGTGAAGGGCTTAGGGGGGCATCCTGAGATACAGGGTACGAAGCAATGGGATTAAGGGTGAAGGGCTTGGGGGGGCATCCTGAGACACAGGGTACGCAACGGGATTAAGGGTGAAGGGCTTAGGGGGGCATCCTGAGACACGGCGTACGAAGCAATGGGATTAAGGGTGAAGGGCTTAGGGGGGCATCCTGAGACACAGGGTATGAAGCAATGAGATTAAGGGTGAAGGGCTTGTGGGGGCATCCTGAGACACGGGGTACGCAACGGGATAAGGGTTTGGGGGGGCATCCTGAGACACGGGGTATGGAGCAATGGGGTTAACGGTTTAGGGCTTAGGGGGGCATCCTCAAAAACGGGGTATGGAGCAATGGGGAGGGGGATGATGACGTAAACCCTCAACCCTCTACCCTACACTTGATCCGGACTCCGGAGCGACAGGGAGGTGTATAATGACTATAATGACGTTAACCCTCAACCCTAAACAAGGCAGCATCAGGGAGGGGCGGCAGGGAAGGGGGTCAGCTTGGACGTTTGCATGGCACACGAGGTGAAGGGATGGGATCCTGGGGCAGTCGAAATTGAATATCGGTTGACGTCACCCGCCCATGTGGCTCCTCGTACCTGCCTGTCCCGCAAGGCTTTGAGGTATGATGGTCCTTGGCATCTTTGTGTAAGAGCCATGCAAGAAAGTCCGGGCTAAAATATCCAGGCCAAAGAACCCAGGCCAGAAAATCCACCCAGGCCAGAAAATGCACCCGACCAAAAAATTCACCCAGGCCAGGAAATTCACAACAGACGCACGGGCAGTGTGCCCTCCAGGTTCCGCAGCACCCTCACAGCCCAACAGACACCGCACCACCCTGCAGCCCAATGGTGACATCCTGCAACTATCGTTTTCTACATTTCTGTCGCATCTCGGCTGTCTCCTGGCCTCTGGCTGGAGGCCAAAAGGCCCTACCTTGGCCAGACCAGACCAGGCGAGGAGGCCCCATGCGCACATCAATCCTATCCTCAAGGCCATATAAACAGCACCGCCCTGAATGCCTGTAATCATACCCTCCACACCCATCTGTGCTCTCAAGGCCACGCGGACTACACCACCAGGCAAATCCTGGAGGTCACACATATCCTCGTGGTCACACATATCCTCGTGGTCACACCTACATTTAGGTCACACATATCCGCATGGTCACACACATCCTGGAGGTCACGCATATCCGCATGGTCACACATATCCTGGAGGTCACACATAGCCACATGGCCACACATATCCTTGAGGCCCTCCTCACAATTGTGAGCCCTAGTTGGCAGCACAATCTGCGTGGTCACACAATCTGCGTGGTCACACATATCATAGTGGTCACACATATCCTGGTGGTCACACATATCCTAGTGGTCACACATATCCTGGTGGTCACACATATCCTGGTGGTCACACATATCCCAGAGGCCCTCCTCACCATTCTGTGTCCTGGTTGGAAGCGCCCCCTGCGCGGCCTCTCCGCCTCACGCTGCACTCGCCCTCGGAGATCAAGTACACGAGAGCCTCCGATTTGCTGCACATGAGGTATTATCAAGGGGGGGGGATTCATAAGATGTCAAGCTCATGAGAAGCGGAGAGATATAATTACTGAATGATACTGCATAATATAATGAGAGCTTCCAATTTGCTGCGCATGAGGTCACAGAAAGGGGGGGGTATCCAAGCTGTCAAGCCCATGGGGAGCGGAGAGAAGAAAAGCCTGGATGTCCTGGTTTGCATGATACCGAATGCTCGTATAGCAAGCCTCAATGATGCTACATGACATAAAAACAGCAAAAGCAGGTCTGACACATGCTTGGCTACAGTGCCTTTTGCTCAGAGTGCCTACCTGGTCATTTTAATGTTATTTTAAGGTCGTTTAGGGTGATCCAGCTTAAATTCAGCTACATCAAGGCCTAGGGCCATGGGGGGTCATGGGACCTATTGGGCCATTAGCCAGTCAAGGTTTGGTTCCTATCGGCCCAGTGGTGCCTGCCCAGCGGCCTTACAAACGTTGTCTGGGTCTAGGCTTAAGGGTTTAGGTTGTAGTGTTGAACCCTAAACCCTGCCCACGGCCTTACAAACGAGGCCTAGTGCGCACTTCAACTTGAGCTGCAGAGCACCTGATACTGCATTCAAACTTTTGGCATGCGGTTAAGGGCTAAAAACCCATTGCATACATACATTTTGCGTGGGTAGAGATGGGTGCCTGGCGGGTGTAAGGACAGCTTAGGGTTAAGGGTTTAGGGTTTAGGGGTGAAGGGTCGAGGGCTTAGGGCTGTAAACCCATTGCATAATTTTTCTGTGGGTAGAGCTGGGTGCCTGGCACGTGGAAAGCCAGCTTAGGGTTGGATTTATAGTTAAGGACTCCAATCCTGTTGCATACCTTTTGTGTGGATAGAGCTGGGTGCCTGGCGGGTGGAAGGCCAGCTTCAACATGTCAGAAGCGCGGTCCAGGTCCTCGAGCGAGATGTCGACAAACAGTGGGTGCATACGCAGGTGCATGAGGCGGTCCTGCATGGAGGTGCATGGAGGTGCATGGAGGTGCATAGAGGAGGCATCAGACACCACATTTGCATCGTACGGTAGCATGGGGTGAATGCACAGGTGCACGAGCCGGTCCTGCGGGCATGGAGGAGACACCAGGCACAGCAGTTGCATCATATGGACGGACGCAGCTGCAGATTTCCCAGCGTGCAAGCTTGGTAAATAAATAAGTGAACATGTGTGGATAAGTGTGGATACATTGTTGGGCTCACTTCGGCAGAAGCATGAGACATGGCTACCGTGAGCCATGCACCTTGCCCAGCCTTGCAGCACCCCCCCACACACCTAGCATATCTACGTATCCCATCAGACTTCCTCCCTTCAGTTCCCCTGGATGGCAATGCTCCCATTTTCCATCCGTCAGCTGGCCTCTCGCAACGTTTAACATGCACTTGTTTCCTCCATCCCTCGGCCGAGCTTTCGCAATATTGAACATGCGTTTGCGCTTGTTTTCATCCAACCATCAGCTGGGCACTCGCAGCACTCGGCACTCAGCTGAGAGCACAGCACTCAGCACTGACCGGGGCGCGCAGCACTCAGCACTCACCTGGGCGCGCAGCACTCAGCACTTAGCTGGGAGCGCAGCACTCCGCACTCGGCTGGGAGAACAGCACTCAGCACTCACCGAGGCGCGCAGCACTCAGCACTCAGCTGGGAGCGCAGCACTCGGCACTCAGCTGGGAGCGCAGCACTCGGCACTCAGCACTCAGCTGGGAGCGCAGCACTCGGCACTCACCGGGGAGCGCACCACTCAGCACTCAGCTGGGAGCGCAGCACTCATCACTCAGCTGGGAGCGCAGCACTCGGCACTCAGCTGGGAGCGCAGCACTCGGCGCTCAGTTGGGAGCGCAGCACTCGGCACTCAGCTGGGAGCGCAGCACTCGGCGCTCAGTTGGGAGCGCAGCACTCGGCGCTCAGTTGGGAGCGCAGCACTCAGCACTCAGCTGGGAGCGCAGCACTCAGCACTCACTGGGGAGCGCAACACTCAGCACTCAGCTGGGAGTGCAGCTCTCAGCACTCAGTTGGGCGCTCAGCTCTTACCTGGTGCCTCAGACCCAGGATCTCCTTCAGAGCGCGCAGGAAGTCAGCCTGGGGCAAGCGAAGGACATGCAAATCTCATAAGGGCTTCAAAAACATCGTTCAAAAGCCGTTTCAAAATCAAAAATCCAAAGTTGGCAAAGCAGCGGGAAATTGACGGGAAATTGCTGATGAAAGAAGCAGGCAGCGCCATGTTGATTGCTTGACAGCGTAATGCGATTTTAAGATTTACCGCTATCGGTAATCTTTTGATGTTACATGAGCACCGTATTCATTCATTTGGTCAACCCAAACTAACCGCACGTCCATCCCTTCATCCCCCTTCATCCCGCTACACCTGCCCTCATGCTTCGGCAGGCGCCACACTTGGCCCAGGAGCCTGCCTCCCCCACTATATATCTACCTCCCCCACCCTTCACCTGCCCGCCTGCCCTACCTGGCACAAGGACAGCTTGGCCAAGCGCCAAGGGTAGCAACCACCACCCTTGTTACACGCCTGCACCTCTCACTAACCACCTGCCCACACGCCTCGGCAGGCGCTAGGCTTGGCCCAGGTGCCTGCCTCCCCCACTATATATCTACCTGCCCCACCCTACATCTGCCTGCCTGCCCCAACTGACAAGAGGACAGCATGGTTAAGCATCAAGGGTAGTAGCAACCAGCCTTGTTACATGCCTGCACCTCCCACTATCTGCCTCCCCCACCCTACACAAAAACTGGACCCTACACCCTACACCTGCCTGCTGTCTCACCTGACATAAGGACAGCATGGTGGCGCCAGGGCTGTCTACCACCACATCTGCATGCGCGACGCATGGGCCCTACGAGGAGCATTCGAAAGATGCATTTGAGGCAATCCATTTCAGCCTGAAACAACATGGACAGCTCACTCGGATAGCGCCCCCCCCAAAGCAAATCTCAGGACTGCCCTGCACACACCAGACATTGACATGTCAAAGCTGCCTCCCCACACATGCCAAAGTTGCCTCCCCCCAAACATGGGCGTGCCAAAGATGCCTCCCCACACATGGACATGCCAAAGTTGCCATCCCACACGCATGGACACATGCGAAAGATACCCCTCCAGGACTCAGCTTCATCGTAGCCGACATGCCCCTGGCGGCACACCGCCATTCCTTAACTCCAACCCTAAACCCTCGCCCACATGAGGGCCGCCTCCCCGCATGTATCTGGAACCTGAACCCTGAACCCTAAACCCTCGCCCACATGAGGGCCGCCTCCCCGCATGTATCTGGAACCTGAACCCTGAACCCTAAACCCTCCCCCACATGAGGGCCGCCTCCCCGCATGTATCTGGAACCTGAACCCTGAACCCTCGCCCACCATGAGGGCCGCCTCCCCGCATGTATCTGGAACCTGAACCATAAACCATAAACCCTCGCCCACATGAGGGCCGCCTCCCCGCATGTATCTGGAACCTGAACCCTGAACCCTAAACCCTTGCCCACATGAGGGCCGCCTCCCCGCATGTATCTGGAACCTGAACCCTGAACCCTCGCCCACATGAGGGCCGCCTCCCCGCATGTATCTGGAACCTGAACCCTGAACCCTAAACCCTCGCCCACCATGAGGGCCGCCTCCCCGCATGTATCTGGAACCTGAACCCTAAACCCTCGCCCACCATCAGCGCCGCCTCCCCGCAGGTATCCCCCTTCTTGAGCATGGCCAGCGTCCGGCCGGCGTCCCCTTCCCCTTCCCGCCGCGGCTCTGGGCTGGACATCCTCTGGACCTTATCTCCGGCAGCAACGGCCGAGGGGACGCTCACACGCAGCTGCAGGGTGGGGGGGCACCACAGAAATTACCACAGCAGCACGCATGTCAGAGTTTGTTTTGGGGGGATAAAAGGAGAAGGCACTGACACGGAGCTGCGGGGGGTGAGCCACCACAGCAGTGTGTGGGTCAGATGTTGTTTTGGGAGAGTTGTCAAATGGGAGGACGCTCACACGGAGCTATGGGGTGGTGAGCCACCACGGCGGGGTCCGGGTCGGATTTTGAGTTCGAGGGTCAATAGAGGGGATGCTGACACGCAAAGGACAGCACGTGCACAGCAGGGTGCAGGTCCTATGTTTTTGGTGGGATGTCAAAGGTGAGGACGCTGACACGCAAAGGACGGCTCGTGCACATGCAGCTGCGAGGGGGAGCCACCACACAGCGGGACGCGGTTGGACGTTTGTTTTGGGGGAGGAGTCAAAGGAGGGGACGCTGACATGCAAAGGGGGGCATGCTCACACGGAGCAGCGGGGCAACCTCAGCAAGGCATGGGTTGGTGAGTGTCTTGCATGTCCTTCAATATCGTATGTTTCTCCACTTCACACTGCTTGAACCCTCTGGAAATTGTTTTGTGACAAAACTACTCTGGGCCCTGCTCAAAATTGCTCTGCGGCGCTGGCGTCCATACTGCCTGATTAAAGACTAATGAGAAAGCAGGCAAGCAAGAGAGAGACAAGATAGCAAGCAAGCAAGAGAGAAACAAAATAAAATACCCCTCCCTCCCCCAGAGAAAAAGGCTGCTGGGCAGATACATGGGTGCTGATGCAACAAGGAATCAACAAGCCTTACCCCGCACCAGGGGCCCGCACTCACCCTTCCACTGATGACAAAAAATATTCGAGTTTGGGGAGAGCCACGGCTGATGACAGTTTCATGCCGCACCCGCACCTAGCCAGAGGGACAGGAGTGGAAGAGAGGGCATGTTGGCATGTTGGCAGGGAGCAGGCTGGCTTTGATGGAAAGGAAAAAGGAGAGTGGTGGCATCTTGGAAGATAGCCAGCAGGCTTTGATGGAAAGGTGTAAGGAGAGCTGTAGTGAGTTGCCAAGGAGCAGGCAGGCAGTCATGGAATGGTACAGGAGAGCTGTGGCAATTTGCCGGAAAGCAGGCATGGAAAGGTTAAGGGAGTATGGAGGGCCGTCACTGAGGGGCACGTGGGTGAGAGTGGGAGGTAGGGAATGGGATATGCATGTGGAGAAGGTGGTAGGGTGTCCTCGAGACAGCTCTCCTGGTTCAGCACAAAGCCTGGGAAGCAAGTGTTGAAGTGTCAGCCAAGGCGGAGGGAGGCCCTGGGGAATTCCGGAGGGCCTGGATTAACTGGTTGCATGGGTGCAAGAGCTGGGTGCAAGGGCAACACAGAAAGGAAGAAGGGGCGTGCGGGTTAAGGGAGCAGGGCAGCTCGGGGCCAAGCCACAAGGGCAACACACCTGAGCGATGACGGCTAGGAAGAAAAGGGCAGCGACGGGATGTGTGGGAGATGTGTGGGAGATGTGTGGGGTGTGGGTGGGGGGTGTGGGTGGGAGGTGTGAGTGTGTGGGGGGGGAGATTTTGAAGCAGCGTCACCATGCCCACTTGGTGCTGGTTCAGGGGGTGACAGCTGTTGTTACTTGAAAAAATTGTCCCTATACAGGATGGAGCAGCACAGAGGCTGGGTGATTGCAGAGTGACAAGAATCATCCTAATGAGTCCCGCTGGGCAGTTACTAATAGCTAATTTAGCAAATAAGACACCCGTTGTGTGGATAAAGTAGCCACCCGCTGGGCCTGGCGCACCTCAGTAAGCAGCACACGAGCCAGCTGGTGCTGAACGCCGTCTGGCCAGAGCTGAAAGAAGGGGAACTGTCGCATGAAGGCATGCGCAAACCTGCTGGGGCCACAGTTTTGTTTCACGGCTTAAATAGGGAGGTTGCGTGGCTGGGAGATGAGAGGGTATGTGGGGGGGGCTTGCCCAGGGTTCCCACCCGTCCTCTTTCCCCCAAGGTGGAGTGGGCCAGAAGGATAGATAGATGGATGCATAAAAGCTTGAGGGGCCTAGCCTGAGGGCAGGGAAGGGGTGAGAAGGCTTTGTTCCACGAGTGCGGCCGTTGTGTCCTAGTTGAGTCAGGAGCTCGATTGAGGTCCCATCCGGTAGAGGCGCTTTGCGCCCTGATCGGATGGGACCAAAATCGAGTGTTTGGGGCGCTATACACCTCAACCTGCTGGGACCCAAATTCCCTGGGGCAGTAAATATGGCCACAAACCCCTCCTGGTATGCTCTGGAGCTTAAGGTGGTGCGCCACTGTGCAAACGGCCAAAATACCGCTTATCTTATTAATTTTGTGTACGGTAACAGTTGAGTGGCATTTGAAATGTTTTTCGGGGCAGAGAATATCAGACTCATGCTGGATGAGGCACTTGCTCCGCCTAATTGCAGACATGCTGCTTTCATTTTGAGCACACTTCAGCAACAATTCAGCTGCATCCCGACCCACGGCCAGGGGGACCTGGATCAGCAGGCCATGCTGTTAGGGCCACCGGCCAAAGGGTGGAAACATTTTGGTCCCAAATAGCCCAGTGATGGCTGCCCTGCAGCTCCCCCCCCCCCAAATAGCCCAGTGATGGCTGCCCTGCAGCCCCCCCCCCCGAATAGCCCAGTGATGGCTGCCCTGCAGCCCCCCCCCCCCAAATAGCCCAGTGATGGCTGCCCTGCAGCCCCCCCCCCCAAATAGCCCAGTGATGGCTGCCCTGCAGCCCCCCCCCCCCAAATAGCCCAGTGATGGCTGCCCTGCAGCCCCCCCCCCGAATAGCCCAGTGATGGCTGCCCTGCAGCCCCCCCCCCAAATAGCCCAGTGATAGCTGCCCTGCAGCCCCCCCCCCCAAATAGCCCAGTGATGGCTGCCCTGCAGCCCCCCCCCCCAAATAGCCCAGTGATGGCTACCCTGCAGCCCCCCCCCCGAATAGCCCAGTGATGGCTGCCCTGCAGCCCCCCCCCAAATAGCCCAGTGATGGCTACCCTGCAGCCCCCCCCCCACCGAATAGCCCAGTGATGGCTACCCTGCAGCCCCCCCCCCCCAAATAGCCCAGTGATGGCTACCCTGCAGCCCCCCCCCCAAATAGCCCAGTGATGGCTGCCCTGCAGCCCCCCCCCAAATAGCCCAGTGATGGCTGCCCTACAGTTCCCCCCCCCCAAATAGCCCAGTGATGGCTACCCTGCAGCCCCCCCCCCACCGAATAGCCCAGTGATGGCTACCCTGCAGCCCCCCCCCCCCAAATAGCCCAGTGATGGCTACCCTGCAGCCCCCCCCCCAAATAGCCCAGTGATGGCTGCCCTGCAGCCCCCCCCCAAATAGCCCAGTGATGGCTGCCCTACAGCCCCCCCCCCCGAATAGCCCAGTGATGGCTGCCCTGCACCCCCCCCCAAATAGCCCAGTGATGTCTACCCTGCAGCCCCCCCCCAAATAGCCCAGTGATGGCTACCCTGCAGCCCCCCCCCACCGAATAGCCCAGTGATGGCTACCCTGCAGCCCCCCCCCCCAAATAGCCCAGTGATGGCTACCCTGCAGCCCCCCCCCCAAATAGCCCAGTGATGGCTACCCTGCAGCCCCCCCCCCAAATAGCCCAGTGATGGCTACCCTGCAGCCCCCCCCCCGAATAGCCCAGTGATGGCTGCCCTGCAGCCCCCCCCCCAAATAGCCCAGTGATGGCTGCCCTGCAGCCCCCCCCCAAATAGCCCAGTGATGGCTGCCCTGCACCCCCCCCCAAATAGCCCAGTGATGGCTACCCTGCAGCCCCCCCCCCGAATAGCCCAGTGATGGCTGCCCTGCAGCCCCCCCCCCAAATAGCCCAGTGATGGCTGCCCTGCAGCCCCCCCCCAAATAGCCCAGTGATGGCTACCCTACAGCCCCCCCCCCGAATAGCCCAGTGATGGCTGCCCTGCAGCCCCCCCCCAAATAGCCCAGTGATGGCTGCCCTGCACCCCCCCCCAAATAGCCCAGTGATGGCTGCCCTGCACCCCCCCCCAAATAGCCCAGTGATGGCTGCCCTGCAGCCCCCTCCCCAAATAGCCCAGTGATGGCTGCCCTGCAGCCCCCCCCCCAAATAGCCCAGTGATGGCTGCCCTGCAGCCCCCCCCCCAAATAGCCCAGTGATGGCTGCCCTGCACCCCCCCCCAAATAGCCCAGTGATGGCTGCCCTGCAGCCCCCTCCCCAAATAGCCCAGTGATGGCTGCCCTGCAGCCCCCTCCCCAAATAGCCCAGTGATGGCTGCCCTGCAGCCCCCCCCCCAAATAGCCCAGTGATGGCTGCCCTGCACCCCCCCCCAAATAGCCCAGTGATGGCTACCATGCAGCCCCCCCCCCCCGAATAGCCCAGTGATGGCTGCCCTGCAGCCCTTCCCCCAAATAGCCCAGTGATGGCTGCCATGCAGCCCCCCCCCCCCAAAATAGCCCAGTGATGGCTGCCCTGCAGCCCCCCCCCCCAAATAGCCCAGTGATGGCTGCCCTGCAGCCCTTCCCCCAAATAGCACAGTGATGGCTGCCCTGCAGCCCTTCCCCCAAATAGCCCAGTGATGGCTGCCCTGCAGCCCCCCCCCCCCCGAATAGCCCAGTGATGGCTGCCCTGCAGCCCTTCCCCCAAATAGCCCAGTGATGGCTGCCCTGCAGCCCTTCCCCAAATAGCCCAGTGATGGCTGCCCTGCAGCCCCCCCCCCCCCGAATAGCCCAGTGATGGCTGCCCTGCAGCCCCCCCCCCCCCAAATAGCCCAGTGATGGCTGCCCTGCAGCCCCCCCCCCCCCGAATAGCCCAGTGATGGCTGCCCTGCAGCCCCCCCCCCCGAATAGCCCAGTGATGGCTGCCCTGCAGCCCCCCCCCCCCAAATAGCCCAGTGATGGCTGCCCTGCAGCCCCCCCCCCCCCGAATAGCCCAGTGATGGCTGCCCTGCAGCCCCCCCCCCCCCGAATAGCCCAGTGATGGCTGCCCTGCAGCCCCCCCCCCCCGAATAGCCCAGTGATGGCTGCCCTGCAGCCCCCCCCCCCCGAATAGCCCAGTGATGGCTGCCCTGCAGCCCCCCCCCAAATAGCCCAGTGATGGCTGCCCTGCAGCCCCCCCTCCCCCCAAAATAGCCCAGTGATGGCTGCCCTGCAGCCCCCCCCAAATAGCCCAGTGATGGCTGCCCTGCAGCCCCCCCCCCCGAATAGCCCAGTGATGGCTGCCCTGCAGCCCCCCCCCCCAAATAGCCCAGTGATGGCTGCCCTGCAGCCCCCCCCCCCCCGAATAGCCCAGTGATGGCTGCCCTGCAGCCCCCCCCCCCCGAATAGCCCAGTGATGGCTGCCCTGCAGCCCCCCCCCCCCGAATAGCCCAGTGATGGCTGCCCTGCAGCCCCCCCCCCCCGAATAGCCCAGTGATGGCTGCCCTGCAGCCCCCCCCCAAATAGCCCAGTGATGGCTGCCCTGCAGCCCCCCCTCCCCCCAAAATAGCCCAGTGATGGCTGCCCTGCAGCCCCCCCCAAATAGCCCAGTGATGGCTGCCCTGCAGCCCCCCCCAAATAGCCCAGTGATGGCTGCCCTGCAGCCCCCCCCAAATAGCCCAGTGATGGCTGCCCTGCAGCCCCCCCCCCCCCAAATAGCCCAGTGATGGCTGCCCTGCAGCCCCCCCCTGAATAGCCCAGTGATGGCTGCTCTGCAGCCCCCCCCAAATAGCCCAGTGATGGCTGCCCTGCAGCCCCCCCCAAATAGCCCAGTGATGGCTGCCCTGCAGCCCCCCCAAATAGCCCAGTGATGGCTGCCCTGCAGCCCCCCCCCCCCCAAATAGCCCAGTGATGGCTGCCCTGCAGCCCCCCCCTGAATAGCCCAGTGATGGCTGCTCTGCAGCCCCCCCCAAATAGCCCAGTGATGGCTGCCCTGCAGCCCCCCCCAAATAGCCCAGTGATGGCTGCCCTGCAGCCCCCCCCAAATAGCCCAGTGATGGCTGCCCTGCAGCCCCCCCCCCCCCAAATAGCCCAGTGATGGCTGCCCTGCAGCCCCCCCCAAATAGCCCAGTGATGGCTGCCCTGCAGCCCCCCCCTGAATAGCCCAGTGATGGCTGCCCTGCAGCCCCCCCCAAATAGCCCAGTGATGGCTGCCCTGCAGCCCCCCCCCCCCCCAAATAGCCCAGTGATGGCTGCCCTGCAGCCCCCCCCTGAATAGCCCTGTGAATGGCTGCCCTGCAGCCCCCCCCCCAAATAGCCCAGTGATGGCTGCCCTGCAGCCCCCCCCCCGAATAGCCCAGTGATGGCTGCCCTGCAGCCCCCCCCCCCCCCAAATAGCCCAGTGATGGCTGCCCTGCAGCCCCCCCCCCAAAAAATAGCCCAGTGATGGCTGCCCTGCAGCCCTTCCCCCATATAGCCCAGTGATGGCTGCCCTGCAGCCCCCCCCCCCCCGAATAGCCCAGTGATGGCTGCTCTGCAGCCCCCCCCCCCAAAATAGCCCAGTGATGGCTGCCCTGCAGCCCCCCCCCCCGAATAGCCCAGTGATGGCTGCCCTGCAGCCCCCCCCCCCCCAAATAGCCCAGTGATGGCTACCCTGCAGCCCCCCCCCCCCCAAATAGCCCAGTGATGGCTACCCTGCAGCCCCCCCCCCCCCAAATAGCCCAGTGATGGCTGCCCTGCAGCCCCCCCCCCAAATAGCCCAGTGATGGCTGCCCTGCACCCCCCCCCAAATAGCCCAGTGATGGCTACCATGCAGCCCCCCCCCCCCGAATAGCCCAGTGATGGCTGCCCTGCAGCCCTTCCCCCAAATAGCCCAGTGATGGCTGCCATGCAGCCCCCCCCCCCCCAAATAGCCCAGTGATGGCTGCCCTGCAGCCCCCCCCCCCAAATAGCCCAGTGATGGCTGCCCTGCAGCCCTTCCCCCAAATAGCACAGTGATGGCTGCCCTGCAGCCCTTCCCCCAAATAGCCCAGTGATGGCTGCCCTGCAGCCCTTCCCCAAATAGCCCAGTGATGGCTGCCCTGCAGCCCCCCCCCCCCGAATAGCCCAGTGATGGCTGCCCTGCAGCCCTTCCCCCAAATAGCCCAGTGATGGCTGCCCTGCAGGCCCCCCCCCCCGAATAGCCCAGTGATGGCTGCCATGCAGCCCCCCCCAAATAGCCCAGTGATGGCTGCCCTGCAGCCCCCCCCCCCCAAATAGCCCAGTGATGGCTGCCCTGCAGCCCCCCCCCCCCGAATAGCCCAGTGATGGCTGCCCTGCAGCCCCCCCCCCCGAATAGCCCAGTGATGGCTGCCCTGCAGCCCCCCCCCCCCCGAATAGCCCAGTGATGGCTGCCCTGCAGCCCCCCCCCCCCGAATAGCCCAGTGATGGCTGCCCTGCAGCCCCCCCCCCCCGAATAGCCCAGTGATGGCTGCCCTGCAGCCCCCCCCCCACCGAATAGCCCAGTGATGGCTGCCCTGCAGCCCCCCCTCCCCCCAAAATAGCCCAGTGATGGCTGCCCTGCAGCCCCCCCCCCAAATAGCCCAGTGATGGCTGCCCTGCAGCCCCCCCCCCCCCAAATAGCCCAGTGATGGCTACCCTGCAGCCCCCCCCCAAATAGCCCAGTGATGGCTACCCTGCAGCCCCCCCCCCCCCCAAATAGCCCAGTGATGGCTGACCTGCAGCCCCCCCCCAAATAGCCCAGTGATGGCTGCCCTGCACCCCCCCCCAAATAGCCCAGTGATGTCTACCCTGCAGCCCCCCCCCAAATAGCCCAGTGATGGCTGCCCTGCAGCCCCCCCCCAAATAGCCCAGTGATGGCTGCCCTGCAGCCCCCCCCCCCCCAAATAGCCCAGTGATGGCTGCCCTGCAGCCCCCCCTGAAGAGCCCAGTGATGGCTGCCCTGCAGCCCCCCCTCCCCCCAAAATAGCCCAGTGATGGCTGCCCTGCAGCCCCCCCCCCCCAAAAATAGCCCAGTGATGGCTGCCCTGCAGCCCTTCCCCATATAGCCCAGTGATGGCTGCCCTGCAGCCCCCCCCCCCCCGAATAGCCCAGTGATGGCTGCCCTGCAGCCCCCCCCCCCAAAATAGCCCAGTGATGGCTGCCCTGCAGCCCCCCCCCCCAAAAATAGCCCAGTGATGGCTGCCCTGCAGCCCCCCCCCCCCCCGAATAGCCCAGTGATGGCTACCCTGCAGCCCTTCCCCCATATAGCCCAGTGATGGCTGCCCTGCAGCCCCCCCCCCCCCCGAATAGCCCAGTGATGGCTGCCCTGCAGCCCCCCCCCCCAAAATAGCCCAGTGATGGCTGCCCTGCAGCCCCCCCCCCCAATAGCCCAGTGATGGCTGCCCTGCAGCCCCCCCCCCCCAAATAGCCCAGTGATGGCTACCCTGCAGCCCCCCCCCCCCCAAATAGCCCAGTGATGGCTACCCTGCAGCCCCCCCCCCCCAAATAGCCCAGTGATGGCTGCCCTGCAGCCCCCCCCCCCCGAATAGCCCAGTGATGGCTGCCCTGCAGCCCCCCCCAAATAGCCCAGTGATGGCTGCCCTGCAGCCCCCCCCCGAATAGCCCAGTGATGGCTGCCCTGCACCCCCCCCCAAATAGCCCAGTGATGGCTACCATGCAGCCCCCCCCCCCCGAATAGCCCAGTGATGGCTGCCCTGCAGCCCTTCCCCCAAATAGCCCAGTGATGGCTGCCATGCAGCCCCCCCCCCCCCCAAATAGCCCAGTGATGGCTGCCCTGCAGCCCCCCCCCCAAATAGCCCAGTGATGGCTGCCCTGCAGCCCCCCCCCAAAAAAATAGCCCAGTGATGGCTGCCCTGCAGCCCTTGCCCCATATAGCCCAGTGATGGCTGCCCTGCAGCCCCCCCCCCCAAAATAGCCCAGTGATGGCTGCCCTGCAGCCCCCCCCCCCAAAATAGCCCAGTGATGGCTGCCCTGCAGCCCCCCCCCCCCCGAATAGCCCAGTGATGGCTGCCCTGCAGCCCCCCCCCCCAAAATAGCCCAGTGATGGCTGCCCTGCAGCCCCCCCCCCCGAATAGCCCAGTGATGGCTGCCCTGCAGCCCCCCCCCCCCAAATAGCCCAGTGATGGCTACCCTGCAGCCCCCCCCCCCCCAAATAGCCCAGTGATGGCTACCCTGCAGCCCCCCCCCCCCCCAAATAGCCCAGTGATGGCTGCCCTGCAGCCCCCCCCCAAATAGCCCAGTGATGGCTACCCTGCAGCCCCCCCCCAAATAGCCCAGTGATGGCTGCCCTGCACCCCCCCCCAAATAGCCCAGTGATGGCTACCATGCAGCCCCCCCCCCCCGAATAGCCCAGTGATGGCTGCCCTGCAGCCCTTCCCCCAAATAGCCCAGTGATGGCTGCCATGCAGCCCCCCCCCCCCCCCAAATAGCCCAGTGATGGCTACCCTGCAGCCCCCCCCCCAAATAGCCCAGTGATGGCTGCCCTGCAGCCCCCCCCCCAAATAGCACAGTGATGGCTGCCCTGCAGCCCCCCCCCAAAAAAATAGCCCAGTGATGGCTGCCCTGCAGCCCTTGCCCCATATAGCCCAGTGATGGCTGCCCTGCAGCCCCCCCCCCCCCCGAATAGCCCAGTGATGGCTGCCCTGCAGCCCCCCCCCCAAAATAGCCCAGTGATGGCTGCCCTGCAGCCCCCCCCCCCAAAATAGCCCAGTGATGGCTGCCCTGCAGCCCCCCCCCCCCCCGAATAGCCCAGTGATGGCTGCCCTGCAGCCCCCCCCCCAAAAATAGCCCAGTGATGGCTGCCCTGCAGCCCCCCCCCCCGAATAGCCCAGTGATGGCTGCCCTGCAGCCCCCCCCCCCCAAATAGCCCAGTGATGGCTACCCTGCAGCCCCCCCCCCCCCAAATAGCCCAGTGATGGCTACCCTGCAGCCCCCCCCCAAATAGCCCAGTGATGGCTGCCCTGCAGCCCCCCCCCAAATAGCCCAGTGATGGCTACCCTGCAGCCCCCCCCCCAAATAGCCCAGTGATGTCTACCCTGCAGCCCCCCCCCCAAATAGCCCAGTGATGGCTGCCCTGCAGCCCCCCCCAAATAGCCCAGTGATGGCTACCCTGCAGCCCCCCCCCCCCAAATAGCCCAGTGATGGCTGCCCTGCAGCCCCCCCCCCAAAAAATAGCCCAGTGATGGCTGCCCTGCAGCCCCCCCCCCAAATAGCCCAGTGATGGCTGCCCTGCAGCCCCCCCCCAAATAGCCCAGTGATGGCTACCCTGCAGCCCCCCCCCCCCAAATAGCCCAGTGATGGCTACCCTGCAGCCCCCCCCCCCCCAAATAGCCCAGTGATGTCTACCCTGCAGCCCCCCCCCCAAATAGCCCAGTGATGTCTACCCTGCAGCCCCCCCCCCGAATAGCCCAGTGATGGCTACCCTGCAGCCCCCCCCCAAATAGCCCAGTGATGGCTACCCTGCAGCCCCCCCCCAAATAGCCCAGTGATGGCTGCCCTGCACCCCCCCCCAAATAGCCCAGTGATGTCTACCCTGCAGCCCCCCCCCCAAATAGCCCAGTGATGGCTGCCCTGCAGCCCCCCCCCAAATAGCCCAGTGATGGCTACCCTGCAGCCCCCCCCCCCCCAAATAGCCCAGTGATGGCTGCCCTGCAGCCCCCCCCCCCAAAAATAGCCCAGTGATGGCTGCCCTGCAGCCCCCCCCCCAAATAGCCCAGTGATGGCTACCCTGCAGCCCCCCCCCCCCGAATAGCCCAGTGATGGCTGCCCTGCAGCCCCCCCCCCCCCCCGAATAGCCCAGTGATGGCTGCCCTGCAGCCCCCCCCCAAATAGCCCAGTGATGGCTGCCCTGCAGCCCCCTCCCCAAATAGCCCAGTGATGGCTGCCCTGCAGCCCCCCCCCCAAATAGCCCAGTGATGGCTGCCCTGCAGCCCCCCCCCCCCCCAAATAGCCCAGTGATGGCTGCCCTGCACCCCCCCCCAAATAGCCCAGTGATGGCTACCATGCAGCCCCCCCCCCCCCCGAATAGCCCAGTGATGGCTGCCCTGCAGCCCTTCCCCCAAATAGCCCAGTGATGGCTGCCATGCAGCCCCCCCCCCCCCCCAAATAGCCCAGTGATGGCTGCCCTGCAGCCCCCCCCCCAAATAGCCCAGTGATGGCTGCCCTGCAGCCCCCCCCCAAAATAGCCCAGTGATGGCTGCCCTGCAGCCCCCCCCCCCCCGAATAGCCCAGTGATGGCTGCCCTGCAGCCCCCCCCCCCAAATAGCCCAGTGATGGCTACCCTGCAGCCCCCCCCCCCAAAATAGCCCAGTGATGGCTGCCCTGCAGCCCCCCCCCCCTAATAGCCCAGTGATGGCTGCCCTGCAGCCCCCCCAAATAGCCCAGTGATGGCTGCCCTGCAGCCCCTCCCCAAAGGTCGGTGGTCTCGTGCGCACGGAAAGCAACACTGTTTGCTGGAAAAAAATAAGACTGAGAGACAGGAGACCTCATGTTCACCCAGCAGCAGATCCAGCCGCACTGATCCGTGGTTTAGGGTTTCTCCATCCGTTGCATGCAAGGCGCCTCATGCCATCGCAATGCTGCCTAGGAGGCAGATTTTGCAACCACGGCGTTTCTCAACATTACAAAATTAGCATGCCTGATATTTTGCGGCATGGCAGCATGTGGCGCATGGAGAGGGGGCTCAGAGAGGTGCATGGGCTGTGTAAATTTGACGTTGCGCCTGGGCCATGCACATGCCCCAGGCTTGCGCAGTTGCACCCAGTCTGTACACATGCATCAAGCTAGTGTGAAAGGCGTGAGAGCGGGGATGATGATTTTTGCGTGCTGTCTGACTGTCTCTCTCGACATTGGGAAGGCAACAACATGGGCTGCGTGAGATAACCTTCACATGGGTACTATACAACTCTCCCGCAACTCTCCACCATGTTTTTCAGCTGCTCTCCACCGACCTGACTTCATCATCGGTCCTGTCTGCTGGTGCTTTTTGACACAGGGCCGTCAGTTTCTTCTCCTCCACCGCTTCCGCGGCATGGAACGCGACGGCCTCCTGATTGTGCAGGTGCGGCATGCGCGTCTTGCCAGCCAGCTTCGTCTTCTCAGTGTAAAGCTTGTCTAGGGCCTTGGAATTCTTAGGCCTGCTCCAGACCTCTGTAGAGGCATCCCTCAGGCCGAGGCCGTGGTCCCACATTTCCATCCTGCTCTGTCGCGCTACCTATGTCCAGCTGACTATGGAAGTAAGGGATGCAGATGTGGCCTATCAGTTTTCCCGTCAGTATTTTATAAGCAGATCCGAACACGCCGCTCAGGTGTTCTAAGGGCAAACATGACTCTCAGTCTGTATGGCTCTGGAGCTGTAGGCCTTATGAGATTTTGTGTGACACGTGTAATTTGAGACAACTATAGCGTCGTCGTTCTCCTCCACTATACAGCACGTTTCCAAAATTATGATACACCGACATGATGCATGCATAGAAAGGGCATATGGCCACTTTGGTGTACGTCAGGCCCCCGGCCGTGTCGTGCTCCTTCGAACGCCACACTTTTCTGTGCTTGTTAAGAGGCGATTCACACCGGGTCGGATTGGTCAGATTGGTCACTTTCGCTCCGAAAGTGGCATGGGTTCGCTTCGCCAAAACAACCACTTTCGGGCCGGATTGGCGACGCCAACTGAATATGGCATTTTGAGCCAGATTCACTTCGCGTTGGCCATTTTCGCCACATTGGCAATTTCCGAAGGCCATCTGCCTTCGCCCCTATATTTTCCCTTTCTCCGTCCTGCCGCCTCTTTATCCTGTGGCCGAGAGCATCCGTTGTTATGGTTACGCCGATGTAGAAAGGGCTAATAAACGTGACCGAAAGCAGACGGAGAAGGATGCGGAGAAGGCACTGTCGAATGAGAAACGGAAGGCGAAAAGGAGGCTTGTAGCCGAGGTGTGTCAATGACGTTACACCACTGGGCCGAGGTGTGTGTTGTCATTTCGGCTTACTAGCCTGGTGCTTAGGCTAGGTGATGATGAACATGCTATCAAATTCAGAGCAAGTGGCTATATGTTGCAGCAATGGTCAACAAGGCACTGAAGAACAAAAGTGAGCTGGTTTTGCTATGGTCTATGCGGCTATGCATGGAATCTTACATAAGTCCTGGCAGCAGGGCATGCCTGCTGCCCCAAGCCACGGGCCCACGGCCATAGGCCGGGATGTATCTGAATTGGACATATTAAATTATTCCTAGCAGCAGGGCATGCAAGCTGCACCAAGCCATAGCCAAAGTCCGTGATGGATATGTATTGGACATGTAAAATTAGTCATGGCAACATGGCATACCTGCTACACCAAGCCACGGCCATGGGCTGGGATGTATCTGAATTGGACATGTAAAAGTATTCCTAGCAGCAGGGCATGCATGCTGCACCAAGCCGCCTCGGCCATAGGCTGGGATGTATCTGAATTGGACCTGACACACGCTGCCACTAACTTCCACCAGTTGTACCAGGCTGAGCATGGGTGGGACGCACTTGCTTTTGTGGACTGTGTTGTGGGCATTATTGAGGGTTAGTCTCCGGGGTTTCTGAGGCCGATGTCGTTGGCCTTTCCGGCCTTCTCTTTTGGCCTTTTTGTTGATGTTTTTGTTGTTGTTTGCCCCTTTTCAGTTTCTTCTCTTCTCCCTTCTGATCAGTGGAGCGCCCTCGCGGCCAAGCAGGGGTGGGATACGCTTGCTTTCCTGGACTTTTCTTTTCTTAGTGGCTTTGTTGAGGGTTAGTCTCTAGTGGAACTCAGGTGTTGGACTTGGTCTGCTTCGCCTTCCCGGCCTCTCTTTTGTTCCTTTCCCCCTCTCATCCCTTTTAGTGCCTCCTTAACTCCCTTCTGAACAGTTGGGCGCCCACGCGGCCGAGCTTTGAGCAGGCCCAGAGGTGTAACGTTATTAACATGCTGGAGATAATCGGTCTTATACGGCATATACTGAACATATGCAGGAGGGAGGTTTGGTCCTAGAAAAGTGAAGAAGTCAGATGTCATGTGCAAAGCCCACGCTATCCTGCCTGGCGCCTCAGAGATGTCAATCAGTTCAGTCAGGACAGCCCAAGCAATGACGGCGATCAATGTGGTACGATGTAGACTCGCGACAACAACAAGTAGCAATGGAAGCAGGCAATCAATAGAATGTCCCATCTTGTAAGTAAGAGGAATACAATTACGCTACTTTGGAGAATATATCTGGTGTGAATCGGTCTCCAGCGGTCGGATTGGGAACGCGAGATAGCGTGGGTTCACTTCGACCAACTGCCACATTCAGTTCGCCGGTGTGAATCGCCTCTAACGTCTCCTTTTTCTTTTCTCGGCACGGCCGACCATGCACCCCATTGATCATGTCAGATGGGCGATATAGCGTGCTTGTATACTTCGTGTGTTTGTTTAGTCTGTGCGTCTCAGGGATACATGGTCAGGCCGGCGATGGTGGCATAGCAGTCACCGAGCGCCTCGTTGAAAGAGAAGGTAATCAATCTGAAAAGCATGGCGGGTGCCACAGCTAATTTCATCGTCAACATTTGTCAAGTATTGTGGAGAAGACAGCCAGGTCCCGGTACCTGCTCCACCAACAGAGTGGGACCTTTCCATGCAACCTTTCCATGACCTTTCCACACAACATGGAAAACTGCATGCCAGCTACCCAGCATCATGCACCTGGAACAAATTATATATACCACATGGATTTCAGAATCTAGCCTGATAACATTCCTGAAGTCTTCGATTGATTTGGACGTACGGTGGCTTTCAAACCTCAAAACAAAATGTTGCTATCTTGATGCTAGGCCTCGTTGTTCACAGAATCGATACCATGTACTGCCTGTAGCTCGATCGTGCTTACATCTGTTGCATTGATGTGCATGCATGCTCATCAGTGACCAAACTGAAGGCCGCTGGCTTTGCATCAGAACCGTAACCTGACCTGACATTGCAGACCGCCATGTACCGCGGGCATGAACCTCAGGCATCATTCTGATGGGCTTCTGTTAGATGCCGGTACCTTTCCTCGAAATAGGAACACCAGGTTGAATACTTATGCACTGAAATGCAGGAAAGCCCGAGGGTAATGTAGGCTATCATGAAGGCGCTCGAAGAGAAGTGATGTGTGCCGAGAATGGGACACTACGCGGCTTCGTTGTCGATTGGGCCACAGCGCCACATCTGTGAGATTCTTGCATGGACCCACGTTAGTTTGCTTCAGCTAAAATTTAGCTATATAGCAGCGCAAGACTGGGAAGGCCTGGTGTAAAATATTCAGGGTTTCTGCCTCCTGGACAGGTAGAAACCCTGAATATCCCCCCCGAAAGAATGCCCTGCTGCTGGGACCACCAGCCCCGTGCATAAACCGTTCAGAGTTCAGTCCCCATCGGTGCAGTGGTGGCCGCACAGTGGCTTGCCAGGTGTTCTGGTGGCACTGGTCTGGATGGGCACTACAATGAAACTATGATGTGGTGTTGATATTCTCTGGCTGCCTCATCAGTGATGACTGATGTCTGCCTCTGGGGGACAAAATTACCAATCAGGTGTATTTCTCGCACAAAGGCCCAAGGGCCCAGGGTCACCCTCTGGTGATTTCCGACACGGCCGCTGAACGTGTGTAGTATTAAGTGGCTGGATCCTTAACCAGGACACAATATTTGAATCTAAAGCAATGGGGCCGCACTTGGCTACATCCCAGCCTCCAGCTCAAGGGTCTACGTCGCTGCAGCAAGCTCTGACGCTTGTGCTGCTAGCCACAGGCCGGTCATGACTTGGTCCCTGTTGGCCCATTGGTGGCCTCGTGGCTGCAGTCCATGGTGGTCCCTGCACATTGTATTGATACTAATTCAGAGAGGTGCACAGGCCGGTCATGGTTTGGTCTCCGTTGCCCGATTGGTGGCCTCGTGGCTGCCCCCCCACTGATGGTCGGAGCACACTAAGTTGATACTGATTCAGAGAGGTGCACAAACTCTGCTGCACCTGCTTCAAAGCTGGCATTTGCATGATATGATGCATGGACCAGATCCGAATGTGATGCTTTTCATGTCGAGGTGCATAGACTACATCATGCGTCAATTTCTGACGTTCACACCACATTTGTCTCTACGAAATGGCATTCATACTAGTTTTTTCAATTTCTGCCGTCCATACCGAAGTCGTCAATCTCTGTGTTCCCGAAGCTGACGCTGCCACTGCCCAACTGCAGCTGCTTTTGAACCGCCTGACCAGGTACTCGGAGCCTTTCATCTCATCCATAAGGCTGCTGTGCTCCAGGTGGGTGAAACAACTCCCGCACAATCCTCGCTGATTCAATGTCCCCTGGTGTCATAACTCATAGCAACCGGGCATGTGCCTGTTTTATGAAGCAGTCAAACCAGTTTACGAGATTTTGATTTTAGTTCACCCCTGCGACTGGCCATCAAGCCATGAGACAGAATTCTATGAAGCAGTCAAACCAGTTTACGAGATTTTGATTTTAGTTCACCCCTGCGACTGGCCATCAAGCCATGAGACAGAATTCTATGAAGCAGTCAAACCAGTTTACGAGATTTTGATTTTAGTTCACCTCTGCGACTGACCATCAAGCCATGAGACAGAATTCTATGAAGCAGTCAAACCAGTTTACGAGATTTTGATTTTAGTTCACCTCTGCGACTGGCCATCAAGCCATGAGACAGAATTCTATGAAGCAGTCAAACCAGTTTACGAGATTTTGATTTTAGTTCACCTCTGCGACTGACCATCAAGCCATGAGACAGAATTCTATGAAGCAGTCAAACCAGTTTACGAGATTTTGATTTTAGTTCACCTCTGCGACTGGCCATCAAGCCATGAGACAGAATTCTATGAAGCAGTCAAACCAGTTTACGAGATTTTGATTTTAGTTCACCTCTGCGACTGGCCATCAAGCCATGAGACAGAATTCTATGAAGCAGTCAAACCAGTTTACGAGATTTTGATTTTAGTTCACCTCTGTGACTGGCCATCAAGCCATGAGACAGAATTCTATGAAGCAGTCAAACCAGTTTACGAGATTTTGATTTTAGTTCACCTCTGCGACTGGCCATCAAGCCATGAGACAGAATTCTATGAAGCAGTCAAACCAGTTTACGAGATTTTGATTTTAGTTCACCCCTGCGACGGGCCATCAAGCCATGAGACAGAATTCTATGAAGCAGTCAAACCAGTTTACGAGATTTTGATTTTAGTTCACCCCTGCGACTGGCCATCAAGCCATGAGACAGAATTCTATGAAGCAGTCAAACCAGTTTACGAGATTTTGATTTTAGTTCACCCCTGCGACTGGCCATCAAGCCATGAGACAGAATTCTATGAAGCAGTCAAACCAGTTTACGAGATTTTGATTTTAGTTCACCTCTGCGACTGGCCATCAAGCCATGAGACAGAATTCTATGAAGCAGTCAAACCAGTTTACGAGATTTTGATTTTAGTTCACCCCTGCGACTGGCCATCAAGCCATGAGACAGAATTCTATGAAGCAGTCAAACCAGTTTACGAGATTTTGATTTTAGTTCACCTCTGCGACTGACCATCAAGCCATGAGACAGAATTCTATGAAGCAGTCAAACCAGTTTACGAGATTTTGATTTTAGTTCACCTCTGCGACTGGCCATCAAGCCATGAGACAGAATTCTATGAAGCAGTCAAACCAGTTTACGAGATTTTGATTTTAGTTCACCCCTGCGACGGGCCATCAAGCCATGAGACAGAATTCTATGAAGCAGTCAAACCAGTTTACGAGATTTTGATTTTAGTTCACCTCTGTGACTGGCCATCAAGCCATGAGACAGAATTCTATGAAGCAGTCAAACCAGTTTACGAGATTTTGATTTTAGTTCACCTCTGCGACTGGCCATCAAGCCATGAGACAGAATTCTATGAAGCAGTCAAACCAGTTTACGAGATTTTGATTTTAGTTCACCTCTGCGACTGGCCATCAAGCCATGAGACAGAATTCTATGAAGCAGTCAAACCAGTTTACGAGATTTTGATTTTAGTTCACCTCTGCGACTGGCCATCAAGCCATGAGACAGAATTCTATGAAGCAGTCAAACCAGTTTACGAGATTTTGATTTTAGTTCACCTCTGTGACTGGCCATCAAGCCATGAGACAGAATTCTATGAAGCAGTCAAACCAGTTTACGAGATTTTGATTTTAGTTCACCTCTGCGACTGGCCATCAAGCCATGAGACAGAATTCTATGAAGCAGTCAAACCAGTTTACGAGATTTTGATTTTAGTTCACCCCTGCGACGGGCCATCAAGCCATGAGACAGAATTCTATGAAGCAGTCAAACCAGTTTACGAGATTTTGATTTTAGTTCACCCCTGCGACTGGCCATCAAGCCATGAGACAGAATTCTATGAAGCAGTCAAACCAGTTTACGAGATTTTGATTTTAGTTCACCCCTGCGACTGGCCATCAAGCCATGAGACAGAATTCTATGAAGCAGTCAAACCAGTTTACGAGATTTTGATTTTAGTTCACCTCTGCGACTGGCCATCAAGCCATGAGACAGAATTCTATGAAGCAGTCAAACCAGTTTACGAGATTTTGATTTTAGTTCACCCCTGCGACTGGCCATCAAGCCATGAGACAGAATTCTATGAAGCAGTCAAACCAGTTTACGAGATTTTGATTTTAGTTCACCTCTGCGACTGACCATCAAGCCATGAGACAGAATTCTATGAAGCAGTCAAACCAGTTTACGAGATTTTGATTTTAGTTCACCTCTGCGACTGGCCATCAAGCCATGAGACAGAATTATATGAAGCAGTCAAACCAGTTTACGAGATTTTGATTTTAGTTCACCCCTGCGACGGGCCATCAAGCCATGAGACAGAATTCTATGAAGCAGTCAAACCAGTTTACGAGATTTTGATTTTAGTTCACCCCTGCGACTGGCCATCAAGCCATGAGACAGAATTCTATGAAGCAGTCAAACCAGTTTACGAGATTTTGATTTTAGTTCACCCCTGCGACTGGCCATCAAGCCATGAGACAGAATTCTATGAAGCAGTCAAACCAGTTTACGAGATTTTGATTTTAGTTCACCCCTGCGACTGGCCATCAAGCCATGAGACAGAATTCTATGAAGCAGTCAAACCAGTTTACGAGATTTTGATTTTAGTTCACCCCTGCGACTGGCCATCAAGCCATGAGACAGAATTCTATGAAGCAGTCAAACCAGGGTATGGAAATTTGATTTTAGTTCACCCGCTGAGCCTGCGACTTGCCATTAAACCATGAGACAGGTCCTAATGAAGTCCGATTCCTGTGAAGCAGTCTCCCCAGGTTATGGAAACTTTCTTTAAATTTACCCCAAGAGTCTGCGACTTGCCGTCAAACAATAAAACCCGTCCCTATGAAGTCCGGTTTCTATAAAGCAGTCAACCCAGGTTATGGAAATTGTTTTAGTTATGAGCCTGCAACTTGACATTCATTCGGTCCCTTTTTCCATTGCAGTCACCCCAGTTCATCAAAATTTGATTTTAGTTCACCATCTGAGCCTGCGACTTGACATCAAACGGCTCCCTCTTTCAAATGCAGTCAAACCAGCTTATGCAAAGATTAAGATTCTGTATGATTAAGTTTAAAGAAATAAAAATCTGGCAAGTACCTGCAACTTTTTTCAAGTAGTATTATAATCATTTTTAAATAAAAATTTATTGTATTATGACAATGTAATTTTAGTTCACCTCCTGAGCCTGCGACTTGACATCAACCCGCTCCCTCTTTTTCAAATGCAGCAAGAGCCTGATTCTGCAGTACAAAGGGAAGGTTCCAGATTCCACGAGCTTCGGCATTAACGGGTCAGTGCCCTCGATAGGTACGTGATTCCTGATTCGGGTGCTTGGAATGCCTGCGTTGCAAATAGAGGTTAAGTTTAAGCTGACTGAGCAGCCGGGTGGAGGCTCATCAGGGCATATTAGTAACAAAACTGATCTAACTGATTTAAGGAAAAGGCCAGAAATTAAGGGCCGTATTCCACCTGAGGGTGGACCCCAAATCCGACCCCAAAGGTTTGGGATCGACACGCGCCTTTGGGGTCGCTCAACTTTGGGGTCTCATTCCATCCCAAAGTTTTTGAAACTCCAAAGGGTCCAAGGATTCCATGACCTGCGAGTCCGCAAGCTTCAGACCTCCAAAAAAGGTGATGGCCAGTTGTATGGCAGCATAATGCTGCCTGCCTGCAATCTCCGGGCGATCATACAATATTTCAAATTTTGGGGTCCCGGCACTCTTTCTCCGTTTGAAAAGATTACTTTTGGGGTCCAGGTGGAACCCAGCCCCCGACTTTAAATGGGATTTGGGCTCCGAAGGAGCCCAGGTGGAATGAGGAGATAACTTTGCTCTCCAACCCTTAAAATCCGTCAATTTTTCTTCATTTTAAGATACTATTCTCGCTTGCCTGCAGTTCAATGTGGCGACTCTGAGGTTATAGCGGGCATACGAAGCAGGGTGACCATGGTGAGATAAATCTGCTGCCCCCCAAAAAATACCCCCCTGATATTTTCTTCACCTGCCTGCCACCGTACCATTGCAGTAGTGGTTGAGCATAACGGGCGCTCCTAGGCCCCCTGATATGCTGCATTAATAACAGTGTTTTTAAAGTATACTCTATACTTAATAAAAGTACCATATACTAAAAACAAATGCCGGCATTAATTGACACATGCTGCTCCTCCGTACAGGTGGCTGCCAGGACAAAGGCGGCTACAAAGTTATCTGACCTGTCGCTCGTGTGCATCACGCCGGGCCAGGGCGGGGCTTCGTCCAGGACGGTGCTTCTGCACAACGTTCAAAGCGGGGCACAAACAGCTGCTGCCAAGAAGGCGGATCAGGACGTCCGGAAGCTGGAGAGACACAGGCCGCTGGGGACCGACAACGTCAGGCGCGCGCTGTGCAGCGATAGAGCAGAGAGCAAGGGTATGCGGAGCCCCGTGATCAGCAAGGTGAGTTAACCGCGCTGAAAAGGGCAGCTCGTTATATGCGATTAAATGCTGTTAAATGCGATTAAACGCAGCTAAATAGGGTTAAATGCGGTTAAATGCAATTAAATGCACTTCAATGCGGTGATGCGAGAGATATGATGCATGATCGGAGATAAAACGTTTGAGTGCTTTTGATTGCTCGCCCCATCAGCCAGAGACTGCTGATCCTACTGTCCATGCCAAGCGCTGCGCATGCCAACTGCTGTTTTTTCTGTCCATGCCAACTGCTAATTTTACTGTCCATATTAACTGCTGTCCATTCCAACCGCAAATTTACTGTCCATGATGACTGCTGTCCATGCCAACCGCTGAGTTTACTGCCAGAGGCAACTGCTGATTGTACTGTCCGTGTCATCCGCTGATTCACTTTTTATGCCAACTGCTGATTTTAGTGTCTCAGGTAACCGCTCATTTTAATTTCCATGCCAACTCCTGTCCATGCCTGCCGCTAATTTTACTGTTCATGCCAACTGCAGTTCATGTCAACCGATAATGATACTATTCATGCCAATGGCTCAGTGTCCTGTCCATGCCGCTGTATTTGCAGCTCGCTGTGTGGTGGAATGGAAAGGCATGGTCTGGGCTGGACCTTTTAGAGTGCTCTGATGCTCGTTGACCTAAGCTTGGCCGCCAGAGACATCACGGCTCAGATGCACATGGCTGGACGCCGGACCACTGCATGACCACCAACAAGGCATTCAAGCAGAAGCGACCTTCCCTGAGGTTCAAAAGCTGATATTGGTTTGTCAGTTGGTAGTGCTGTGTGTTTGGGATGGTTGCATACCCGCTGGGCCCTGCTTAACGCTAGCGGCGTGTCAATGGCGTTACACCTCTGGGCCCTGCTCAAATAAGCTCGGCCGCGTGCGGTGTGTGTAGAGGATGGGACTTGTGGTGGGCTCTGTGACGGAAATCTTTAGGGTTTAGGGTGGAACGCTTACGGGTTTAAATCATAACACAGATGAAGTCATATTTAAGGCAAATATCTATGATCATGACGGTAATCGTGTAGCAGCGCCTAGTCTTATGCCTGGCTGTTCGGTCGATTCGCAGAAAAGATGGTCCTCCCTTCTTGATGACAATACGCATAAAAGTACTGGAACAACAACTTGACGTTTATTGTGTCGTATCTCGTGATTTGATTTAATTATCAAGGTGTCTTCCAGTTGCTCCAACCTTAATTGCGCATTGTAGCGTCATGCAACTAGCCTGCCAGCATGGAAAACTGTTCTACTCCGATCTGAGCATTCTAGTAACAGGGGCTAGTAGTGTACAGGAACGTTAATTTATAATTGACATCACTTTTCTCACTTTCTACATACACACGGCCCATTTACCACCCCTGAATGTGCCGGAGTGGTGATGCGGTCCTACACTAGTAGGTGGGATCTTGTACAGCTAGCTGTCGGGCGCATCAATGCATCATGTATGGCACATCCTTTAATCAACCGCCCTGCTCATCAAGGACGTGTGTCACCGTGATGACGTGGCCTGACTTTAGTCACCCTTTCATTGGCCGCACAGATCCTACAGTTGATTAGTGTTCTGACAATTTAGATAAACTTAAAATATAAGATGCAAAGCCCGACGTTCTGAACCATTTGGCTTCACATACATCCCAGATACGAACCTAGACATGGTGGCGTTCACATGCACCTGACATGGCTTACAAGCGAGAAAGTACGTGACTTTGTTTCAACCCTCATGTGTAGAAGGGGATGTTTGGGAAAGCGATTCGGAACCATGGATGCCATGTGAGAAGGGAGCACTGAAGCAAACATGTACCAGAAAGAAACAAAGCTCTGATGCTTCGAGTAAAGAGAGCGCCTTCGGAAATTCTTAGGTATTTGGATCAGTCGTGGTCAACTCAACAGGGTCAAGAGACAGAAAAGATTCGATCAATAGTTTCACAAGTTTTTTTCAGGGGGATCGCCCCATGTTTCTCAACCATAAATATATCATTGTGTGCTGGAATAACGTTTGTGAGTACGCCATATTGGTACTCACTAAAGTTCTTATTTCGTAGTACCCTGCCAGTTCCATATAGCAAGTAAAACGGACGTACGGCTACAAGAACTCTCAGGCTCAATAGTTTACTGGTACGGTAATCAACTTCAAATTCAGGGATGAAAGGTTTGCTTGGTAGTCAAGTGAAGCAACCCATATGCAACAAGAAAATCCGAGTGCTATCCATCGATGCCACGGAAGCTGCTGTCTACCCATCAATGACGCGGAAGCTGCCGTCGATCCATCCATGCCGCGGAAGCTTCCGTCTGTTTATCCATGCCGCGGAAGCTTCCGTCTGTCCATCCATGCCGCGGAAGCTTCCGTCTGTCCATCCATGTTGCCGAAGCTTCCGTCTGTCCATCCATGCCGCGGAAGCTTCTGTCTGTCCATCCATGCCGCGGAACCTTCCGTCTGTCCATCCATGCCGCGGAAGCTGCCCCTGTAAACCTGATGATCATGTGAAGCAACCCGTCTGCAAGAGCCAAACTCTATAGACCGCATCTACTTGTGCTTGCTCCATCCGTCGATGATGCTCAGGCTGCCGTAGTCAACCTCCTGCCATGCAGGTTGCGCCTGCATGTACGACATGTAGCGCCACAGAGCAGCCATCTCCAGGGGCAGCTCGAAGCCCTGCACAAACACACCAGGAGTTTAGGGTTTAGGGTTAGACCTGCACAGACAACGCTAGGAGTTAAGGGTTTAGTATTAGCCCTGCCCAAACAACACCAGGAGTTTAGGGTTTAAGGGTGAAGGTTAGCCCGGCACAAACAACGCAACGAGCATGCTTGATTGCCTTTGGAGTGATGGGAACTTCGCTTCTGATCGAACGCCTTTCGGGCTGGTCTACCAGATCGGCACAGTCTGCACCGTTTCAAAATTTGCCAAGAGGCATCAGAGCTAGAATAATTACTCTCTGGGTCGTTCAGTGCCCTTCCAAAACAATGCTAGGAACAAAGATATTTAAAGAGAGGCATCGGAGTTACCGTTTTCATCGGGAAAACAGCAGGTGCCTCCTCCTGGCAAGCAATGGCAAGTGCATGCGTCAAGGGAAGTGGGCTGCCCCTCTCTTAGAGGAGGGGACCTCCAGACCCAGAGGATAACAAGCAAGCTCTGAACCGAGCACAAGCCCTGCTTTGTACTCACAGAGTGAGCAACAATTCATTGATTATCGTTGCCCTGAAATCTGAAAGTTGAACAAGATGTAGTCCCTAGTGACTTATTGAGTGTAAGGAACGTCTTGGATGCAAAAAACATTGCGAGCAAAATTTGTGAGACAGGTTTTCCTCATGCAGCAGAACCTAAAGCTGGTCACGCCAGTGGTAGGCTGACACCCATGAGCTCATCATTGTTTCCTTTCCATGTGCTTCAGCTTCTGTTCAGCGACATCACGGCTACAGGGTGGCTTGGCGCAGCAAGGTGCCTGCTGCTTGGGCCAACGGCTGCATGCCGGTCAAAATTTGGTCCCCATCGGCCCAACGGGAGCTTCCTAGCAGCCCCCCTCAAGGTGGTCTGGTGTGCAGTAAACAAACCCTGGAGGCTTGACGTGACTGATTTGAAAGCCCGCCTCCCATTTCGGGCGGCACCGGTGATAGACTGCACGGGACACTACGGGCCTGGAAGTACGGCTGCGCCGACATGATGCGACACAGCTTGGGGGCCAAAGCAGCGTCGATGGATTTGGGTTGTTGGGTAACAACTAGCATTTATGGTGACCACTAGCATTCAGGGCGACATTTATGGTGACCACTAGCATTTAGGGCGTCATTTAGGGTGACCACTAGCATTTAGGGCGTCATTTAGGGTAACAACTAGCATTTAGGGCGTCATTTATGGTGACCACTAGCATTTAGGGCGTCATTTAGGGTGACCACTAGCATTTAGGGCGTCATTTATGGTGACCACTAGCATTTAGGGCGTCATTTAGGGTAACAACTAGCATATAGGGCGACATTTATGGTGACCACTAGCATTTAGGGCGTCATTTAGGGTGACCACTAGCATTTAGGGCGTCATTTATGGGGACCACTAGCATTTAGGGCGTCATTTAGGGTGACAACTAGCATTTAGGGCGACATTTAGGGTGACCACTAGCATTTAGGGCGTCATTTAGGGTGACCACTAGCATTTAGGGCGACATTTAGGGTGACCACTAGCATATAGGGCGTCATTTAGGGTAACAACTAGCATATAGGGCGACATTTAGGGTAACAACTAGCATATAGGGCGACATTTAGGGTAACAACTAGCATATAGGGCGGCATTTAGGGTAACAACTAGCATATAGGGCGTCATTTAGGGTAACAACTAGCATATAGGGCGTCATTTAGGGTAACAACTAGCATTTAGGGCGTCATTTAGGGTGACAACTAGCATTTAGGGCGACATTTAGGGTAACAACTAGCATATAGGGCGGCATTTAGGGTAACAACTAGCATATAGGGCGGCATTTAGGGTAACAACTAGCATATAGGGCGTCATTTAGGGTAACAACTAGCATTTAGGGCGTCATTTAGGGTAACAACTAGCATTTAGGGCGTCATTTAGGGTGACAACTAGCATTTAGGGCGACATTTAGGGTAACAACTAGCATATAGGGCGGCATTTAGGGTAACAACTAGCATATAGGGCGGCATTTAGGGTAACAACTAGCATATAGGGCGTCATTTAGGGTAACAACTAGCATTTAGGGCGTCATTTAGGGTAACAACTAGCATTTAGGGCGTCATTTAGGGTGACAACTAGCATTTAGGGCGACATTTAGGGTAACAACTAGCATATAGGGCGGCATTTAGGGTAACAACTAGCATATAGGGCGGCATTTAGGGTAACAACTAGCATATAGGGCGTCATTTAGGGTAACAACTAGCATTTAGGGCGTCATTTAGGGTAACAACTAGCATTTAGGGCGTCATTTAGGGTGACAACTAGCATTTAGGGCGACATTTAGGGTAACAACTAGCATATAGGGCGGCATTTAGGGTAACAACTAGCATATAGGGCGGCATTTAGGGTAACAACTAGCATATAGGGCGGCATTTAGGGTAACAACTAGCATATAGGGCGGCATTTAGGGTAACAACTAGCATATAGGGCGTCATTTAGGGTGACAACTAGCATATAGGGCGACATTTAGGGTGACCACTAGCATATAGGGCGGCATTTAGGGTGACAACTAGCATATAGGGCGGCATTTAGGGTAACAACTAGCATTTAGGGCGGCATTTAGGGTGACAACTAGCATTTAGGGCGACATTTAGGGTAACAACTAGCATATAGGGCGGCATTTAGGGTAACAACTAGCATATAGGGCGTCATTTAGGGTAACAACTAGCATATAGGGCGTCATTTAGGGTAACAACTAGCATTTAGGGCGTCATTTAGGGTAACAACTAGCATTTAGGGCGTCATTTAGGGTGACAACTAGCATTTAGGGCGACATTTAGGGTAACAACTAGCATATAGGGCGGCATTTAGGGTAACAACTAGCATATAGGGCGGCATTTAGGGTAACAACTAGCATATAGGGCGGCATTTAGGGTAACAACTAGCATATAGGGCGGCATTTAGGGTAACAACTAGCATATAGGGCGTCATTTAGGGTGACAACTAGCATATAGGGCGACATTTAGGGTGACCACTAGCATATAGGGCGGCATTTAGGGTGACAACTAGCATATAGGGCGGCATTTAGGGTAACAACTAGCATATAGGGCGGCATTTAGGGTAACAACTAGCATATAGGGCGTCATTTAGGGTAACAACTAGCATATAGGGCGACATTTAGGGTAACAACTAGCATATAGGGCGACATTTAGGGTAACAACTAGCATATAGGGCGGCATTTAGGGTAACAACTAGCATATAGGGCGGCATTTAGGGTGACAACTAGCATATAGGGCGACATTTAGGGTAACAACTAGCATATAGGGCGGCATTTAGGGTAACAACTAGCATATAGGGCGGCATTTAGGGTAACAACTAGCATTTAGGGCGACATTTAGGGTAACAACTAGCATATAGGGCGGCATTTAGGGTAACAACTAGCATATAGGGCGGCATTTAGCGTAACAACTAGCATATAGGGCGACATTTAGGGTAACAACTAGCATATAGGGCGGCATTTAGGGTAACAACTAGCATTTAGGGCGACATTTAGGGTAACAACTAGCATTTAGGGCGGCATTTAGGGTGACAACTAGCATATAGGGCGGCATTTAGGGTGACAACTAGCATATAGGGCGGCATTTAGGGTGACAACTAGCATATAGGGCGTCATTTAGGGTAACAACTAGCATTTAGGGCGGCATTTAGGGTGACAACTAGCATATAGGGCGGCATTTAGGGTGACAACTAGCATATAGGGCGACATTTAGGGTAACAACTAGCATATAGGGCGGCATTTAGGGTGACAACTAGCATATAGGGCGTCATTTAGGGTAACAACTAGCATTTAGGGCGACATTTAGGGTAACAACTAGCATATAGGGCGGCATTTAGGGTAACAACTAGCATATAGGGCGTCATTTAGGGTGACAACTAGCATTTAGGGCGACATTTAGGGTAACAACTAGCATATAGGGCGACATTTAGGGTGACAACTAGCATATAGGGCGGCATTTAGGGTAACAACTAGCATTTAGGGCGACATTTAGGGTAACAACTAGCATATAGGGCGACATTTAGGGTAACAACTAGCATATAGGGCGGCATTTAGGGTAACAACTAGCATATAGGGCGACATTTAGGGTAACAACTAGCATATAGGGCGGCATTTAGGGTAACAACTAGCATTTAGGGCGACATTTAGGGTAACAACTAGCATATAGGGCGTCATTTAGGGTGACAACTAGCATTTAGGGCGGCATTTAGGGTAACAACTAGCATATAGGGCGTCATTTAGGGTGACAACTAGCATTTAGGGCGACATTTAGGGTAACAACTAGCATATAGGGCGGCATTTAGGGTAACAACTAGCATATAGGGCGGCATTTAGGGTAACAACTAGCATATAGGGCGGCATTTAGGGTAACAACTAGCATTTAGGGCGACATTTAGGGTAACAACTAGCATATAGGGCGGCATTTAGGGTAACAACTAGCATATAGGGCGGCATTTAGGGTAACAACTAGCATATAGGGCGGCATTTAGCGTAACAACTAGCATATAGGGCGACATTTAGGGTGACAACTAGCATATAGGGCGACATTTAGGGTAACAACTAGCATTTAGGGCGGCATCTAGGGTAACAACTAGCATATAGGGCGACATTTAGGGTAACAACTAGCATATAGGGCGACATTTAGGGTGACAACTAGCATATAGGGCGACATTTAGGGTAACAACTAGCATATAGGGCGGCATTTAGGGTAACAACTAGCATATAGGGCGGCATTTAGGGTAACAACTAGCATTTAGGGCGACATTTAGGGTAACAACTAGCATATAGGGCGGCATTTAGGGTGACAACTAGCATATAGGGCGACATTTAGGGTAACAACTAGCATATAGGGCGACATTTAGGGAAACAACTAGCATATAGGGCGACATTTAGGGTAACAACTAGCATATAGGGCGACATTTAGGGTGACAACTAGCATATAGGGCGACATTTAGGGTAACAACTAGCATATAGGGCGACATTTAGGGTAACAACTAGCATATAGGGCGACATTTAGGGTAACAACTAGCATATAGGGCGGCATTTAGGGTAACAACTAGCATATAGGGCGTCATTTAGGGTAACAACTAGCATATAGGGCGACATTTAGGGTGACAACTAGCATATAGGGCGGCATTTAGGGTAACAACTAGCATATAGGGCGTCATTTAGGGTAACAACTAGCATATAGGGCGGCATTTAGGGTAACAACTAGCATATAGGGCGACATTTAGGGTAACAACTAGCATATAGGGCGACATTTAGGGTAACAACTAGCATATAGGGCGACATTTAGGGTAACAACTAGCATATAGGGCGACATTTAGGGTGACAACTAGCATATAGGGCGGCATTTAGGGTAACAACTAGCATATAGGGCGACATTTAGGGTAACAACTAGCATATAGGGCGACATTTAGGGTAACAACTAGCATATAGGGCGACATTTAGGGTAACAACTAGCATATAGGGCGACATTTAGGGTAACAACTAGCATATAGGGCGACATTTAGGGTGACCACTAGCATATAGGGCGTCATTTAGGGTAACAACTAGCATATAGGGCGACATTTAGGGTAACAACTAGCATATAGGGCGACATTTAGGGTAACAACTAGCATATAGGGCGACATTTAGGGTAACAACTAGCATATAGGGCGACATTTAGGGTGACAACTAGCATATAGGGCGACATTTAGGGTAACAACTAGCATATAGGGCGACATTTAGGGTAACAACTAGCATATAGGGCGACATTTAGGGTAACAACTAGCATATAGGGCGACATTTAGGGTAACAACTAGCATATAGGGCGACATTTAGGGTGACAACTAGCATATAGGGCGACATTTAGGGTAACAACTAGCATATAGGGCGACATTTAGGGTAACAACTAGCATATAGGGCGTCATTTAGGGTAACAACTAGCATATAGGGCGTCATTTAGGGTAACAACTAGCATATAGGGCGACATTTAGGGTGACAACTAGCATATAGGGCTGCATTTAGGGTAACAACTAGCATATAGGGCGTCATTTAGGGTAACAACTAGCATATAGGGCGACATTTAGGGTGACAACTAGCATATAGGGCGGCATTTAGGGTAACAACTAGCATATAGGGCGTCATTTAGGGTAACAACTAGCATATAGGGCGGCATTTAGGGTAACAACTAGCATATAGGGCGGCATTTAGGGTAACAACTAGCATATAGGGCGGCATTTAGCGTAACAACTAGCATATAGGGCGTCATTTAGCGTAACAACTAGCATATAGGGCGGCATTTAGGGTAACAACTAGCATATAGGGCGTCATTTAGGGTAACAACTAGCATATAGGGCGTCATTTAGGGTAACAACTAGCATATAGGGCGTCATTTAGGGTAACAACTAGCATATAGGGCGACATTTAGGGTAACAACTAGCATATAGGGCGACATTTAGGGTAACAACTAGCATATAGGGCGGCATTTAGGGTAACAACTAGCATATAGGGCGGCATTTAGGGTAACAACTAGCATATAGGGCGGCATTTAGCGTGACAACTAGCATATAGGGCGGCATTTAGGGTAACAACTAGCATATAGGGCGGCATTTAGCGTAACAACTAGCATATAGGGCGACATTTAGCGTAACAACTAGCATATAGGGCGGCATTTAGCATGACAACTAGCATATAGGGCGACATTTAGGGTAACAACTAGCATATAGGGCGACATTTAGGGTGACAACTAGCATTTAGGGCGGCATTTAGCGTAACAACTAGCATATAGGGCGTCATTTAGGGTAACAACTAGCATATAGGGCGGCATTTAGGGTAACAACTAGCATATAGGGCGACATTTAGGGTAACAACTAGCATATAGGGCGACATTTAGGGTGACCACTAGCATATAGGGCGGCATTTAGGGTAACAACTAGCATATAGGGCGGCATTTAGGGTAACAACTAGCATATAGGGCGGCATTTAGGGTGACAACTAGCATATAGGGCGGCATTTAGGGTAACAACTAGCATATAGGGCGACATTTAGGGTGACCACTAGCATATAGGGCGGCATTTAGGGTAACAACTAGCATATAGGGCGGCATTTAGGGTAACAACTAGCATATAGGGCGGCATTTAGGGTAACAACTAGCATATAGGGCGGCATTTAGCGTAACAACTAGCATATAGGGCGGCATTTAGGGTAACAACTAGCATATAGGGCGGCATTTAGGGTAACAACTAGCATATAGGGCGGCATTTAGCGTAACAACTAGCATATAGGGCGGCATTTAGGGTAACAACTAGCATATAGGGATGCATTTAGGGTAACAACTAGCATATAGGGCGGCATTTAGGGTAACAACTAGCATATAGGGCGTCATTTAGGGTAACAACTAGCATATAGGGCGACATTTAGGGTAACAACTAGCATATAGGGCGGCATTTAGGGTAACAACTAGCATATAGGGCGGCATTTAGCGTTACAACTAGCATATAGGGCGGCATTTAGGGTAACAACTAGCATATAGGGCGTCATTTAGGGTAACAACTAGCATATAGGGCGGCATTTAGGGTAACAACTAGCATATAGGGCGTCATTTAGGGTAACAACTAGCATATAGGGCGACATTTAGCGTGACAACTAGCATATAGGGCGGCATTTAGGGTAACAACTAGCATATAGGGCGGCATTTAGCGTTACAACTAGCATATAGGGCGGCATTTAGGGTAACAACTAGCATATAGGGCGGCATTTAGCGTAACAACTAGCATATAGGGCGGCATTTAGGGTAACAACTAGCATATAGGGCGGCATTTAGGGTAACAACTAGCATATAGGGCGGCATTTAGCGTGACAACTAGCATATAGGGCGGCATTTAGCGTTACAACTAGCATATAGGGCGGCATTTAGCGTGACAACTAGCATATAGGGCGGCATTTAGGGTAACAACTAGCATATAGGGCGGCATTTAGCGTAACAACTAGCATATAGGGCGGCATTTAGGGTAACAACTAGCATATAGGGCGGCATTTAGCGTAACAACTAGCATATAGGGCGGCATTTAGCGCAACAACTAGCATATAGGGCGGCATTTAGGGTAACAACTAGCATATAGGGCGGCATTTAGCGTAACAACTAGCATATAGGGCGGCATTTAGGGTAACAACTAGCATTTAGGGCGACATTTAGGGTAACAACTAGCATATAGGGCGGCATTTAGGGTAACAACTAGCATATAGGGCGGCATTTAGGGTAACAACTAGCATTTAGGGCGACATTTAGGGTAACAACTAGCATATAGGGCGTCATTTAGGGTAACAACTAGCATATAGGGCGTCATTTAGGGTAACAACTAGCATATAGGGCGTCATTTAGGGTAACAACTAGCATATAGGGCGGCATTTAGGGTAACAACTAGCATTTAGGGCGTCATTTAGGGTAACAACTAGCATATAGGGCGGCATTTAGGGTAACAACTAGCATATAGGGCGTCATTTAGGGTAACAACTAGCATATAGGGCGTCATTTAGGGTGACAACTAGCATATAGGGCGGCATTTAGCGTAACAACTAGCATATAGGGCGGCATTTAGCGTAACAACTAGCATATAGGGCGGCATTTAGGGTAACAACTAGCATATAGGGCGGCATTTAGGGTAACAACTAGCATATAGGGCGTCATTTAGGGTAACAACTAGCATATAGGGCGGCATTTAGCGTAACAACTAGCATTTAGGGCGTCATTTAGGGTGACCACTAGCATTCAGGGCGACATTTAGGGTAACAACTAGCATATAGGGCGGCATTTAGGGTAACAACTAGCATATAGGGCGGCATTTAGCGTAACAACTAGCATATAGGGCGGCATTTAGCGTAACAACTAGCATATAGGGCGGCATTTAGCGTAACAACTAGCATATAGGGCGGCATTTAGGGTAACAACTAGCATATAGGGCGGCATTTAGCGTAACAACTAGCATATAGGGCGGCATTTAGGGTAACAACTAGCATATAGGGCAGCATTTAGGGTAACAACTAGCATATAGGGCGTCATTTAGGATAACAACTAGCATATAGGGCGGCATTTAGGGTAACAACTAGCATATAGGGCGGCATTTAGCGTAACAACTAGCATATAGGGCGGCATTTAGCGTAACAACTAGCATTTAGGGCGGCATTTAGGGTAACAACTAGCATATAGGGCGGCATTTAGGGTAACAACTAGCATATAGGGCGGCATTTAGGGTAACAACTAGCATATAGGGCGACATTTAGGGTGACAACTAGCATTTAGGGCGGCATTTAGGGTAACAACTAGCATATAGGGCGGCATTTAGGGTAACAACTAGCATATAGGGCGACATTTAGGGTGACAACTAGCATTTAGGGCGGCATTTAGGGTAACAACTAGCATATAGGGCGGCATTTAGGGTAACAACTAGCATATAGGGCGACATTTAGGGTGACAACTCGCATTTAGGGCGGCATTTAGCGTAACAACTAGCATATAGGGCGTCATTTAGGGTAACAACTAGCATATAGGGCAGCATTTAGGGTAACAACTAGCATTTAGGGCGTCATTTAGGGTAACAACTAGCATATAGGGCGGCATTTAGGGTAACAACTAGCATATAGGGCGTCATTTAGGGTAACAACTAGCATATAGGGCGTCATTTAGGGTGACAACTAGCATATAGGGCGGCATTTAGCGTAACAACTAGCATATAGGGCGGCATTTAGCGTAACAACTAGCATATAGGGCGGCATTTAGGGTAACAACTAGCATATAGGGCGGCATTTAGGGTAACAACTAGCATATAGGGCGTCATTTAGGGTAACAACTAGCATATAGGGCGGCATTTAGCGTAACAACTAGCATTTAGGGCGTCATTTAGGGTGACCACTAGCATTCAGGGCGACATTTAGGGTAACAACTAGCATATAGGGCGGCATTTAGGGTAACAACTAGCATATAGGGCGGCATTTAGGGTAACAACTAGCATATAGGGCGACATTTAGGGTGACAACTAGCATTTAGGGCGGCATTTAGGGTAACAACTAGCATATAGGGCGGCATTTAGGGTAACAACTAGCATATAGGGCGACATTTAGGGTGACAACTCGCATTTAGGGCGGCATTTAGCGTAACAACTAGCATATAGGGCGTCATTTAGGGTAACAACTAGCATATAGGGCAGCATTTAGGGTAACAACTAGCATTTAGGGCGTCATTTAGGGTAACAACTAGCATATAGGGCGGCATTTAGGGTAACAACTAGCATATAGGGCGTCATTTAGGGTAACAACTAGCATATAGGGCGTCATTTAGGGTGACAACTAGCATATAGGGCGGCATTTAGCGTAACAACTAGCATATAGGGCGGCATTTAGCGTAACAACTAGCATATAGGGCGGCATTTAGGGTAACAACTAGCATATAGGGCGGCATTTAGGGTAACAACTAGCATATAGGGCGTCATTTAGGGTAACAACTAGCATATAGGGCGGCATTTAGCGTAACAACTAGCATTTAGGGCGTCATTTAGGGTGACCACTAGCATTCAGGGCGACATTTAGGGTAACAACTAGCATATAGGGCGGCATTTAGGGTAACAACTAGCATATAGGGCGGCATTTAGCGTAACAACTAGCATATAGGGCGGCATTTAGCGTAACAACTAGCATATAGGGCGGCATTTAGCGTAACAACTAGCATATAGGGCGGCATTTAGGGTAACAACTAGCATATAGGGCGGCATTTAGCGTAACAACTAGCATATAGGGCGGCATTTAGGGTAACAACTAGCATATAGGGCAGCATTTAGGGTAACAACTAGCATATAGGGCGTCATTTAGGATAACAACTAGCATATAGGGCGGCATTTAGGGTAACAACTAGCATATAGGGCGGCATTTAGCGTAACAACTAGCATATAGGGCGGCATTTAGCGTAACAACTAGCATTTAGGGCGGCATTTAGGGTAACAACTAGCATATAGGGCGGCATTTAGGGTAACAACTAGCATATAGGGCGGCATTTAGGGTAACAACTAGCATATAGGGCGACATTTAGGGTGACAACTAGCATTTAGGGCGGCATTTAGGGTAACAACTAGCATATAGGGCGGCATTTAGGGTAACAACTAGCATATAGGGCGACATTTAGGGTGACAACTAGCATTTAGGGCGGCATTTAGGGTAACAACTAGCATATAGGGCGGCATTTAGGGTAACAACTAGCATATAGGGCGACATTTAGGGTGACAACTCGCATTTAGGGCGGCATTTAGCGTAACAACTAGCATATAGGGCGTCATTTAGGGTAACAACTAGCATATAGGGCGGCATTTAGGGTAACAACTAGCATATAGGGCGGCATTTAGCGTAACAACTAGCATATAGGGCGGCATTTAGGGTAACAACTAGCATATAGGGCGGCATTTAGGGTAACAACTAGCATATAGGGCGACATTTAGGGTAACAACTAGCATATAGGGCGGCATTTAGGGTAACAACTAGCATATAGGGCGTCATTTAGGGTAACAACTAGCATATAGGGCGGCATTTAGGGTAACAACTAGCATATAGGGCGACATTTAGGGTAACAACTAGCATATAGGGCGGCATTTAGGGTAACAACTAGCATATAGGGCGGCATTTAGGGTAACAACTAGCATATAGGGCGTCATTTAGGGTGACAACTAGCATTTAGGGCGTCATTTAGGGTGACAACTAGCATATAGGGCGACATTTAGGGTAACAACTAGCATATAGGGCGGCATTTAGGGTAACAACTAGCATATAGGGCGTCATTTAGGGTGACAACTAGCATATAGGGCGTCATTTAGGGTAACAACTAGCATATAGGGCGTCATTTAGGGTGACAACTAGCATATAGGGCGTCATTTAGGGTAACAACTAGCATATAGGGCGGCATTTAGGGTAACAACTAGCATTTAGGGCGGCATTTAGGGTAACAACTAGCATATAGGGCGGCATTTAGGGTAACAACTAGCATATAGGGCGGCATTTAGGGTAACAACTAGCATATAGGGCGTCATTTAGGGTAACAACTAGCATATAGGGCGGCATTTAGCGTAACAACTAGCATATAGGGCGTCATTTAGGGTGACAACTAGCATTAAGGGCGTCATTTAGGGTGACAACTAGCATATAGGGCGACATTTAGGGTAACAACTAGCATTTAGGGCGGCATTTAGGGTAACAACTAGCATATAGGGCGACATTTAGGGTGACAACTAGCATTTAGGGCGGCATTTAGGGTAACAACTAGCATATAGGGCGGCATTTAGCGTAACAACTAGCATATAGGGCGTCATTTAGGGTAACAACTAGCATATAGGGCGGCATTTAGCGTAACAACTAGCATATAGGGCGTCATTTAGGGTAACAACTAGCATATAGGGCGGCATGTAGGGTAACAACTAGCATATAGGGCGGCATTTAGCGTAACAACTAGCATATAGGGCGTCATTTAGCGTAACAACTAGCATATAGGGCGACATTTAGGGTAACAACTAGCATTTAGGGCGTCATTTAGGGTGACAACTAGCATATAGGGCGTCATTTAAGGTGACAACTAGCATTTAGGGCGGCATTTAGGGTGACAACTAGCATATAGGGCGACATTTAGGGTAACAACTAGCATTTAGGGCGTCATTTAGGGTGACAACTAGCATATAGGGCGTCATTTAGGGTGACAACTAGCATTTAGGGCGTCATTTAGGGTGACAACTAGCATATAGGGCGACATTTAGGGTGACAACTAGCATTTAGGGCGTCATTTAGGGTGACAACTAGCATTCAGGGCGTCATTTAGGGTAACAACTAGCATATAGGGCGGCATTTAGGGTAACAACTAGCATATAGGGCGTCATTTAGGGTGACAACTAGCATTTAGGGCGTCATTTAGGGTGACCACTAGCATTTAGGGCGACATTTAGGGTAACAACTAGCATATAGGGCGGCATTTAGGGTAACAACTAGCATATAGGGCGGCATTTAGGGTAACAACTAGCATATAGGGCGGCATTTAGCGTAACAACTAGCATATAGGGCGGCATTTAGGGTAACAACTAGCATATAGGGCGTCATTTAGGGTAACAACTAGCATATAGGGCGGCATTTAGGGTAACAACTAGCATATAGGGCGTCATTTAGGGTAACAACTAGCATATAGGGCGGCATGTAGGGTAACAACTAGCATATAGGGCGACATTTAGGGTAACAACTAGCATATAGGGCGGCATTTAGGGTAACAACTAGCATATAGGGCGTCATTTAGGGTAACAACTAGCATATAGGGCGGCATTTAGGGTAACAACTAGCATATAGGGCGTCATTTAGGGTAACAACTAGCATATAGGGCGGCATTTAGGGTGACAACTAGCATATAGGGCGGCATTTAGGGTAACAACTAGCATATAGGGCGGCATTTAGGGTGACCACTAGCATTTAGGGCGACATTTAGGGTAACAACTAGCATATAGGGCGGCATTTAGGGTGACAACTAGCATATAGGGCGACATTTAGGGTAACAACTAGCATTTAGGGCGACATTTAGGGTGACAACTAGCATATAGGGCGTCATTTAGGGTGACAACTAGCATATAGGGCGGCATTTAGCGTAACAACTAGCATATAGGGCGGCATTTAGCGTAACAACTAGCATATAGGGCGACATTTAGGGTAACAACTAGCATATAGGGCGGCATTTAGCGTAACAACTAGCATATAGGGCGTCATTTAGGGTAACAACTAGCATATAGGGCGGCATTTAGCGTAACAACTAGCATATAGGGCGTCATTTAGGGTAACAACTAGCATATAGGGCGGCATGTAGGGTAACAACTAGCATATAGGGCGGCATTTAGCGTAACAACTAGCATATAGGGCGGCATTTAGCGTAACAACTAGCATATAGGGCGACATTTAGCGTAACAACTAGCATATAGGGCGGCATTTAGCGTAACAACTAGCATATAGGGCGTCATTTAGGGTAACAACTAGCATATAGGGCGGCATTTAGCGTAACAACTAGCATATAGGGCGTCATTTAGGGTAACAACTAGCATATAGGGCGGGCGGCATGTAGGGTAACAACTAGCATATAGGGCGGCATTTAGCGTAACAACTAGCATATAGGGCGGCATTTAGCGTAACAACTAGCATATAGGGCGGCATTTAGGGTAACAACTAGCATATAGGGCGGCATTTAGGGTAACAACTAGCATATAGGGCGGCATTTAGGGTAACAACTAGCATATAGGGCGGCATTTAGGGTGACAACTAGCATATAGGGCGGCATTTAGGGTAACAACTAGCATTTAGGGCGGCATTTAGCGTAACAACTAGCATATAGGGCGTCATTTAGGGTGACAACTAGCATATAGGGCGTCATTTAGGGTAACAACTAGCATATAGGGCGGCATTTAGCGTAACAACTAGCATATAGGGCGTCATTTAGGGTGACAACTAGCATATAGGGCGGCATTTAGGGTAACAACTAGCATATAGGGCGACATTTAGGGTGACAACTAGCATATAGGGCGTCATTTAGGGTAACAACTAGCATATAGGGCGGCATTTAGCGTAACAACTAGCATATAGGGCGTCATTTAGGGTGACAACTAGCATATAGGGCGACATTTAGGGTAACAACTAGCATATAGGGCGGCATTTAGCGTAACAACTAGCATATAGGGCGGCATTTAGGGTAACAACTAGCATATAGGGCGTCATTTAGGGTAACAACTAGCATATAGGGCGGCATTTAGGGTAACAACTAGCATATAGGGCGTCATTTAGGGTGACAACTAGCATATAGGGCGGCATTTAGGGTGACAACTAGCATATAGGGCGGCATTTAGGGTAACAACTAGCATATAGGGCGGCATTTAGGGTAACAACTAGCATTTAGGGCGGCATTTAGGGTAACAACTAGCATATAGGGCGTCATTTAGGGTGACAACTAGCATATAGGGCGACATTTAGGGTAACAACTAGCATATAGGGCGGCATTTAGGGTAACAACTAGCATATAGGGCGGCATTTAGGGTAACAACTAGCATATAGGGCGGCATTTAGGGTAACAACTAGCATATAGGGCGGCATTTAGGGTAACAACTAGCATATAGGGCGTCATTTAGGGTAACAACTAGCATTTAGGGCGACATTTAGGGTAACAACTAGCATATAGGGCGGCATTTAGGGTAACAACTAGCATATAGGGCGTCATTTAGGGTAACAACTAGCATATAGGGCGACATTTAGGGTAACAACTAGCATTTAGGGCGGCATTTAGGGTAACAACTAGCATATAGGGCGGCATTTAGGGTAACAACTAGCATATAGGGCGTCATTTAGGGTAACAACTAGCATATAGGGCGGCATTTAGGGTAACAACTAGCATTTAGGGCGGCATTTAGGGTAACAACTAGCATATAGGGCGTCATTTAGGGTAACAACTAGCATTTAGGGCGGCATTTAGGGTAACAACTAGCATATAGGGCGGCATTTAGGGTAACAACTAGCATTTAGGGCGGCATTTAGGGTAACAACTAGCATATAGGGCGTCATTTAGGGTAACAACTAGCATATAGGGCGGCATTTAGGGTAACAACTAGCATTTAGGGCGGCATTTAGGGTAACAACTAGCATATAGGGCGTCATTTAGGGTAACAACTAGCATATAGGGCGGCATTTAGGGTAACAACTAGCATATAGGGCGGCATTTAGCGTAACAACTAGCATATAGGGCGGCATTTAGGGTGACCACTAGCATATAGGGCGGCATTTAGGGTAACAACTAGCATATAGGGCGGCATTTAGGGTGACAACTAGCATTTAGGGCGACATTTAGGGTGACCACTAGCATATAGGGCGGCATTTAGGGTGACCACTAGCATATAGGGCGGCATTTAGGGTAACAACTAGCATATAGGGCGGCATTTAGGGTAACAACTAGCATATAGGGCGTCATTTAGGGTAACAACTAGCATATAGGGCGGCATTTAGGGTAACAACTAGCATATAGGGCGGCATTTAGCGTAACAACTAGCATATAGGGCGGCATTTAGGGTGACCACTAGCATATAGGGCGGCATTTAGGGTAACAACTAGCATTTAGGGCGACATTTAGGGTAACAACTAGCATATAGGGCGGCATTTAGGGTAACAACTAGCATATAGGGCGGCATTTAGGGTAACAACTAGCATATAGGGCGTCATTTAGGGTAACAACTAGCATATAGGGCGGCATTTAGGGTAACAACTAGCATATAGGGCGGCATTTAGGGTAACAACTAGCATATAGGGCGGCATTTAGGGTGACCACTAGCATATAGGGCGGCATTTAGGGTAACAACTAGCATTTAGGGCGACATTTAGGGTAACAACTAGCATATAGGGCGTCATTTAGGGTAACAACTAGCATATAGGGCGGCATTTAGGGTAACAACTAGCATATAGGGCGGCATTTAGGGTAACAACTAGCATATAGGGCGGCATTTAGGGTGACCACTAGCATATAGGGCGGCATTTAGGGTAACAACTAGCATTTAGGGCGACATTTAGGGTAACAACTAGCATATAGGGCGGCATTTAGGGTAACAACTAGCATATAGGGCGGCATTTAGGGTAACAACTAGCATATAGGGCGGCATTTAGGGTAACAACTAGCATATAGGGCGGCATTTAGGGTAACAACTAGCATATAGGGCGGCATTTAGGGTAACAACTAGCATATAGGGCGGCATTTAGGGTAACAACTAGCATATAGGGCGACATTTAGGGTAACAACTAGCATATAGGGCGTCATTTAGGGTAACAACTAGCATATAGGGCGGCATTTAGGGTAACAACTAGCATATAGGGCGACATTTAGGGTGACAACTAGCATATAGGGCGGCATTTAGGGTAACAACTAGCATATAGGGCGGCATTTAGGGTAACAACTAGCATATAGGGCGGCATTTAGGGTAACAACTAGCATATAGGGCGGCATTTAGGGTAACAACTAGCATATAGGGCGGCATTTAGGGTAACAACTAGCATATAGGGCGGCATTTAGCGTAACAACTAGCATATAGGGCGGCATTTAGGGTAACAACTAGCATATAGGGCGGCATTTAGGGTAACAACTAGCATATAGGGCGGCATTTAGGGTAACAACTAGCATATAGGGCGGCATTTAGGGTAACAACTAGCATATAGGGCGGCATTTAGGGTAACAACTAGCATATAGGGCGGCATTTAGGGTAACAACTAGCATATAGGGCGGCATTTAGGGTAACAACTAGCATTTAGGGCGTCATTTAGGGTAACAACTAGCATATAGGGCGTCATTTAGGGTAACAACTAGCATATAGGGCGGCATTTAGGGTGACAACTAGCATATAGGGCGGCATTTAGGGTGACAACTAGCATATAGGGCGACATTTAGGGTAACAACTAGCATATAGGGCGGCATTTAGGGTAACAACTAGCATATAGGGCGGCATTTAGGGTAACAACTAGCATATAGGGCGGCATTTAGGGTAACAACTAGCATATAGGGCGGCATTTAGGGTAACAACTAGCATATAGGGCGTCATTTAGGGTAACAACTAGCATATAGGGCGGCATTTAGGGTAACAACTAGCATATAGGGCGGCATTTAGGGTAACAACTAGCATTTAGGGCGACATTTAGGGTGACAACTAGCATATAGGGCGGCATTTAGCGTAACAACTAGCATATAGGGCGTCATTTAGGGTAACAACTAGCATATAGGGCGTCATTTAGGGTAACAACTAGCATATAGGGCGTCATTTAGGGTAACAACTAGCATATAGGGCGGCATTTAGGGTAACAACTAGCATATAGGGCGTCATTTAGGGTAACAACTAGCATATAGGGCGTCATTTAGGGTAACAACTAGCATATAGGGCGTCATTTAGGGTAACAACTAGCATATAGGGCGTCATTTAGGGTAACAACTAGCATATAGGGCGTCATTTAGGGTAACAACTAGCATATAGGGCGTCATTTAGGGTAACAACTAGCATATAGGGCGTCATTTAGGGTAACAACTAGCGTTTAGGGCGGCATTTAGGGTAACAACTAGCATATAGGGCGGCATTTAGCGTAACAACTAGCATATAGGGCGGCATTTAGGGTAACAACTAGCATAAAGGGCGGCATTTAGCGTAACAACTAGCATATAGGGCGGCATTTAGGGTAACAACTAGCATATAGGGCGTCATTTAGGGTAACAACTAGCATTTAAGGTTCCAACTAGCATTTAGGGTGACAAGCTGCTTGAGACGGTGCTTACTTGGAAGTGAGGCAGAGCGACCATGATGTGATACAGCTTGGGGGCAAACGCGGCGTCCGTGGCATCGATGCTCTTGCCTCCGAACAGGGGCCCCTGCAACACATCAAGAAAAAGGGAAAAGACGGATCAGGCCTCTGTTCCATGTCCAGGAGTTTCTGACAGGTGCGAGAAGCTGCGGTGATACATGTGGCCGTAATTAATTTGCGATGGTTCGTATTTCTTGGCTTCCTGACATTCCCGCTGGGGCGCATCGTTTGTTTTCTATTTCAGGGGATCCTTCACCGTTGCCCGCTTCAGCATGCCGCTTGTCAGAGCGTGGATAGGCACAGCAGCTTGCTTGTCAGAGCATGGATAGGCACAGCAGCTTGCAGACTTGGTGTCCATCGTAATCGTAGACCAAATTTGAGGGGGGCTGACCATAATGTCTTCAGGGAGGGACTGACCATCAGCATTTTGGGTTTAGGGACTGACAATATTAGCATTTCTGAGGGAGCGACAGACTATACACATACTGAGGGAGGGACTCTTTTAGATGTTTTGATTTGAAGGAGGGACTGACCAATAACCACAAGTGTTTCTGAGGGAGGGACTGACCAGAAACTTACCAAGGGAGGAAAGACCAGAAACATACCAAGAGAGGGACTGATCAAAAACACACGAGCACGGCATTGTGATCATCATGAAGAGGCGGACACAAACTGAACTGACGGTGGATCCATTACCCAGGACCTCTTTATGGCCAAGCCCACCCTCCGTTCAAAATCCATATTCAAAAACAAGTTTTGTTAATGAAGCACATGCAAGCTTCCTGTATCGTGCGCACCATAGGTGATGACAGGTACTCATTGATCGGAGCAAGCTCTTTCAGGAGCGCTGCCTTCTTGGCCTCTTGCTCCTCCGGTTTGCATTGCAGGTACTGCTTGAAGGCCGGGAACACTTTGATGGTCCTGAGAGCACGTGAGCATGGGGAGGAGACGGTGCAATTGTTCAACAATCTGCCCGTTGTTGACAAGGCAACCATGCCTGGAAGTTTTATGAGGCAGAGAGCAATGCAGGCCCTGTTTTGGAGGCCCGGAGGAGCTTCCTGGACTGAAAGTACATGGGGGGATAAGCGGGAGATAAGAACAAAGTGTTGCGATTGTACATTCATTGCACACACAAAAATAACAATGCCTAGGATTCTGAAGAGGCGGGTACCACTCGAAGGCCAGGAACACCTGATCCTGAAAGCATGTGAACAGTTGAAGACTTGTCGGACTGTCATGTCCCAAGCCCTTTTAAAGGAAGAAATTTTAATACAATTAACCCTTCACCCTGACCCTAACCCCTGAGCCATGTCAGGCTCACTCACAGTCCTGCCGGCGCGCTGCTCTTCATGCTGGGGACGGGGAAATCGTCGAACTGTCATGCCCCAAGCCCTTCACCCTGACCCTGAACCCCTGAGCCATGTCGGGCTCACCCATAGTCCTGCCGGCGCGTTGCTCTTCATGCTGGGGACGGGGAAATCGTCGGACTGTCATGCCCCAAGCCCTTCACCCTGACCCTACCCCCCTAAGCCATGTCGGGCTCACTCACAGTCCTGCTGGCGCGTTGCTCTTCATGCTGGGGACGGGGAACTTCTCCTCCAGGTACTCGACGATCAAATCCGAGTCGGGAATGATCAGGTCGCCGTCTGAGGGAACCTTGATTAGGGGCACCTTCGGGATGAAAGGAGAGGGGGGCGAGCCAGTTCAGCGGCTCGTGTGTATTTACTCGGCTATGTATCCACTTGCAGACGTAGGTCCGAGCAGCATGTGTAGTCGCGCATGGGTCTCCGGCCAAAGGCCATGAGGTAGATGAAATTATACTGAATAGTTGCCGAGACACGAGAATTGTAGATCGCACTCTCAATAAGGAGTGGCAGGAGCGGGGGCGTGCGGGGGTTCAGGGAGGCCTCAAGCAGGACAGGGTACCTGTCACTAGGTCTCAGTGGAAGCTGCAACTTGTTTCCCTGCTTCGGCCCTGTTCGGAAGATGGACAGCTGAAGCATCGGGACCCCGCCACTCAAGTAGGCACCCAGGATACTGAGGTTTGAGGAAGATTTGTTGAAAATACGCCATCCATACAGCTTCCGCAGGGCCCCTGTGGCCCTCTGTCGCATGGTCATGCACGACGGAGGGTGCCCAGCTCTATACTAAACATTTCGAGAGCTTGCAGATTGTGAGTTCTAACAGGATGGGGGGTCACGCACCTTGCCGCCTGACATGTCCATCAACCACTTTGGCCTCTCCACAGTCAGGTCCACAAGTTCCTTGTTGAAGGGGATGCCCTGCGCAAGGAGGCAGGGACGTGAGGGCAAGCAGGTCAGGTGCTGCTTGCCTTGTCACTGTCAGGTTTTGAGCCCTTGAATGGGATGCCCCGTAGTGTGCAAAGTGGGTAAGGCAATGGAGCCAGGCTGTCTAGCTGCTGCTTGCCTCCTGCATCCACTACATGCCCACACTGTCATTCTGCACATGGGGGATGATGCTGCCTCGACACTAGCCCTATGCAAGCTTCTTCGTTGTCGGGATAATTTACGCGGAGTGTCACCTTGTATGCTAGTGTGAGAAGAACTCGATGGCAGAAGGGGCAATCGCCAGTGACGTTTGATTTGGGGTCTCCTTTCGCGACCAGGGTGATCGAAGCTGCTGTCGCTGTTGCCTGCATTCTTGTCAAGGGTTTCAATGCTCTAGGGGTGGACCCAGTTCGTAAAAGCGTTCGGTTGTTGAGAGTTCTGAACGCGGAGTTGATGGGAGAATTCATAATGTGCCCTTAGCTCTCCCGGAAATATTTGTAGGGTGGAGTGATCATGAAGTTCTATCATTCGTCCGAAGCCTGATCGTAATCGCAAGTGTGGACTTGCTCACTGTACATGTCGGGGTCGTTAACCCGACCAGCCGAGTCGCGAAATTCCCCGGTTCCGAGTAGGAACCCGCAGCCGTAACACACTACCGCCACTTCTCGTGAGCAAGCGGTGAGCAAGGAGAATGGTTCGACAAAAACTTGTGTCAATCGTGTGACAAGTCTGGGTGTGCCGCCCTACCACGCCCCGGAGGGTACATCAGTGCAGCATCTCATTCAATATTCAGGTGTAAAACCCATATTTTTTTAATAATCACAGTGACACCTCTTTAGGTTCCTGCCCCAAAAATCATACTTCACAGTTCACACGTCTTACACTTTGTACCAGGGCAAGGTATGGGGGGATGCTCTGACTTTTGTGGAGGATGTATGTGGTAGCTGTCGCTGAGGCTCAGACGTTTCACATGCCGGGTCTTAATTTTTCATACATTTCTTTCTAGCCATGTTTGAGTCCCTTCACTTTGTTTCCTCCTTTCTGGTTTTCCTGACCAACTGCCTGGTTTGTTTGTTTCATGATTTCTTCTTTTTCTTGAGGGCTAGGATCTAGTCATGTTCCCCTGGGTCCACCATGCCTGTTTTCTCTGGTCAATGACATGACACCTCTGGACCCTGCTCAAAAAGGCTCGGCCGCGTGGGTGCCGAACTGTCTCGTTGGAAGAAAAGAAACTTAAGAGGGAAAGAAGGAGAAGAAAACAAAGGAAAGAACTACCCCCCCCCCAAAGGAAAGGCAGCCCGAAGTAAACCTTGCCCCTCTCAAGCCTATTCCCCAAGAAGGCAAAGAAAAAACAACAAAACTAGGCCTCAACAAAGCAAACGACGTCCTCAACAAACGTCAGAGCCTCCCATCCAAGCCTGCCCTGGTACAACTCTTGAAAGTCTGTGGCGCCTTCTGGGGGGCCTGCCCAACCTTTCTCCCTAAGCCTCTCCTTCATGCTAGGGCACTGGAAGCAGACATGCAGCGCATCCTCCACATGCTCGCCATCTCCCCTTGCCCAACACCGTTGGCAGCACCGTCCGTCACGTTGTTGACCGCTGCGCCGTCCTCGAGTGTCAGCTGTGCTGACGGCGCCGAGCCGCAGCCTTAAGTTCATGCGCACGCAAGCACACTCCTTTCGACTGGTGCGGCCCCTGGCCTGTTTTCTCTGGTGTAAATAAACAAGATAATTTGACTAATTTCTTTCATTTTTCTTGTTATTAATTATTTTCCTCATAATTAATGTTGTTTGGGGGTGAGTGTTATGCCCGAGGAATACATCAAATATTCATTATTTGGGGTGAGGGGCGCGAATATTTAGATATTAATCAGGTCGAAAACCGCTGTTCTCGAGGCCCCTGTCGCCACAGCCTGTCGTCGTTCGTTCATTCGACGTCTGGTACAACGGGTATATACGGTGTTTTTAACGTACCGGTACGAGACCTGAGCTTTCAAGCACTGTTCGTAATAGAGAAGCTGAGATAATTTGACTAATTTCTTTCATTTTTTCCTTGTTACAGTATTAATTATTTTGTCTCACAATTAATATTGTTTGGGGCACTGCTCGTAATAAAGAAGCGTTCGAGGTCAAGCGTGATGGCTTAAGAAGTTATGATGTCGCAGGGTCTGCTCTCTTATTTTGGTCTTTCTTCTGACATGGGTTCTTATTTCGATCTCATGTGATGGCCTTCATTCTGGTTTCGATCTCTAATCTGGTGATCTGGTCAGCCCTCTTATTTCGATCTCTCTTCTGACATGCGCTCTTGTTTCGATCTCATGTGATGGCCTTCTGGTTTCGATCTCTTATCTGGTCAGGCCTCTTATTTCGACCTCTCTTCTGGCATGCGTTCTTATTTCGATCTCATGTGATGGCCTTCTGGTTTCGATCTCTAATCTGATATGCTTCCTTGGGGATCGTGCCCCCTTTGAAAGACCAGCTTGACATGAACCCAGCCTTCATGATGGCTGAGGAGCCTGGGCTGGGGCCAGCACCCACTGCTTACGAAAGGGCACGCGCAATGGAGGGTTGGCTGCTGAAATTAGATACACAGGGGCTCAGAGTAGTGTCTGAGGGGGCGTGAGAAAGCAAGAAGGCAAGTGGTGCTCTTAGTGTGTCTTCCAGTCATTGGCTGCTACTCTGTTAAATGCAAGCGTTGAACTCATTTGTTTCGGTAGTGTCGGTACTAAATCTACATAGACATCGATGGGAGGCCTGCATGTTGTACCGGCATGACGGTCATCATTGTTGCCGAGTGTCCCTCGATGATTGTTTCTGTGTTGATTTTGTTTGTTCGACTGAATCTTATACATGGCAGCTGTGAGGCTTTTAACAATGCTCTTAAGCGAATATCGGTGCCGAGGGAACGGATTAAACAAAAAATCTGCCCAGAGGGAAGCGTTAAACAACTGATTTTGCCCCGAGGGCAGCATTAAAATAAAAAATTATTGATACCCGAGGGAAGGCAAATCACATCTACGGTACTTCATCATTTAATTCTTTTGGAATCTTTTTGTAATCTGAATTGCTTCTTAAAAAGAAAGGGTATTCCCTCAGCGTTGCCATCTGTAGTTTACAAAAAAGAAGTGATTGCACCTCGGGGTCACCGGAAATCCTCCCTTTCACCCTCCTGTTCCACGGCTTCTGCCCTGCCCCTCCTTGGGTCTGGCTCTTCCTCGTTCTACTCATCGTCTGCCCACAGCGTCCTCGCTGGCCCAGCTGACACTCCGTCCCCACCTGCGTCACCCTCCGAGCCGTGGGCACCACCGCTTAGGGCGCACAGCCTCCTGCCCGGTCGCTACACCGCTTCTGCTCCGTTGCCTACTACGGCCTGGTGAGGGCCTGCTAGCTAGATCAAGCCTGCAAGAAAAATCTAGATCCGCGCTACGCTGGACTAGATGTTGCGCCCCTGCTCCTCCTGGGCACTGGGCACAAAAGGCGGCACTTAACCTTGCCTCTAAATCAGGACTCGGGCGCTGCTGGACCTGATGACGCACCCCTGCTTCGCCGAGCACGGGGCTCCAGCATCAGAGCTCACTTCATAGATATCGGCTTGCTGAGACCGGAGAGCTAGCTGAAGAGGCTGGTTGCTTGCTTATGAAATCAACACTTTCCCGTGGTGCTAGACTCGATTGCTAAGGTACTGGCTTCTAGGTGATAAAGAGTCTGGATGCTTGGTAATATAAACTGGTACTTCTTCACACTTCGAGTGCCTGTCCTTCTTTGGGGACACAGTGAGAAGACTATGGGACTGTCGGGGACAAGGTCCCGGCAAGCCCGAATAAGCTATGTACGGCAAGTTCTGCCTCAGCGCAGCCTGGAAAACCAGGCTTCGTGGCTTCAATTAATGACAGTATAGGCTCTGAGACTGGAATTGGGAGACTCCGTGGCTGAAACTACTGGATATACGGTTCTGTCAGGTATACGGGAATTTACTGTGACACACAATCTATCAATCTGTCTGAATTCCCTGGGGCAGCTCCACCGCGGCACCACGGCCAACGGATCCCAGCCTCACTGGACAGGCACCCCTGTCTAGGAATCAAAGCAATTTTAACTATCACAGGTCATGCTCTGCCAGCCAAGCTCTGACATCCCAACAAAGGAGACGAGGCAGCTTCCAGGCAGATGCTTGCGGAGCTCAAGGAACCCTCCCATTGCTTGAAGAGATGAGCACATCCCTGTCTCTTGGTAGATGGTCACATGGAGGCAAAAACATGAAATGAAATAACACAGTCTTCTGGAAGCGAGTCGATCACAAGCTTATATTTTCAATACTTCAAATATCCACAAATTGACATTTCCAAGGGGGCGTCAACATGCCCCTGTTAATACTTTTAGACACTTTGAGCAAGACGTAGGCTGAAATCACCTGAATTGCCAAACATGCATGCACGCCACTACTATAAACAGGTCACTCTGGGCAGCGGCTCTGACAATTACCGCATCGCTCATCGCGTCATAGCCCATGGAGGGTGCCATCCTGGCCGCCTGCCCAGGCTGTCGTGCCGGCATGCCAGCCTAGAGCTGCTGAACGGAACACCCACCCAGCCAACACAGCTCACCATCCCAAGATGCGCACAACCTTCATTTGTGCGCCGTGGGCTCAAAACGGGAAGGCAGTCAATCATTGGACGTAGTAAGTGGAAGCAAATGAACGTTAAAGAAAAGCTATGTTAGGGGAAGTAAAGAATATGCAGTGCTGCGGGGGCCAGGGCGGCTCGTTTGTTGTCATTAGTCAGCCTCCCAACCACCGGTCAGCCGCCCCTGCAAGCCAACCAGGCTACCAGGACGGGCACCCAAATCACTTGGCAAAAAACGAGGCAGATCTAGATCTAGGGACAAGGCACAAATTAGTCAGATCCAACCATTTGGATAGGCATCTGATTCCTACACACCTGAAGGGACGCCTTCAGGCGTGGGGTTTCCCCAACCAGTACAGTGAATCCACCGACGATCAGAAAGCAACCGAGCAGTGGATTCATACTCCGAAAGCTTTGAGCATATGAATGAAAAGGATGAAAGTCTAGGCGTGAATGACCAGAATGAGATCATTTAAGCTAAATATGGTCTCGCTTGGCTCTCCGTCACCAAACCTTCTACACACACGCACACCTAAGCCAGTGTTGGTAGATTGTCGCTACTTTCTAAAATGCCCAGGCCATTGGCCGGAGGCAGAGCATGGTTCAGTGCAAGATGCAGTGCATCGAAGCTACCGAAGCTACTCCCCAGCATGCTTGGGCTGTTGCTTCAGCCGTCAAGTCCAAAACCACGATCGCCTAGGGCAGTCAGGTGTGTCTCCCGCTCCTCCATGCCCAGACCATCTACTGCAACTCGCTGTCTTGGTGCTGCCCAGTCCGGGCGGCGGCTGCGGCAGCTTCTGCTTGCCAAGACTCCAGCTTCCCAACGCAAGTGCGGATCAGCGCCTGCGTCCCATTGCACCCAGAGAGCTCAGGCTCCGCAGCTAAGAGCGCCGCGGCAGCAATGACCGCAGGGAGCAGTAGCCGGCGGCCACCAGCGGCCTTGCGGGCAGTAGCGGGCGAGGTGCTGACGGCGATGAGGCCAGCCAACTTTCGGACCAATAGTGCACCCCTGGGGAGGCCACCCAGCTCGGCCGCGGCATCCCTACAGCCTTCGCGCAGCAGGAGCACAGGATCAGAGGCCAGAAGCCGGTCCCCGCTCCAGACATTGATGCTGAGTAGACCAGGTTCCGCGTTGGAGAGGTCCACATACACATCTATTGGCGGTGAGTGCGGCGTCGGCTCCGCCCTCGATCTGTGGACAGGTAGACGCTTCTTGTGAAGCACGACCTCCACGCGCAGCGCTCCGTTGTTGCATTCTATCCAGCTAAGCATGGCAGGTGCCTCGATAGACGCGCGGAAGCGTACGATGCGCTGAGGAAGCGCCAGGCAGCGCGGACGCAGGCTGGGCAGTGTCGCGACGTTGCGTGGGGTCGCCCGCGCCAGCGCGACGGCCGGGGCCCATAGTTGCGCCGCGGAATTGAAGATGAAGACACCGATCTGATCGCCCACCTGCAAAAATGCACGGGACGAAAACAAGCACCCAGTTTCAGACAGGAAGGATTCGACTCGTTGAAGTTCCTAAGCTCCCACAGGGCCTAAATCCTTGTGCACAGATGAGATACGGTAAGCAGGTTGGACAGAACCAACCATCAAGACATATGAGGAGGTACGGCAGGGAGGGAAGAAAATAACGCCAATGCAAGAAGGATTCGGGGAAGTACAGGTGAACGGGAAGCCCACCCTTCCATCTGTATACCGGTAACCTAGAGAATGATATAGAACAAAGACGGGTCTTATAACCTGGTCTTATGTCATGGGAGGGAAGCTAGTCGGCATTCAGGCTGACTCTGTTCAAGGAAACGTTGGAGACGTACCGGTATGATGGAAACGGCAAACTGGACAGTATGAACAGAAAGCTGTTTTACAAGAGGAGGGACATTGGAGGGGTGGAAAGAAGGCATAATATATTTGTAGAACATGTCAGAGGAGACAATGATAACGCAGGGTGGTGCGGAGGCAGAGGATACTTTGTGGGAGATAAAATGGAATGCCACGGAGTTAAATTGACATCCGGTATAGAAAAAAAGGAAACACCAATGCGGCATCTTCCACTGATTTGGTCGAACGACCTCACACATGCAAAAACGGCCACATATCCACACTGGAAGGAAACCCAACATGCAGGTGAATATAAATGGCCCAAAGAAACACAGGGGGGGGTGCCCGGGGGAGGTGACTCCAGCAAACTCTTTCAGATCCTAAACCCAATGCATGACCCTGTTTATGGTCGCCTCAAATACAGTGGCATCTTCATCTGTTCTTTCATGCGTGGAGGGGTGCAAGCGAGCACTACCCGCATGACGCACACCTGCACTACAAGCAGTACACGCACCTGGACTTTGACAGTCGCATCCTCCATCGGCGTCTCAGCGGGGGCGGCGGTCTGATCAACATGCAGGCAGTTCAGCCAATCCTCCAGCCTTAGCGCCTTCAGCGTGTCGGAGTCGGGGGCTGCACCCGCCGCTGCTGCGGTACCGGCAACGTCCCGCAGCGGTACAGAAGCCGACAGGCCCTGGTTGGGCCTTGTCACCATCGCAGTCCGAATGAAGCTCAGCTCTGCAATGATGCTGGGATTGACGCTATTGCTGAACGGATCAGTCCTGACACTGAGCCGGCTCAACGCCCAGGGGTGGATGTAGGCGGGGTATCTGCATCCAGTAGGTATGTGTGTGAGAGCTATTTCTACTACTCATGCATACAGTAGCCAAGCTAGCAAATGATCAGTGCTCGGAAGTCCCAGAGCCTCTTCTCCAGCTACACTGCCTCCCCCCAAGGTTCGGTCCCGTTATTTTTGCAGTATTCCGTAGAGCAAAAGTGATTGGGACCAAACCTAGTACCGACTAAGACCATACGCCTAAGCAGTATGACAGGCCATGCAGCAGGCTTTTTGCAAGGCATACAACCATACGCCGTAAGATAACTGACGTATTGCTGAGACATGAAGATAGAAACATAGGCCATTTCGTCCACTTCTTTAGCCTGTAAGGCACACATGGAGCACAGCATCCTCCAAAGAGGTGGGAAGAGCGATACGGTGGGTGGGCTACAAATGGAAGCTAAATGGAAGCTACATATGAGCTCAATAGATGAACTACGACGAATGAAGGCAGGAGGCACAAAGGCAAGACGAATAAGCGCAGATCGTGAAGACAAGTGGGGGGAAGAGGGAGCCTCACCTTGAGTTGAGCATCCGAAGAAGAGCTGGGAGGCGGGCCCTCCATACGCTCGCAGGCAACAGGCATTGACCCTGAAAAGCACGAATTTAGCAAAACCCAGCGAATTGATCAGATTTAAGTTCAGTTAAACTCGTACCACCAATGCAGCGAACCTCAATGAAGTATGGTAAGCAAGGTCCAAGGCAAAACACAGGGTTTCAAGCAAGGAGAATGCAAGTCAATGATGTTGTAACCCTAAGCCTTGCTCAAAAAGGCTGTGCAGATGCCCAGCTGTCCCGATCAGAGGAAAAGGAAAGAGGGAGGCAGGAACGCAGACATATAGAGAGGACAATCCACCTAACAGTGGCAGAGAAATGATGGTTTCTGACGAACTTTTCAGCACCTCTCTGCCTAACATGCTTTGGCATTGCATGAGAGAGCGGCAAGCTGGGCTGCACAACAGCCATTCACTTGCAATGGTCAAAGCAAAATCTCCCTCGATGGCACATTCCCTGCTCTCTCGCCCCTCCTGCTCTAGTACAGCTTGCAGTTCCACCTTGCTGGGGTGCTCAGCCAAATCCAAACTTCTGAATTACCGGTACAAAGAAAAGATGCAACAGTTTACGGGAAACTCGGGAGGCGGACCCAAGGGCCAGCCCTTTCTTATCAAACTTCAACAGGGTGCAACGCCCTCAAGCCTCACCAGAAAAACAACGGACAGCCGTTCAAGGTTTGTCCGGTACGGCAAGTAGGTTTTGATCCGCAAGGCATCGCTCAGTTCAACCGCAAGCCCTGACAGCCGCGGTTCAGCCGGGGGGCAGAGTGCAGTGGCTGGCGCCGACGGCTGCAGTGAAGTCAGGGAGCGCACTGAGGCGACAGGCCCCGACAGCTGCGGTTCAGCGGGGGGGCAGAGTGCAGTGGCTGGCGCTGACGGCTGTAGTGAAATCAGGGAGCGCACTGAGGCGACAGGCCCTGACAGCTGCAGTTCAGCGGGGGGGCAGAGTGCAGTGGCTGGCGCTGACGGCTGTAGTGAAATCAGGGAGCGTACTGAGGCGACAGGCCCCGACAGCTGCGGTTCAGCGGGGGGGCAGAGTGCAGTGGCTGGCGCTGACGGCTGTAGTGAAATCAGGGAGCGCACTGAGGCGACAGGCCCCGACAGCTGCGGTTCAGCGGGGGGGCAGAGTGCAGTGGCTGGCGCTGACGGCTGTAGTGAAATCAGGGAGCGTACTGAGGCGACAGGCCCCGACAGCTGCGGTTCAGCGGGGGGGCAGATTGCAGTGGCTGGCGCTGACGGCTGTAGTGAAATCAGGGAGCGCACTGAGGCGACAGGCCCCGACAGCTGCAGTTCAGCGGGGGGGCAGAGTGCAGTGGCTGGCGCTGACGGCTGTAGGGAAATCAGGGAGCGTACTGAGGCGACAGGCCCCGACGGCTGCATTGCAATTGGGGGGGACAGTATGGTGGCGGGTTTCGACAGCTGTGACTGTACTGCCAAAGGGCGGCAGCGCTTATGCATCCGTGTGTCCTTGACCTCTTGGGCCACTGTAGGAAGGGCCACAGCAGGCGACTGAATGGACGCAGGCAGGAGTAGGTGCTCTGCAGGCGCAGATAAGCGGTAGGCGACGGTACTGCCCCCGCGGGCGCCGCTGCCGCTGCCTGAAGCACGGCAAGCCTCTGTCTCGCCCCGCCGCGGCTGTGGCGAGCGACAGCTGGGCTCCTCGTCCTCGATGTCGGCGCGCTCGTAGCAAGGCGTCTTCCTGGCCCTCTCGATCGCACTCAGGAAAGTGTTGCGCCTGCAAGAGGGGGGCGGGAGGCGCACGAAGATGATGATGAGGGTGACGGGGTGAAAATGTCCCACGTGCAAGAGGGGGGTGGGAGGTGCGCGAAGATGATGATGAAGGTTATGGGATAAAAATGTCCCACGTGCAAGAGGGGGGCGGGAGGTGCGCGAAGATGATGATAAGGGTGATGGGATGAAAAGGTCCCATGGTCCCATGGATTCCTAACAAGGTAAAAGCAAGAACACGGAGTATGGGGCTGTAGGAAACAGAAACGGTAACTGAGTAGAGTCTGTTCCTGTGGCCCAGCAGGTAACGCACTTTCATCACTGCTTCTGGTATTAATTCATTAATGACTGGATTCAATTCCCTGTGTACCTATCCTTTTCAATAAAAAGGTGATGACAGACCCAGTGATTGATAGGCGCATCTTAACTCACAAGCCCGATGCTGGTCTGGCAGTTTCCGACTAGTGGTATCTCAAGCACAGAAAAATAAGCACTAGCTATCATTCGTACCGGTACCCAGTTTTCACTCACACATGGATGTACCGGTATTCATTTACAAGCGGGCCCCACCAACCCACCTCCGGATATCCACTGAGCGAAACAACACAATCTTGAACGCCACGCCCGACAGGAAAACGGGCAGGAACAGCCATAGGCAGCCAGGGGGCTGATGCTTGCTCCCCAGCAGCAAAGCGAGGTGCAGCAAGTCGCGAAGCAGCACAGCCGGAACCTGCTGCCGGCCGGTCAGTGGAGTGCCTAAGAAGAACACAGTACCATGGTACGCAGTCGTGACGGCAGCTGGCAAGTGGCTCAGGCAGCCTGTGGAGACTGTAGCCATGGCCTCATGCAAGCGACCTGCAGGATAACATATCATGCCGATTAGTCAATAGTGATCGTCAGACGATGGAATGGACACAAATTTGTAGACTTGTGTGTACACCTGAAGGTCATTGGTGGTTGTCACACCTTCCAGGCATGCAACCATCATAGTTAGTTGGTTGCTACCTCAATGGGCCATTAGAGGCAAACCAGTGGTAAGGTCATAATCTAGAGGGGGGACTAAAATCTATGGTACCATGGGCACCATGATGTGGGCACCTTGCATCTAAAAATGGAATAAAAAAGAAAAGATTGGAAGGAGTTGTCAGTCAGCGGCGCATGATCTGCCTTGCATGACCATATGGGTGTCTGAATCGTTCAGGGTCAGGTGCTGTGGCACAGAATCTGTGATGATTCATTCATGGAACATCAGGCAGACCAGATTTGACCCATGAGCACTGAAGGGCAACTGTACAGAACCCTGGACTTCAAATTTCGTCGTGATCGCGGATAGCTGTCGACAACTGGATGAGAGTGCCGCAGACAGCCGAGAGCATCGTGGCCCATTTCCTTTTGCATCTTTCCCTCTAATTTGGATGATGGTGAGGAGGCACGTCAGGAGGGACAGCAACAGCGCACCCCCTGTGGGTGTGGGTGCAGCAAAGCCTGGGCGATGCAATATGCCAGCCGGGAACAGAAAGCCTAATAACACGGCAGCTCTGTTGGCATCGCGCTGATTAGCATATTGCCTTTGTGAAACGGGACACTGGAGAGCTTCAGGTCCAAGCGAGGAAAGGCTGTCGCAAATGGGAGAGGGTTCTTGGCGGGAACTGAGCTTCACACACCTTCGTGTATAAGGAAGGCACGCAGAGGTTCCAGGCAATCAGCCATGGCAGGAGTGAACATCAGCAGTGCCTTCATAGCGGCTTCGAACAGCGCTACGATGACCACCACTGCGGTGCAGCTCGTGGCGCGACAGCAGGCTGCTCTTGAGAGCCAGGCACTGGCACACAGCAGGATCATGCGCCAATGGCCCATCCAGAGGTCGGGTGAGAAAGGGGCTGTGAGGGTGCTGCGCCAGGTCGTGGCAGCCCAGTCATTGTGGCGCAGCGCCAGCGCAAGTACAATTCCCGCCAAGCTGATGAACACTGTGTTGAACCAGCCAGCCTTCTCGGCGTTTAGCTGCGCTCGATAGATTGCCTCGGCGCCCCGAGATTTGAACACGCCACCACGAGCTATCATGTTGCGGAATGAGCAGCGCTCCGACCTCCTCAGCCTTTATGATTATTGAGCAGCGCCGGTACAAACATCTGAGTCGTAAGAATGGACATGTGGCGTGTGTGCATGTGGTAAGAAAAAGAAAAGAAAAGACGCCGATGCGGCGTGGATTTTGGGAAGTACAGGTTGACGAGACGCCCAAGCCCCGGTCTGTATACCCTTTAAGGGAGAAAGGGTTATGGCGGGTCAGTTAGAACAGGGGAGATGCAGGCCGGCAGTCGGCTGGACTGTTTTCAAGGAAACGTCGTAGTCGATGGATGGAAAAGGCAGACTGGACAGTGTGAACTGCTAGTTGTTTAAGCAGTAGTGGGGGGACGTGGAGGGGTGGGATACCAAGGACTGGAAAGAGGTGCATGATATCTTTATAGAAAATGCCAGAGCAACCAATGATGACGAGGTGAACATAGGGGTAGAGGATGTCTGTAGCAGGGGGTGGTAACGGATGTGGAAGAGGGTGGGGGGCAGGAGTAAGGAGAGGGTCTATGATAGGTGTAGAGAGGGTCCATCCAGCGGCGCGAAGCAATTGTACCAATTGTGCATGTTGTGAGGATTTGTGGAAAAGGCAGAATTGTAGATTGGAGGTAAACCCGAGCTCAACAATATGGATAGTACAACGGTGTTGGAGGTCAATCGCAAGAAGGAAGGCAGGGTCGGCAAGCCGGGCGGGAGGATAACTGTGGAGATCGGCAATGGTAAGGCCTTCAACTAAGAGGAGATCAGGACGAAGGCGGCAGAGTGTGGCAGGGGGGACAGCGGGAAGCATCCATTGCGGGATATGGCCATGTGGTTACTGGTTACGGTACGAGTACAACTATCATTTGCGAGGTTTATGCGTCACACGTCATGCGTCACGTCAAGGGGCGGGGTTCGGCAGGACGCACAGTTGGCCTGCCCCTTGGGGCGGCAAGGCCTTGAAGCGATGCAAAATATGGCACTTAACGGGTACGGCAGCGCCACGCTGGCGTTCCGGTGCCATTCCGGTGACAAGTGGAATTGGGGAGGGTGAGCTGGCATGCCATTTCCGCGTTCCGGTGACAAGTGGAATTGGGCCCTCTGTGCTTTGCTTAGGTCGTGTTTCCACTGGTATTCTGTCGGGCAACCGACACGGTTTAAGGCCCAATTTCGACCCAACTGCCGCAAACCGACACGGTTTAGCCTTTCTGAAACCACGTATTCGAGAATAGCCTATACCTCGTCGATGACCAGGTTTAAGCTATTCTGTGAGTTGGTTGCCTCTTGGTTTAAGGAACCATCTCCGCGCGAAAGATCGTTCGGCATTAAAGACGCCATTTCTATAGCCAGATCGAAATAAGCGGCGAAACTTGTGGTTCCGAGGTCACGAATCGTCGCAGAACGTCTCGGCGCCCCTAGATCAGACCTCTGGCAGCAGGAAGTTCGCTGTGAACTTCCTGGATTTCAGTGGAAACAGTTTTGGTTTAAGGCGTGAAAAAATCACGATCGCGAGCAACCGGATTCAAACCGTGCTGGTTTAAGGCACCAGTGGAAACACGCCCTTAGCATATTTCCGTACGCAACTTGACGCCAGGATCCAAAGAACTACACGATTGTGTACGTAGGTGTCTTTTTTATCTGAGTTGTGGCGATCTTTGGTTGCAGGTTGACTGCAGGTTTGATCGTGTGATTTTGTTAGTATGATCTTACAACAGATGTGACCTGGCTTTGTTAGGCTACATGACCCGTGTAGGACTAGCATCATGGCTTGGGCAACATTGGTTGAATGTTGGGCTTAAGATGCAGCCTGGCATGGTGTTTTCATGTTGTGTGTTGATGCGGCTGATCTGTCTGGCCTGACTACCGTATGCCGCCTTGCTAGCAGTGCTTCATGTAGGTTAAGAATAGGCTTTTAGCGCAACCCTTCATGGTGTGGGATGTTGGCATGGGCATTGCCTACTTGCATGGTATGTGCATGATTGGTTGCATGGGTTTGCATGGTTTGGTGGTACATGATGTTGCTGCTGGTAATTGCTGCCACACTACTAATTGCTACAAAGAGCCGCATAACTGCTGTTGCTGACTGCTGTAGAAATGCTGCTGCTAACTGCATCTGAACAGCCAATGCGTCACTATCGTTGCTAACGGCAGCAGTATTGCTGCTTGTATTGTTAGCATAATGGCTGCATGTTGCATGCTGTCTGTAGCTTGCTTATTTCGACATGACTGCTGGTAACTGCTGTATAACTGCCTCTGCTAACTGCTGCAGAACTCCTCCTGCTTTTGAATGTGGCATAACAGTTGCTTGCAATTTCTGCAGACATGCTGCATGTTGCCTGATGCTTGCTAATTGTCGCAGAACTGCTGCTACCGCTTTAGGACTGCTGCTGCTAACTGCTACAGAACAGCAGCTGCTGTGTACCTGCTGCTGCTAACAGCGGCATAATTGCTGCATTTATTTTCGACAGAATTGCCGCCGAACTGCTGCATATTACAGCTGCAGAACAGGTGCTCAGTGTGACACTTGCACGCCTCTACTGCTCACATTACATGGTAACATACGTACCCGCACATACATCAATTACTACCTACACAATTGACACAAAGGAAGCAACAAAATAACAAATGCAGGGGGCAGGCCCTCGTTGCGCTAGCAGCTCTATTTTGCGCGGCAACATTAAAAGACAAAGTCAATTAAATCGAAATTTTTTGGCGAACGTTAGAGATATATGTAAGAAAGTGTAACATATGGCACTGCAGAAAGCTGGCGCACTGGCGCCAAAATGGCTCGAGGCCTCCTGAAACGAGCTAGCCCTGCTCGAGACAAGGCGGGCAGCAGCTGCGCTGCCTGGACATAGCGTCGATGGGGACTGAACAGCCCTTGCTAAGCCAGAGGTCGACCAGCCTGCGATCTGTAATGTGCTGGACACCTTCTGGCAGCTTTCTCCGCTGCCGCATGTCCTCCAGCATGTCCTCCAGGTGGCCGCCATGCTGCTGATTGTTGAGGCCCATGCACGGCGTGCACCATCCAAGCTCATCCAGCAGCGTGGCCAGGTCTGCCGAGCAGGACACCCGGCCGCTTGCAGCAGCGGACAGCTAGCTACATTCTGGAGCTGCACTTCCCCAGGCCAGGATGCTTGGCGTCATTGTGGAGCATGCGAGCAGCACCTCCAGGGGATAGCAGGCATGCACGGGGCGCTTGGACCTGAACTCCAACACGAAAGGATCTACGATGCCTGCTGGTGATTGCAGCTGCTAAGCACACTGCCAGCTGCTGCTCAAGTCTGAGCCACCTTGGATCAGGCCTTTCTGGTGGAAGGCCTCCAACAGACAGGTGCGTGTTCCCAGGTCGAAGGGACAGGGCTGATGTGAGATAGAGAAATGTCTGCGATAAATTTCTGTCCGTGATCATGAATGCATGATATAAAACTAATTTCCGAACACTCTTCACACGCCTGGGTTAAGAGCTTTTTTTACATGCTTGAGCTTAGCGTAGAGCTCACCACGTCACGTGGCTGAGCGCTCTCCACATCCCTGCAGATCCGCCCCATCAGGGCGTCCCCGTTCAGCAGCTGCACCGCCTGCTGTAGCTCCAGAACCAGGGCCTCAGGTGCATTGGGGTGGGCATCTTCCAGAGCACGGAGGACCACAGCGCCACAGATCTCCTGTCCGTCATCTAGGAGCTCCCGCTGCATCCACCTACACCGGCCGCCTTTCCCGCTGTGCTTCCCGCCTGAGTTCTGCTCAGCGCGGTGTGATAGTATGCGAGCTGGTTTGGGCTAAACATGTTGCTGGTCGCAGCATTGAAGACGGACGCTACGTGCTGTCACACCGCTGCCATCTGTGGGAAGGCCCCTGGTGGGCCCCCTCTTGCCGCCTCAGCTTGCTGCAGCTGCTGCAGCCCTGCTCTGCTTACCACTATAAAGGCTGCATGGTACACTACATCGACCTCAGGATTGCCCCCTTCGGCACCACACTGGGGCGGCGCTGGGAACCCGGGCCTGGCTGCTGCGCCGGGTGCTGAAATCCAGGGAATACCTGCCGGTGCCCCTGCTGGCCTCGCCCTTCCACCTCGTCGGCCTTCCTGCCGGCAGGTGTCTCACCCACTCCAGGGACGATACTTGTTCCGACCCGGGCCATTCCCAGCGGCGGCTCCCCTTCGCCACGGCACCGGCGGACGGGCTGGGAATTTTTTCAGTATTCCTTTATTTTTTAAGATTGTCTTGTCCTTCTCCTTTTTCCATCTATTCCTTTCCTTTCTCCTCTAGCCTTGACTTTATTTTCTTCACGACCAGACAGTCGAGCACCCACGCTGCCGGGCCTGTTCAGCATGGCCCAGAGGTGTAAAGTCACTGACACGTCTTACCATACATGACAACAGTGGTTGGGAGGTGATAAAGCTACATAACACTCACGTCAAACACTAGCCTGGGGACCATTAGCCCCGGATGTCTGATTAGCCCACTGGTAATTTCTCTATGGAAACGGTAGATATTGGAGGTGCATCAATCCAAGAAGAGTTGCCGATTGGACCCTGCAGGAATATGTGAGGGGACCAATTGGGCTGAGACCCTCCCCCCCAGCCCCCATACACTCACACCTCACATATTCTAAGGGCGCATCTTTTGGTTGGGAAGTTGAGCAACCGATATGCGAACCGATGCAGCGCATTCAAAATGCACTGGTTGTTTCTCCCAGACATGTTGTAGAGATCGATCGGCAGCGTGCGAACCAAGCACTCCTCCATCTTCTCATTCGGCCGCTTCACAATGACAGCTTGGAGCCGACAGCCCGCCTATACGCACATTCCACGGTCAGTCTAAGTCAACACACACAAATGAAGCACAATTCAGGTAAACGAGCACAAAAACACAGTGCTGAGTGCATGCACACAACTTGGAGGTGGCGTCCCTTTGTCTGCATGTCAGGCAGCCTCTATCCTTAAAAATGCACGAGGCCAAGTGCTCGGTGCAGGTATGTGAGTGTTTGTATCAAGCCAGACCCCTGCCCATTAATGTACGGGCAACTACAAGTCGCCAAGTCGGTGCATGTATGTCAATGACGTTACACCTCTGGGCCCTGCTCAATAACAAGGTTGGCCGCGTGGGTGCCCTGTGCCCGTCTGTATGGGAGGTACAGGAAACTTACGGCAAGAGTGGAAGGAAAATAAGAGAGGGACCTAAAGGAGAAGGACCCCCCCCCAAGTAAAGGCAGGTGCAGGTATGAGAGCGTGTGCGTGCGACCTACTGACGTAAATCGATGTAATAGAAACTAAAAGTCGGTATACCGTAGATTGACATACCGGTAGGGTCCGCGCAGCAAATAAATAGGTAATTTCCTCGTCGCGCAGCAAAAAGGAATTTAAAAAAACTGGCCATGGCAGTGGATGATTCTCAGGAGGAGCAACGGCACGTGCTCAGGGACCTCCTACAGGAATGGATGACTTCTACGACGGTGCGGGGGGGATGCCTAGTGCCTGGCAGTCCCTCAGGATTCAGCCCATTTACAAGAAGGGCGACCCCTTTGACCTCAGTAATTATAGGACCATTGCCATCATTAATGATTGGGCGCGCTTGCACGGCCACGCCCTTCCAGTGCAGTTCGGATTTCAACGGCGCCGAAGCACGCTTCAGGCCGCTTTCCTCCTCGGGCATGCCGTTCATCATTGCCCCTTCTATCTTTGGCCTTGACTCCGGAGGCCTTTTTCCCACCTTACCACTCCACTTCAGTTACCGAGAATGCTGAACTGTTAGGCTCCTAGGCATCAGATTTTGGACTTTTGACACCGTTTTCACACAAACACAGAGGTACCGTAAATACAGGTGAGTGTCGTAAGGGACAGCGTTAGATTCTATACTGACTTTGAGCTTAGTCCTTCCCTACCAGCCTCACGCGGCCAAGCATTCAGCGGTGCCCAGCGGGCCTGCACCGTTGCAACCATAGTACCATACCGTAGATTGACTTCGACTTCGCTCAAAATTAATTAATCATTGGCCTGCGCGGACATGCTGCGCGCTAATAACAATTTAGAATCTAACGCTGTCGCTTACGACACTCACCTGTGTTGTATTAGCTGCGCGGCGTTAGATTAATTTGACTTCAAAAGCTCGTCGCTGCGAATACCGTCAAGGCCCGCCGCGGTGTGCATGTGCATGCGGGAGGAAGCTCTTTCGAAGCAGGAGGCAAGCTGTTCAGCTGACATGCTGAGATCCCCTGGCTGAGCATTCCCATGGGGCTGATGTGGCGGTGGCGCTGCAGGACAAGTGGGTGTAGTGGCGGCAAACTGTTGCTGCAGGTGTGCCTCCCACATTCCCACCTCAGGTCAGTTGATGTGTACCGTCATTGCCTACAGACCTACTGGCCCCTGCCATTCACTCCCGAAATCTAGATGGTCACAAAATTCTGATGTGGTGCGTGAATTATCTGACCAGGATCAGCATGACTGGGTACTAGTACTGAGACACATACTGGTAGGCTTGGTAGCGAATTCTTGGGCGGGGCCCAGAGGTGTAACGTCACACACGGTACTGGTAGCGAATGAAAAAAACGTGCAGTGATTGTCATGCCAGCCTCTATCACAGTTACCGGGAAGTGTGAACAAAATACTGGTACATCATTTAGTGCTCCAGTGGAGCCGACTTGATGCATGACTAGCAAGACTACGGTCACCAGTCCTCTCGGAGAAGAGAGGAGCATGAACCATGGCACTTGATGATTTGAATAGGGAATTCCTGTGATCCTGAATGAGACAACTAAGTAGAAGACCCTTTAGAATTTTGGCCAGACGCTTATGCTGTTCTGTAGGCCTGTCCCCTTGGTCCTGACATTCACTCGGTCCTGTCCCATCTCACACGTTGCCACCCAAAGAAGGGTTTCACACATTTTGTATACTAAAATCCAGAAAAGTCAAAATCTTTCCGCTACGTTGGGTTTCACACATTTTGTATACTCAAAATCCAGAAATTCAAAATTTCCGCTACGATTATCTCTGCGTAAGCTGCACAGCAGCTGGATTTCGCTCTTGATTCACTTCTTCTTTCACCGGGGTGGGAGGTTCTCAGGAGCTTCTGATGTTCAGCGCTCGCGCTCGTTTGACCAAGTCGTAATTTTTTACATTTCCACCAGTTCTGTTGATTCCCGAACTAGTTAGATGCAACTTTTATCACTGTTGGGGTGCTTCCGCGGCAAATCTCGTCCGACAGGTATGAAGCCGAACACGGAGACAACGTTCCTTTCGTGCAATTGAAGAACCTGAAGCCTGTCTTCCCGCAGGTGAACCAACTTGCCTTCGAGATCCTCTACCGGCGTATGTTGAACTCCACGGTATTAGCGTCAACGCTGGGCCGGGCAGTCTTCAGACTGGGCAGTGCTCAGAAAAGCAGATTCATGTGCCCCCTACAGACGAGGCACCCTCCACGCTAGATGCTGCTGCAGCTGTCACTTTGCTCAATGACTCGCACGCTAGTCCTGCCGAGCTCAAAACGCGAGATCAGGCCCTTCGCGAGCGCCTCGATAATGCGACCAAGAGTGTGCAAGTGCAATCGAAACAAGTCACGTCGTTGCCTTCTAGCTCCAGCCCCGACAAGCTGTTTGACCCCGATGTGTCCCGCCTGAAAGACCAGCTCATCCAATGCTGCTGCGTACAACGTCCAGGTGTGAGCATCATGTCTTCATGCATCCATGCATGCATATTTGAGACCTGTCCATGATGGCTACTCGCATGCATGGTCGCCGGTTCCTTTACGCGAGGCCTCACCATGCATGCATCAAGAACAGCATCACTTAAAAGTTTTTTTTTATACGGAATAATATAATATAGAGATTTATGCGCCATCCTCCCCCCTCTCAGGTGCTGATGCGTTTGACCGAGTCTCCCAGCTCCTGGCCGACCTGCGCACATGGCTGTCCTCAGCCACCTCAGAGGACTCCGCCATCGTAATGCTGTACGGCTCGGGGGAGGCGCTTGCGCGCAGTGAGCACATGGCACGCTCAGCAGGGCAGGTCAAGTTCTGGCCTGCACCTGCAGTGCACGCCTTGGTCGCGCTCATGCAGACTTACAGCGCCCTGATGGAGCGGTGTCCTGCTGACCACCCTCTGCCGACACCAGCTCACGGTCAGGGCCGGGGCCAGGCCCCGGCGGGGTCCTCCAGCATCGCCACCAGGTCATTGAGCGAGACGCTGGCGCAGATGCTGATGCGGCCTGACCTGGTGGAGCTCCTCGTGGAGGTGCTGCAGCTGGTGCACTTTGATGAGAGCTATGCGGCGGGCTGCGAGAAGGGTGTCGCTGCGGGCACAGCCATGAGCTTGTGGGGCTTCATGCGGGACCTGGTCCGCTTTGCTGGCGTGCACTCCGGGGTGGTCGAAGAGAAAAGTGAGTCAATGTTTGTGTTGGGTGCTGCAGCTAAAATCCAGCCTACATCCAGCAGATTTCCCCCTCGGGCCACCAGCTGTAGGCCGGTCCAGGTTTGGTCCCAATCACACCTGTGGTGGCAGCCCGTCAGCCCCAAGAAAGTGGTATTGTCTGCACAAAAATCAACACTGACTTACGCTGAGCCACTCCTTGTGTTTGGATGATGGCATGTAGCACATCCCTTTTCGATACCATCCTCTGCTCAACCACCCGCCTCCCAATGTGGCTCGACGCTGAGTCTCCTACTTTCACCATGCCTGGAGCTCACACACATGTCTCTCTCTCAACTTGCAGATTTGGCTGGCTGCATGGAGCAGCTCGCCCGCCTGCTCTCCCCCAAGTCCGGAGTCATCCCGCGCCTGCTCGTCCAGCCACCTACCGGTGACACCCTCGCCGTGCAACTCGCCGTGCTACAGACGCTGCAGCAGCTGTTCGATGCCCCGCAAGCGCTTGTCCAACAGCTGTTCCGAGCAGACCCCGCCGCAGGCAGCAGCCCCGGCAGCATTCCCGAGCTGCAGGCGGCCAGCGGCAGCGGTGTGACGCCGCCCCTCCCGTCTGACCCCGCCAGCTTTTACGCATCCTACCACCTGCAGGAGGCAGCTCGCTGTTACCATGCCGCGGAAGGGGATGCTGCCTCTGCCGCTGCGGAGCTGTCCATGCTGCACCTGCTGCTGATGCGCTCCTTGGTCCTGAGCAACTCGCCTGTGCTGCTGTCTTCCGTCAACCGCGCGGGCGCCGTTGACTTTCTGCTTGGAGAGATAGCCCTGCAGTTTGATGCGGCGGGAGCCACCGCTGCCAGCATGGACGATGAGCGAGGAGCTGCTGATGACGACAGCAGCGAGGGCAGCGGGGACACCAGGAACGACGTGCAGTCTGCCCCATCCTTGCCTGCTGTCCCTGCTATGAGGCAGGCCGGACCAGACAAGCCCTTCACTGGAAACTTCGAGTTCAGCTATGACCTCAATGAGGATCTGGAGCGTATCATGGAGCTGGAGGACCAGCTGGGTGAGAGGGGGTCGGTGTAATGATTAGGGGCAGCTGTGGAAGGGAGGATAGATGGATGGGATTCGGGATTAAACAGATGACGGGGGGGCTGGGAATCCTGAAAGGATGGGAGCAGTGTTGAAAGGGGTAGGATTCAATTCAAGGCAAAGCACCTTTCAGGCTGGATGATGCTTTGCCTTGACGCCCTGTCCTGCCCTCCCTCCTATTGATACCCTGTCTATTTTATGCTTTGCTTATGATGAGCTTTAAGCTTTAACGGCCTTACCTGTCAGTAATACTGGTGGTAGGGATACGTATTTTGCGCTTCACGAGGGTGGTAACTGATGCCGCCACACAATGATGACCCCCCGTGGAGGCTGGGACTCAAATCTTTGCCTGATCAGATATGTTTCCACCTTTGCTGCTGCCAGGATCTACCATACCTCTGAATGGCTTTGAGTATGATGACGAGGGCCGGCAGATGCTTGAGCGCAATGCGCTGATGGCGCAGAGGCAGCTGCAGCTAGCTGCGGCTGAGGAGGCGGCGGTGACAGCAGAGCGGGCCTCCAGCAACGCCGAGGAGGCCGTCGGTGAGGGCGCAGTGCAGCCCTTGGCAGAGCAGCTCCCGTCCTTTAGCCGGCGTGCGTATGCGTCCGATGGTGGAAGCCGGCCGCTGATCCCCAAGCTATCCTTCACCGCCATGTCCATGTCGGCAGTCAGCCGCACCGCCTCGGTCACATCTCCGTGCCCGTCAGCTGTGCACTCACAGCGGAACTCTGCCAAGGGCGCCCCTCCCCGGCCGTCGGCCTTCAGACCGCCCTTGAACCCGGAGACACCGAAGAACGCCAATGTAGCGCAGGACAGCGTGGAGCTTGCACCGCCTGTGCCTGCACCGCTGCCTCTGGACGGCTGTTACATCGACGAGGCGTCCTCCGCGCTGCTGCCATCCCAGGATGATGCTAAGCTGCGCGATTCTGCACCTGCCAGGTTCACCTCGGTCACCCCGGGCAGGGCCCTGCCTTCTCTCCCTCGGGACCTGCCGTTGATCCCGGCCCTGGATTTTTCGATTTTGGCCTCGTCCGGCAGCAACCGCGCGAGCGCTCGAGGCCCCGCGATGGGCGGCGGCGGGCAGAAGACCAACAGCAGCCGGCAGCAGACGTCGCAGCACACCGGTCGCAGCAGCAGCCAACGGCAGGCAGCCCAGAACACCGGGGTGCCTACAAGTAGCCGTGTCCCGGGCAGTGCCAGCCGGGGTGCGATGACCTCCGGCCGGGATCAGGTGGGCGGCGAAGGAGGGAGCGCAGCTTTCTACAAAGATAGACGTGACCCGGAGGATGCAACACTCACTGCCATATCTCCCGCACAGGCTGGGCGCGAAACATTGCCAGGCAGCAGCAGCTTGGATCTGCTCCCACTGCCCAGCGATGCAGCCGCCGCCGTCGGCCTGCCTCAGCAGGCCGCTTCCCAGCGCCTCCTCGTGACCGATGCCAGGATAAACGTCGCACTCCTCCGGTTGACCCTGGAGCTGCTCGTGACCTGCCAAGGTAGCCTCGAGCTGGCCTACTGGCTACAGTACCCGCTCGACCACGGCAAGCGGTACAACCTGGAGTACCTGCTGACCTGGCACCTGAGCGCGGGGCCGGGGTCGTCGGTGGTTCTGGAGCTGATGGCCAAGCTCCGGGAGGCAGGCGGGCAGGCCCGGCTACGCCCGGTTGGCGACCCCCTTGCTGACGGGGACGCGGTAGCGGCCGTCAGCAAGGTGGATGCCTCTGTCCGCTTGCTGCGACTGCTCAGCCGCAGTTTGTTTGACGAAGGCCGGTATTCGGAGCTCAAGTTCCAGGCGCGCGGGGCGTTTGGGAGCGTTTTCCGCGCCAAGATGAAGGAGGCCGGAGGACAGCAGCAGGTGTGGGCAAGGGGCGGAACTGCAGGTCATGCAGGGCAGTGTCCACTTCAATGCGCACCAGACCACCCTAGATAGTGCCAAAATTTGGGCCGAGGGGGGCTAAACACCCAAACCTGAACGAGCCCGCCTTTCTTTATCAATCAAGGATACCGGTAGGGTGGTACCGGTACGCCGATTATCGCATCCTCACCCTTTCTTTATTTATATGCTGACTATCGCATCCTCACCCTGCCTTCCTTTTATAAATGAATAAAACGCCAATCATCTCCTTCTCACCTGGTTTCTACCCTGCCTTCCCTTGACACAAGACATTATACCGGCACGCCAATAATCCTGACCCTTCATAAATGTGATGCTTATTATCGCATCCACACCAATTCCTCACCTTGCCTTTCTTTACTTAGATACAAAAAAAAGGCCAATCATCCCATCCTCACCCTGCCTTTTTTCAACAAATGAACACATAGATGAAATTTCATCTGTTTGGCCATAGCACTGGCCATCCTTTACTATAACCTTTCCCAAAGCTCTCTTATTCTGCGTCGCCCTTCCTTAATACTTCCAGCAGGTCATGATCAAAACAATTGAGCTGCCATCATCCAGCTACGACCGCTGCATCATGCCCGACATTTACGGGGAGGTGCACATCCTGGAGCAGTACAAGGGCTGCCGCGGTATCTGCCAGCTCATTGACTACGGGCTTGCCCCCGAGGCGTACTGGATCGTCATGAAGCGGTACCGTTGCTCGCTGGCAGAGTGGCGGCAGAAGCAGACCACTGGGCCCACCAGCGCGGCTGCGGCAGCGTTGCTCATCTCCATCCTTTTGCAGGTGGGTTGCTGAGGCTGCTGCTTTCCATCAGGCAATCGTGCCTGATTTACATCGCAGGGGGGGGGGGGCAGGTTTGCCACCAATGAAATATCGCGCTGAATATCCCGTCACTTGTCCAGTACCCATCCCCGCACTGCCCAACGGCCTGTGTATTTAGCAAACTTCGGCTACAGTTCAGCTACAGCACGGCCGTGGGGTCATGGTGCGACACGCCCTGCTGCTTGGGCCGCCGCGCGTAGGCCAGTCAATGTTAGGCCCCCAGTGGCCCAGTGGTGGCCGCCTGGCGGCCCCCCAAAGACGGTTTACACTAAATGCGGAGTACACTTAATGAAACACTGACGTCAATCTTTTCAGGTAGTCAGGACAAAGCCCGGCAGACCCTGAACCCTACACCCTGTACCTGCCGTTAGTACAAGCCCCTCAGATTATGCTAATCCTTCAGACTTAAACCGAACATTCTCAATCCTACACCCTGAACCTGCAGATATTGGAGGCCCTTCAGATCTCGGCAGATCTAAACCTTACTCACTTAACCCTGGACCCTAAACCTGCAGGTAGTGGAGGCCCTTCAGATCTCGGCAGATCTAAACCTTACGCACTTAACCCTGAACCCTAAACCTGCAGGTAGTGGGGGCCCTTCAGATCCTCGCTCGTGACTCTGTCGTGCACTTTGACCTCAAGTGCTCCAACGTGCTCATCGACCCTCTGCCGGGCATCAAGGACTCTGAGCTCTGGAACCCCCTGGCAACCAGCCCGGCACCAAGCGTGGCCCCATTCGAGATCGTGCTGGCGGACTTTGGCGAGGCGCGGTCCTACCGCAGCGCCGAGGAGGCCTTCACGGTGCGGAACCGAGGGACCGAGGTTTACAAGAGCCCCGAGATGCTGATGCTGAACAACGCCGACGCCTCCGGGGTTGGGCCCGGCAGCTGGACGACGGCAGGCGCTCTGCCCAGTGCTGGCAGCAGCCAGCTGCCGGCCGTCGGCACTGCCGCTGCCGCAGCAAAGGCAGCGCTGCAGGGCGCGGGCCTGGCCAGCGACGTGTGGTCGCTTGGCTGCCTCGCGTACGAGCTGTTCAGCGGTGCTGTGCTGTTCGGAGGCGACTACGCATCCGTGACGCACCGCGTCGCGTTCGGGGGTCGCGGGAACCTGCTGCTCACGGTTCCAGAGCGCGCAGCGCTGGGAGACCGCGGCTCGGTCATTGACCTGGTAGAGTGGGTGTTGGCTCGCGACCCTGCCAAGAGGCCGTCGCTGGCGGCCATCGCAGCCCGTCTAGGGGAATTGCACCAGCAGCTGAGGACAGAGGTTGACGCCAGCGGCGTTCATAACTAGACTTGGACCCCGGCGGTAGGCCAGAACATAGCTGAATTTAGCTCAATGAAGCAGAATGTAGCCGAATGTAGCTCAAAGAGGCAACCATGAAGGGGCTGTCGTCTTGCTACATTCAGGACATGCCATGAGTGCAAGGCTAATGAGTCGACCTTGGGAGCCCAGTCGCCCACCCTTGTGACTTACCAGTAGTATTTTGTTACATATGTACATATCATTTTGCAAGACCGTCACCTTGTGCCTTTCCTGATCGAAATTCACAACGTGTGTATAACTGTTGCAGCACCGTCATTGGAATGACGGACAAACAAGGTTGGATGTGCCTCGTGTGATTTATGTGTTGGATTGCTTATGACCCCTTGATGTCCATTGTGAAGCCTTGATGACCTGTTTAAATGAAGGAGCTCTGTGGACAGTGCTGCGCTGATTACTGTCCTCACAGTAGCTGAATTACGTAGCTGACTTTCAGTCACCAAAATTTCAAGGCAAAGTCAGCTCCTTTTGTCTCAAGGGACCGTTACAACTTGCACGTTTTCTGAATTACGGCACAAAGGCACAGCACTGACTGTGACGCTGATTTTGACACACCTTTTATTTGTAACTTGTTGAGTGACAGTTGTCATCGAGCGCAAGGTCTGCCAACAAAATACTTCAAGACATGTATTTTTAAAATGCCATCAGATGTTAAGTACCGTATTTACACTCCAGCAAAGCATGACAATAGATGCAGAGGACAGGTAGTGCCTGTAAACCGGTACGAGCATGATATTAAGTAGGACAGCGAGCTAAAAGCCAGTGACCCCTATGGGAAAGCAACCAACACACGTGACGGGGGGAAATGGTCCTGTGGTACAACGCTGATGGCATCCATAGAAAGAAGAAAGAAATACTACTCCTCCGCCGAAGCAGGAGGCGTGAGACCGCTCGACCCACAGCAGTTCTATCCTACCAAGGATAGCCCCCTCACGACATTCTGCGGGGCACATTCAAAGAAGCGCCAGACTTTTCCCGTTTATACCTGGAACACGGTATGAAGTGAACCTTGGCAGGGTCCGAACCGCACACCTCAGGATTAGCTGCCTTTATCTCTGAGCCCACCGGGTATTATCTTACTGCAAGCGCTGACCCCCCAAGAGGGATTAAATCCCCCCCATAGAGAAGCCTTTGCCCACGGCCAAGACAAACCCGAGCCGAAACTCGGAAATGCATATAACATCCATACCCAGAGGTTGAGGGATCATACCCGCCACACGATCTTCTCTCTCCCCCCGACTAGAGCGCCGGGTTCCATGTTCCTGCCCCTTCACACAGGAGGATGGCATGGCTGCACCATGGCCCAGGCTGTGCATAATCACTGAAATTGAGCCTAGTCATTCCCTACCAGCCCCACGTGGCCGAGCGTATAGCAGAGCCCAGCGGCCGGGTATGCACTGTTCTAAACACGTGATGGGACCCTCCCACTGGGCAGAAATAGTCATGATTAAACGGCATGCCTCTCGACTACAGCTATTATTATACCAAGAACAGATTTCAGATTTCTGGATAGGCATTATAGGCTGCTTTACCTCAAATACAGGGCTTGCATACTTGCTTCAAGGTCAACCCACAGATTGATGGATACAACCCGCCACCCCATCTTCTCTCCCCCTGTCTAGATCACCATGTTCCTGTCGCCCTCACATAGAAGGGTGGCATGGCTGCACCATGGTCCTGGTGTGCATGGTTAGTTGCTGGAATTGAGCATAGGCATTCCCTACCAGCCCCACGCCGCCGAGCGTTTAGCGGAGCCTAGCAGGCAGGCACCGTTCTCAACTTGCTTCAAGAAATGGCAAAGAGCATATGCCAAGTGGCGTGTCAAGAAGTCCGGTTGAGTTTTATAAAGTAAGGGAACATGAAGTGGATATTGCAGACAAAATAGCGGATGCAGATGCAGAGACCCTGAGAGTACCTCTCTGCCAGAGGTTGGCTCCAATAACTATGTGGGGGCATGTGCGTTACAATGCCTAATTCTGCACCTGAGATCAGCAAACGGAATAGCAATGCGTGGGATGAGTTACAGCTGCAGCAATGGCGGGGTAACAAAGTGAGAGCGGCTGAGGGGTTGTGTGCAATGGCCCAGTGGGGCATGGGGATGTGTCAATGTAGTCAATGGCCTTACACCTCTGGGCCCTGCTCAAAAGGCTCGGCTGCGTGGGCACCCAACAGTGAAGTTGGGAGAAGGAAACTGAAGCGGGGGGCGGAGATCATGGGTGTGGCTGCAGGGTAAATCAAATGAGGTCTTGTGAATTCTTAAGGAAGAAACACAGACGGGGTGTGGAAGAGGTGACAAGGGAGCCCCAGAATGTTGCCTCTAGAGTTTGGCACAGGGTATGGCATGCTCGTGAAGGCAGGCCCAAGGCATGCATACAACTAAGGGTTCATGAGCGCATTGTAGGTGCGCACATCATGGTAGTAAGCATGGTAGCACAATCCGGCTGAACCTGTGTCGTATCGAGCCGTATCGTGACACTTTGGTAGTACAATCTGGCTGAACCTGTGGCATATTGCCGGTACCATGCCGCATCCTACTACCATGCATGGCACACATGTTAGTCTAGGGTCAGAGATTTGGCGAGCGAGGCCGGGTGGAGAGGGATACACCTACCCTGCATCCTACTGGCCGGATAGAGAATGCTGTGAACGGCAAGCATGTGAGTGCGAGTTGCCTTGGGAATGGTGCAGCACAGCAGCACGGTGGGCTTCGAGTTTCGACATGAAAGAAGGAGGAGGCTGAAGCCCACTCATGCATGCAATGATGATGTGGTGTTCATGAGCTGGCGCAGCAGTATGGAGGGGTAACATTACGAGGTTAATGAACTGCTTGTCTCCAGAAACCTGCTGCATCAGTTGGGCCATGAAAGCCATCGTTTCCCGGTCAAAAAGGAAGGCGACCTGGCTGGCTGGCTGGCTGCTCACTCAATAATCCAGTCCCTAGGCCTTAGCTGCCTGGGCTTAGTTGCCAATGTAGCTCCAGTTCTCTAGTGAGCTCATTGAGCCGGTCATTGATCGGCATCACCTTGAGGCATTAACACCGATAACGTGAAAGACGAAATGCGCCAAAACGCACCCAAAACGAGAGCGGGTGTCTGGATTCCTTAACCAACTTTCCTGCTAACATACTGCTGACGTGTGTGTATGTTGTCTGATTATTTCACATTCCATCCACTAGTGCATTACAAGCTCAAATCCAAGTAAAGGCTTGCATTATTTGGAAGTGTAAATAAAGGCGCTATGTTACGGACATCTGCGGTTTGCGTGAAGTTCTTGACGCCATGCCTTATGTTTGCTTGCCTTGGCGGAGGTGCATGTGGACGCATTTTGACCTTTCAGAAGTCGAGCGACCAGGTGAGCAATAATGCGGTTCTATACCACACAGGTCATTTCTACCTGCCCGTACTCAGTCGCATCTGTCAGACGATCCTTCCACCGCGATTCGCTGCATGTTTGATTTTCATGTGTCTCTGGTCTCTAGAGAGGGTTGCTTGGGATTCTAGGAAAGCACGGTGGACTCTCAGAACAATAAGCTGTTGATTGCAGAGTGCTGCTGATGACGAATTTACGCGGCTTTACGATGCGGGACTCATGACAAATGGTCGATGCATTATGGCTCGTTTATATGACAGCAGGTCACGAACTTGAAGTGTTGACATGCTTCCGAGTACTGATCAATGCTTCGCCCCATAGGAAATGAGCGTTGCGCCTGGAGCTTTGTACTACTCAGATGAAGGCTTCCCTATCGACGGCTTTATCTTCCCCTCTGATGATTATGGCGATTATGGCGACATCTCATCAGAGATCTCAACATACATTAGTGGAACCATTCATCGAAGCTATCGAGGCCCGGGCCTGCAGGACATCGTCACACCGCTGTCCAGCACCATGAGCTGGTAATGATAATATGTCATGCGCCACTGCTCCTGTTCCTGCCTGCACCCTCTGGCCATCCCATCCGCATGACCGCATGGACATGTCCATTGCCAAAAGTCTATCTGTCATATCGGTCCTGCCGTCCTGGCTTTGCCTCGCTTGAGATACTTGCGATTTTTCAAACAAAGCCTGTTCTATCTGGCCTAACCAGTGGCCCCTACTGGTAAAGGATTTCCCAGTAGCTCGACACCCTCAGAGTCATGCCCTCAATCCCTCATGCGGCGCGCAGCGATTCACAATGTCCTCTTGCAGCAAAATGAGTCCCACTTGGTCATGCAAGACTTGTCACAGCAGCAGGGGTCGTGGCCTGTCATCAGATCTCAGATCAGACCATGAGACAAGCCTGTCATCAGATTCTCTCAGCTCCGAAACCATAGATACTAGGTGACGATCGCGGGAGTGTTTTTATTTTGGCTCTCCCACGAGGTCTTGAACACCTTTGTTCCTCAAGTCGCCTCTCTTGACATCCTCCCACCCTGCACGCCTCAAGCAACGCTAACCCCATTATGCTACCCTTTGATGCTGATTCCCTCTCTTGCCCGTGGGCCTGCCCCTTTCCCACAGGGTGACCAAGTTTCTGGTCAACCTGATTGACCGCTCCTATTCTGACAGGAGCCATGCCTCGTCAGCGCAGCAGATGCAGCTCATCTTCATCTCTGAGGACCCAGATCCCCTGGACGCGCCGGATGAGGATATGTGGCAGCGGCAGGATGCTCGCAATGAGGGTACCCCCGACCTCCAGACAATGGGGGACGTAATTGTTATGGGCTTTGAGCGGCGCGCGGATATGTTGGACTTTGAGATGGAAGGCAAGTATGAGAGAGAGCAGCGGGAAGAGCTGGCCGCAAAGGATGCTGAAGACTCGGCCGCCACCAATCAGGCAGAGCCGCAATCACTGCTGTCGGCGACGTTCGCCGACGGAGTTCGGTCGGAGAGCTCGGTGACGGCGCTGGAAAGGCTGCGAGGGGGCAGCGATATTGGGGACAGCACCCTTGCTGTCCCACCGTGGGCCTCCGACTACTCATACACTGATGATGACAGCGAGAAGTTTCGTAGCGCCTTTGCGTTGGGTGAGATACAGCAATGATTGCTGAAATTACCAGGCCACTTTGGGGGGACCGCAGCGCAGTCGATGGGGTCTTAACCTTGACCACTCAGCCGACAGCCATTGTCCTTAACAGCAGGGCTTAGCACACCTGGCCTCCTCGGCCACAGGCCGTGCTGTGGCTGAATCGTGCTAAAATAAACGCGCCTTGGTCTTGTCACTGCCCAATTGGGAGGCTACCTCAATCCACGCCTCCTCGGCTTTCCTTATATTTCCACCCCTGCTTGCCAGTGCAAACTCTTCATTTTCACTCTGCAAGCATACCCTTGCTAACCTCTGCAAGCTTACCCCCGCTTGCCTGTGTGCTTACCCCCCCTTACCTCGTAGGTAGGCTACACGCCTACCCCCGCTAACCCCTGTAAGCTCACCCCTGCAAGCTTAACCCCGCTTATTCCTGCAAGCTCACCCCCGCTTACCTGTGTGCTTACCCCTGTTAACCTCTGCAAGCTCACCCCCGCTTACCTGTGTGCTTACCCCTGTTAACCTCTGCAAGCTCACCCCCGCTTACCTGTGTGCTTACCCCTGTTGACCTCTGCAAGCTCACCCCCGCTTACCTGTGTGCTTACCCCTGTTAACCTCAGCAAGCTCACCCCCGCTTACCTGTGTGCTTACCCCTGTTAACCTCTGCAAGCTCACCCCCGCTTACCTGTGTGCTTACCCCTGTTAACCTCCGCAAGCTCACCCCCGCTTACCTGTGTGCTTACCCCTGTTAACGTCTGCAAGCTCACCCCCGCTTACCTATGTGCTTACCCCTGTTAACCTCTGCAAGCTCACCCCCGCTTACCTGTGTGCTTACCCCTGTTAACCTCTGCAAGCTCACCCCCGCTTACCTGTGTGCTTACCCCTGTTAACCTCTGCAAGCTCACCCCCGCTTACCTGTGTGCTTACCCCTGTTAACCTCTGCAAGCTCACCCGCCCCCGCTTACCTGTGTGCTTACCCTTGTTAACCTCTGCAAGCTCACCCCCGCTTACCTGTGTGCTTACCCCTGTTAACCTCTGCAAGCTCACCCCCGCTTACCTGTGTGCTTACCCCCGCTGACCCCTGCAAGCTTACCCCCGCTTACCTGTGTGCTTACCCCCGCTTACCTCTTTCCCTAAGCTTATCACCGCTCCTACAAGGCTACACGCCTACCCCCGTTAACCTCCGCAAGCTCACCCCTGCTTGCCTGTGTGCTTACCCCTGCAAGCTTCACCCCGCTTATTCCTGCAAGCTTACCCCCGCTTGCCCCTGCAAGCTTACCCCCGCTTGCCCCAGCAAGCTCACTCCCGCTTGCCTATGTGCTTACCCCTGTGTGCTTACCCCCGCTTATCCCTGCAAGCTTACCCCCGCTTGCCCCTACAAGCTCACCCTGCTTGCCTGTGTGCTTACCCCTGTGTGCTTACCCCCGCTTGCCCCTACAAGCTCACCCCCGCTTATCCCTGCAAGCTTACCCCCGCTTGCTCCTACAAGCTCACCCTGCTTGCCTGTGCGTTTGTCATCAATTGCAGGCTTCTACGATGCCGCCAGTGACTTGCACGGACACTCGTCAGAACTCGGGGACGCCGTAGAGTCCCTACTCACTCGCCTGGACTCCATGAACCACGGGGGAGTGCTGACGTTCCACGGCGGCCTGTCAGACAACGCCTACAACGCCTCGCCCTTCTCCTCCCAAGACGGTTCTGAGCTGCCATATAAAGGCGATGCGGTGTTTATCCCCTGTGCCGGCATTGACGTGGGGCTGCGCCTCCTAGAGCTCTTCCACCTCTGCCTTGTGCTTTTTTTTTGTGCCGCGGCGATCTTTGCGGTGGGGAGTGTTTTGCGCGTCTATTGGCAGCAACAGGACCATGTGATCCTCCCCGTCATGTTCAATCAGGACGGCCGGATGGTAAGGGGCCACGCGTGGGTGCGAAGGGCCGATCTGAAGCCGGAGGACTTGGAGGAGGACAACGTCGTGCACTTTCATGACATTAACTATGATGTGCATAGCTTCAGGGACATGGGCCCCGGATCTGCATGCGACAAGAAAGGCATGGCGGAGTAGGTAGTTGATTCTGATGCCTTTGCCGCCGCCTTTGAGAAGAGACAGAAGCTCTGAAAGGGGGTGGCGACGACGGGGCGGATATTGAGCTGTACCCTTGTTTGCCTGCATGATGGCAGGACTGTAAACGACTCCCGAAAATCTGGCCTCTGGAGCAGTGCACTGATTCTATGCAGACAATCTGCCTGAATTGAATGCATATCCTGCGACCCTAATAAAGTCAAAGAGGGGCTGGACTTTTTTTCCTCTGTGTGTTTGAAGAATTCATATAGGTTTATCCGCGAAGTCTAACGGTAACAAGCGGTAGCGTTTATAGATGGCTGGCCTGCTACTACTGTACATCAATTTGTGTCTCAATTACTACCGATTATTGTCAACCGGTGACGCGGGCATTGATTTCGTAATTTATGAACCTGGCAACGGCATTATTCTGTAATCTAATTACTTCTTGTGCACTTCGTGTTAAGGAGTGCTACATTGAGGAGGTGACGAACTATGCAGTACTTTCTCAAGCCAGGGCAAAGAATGCATTGATTTGTCCTTCCCCCCCTCCCTAATGACACGAGGGCGGCTTCGATCTGATCTTTGACAGGTGACTAACTAAGCGGTACTTTCACGCTGCTACGCTTCCTTTGTTGGGTTCCTCTCATTGGTGAGCTCGTGCGGCTACTGGCTAGTTTATTTCGGTAGTCCCTCTCCTTCATTTGTAAGAAGTGATGAACGCCACTGGGGCTGTTTGAGGGGGGTCACTTCGCAGCCCCGGCTGCCTGGCACCTGTCCCATACTTCTAACTCCTAAGCATCCAATCTGGTGCTCCGCTGGACTCTGTGAACGAAAGTTGCAAGAAAAGCAGCCCCCCTCCGGCCATTATGGCTGACAGCCAGATCATAGCTCCTTGACCTACCTACAAGATTCAGGTTCATCCGGGGTCCTTGCTTATGCCCATCCAGCACAAATCACACTTTTATATGCAGCCCAGCTGCTGAACTTGTGTTCTGAGTTCTGACGCTTGTTCTTCTAAAATAAGTCCCAGACCCACCGGAAGATCATCATCCGGTCACTTGTCCCAAACAGAGGACAGACCGACAGACACACGCGTTGAGCCTCAAATGAATGGAGGTGCGGTCAATTGTTACACATCCCACCCCAGCTAAGGCTCATGCAAGGAGATGCCGGGCTCCTTTCCAATCCCCTTGGCTTGGCGCGCCCAAGACGGCCAGCAGGTTGCTGGTGGCGCACACAGCCTGGCCATGCAAGAGGGGGGAGGAGATGGGAGGGTAGAAAGGGGGGCGGGGGTGAGAGAGAGGAGGATTGGGAAGAAAGGGCAGAAGGGGTGGGAGTGAGGGGGTGACAGATGGAAGGGAAGGACGAATGGTGGGACTCATGGGAGTGAGGGAGTGAGAGAAGGAAGGTAGGGCATATGAGGTGAGAGTGAGGGGGCGAAAGAGGGAAACCTGGCCCTGCAAATGGGAGGGGGAGACAAGGGGGGGGTGTATGTACTAGCTAGGGTGCACACGTACGAGAAGGGGTCGGAATTAGGAGCGACCATAATGGTGAGATGATGAGGAGACAACATACATGGTCGGGGCATGGCTCAGGGTCCACTTGGGATGGGGTGCATCAATCAGGGATCCCTTGCTTGGGGTTCGTCTGTCACCCTTGCGGCCAGTCACGTGGGTTTACTAGGGTCTGGGGTTTGGGGTAAGTGTAACCAGTCGGTGTAGACACCACATGGGTTTATGGTCTGGGGTTTGGGGTAAGTGTAACCAGTCGGTGCAGGCGCCACGTGGGTTTAGGGTTTGGGGTTTGGGGTAAGTGTAACCAGTCGGTGCATGCGCCACGTGGGCCTCTACCCAGTTGCAACACCAGCCGTGTCGCAGCCTGGCGGTGCATGCGCCGCGTGGTTTTAAGGTTTGAAGTAAGTGTAACCCAGCCAGTGCAGGCGCCACGTGGGTTTAGGGCTTATGGTTTAGAGTTGAAAAACCGGATGTTGTGCCTCTCACCCTGGCAGCCAGGCGGTGCATGCCCATGGCCATTGCGGCCCTGGGCGCAACGTCGGCGCTGCCGGCCAACAGGTCCCTCGCGGCCGCCAGAAGGTGGAGGCTGCAGGCTGAGGCACGGCGCCCGCTAGGCAGGCCACATCGTCTAGGTCCACCACGCTCGTGTCTGCCGGCACCTCGACCTCATCGCCTAAAGAGGGTTATGATGCAGGGTGTAGGGTTAAGGATTTAGGGTTCAGGGTTCAGGGTTCAAGATTGATGGTTGATGGTTTAGGGTTCAGGGTGTAGGGTTCAGGATTTATGGTTAAGGGTGTAGGGTTCAGTGTTTAGGGTTTAGGGTAGCAGTGTTGACTCGTAGTGCGCGGCTTCCACTGGTTCAGTTGTGGAGGTAAACCCAGTGACCGATCTGAAGCCAAAGGCCATAGCCTCAAGCTCATCAAGACCCATCACACTCGCGTTTGCATGCACCTCCACCTCGCCGCATGGAAGGCAGCAGCGGCGGAGCTGGACTCGTGTTGGAGTTCTCTCGACCGCACCTGACACATGAGGTGGGGCACGCTACACCACACACCCGTCTGCATGCAACTCCACTTCGCCGCATGCAAGTCAGCTGCAGGAGGGCATCCTAGATTATGTGTGAGGGTTTATGGTTTAGGGTTTAGGGTTTAGGGTTTGGGGTCAAGGGTTTGAAGGGTATGGGGTTTAGGGTTCGTGGTTGAGGGTTTGGGGGTTCAGGGTTTTTGGGGTATGGGGTTTAGGGTTTTGGGTTTGGGGTTAAAGTAGCGGGGGAGCATCCTAGTTTAGTGTGACCTCGACCGCGCGAAAAGCAGAACGGCACGCTGCACCACGCTCGCGTCTGCATGCACCTCCACCTCACCGCCTGACAGACGGCAACAGTTAAGAGTCATTCTTATTCTTCTCCCCCCTTCCCCCTCAAGAGAAGTGGGGAGTTATTTCCCCCGCCCCCCCCCCCCTCCCTTCTACTCAAGGGCGTGCGCACAAATGGAGGTGGCGATGCTGCTCCTCCTCTTCTGTGTGCCCCACACTCTGACAGTGCGATCCCCACACTGTGGCAGCGTGACCCCACACTGTGCCGGTGCAACCCCCACATTTTGACAGTGAGCCCCCCACACAATCCTGCCGCCGCTGCAGAAGCACATTGCTAAAAACAAAACGCCCCACCTTGTCCCGGCCGCTGCCCCAACTCGGGGCTTCAATCCATGATTTAGGGCTTCGGTTTTAGGGTTTAGGTTATAGGGTTTAGACCTTCCCCTTTCACCGCCTAGTCAAGGGTTTAGGGTTTAGGTTCTATCCCTTCGCCCTTTCCACCTCCTCCCCTCCCCGCCCCCACCTTCGCCAGTTCTACGCCCCCCTCCGCCTCCGCCCCCACCTTCGCCCTTCCCGCCGCTGGCGTTACTGGCGTGCAGCATGAGCCTTCTGACGAGCGGCGCGTAGCTGCGCAGCATGCCGGGGTTGAGGTCCAGTAGCGCCGCCAGCTGGCAGGCAGCCACCAAGGTCACGGGGGGGGACGCACTGCCCCAGTCCAGCACCGACAGCCCAGTAGAGCCCAGGCTGCACGGCCCCAGGACAGCCAGGGGCAGCATATGGAGCGTCGTCGAACTTTACCCCTATTTGCCCCCTATGTGACTAAGTCCATGGTTTGAGTTGCACGTGTCATGTTTACAGTTTTGTAGAGAGGGCCTTTGGGTAGTTTAGGCCTTATGGCTGCTGGTGTGCGAGTTGTGTCTTTGTGGGGGGGGGGCCATGCATGCGGGTACTCCTTTGCCCTTTGCCCTCTTAGTGTCCAGCTGGAATAGCTGAATTTCTTCCCCTACCAGCCCCACGTGGCCGAGCGCTAAGCAGGGCCCAACGGGTATGCACCGTCCTTACCTCTTAGTGTCCATGTAGCTCCTTCTCTGGCTTCTTGTCAGCTTTTGCATGTTGGTGTCGTTTTTCCGGCTTTGGCGGTAGCGTTAGCAGCTGCTGTCCGGTGGGTGTCAGGTGGTCGAGTACTTTAGCTAGAGGGGTGTCGAGGTGGGATATTAGTTTTTATAGGCCTTCATCAAACCGTGTGAGTGCTTTTTGGTCGTGTGCCTATCATGTTCCTGCTCGCCTTTTCTCAGTTGTCGACGAGGGCCCCATGCGCACCCGGGCTGTTTTTTGTGTTAGCGTCTCAGGTTGGGCGACCGGCCTCACACCTTCTGAAGTTCCAGCAAAAGTAGGACACCACACCTGTGTCGCGACAGGTTTTTGTGATCTTATTCTTGAAAACGAAATCCTAGCTTTTGGCGCAAAATTGTGGCAAATTAGTTTGCAGCCAGGCTACCTTTGGAAGATGTTAGACTGAGCCCTAGGTGCCCGTGAACCATTTCAACCAGCATACCATCTCATCGCAATTTTCTCCCTCGAACATGGACGGAGTCAATATTTGTGAGCACGATACCTTTGTGTGCATGACAGTACGAATAATGATATTTCGCAAGGCACCTTTCTGCCTGGTGGAGGAATAATGTTGCATCCAGGTTTCCACTGTCGAAGAAATGTGGGTATAGTGATGGGGACAGCCACGTCCTTTTTCCCCTCTCATTACCATTCCATAAGAGTGTAACGGGGTACCAAATCGTAGCTGCTAAACGTGCAGTGAATCTCTAACTCTTCTACCTTATCACGTACTAGCTTGAGACGCGAAATACGAGAGACGAAAAATCATAAAAACTAAAAAGTCGCTAGCTACGACAACCAAACATTTTTTTGTCCATTCAGATTTCGCAGCGTCCTATTCAGTCAAAATTACATGCCGTATTCTAAAAACCTGGGATCCAATACATAGGCCTTAGTTTGCCCTAAGAAGGCCAGCACCCACCCACCCAAACTTTGCCTCCCTAAAATTACCCCCATAGGCCAAAAACATTTTCATTGAGACCAGATTTGGAAAGTTCTCAAGCTCAGCAAAAGGTCAAAATTTCTTACTTTCGCCCCCCCCTCCTGTAAATCCAGGTTTTATTTACTGATGCTACCATCTCACGTTATCACAGCGGTACCCGGTAGCGTCAATTATTTCATTCAAGAAAAGGGAAATCACCACTCGCCATCTCCTCAACGGAATGCGTTTGCTTGCTGCCTCCAATCGGGCAGTTCCAAGCAAGCCGCAAACCCGGAGTGGTTGACACAAATTTACCTCCTCTGCATGTAAGGAGCATACTTACCCGGTGCAGGCAAAAGCAGATACAGGAGATGCAAAAGCAGAAGCATGAGACTCAAAAGCAGACGTAGGAGACGCAAAAGCAGATGCAGGAGATGCAAAAGCAGACGCATGTGTGGGTGTGGTTGCCGGTGCGGGCTGCATGATTGACGTCTTCATGCCTTAAGCTGTCAATCATGCGGCCCGCACCCGCAACCACACCCACACATGCGTCTCCTGCGTATGCTTTTGCATCTCCTGCATATGCATTTGCATCTCCTGCATCTGCATTTGCGTCTCCTGCTTCTGCTTTTGCATATCCTGCGTCTGCTTTTGCGTCTCCTGCGTCTGCTTTTGCGTCTCCTGCGTCTGCTCCAAGACTTCCCGGAGCCTGGTTCCCAGAACCATGTTCTCAACTGTGAGCCTCCGAATATGTCCTCCTGCGCTGTGAACTTCCGCCACCGCCCTGATGAAATCTTCTGTCGCTGCGGTCATGTCCCGGATGTTATTTAATCTGGCTAACTGATTGAGTCGTCACATCGTTGACGGCTGACCGTCCTACTTACGCCTTGCCATATGTTGACCCGCACGTTGGAGTGTTAAAAACAATTCCGGCTGCACATGGAAGGTTTGGGAGGTAAGGTGTTGAACCATGCCATGCAGAAAACTACGTCTTCATGAAGTCATATATGGCCAACACTTCTCGTGCATGACTCATGTGCTCCAGAGCCGTAGCGCTAATGTACCCTCATGCTCATGCATGTTTGCTCATGCACAAGGTAAACATGTTCATAGTTTTCAAGTACCGTAGGTGTCCAAGCTATATAGGTCATGCTAATGCGTCGTACATACAGCCATAGCTCTACGAGAGGCAAGGCACCATCTACCGGTAGTGGTCATGCATGTCCCATGCATTACTGCTAGAAGCCTGTTAGCCTGCCTCTAGCACCCTTAAATTTCTCGGTTGTTTCAGCAAACAATAACACTCACGATAACCAGGCTCAGCTCGGGGTTTAGGTCTGGAAGGGAAGCAGCATCGCCGAGCTGCCGTGGCGAATATGTGATGTTAAGTTTAGTCTCTGGGACCTTACTACCTTAGGGCGCAATTCTGTATGGTCGAAGTCTATCCTGCCTTGGAAGGATCTGAAATCTCCGCCCTGTGAGAAGGGGTGGAGGGCATTTAGCGCGAGGGAGGGAGGGCATGTACCGAGTCTCTGTCACACCCCGGTGGGCTTCAGCTTTTGAGCTCAAAGGTATCTTCATCTTCGGATTCGGCGCCTCGGACATATCAGCAATAAGGCTACATAAGAGCAAACATTTGGCAAATTTGCCGAATTCACGTAGATTTCCTTCAAGACATGCAGCCTGAGAGCGAGCCAGGGACAAACTATTCACCATTCGGCTGCGCATCGAGCTTTGTCAAGGGAGGACGATGACGAGGGGAAGCTGGATGCGGCAGATGAATATTGAGCAGCCTTAAGCATTTGCTGGAGCTTAGAGTCGATAGGTGGAGGGTTTTGACTGCTGTATACTTCAAGATAGAGATAGAAAGAAAGCCCACCAGGCTACTAGGATTCGGGGAAGAATACAGCAGAGATTCTCTGGAATAAATTGTGCGAAGAAGGTGTGGGTCCTCCCCACACTCCATGTTACTTAAAACACCCTCAGATAGAAACGAAATCGAGGGGGGTCATCGAGGACAGGCATGAGGCTAGCATGGAAATGAGAAAGTCGTTTTCAAGGGTGCGTCCGATGTTGACGAGTGTGTAAGCTGTGTGCACTGACATGAAATGCAATTCACACAGAATAGGAGGAGTGTCACGGTATAATGCAGTAAACGTGACAGAACCGTATTTACCGCTGACGCGGCTTCGGAGACTCCGCAGCTTCTCTGCGGAGTCCCCAAATCTAGGTTAGGAGACCAGCTTCCCACTTTCGGGAAGGTCTGAGGCAGGATTTCCCGTACATTAGTAAATAGGGCTTGCCGGGACATTTGAATCCCGGCTTGCACGCTTGACTCTTACTTCGTCCCTTTTAAGGGGACAGGCCTCTAATTGTAATCAGCACCGGCTATCATCTTAAGATATACCCAGTGGATACCAATAACGCCAGTACCACGGTGACGTCAAGCCCAGTTCAGCCTCAGAGCCGACATAGCAACCTAGATATCCTCAGCAAGAAGCCCAGCCCGTCCTACGACTCCTTCTGCAGTCTACGGCTACGTCTTCCCCCGCTTCACGCGGTAAGTGACTCAGCGACCCAACAGACTGGCCATCTGAAAGGCCAGCAGTTTAGCTTCACAAGAGATCACTCCGTGTCTGTCACCTAGAAGTTCCAGCCACAGCTTAACGCGCTGCGCATCCGCGGCCAGTGTGTAGTCACTGAGTCCGCCCGTAGGCGTCCGCCACTATGTGGGGAAGAAGTCCGCCACGGACCTGAAGCAAACATCACGAGTCAAGTAGTAGGGACGGTACCCACGAGTCAGGGGCGCCCAGGCAGGCCGAACCAGTGAGGAGCTTCCACTAGGGCTGTCTTTCTACCAGTACGTTGTACAGTTTCCCCTTTACAGCCCTTATATCTCAGTAGTGAAGTACAAGGAGCCTTTGTGTGCGATGATGTACCGTAGTTGTAAGTAGAGGGCGCCTCTCTAAGGGCGCCTTAGAGAGGAGGCGCCCTGGCCGGCATTTACCATTCTATCACGGTTACTGCTTTATGGTGCGACAGGAGTGCATGGAGCACAACGGTGGTGCGGGCACATGCACATGTATGGTGTACATGGTGACAGATTTGCATTCCTAGTATTCCACCCGACCACGGCACCCTCATGCACTGCTGGCGGTTTCACGGCTGCTCGCAGTAGCACAAGCATATCGCAGGCCCCGGTTTGGGGGCCACCACCCACAAACGCGTGAACAAGTGTAGCCGTTCCCAGCGGACATTGTGCAACAGCCGATACGGATGTCTCTGCCATGCACACCTGCTTGCACCAAGTGAACCAAACACTGATGTGCCCAATCGGACCGCCATCAATATCCGCTATCCCCATCAGGTAACGGTGACAACATCACTGATTGGGAGGGTCCAGATGATCCCCGGTAATGCTCCTCCATCGAGCGCCCACGGGCATCTTGAGCGGTACTTGGGGCGGGCACGCGCAAGGGCATGCGATGGGGCCAGGCAACAGTGGGCGTCAACTGCAAAATGCTATATACTGGTAGGGGATGGGAACAGGTGATGGGCATGAATGGCCCCCAAGCCAGAGTCGTGCACAATGCATGCGGACAGCACCAACCTAGCAGAAGTCTCAAGGAACGGTATGTTGCAAGGCATAGATGTGTAACGTCATTGACCTGTTTCACACGAAATGTAAAGTTCCATCCAAGAGTTGTGCGCATGTAGCTCAATGACATTGCACCTCTGGGCCATGCTCAAAATAGGCTCGGCCGCGTGGGCGCCCAACTAATCGGTCGGGGAAACTAAATGTAAGAGGAAAGCAGCAGAGAAAGAGACAAAAGGGGGGGGGAATCCTTAAGAAGACAATAATACAAACTAAGCATTTAGCCATCTACTATGCCTACCACGTCCTCAACAAAAGCCATGGCAACTAGGTTGCACGGTAACAGATATACCTATACGGTATATGTGAGATATACCGTATAGGTATATGGAAAAAAACATATACCTATATGGTATATCTCACATATACCTATATGGTATATGTTTGCTTGACTGGAAAGACCCACAGGCCCACTGCCCCAGCTTGTAAAAGGATGCTTGCAGCTCCTCATGTGCACTAGCCCTGGGGGAATGAATGGTACCAGAACCCCTGAAGGTCCATGTGTTGCCAGGATATGGACCAGATAGAGCTAGGCTGAATTGAACGTGGCAAAGCTACTAGCTGGCAGCTCGGCAGGGCTGCAACGCATGATAGATGAACTGCATGAATATGCACTCAGCTACTAAAGAGCTCCAGGTCAACTTCAGCTAGACATGAGAGATCTTGGAGTTCGGCAGCCCCTTAGCAGCGCAGCGCTGGCAACCAGCCCACATCTGCATGTACCGCCCTGATAGGACAGTGCTAAAGGGTGTCCAAGAATTTAAGAGCTTATGCATCATTCAGCACGAGGGCGGTAGCATGAGGAAGGCCAAGTAGAGCATAGAGTTGCCTGGCTGCAGCGTGTCAGACGTATGGCTAGTATGGCAGCCAAGGTGCGTCTGAGGCATCATTTGCCTACTCGCATAATTGCATCCGGCTGGCGGCCACATAAGCTGCGCCTACAGCCAACTACGGTGATGTGGTGTGGGCCACCGGTACCACCAACTGCAACACTACCTCCACAACAAGCTGCAGTCCAGCTTTCTACAGCACCTGCTCCAGGCAACGGGGCTCCCAGCGTCCGCCGCCAGTTGGGGAGTCGTGAGGGAGCTACAGATCCAACCGTTACAACGAGGTTGGTGGCGCCATGTGCTTCGCTTCTACAATGCAGCGGTAACACCGGCAGCACAGGAAGACAGCCCATTCATGGCAACAGCCATGGCGGCTGATGTGCAGCTCGCGCTCAGTCAGACCACTGAAGGACGCAATTGGTGCAGTGAACTGCTAGGTGCCTTAGAGGAGCTAGAGTGGGGAGTAGCCGTCACCAAAGTGCGTCAGGCAGCGGCTGACCTACAACTTTTCCCCGTCTCTAAGGTGCTAGCGCTAGTGGACGCTGCCTATGAGCGGGCACAGTCGGAGGTCGTCGGCCGGGGAGACCCTAGGAACCCCGCCACCGAACACAGGTCTGCGGCCGCCTACCACGCCTGGTTTCAGCCTGCAACCGCCAGGAGCCGCAATAGCCAAAGGGCGTGTGCTCGTGTTTGCACTAACTTGAGGCTGCGACTGTGAGCGGTCAGCACAGCTGATGGTAGAGGACGGCGCAGCGATCAGCAGCGTGACACACGCTACTGCCAACAGTGATGGGCCGAGGGACACGGCCAACATGTGGAGGATGCGCATGTGTGCTTTCTGTGCCCTAGCGTGAAGGATAGGCTGAGGGCGAGAGGTTGGGCAGGCCCCCCGATGGGCGCCACAGATTTCAGCAGTTGTACCAGGGCAGGCCGCAGGCGTGGGCGGGAGGCTCTGGCTTTTGTTGAGGACGTGGTATACTATGTTAAGGGACAGTTTTTTGTCTTTGTTTTCCTCCTTGGGGACTGGCTCTTTTTGTCTCTCTAATGTTTTCAGGGGCGGGCACCTTCGGTCCGCCTTTCCGTTTTCTGTAAGGGGGGGGGTCTTTGTCTTTAATGCTCCTCTCTGTCTTTCCTCTTGCGTTTAGTTCCTTTCCTCTTTCCTACCCTCGAGACAGGAACTAGGATAGTCCGAAGGCAGGAGTGGGAGGCCCTGGATTTTGTGGAACTAAGTTGTAGTTTTGAGTGTCTGTGAAGGCTAGTCTCTTCAGGGGCAGGGGATACGGTTTGACTGACCTTTTTGATGATGTTCTTGTTGTTTGGAAGGTGAACTTGCGTCCCTTTCTTTCCTCTTGTGCCTTCTCCCCTGACGTTCCTACCTGACTTAAAGTTTGTCGACGTGGCCGAGCGTTATCTAAGCAGGACCCATAGGTCAATGACATTGGACCTCTGGGCCCTGCTGAAAAAGGCTCGGTCGCGTGGGCGCCCAATTGTACCGTTAGAAGAAAAGAAACTAAAGGTCAGAGGGAAAGAAGGAGAAGAACACAAAGGAGAAATAAATGCCCCCCGCAGGACCCATAGGTCAATAACGTTACACCTCTGGGCCCGCTCAAAGCTCAGCCGCGTGGGCGCCCAACTGTTCAGAAGGGAGTAAAGGAGGAACTAAAAGGAAGAGAGGGGGAAAGGAACAAAAGGAGAGGCCGGGAAGGCAAAGCAGACCAAGGCCAACACTTGAGTTCCACTAGAGACTAGCCTCAACAAAGCCTCTAAGAAAAGAAAAGAAAAGTCCAGTTTTCTGAAAGCAAGCGTATATATCCCACCCCTGCTTGGCCGCGAGGGCGCTCCACTGATCAGAAGGGAGAAGAGAAGAAACTAAAAAGGGGGCAAACAACAACAACAACAAAAAAGGCCAAAAGAGAAGGCCGGAAAGGCCAACGACATCGGCCTCAGAAGCCCTGGAGACTAACCCTCAATAATGCCCACAGCACAGTCCACAAAAGCAAGTGCGTCCCACCCATGCTCAGCCTGGTACAACTGGTGGAAGTTAGTGGCAGCGCCCGGAGGATCTGCCCACCCCCGCTCCCGTAACTGCTCCCTGACGCTAGGGCATTGGATGCACACATGCAGCGCATCCTCTACATGCTCGCTATCCCGCCGTGCCCAACACCGCTGGCAGCAGCGTGCTTGTCGCCGCTGACCGTTGCGCTGTCCTCTGGTATTAGCAGTGCTGATCGCGCCAAGCCGCAGTCGCAAATTGGTGCGCACACAAGCACACTCCCTCTGACTAGTGCGGCTCTTGGCTTGCGCCAGCACGGCACCCGCCGTGGACTGGAACCAGGCGCGGTAGGTCGCCGCAGATCTGTGCTCGGTGGTAGGGTCCCTGGGGTTCCCACCGCCTCTTGCGTCCAGCCGTGCTTGCTCGTAGGCTGCGTCAACGAGTGCCAACACCTCTGTGACGGATAGGCGCTGTAGCGCAGCTGCTGCCTCGCGCAAGGTGGGGGTGGCTGCCCCCCGCTCCAGCTCCTCTAATGCACCCAGCAGATCAGAGCACCACGTGCGGCCGCTAGTGCAGGACCCATAGGTACAACGTCATCAACCTTTTGGGGGGGGGAGGAGAGGGGCACGTTCCCTCTCCTTTGTGTTCCCCTCTTTCCTTTCCTCCTCCCAAGTTAACTGATGGGCTGAGGGCTAGTTTGTTGTCTTCGTTTTTCCTCCTTGGGGACTGGCCCTTGCCTATTTTGTCTCTCTCTTGCTTTCAGGGGCGGGGACCTACTGTCCGCCTTTCCGTTTTCTGGGAGGTAGTGGTGGGGGGGCTTTGTCCTTTATGCTCCTCTCTGTCTTTCCTCTTGCCTTCTCTTCCTTTTTCCTCCCTAAGAGACAGGAACTTGGATAGCCCGCAGGTAGGAGTGGGAGGCCCTGGCTTTTGTGGGCCTTGTAGTCAAGTTTGTTATAGGCTAGTCTCTTCAGGAGCAGGGGAGACAGTTCGCCTGAACTTTCTGTTGTTGTTTTTACCGTTTTGAAGGTGAACTTTCTTTCCTCTCGAGCCCAGTCCCTTGACTTTCCTAGCTAACTCTCTGTTTACCGACGTGACCGCGCCTTATTAAAGCAAGACCCAGAGGTGTAACGTCATAAACATCATGTCCGCGCTCCACACCCTTTCGGACAGCTCTGTGGGCCAGCTTTCCGGTGTAAATGTAGCTCATATATTTGTGTTACTCGGAAATACCGTACCGGTAGTATAAAGATCAAGAAATAGCCACAATTATCAGTTGGAAATCCTCGACGGTTCGCATGGAGAATAAGCTACGGAGCGGGAAAGCGTGTTCTCACACCCTCAAGCCATTTAGAGGTTCGGCAGGCCGACAGGTACTGCTGAGTTCGCCGAGATGTCTTGTACTTAAATACCTACTTTTTTTAGACAGATAACTGCTAGCGCTTTGGTGTACTAACTAGGTTCATTATCATGCAAACCATCTAAATCTCCAATATTCAAACTAAACTTGTGAAGCATGTCAGGTCATAGTCAGTGTTCCAGTGCGTGAGGTTGATGTCCTCCTATTGATAACCCATGAATCACATCATCATAAGAAGGATGGGAAATTGTTCCTTAACGGTCCCCCGTCCTTGCAGCATGTTAGTGCTCGGTAGGTGGCTCGGTAGGTGGCTCGGTCCAGTATCCACCACTGAAGAAGTCATGAACCGTCACTCAGGGCGAGGCGTGGACAGCTGTCCACTGGCGAGCTGTGGGGAGGAAACAGGGCTTAAAGGGTTTAAGCAGTGGAATGTAAGCAACAACTGAAAAAACAGTGTCGTCAGGATCATTCCCCAATTAAATGCTCTCCAAAACACAATCATGCAGGAGTCACTGAAATGCGCCAGTGAGGCAGGCCAACCAAGGGCCAACATTGCCTTCAAAGAGGGCACCAAGCAGGAGTCACGGCAATTCAGTCTTGAGCAGGTGAAGCAAGCCTTAAAAGATACAAACATGCAATAGTCACGGCAACGCAGAAATTGAGCAGGCCAAGCACCGGTGTTCATTTTCCGGCTACCAATCTGTCTTGAGCAAGCTACCCTGTGGCAGTCAAAGGCCTAATTGATAAAACAAACCTTGACCAGCCCAACAAAAATGCTGTCTGCGCATGAGGCCACAAGCCAAACTAGCTGAAATGTAGCTAACTGCAGCCGAGCCATACATGTTAGAAACTGCCGAGCGCACTCACCAGTTTCAATAGCCTCGGGCTCGTTTTCCTTCCAGTGCTTAGCAATGTTCTCTGCCAGCGGATCCTCAGGGTTGGGGGCGCTCAGCAAGGCTTGGATGCTGCAGCAAGATACAAGGATACCGATGGATGGCCTCGATATCTCATGCGCACGCATCACGCATACAGCGTCCTGATAATCACTCGGTTTTTCCAGTGTGCAGGAACAAGCGATATGGACATCCCAAGCATCATGCCAACAAAATCATCTTGTGTGGACACCCCTTGCATGGTTCCACACCTAGCCATGCTGCACACACCTGAGCAGGACTGTGCGAATCTGCAGGGCAGGGCTCCACTTATCCTTCAAGATGTCGAGGCAGATGCGGCCTAGCTTGTCAATGTTCGGGTGGTAAATCTTTGTCAAAAACCGAACCTGCAGCGGTGCATGCATGGCACGATATTACCGCACTTCAGCTAAAATTCAGCGATATCAGGTCTCCGGCTGAAAGTGCCTGGTGCTGGAAGCCATGCTGCTTGAGCCACCGACCGTAGGCCGTCCCACGTTAAGCACTCACTGGCCCAGTGGTGGCCGCCTGGCAGCCCCCCAAAGGTGGTGAGGAGAACACTAAAAGAAACCCTGGCGCATGGAGGTATTCATGGGGAGCTGGGTATGAGCCATGGCAAGACATGGACTTTCACCTTGGGGGGTGCCATGGGGTAATCTTCGGGGAGGAAAAGCTCCAGTTTAAATACGCCACCTGTGAGGACCCAACCATGAATTGAAGAGCTGAAGCCGCAGAGGAGCTGGGCGAGAGCGATTTCATACCTTCGTAGGGCGACTGCTGGGGGCCCAGAATCATGACATTAAAATACCGGAGATTGTCCTCAGATGGGGACGCGCTTATCCCAGGGGCTGCAAGGGCGTGTAGATGTTGGGGAGTTTGAGCCGATGCCAAGTCGGACGTGATCCCAGTAAGAGCAGCGACACTACCGGTAGATTATCTAGTCTACCAACCTGGTTCACTGAGGAGTCGCTGAGTTTCCTAAAAAGTTGTAGAGAGGGGCCACGTAAGATCTTGTGAGAAAATTAATTATGATATATGTTGTATTACCTTGATAATACGCCTAGGAAGCTGAGAAGCTTGCATAGCCTGGTCGGCGTTCATGACTGGCCCGGCTGGAGTGTAGGGGGAAATCAAATCCCGCGAGACAACCAGGAAGCCAGGCAGCTGTGAATCTGCCCCAGACGCTAATAAACTACTGGATTCACAACGTTGTCGTGGACGTGGGTGGTATGGGTGGACCTTTGAGGGCCTGCCCCTACCTAAGAAAGGATCAAGGCCCAGGATCAGGGTGTGACCAAGTGAGAATCAGAGAGCAGGGCCCTGACAGACCCAGCAACCCTCAGCCTCGGGAGGGCTGAGGGTTGGGTCCCAGATTGCATTTATGCATTCATTCCAAGTGCTGCTACTTATGGCAACTAACAAAAGTGGGATCATTATACTGGTATGCGGTATGGTCCCAGGCACCTACCGACACGTTGGCATGTCATATGTCATGCAGGAACCTAGATCCAGCCGATGCTAGAATTCATCTGAGCCTGATGAAGGCGCTCATCATAAGTAACTGCACAGCAGTTGCAGGTGATCCATGAAGGCGCCCATCATCAGCCATTCCATTGCGGGTGGTGATCCATGAATCCATGATGGCGGTTCGTTCCTCCTGGTGCATCCCGGACTGCCAACAATATCCTACCATTTAAGTTTGAATTTCGATACACTTCCCCCAATCAACCTCTCCAAACCTCCTGTCGCTCCCAGTTACACCATCGTTACTTAAAGCCATTCTCCAGACCTCCACCACATGGTCCACCTCTTCTGAATGTTCCTAATGTACTCCCTCCCCTGCCCCTGCCCCCTGCCCCCCCCCTCACACTGTCTGCCCACCTGTGCCCCCCATACCCTCCCCTTCTCAATCTTAATTATTTATATTTTTTCTGAACACATCCGTCTGCCTCGTCCCCTTGCTTCAGTTTGTGGTCCTGCCTGATACCCCCCTGGCCCCCTGGCCCCTGCATGCCCCTTCCTTATTGCTTCCCCCATAACCCCCCTCTCGCATTTTTTTACGTCGTACACCTGTCTGAAGTCTTGCGCATGGCCTTCATGTCGGCGAGGATGCCTGCGTCCTACGCCTTGATCAGAAGCGTCTTCTGGAGGTCGTGACTGCAACCATGTCGGCGACCCTCTTGAGGCGTGCCACGGTATCTTCATCGACCTGGGCCCGGGTAAGGAGGCTCCAGGGTGGGGGAAATGGTTATCGTTCACCTAATTCAGGTTCGGGTTTAGGAGGGGGCAGGTATTGGGGTGGGTGGAATGGCTCTTGTGAAGCAAGTCAAGGGGGCAGGACGGGAAACCCCAGAGTCAAAATAAACCTGACCCACCGTAAGCTCTTTACTCATGTAACCTTGTTTTTCTTTTTCTGGGTCTCCTTACCCCCTGTTACCAACTGCCTGGTATGTTAATTTCTTTCCTCTTTGTTGACGGCTAGGATCTGGACGGGATGGGGATTCTTCAAACTTCCTTTACTTTTTGGGATGGTCTTTCCCTTCTCCTTTTCTGTCTGTTTCTTTCCTTTCTCCTTTTCGCCGTTCATGTATTTTCCTTCCGACCAGACAGTCGGGCGCCCATGTGGCCGAGCCTTTCAAACATGGCCCAGAGGTGTTATGTCATTAACCCATGCATCTATTCAACCCCAGCTCCTAAGCCCTGGCTCCGGTGCGCTGTCCTGTGCTGATGCAGGCCAGTATGGATCGCGGATGGATTGGGATCGGTGCAGGGAGGTGCGGTGAGGAAAACAATGCTCCCAGCCCCCCCTCCTTTTAAAGAATTTCCAGTACGTCCGTGAAGGCCTGTATGGGAAGATCCGCGACCTAGGACAGTACCTAGGTTTGCAGCTGGGTCACTGAACATCTCGCTGGCTATGTCAAACTGTCAGTGTCGTCACTCTGCATGACGAGCTGAGTTCAACATGTTTTAAATTTAAAAGACAGACCAGCCAATTCTGCCTCAGATCTTGGATTTCAAGACAATAGGGCTTGGGCTTTGAGGCACCAGGGTTTGGTTTCCAAGGCACCAGGGTTTAGCCTTTGAGGCACCAGGGTTTGGGCTCCTAGTCACCAGGGCTTGAGCTCCTAGGCACCAGGGGCGTAGGCTTTGGGGCACCAGCCACCAGGGTATAAACTTCTAGGTACCGAGGTTAAGGCTTTGAGGCACAAGGGTTTAGGCTCACAGGCACCAGGGTTTACCTGCTCAAGCCAAGCACAACATGCCCAGCAAAATCACCTCAATCATGGTTTCATCTCACAACCAGGCCCTACGCGCATACTGTGGAGAAAGAGTATTGTAAGGCTGTACAATGAAGACACAAGGGGGCTACCATTCTACCATCCTGCTCTACTCTGCGCTTGTTCGTCATTTCTGCTGCGTCGCCGAGCTTCTGCAAGACTGCAATACCGCAGGAACTGAAGATTGCCTTCATTTATCTTCATTTATCTTCATTTGCTCAGGGGGGTAATCTCCTGATCCCTCACCTGCTCTAGGGCTGGCACATGGGGGAGTGATCTGGTGATTCTTCACCTGCTCTAAGGTTTGGCTGTCGTTTGTACGCCGCATGGCCGCCAGGGTGCGCCTGCGGCACAATCTGCCTACAAGCATACCATGCGGCTAGCAGCTGTCTATCAAGCGCCCACGGTGTACTTATACGATGTGGTGTGGGCCACCCGTCACCTTGGACCGAATCACTGATTGGGGGGCCCAGTGGTGTGACGTCATTGACTGATTGAGGGGCAGAATGCAATCCAGCCCGCTTCACCACGTGCGCTAGGCGGCGGGGCTTCCTGCCTCCGCTGCCAGCTAGGGGATCATGCAGGGGCTGCAGATTCATGTAACACATAGTTGAGGGCTGGTTTCCTGGGCTGGGGAATCTGACTTGTTTTCCTTTGAGGGGAGAAGAGGTCCTTTCCGTTTTGGTCCTCCTTTGCTTTCTCTCCTTTCCTTAATTTTGACTGGTCGAAGGATACAATTTCATCAAGATGGGAACCTTTGCAATGCCTGTCCACTTTGGGGGCATTAGCAACTAAAGATTTTTTGGTAGCACTTGGGCTTTGGGGGGACTATAAAATCTCTGCATTTCACGACCAAATTTGGGGCCCCGGGATCAAAAACAAATTGAAACAATTCCTTGATTTGTGCGTGTCATCCTTGCGGCGGGGCCATGCTAATCTCGCAAGAGGGATTGCCTCCCCCCCTCGTGGTCCGGGCTTTGTTGACTATTTGACGGTTGCTTTGAGTGGCCTAAGATAATACGATTGCGGACAGCCCTCTTTTGAGCCAGAGACGGATACTTCACCAGTCGAAGCCAATGCAGCATGTCAATGACATTACACCTCTGGGCCCCGATCAAAAAGGCCCTGCCGCGTTGGCGCCCAACTGTCCCGTTGGGAGAAAAGAAACGGACCTTCAGGGAACAGGGGAAATGGAAAGAAGGAGATGAACGCAAAGAAGAAAGAAATACCCCCCTAACAAGGAAAAGGCAGCCGGAGGTGTCCCCGCCCCTGTCAAGACTTCAACAAGAAAGCAAGAGAGAAACCAAAAAGGGGGTAGACAAATCTTTTCCCCAAGAAGGCAACGAGAAGCAATGCAGCATGTACAGCAGAGCAAACCAGCCCTACATCGTTGCCTCTTTCAGACACCCTATGCCTTTATTTGGCAGAATAAAAGGAGGATAGCCAGGTAAGCCACTTTATTCATACAACAGCAACAGGACAAAAGGCAATCCTCACTACTGATGTTGAAATAGACTCCTGGCATTTTATTCAAGTTGGGGCCTCCTTCTGTCCCTGAAATGGACATCCGCCAGGCCAGGAAGAAATAAGATTCCAAACCCCGAAGGAAAGAGGTACAGAAGAGAGAGGACCCCCCATAGCGCGCTCGCTGACCACTGACCTCAATGTTATATACCGCATGTTATATACCGCATGTTATATACCGTAATGTTATATACCGCATAAGTGTGTATGGTACAAAATAGGATATGAACGCCACCCAGGTGCGTGGGGAATGGTGCAAATTCAGGAAAAAAAGAGATAACAATAAAGAACATGATGAGAAAGTGTATGCGCAACATGCGACATGACAAAGAAACGTAACGAAAAGGTCATTGCTTTGATCTCGACCGATGATACATACAAATGTACTTCATGACAGATTTTTTGCAGCCAGGAATCAGATGAATCCAAGTACACAGCATGCAGGGAGACCGGGACTAGGCGTCAGTGGGGCCCGGTTCCCTGTGAAGGATCAGACAAAACCGGGGAATACCCCAATAATGCTCCCGGATTCCGCGAGTTCCAGCGTGTAACAACAATCCTGCACTTCAACGAATCGTCCACAGATCGCCAAAGCCATCCAAGCAGGCCTCAAACAGGTAAAAGGTAAACAACCTTCAATCGCAGAACTAGCCAGCTTGGTGATCCTCCGAGCATGATTAGTTTCTCCAGGCCTCGTCAGACTGCCTGGCAAATCACCGGAGCATGAGTTGCTTCCTCCAGGTCTTGGCCACAAGCTTGGTGGCCTGTAGGGAATTCATGTACCCCCTGGCTGTGAATGGCAGGACAGGCGCCTCTGACCATACAGTCGCATGCTGTTCGAGACCTACTGGGCCACCCACGCTGCCTGATTCAGTGGCAGAGGCAGTGGCAGAGGTAGTAGCAGTGGCAGTGGCGGGGGATGCTGCCGAGGCAGAGGCAGAGGCAGCGGCAAAGGCAGTGGCAGTGGCAGAGGCAGCAGAGGCAGAGGCAGAGGCAGAGGCAGAGGCAGAGGCAGAGGCAGAGGCAGAGGCAGAGGCAGAGGCAGAGGCAGAGGCAGAGGCAGAGGCAGAGGCAGAGGCAGAGGCAGAGGCAGAGGCAGAGGCAGAGGCAGTACCGGACGCTGCATCCTGGCTTACAACTCCATCAGTCGCTGCTGGTACTTCCACTGTAGTGTTAGCAGCAGGTATCGCAGTAGATGCATCAATAGTCGCTGCTGGTACTTCCACTGTAGTGTTAGCAGCAGGTATCGCAGTGGATGCAACAACAGTCCCTGCTGGCACGTCTGCCGTGGTGTCAGCGGCGGGCATCGCAGTAGATACATCACCAATAACAGCGCTGCTTGTGGCCTCATCTGGAGAGATTCCCGTTTGATCCGCTGCATCCGGTGATTCTTGAGAGGGCAAGACGCCGGGGGAAAACCAGGAGCCAGCAACCTCCCCGCGGCCTTCAAACGCGGCTCCGATCCATTGCATAATGGTCTCATAGTGGGCAGGTGTGATGGTCGTGCCAGAGTTGTACACCGCGGCGTTGGAGGTGTCGTCCCACTCAATGTTGTGGACGGCGCGGACCAGGGGTTGGTCCCCTCCGACCCACATGGACGAGCCAGAGTCGCCGTCAGACGTGGCGCAGTAATGGTACATGTAGTCCTCGGTGCATGCCTTGAGGGTGACCCCGCACTGCGTTGCCAGGCAGCTCCCAGTGGGGTGATCAGTTGGGTACCCAGCCGTGGTTACTACGAACGTCGCCGGAGCGTCGCATCGGTCCTGATCCGGGGGGTACAGACCCATCCAGCCAGCCGCGTCGCCGATCGGCTGCTTGAGCTTGATCACTGCAATGTCCCAAATGTTGGGGTCGGCGGTACTGCCAGAGCTGTCAGTGTAGGTCGAGTACAGAGTCACGTGGTCCATGTCAACGGAGCCATGCGGGCTGACGTCCTGGCCAGAGCCGTTGACGTAGCGGCCAGCGGAAAAGCTGATCTGGCCGTAAAAGGCGCTCTTGGAGCGGCTGTACACGCAGTGGGCGGCTGTGAGAACGACATCGGGGCCGATCAGCGAGCCGGAGCAGATGTAATTACCCTCGGTGTCGGCGATGTCGAGCTGGCCGACGGAGGAGAAGGGGAGCGAGGAGCTCTCAGGGCAGGGTGTACGGGGGTCGCCGCCAGATCCAAAGATCCCGGCCAGGGATCTGCGGGCAGGATCTAGATCCGAAGACGCGTTGGTGGGCTCAAGGGATTCTTCTGGGGTGACGGTATCGGCCACAGTAGCTTCAGCATGTCTCTCTGTTGGGGAGGCGGCCATGTTGGCTGATGAGGGTGCGGATGAGGAGCGGTACACGTGGCCGTCTCGAGTGACGCGAACGAAGTGGGGAGTGGGGCGAGCAGAGCCGCCGGCACTGCTGGGGGAGGTGGGGGTGGCAGAGGTGGCGGAGGCAACAGAGGCGGCATAGGCAGCAGAGGCAGCGGCACGTGCCTCAGCAGCGTCCAGGGTCCTGCCGTCCTTCGAAACAGAGGGTGACAGATGGACCCGTGCGGCGTAGACAAAGCCTTCGTTCTCGAATGCAGTGAGGGTGGCGGGAGACAGAAGCTGCTGGTCGGAGCCCGGGTGGGCTTGTTGGAGGGCCAGCTTCAGGGAGTCACCTACAATGCAAGCATTTAAGCAGGAAAATGAGATCGTGAGTACAAACATTTAATTAAGGGTGCCTCAGATACTATTCAGCGATGTAACGGCCTGCCGTCGTGGGGGCCTGGTGCAGCAAGGCCTGATGCTTGGGCCATCGGCCGTAGGCCGGTCAAGGTTTGGTCCCGATTGGCCCGGTGATGGCTTCATAGGGGCCTGTCAAAGGTGGTCTGGCGCACAAAAAAACAAAGTTGATGAGTCGTGGGTAAATAGAGGAGAAGCATTAGTGAAGTGGTCGAATCAGGGCTATCAGCAGTAGAGCAGGGAGGGGAGACCATGAGGCTAGGGGAAACGACGGTGAAGCATCAGAATCAGTGCAGGGGTGCTAAGGGCCATCAAGGTTTTAAATCTAAGGAGGGTCAGTGATGATTCGTGAATGAGTCAGCAGAGTTGGGCGTGCACTAAATCGACGCCACGCCGCCGGGATCCATGCAGGCCACTGCGGCCAGCAGTGCATGGCGTCCTCTGCCATGACTATTCCCTACCAGTACTTGCCAGGGTTTTATACTTGTGCACAACAGACCACTCGATGAGCAACTGGGCAGCCCTCACTGGGCCATCATGGGGACCAAACCTGGATCGGCTTGCGGCCGGTGTCCCTGGTAAGCAGCAGGTTTTTCTGCATAGCCTGCATCAGCCCCGTACAAGATCATGTAGCTGTAGTGTAGTTGAAGCATCATTCAGAAAGATACAGTGATCCATGCATCATCAATTCATCTGTCACTTCTCGCACCTCGCTCAGCAGCGCAAATTACATGCGCCCACAAGCCAATTGCGCTACGATCTGTGGCACTCACCAGCACAAACTCCGTATCGGGCGATGGCAATCATCTGACATGCCGCTGTGCATTCGTTGGCGTAGGTGCGCTCGTCGTGCCCGCATACAGGCACGTAGGCGCTGGGGCAGCTGCGGTCGCACAGTGGAGAAAGTGTCGCTGCGAATGAAGTAGTACAGCAAGGACCGTGAATCAGATGAACGCCAATAATGAAGCAATCAAGGCGAATGCAGTAGAGTAAGCACCGCACACATCGAGGTGCCGATATCAAATCCTCAGTTGATTGGTGCTTCATCGCGGAGAGAGGTAGGGGCACTTGCTTGGGTAGGTGGCTGAAGCCAGGAGTGTGTGGACAAGTCAGGGGACATCGATGCGCACAGCGCACCTTGTGCCGTGCCAATGATGATCCACAAGGCGATACAAAAGAGGACACCGATGACTTCCATTATGAGGTTCCTGTGAGCGAGGGTGGGCGGGGAACGATCATGAGGGCTCCTGCAGCAATTCGACGTCACTCAGTGACTGGCAGTCACTCCTTGTACTGTTGTAGGAGGAATGAACGTACACAGGCAGTGGAAGCAATCAGGCATGGATGGACAGTCTCACTGTAATAAATGGAGCGACATGGAACTGGCAGTACCCATCGGGGGCGCAAGTAATGGATGAGCTGGCACCGCCGCATCATGCAGCACATCGCATATTCGGATGCCTCAGCGACCCACCTGTTTAGTATCTCAAGAGAAATCAAAGTCAAGATGATTTGAGATTAGCGAAATCAAGTAATTGGAAGGACCCAGGGCGACAGCATTCATATAGGAGAAAAGAATGTACAGTGGAGGGCGCCTACGATGCACGAGAGCGGGAACGAAATGTATACAATCATTTGAACCAGGGATTGAATCTAAAAATTCTAGCAGCTGCTGCTAACGGAAATGCAATGACGCACGCATGTCGCTGACTTCGCGCGCCCGTCTCTCATACGCCTACGTTCACGCCGCAAACACAATCGTCAATGCGTGCGTGCTAGCGTGCTTGCTGTCAGGGTATCAGCAAGCCAGTCACCTCATGCCACTAGCCCCTACCTGCTGCAGCTACTGGAGCTGAGACAGCCAGTCACACGACTCACATTATAAGAGGTCCATAGCGCTACCTGTCTCACCCAGTGTTGCGCAAGGCCGGGCTAAGATGACACAGCAGTGGCAAACCAAAGTACCTTGATGTTACCCCGCGTGCATGCAGACGCATCCCGTCCGATCGACCGCACCCGTGCACCGTGCCAGCATGCAATAGTGGCCCATGGGCCCTGAGCTTCTCTTGTAGTAGACTGCTGTTTGTGCATGGCAGCAGAACTTGCATGCCCTAATCTAACCACGCACCTAGGCCTTGATTTCTTTTGGGACTGCACAATGCTGATATCGGTACTGTTTGGCAGCCGCGTTGAAGCAGAGCGGAGCATAACCATACTGGTATCTGGATCTTGCTGCCTTGAGCTCAAGGAGTCGCGCTTACCTACATAACCCAATGGCTAATGTAGGTAACGTCGTGGAAGGTAACTTCACTTCTTATGTTTGCACGAAGCGTGGACTAGGGCCTGCTCTGGGCAGGTGGAGTGGCAGCTGGTCATGGTTGTTGGACAGCCATGCAGGCATGAATGCTAGCCCGCCCTCTTGGTGCATGGAGCCATGGAGGGGTGGGAGGCTGATGGGAGGCCCCATGCAGTTCTGTGACCATCCATTTGTCCACGCAATATGCGGTACAGTTGTGTGAAGGTGGAAACAGTCTGCACATGGCATACAGCCTTCTCAGGGCCCAACGGCGGCATGAGAGGAGCTCCATGCACGTCTGAACACCTCCTGTGGGCGCCGTGGCCTCTTTTTGTTTGGTCGCACTCAGGCAGCATCATCATCCTCCGCAATTAGCCGTACCTTGTACCCTCTACATACATCTCGGGCATAAAGGAAGCAGTGCATGTCTGCATGTGAAGGCGCACACGAGCCCTCTTACATTTACATTTACCAAGGAAAATAAATGGCTGCCTATTCAACTGTCGTAAGCAACTTTGTCCAATCACATCGTCAGAAAAGTAGCTCCTATCCCCAAGTTACAGGCACAAACTGCCATACAGGCATCCCTTGACTTTAGAAAAAACATGATCGGCAGCTCGGCCCCACGAAACAGTGCAAGCTAAGTAGGCTACTGAACAGGATGGTCGTGCGCCTTGAGATCACGCAAACTACTGCAGCCCCTTCCCCAAGCTGCATGTATTTGCGTCACTGGTCTAGGTGAGCATGGAAGCGTGCTTCCTCTTCTTCTTGCCAGGGTGGCCTCGTTGCATGCATGGGTACTACTGCACTGCGTCAGCGCAAAATGAGTGGCCGAGCATGCAATTGAACACCATGCCAGCCTCCATGCAAATTGCATGGCGCCTGGTCGCAATTGAACACCATGTCAGCCTCCATGCAACCGACACATATGAGGCCGGCGGCCCTCATCTCAAAATTTCCTGGACTTGAGCATCTTGGCATTTCTGGACACAAAGTCCTGCTTCTGCTTTGCATTTAGCCGCTCGGCGAGCTCCGGAGCTAGCTTGTGGTCCACCGTGCTGCGCATCTTGGACGCCGTCGGCGGCTCGTACGAGCGGACATGCCCCCGCACGTCAAACGTGTAGTGCGCGTCCGAGGTTTGCACAAACAACCGGCCCTTGGCCACCTTCCCAAAATCCCGACACGTGTATGACAGCCACATGGGCGCTGAATCGTCAGGCGCGGCCAGCGACGTGGTGCCAAACATGACCTCATTTTGGTCGCCGCCGCTGCCGCTGCCGCTCGGCCGCGGCCCCAGGTCGCCCTTGTCAGGCGAGATGTTGAACACTAGGGGCGTCTCGGGTGTGAAGCTGGCCGCGTAGCTGCACGTCGCAGCCTTGCCTTCCGTGTAGAGGTACAGCGGTACGTAGCTGGTCTGATCCATGCCAGCCTCCACCGTGATCACGCCATCCAGCTCAGGCTCGTCCGCCTGCAGAAATTCAAATTCGAATTCAAATCGAAATCCAAACAGAGGATCAAAGCGGTACGCAGCTGGTCTGATCCATGCCAGCCTCCACAGGGATCACACCATCAAGGTCTGGCTCGTCGACCTGCGGAAATTCACATTCAAATTCGAAATCCAAACAGAGGATCAAAGCAGTACATAGCTGGTCTGATCCATGCCAGCCTTCATCGTGATCACGCCATCCAGCTCAGGCTCGTCCGCCTGCAGAAATTCAAATTCGAATTCAAATCGAAATCCAAACAGAGGATCAAAGCGGTACGCAGCTGGTCTGATCCATGCCAGCCTCCACAGGGATCACACCATCAAGGTCAGGCTCGTCGACCTGCGGAAATTCACATTCAAATTCGAAATTCAAACAGAGGATCAAAGCGGTACGTAGCTGGTCCGATCCATGCCAGCCACCACAGGGATCACGCCATCCAGCTCAGGCTCGTCAGCCTGCGGAAATTCAAATTCAGATTCGAAAACCAAACACAGGATCAAAGCGTCGCGTAGGGGAAATCTTCGGTACCTTCCTTTTTGGTTTTAGCTTTGCTAATGGTGTTACCCAATACAAAAAGTCTCAGACCATGGACCAGGCCGGTGCATAGCCGGTCTGGTTTATGAGAGCCTCTAGTTTCGTATTACATACCTGTAGGTGCATGTCAAAGCGCCATCTCCCGCCAGAACTCTTGTGCACCACAAACTCAATATCCTCGCTAAAGGTGGTGTGGGGCGCGAAAGAGACGCTGTACACCAGGGGCTGGTCCGGGCTGGTGAGCTTGATGTTGACCGCAGTCACCTGGAAAGGAGGAGACAGACAGGCACTGAGATGAAATGACAGTGTTTAGAGTTAGGGTTAAGGGGTGGGCTTAAGGGTTCAGGGTTAGGGTTTAGGGTCTAGCCTGAAACCTGATCAGGGCTGGTAATCTGGTGTTGAACCAGTCACCTGACATGGATGAGACAAGAATGGTGAGATGCATAAAAACGACAGCGCTTAGGGTGAGGGTTAGGGTCTAAGCTCAACCCTAAACACTTAACAGGCATTGAGATACAAAAGAGAGGTTTTTTTAACAACCCGTGCTCTACTGTTACTCTACTTAACATTTCTGTGATAAGAAAACGAGGATGGCCGCATCATTGGCCACTTGCCCAATGGGAGTTGCCCTGCTCTAACCCCATTCCGATAACACGTTGAAGGGCGGGGGGAATCAATGAGTTCAAATGTTGTCCTGGGTGCGGACAGAGCCGAAGAAGCCAAGTCAGATGGCTCTGATCCTGACAACCCTCGAGTGCCCCCTGCTCCTGGTCGCATAACAGCCCCCCCCCCCCCACCCACACATTCTCACCTGCAGCACCCTCAATTGACCCTAAACCCTAAACCCTCATTCCCACCTGCAGCACGTCACCGTCAAGGTGCTGCTTTGCGCCAGCGTGCACGACCACCTCGTGCGAGAACTCCTCGTCCGGGCTCACGCCTGCCAAACCTGTCAGGACGATCTCCACCGTCTGCACGGGGAAACAACAAAGCCAGCATCCAGATTATTTGATAGCAATGATCCTACCGGGGGCGGGTGAAGGAGGATGCTTGAGGTACAACATGCACGAGGTACAGCATGCATGACGCACATTATGTACGAGGTACAGCATGTATGAAGTACAGCAACTTTGTAAATCCGTGACATTTTAGTCAATGTACGACACCAGGATTACACCACACCTAGTTCTCTTTCAAGGGACCAAGATTCCCCTCCACGTCCCCCTCCCCACTCATTCGCCCCTCCCCCTCCCCACTCTCTCTCACCTGCTCCATCCGTGACCGCGCCTTGGAACGGAACCTCAGCATGGACCCCACAGACTGCTTGGCCTCAGCTATGCCCCTCAGCGGCATCTGCCACGTCAGCGACTCCGATAGCCCGGGCGGGTGCGAGACAGTCACCAGCACCTCCCCCGTGGCGGCTTTCAGCGACTGGGGCCGGAACGCGAGGGGGATCTGCGGACAGGGCAAGACAGGAGCGGGGTGATGGAGGTGAACAGAAGCTGGGTAGCGGGTGTTGATAGGGATGGGTGATGCTTTTTGGTGAACAGGAGCAGGGTGGTGGGGTTGACTGGAGTAGGGCAGTAACGATGGACAGCCTTCCACTCCAGGGCGCCCACTGAGGCTTCAGGTTTTGTTTCAATTGAAAATACCAAGGGCTGGGGGCAATGGTCGTGTCAGAATCCATTCATTCTTGTTTCCCATGACGACGCCGTGCCTCTTATGACGCCAGAAGACTGGGACCGAAGCCGAGAAACCGGATGTCAAACCTCGCAGCCAGGGAGAGGGCCGGGCGGCAGCAGGCCGACGGCAGCAGGCCGTCCACGCCTGTCCCTGTCACTGTCCCTGTGGTCTGCCGTAGGGAGTCTGCCAGAATTGGTCTGGTGTAAACTTAATTACCAGTACCGGTCCCCTTAGTCCCTGCCCAACCCTGACTGCCAAAACGAGGCAGGGCGACACTGTCTGCCTCAGCTAGCCGGCTGCGCCCATACCTAATCATGTGGCCTGCCAAAGGTAGGATAGGATGGTGTGCACACTTCAGTGACACTCTAAGTCCCTACCCGACTACCCTGCCCCAAACCCTAAACGAGGCAGGGCGGCGCTGTCTGCGTCAGCTGTCTGTAGGCCGGGTTGCAGCTGAAGTGCTTCTGAAATGACCTAGCTGAAGTGCACCAAAATCACCCAAACCAGTTTTGACATTGGTCCCTATACCTGTATTGTGAGAAAGGGTTAAGGGTTTAGGGTAGTTGACATTGGTCCCTATACCTGTATTGTCAGAAAGGGTGGCACCGTCTGCCGCAGCTGGCCTGGCTCTAGGGCCAGCTCTATCTCCGCCGGCGACGGCGTCGTCAGGGAGATGTCCGCCGCGACCGGCACGCCAAACGGGTTGCGCCAGGAGACCGAGCCGGTGCCGGCGCGAGACGAGCCGATGGAGGCCAGAAGCGTCATTGTCTCTGCGGGCGCGGGTGGGGAGCCACGGCCGCACACGCGGTACTCCCGTCGGCCAACCTCACCTGCGTTTTACAGGGTTTCAGGTTCAGGGTTTCAGGTTCAGGGTTTCGGGTTTCAGGGTTTCAGGTTCAGGGTTTCAGGTTCAGGGTTTCAGGTTCAGGGTTTCAGGTTCAGGGTTTCAGGTTCAGGGTTTCGGGTTCAGGGTTTCAGGTTCAGGGTTTCAGGTTCAGGGCTTCAGGGTTTCAGGTTCAGGGTTTCAGGTTCAGAGTTTCAGGTTCAGAGTTTCAGGTTCAGGGTTTCATGTTTAGGGTTTCATGTTTAGGGTTTCAGGTTAGGGGTTTCATGTTCAGGGTTTCAGGTTCAGGGTTTCAGGTTAAGGGTTTCAAGTTAGGGGTTTCAGGTTAGGGGTTTCAGGTTCAGGGTTTCAGGTTCAGGGTTTCAGGTTCAGGGTTTCAGGTTCAGGGTTTCAGGTTCAGGGTTTCGGGTTCAGGGTAAGGGTTTTGGGTTCAGTTTTAGGCCGAGAGGCTAAAACGGTGCAAGGTCCCAGGAGATGCACAACGTACATACCTCCTCGAGGTCTTAAACCCTCAGCTTCATCCAGGTTTACCCTAACTAGGGTGTAGGGTCTAGGATTTAGACTCTGGGATCTAGAATTTTAGATCCGTAGCAGAGGGGCAGGTGGAACTGGGCATGGAAGCAGGGATGCCCATTGAATACATGAAGGCTAGGGTTCAGGGCTAGGTAAGGGGCCTGTCACTAGGGGGGTCGGACTAGTCCCCCAAACAGGGGCTTGCAGTGCCCGGTTGGCGCCTTTGCACAACGAAGAATCGACCAGAAAAAAAAACGATGTTCCATTTTGTATTCAATTCTTCCGTGTGCCAAGACGCCAACCATGGGGGCGCATTATGAGCCGGAGGTGTGTCGGGGGACTAGTCCGACCCCCCTAGTGACAGGCCCCTTGGCTAGGTTAAACTCATGGGGTTTGGAGGTGGAAGGGCCATCGTGAAAAGCCAAGCTTGTTATCAGGTGGAAGGTCAAGGGCTCACCGTTGATTTCGTCCACCACTATGACTCCGGTTTCCAGTGTTGAGAGGGAACATGGCGTGTACTCTACCATGATGTCAGAGGAGCTGAGCGGAGGAACCACAACCTGCGGCAGTACAATGCAGCAGTACATAACAGCAGGACAATGTGGCAGCACATCACAATAGTATACAAAGTCAGTTACTTACTGCAGGATGTAACAGCAGTGTCTTCTAGCAGTACATTTCCACATGACAGGGCAGCAATACATTGCAACGGTACAATGCAGCGGTACATTACACCTGCTGTAGACATGGACCTACAAATTACAAATCAGTAGGGGACACATTTTACCGAAGCCTACAAGGTCAACACCTCGTTGGAATCCCGAGGGAATCACCAGCATCTGTATTTTGTAGCACCTTGTATTTTGTATTTTGTAGCACCTTGTATTTTGTATTTTGTATTTTGTAGCATTTTAGGGGCATGTTGCGCGCATAGCCATCAAACCCCACTCTCAAATCCCATTTTTCTCCGCAGCTTTTTACGGGTGCATGGCTTGCCACGAAGCCTCCAGCATCATACAACCACTCCCATGTCCAGCCAACCCAGGCGGCGCCTACCCGCCCACCCACCCACCCACCACACACACTCACCACCTCCACATTTGCTCGGAAGCAGCGCGCGTTGGAGCTGCTGACCGCAAAAGTGGCAGCGCGGTTCAGCGGGTTCTCCACCTTGATGGTGAAGGTGCACGGCCGCCCGCCCAGCTCGGCGTCCAGCTCCGGAACCGAGACCGGGGGCGGCGCCTCGGCGGTCAGCACCAGCTTGTACTTGTATTCGCCCATCTGTTCACCGGGAGGGGGGGATTTGAATCAGGGTGTGCACCAGGAGGGGGGGGATTTGAATCAGAGTGTGCACTAGGAGGGGGGGGATTCGAATCAGAGTGTGCACCAGGAGGGGGGGATTCAAATCAGGGTGTGCACCAGGAGGGGGGGGATTCGAATCAGGGTGTGCACCAGGAGGGGGGGATTCGAATCAGGGTGTGCACCAGGAGTGGGGGATTCGAATCAGAGTGTGCACCAGGAGGGGGGGATTCGAATCAGGGTGTGCACCGGAAGGGGGAGATTCGAATCAGGGTGTGCACCAGGAGGGGGGGATTCGAATCAGGGTGTGCACCAGGAGGGGGGGATTCGAATCAGGGTGTGCACCAGGAGGGGGGGATTCAAATCAGAGTGTGCACCAGGAGGGGGGGATTCGAATCAGGGTGTGCACCAGGAGGGGGGGGATTCGAATCAGGGTGTGCACCAGGAGGGGGGGGATTCAAATCAGGGTGTGCACCAGGAGGGGGGGGATTCGAATCAGGGTGTGCACCAGGAGGGGGGGGATTCGAATCAGGGTGTGCACCAGGAGGGAGGGGATTCGAATCAGGGTGTGCACCAGGAGGGGGGGGATTCGAATCAGGGTGTGCACCGGAAGGGGGGGATTCGAATCAGGGTGTGCACCGGAAGGGGGGGAATCGAATCAGGGTGTGCACCGGAAGAGGGGGATTCGAATCAGGGTGTGCACCAGGAGGGGGGGGATTCGAATCAGGGTGTGCACCAGGAGGGGGGGGATTCGAATCAGGGTGTGCACCAGGAGGGGGGGGATTCGAATCAGGGTGTGCACCAGGAGGGGGGGATTCAAATCAGGGTGTGCACCAGGAGGGGGGGGATTCGAATCAGGGTGTGCACCAGGAGGGGGGGGATTCGAATCAGGGTGTGCACCAGGAGGGGGGGGATTCGAATCAGGGTGTGCACCAGGAGGGGGGGGATTCGAATCAGGGTGTGCACCAGGAGGGGGGGGATTCGAATCAGAGTGTGCACCAGGAGGGGGGGGATTCGAATCAGGGTGTGCACCAGGAGGGGGGGGATTCGAATCAGGGTGTGCACCAGGAGGGGGGGATTCAAATCAGGGTGTGCACCAGGAGGGGGGGGATTCGAATCAGGGTGTGCACCAGGAGGGGGGGGATTCAAATCAGGGTGTGCACCAGGAGGGGGGGATTCGAATCAGGGTGTGCACCAGGAGAGGGGGATTCGAATCAGGGTGTGCACCAGGAGGGGGGGGATTCGAATCAGGGTGTGCACCAGGAGGGGGGGATTCAAATCAGGGTGTGCACCAGGAGAGGGGGATTCGAATCAGGGTGTGCACCAGGAGGGGGGGGATTCGAATCAGGGTGTGCACCAGGAGGGGGGGGATTCGAATCAGGGTGTGCACCAGGAGGGGGGGGATTCGAATCAGGGTGTGCACCAGGAGGGGGGGGATTCGAATCAGGGTGTGCACCAGGAGGGGGGGGATTCGAATCAGGGTGTGCACCAGGAGGGGGGGGATTCGAATCAGGGTGTGCACCAGGAGGGGGGGGGATTCGAATCAGGGTGTGCACCAGGAGGGGGGGGATTCGAATCAGGGTGTGCACCAGGAGGGGGGGGATTCGAATCAGGGTGTGCACCAGGAGGGGGGGGATTCGAATCAGAGTGTGCACCAGGAGGGGGGGGATTCGAATCAGGGTGTGCACCAGGAGGGGGGGGATTCGAATCAGGGTGTGCACCGGGAGGGGGGGGATTCAAATCAGGGTGTGCACCAGGAGGGGGGGGATTCGAATCAGGGTGTGCACCAGGAGGGGGGGGATTCGAATCAGGGTGTGCACCAGGAGGGGGGGATTCAAATCAGGGTGTGCACCAGGAGGGGGGGGATTCGAATCAGGGTGTGCACCAGGAGGGGGGGATTCAAATCAGGGTGTGCACCAGGAGGGGGGGATTCAAATCAGAGTGTGCACCAGGAGGGGGGGATTCGAATCAGGGTGTGCACCAGGAGGGGGGGGATTCGAATCAGGGTGTGCACCAGGAGGGGGGGATTCAAATCAGGGTGTGCACCAGGAGGGGGGGGATTCGAATCAGAGTGTGCACCAGGAGGGGGGGATTCAAATCAGGGTGTGCACCAGGAGGGGGGGGATTCGAATCAGGGTGTGCACCGGGAGGGGGGGATTCGAATCAGGGTGTGCACCAGGAGGGGGGGATTCGAATCAGGGTGTGCACCAGGAGGGGGGGGGATTCGAATCAGGGTGTGCACCAGGAGGGGGGGATTCAAATCAGGGTGTGCACCAGGAGGGGGGATTCGAATCAGAGTGTGCACCAGGAGGGGGGGATTCGAATCAGAGTGTGCACCAGGAGGGGGGGATTCAAATCAGGGTGTGCACCAGGAGGGGGGGGATTCGAATCAGAGTGTGCACCAGGAGGGGGGGATTCGAATCAGGGTGTGCACCGGGAGGGGGGGATTCGAATCAGGGTGTGCACCAGGAGGGGGGGATTCAAATCAGGGTGTGCACCAGGAGGGGGGGGATTCGAATCAGGGTGTGCACCAGGAGGGGGGGATTCGAATCAGGGTGTGCACCAGGAGGGGGGGGATTCGAATCAGGGTGTGCACCAGGAGGGGGGGGATTCGAATCAGGGTGTGTACCAGGAGGGGGGGATTTGAATCAGAGTGTGCACCAGGAGGGGGGGGATTCGAATCAGGGTGTGCACCAGGAGGGGGGGGATTCGAATCAGGGTGTGCACCAGGAGGGGGGGGATTCGAATCAGAGTGTGCACCAGGAGGGGGGGGATTCGAATCAGGGTGTGCACCAGGAGGGGGGGATTCAAATCAGGGTGTGCACCAGGAGGGGGGGATTCAAATCAGAGTGTGCACCAGGAGGGGGGGATTCGAATCAGGGTGTGCACCAGGAGGGGGGGGATTCGAATCAGGGTGTGCACCAGGAGGGGGGGATTCAAATCAGGGTGTGCACCAGGAGGGGGGGGATTCGAATCAGGGTGTGCACCAGGAGGGGGGGGATTCGAATCAGGGTGTGCACCGGGAGGGAGGGGATTCGAATCAGGGTGTGCACCAGGAGGGGGGGGATTCGAATCAGGGTGTGCACCGGAAGGGGGGGATTCGAATCAGGGTGTGCACCGGAAGGGGGGGAATCGAATCAGGGTGTGCACCGGAAGAGGGGGATTCGAATCAGGGTGTGCACCAGGAGGGGGGGGATTCGAATCAGGGTGTGCACCAGGAGGGGGGGGATTCGAATCAGGGTGTGCACCAGGAGGGGGGGGATTCGAATCAGAGTGTGCACCGGGAGGGGGGGGATTCGAATCAGGGTGTGCACCAGGAGGGGGGGATTCAAATCAGGGTGTGCACCAGGAGGGGGGGGATTTGAATCAGGGTGTGCACCGGGAGGGGGGGGATTCGAATCAGGGTGTGCACCAGGAGGGGGGGGATTCAAATCAGGGTGTGCACCGGGAGGGGGGGATTCGAATCAGGGTGTGCACCAGGAGGGGGGGATTCGAATCAGGGTGTGCACCAGGAGGGGGGGGATTCAAGTCAGGGTGTGCACCAGGAGGGGGGGGATTCGAATCAGGGTGTACGAGACAATCAGCCAACAGGAGAGCTCACAGACAGGCAGGCATGCGAGGGCTTGCTTTCACCCGTCGTCCCATTCAGCGCTATTTCTTAATTCGCACCCGACCACCTCTTGAGGGGCTGCCGGGCGGAAACTGCTCGGCGGGTGGGAGAAAAACACGGACTGGCGTGCAGTCAGCGGCCCAAGCAGGGAGAGTAGCAGCACCAGTACTCTACGCCTGCAGGCTGTGATGTCGCTGAATATATCTGAAGCACCTATATGATACATAACATCTGTCCCCCTTAATCGCGTCTCCCCGCTCCTCCCCTCCCCTTGCTCACTGAACCTCCTGGATCCCCTTCATCAAGCCCATCTACGCCCCCTTGCCCGCTTAGCTCGCTGACCCCTTTCCTGCCTCACCCCCATGCTCCTACTCAATCCGTCTCCCCACCCGCCTCATACCCTTGTTCCCCCCACCTCCTTGACCTCATCTCACCCATCCTTAACCCCACCTCCCCCCGCTTTAGAGCCTAGCTCGCTCACCACCTTGCTCATGCTCAACCCATCATCTCCCCTCCTTAGACACCATATCCCCCCCCTCTTCACACCTGTCCCCCCTCTTCACACCTGTTCCCCCCCTCCTCGTCAACCCCATATCCCCCACTCAACTCCTCTTTCACAAACGTTACCATGCCCTCCCCCCCCTATTCTCTGTTTCCTTCTTCTCAACCGCATCTCCTCACCCCCCTCAAACCCGTCCCCCGCCACCCACCTCCTCATTCACAAACTTGACCATGTCCTTCCCCCCCCCTCTTCACACCTGTCTCCTCCTCAACCACATCTCCTCACCCCCCTCAAACCCGTCCCCCGCCACCCACCTCCTCATTCACAAACTTGACCATGTCCTTCCCCCCCCCTCTTCACACCTGTCTCCTCCTCAACCACATCTCCTCACCCCCCTCAAACCCGTCCCCTGCCACCCACCTCCTCATTCACAAACTTGACCATGTCCTTCCCCCCCCCCCTCTTCACACCTGTCTCCTCCTCAACCACATCTCCTCACCCCCCTCAAACCCGTCCCCCGCCACCCACCTCCTCATTCACAAACTTGACCATGTCCTTCCCCCCCCCTCTTCACACCTGTCTCCTCCTCAACCACATCTCCTCACCCCCCTCAAACCCGTCCCCCGCCACCCACCTCCTCATTCACAAACTTGACCATGTCCTTCCCCCCCCCTCTTCACACCTGTCTCCTCCTCAACCACATCTCCTCACCCCCCTCAAACCCGTCCCCCGCCACCCACCTCCTCATTCACAAACTTGACCATGTCCTTCCCCCCCCCTCTTCACACCTGTCTCCTCCTCAACCACATCTCCTCACCCCCCTCAAACCCGTCCCCCGCCACCCACCTCCTCATTCACAAACTTGACCATGTCCTTCCCCCCCCCTCTTCACACCTGTCTCCTCCTCAACCACATCTCCTCACCCCCCTCAAACCCGTCCCCTGCCACCCACCTCCTCATTCACAAACTTGACCATGTCCTTCCCCCCCCCCCTCTTCAAACCTGTCTCCTCCTCAACCACATCTCCTCACCCCCCTCAAACCCGTCCCCCGCCACCCACCTCCTCATTCACAAACTTGACCATGTCCTTCCCCCCCCCTCTTCACACCTGTCTCCTCCTCAACCACATCTCCTCACCCCCCTCAAACCCGTCCCCCGCCACCCACCTCCTCATTCACAAAGTTGACCATGTCCTTCCCCCCCCCTCTTCACACCTGTCTCCTCCTCAACCACATCTCCTCACCCCCCTCAAACCCGTCCCCCGCCACCCACCTCCTCATTCACAAACTTGACCATGTCCTTCCCCCCCCTCTTCACACCTGTCTCCTCCTCAACCACATCTCCTCACCCCCCTCAAACCCGTCCCCCGCCACCCACCTCCTCATTCACAAACTTGACCATGTCCTTCCCCCCCCCCTCTTCACACCTGTCTCCTCCTCAACCACATCTCCTCACCCCCCTCAAACCCGTCCCCCGCCACCCACCTCCTCATTCACAAACTTGACCATGTCCTTCCCCCCCCCTATGCCCTGTCTCGTCCTCAACCACATCTCCCCCCCCCCCCTCAAACCTGTCCCCCGCCACCCACCTCCTCATTCACAAACTTGACCATGCCCTCCAGTAGCCCCATCCTGACGGGCGCAAAATAGAACTCGATCTGGCATGCCTGCTTGGATACCGGCATGTTGACCGTGGCAGGCCCGAGGATCACGTCAGGATGGCTGTACAGTACCGCCATTTGTACCGCAGTGGGCAGCGGGTTTTTGATTGGCACTTTGATGGAGACCGCGGTGCCGACCTGATGTGCAGAGGAGGAGAGGGCGAGGGGGGGCAGACGGGGTATTGTTAAGATTCGAAAGTCAAGGAGATCTTGGGGATTATCATGAACAAAGTGAGACAGTGGCAACTCTTTAGCACACGGGCTTCTTCAACATTTATGGCCATACTGAATTGGACGATACAGGGCCATGCTATTGGAGAGTGGACAAGAGAGCAAGATGCCATGGAATCTGCGCAATGGGCCGGGAGGGACGGGAGGGGGGATCACAGAGGTGCACACAGCCAAACACACACACAGGCGAAATCCTAAACCCTTAACCTCAAACATCACGAAAGGACAGACAAACAAACACACGCACACACACCTGTGCAGACACACGCACACACACCTGTGCAGACACACGCACACACACCTGTGCAGACACACGTATTGTGTCCACTGCCTCTGGCTCCGAGACGCGTATCTCCAATGCATACCACACCATCTGTCCCTCCTGCGTGCGGAAGCTGATGGATCCCATGAAGTTACCCGACCTCTGGGGTGCAGCGACGAGCTGGAGGGGGGAGGAGGAGAGGAGGGAGGGGAGGAACACCTCATTCAGGGTACTGGTATCATGGTATGTAGGTCAGGGTACGGAAGCTGATGGGGACTTGAAGTTACCCGACCTCTGGGGTGCAGCGACGAGCTGAGGGGGGAGGGGAGAGGGAAAGGACACCTCGTTTAGGGGGGATGGAGTTCAGGGTACGGAAGCTGATGGTTCCATGAAGTTACCCAACCTCTGGGGTGCAGCAACGAAGTGAGTGTGGAGGAGGGAGGGGGCATGCAAGAACCATTCAGGGTTAACGGCTTAGAAGAGGGAGGGGGTATGAAAAAGGGCTAAGAAGGCAGGGGGGTAGGAAAATATTGGAGGGAGGGTGGGAGGGGGGGGAATGAGCCAGAAAAACGAATTTGAAGAAAGTCAGGCTTGTAGTGGCGGTTTGTTCGAGAGGCATCCACACTTTTTGTCTGGCTTCGAATTCCCTGTAACCCTGACTCCCTCTTACTCATGAGCTCTCATACCTTATACGTTGTTGCCGTGTTGGGCGCAGCCTTCAGCATCGCCGGCCCCGAAACCATGTCCAGGTCGCACATGACCGCGTAGTCCACGTTATTTCCGGTTATGTTGGGGACGGAGAAGGAGCGGGTGGCCTGCTTCCGTGCCTGGAAGGAAGGTGGGAGGAGGCAGTCAAGGGGTGTTCCATTATTTTAGTGCGGCCAGCATTGGGCCAAGTGGGACCAAACCCCTGGGCAGTGTGACCAAGTGTGACCAAATGGGACCAACCCTTCACAGTGTGACCAAGTGTGACAAGATGGGACCAAACCTTGATAGTATGGGTGATGGCCCAAGCAGCCAGGCTTGCTGCACCAAACTTAAAACACCGGATTCAAATTCAAATTCAAGATCCCCACCCATACAGCTCAACTGCGTATCTGATTTTGAATTCAAATCCCCACCTGTGTTTCTAGGATGATGTGCCCCTCAGCCATGGGGTCCTTGCCCTTGCCGGTCAGCGAGTAGATGTTGCGCTCGCCAGTGGCCGGGATCAGCAATTCCAGCTGCCCCCGGTGGCTGCCTGTGGAGTGATGAAGTGTGATAACAAGGGATAGGCAAAGAGTGATAAACGAGCAAGATCAGGCTGGCGAGTGTCCCAGTACAATATGAGAAGGGTAAATGATCCCGAAATTCAAAATCAGTTGAAGACTATGACACCCAGAATTCATTCTTTTCCGAATCTGTTGTCATGGGATTTAACTAGATAAGCGTATAATTGAATGTGCCCAACCTGCTGCCAAGAAATTTGGAACCCGCATTTTCTTTTTTTACAACTGTGATGTCGATTTACCGCACCTGTCATCATAGGCTTGAATTGCAGGGGATAATTTACGGTGCCCCCTGCAGGTACTGACACGTCCTTGCCACCGCTCCATGCCTTGCCGTCAATAGAGGCCTGAACATTCATGACCTGATCGCTCGTGTTGACCAAAGGGACCTCCTAAGAAGGGAGTGGGGTGGGGTGGGGTGGGGGGGCGAACAAAAGGCGTAAGATACAATTCAGCTACATCATGGCGAATGCTGGTATAGGGTGCTTCAGCTACCATTTAGCTACATCTTGACCGGATCGTTGGCGTTGACTTAAGGAACCTCCCGTGCGGTGTGTGTGAGGGGGGTTCAGGGAGCGCATAATCAGCAGGAGACAGCACTTAGGCCGACTCCCCCACAGGCCTAGAGCAGTACTAGTTTAGGTTTTAGCATTTAGGGTTCCGGGCCTAGGGATCCACTGAGGCTGACCCCTCACAGGCCCAAAGCAGTACTAGCTTAGGGAATAGGGTATAAGGTTCCGGGCCTAGGGTTCTACGGGGGCTGAACCCCCCACAGGCCCAGAGCAGTACTAGTTTAGGGCACAGGGTTCAGGGTTACGGGCTTGGGGTTCTACGGGGGCTGACCCCCCACAGGCCCAGAACAGGACTAGTTAAGGGCACAGTGCTCAGGGTTACGGGCCTAGAGCTCTACTTGGGCTGACCCCCCACAGGCCCAGAGCAGTACCTGAGTGATCATGTGTCGGACAGGACACGAGAATTCCAGCTGGAACTGCTGAGTCAGCGTCTGCGAGGTGAGCTCCAGATCCAGCACGCGCACGTCCACGTCACTGCTGAGGAGCAGGCGGGTTGGGTAGATGCCCGGCCCGATGGGCTTCAATGTAAGGGGGATGACGTTGCCTGTGCTGCTACCATAGCCACCTGGGATGGAGGGTGGTTGAGGGTGGTTGGTGGTAATTGAGAGTGGCTGGGGGTGGTTGAGGTTGGCTGAGGGTGTTTCAGCAGTACAGTTATGGGCTTCAATGTGAGCGGGATGACGTTGCCCATGTTGCGACCATAGCCACCTGGGATTGAGGGTGGTTGAGGGTGTTTGAGGGTGGTTAATAATGGTTGGGAGTGGTTGAGGGTGGATGGCCTGAGCGGCAGGCAGCTTGTTGCACCAGGCACATTTCCTGGCCGTGGGCAATGACGTAGAGCTGCTGTGAAGTTGAAGCACCCTCAAATTAATTATGGCTGGGTGACACACAGCCACTGGGTGACACACCTGTTGGCGGGTAGGCTTATTGTTGAGGTATACAGGGGTTCGCTATGCCACTCAGGACATCTGGCATTAGGGTTTGGGGGCCTTACGAACCCTATATACCTTAAACAGTCGGTGGGACACACCTGATGGCGGAGTGCCTATGAGCATTGTGGAGGGTGCGGAGGTCAGCATGCCGGCCGTGGGCGGCGTCTTGGCGGAGGATCCCGCCTCGCCGACAAAGCCGCTCGCCGACAGCGTCAAAGCCTTGGGGCACGCGATGAGCGTGTTGGTCTGGCTGATGGTGTAATCGATCTCCACTGCACGGGGGGGGCAAGGCAGCGGCAGGGTCGGTGTGGGTGGCAGCCATGACAGGAGTAGCAGTGGCAGTAGCAGTTGCGACAGAAGTAGCAGTCGTGGCGGCAGTAGCAGTAGCAGGTGCAGAAGCAATAGCAGTAGAGGCAGCAGTGAGAGTAGCAGTAGCAATTGCTGTAGCAGCAACACGGAAAGTTGCAATGGCTGTAGCAACACTGCAACAGTATCAGTAACAGTGACAGTGGCAGTTGCAACAGTGACCATTGCAGTTGCAACAGTGACCATTGCAGTATCAGTATCAGTATCAGTATCAGTATCAGTATCAGTATCAGTATCAGTATCAGTATCAGTATCAGTATCAGTATCAGTACCAGTTGCAGTTGCATCAGTAGAACTTGCGGCATCTGTGTAGTCGTGGTAACAGGAACACCCTTCTTGACCGCCTCTCACCCTTCTTAATGGCCTCTTTGAGGTAGGCAACCTGGGCCTTGTCCTTGGCCAGCGGGTGCCGCTCGAGGAACACCTTCTTGGCGGACTCCAGGTTTGTGTTGATCCAGGGAACAGACAAGCTGTACGTGTGGGGGCCCTCCAGCGGAACGGTACCCTTGGCCTCGACCAAGGGAGCCGGCAGCGTCGCCTGCAGTGTAGGTGTGGAAAAGTGTGAATATCTTGTTGATAAATTTGATGTTGGTGCTCGGCCAGGCTGGTGCCCGTGGGGGCCTTCAAGCGGTAAGGTGCCGTTGGGCTCGACCCTGGGGCTGTCAGCAGCGTCTGAAGCACAGATGTGAAAATGTGTGAAAGTTTGGTTTGTCATTGTTTCTGGAGTCAGTCCCGGTAGGTGGTATAACTCCGGGGCCAACTATCAGCCTTTCCAGGCCTGAGGTGCTTTTAGGGGTTTCATTGAGTTCAGTGTTCAAAAGGCGAGCCTCCCACCTTTCACCGACAAAGTCACACACAAATCCGCCCAGGTTGGGGGCGTTATCAGAGCGGATGAAATAGGTAGGGGTCAGGTTTGACAAGCAGCCTTGATATCCCACCTTCCACCTACGATCTTCATACGCAAACTCGCCCAGCTTGGGGGCATTCAGGGCAGTTCCGGTAAAAAGAAGAAGCAAATGGGTATAGTTTCAAAATCATATTTCATATCCCACATCGCCGACGAGTTTGTGCACAAACTCTCCCAGCTAATTTTTGGTGGCATTGACGGCAATGAGGTTTAAAGCGTCATGGTTCAAAACCTCAAAAAGGGGGTATAATATCCGATCTGAATCTATGATATCCCACCTCGCCCACGATCTCGTACACAAACTCGCCCAGCTCGCGGTCCCTGAACATGAGCGTGAGATAGTGCGTCCCCATCGTGAAAGGGAGGAAGAAGCCGCGCAGCTTGTCCGAGCCGCCGGGCTTGAGCCTCAGCCGCGGCCGGTCGACGCCGAACGCGTTGGGGTACACCTGGGGCGGTTTCGGAGCATCGACGGCGGGCGCGGCCGGCCGGCGCGACGGCGGCTCGCGGCTGCTGCCGCGATTACTCTTCTTCTCCTCGACCGGCTCTTTAGGGGGTAGAGGCTCCGCGGGCTCGTGCAGAAGACTGACCAACAGATCGACATCTGCACAGCGAGAGGGTGAAGGGTGAGGTGCAGGCCAACGTGTTAAGAGGGCCGAGGGATAACCAACAGGGCAACATAGGAGGCAGAAAGGGGGAGGGAAGGATCGAGGGTAAGGGGCGAGGTAGGCTTTGGCCACGTTTAGGGTTTAGGGTGGGGGCTTAGGATTCGTTATTTTGAACCCCAAACCCTCCTCTCCCTGTGTCTCACCCGCGAGGAAGGGTTCGCCCGCGTTTAATATTGAAGGTAAGGGGTGAGGGTTAGTCTTCTAAACCTGAAACCCTTAACCCTCCTCTCCCAGTGTCTGACCCTTGAAGAAGAGTACGGCCACGTTAAGGGTCGAGGGTTCAGGGCTAGATATATTTTTAACCCTAAACCCTCCTCTCCCTATGTGTCACCCGAAGGGCTTAGCCACGTTTAGGGTTAAGGGTTTAGGGTAAAGTATTTTTAATCCTTTCATCCTAAACCCTCCTCTCCCTATATCTCACCCGTGAGGAAGGGGTTGGCAACGTTGATTTCGAACTGCTGCAGCTCGTACAGCGGCCCCTCGGTGCGCACGCGCTTGACCGGCGCCCTCGTGTCCACCTTGCTAACCAGCTGAAAGACCAGCGTGGCGGCATGGGCCCCGCCATCACGTCTGGACATGAGCACAAGCCTGTGGCAGTGGGGAGAGAAAAGAGAGGGCGTTGCTGCCGTCGCGTCTTCACTTGAGCACAAGCCTGTGGCTGTTGGGAGGGAAAGGAGAGGGCGTTGGGGTATGGGGGAACTGGAGGGCTTGTGAGGTGGAGGTGTGTGCCCTGCCCTCCCGCCTCAACGAGAGGACCAGTCTGGGGCAGGAGGCAGGCAGGATGAGGCCGTTGCATGGGGGCGCTGCATGGACATGGGCAAACGCATGGGTGATGACACTGCATGGCAACGCAACATGGGCGACGCTGCATGGCCTCGCATCGCGGGTGACACAGCAGCCTGGCGCCGTGGACCCTCCTACCACTCACTAGACCTACCCTCAACCTTCCACTCACTGTACCTGACCCCCCACTGCATAAAATGCCCACCTCGCCTGCACCGGCATTGTCGTCGTGGGCGTGCACTTGATCTGCAGCCGCGCATTACCCTTGGCGTCAATGCGCACCACAGAGACCTGCGTGGTGAAGTCCTTGTGGCCCTCCAGGCGGGCCGTGTAGCTGATGGCCCGCTTGCTAGGGTTGGTGAGCTCGAGGTCCTTGGTCTGAGAGAGGAGGGGGGTGCGGGGGGAGCAGGCCAGTGCAAGGGGGTCAGGCACCAGAGCTGTTATCATTTAGACTGGAAGGTGGGGTGCGGCGGGAGACAGTCCAGTGCAAGGGGGTCAGGCACCCTGAAACCTCCTAAACTGAACCCTGAAACCAGCAGGAGACAGGCCAGTGCAAGGGGGTCAGACACCCCAAACCCGAAACTGAACCGTAAAGCCTGAGGGAGACAGTCCAGTGCAAGGGGTCAGACACCCCAAACCCTAAACCCCAAACTAAATCCTGCGGGAACAGTCCAGTGCAAGGAGGTCAGACACCCCAAACCCGAAACTGAACCGTAAAGCCTGAGGGAGACAGTCCAGTGCAAGCGGTCAGACACCCCAAACCTTAAACCCCAAACTGAATCCTGCGGGAACAGTCCAGTGCAAGGGGGTCAGACACCCCAAACCCGAAACTGAACCCTGAATCGTGCGGGAGAAGTATATTCTTTAGCTAGGATTTTTGAAAGTTCTATTTTAAAAGGATCAATTGCAGGGAAATTTTTATTAACTAATCTTAATCCTGGGGAAGAAAAAACTTAAAAAAAAACGTCGGTTTTTTCAAAAAAATAAGAATTGTAAAGTCCAGTGCAAGGGGGTCAGGCACCAGCGCTGTTCTCATTCGGGCCGCAGCCATAGCAAGCAGAGTCCCCATCGGCCCAGTAATGGCCGACCGGATGCCCTCCCTAAGCAGGTCCCATCCTGGATTCCTGGCGCTCGCTATGAAGTAGGTGCAGGCACTCACCACGCTCTCCCCGAGTTTGGTCGGGAACTCGATCGCCGTCTTGGGCACAAACTGCGGCAGCGTCTGGTACAAATACAGGACCAGCACCAACATCTCCTTGGCATCCGGGTTGCACAGCTCCTCGGGCTTGACCTCAAACGGAAGGTTGAGATCCTGCGCACGAGGGTCGTACAGTTGAGGGTTGAGGGTTGGGGGTTGGGGGTTGGGGGTTGAGGGTTGAGGGGTTTGGGTATTTGCAGAGCTCTGAAGCTCTATGAACTGTCCTTTTCAAGGAGAGTACCGGAGCGCAGCTATTTTTATATGCATCCTTGTTGAATGATCGTTACCTCCCCAATTTATTTTGGAAGCAAGAAATAACAATTGCTCTGAAACAGGCTCTTGACCCGAAACGGAAGGTCCAGATCCTGTGCACAGATCGTGCAGTTGAGGGTTCATTTTAGTTGCGCATGCATGCATGCAGCTGATTTTCCAGCCACCCGCCATGATACATCATCTCCCTTCTCGCACATGCATGTTTGCAAGCCTGCATGCGGCTAGTAATCCAGCCACACATCATGACGCATCATGTTCTTATATCCCTCCCCCATACATGTTCAAATGCAAGCAGCTAGTAATCCAGCCACATTTCCCATGATCCTCACGGCTGCCTCATTGCTTTCCAAACCGTCCCTGTCCGACTTCATGACGTGACATATGCTCATGTCCCTCCCCCATACATGTGCACATGCAGGCAGCCAGTGAGCCAGCCACACACCTCCATGATCCTCACAACCGCCTCATTGCTGCATGCAGCTAGTAAGCCAGCCACACACCAGTATGTGACATGTCGTGACGCCCCTCTCCCATACATGTGCACATGCATGCAGCTAGTAATCTAGCCACCCACCTCCATGATCCTCACGACCGCCTCATTGTTATCCAAACGGTCCCTGTCCGACTTGATGATGTGCCTCAGCGTGCTCCGCTTGTTGGACAGGGCAGGCCAGTAGCCAGACAGCAGGCTGAAGAGGACCAGACCGCTGCACAGGTCTGAGTCAAAGTTGGTCAAGCGGTGCCCCTGCGCAATAGGCAGAGGGAGGGAGGGAGGGGGCTCAGCCTGCTTTGATTGTTGAGGAGCATCGGCCTGCAGCCTGACATCAGGCAGAACATTCCTACACCGCTGACAAGTCTGATTTATAGTTGGTCAAGCAGTGCCCCCTGCAGGGAGGGAGGGGGGGAGGGAGGGGGCGCAGCCTGCTTTGATCGCCGGGGAGCATTGATTGCATCCTGTATCCAAACTCCCACATAAAGTTTGCTGACGTCCACGCCAGTGGCACCAACACTCCACTCTGCCAAACAAAAAGACTGGTCGTGATCCAGGGTCATGATCGGAAGTCCAGATCCAGGGTCAAGATCCAGGGTCAAGATCGAGGCTCGCACCTGATCTCCAAACTCCCGCATTGAGTGTGACCACATACACAACAAGCACTGAAGCTTCATTCCGCCAAAACTAAGGACTGGCCATGACCGTGGGTCTTAATCGGAGGTCAAGATTTGGGGTCAAGATCTAGGGTTATGATCTAGGGTTAAGATCTAGGGTCAAGATCCAGGGTCAAGATCGAGGTTGGCACCTCATCTCCAAACTCCCGCATGAAGTGTGCCGACATCCACGCCAGCAACACAGATACCACCCGCCGCCAAAACTAAAGACTGGTCATGATCTAGGGTCAAGATCCAGGGTCATGATCTAGGGTCAAGATCCAGGGTCAAGATCCAGGGTCGAGATCCAGGGTCGAGATCCAGGGGCATGATCCAGGGTCATACCTTGTCTCCAAACTCCCGCATGAAGTGTGCCGACATCCACGCCAGCAGCACAGATACCACCCGCCGCCAAAACTAAAGACTGGTCATGATCTAGGGTCAAGATCCAGGGTCATGATCTAGGGTCAAGATCCAGGGTCAAGATCCAGGGTCGAGATCCAGGGTCGAGATCCAGGGGCATGATCCAGGGTCATACCTTGTCTCCAAACTCCCGCATGAAGTGTGCCGACATCCACGCCAGCAGCACGGACTCCGGGATGCTATAGATGTTGGAGCCTGAGATCGCGCTGTCCGGCGGCAGCATGGCCGTTAGGCGCTCGATGCCCGGCAGCAGCTTGAAGGTCTTCATCGTGACGCGTCCTAGCACAAACACCTTGAACGCCTGTGGGATGAAAGGGCAGGGGGCAGGGCAGATTGAGGATGAAGGCCTAGACTAGGCAGCAGCTTGAAGTTCTTCATCGTGACGCGTCCCAGCACAAACACTTTGAACGCCTGTAGGAAGGCAGGGAGGGGGGAAAGTGCAGCGGGAAGGGCAGATTGAGGATGAAGGCCTAGACTAGGCAGCAGCTTAAAGGTCTTCATCGTGACGCGGCACAGCACAGACACCTTGAACGCCTGTGGGAAGAAGGGTGGGAAAGGGCAGGGAGAAGGGCAGATGAAGTATGAAGGCCTGGATCCCGTCCCATACCCTAGATCTCCTCCCCTAGATCCGCCACGATGCAAGAAGGGCATGCTCTAGGCCTGATAGCCATCTTATGAAACCCGAACCCGATAGGATGGTTCCAATGTGGGCGCACCCTTGGCACATCCTGTGCTGTTGCCTTGCTGCATAATGAGCAAATCCCAGGCCTGATGCTTATCCTTTACATACCGTCCCCACAGGATGGGGTCTGCACGGATGCACCCTTAACCTACTCTATGCTGCTGCGTAATCTGCAGAATGAGCGTGTTTCAGGCCTGGGGCGACACCTAAACCCTAAAGCCTTACCTGCAGAATCAGCATGTTCCAGGCCTGGGGCGACACCTAAACCCTTACCTGCAGAATGAGCATGTTCCAGGCCTGGGGCGACACCTTAACCCTAAACCCTTACCTGCAGAATGAGCATGTTCCAGGTCTGGGGCAACACCTAAACCCTAAACCCTTACCTGCAGAATGAGCATGTTCAAGGCCTGGGGCGTCACCTAAACCCTAAAGCCTTACCTGCAGAATGAGCATGTTCCAGGCCTGGGGCGACACCTAAACCCTAAACCCTTACCTGCAGAATGAGCATGTTCAAGGCCTGGGGCGTCACCTAAACCCTAAAGCCTTACCTGCAGAATGAGCATGTTCCAGGCCTGGGGCGACACCTAAACCCTAAAGCCTTACCTGCAGAATGAGCATGTTCAAGGCCTGGGGCGTCACCTAAACCCTAAAGCCTTACCTGCAGAATGAGCATGTTCCAGGCCTGGGGCGACACCTAAACCCTAAAGCCTTACCTGCAGAATGAGCATGTTCCAGGCCTGGGGCGACACCGTCTGGAAGTTGAGCTCAACGTCGTTCCACAGGTCAAGGGAGGACGCCTCCTCGTCAGAGGCCGCGCGGTGCTGTCGCACAGTCATCACCCTGGATCAAAACAGCAAACAAAGAGCATTAGGCATGAGGATGCGCAGGTCAAGGGAGGACGCCTCCTCGTCAGAGGCGGCGCGGTGCTGTCGCACAGTCATCACCCTGAATCAAAACAGCAAACAAAGAGCATTAGGCATGAGGATGCGCAGGTCAAGGGAGGACGCCTCCTCGTCAGAGGCGGCGCGGTGCTGTCGCACAGTCATCACCCTGGATCAAAACAGCAAACAAAGAGCATTAGGCATGAGGATGCGCAGGTCAAGGGAGGAGGAATCCTTGTCAGAGACGGCGTGGTGCGGCCGCACATGACTGTCAACCACCCTGGAAATAGAAACAGCAGTCAGAGAGCACCACGTATGAGGGTCCACAGGGCGGAGGAGGGGTCCTCCTCGTCAGAGGCAGCGCCAAAACATCAGGCAGACAGCACTGGCTATGACGACCCATAGGCCAAGCGAGACAGGACTGGACCGGCCTGCCATTCTGTAGTCTGACGCACTGTCCCCGCCCTGACTGGCACAACAAACAAAAAGCACGAGGTGCCTGGATGAGATGGCACTGTCAATTCTTAGGTTCAGGCTCATCTGCACAGCTTAAACATTGCTCTGCTTTTTGTGAGGTGGATTTAAGGGTCGGATGTGCCTCAGAGTGCTGTGGGTCACAAGGACAGCTGGGGGGGGACGGAGCACCAGTACAATTTTTGTTTGTAACGAAAAAGTGAATATTCCCCACTCACCGATCAAAGTCCTCCAAGTCAAGCAGCATCTCTGGCTTGACTGCGTTCAGCAGCGCTCCGTGCCCCTGCGTAAGCGCCGGACAGACAAAAGAGGGAGAGGTGAGTCAGAACGGGAAACATGATTTCAAATCCCATTCATCTGCGCATGCGCCAGCCAGACAGCAGAGGGTGAGGTGCGTCAGAACGGGAACAGATGAACAAGCAAGTGCAAGCGGGCGTAGGATCTGCAGGACGGCAGTTGGACACACAATTTGAACTACCAAACTTGAATTCGGACAGCCTTCAGGGACTTCGCTCCGGAATTCTGTTTGAATTCAAATTCGAATCCAGGGGCAGGGTTGTTCGCCCACCTTGAGGAACACCAGCATGGAGTCAAACAGTCCCAGCAGCTGCTCGGCAGCTTCTGTCTTGTTGCTTGAGTACTTTGTAACCTGGCAGCATTCAAAACGGAGCAGCAGAAAGTGTCAGTGCATTCCTGCTCGGGTATCGCAGAACTGTATATTTATGGGTGCTTCATAAACTATTATGTAACTGTGTGTGTAACTGCAAGAGTACGGTAACTGTAACTGTATCTGTATCGCTTACTGTTCCTTCTAGGGCGCTACAGATACAGTTCAGCTACATCACGGCCTTACGCCGAAGAAGCATGCCGTAACAAGCCCCATCTCTTGCCCCACCAGCCACCGGCCGGAGAGGATGGATGTCCCACCTTCTTGGGGATGGTCTTCCCGCTCAGCAGCTCCACAATCTCCACGGCCAGCTTCCCTCGCGTCGACACCAGCTGCGCCGCTAGCCCCGCGTCCAGCCCGCCCCCGCGTCCGCTCGTGGCGCCGAGGTAGCGGCAGACGTTGATGCTCGAGGCGATCGGGCCGAGCGCATCGGACGCCAAGGGCAGCTTGTACTCCTTGCCGTTGCGCTGCTCCAGCGTGATGGGGGACGTGTCGTCGTATTGGATGTCCAGGCTGCCTTCGTTGGCCTGTGCGGGACAATCGCGGGTCCACAATGGAGTGGAGGCCGGTCAACACCAGGTCAATTGCAGATCGACAATGGGGTGAAGGCCGGTCAAAACCGGGTAAACAGCAGGTTACCTACAAGGAGTAGGCCAGTCAAAAGCGGGGCAACAACAGGGAGAAGGCTGGTGCACAGCAGGTCAACGAGAGTAGGCGGTTCAGAGAGGATAGAGGAGGGGGGCGAGCACTAGGCTGACACCGGCTGTATCTGCTGCACATGAGACGCCACCGTTCAGGGTCTCCTGGTGGATCAGGAGCAGCCTATTCCTGACTGGCTCCAAAACCCTGCGAGCCCTCCTCCTATCCGATATATCAGAGAAACAGCATTTCCCGCTCATAACTGACTCGCTCCGGAGCCTGGCTAGCCCTCCTCCTGCCCAAACCTACCATCCTAACCCTAAACCCTACCTGCATGAACGCCTGGTGCGTGAGCAAGCAGTTTAGGGTTTCGGGCTGGAACCCTAACCCTAAACCCTACCTGCATGAACGCCTGGTGTGTGAGCAGGCAGTTGTCTGTTGTTGCGGTGACCGGCATGCTGTACCGCTTCCCGTCCTCGTCCAGGAAGTCAATGTTAGCGGTGAAGGACATGGGCTTGGAGGTGATGAACGTAACCACCACGGGGAGCTCGTGCTTTGCGATGCCGATGAGGTTGCCCTGTCGCAACGGGAGAGGAGGGTCATGGAGAATAAGGCAGAGGCAAATCCACTAAAAGAGCACTGCCCTTTTTTCAATGTTAACACCGGTAACGGTGCCGGTAAACTTGATAATCAGAACAAGGAAATGAGACCCGAGCAGAATATAAGTGGAAAAGAGGGAGGTTAAAGAGGGGGGATAAAGAGGGAGAATAGAGAGATCAAGCAGAGAACAGAACAGAGCAGAAACAAAGGCATTCTGATCCCTTATACACAGGGCAGTATCTTTGCCCCTCCCCCCTCCTCCAACGCCAGGGTCAACCCTCAGCCTACTTAACAGTTGCGCCAAACGTACCTCTGGGAACTCGATCTTGATGGGCACATGCCCCTCGTCTGCTGGTAGCCGGTATCGCAGCTCGAGGTTGTCGTAGCCATTGTTGATGATTGTGAACACGCCTCTGCTCATCACACCCAGCGGGACCTGGGGTCAAGGGGGGAAGGAGCAGGAGGGGAAGCTCAGACTTGAGAGACTAGAGCCCTCCTCAGCTGAGCTCGTACCAGAAGTGGCCACTTTTTTCTTATTCTTGGGGGGGGAAAATCACTAAGAAGATGGTTTCTGCGCTGTCAGAATCAATTTCCGACATGTCCTGATATGTGTGCGACATGTGTGGACCTTCTAACCCTATCTCGTGTGTACACACCATAGGATCAGTCGGCTTTGGAGCCAACCAAGCTCACGAAATTGCACCAATAATTCGTCACAACTTAGCATGTCTTTGTCTATTTATATAAGTCTGTTCAGAGCATATGAATTCAGTAGAGACCGGAAAGATCCCTGTCGAGTCGCAATTTCCGGCACGTCCGCCGGCGCATATGCGGAGGTCTCGTACCTTCACACATTCCACACACTTCGAATATGTATCCATTCAGGATTGTTTAGAAAACTCAGGGCTTTCCAATGGTATATTGGTTTGACATGTTTGGATCACAGCTGGTATGAGTTTTGGCTGTTGCCGTAGCGTGTAGCTAAGCTCCGCTAAGAAATTCCTTAGCTACACGCTACGGAAACGTCGATAACAACCTCTAATCGTATTAAAACAGACCAAAACCTGTACACCATTGAAAAACCCTGGGTTTTCTAAACAAACCACTGACCAAGACTTAAATCCAATTCGGAGTATTCACAAAGTTACAACGAGCGGCGTGCTGAAATGTGCGGTTTATTTTCAAAAAGTGGCCACTTCTGGTACGAGCTCAGCTGAGGAGGGCCCTAGGCAGACAAAGGGGGTGGCTCAAGGTTGTCGTGGCTATTGTTTATAATCACACCCAGCGGGACCTGGGTTCAAGAGGGGAAATAACAGGAGAGGGGGGGGGGCTCTGAAAATCCATCGCGATGGACAGCAAAAATGACGTCATCCGAAGTCCCCACCCGCCCCACTCACTGGCGGCAGGACGCACTCCCGCTCGCTGAAGGCCAGGCGAGGAAACTGCCCCGAGCCCTGCACCTCGATGGTCAGGTACGCGGCGGAGAAGTCGCCGTCGACGTACACGGGGATGGAGGCCTCGTACACACGCGCATCGCGAGGGTAAAACTGGATCGCCACGCCCACCATCTCGCCTGAAAGGAAAACGTAAACACACACTGGTTAAAACAAAAATCCTAACGTGAACAGGAAATATGTTCATAAACCTTTATATGGTGAATTTAGTGTATGGGCTATGATTTAGAGAAGTTATAAAACCGCTAGCCACCCTGATCATTGTGGTCAAAAGGCCTTCAAATCCAGGGCAGCGCGATCCGGCACAGGTTCAGCCGGATTGCACTAACAAAGCAGCGAGACATAGCAGAGGGTTTAGACAGATCGTACGAACAAGGTAGCACGAGATAGCAAGATACGGCACAGGTCAAGCCGGAGTGTGCCATCTGTGTACAAATCTAGATCCAGCCAGTATCTAAAGCCAGGCCTGTCTGACCTCCTATCCATCATTTTACTTCAGCACCAGAGGCGGTTGGGTAAAAATTTCCAGAGTGTCGGGCATTTAGTCCCAGGCCTAGCTGGCATGGCCTCTGGCATTTACCAGCAAAGAGAGAAAGATATACGCCCTGGGGCACGGAGCCCCAGGCGCGTTTTGTGGGCAAAAGGCCCCTTATCAGCACGATCAACATATTGTAAACTCCGGAACTGAACTATACGCTCACAAAATTCGCTTCCTCCCCCTCCTTATCCCACGATTCCCGCCTGGATCTTTCGCAACCAGAAGATAGTAAACACCAGAATTGAAATACACGCCCACAACATTCGTTTCATCTCCACCCGCACCCCACCTGGATCGACAGTCAGCTCCGAAGGCAGCACCAAGAAGATGCCGTCCACAGTCACGTCGCCCGTGAACGTGGGCTTGCCAAACTTGACACGCACCGGCTCGCCCTCCGAGGACGAGTGCTTCAGGTACACGTCGGTGGTGTAGGGCACCTGAGGGGGCGGGCGGGATTCGAATTTGAAGCGAGTGGGTGTGATTTGAATTCAAATTCAACACACGCAAAATTTCATCCGACGGGCGATCTGCCGATGGTGGTTACCTGCATATCACCAACAAGGCTGCAGGGCTCGGCAGCACACAGGTCTATGAGGCCCGGCAGGCTTCAAACATTGGGCCCTGAATCTGGGGCCCGATCGGGCTCCAGAACGGGCCCCAGATTCGAAACCCATCTGGGAGATGCCTCACCTTGACCTGGTTGGATCGGATGACGACACGCGGGCCGAACTCGACAGAGGTCTTGGAGAGGATCAGCTTAGGCTGCACGCCCTCTGCGCACACGGCCTTGCGGATGGGCGGGATCTTCCCGGTCCCATTCCCGCTTGTCTGGATCAGCATCTCAATGTCTTTCTTCTCCACCTACACACCACAAGGGGAGGAAGTGGGGGGGGAGGGAGGTTGGCAGCCATGGAACTCAGGTTTGCACTTGACTGGTCCGGAGGGCATTTCGATGTCTTTCTTCTCCGACTACACACCACATGGAGGGGGGGGGGGGCAGCCAGGAAGCTCAGGTTGACAGGTCAAGAAAACGGACACACGCACACATGCATGCACGCACACACGCATGCACACACACACGCATGCACGCACACACGCATGCACGCACATACATACGGTACAAAAACGCAAATGTTGGGAGAAACACCAGAGGATGCGTCGGGAGCTCTTACCTTGGATGGGCAGAACATGAGTTGCAGCGGCAGTTCTGCGCCGGCATTGACGGTGATGTGGTACACCGCACCTTCCCCGCTGAAGGTCGCCCCACTGGTGCTGCTATTGCGCCTAAGGATAGGTTTAGGCAAAAAAATCGGTACAGGCTGGCGGCGATCGTGATTAGGATCTATATAAGTGTATGAGGGTGTCCGAAGCGCGGGCTTAGAGTGTAGGGATTAGGGTTTAGGGCTATTACGTAGCGTGTGCCATGGGGCCAACCCTAAAACATACCGGTACCCCCAAAAGAATACCCCCGGCCGGCTAAACCCGGCCAATTGGCTGACCCCCGTAACGACCCTGGCGTATGGTGTTAACTAGCTAGGGTTTAGGGCTTCAGACTTCAGGGACCAGTTGTGGAGATGTTAATACTGCTGGACAGGGATAGCAGTCTGCTGGAGGGAGGAGCACAGGTGTTGTCAAGACGTCAACACATTTTGAATAGATTTTAATGATGGACGAGGTGAGTGTATCCCTGGCCTCTCAAATGACAAACCGTCGATTCAAAAGCCTGTGCTTGCTCCAGGGAGGGGCCCACGCATCATACACGCGATCCTTAGACATTCAAAGGCAACTGATCCACTGGCCACTAACTGATGATCCTGTACAGATTCTAAAACCTTGAGCATAGGGATGCATGAGCACACTCAAATCGGTTATTGAGAATCAGGCCCGAGTCACAGGGCTCAGGGCTCCGGGTTTTTCTTTTAATAATAAGGGGAGGGAGGTGAAGGGTGAAGAATACAAATTTATTTCTGCTTAGAGTTTAGGGTTTAAACCCTTAACAGTTTTTTGTTAAGGGTGCCGGTAAACAACTTTGTGTTAACAAACGCAGATCCGGCGTACCAGTCCCTCAGAACATAGAGAGTATGGCAACTGAGGAGGATACACACATCTCCCATGTCGTCATGTAAAAGCCCCTTGGGACATGCCCAGGCAGGCCCTCTAAACAGTGGGGACACCTGCCCAGGCAGGCCCTCTAAACAGTGGGGACACCTGCCCAGGCAGGCCCTCTAAACAGTGGGGACACCTGCCCCGCAAATGCAAAAGCCAAGAAAAAGGAAAGGGAAGAGAAGGAAACGGGGTCCAGCACATAGGGACGCACTTGGAATGGGGACGCAGCAAAGTGCCTTCTTGTTGCGGGTTTTAGGTTCCAATTTTAGGTTACAGTGTAATTTACGGTTTCAGGTTATGCCTTAGGCTACAATTTCAGGCTATGGCTTAGGTTCCGGTTTTCGGTAACGTTATAGGTTTTGTGTAATGGTTTTAGGTTACGGTTTTGTGTACGGTAATGGTTTTAGGTTACGGTTTAAGATACGGTTTGGTCATTTTCTGGTCTCCGTTCGCTCTGTCTGGCCCTTTCGAACAAGGCTGAGGGTGGTTGCGTTGAGTTTGGAACCCCAACAAAGTGTGGTCGTACCTGGAAACGCTGCGGCTGCCATTACGGCTGCCGATGCCCACGGCGTCGCCGTTGGCTCCGATACTTTGCAGCGGGCAGACCGTGTACTGCGCGCAACGAGTGGCGGGGAGAGGTGACATGAGTGACTAGGTGTGGTTAAGTGTGATTGGGTGTGGCCAGGTGTGGCCAGACGTGACTATTTGAATACTCGAAGCCGTCAAATGCAGCAAGCAATTAAAAAATAACCGGCACCGGTAGTTAGAAAAACAAGTACCGTACCGTACACATCACTTCAAAAAGATAAAGATATGATAGCAACAAGCGGTTCACAAATAGAAATGCATGTAAAAGAATAGCCAGTAAAACAAAAAGAACAAGTCATACTGCAGAAAACAGGCATTTCAAAATATCAAGCAGAGAAGGAGAACAAACATTCAGAAATAACGAGAAGTTCGAAAAGGCCAAGCAGTCAAAATAGCAAAGCGCAATCAGTGACTGAAATATGCGCACAAGAAACTGGTGGCAGCAGCCGATGCTTGCAAGGTTTGTGATTCACCAGACTACCAAACTAACAAAATGCCCAGGTGCTACTGCCCAATGGCTGATTATTGGGTGTTCAGGAGCTCGCTCGAGGAGTCTCATCAATCAACTTAGTAGTGGTACCTGACAAGGGAACTCCCTCCTGATGCTCCTGATCTACAGCTGCTTGGTGAAATTTGTGTGTTGGTGTTAAGAATGTCGATTGAGGAGTCAGTCAGAGAAATAAAGTACTGGTAGCGTTTTCATGCGACCTCCTACCTTCCGTATCATTGTCCAACGGTCCAATGGTCACAGCGCTGATGGCACAGTATTTCCTTTCACGCACCAATTGTCACAGCGCAGATGAACATGGCACAGCATTCCCTTTCACGCGTGCAAGGCATGCATTCAGAATTTGATCAGAATCCCTTGACCTTGACCGCTAAATCCCTTTGTCCTTATCCCTTGACTCTTAACCCTAAATCCTCTTGTCCTTATCCCTTTGTCCTAATCCCTTGACTCTAAACCCTGAATCCTCTTGTCCTAATCCCTTTGTCCTAATCCCTTGACTCTAAACCCTGAATCCTCTTGTCCTAATCCCTTTGTTCTTATCCCTTGACCCTAAACCCTGAATCCTCTTGTCCTAATCCCTTAGCCTTCAAATGCAGCATACCTCATTGGCCCAGGCCTCCTTGCCGATGGCGAGAGCCAGCTCAGGATGTGACTTCAGGTTGATAGTCACCTGGGGGAGAGTCCCACAAAAACGGTGCAACAATGGTTTTAGAAACAATAAAATGATTGAAAAATTAGAAGTGGAGGAGGGACGACTGGAAGACATAGACCTGCAAAAACGGCGACAAAAGCCTTAACTTAGCCTAAGGTTAAATGGGACACCGGGTTTGAGAATTAGGTTCAAAAAGGGGTTTAGAATAAGACAGGTTCGGAACACGAAAAGGGTTGGAGTGAGGTTTTGAGGCAGGGCGAATTGAGGTTGATAGCCGTACGAACGGCGACAAGAGTCAAGACGGGAAAGAGGATTTATAATCACCGCAAACTTGCCGTACAAAGGATTCAAATGCTGCAGGTTCCTTAAACAGGTGAACGGAAAACAAGAAGGGGTCGAGAATGAGGGATGCAGGAGGGGCGACTAGAGGTTCCTAGTCACCTGCCGAGGAGACACCGCGCCCCACACGCTTCATGGACTCTAACGGGGGGTCCCCTCGTCCCTCACCCCCCCAGGTGCAGATATTCCTTCATCCATCCCCATCTCTTGACATGTGCCCCGTGCACGTGTGGGGGGCGTTATTTGGGAGGGGGTGATATTGAGGGTTTCCACCTGTCCAGGAGGTGGGTCCCCCAGAGCCCTGACAGAGAAAAACTCACACATCTCCGAGGAAGGAAATAGGTCGGGCTTACCAGAGCTGGGACCGCCGTTGTGTTGACCAAGGTGAGGGGCAGCTTGCTGCGGTTGCCGATAAAGGCCGGCTCGAAATTGAACTCATCCTCGCGGACGTCCACGTTGGGGCAAACGCCGACCGCCCTGTTGGGAGGAGTGAGGCAGGGAGCAAGAGGTGAGGGATCAGGAGCTTGGAATCGAACAAACAAGTGCCTTACTCCCCCTGGGCGAGCAGCCAAGCAATTTACCAACCAACACACACACCCTTGCTCCAGGGCCCTGTATCCTATAGACGCACTTGAAGGGAAGCTTGAGGGGCTTGTTGCCTTGGACCAGCACCTCCAGCACCGTGGCCAGCGGGCCAGGCTGCAGGCAGTTGAATGTGACCACCAGCTCCGTCGTCTCGTCCGCAGTCAGCGTGCCCTTGGCGGGTGTCACGCGCAGCATGGCGTGTGGCGAGACCTGTGGCAGTGTGGACGGGAGGTGTGGAGGTGCGGACGGGAAGTGTGGAAGTGTGGACGGGAAGCGAGCCTTCAGCGGGAACCACGCAAAACATGACATGTTGTGCCGCCTGTCAAGGTGTGGACAGAAAGTATGAGGTGACCTGGTGACGAGATATGGAAGCTAACCAGCAGGGTCACAGAGGAGTTACTTCAAGCAGCAAGGTTACCAGGATAACAGGGGGGAGACGGTATTATTCATCTGTGGCGATAATACCGTCTCCCCCCTGTAGACGGGCGCACCTTGAACGAGGACTCGCACGTGCCCGAGTTCTTGATGAGCACGGAGCAGGTCTGCGGAACGCCACAGGGGACCATCCCGACGTCCAGGTCCTTGTCCTTGAGGTGCAGCTTGCCCTCCGGCAGTTGCCCCTGGAGCATCACCCGCCGAGGGGTGTTGCCTGTGGATGGAGGAAGGAAGAAAGAGCTGTTGGAAGCGGTTGGAGGCGGTTGACAGGGGGGGTGAAAGAGCGGTGGATAGCAGGTACTCAACGACGGCTACGCACAGCCCTAAACCCTAAGCTAGACAAATAGGAGAACACTGGTTGTTTATGGGACTCAGGCCTTCACCGACCCCTCCACGGTGATGCATTCTCCTCCAATGACCTCATATAGATCTGACTGGCCAACACAAATCGCGAAACCTGAAACTGGTGTGAAATAGGCATACCAGAAAACTGTGGTCCACGTCCAGGCCACCTCCTTCCTACATCCCAGCCCGCCGGCAAAAACCCGTTTGCCACAGCCTGCCGCACCCCGCACCGCACCACTCACTTCCAGATAGTGTGAGGATGAGGCTGCCCGTCTGCGTCCCGCTGACTGAGCCGTCGAGCGGCGGTGCCCAGCGCACGATGGCCTCTCCCGAAGAGGACGGCTTCACGGTCCCCGTCATGGGCGTGACCGTAAATGAGGACCCGGTGGTTTCGATGCAGTACTCGACCGGGAACTTGTTGGTGTTGTCCATGATCAGGATCTGGGAGGATCAAGGGCCGAGAGGTGAGGCCGAGGGTTTAAAATCCAGGGTCGAGGGTTCAGTGTCAAAAGTCGAGGGTTCAGGGTGAAAAGCAAAGGGTTCAGGGTCTAGGGCCGAGGGTTCAGGGTCAAGGGCCAAGGGCACAGGGTCAAGGGCCGAGGGTTCAGGATCCATGGCCGAGGGTCCAGGGTCATAGCCGAAGGTTCAGGTTAAAGGGCCGAGGGTACAGGGTCAAGGGCCGAGGGTTTATGATCAAGGGCCAAGGGCTCAGGGTCAGAGGCCGAGGGTTCAGGTTAAAGGGCCGAGGGTACAGGGTCAAGGGCCGAGGGTTCAGGGTTAAGGGCCGAGGGTTTAGGGTCAAGGGTTTAGGACAAGGGCCGAGGGTTTAGGATCCAGGGCCCGAGGGTTTAAGATCCAGGGCTGAGGGTTCAGGGTCCAAGGCCGAGGGTTCAGGGTCAAGGGCCGAGGGTTCAGGGTCAAGGTCTGAGGGCTTAGGATCAAGGGTTCAGGGTCAAAGACGAGGCTTTAGGAACAAAGATTAAGGGTTCAGGGTCAAAAGCCGAGGCTTTAGGATCAAGGACCAAGGGTTCAGGGTCAAAAACTGAGGCTTTAGGATCACTGGCTGAGGATTCAGGGTCCAGGTTCTCCGCCAAGTACTGAGAGTAAAGGTAGACTCGTACAAATCGCCAGTGGCACAGGTCCCCCCTCCGCCGCCCAATGCCCAATGACCAACCACTCACCTTGTCTATGTAACCCTCCCAGTTCTCCGTCGAGAACTCAAAGTGCAGGTCGTCCGCGCTCAGCTCCAGCGACACAGGCACCACCTCCGCCATCATGCCCAGAGACAGGATGTGGCAGCTGTTGATGCTGTACTCGATGCGGTGGTTGATGGACTTGACCTCGGCTGCGTGGAACAGGAGCGGGAACTTGGCACGGCCGCCGGGGGGGATGACCTGCGGTGAAGGCATCGGGTAAAGGGTTGAGGGGGAAGGGTTAGGAGTAAAGGGTTGAGGGCTCCTGCTGCATTTCGGCCACATTTCAGCTATGTCAGGTACTTGTTAACTACATTTCAGCTGTAACACCAACCCAAGTCAAGGGTGACCTGTACAACAAACCCAACTGCTCAGGCTGCCAGCCGTTGGCCGGCCAAGGCAGCCCCCCCCAAAAAGGTGGTCTGGTGCGCATGACAAGAGGCACTTAACTCTAAAGCCTGACTTCTTTACCATAGATAACCCTGAACCATAGCTTCAGCCTGTACCCTGGAACCCACCTGGCTTGCAAAGGGCGACTTCTTGAGCTCCGGCGGGTTCTGTACGTCAAACACGACGTGCACGAACGAGCTGAGCGGGTTGAGGAACATGACGGATCGGTCGACTGAGGAGCCCAGGCTGACCGTGCCAAAGTCAACCGTCTTGGGGCCAATTACCAGCTGCCCTAGCTCCTCGCGGGTCAGCTCACGTGAGCACTAAAAAACGGGGGAGTGTGGACCAGGAGTGTGGATTAAGAGTGTGGATGAGGAGTGTGGATCGGGAGTGTGGATCAGGAGTGTGGATCGGCAGTGTGGATCAGGGGCATGGATCACCAGCTGCCGTGGCACCTCGTGGGCCATTTCACGCGAGCACTGCTAAACAGGGGTGTGCGAATCAGGAGTGAGGACATGGAGTGTGAATCAGGAGTGTACATCAGGAGTGTGAACAAACCGTGTGGATCACCAGCTGCTTCATCTCCTCTCGGGTCAGCCCCTCCCCCCCTCCTCCCCCCTCCTCTCCCACCTTCAGCCTCTCCATATCCGTCTCCGGCCGGTCGGGGTAAGGCGTGATGCCCTCGAGCTCCCGCTCCTGCACGGTCCGCTGCTGCTTGGGCTTGCCCTCATCGAGATTGCCGACGGTCCAAAGTGGGTCAACGGTGCGAGGCAAGCGGGGCTCGAATGCAGCCAGGCCGCTGCAGGAGGGGCAGGAGAGGCAGGAGGGGCAGCGGGTCAGGGGACAGCAGGAGCAGGGAACAGCAGGAGCGATACAAAGCGGGTCAACGGTGCAAGGCAAGCGGGGCTCGAATGCAGCCAAGCCGCTGCAGGAGGGGCAGGAGAGGCAGTAGGAGCATCGGGTCAGGGGACAGCAGGAGCAGGGAGCAGCAGGAGTGGGTCAACGGTGCGGGGCAAGCGGGGCTTGAATGCGGCGCAGAGCAGGGAGTAGGAGGAACAGGAGCAGCTGAGGAAGCAGGTCAGGGGGGGGGGGCAGGAGGAGCAGGAGCAGCTACAGCAGCAGGTCAGGGAGCAGGGAGTAGGAGCAACAGGAGCAGCTGGGGAACCAGGTCAGGGGGGGGGGACAGGAGGAGCAGGAGCAGCTACAGCAGCAGGTCAGGGAGCAGGGAGTAGGAGCAACAGGAGCAGCTGGGGAAGCAGGTCAGGGGGGGGGGGCAGGAGGAGCAGGAGCAGCTACAGCAGCAGGTCAGAGAGCAGGGAGTAGGAGCAACAGGAGCAGCTGGGGAAGCAGGTCAGGGGGGGGGGGGGGGGCAGGAGGAGCAGAAGCAGCTACAGCAGCAGGTCAGGGAGCAGGGAGTAGGAGCAACAGGAGCAGCTGGGGAACCAGGTCAGGGGGGGGGGGGGCAGGAGAAAAAGGAGCAGCAGGGGCCCTAGGCCAGGTGGGTTGAGAGAAGGAGCGTTTGCCGTAGGAGCAGCAAGAGTAACAAGAGTAGCGTGTCTCGTGTCTGGGGTTTGGTTCAGTAAGAAGTTAAGTGTTTAGGGTCAAGGGTTCTGCTCACCTCCGCATGTCCATCCCAAGGTTGACGTCGTCATTCAGGGTTTAGGGATTAGGGATTACGCTTGAGGGTTTAAGGTTCAAGGGTTTCGCTCACCTTCACGTGTCAATCCCAAGGTTGGCATCATCATCCTCGATCCTCCTCACGAGGTATAAGTTATCATTTGCGGAATGTTCAGCATTTAAAGGTTAAGGCTCGTGGGCTTGGATCACCTCCACGTGTCCATCCCAAAATTGACGTCGTCACAAAGGGTTTAGGGTTGAAGGGTTGAAGGGTTGAAGGGTCGATGGCTCACCTCCGCGTGTCCATCCCGAGGTTGACATCATCGTCCTCGATCCGCCTTGTGAGATACAAGTTGTCCTTTGCGGCACGTTTTTTACTGATGACGGTGGCGTACGCATCACGGTGCTTGGTCATGGCCTTGAGCTCCTCGCGCGACATGGCGTGCTCCGTCCCGCCTGAGAGGTGTGGACGAGGGTGTGAACTTAAGGATGGTGTGGACATAAGGAGGGGTGTAGACAGTGAACTTGAGGGTTTGAAAGGCAAGGGTGAGCCCTTGATCCCTGGGGAAATAAGTGGTGTCTGTGAGACAGAGTGTGTGGGGGGGATGAGTGTGAATAAGGGGGATGTCAGAATTGGGCTGGGCAATCTGAAGTGCAGATTTAGCGGATAACAGATCTAGCAGATAAGAGATCTGGCAGACTGCAGATCCAGCGTGATATAGATCCAGCACAGTACAGATCTAGCAGATTAAAGATCAGGCAGATAAGGTAGCGTTGTGCATAAGGGGGGGCTTGCAAAGCCCCGGGGGATTTGAACACGAAACGGGCAGGGTTCAGGGAGATTGCGATGCAAAAAAACTAAAAACTATGCTGCCAAATATTACCGTCACTTGCTTGAGTGAAGGTTTTGAGGTTTCGGAGACTAAAATGAATGCAAATACCGATAATTTGGAAATCCACCCACCCGGTCCTATATCTGCCAGCGCGTCGGCCAGCTCTGGCTTGTCCCACAGCTGCTGGCCACGCTTGGTGCTCTTCTTCTTGGCGTCCAGCTTGGAGGAATAGACCTGGGCGGGCGAGGGTTTAGGCTTCAGGGTTTGGGGTTTAGGACTTAAGGGTGAGGGCGAGGGTGCGCTGAGTTTTTGTTCAACAGTCACCAAGGACTTTCAACAGCACATACGTAAAAAACAACGCGCTTTCCAAAAAACAAAAGCAAGCACGGCGCAGGAAAGCACATTCCGAGAGATTGCGTCTTGATGCAATTTAATTCAAGACCTCCTGATTATGCCTTACTGAAGATAGGAAGTTGGCACCCCCTCCCGACAAGTCTCCCCCCCCCCACCAACCCTCCTGGCCCTCCTGCAGTGCCTCACCCCCTCCCGACAAGTCTCCCCCCCCCCACCAACCCTCCTGGCCCTCCTGCAGTGCCTCACCCCCTCCCGACGAGTCGCCCCCCCCGGAACCTCCTTGCCCTCCTACATTGCCTCACCCCGTCCCGACGAGTCTCCCCCCCCCGAACCTCCTTGCCCTCCTACAGTGCCCCACACCCTCCTCGTCGTTGGAGCCAGGATGAAGGGTTCTGGGTAAAGGTTTAAGGTTGAGGATTTAAGGGTTAAAGGTTGTGATTTCCAAGGTCCAAGTTCCTACGGTAAGGTTCAAGGTTTAGCCTACAGTGAGCCCCTGCCTCACCTCCTCCTCGTCCAGGAACTTCCCCCCTCTCTCAAAGTCCGCGGGCAGCTTGTCCGTGCCGCCCACCAGGGCTGGCTTGGGCCCATGCCTGAGGCTGCTGCCGCTCAGCCGCAACGAAGACTCCTGAATCAGCCGGCCCCGCTCATTGTAAACCTGAACAGGGTACAGCATTCTCTCTGTACAGGATCCAACATTATTTTTCGTCTGCGCAGGACACAGCATTATTTCATGCTTTTGAAGCGGTCTGGAGCTTGGTTTAGGGGAAACCCTAGTTTGCACAAGAAAAAGATGGAAAATACCGACTGTTTTTTAATGTCCTGCCAAATGGCCTGATAAAAAGTCTAGGGACGTTTGGGTTTCTAAGGGTTTCTAAGGGTTTCTAAACACATAAATATATCGAGGGATTGAGACAAATGGGGGAGATGGGGAGTATCGCAGTCTCCTGCCATCACCAGATATAGACCAGGAGGAGAATCAAAAGTGTAAGGACGTTTGGGTTCAGGAATCAACCTAGACATATGATAACTGGTCACAGGGTTCGATGGCACACAGTTGATTCGAATGGCCTTCCCTAAAAACGACGTTGTTTACGGGTGTGAGGGATGCATTAAGAATACTAATTAAGGAATGGTAATGCCAGTTGCTGTCAAAAATTAAGTGTACCTGTCCGAATTTCGCCCCGGCACAAGCCTAGGAAAACTATTAGTTCACACCCAAGGGGAGGCAATTCAAATCGACGGTAAACGGCCATACAGGACATCCCGATCTTTTTTTTCTTCTCGACCCCACCTTGATCGGGAGTACGGCCGTGTGCTTGCCCATGGCCTTGGGGTGGTAGCGCACCAGCAGCTGCTGGTTCTGGTCGCCAAGGATTATGCCTGATGAGGGCTGAACGTCGAAATAGGGCGACACCTTCTCAACCTGCGGGAGGGTTTAAGGATAAGTGTTGAAGGCTTAGGGTTCAGTTTTTAGGTTTCAGGGTTAAGGTTTCAGGGTTGGGTTTCAGGGTTAAGGTTTCAGGGTTGGGTTTCAGGGTTTGAGTTTCAGGGTTTAGGGCGAGGCCTTCTCCACCCGTGGGGGGCAAGTTTCGATGGAAAAAGGGAATGAGGTTACACCTCGCCTTTCACCTCCCAGAGGAAGGAATAGGGATACACATGCAACTTGCATTTGAACCCCAAGCATACTATGATAGGGATATATTGGCAACTTGCGTTTAAGCCCCAGCAGGGGAACGCACACAAACTGCCTTTGAGCCCTAGCGTAGGTCCACATATGCCAAAGGCCACCGGCCTATGTAGGAACACACACAAATGCACACCTTGCATTTGAGCCCCAGGGTGGGGACACGCAACATGCCTTTGAGCCCCAGCGTGGGGACACGCAACATGCCTTTGAGCCCCAGCTTAGGAACACACACGCAGCATGCCTTTGAGCCCCAACGTGAAGACAAACACACACACACTCACGCACACACACACACCTTGAATTTGAGCCCCAGGGTGCTGTTGGTGTTGATCGCCATGACCAGCTGGTCGACGTATGCGTTTGAGGCCACGTCTCCGAAGTCCAGGACAGACGGGGTCAGACGCAGCCCTGACGCCATGGCCTTGGCCTTGATGGGCACCTTGATCCTAGCTGGCATCCTGAGGGGGGGCAACGGGAGAGGAGGGATGGGGGGAAGTGGGCGGGGGGCAGTGGTTGGATGGATAGAGGTGGGAGGGGAGCAGTGGGTAAGGAACAGGGGCGGGGTTCAGTGGGCGGGGTTCAGTGGGTGGGTGGCAGTGGGTGGGTGAAAAAAAGAGGGAGGGGAGCAGTTGGCAAGGAGGGGGAGGGGGGCAGAGAAGGAGGGCAGTGGGCGGGGTTCAGTGGGTTAGTGGCAGTGGGTGGGTGGGTAGATAGAAGAGGGAGGGGAGCAGTAGGTAAGAAGAGGGGGGGGGGGGGGGCAAAAAGGGAGGGCTTCAGTGGGTGGGGGGCAGTGGGTGGGTGGGTGGATAGAAGAGGGAGGGCTTCAGTGGGTAGGGGGCAGTGGGCGGGGGGCAGTGGGTGGGTGGATGGATGGAAGAGGGAGGGGAGCAGTTGGTAAGAAGGGGGAGGGGGGCAGAGAAGAAGGAGAGCAGTGGGCAGGGTTCAGTGAGTGGGGGGCAGTGGGAGGGTGGGTGAATAGAAGAGGTAGGGGAGCAGTTGGCAAGGAGGGGGAGGGGGGCAGAGGAGGAGGAGGAGGGCAGTGAGCGGTAGGGTGGGAGAGCTCTACAACAGAACCCTCTGAGTATCATTGTCCAAATCCACACCAGATTCATACCCTCGAGGTGTGGACTGTGGAGGAACCCGAACCCTGAACCCTACGCGACACCAGGCTCCCGCAAACCCTATTGCGCCCCCCCCCCCCCCCCCGGAAACCCTGTGCCCTCTCACTCGTCCAGCACCCTGACCAGCGCCACTTTTTTATTCCGTGCGCGCCAGACCGGCCCCCCCGAGTCTGTCCTAGAGTATAAGTGCCTGTACCGGTTTACGGGCACGTGTCCCATGCATCAAGTGTGATGCTCTGATGGACTGTAACAACTTCACAAAACTTCACGAGGCTTCTGCTGCGATCAAGCCTCGACCTGCCTACGGTTGGTTGCCAGAATAGCCGGTCGTCCAGCATCAGGCCCTCCCTGCCATAGGCCGTGGTTCTCCCAAAGAAGCTTAGCTGGACTGGACTTCATGAGTCTTATATCCGGAATATAAACCATCCTCGCAGTAGCTTTCGCATTTTCCCCAGGCGACACTATTTGTGCACCCCTTGTGAATTTGTGACACCGGTAGCTAGGCTTTAAGTCATACCTTGCCACTTACCCGGCCAGCTCGACAAGCGCCAGGAAGTCGTAAACGCGGATGGTCTCGTCGGACCTCGGCATGATAGTGCTGAACGCGGGGCCCGCCGCGACATCCTCCGGGGTGTACCGGATCGTAACCGTCGCTCGGCCGTACGGCGCGAGCAGCCCCGTGACCGGGCTGACAGTGAATGGGTTATCCTTAATCTGACGCGAGCGGGTCTGGACGGGGGAGGCAAAACAAAAAAACAGGGTTTCAGGCCGTAAGGAGGGTGCAGGGGGCTGGACCAAGGGCTTGTCCTCGGATCCAGAGGCGAGCGGGAGTGGGAGTCAAAGAGGGGAGTAAATAAGAGTGGGCGCAAAGGAGGTAAGTAAATAAGGGGTTTCAGGTCAGGGGAGGGGGAGGAGTGGGAATTCAGGCCAGGAGGGGCACACCGGGTAACCGGCCTGAGGGGGAAGGCAGCAGGGCTGGGGGTTAAAGTGAAGAGGCTAAGGAAGAAAGAAAGAAATACGCCCTGAGACTTTAAGGGATTCAGGAAGGCACCCGTTCGGCCGTAGCACTGGGTAACCTACTATCTAGCTTTGTGTGCGGCTAGCCGGCACCCGAAGGCCAACCTTGATCAGTTGCTCCCATCAAGCCTCTTGCACCCTTTCTGCACCCCTCACAATCCCCTCCTCCCCCACCTTCTGTCGAGCTGCCATCATGAAGCCAGCATAGGGGTTGTCGCTGTACGTGCCTGCATTCCCTTCTTCCCTCCCCTCCTCATCCTTCACCTTCTGCAGGTTCAACCCCTCACAATCCCCTTCTCCCCCACCTTCTGTCGAGCTGCCATCATAAAGCCAGCATAGGGATCGTCGCTGTCGGTGCCTGCATTCCCCTCAGACTCTTCAATGCGCGCCTTGATCTCCGCGGGCGTCCCGTAAGAGATGAGGAAGCGGCTCTCCACGGGACCGTTATTGAACAGGTGGACGGTGCGGACAGTCTCCTCGCCGAAGTAATGCGAGCCGAAGTCGACCTAGGGAGGTTAGGGCAGGGGTGCAGCAGGGCGCGGGGACAGAGTTCAGGGTTCAGCAGCAGCAGCAGCAGGGTTAAGGGTTCAGCACTTGGGTGGAGGGAGTTGCAGGAGTGGCTATGACTTGTTAAATTTCTTGCTCTGTGCCAAGTACGTATCATATTGGTGTCCATCCACTCCTCAATCCCACCCACCTATCCACCACATTGACAAGAAAACCTCCCTCTTACTCACACCCTCACCCGCCCCTTGTAACCGCCCACATACCTCATCAACCAGCCTCCCTCCTACCCTCACCCCCACCCACCTACCTCCTACCCACCCACTCACCTCCCCCCTACTCACCCCCACCCAGTTCCTTCCCACCTACCCACTCACCTCCCTCCTACTCAACCCCACCCACCTTCCTCCCACCCACCCACTCACCTACCTCCTTATCACCCCCACCCACCCATCCAACCACCTCCCCCCTACTCACCCCACCCACCTCCCTCCCACCCACCTACTCACCTCCCCCCTACTCACCCCCACCCACCCACCTCCCCCCTACTCACCCCCGCCTACCCCTCCCTCCTACACAACCACTCACCCCCCCCCATACTCACCCCCACCCACCCCTCCCTCCTATCCTCCCACTCACCTCCCTCCTACTCACCTCCCTCCCACCCACCCACCCACTCACCTCATTGACAATCACGCCGCCGCTCTCCACGAGGTTGAACGTGTGCTTGACCCCCGTCGCGCTGAACGCCAGCTTCCTGGCAGGTTCCTCCGACCCCTGCATCATGAGGTTCACCTCCCCGGAAACCGCGCCGGCATTCTCAATGGCAAGCGTGGCCGTAATCGTTATGGAGCCCTCAGAGCCGTCGAAGGCAGGCGGCACCTCACCAGTGATCGGGGTCACAACCAGGCCGGTGGACCTGGGGGGGGGCAAGATTTAGGGTTCAGGGTTTAGGGTTTTGGGTTAAGGGGGGAAGGGTGCAATGAGGATTTTGAGCTGGTAGGGGGTGTAGATTGGATTAAAAGGTCCAGGCTGAGTACAGCATTCCCTTTATTTCAGCTGTAAGTCCACACCTCCAGCTGGCCGACCCACCGCCGCCAACGGCCTCATTGGGACCCAATCTGCACCAGCCAACGGCGGGCGGATCAAGGAACATGGCTGGCCAAGCCCGTGGCCTGGGTCCGGGGCGTGGCTGAAATAAAAACTCGTAGTCACGGAAAAAGAAGAACTGGCAGAGGAAAGTATGGTAGTTTGTCATACAGCTGTTTGTCTGGGGCGGGGGCTCGATTAAAAAGTAACGCGAGCAAACAAAGGCTTAGCTACATCCCAACAGGATCACAAAGCTTAACTGTAAGGATCACACTCCAAGCAGGTAAAAAAACACTGGCCGAGAAAAGAGGCCCCAGAATCAGTTACGGAAAAATAAGCACTGGCCGGGAAAAGAGGTCCCATACTCACGAGTCGTACTCCAGCTTGAATGATGAGGGCGAGGAGCCCTTGTTGACGAGCTGGAAGCGCTTGGTGGCCTTGCTCTCCATCGGAACGAGACCGAAGTTGAGGTCCCCGACCACCGACACGTCCGAGCGGGGCAGCAGCGCCTTGAGGGTGAGCGGGTACTCGTGGCCGTCCGTCTGGATGAGCAGACGGTCCTGCACTAGCTGCTTGACGGACTCCAGGCCACTGCCAGAGAACACAATCTGCGCAAGTTAGACAGAGCGGGGTGAGCGGGGCGAAGGTCGGGGTGAGCTGACGGGCCTGCACCAGCTGCCTCACTCTTCCCAGGCCACTGCCAGAGAACACAATCCACACCAAAAAGGTAGGGCGGGGTGAGCGAGGCATTACAGAGTGACCCAGACAGAGTGGGACAGAGGGAGGATGAGTAAGGTGAGCGGGAAGGGCACGTAGAGCACACTTTGACGGCATATCACGCAGCCTCCTCAATGAGTGGGCATGTAGGCTTTTCAGGGTTAAGGGCTTCGAGTTTTTTCCCTGGTGGGCAACTAGGAATCGCCCAGGGGCAGGCTTCGCAGATCAGGAAGGCAGGCCCATGTGGCTTGGGGGGCCTCCAGCGGCAGGCCCAGAAAGGCTGGCTGCATCCCGAGCATTCTGCATACATCTGCAGGCGAGCTGATTGGTAGGACCACGAATGGACCCAAGGCGAAGGCGTTTGGCCGTCGCCGTCATTCTGATGCGCTGCACTGAACATGTTTTGTTACCAGTCCCCCCCACAGCTCCATGCGCTAAGGGATCAAAGAAGTGACTGAGGTTTGGATTTTGAAAAGGAGTGCTGGATTGGAGTGATGCAGGGCAGGGCATAGGGATCCAGGGCATGGAGTAAACACGCAGAATCCACAGTTTGGCGCATGCTAGGACAGAATTCTAGCTATAAGCGATAAGAAGCTGCTGGTATGCATGATGCATGGTAGCTGTGTCCCAGACAGAGTGTGTTGTTCCCTAATTTGATGCCCCAGGCGCATTTGATATCCCAGGTTATCATGTCGCAATGAGCAGAGAGATCATGGAGCATGCATGGAGCATGGAGCATGAAGCATGAAGCCTGGATGGAGCATGCATGGGGCATGCAGCATGAAGCCTGGATGGAGCATGGAGCATGTAGCCTAGGGCATAAATGGAGCATGAAGCTTGAACCATGGAACGTGCAGCATGTAGTGGAGCAGACATGCATCATCATAGAGCATGACACCCATGGATCGTGCAGCATGGCACCAACAGAGCATGCAGCGTATGTAATGGGGCACAGAGCTTCAGAGCATGGCGAATGGCGCATGGTTAACACGTCGCATGACACGCATGGCGAATGGCACATGGTGCTTCAAAGCGGCTCAGCCCCTTTTAACTCTGAATGTGCGTGCATGGAAAACAATGCCATGCTTTCGTAGACCGTGGACGAGTCGCTGGTCATGGCAGGCATTGGCGACCTCTGCCAGGCATTTGCGGAGAAGGTTGTTCCAGGCTGTGCGTAGGAAGCAATATCCTGTGCCGCGCTGTCCCGGTAACCGCTCCCAACGGCATGCTGGCTACCATGCATGCCTGCCAGATGGAGACGTTCCTTCCCACCGGCATAGCCCTGGCATGACTTTCAGGAAGCGGGCATGGCCCTCGCATGGCATTTGGGCAGCGGGCATGGCCCTGGCATGGCATGTGGGCAGCGGACGAGCCCTACTGGCTATTAAGTACCTCGAAGTATGTCTCTAGTCCCGGGGCTAGGAACTGCGATGGCTCCCATCCGAGGACAGTGAAGAACTTGGTCTTGGGGGGGCGCATTCGGACCTGTGTGGTCCTCTTTCCCGAGTTCTGGAGACATCGGAATTAGTCGAAACAGCGACTTAAGCATGTTCATATTAAGCGTGTGCTGAAGGGTGAAAAAGTCCTTCGGGGCGAGAGTGAGGGAAGTGCAAGATGTGTCGTTACCTTGACGGTGACGACCACCGTTCGCGACTCTCCTTCTACTACATCCTTCAGCTCGATGCTGGGTGGGGTGACTACTATCCCTGCCATCGTTTCAGTTCATCCGCGCGCAGATAAAGGAATGTGTGCGCACGTTCGAGCCACTAGAGGCATAACAGTTAAATTAATCTAATATTTATCAAAGTGTTGCCCTGATTGTGAGACTCGCGAGACGAGACTCGAGCAAACACTGTACTGCTGAATATGACTTGTACTGCGGACGGCCTTGGAATCGAAAGGATGCACCTCGACTCCTTATTTCATGAGTCCGCAATTGCTACAGCGTTCAATACCTAGAGGGATTTGTGATTCAAACAGTTTCAAGAGGAATAGCCCGGCACCAGCCCCTCGTATTCTGGCCTTTCTTGTCCATGAGCTATGGTCAATCCAACCACTTGGCAACCGGGTGTCCTAATCCTGATACTAGCTGGTTCCTGTATCGACGTTTTGCTTCGTTCACCTAGCAGTCCTCCCACTGATTGAATTTGCTAGGAATTTGTGTGAAGGGGCTAAACTGTAGCAGTAGACTCGGCGGTAGAAGGAAAGAATGTCATTGAGTGTTGTTCATTATCCAATGACGTGATTACTAACTCTTTAAGATTTATCACACCCTCAGATGCCCAGACAGCCTAAGATCAGCAAGACTGAACGCGACCATGCTCAGCTGGTCAGCGACAGGGCCATCCTTAGCGACAGCTACAAGATTATCAACGCCCAGGCGCGGATGTTGATCAAGGATCGAGCAGCAGCTGCCGCCAGGATGGAAAACAGGCGCCGCAAAGCAGCGTGTTTAACTAGGCGCAAGGCAACTGGCGGCGCCTCCGGCTCCAACCATGGCAGTGGTGAAAACTTGGCCGGTGGAAGGAGCCAGACTGAAGGGCCCATGCAAACGTCTCCGGGCATGCATCGGGCACCACCGGACGTCCGGGCCCGATGCATGCCCGGAGACGTTTGCATGGGCCCTTCAGTCTGGCTCCTTCCACCGGCCAGGTTTTCACCACTGCCATGGTTGGAGCCGGAGGCGCCGCCAGTTGCCTTGCGCCTAGTTAAAGATGCGGCTTTGCGGCGCTTGTCTTCCATCCTGGCGGCAGCTGCTGCTCGATCCTTGATCAGCATCCGCGCCTGGGCGTTGATAATCTTGTAGCCGTCGCTAAGGATGGCCATGTCGCTGACCAGCTGAGCATGGTCGCGTTCAGTCTTGCTGATCTTAGGCTGTCTGGGCATATGAGGGTGTGATAAATCATAAACAGTTAGTAATCACGTCATTGGATAATGAACAGCACTCAATGACAAACTAAACAAGTACTAATAAACTCTTACAGAGCTTATAGTAGGAGCGTCTCGACTCACTGCTGTAACTCAGTGAAATAAGCTCGATAACATGTGAAAGCTTTTGCTTCTTCACCGGGGCTTCTTCGATGTTGTTGACAGGATCTCATAAAGCCTCGACTCTTGAGGTACTTATGGGTTTCCTAGGACGATCTTGGGCGAATGTGGCCATTGATCTGCTGTGATGAGTCGCTTGCTTGGCGACTTCTGATGAGTGAAGATATCTCTGATAAATCAGATGGTCGACTTGGAGCCAAAGGGAAGGCTGTAGGTTGGAGTTGTGATGGTGGTGGTGTGGTAATATCCAGCTGCAGGGATGGAGATATGCCTTGTTAAGAGGCAGGAATAACTATCATTGCTGCAGATAGTCGACTGTTGGCCTAGATGCTCTGCCAGCTTCGTATCAGGAGACTTGTTGATGCTTATTGGGTCGTTGTTGGCCTAGTTGCTCTGCCAGTTTCCCCTTAGTAGTAAGACTTTGATTGACGATTAACTTGCATGTCGATATTCAAGAACAATAGCTGGAAACGTTAAAGGTCTATTGAAGGCCGTGAAATCAAGTAAGAAAGAAAAAGTAAGGGAACCAATTCGGGATCCCCTAAGACGGCAACACACACTTGTTCAGGTTCACACATAACTTCCAACCGAAAAAACAGTTGGCGCAGTCAAACGCACGGTGCAGTCATACGTTGTGACAAGAAGGCTGCATGTTGGCCTCAGCCAGAAGAACTTACTATTAGGGCATTCTGTTGACAGACATACCAGTTGCATGCATGACATCGCTTCTTGGAAATGACGTTTGGTACCGGTATGTCATATCACTCACATGGCATGCATGGGAAAAGGGTTTAAAACGGTGCATACCTGATGAGCCATGCCGAACGCTCGGCTGCTTGGGGCTGGTAGGGAATGACAATACATGGGACAAGGGTGTGCAAAGCGGCGCATGGGGCCGCGCTGCCGAGTCCGGGATAAGCAGTCCAGGATCTGAACACCCCATATCGTCTAGTATGGGTTGGAAGTCGCGATGAGATAATTGTGTGAATCTCATCTCTCCGTGATGAATATTGCCTACCAAACCAATGGTCTTGTACTGGTGAGCCAGGCCTGCCGCTGCCCATCGGTCCTACAAGCATCCTGGCGCAAACAGTTAAACAGCATTCTCGTCTAATCATAACTCTGGCCCGGCGGGGCCGCACCATCCTAAACTGGCGACCTTCACTGCACTGCACTGACGTGTGATCTAATACTCAGGGGCGTTCATGGGGAGGTGTAACGTCATGAACACATGGGCCGGTGAATTAACTTTTGTTGCTGCCAAGGGGGTGTCGAAAAAAAAATTATGAACCCCTTCCCCCCTAATTCTCCAAAACTCATCCTTTTGACATGAGAGTTGCACCCAAGGACTTTGGGGAAGGTATCTCGACTTCAAGGAAAAAAGCAAACGTTTTTTTAGGGAATTGGATCCCCCCCTCCTAGTTTGACATGCGTTGACCGGGCACTTAACGTTGACCATGCATAGAGGGTCGTTGGAAAGCCCTGGCCCTACCCTATGCAATGATATCTATCTTGCAGTTTTCTCGGGGGCTGAGGTGTTATTTGCAAAATAAGCTTTTGTGAAATATACGAAATCCTCATAGTTTTGCTCTCTGTACCTCAGTCACCGTTGGGCCAAAAAGCATTTTAAGACCAGATATGGACAGCTCTCGTCAAGCTCCATACTTTTCGAGGATGGGGTGTTTCTATTGTTTTTGCCCCCCCCTCTGTTGCTGCTGTTGGTGGACGATTTCCCTTAGATCATCAGAATAGTCTCAAGACACCATGGCATTTGGGGGGGGGGCTTTTTTACTTCAAATGGTCAATTGGGGCAGGACACACCACATGACTACATGAGTGACGTCATTGACCTCCAGGCATCGCTCAGGAAGGCTTGGCCGCATGGGGGGCCAACAGTAAAGCTGGGAGAAGGAAACGTGAACTTACGTGATAGCAGCTCTGACGTGAGTCCGCATGAGGAATGGGTTCTTGGTGTTTCAGTGCGTCAGTAAAGGCGGAGGGATTCAGATAAGGCTCAACTCAAGCCCTAACTTGCAAATTGTGCCCGTCCGTCCACGCAGCCTCGCCTTCGGTTACATGCCATGTGCCGGATGGCATATTGGTGCATGGTGCGAATGTGATGGTGCATACCCTTTGCGACCTGCTTACCACTCGGCTGCGTGGGGTGGGTGGGTGGGTAGGGGATAAGCAAGCTCAATTCCAGCTACTAGTGCTGCGGGTGCATACTACCAATTGAGAGTGTCGTTCGTGCCTTCCTCGTCACTACCGGTAATCCTGATGATCGAAAGAAAAGCAGTGTCCGCGTGTCCCATCATTTGTATCATTTGCAAGTGCAGGCTGGGGCCTCATGCATCCCTTATCCCCATCAACGGCATGCATTTCTATCTCAGCATGGTTTTTTCCACCTCTACTTCTTTTCCTCCCGGCCAGGCAGTCGGGCACCCATGCGGCCGAGCCATTGCAGCATGGCCCAGTGGTGTAATGCCATTGATTTCTCAGCATGGAAATACGGTACGGAATCTCCCTCCACCCGAATATGGGTAGACTATGCCATCCGTGCAATAGCGCTCATCGAGTGTCCTTATTTAGCCAACCTCAACACAACCATTACCAGTACCTCTACTTGGACTATTGGTCGTTTCCAGACTGCCTGATAATCTAGTGGTTATAAGCAGCAGCACCACATACCCTAGTTAAATAATCTTGTGATTCCAGACTGTCAGATAATGTAGTGGTTATAAGCAGCAACACCACGAACCCTAGCAAATCAAACGAGAACCCTATCGCTGGCTACTGGAACTTACCAGAAGGATGGACCATCGTTTCGTAATCACACGAGCACCATATTTTGAACACTGCGCCGAAAAACGGTCATGGCTGTGTCCCCGACGTGATAGCGAAAACCGCTTTAGCTAAGTACACCTCTTGTTGTATCATGTGAAATTTCACAAAATGGCGTCATCATACAAATCTACATATCAAACACGGATCCCACCCCTCCGGGCCTCGGAGCCACAGGCAGAACTCTGGCCTCGGGGCGCCAGCAAGCTATACAGCTAGAATGTCCCATAGCCGTCGTAAGAGCTGCTGTCTCCGGGTGTCCGTGACACAAAGAAGAGCAACGCGCTACCCAGAATGAAGGACACTTGAAATATCCCCGCCTGCAAACAGGAGGGGCAACAGCAGGGTGCAAGGTTGAGTATTGAGGTGAATAGATTCCCGGATTTCCCAGGGTTGAGGCTTTAGGTGAATATATCCCCCGATTCCCCAGGGTTGAGGGTTAAGGTGAATACATCCCCAGATGCCCCAGAGTTGAGGGTTTAGGTGAATATATCCCCAAATCCCCCAGAGTTGAGGGTTTAGGTGAATATATCCCCAGATCCCCCAGAGTTGAGGGTTAAGGTGAATATATCCCCAAATCCCCCAGGGTTGAGGGTTAAGGTGAATTTATCCTCAGATCCCCCAGAGTTGAGGGTTTAGGTGAATATATCCCCAAATCCCCCAGAGTTGAGGGTTTAGGTGAATAGATCCCCGGATTCCCCAGGGTTGAGGGTTTAGGTGAATATATCCCCAGATCCCCCATAGTTGAGGGTTTAGGTGGATATATCCCCAGATCCCCCAGGGTTTAGGGTTTAGGTGAAAGACCCCCAGATCCCCAGAAAATTGTGGCCCATGATGTTCCCTGCATCACCAGGCGAACATGACCTTTGCCGGCAAAGAAATGACACGCTCACAACGAATTCAAGCCAAGCTACCAACATTCAATCATCCATGCGGCAGCAAGCAGTATGGAAGATGCCACCATGCATGCTGCATGCGCGGCCTCGGTTACAGGCAGGATGTCCCATGGCAATGTTGCACGCGTGCAAAACTGCAAATATGAATAATTTGATGGATCGCAGTGCACCCTGTGGCGCTCCTTCACTCACCGCTCCTGGCCACTTCTCAGCGGCAGAGAAATCAGGGTTTGAAGCTGCGCAGAAGAGAAACATTGGGGTTTGAAATATCGAAATGTCAGGGTTTCATAAAGTTTCAAATGTCTGGGTTTGTAGCTGCGTGGAAGAGCAATATTAGGGTTTGAAATAGTTTCAAAGCTCAGGGTTTGAAGCTCCGCTTAAGGAAATATTAGGGTTCGATTTTTTTTGAAGAATAAGGGTTTCAAATAGTTCAAAGATCAGGGTTTGAAGCTGCGCACAAGGGAGATACCGTAGATTTGATTTGCCTTCCATCATAATTAACGTTGTTTGGGGTAGAGGGATCCATGAATTTACTAATTGTCGATTGTCCACACTAGTTTTCAGTTATAATTAAGAATTTTTATCGCCAGTTTTCCTGAGGGCAGCCTTAAAATAATTATTTTTATGCCCAAGGGAAGGAAAATCAAATTTACAGTATTAGGGTTCGAAATATTTTGAAGTATCAGGGATTGAAACTGCGCATAAGGGCAATACGGTATTAGGTTCGAAATATTTTGAAATACTAGGGTTTGATTTTTGAAATCGTTTCAAATAAATGGGTTTGAAGCTGCGCAGAAGGGAAATATTGTGTGAGCAGGAAGCCAGATACCGCGTCCATGTTTATTTCTGTCGCCTCTGGTCAGTGGTTGCGTGTTGGTAGCCAGCGCAAACAGGACGCTGGCATTTTGGTTGTGTGTTGGTAGCCAGCTTTACGGTAACATTGGATGTTTGTTTGCTGTTCTAGTGAATGTCGTACCTCAGCAGGCACCTGTTGAATGCAGCCATTGCGATGCTCTGCTGGACTGACAAAAGTACACGAATGCACATATGGACAGCACAGAGGATGTGCTTGCCATCCCTTGTAGTTTTCATTGCTATTAATAGGGGTGGGGGATACCGTTCAACGCTAATTCTCAATTGTCAACGCTAGTCTTCGAGCTGACATAAAGAGTTTTCGACGATTGTTGGCCCGAGACCAGCAGGATAATGAATGATTAATTTATAATGGAGGGACAGCTTTTCAAGTCTATGGTAACAGCCAAGTCTCCCGACAAATGTGTGACTGGGTTGTTGGTATCTACCAGGGGGTACCGATAGTCTACAACAGGGGGGGGGGCTGGCCTCCATTTGACTTTGCGATATGCTACCAGGGAGCAACACTTTGCATGCATTGCAGGATTGAAAGCAATCGACATGCATGCACAAGAAAGCAGGAGGGGGTTCTCATGGAGCATCTCGATCACTGAGCTGCTGGCACCGGTCGTGCAGCGAGCCAGGCCTGTGTTCAGCTTCGTGCACACACCAGAGCACTTTTGTGGGGCTGCCGGGCAGCCAAACTGAAGCTGAAACGCCCTGAGATGCACTATCAGTGACTCTATCTGCCGCTACGAGTCTACCGCTGGTAGGCCGCCCCACGGCTGCCAAAGGCCCAACTGGGACCAAACTTGGACCAGCACACGACTGATGTCCAAAGGTGTATGGCTGGCCACAAATGAGGTCACTGGCCAGAGTCCAGAGTGTAGCGGATAGGTAGCTGAGTCGCAAAAAAAATGCGAACTGTGGAGCACATCCAGAACCCGGAAGACTGCCCCCTCTCCTCCCCTGACTCACAGTAATGTTGTATCATGACCCACACGGCCGCAACAATTGATGCAAAGCTCACGATGTAAGAGAGGAACAGCCAGATACGAGCCCTGGACACTCAGATAAAGCAGAGCTCAGATATCAGGCCACGACAGGTTGAGGTGCAGCTTGTAAAGTTCACGCTGCCGGGTGCCGGGTTTAGGCTCCCAATTTCGGCAATTAGTTATATAAGCACAACTTCCAAGACATCCCTCCCTGACGCCTTATTTATATGGTGCGCAGTCTCAGCGAGGGCTTCATTCCGCAAGCCACACTGCGGCGTTTCCTTTATTTCTTTCTCTCAGAATGCACCCCGGCTCCACATACTGACATGCATGCATGCATGCATGCCAGCGTCACACATGTCACACCTGCAATAGCTGGCATCGTCGAATGGGTCCAGGTCAGCTAGCTCGTCCTTCCTTATCAGGTTGATCATGAGAAGAGCCAAGGTGGCGATGATGCCTGGGAGGTATTGGTCGAAGGGGATGCGGTGTGGGGAGAGCGCCACGGCGTCTGCCCAGAACCACCACCCTGCGCCGAAAAGCGCTCCTGAAACGATAGGGCCCCACAGCCGGGCCTACAAGAACCAGAAGCGTCGTGAGCGTCCACTTCGTTTTTCGACCGGGAATGCTTCGTGACGCATGTGAGAGGCATTTTCACCTTCTCGTTCCACCATTGTATAATGTGCGGGCTTATAAAATAGTCGGCGCTATAACAGTTCATCATGACACACGATTATTCCCTTTCAGAATTCTTCACTGAATTGCACCAGGACGAGCTTATAATTGATGACGTAGCGGTAGGTCAGTTTACTATCAATAGCTTTTCATTAGCGGACAGTGTTGTCAAGCGGTCGTTTGATGCTTTAGTGTATAATGCCTATGTCCCGATTTCCTCTCCACCCCAAGTCCTCCACACCTCCACACCCGGCCTCCATACCCACATCCACGCGCCTCCAACATGACGAGACGCCTCCGTCGACAGGCCAACCGTAATCCTAAATCCACGCTTCCGCATCTTCCTATTTCCTTATATCAACATCATGAATACCCTGAAAGGCTCGAAACTATTGAACCGAGTGCTGCGCATGCAGGCCTCGGCCGTGCCGATGCGCCTCATACAGTGCTACGCTGCTGCAGGTGAATGCAATCGCGTGGCGCTACCTGACACCACAACTCAATAACTAGACATTTGTGACTTGGCCTCACACCGCTACTGGTCTCATACTCTCATGGCTCATGCCACATGGCCTCACAGCCCTCACACCACCACTGGCTTTCGCCACCATTGGCCTCGCACCACAAGGCCTCACACCCTCACTGGCCTGAAAACCACTGGCCTCACACCACATGGAGACACACCACAATTGTCCTTCACGACTGACCTCCAACCAGCACTAAGTCCCTGAATATTCGCAACATGGCGACACACCACCTCTGGCATCACCACCACATGGCCTCATGCCACTGGCCTCATCCTTGCATGGCCACACACCACCACTGTATTTCAACACCAATGGTATTGGACCACCACTCAGGCCCTCGAGTATTGTGGCCTGGCCTCATACACACCATACACATCACCACCTCTGTCCTCATACCACACGGCCACCCTTCACATGGCTCTCACCAACACTGACCTTCACCACCTTTGCACCAACACTGCACCAACACTGGTTGCATGCCACTTGGCCTCACATCACATGATCCCCACCATTTGATTACTATAAATTGCAACATGGCCTCGCAACACTACCAGTCCATGAAGCCCACATTCAGTACGAAGTCACATGCGGTCACATACTTTACACCCAGCATCCTCATGCCCTCCCAGGCCCACCTCCCAAGCCTGCATCTGATAGCAGCACCCGGCGCCCCAGCAGTAGCAGCAGCAGCAGCGCCCCGCGCCAGAAAACGGAACAGTCAGACACGACCAAGCGGACTTCCTACACAAAGTACAGCAAGGACGCCCGGCCCTCCTCTGCAGCGGGGGCGCCCGCCGCCAGGAAAACCCCCTACACAGCCGGTCCGCCCACACGCAGCCCGACAGCACCGCCGCGCAGCGCAAACGGGCCGCCGCGCCCGAGCGCCTCGCCTGCGCCGACTCTGAGGCTGCCCCGCGCCCCGCTGTCAGAGGAAAGCGGCGACGAGGCCGGGCAGGCCCCAGGCATCGCCCAAGCCCTGCGATCAATGCAGCCCGAGGACGGTGTGGAGGACCCCACGTATGTGCCCCGAAACCCAGGCATCCAGGACGGACCATGGAGCAGCGGCGACGCCAAGATGGTGATCAAGGCACTCATGGACGCCGAGAGCGTCATCAGGAAGCCGCGGGTCGAGGACAGCGGTACGTACGGTACCGACGGCAGCTCTCTCTTTAATAGAAAGGGCTCTAAGGCTCAAATCCAGCTACGTTGCGGCTTAAAGCTGAAGGGACCTGGTGCAGCTAGGTGCCTGATGCTGGGGGGTACCAGCCACAGGCCGGTCAAGTTTTGGTCCCCCTCAGCGGCGGCTGCGCATTTGAGGCGGCCCGCCCGGTATAATCAGCGTAGCTTATTTTACCGTGGCGGATCCATCCTTGTGGCTTTCGCGATCCGCTGGGGACCAAACCTTGACCCCAAGGTTGAAGGTGCTGCGGTGCACACTAAACAAAACACGGGATGTGCTGCCCACCGACAGGTGAAGCCCTTTTTTCCCCCTGCGCACTTGTACTGTTCACCACTTGATCGTTGTACCGTTGTATTCATCCCAGTTTCTGGTGAGCGCACGGCAACTAGCTTAGGCGAGCATGAGCGATGCGCATGCTGCAGTGCACACAGACTGCGCAACGTGAACTGCGCCAACCCCCTCCGGCTGTTTGCCATCTGGACCTGAGAGTCCGAGAGTACGGCGCCGCCGGCAGTCGTCGCGCATGTCCTGAGCGTGCGCTCGCAAATTCTACCTGGGGTCCTTCATAGGGTTACCGGTATCGGTTTACCGGTATAGGGTATGGCTATCAGTTTACCGGTGCCCCTGATTGTTTCGAGCGCACGCAACAAGAATGCCCGGTGATGGGAAACGCAGCCTTCCTGGCTCCTTCCTAAAGACGGCAGACCAGACAAGACAAGACAAGACAAGAGTAGGACAAGGCGGCGTCCATTCCCCGCATGTCATGGCCATGATGCATGGGATGCCACGCCAGACCATTCAGTCCCACTTGGAATTTCTTGCCGGCATCCTCTGCTGGCCTGCCGCCGACTCTGATAGAGCAATGCCCCCACCGATCCTGATGCCCCTACGGACCCTGATGCCCCCACCGCCCCTCTGGGGGAGTGATAGGCTCTCTAGGCATACCCCTCCTTGCCTGACCTCCTCCTAGATTGCCCGGGGATAATATCTGCCGCAAGCTATATTCTGACACGGCCGCCTTTGCTTGGCCGTCCCCCCCGACTGCCTGTCTCATCTCCCCATCGATTGTCCGGTACATTATCTGCCTGCCTCATCTCCTCTTGGATTGCTCTGGTATAGAGGCATAGAGCACGGTTCCCTGACCTCCTCCTGGTTTGTCCCAGGACAGCATCCGCTGCAGCCTGCGTATTCAACACGCCTGCCCCCCCCCCTCCCTGGACTGCCTGCCTCATCCCCTCCTGGATTGTCCGGGTACAATACCTGCCAGCCTCTCCGCTGATAGAATGTTCCTTTGCATGCTACATCCTCCTTGGCTGTCCCATTTCCTCCCCCACCCCTTCTGTCCACCTGCCTCACAACCCCGGTATAAGTCACGTCTGCCTAACCTTGTCCTGGATGTTCCCGGTATCACATCCGCCTGTCTTACCTCCCCCTGGTTGTTCCTTTGCAGGCTGCATCCTCCTTGGCCGTCCCATTTCCTCCACCCCCCTTCTGTCCACCTGCCTCACAACCCCGGTATAAGTCACGTCTGCCTAACCTTGTCCTGGATGTTCCCGGTATCACATCCGCCTGTCTTACCTCCCCCTGGTTGTTCCCTTGCAGGCTGCATCCTCCTTGGCCGTCCCATTTCCTCCCCCACCCCTTCTGTCCACCTGCCTTTCAATCCCGGTATCTCATCCGCATGTCTAATTTCCCCCTGGATGTTCCTCTGCAGGCTACATCCTTCTGGGCCGTCCCCCTGTCCCCCTTCCCAACCTTGTCCTGGGCCACCCCCTCTGTCCAGGTAGATTATTTGCCTGTCTAACATCCCCCTGGATGTTCCTTTGCAGGCTACATCCTCCTGGGCCGCTCGGCCGAGGAGCTTTCAGAGCTGGCTGTCAAGTTTGGCCAGCCAGCTTTCAGGGGCCAGCAGCTGCTTGACGGCATTCTCCGCGGAGCTCACTCTGTTGAGGCGATCCCTGTGGTGAGACGCCAGAGACGGGGACGGTAGTGTTGGATGTGGTAACTGTTGGGTGGGGCAGTGGGGTGGTGGTTAAGGGGCCAGGAGCTTCTTAACGGCATTGACTGTGGAGCACACTTCATTGAGGCGATTTACAGGGAGGCAACTATGTGCAGCCAGCCATGCGGCTTGGGCTGCCGGTCGTAGGCCGGTCCAGGTCTGGTCCCAATCAGACCTTTGGCGGCCGTGGGGCGGCCTGTTAATGACGGCCGCTTAGCCGAAAAAATAAAAACTGGCAGCTCCCTGTCACTGCCCTTCCCCCCCCCTCTCCGCAACCATGCGTAGCATCCTATGCATAGCACACACACTTAGACTTTTACTGCACACAAACAGAGATCAAAATTCCGCTATTTCGTTATCGAATCTTGTTGATATTCACCAGCCCCTGTCCACGGCCCATCGACTGCCCCATCTGTCGCCTCCACAGATCCCTAAGGAGTGGCGGGCTCAGCTCAAGGAGGGTGGGGTGCGCTCAGGTCGATCCATCATCAACCACTCAGTCACGGCCAAGGACGGGACGCGCAAATTCTTGCTGCAGCTGTCTGACGGGCGCATCGTGGAGTGTGTTGGCATCCCGGTGGAGGCTTCGGAGGATGGGGAGAGGGCTGGGCGACTGACGGTCTGCGTCTCGTCGCAGGTGCAGGGGGGGAGAGAATGTAGGGATTGTAGGGGGGGCAGGGAGAGGTGGGGAAGGGGAAGTGGAGCGGGGGGTAAGGGAATGTATGGATTGAAGGGAGGGTAGAGGGGAATGTAGGGAGGGTAGACAGGGGGGATAGGGGAATGTCAGGATTATAGAGAGAGGGGAGAGGAGGGAAGTGGAGAGGGGGTGAGGGGAAGTGGAGAGGGGGGAGTGGAAGTGGAGAAGGGGAAGAGGGGGATGTAGGGAGGATAGGGGGAGGGGAGGGAGGGCAGCGGGCCTGACCAGGCCGGGCCCTCACAGTCTGCGTCGTTTGTTACGATGCAGGCATAGATAAAATGCTAAGGCTGAGCTGTGTTGGTGAGGTGGGGTGGGAGTGAAGAGGGATGGGTCTTGTCGTGATCTTGACGAGGAGTTCTTGTGGTGAAGGACTGGCACATGTAGTGTGTGTGTGACTGTGTGTCTGAGATGACGCTGGGTGTGAGCCTGTATGAGAGGGGGCAATGCAGGATGCCATGCTACCATGGGGAAGGCTGCCCTGTGGCCGCTGGCATGTGCTCGGCCAAAGCGTGGCAGTGTGGATTCAGCCAAAGTGTGGATTTAGCCAAAGTGTGGATTCATACCAGAGGGCGCAGCTACGCCTGCTCATGAATGAGGTCCTAGCAATAGATAGGAGGTAAAAGTGTGACGTTACGCATGGAGCCCTCGTCTCACTACAGCTGTGAGTGGCGGTGAAGTTACCGTTCTTGGGGGGCAAATGTTTAACTTGAATTTTAACCCCATCAATTCCCCCTCCCTGTGTTTGCAGGTGGGCTGCCCCATGCGCTGCACATTCTGCGCCACCGGCAAGGGAGGCTTTGCGCGGAACTTGCTGCCCCACGAGATAGTCGATCAGGTGCGGCAGGCAGGGAGAGTCGTCGGCCAGTGTTTACTTTTTCGGCTACGAGGCCACCTTATGCAACCGGCCATCCGGCGGCCGCCAAAGGCTCGATTCAGACCAAACCTAATCTGGCCTATGTCTGGTGGCCAAGGCAGTATGGCTGGCCACAAACGGGGCCTCCGGCTATAGGCCGGGAGGCAGCTGACTTGTAACCGAGTCACGAAGAAAGCACTGATGTTGGCGCCCCCTGCTCACAAGGGGTTGCTTGCAGTGACGCTATAATGAGAGGTATAGTGTCAGTGTAATTGTCGTTACTTTTTGTTGGCATTTGACGACAAGTAACGGCAAGTAACGGCAAGTAAGATACCCTGGTTACGTGACGGGTTTCTAGACACAGGGCACGGTGGATACACATTAGAGCGCGGTTGCGACCCTGGTTGGTGATGCGGAGCCCAGGAATGTGTGGGGTAGATGCGTTAATACAGCAGCAACAACAACCGCAACAACAGCAGCAAGAACAACAACAACAAAAGCAAACAACAACAACAAAAGCAAACAACAACAACAACGACAACCGCAGGCTGGGGGGGTCATGGAGAGCTTTGGACTGGTCTGCGTGGACCAGCTTGTTGACCTGACCGGCCTGCCTGCTTGGCTGGACCTGGCTACCTGATGACGCTGAGCCTGAAATAAACTGACCTGCCTGGATTGCCTGGTCTGACCTGACTGAATCTGCCTGACCTGCCTGACCTGACCTGACCTGCCTTGCCTGACCTGATCTGACCTGACTCGATCTGCTTGACCTGCCTGACCTGACCCGACCTGACCTGACCTGACCTGACCTGACTCGATCTGCTTGACCAATCGAGCCCAACATCAGGACACATCTGTTGACCTGCCTGACCTGACCTGACCTGACCTGACCTGACCTGACTGGATTATCCCCCTCCCCTTTGTTCAGGTCATGACGGTGCAGGAGCAGTTTGGCAAGCGAGTCAGCAACGTGGTCTTCATGGGCATGGGGGAGCCTGTGAGTGGAGGGGGCTGGTCTTGACCTTGATCCCCAGAATTACGTCAGAGTTATTTCATAATATCCATCCAGGTTGGTGTAACTCCAAACAATTCCCCGAATCCTCAATCACGAACCTTTTGGAAATCTAGTCTGCAGCAAGATATTAAATTCGTCAGTTGCAGAGCTTCAGTGAAGCAGCTTCAGTGTTGCAGCTGCTCCAACTGCAGTGTTGCAGCCGCTGTCCCTCGACAATGTGATTGTGGCATCTGAGTCTGTCACGTATGTGGCGCTCCACAGATGATTGGCCAAGCCGCCTGACTTGTGAATAATTATCACACATATTAGAGCAGCTGCTCATCCCGAAACCCTCGACCCTTTGAGTGTAGCTGCTCAACCCTAAATTATAAACCCTATGAGCGCAGCTGCTTAACGCCAAGCCCTGAATTCGGGGAGGGTATCTGCCAAACCCTGACCCTCAACCCTCAACCCTGTGATTGCAGTTGCTCAACCTGCCTAGCGTGACTGCGGCGGCCAAGCTCCTCAACACGCAGCTTGGCCTTAGCGCCCGCAGCATCACCATCTCAACCGTGGGTGAGTGACCCGATCAATGGGATGTTCGGATCTGAGGGATGGTGGGAGGCAGAGATGGTCGGACCTGAGGGATGGTGGGAAGCAGAGATGGTCGGATCTGAAGGATGGTGGGAAGCAGAGATGGTCGGATCTGAAGGATGGTGGGAAGCAGAGATGGTCGGACCTGAGGGATGGTGGGATGCAGAGATGGTCGGATCTGAGGGATGGTGGGATGCAGAGATGGTCGGATCTGAAGGATGGTGGGATGCAGAGATGGTCGGACCTGAAGGATGGTGGGATGCAGAGATGGTCGGATCTGAAGGATGGTGGGATGCAGAGATGGTCGGATCTGAGGGATGGTGGGAAGCAGAGATGGTCGGACCTGAAGGATGGTGGGATGCAGAGATGGTCGGACCTGAAGGATGGTGGGAAGCAGAGATGGTCGGATCTGAAGGATGGTGGGATGCAGAGATGGTCGGATCTGAGGGATGGTGGGATGCAGAGATGGTCGGATCTGAGGGATGGTGGGATGCAGAGATGGTCGGACCTGAGGGATGGTGGGATGCAGAGATGGTCGGATCTGAGGGATGGTGGGATGCAGAGATGGTCGGATCTGAGGGATGGTGGGATGCAGAGATGGTCGGATCTGAAGGATGGTGGGATGCAGAGATGGTAGGATCTGAGGGATGGTGGGATGCAGAGATGGTCGGATCTGAGGGATGGTGGGATGCAGAGATGGTCGGACCTGAGGGATGGTGGGATGCAGAGATGGTCGGATCTGAAGGATGGTGGGATGCAGAAATGGTCGGATCTGAGGGATGGTGGGATGCAGAGATGGTCGGATCTGAAGGATGGTGGGATGCAGAGATGGTCGGATCTGAGGGATGGTGGGAAGCAGAGATGGTCGGATCTGAAGGATGGTGGGATGCAGAGATGGTCGGACCTGAAGGATGGTGGGATGCAGAGATGGTCGGATCTGAAGGATGGTGGGATGCAGAGATGGTCGGATCTGAAGGATGGTGGGATGCAGAGATGGTCGGATCTGAGGGATGGTGGGATGCAGAGATGGTCGGATCTGAAGGATGGTGGGATGCAGAGATGGTCGGATCTGAGGGATGGTGGGATGCAGAAATGGTCGGATCTGAGGGATGGTGGGAAGCAGAGATGGTCGGATCTGAAGGATGGTGGGATGCAGAGATGGTCGGACCTGAAGGATGGTGGGATGCAGAGATGGTCGGATCTGAAGGATGGTGGGATGCAGAGATGGTCGGATCTGAGGGATGGTGGGAAGCAGAGATGGTCGGACCTGAAGGATGGTGGGATGCAGAGATGGTCGGACCTGAAGGATGGTGGGAAGCAGAGATGGTCGGATCTGAAGGATGGTGGGATGCAGAGATGGTCGGACCTGAAGGATGGTGGGATGCAGAGCAGGTCAGATGCAGAACAGTCGGATTTGGTGGTGGTGGGTGTAGGCATGTAGGAGGGTTTGACGGTCGCCAGTTTTGACAGTCAGTGAGGGGCCCTTACCGGACTGATGCGGCGATGTGCCGGGTGTAGGGCTGTGGGTAAGGGGGTGCGTTTGAGGGTCAGTATCCTAGTGGGAATCACCATCTCGACCATCGGTGAGTGAATGTGTTTGTGCTGATGGTCTGCTGCAGTGATTTGGGGTGGTAGGTAGTTCTGATGACGGCTATATGGGGGTGGGAGTAGGCCTCGCTATGGCAATAGTCATGGCGCTGGGGGTGGGAGGGGCTCTTGAAAGGGTCTTGGCTTCAGGTTTGGGGTTGGGTAGCTCTGGAATTGGTCATGGAGATGGGGGGGGGGGACTATCTCTCACTCTGGTTATCGGGGTGGGTGTGGGAGTATCTTTCACAATGGTCATGAAGTTGTGGGTGGGAGTCTCTCTCGTCCAGTCTGGCTGCAGCTGAGCTCCGTCTAACATGGACGGGTGGGAGGCCTCAAGGGGCGGTGCACATGCAAGACGCGTGACGGAGGCCAAGACGACACATGCGATGCATCCACTGTATTTTGATATACAGACGTTTTGAAATCTTGTGTAGGCCTCAAGCCCAGTTGGTAGCTGCTGATCCAAGACCACCCTCCTACCTTCCGTTTTCACCTTTAACCCTTCACCTTAAATATGACCCTCGGCCTCAAATTTGAGCCCTTCACCCTTGACATCAACCGTGAATGCGAACCCTGATTCCCCAAATATGAATATTCCCTGACCCTAAAGCCTGCCCCTCCTTGCAGGCGTATATTCCCTGAGGATAAATCCCTGACCCTAAACGCTACCCCTCCTTGCAGGCGTATATTCCCTGGATATACATCCCTGACCCTAAACCCTAAACCCTACCACCCTCTTTGCAGGCGTTCCTAACGCCATCGTCAAGCTTGCCCGCCAGGACTTGAGAGCAACGCTGGCTGTCAGCATCCACGCGCCCAACCAGGCGCTGCGGGAGAAGATCATTCCCTCGGCCAAGGCGTACCCCCTGCTGGCTCTGATGAGGGTGAGGTGCTGGGCTAGTTCACTTGCCCTGGGAGCCAGGGTGCCCAGGGAGGGAGGGAGCCCAGGGAGCAAGTTTGCCCTGGGAGCGAGGGTGAGTGGCTGGGCTAGTTGCACCTTCTTGTGGTAGTGGCTTGTGGCAGGCTTCTCGGCAGCGGCGGCAGCGGCGGTGGCCTACGCTCCTGGGCTAGCTGTTCATGTTGTGTGGTAGTGGCTTGTGGCAGGTTTCGTGGTAGTGGCGGCAGCGGTGGCCTATGCCCCCAGATTCGTTTACATGTTGTGTGGTAACGGGGTGTGGCAGGTTAAGCGGCGGCGGCGGCGGTGGTGGTTTATGCTCCTAGGCTAGCTCATTTTATGTACACGGTGGTCGCAGTTTTTGGCAGATTTTGTGGCAGTGGCGGTGGCCCACACGCCTGGGGTATTTAACTTGTTGCGTGGTAGCATCTTGTGGCAGGTCTCGCAGCAGCAGGGGCGGCGATGGCATGCGGTCCTGGGCTAGCCTGCTACAGCTTTCACCCTTATCTTCTGCCAGATCTCAGCTTGTCTGCTGTGGCCTAGCCTGTTATGACGCTCACCCTTCTCTCCTGCCAGAGCCCAGCCTGCCTGCTGGGGCCTGCGGCCTGGCCTTTTGTGACGTGCGCCCCACCTCCCTTGCCTCCCTAAACCCTAAACCCTGGAAGGACCCTGAACCTTGAATCCCTAACTCCTCGAAGGACTGCTCTGAGTTCTACAAGATCAGCGGAAGACGAGTCACGTTTGAGGTCACGCTGCTGTCTGGGATAAACGACCAAGATGAGCATGTGAGTGTGGGGTTGTGGCCGTTTAGGGTTAAGGGTAAAGGCTTAACTAACCCAAAAGACCAGGATGAGCATGTGAGTGTGGGGTTGTGGCCAGGTTGGGAGGGCGGTGAAGTTGCGCGTGACGGGGTCGGCTGCTGTCCGTTCGACTGTTATGTCTGAACTCGTGGATGAAGATGGTAAGATACAAAACATCTCTTAAGCCTGCGTCTCTGGACGGCACCATGGATTGTAAAATGTGTTGAACAATGTTTATTTTGTTCACAAATTGTATTGGTACTGGGTCTGTATGTCCACCTGTTGTATACTTTTTTGCGCACCTAGTTGTAGGGTCAGGGTACGGTCTGGAACTGCTCTGTTTCCTTAACTCTCACGCCCCCAACGGGGCGTAGCTTTCTCTCTTTCTTCTTGGTTGGTCTCCCGCCTCAAACTTGCCCCTAATCAGGCCGAGGAGCTGGCCACTTTGCTCAAGCGTCATTATCTCCTGTCCCACGTCATGAATGGCATCCTCTCATGAAAACCTCTCACCGCCTCTCTCATGTTTTTCCCTGACCCCTGTCCGGGCTGAGGAGCTGGCCACCTTGCTCAAGCGTCACGACCTTCTGTCCCACGTCATGAATGAAATCAAGCCTCTCACCACCTCTCTCATGTTTGCCCCTGACCCCTGTCCAGGCTGAGCAGCTGGCCACCTTGCTCAAGCGTCACGACCTTCTGTCCCACGTCATGAATGAAATCAAGCCTCCCACCACCTCTCTCATGTTTGCCTCCCACCCCTGTCCAGGCTGAGGAGCTGGCCACCTTGCTCAAGCGTCACGACCTTCTGTCCCACGTCAACATCATTGCTTGGAACCCGGTCGATGAGAGCGAGTTCCAGCGCCCAAGCGGGAACCGCGTCATGTCCTTCAAGCGCAAGCTCGAGGCGATGGGCATCCCGACGACAGTGCGCGAGACGCGCGGGCTGGAGGCGGGCGCGGCGTGCGGCCAGCTCCGGAACCGAAACCAGAAGGAGCCGCTGGGTGCCTTTGCTGTGCCCGCTTGATGCATCGTTGCTGATGTGTGGACCTCGGCTTCCCTTTCACTTATGTATATCTAGTTAACTACCTCCTGTGCATTACAGGTTTTAATTCCTCTGCCACAGCTTCTGGCTTAATGCTCCCGTAGATAGGCCAAGGGGGCCTCCGGCATTCTTCTTGTTTGCCAAGAGTCATAAAGTGTTCGACCCTATTGCGGGCAACTGTTCCTTTGATGTGATTATTCTCTGGTTTTTTCAGAAAGTCGTCCCCTGCACAGCCTCTTGCTGCAATTCACTGGTGGTTGGATTCCTGCGATGTAGTCCTTGTGGATCGAAGTTCGAAACATGTGTGAGGTGTTTTTGTCAGATTCAAAATATCTCCCAGTGTTCTTTTGCCTTTGACATTGCGTCTGGTGAATGCTGACACTTCTGCGAGCAGAACGTACAAGGTCTGCTCGGTCAAAATATGTCATTTTAATGAGCGCCTGCTTGCGTGGCGCTTCGCCCGAGTGACGAGTTTTGTTCTGATGACCTCCTCTGGTACATCACAACATTTTATTGAAAAAATAATAACATATCGTACCGTAACTTGCGAACATTTCAAAGATTCTGCGTGATGCAGTAGTGACAAACCATGAGGGGCCCAACGACAAGGATTAAGGAGAGTGGAGGCATGTAGTGCACTGCCACCCAATGGCAAGCGTGAGCGAGTTGCAATATCGGTAGCATGCGTGCGCATCATCAGGGAAAGCTGTTGGGATATATTCATGTGTATGTGATGTTCACCAAGTTCTGCCTGTGTTGCAGCATCTGTCGTGCATTGCTCTCTGTCTGCTTGCTGTATAGCAGAGAAGCATAGCACGCGTCGTGCATTGCTTGCGCCTTGCGACCGTTTTTCTGCTTGTGACATCCGCCGTGCAAGAACTTGCTGTCGCCTATGGCGCTCTGCCTGTTTTGCACCTTTGCAGCATATAGATGAGGAGCATGCACTCATCCGGTTATTCCAGGACAACCAAGAAGCCATTCGGCTCCGGCTCGGCGATAATCAGTTTGCCGACGAGCTTGCGGCGGCCGTCGAACGCCTAATTGCCTTGGAGGAGGACGGGGTCAATGTGCACGCTCAGCGGCGCCAGATTGACGCAGCTTTAGAGGCGCTCGAGGCAGAGCGCCGTAGGCAGTGGGGCGAGGAGCTGCCGCCCAACCCGTACAAAGGCTTTGAGCCCAATGACAGCGGCAGTCGGGGTGGCGAAGAAGGGATCGAGGCAGACTTTGCTGATGGTGCGGGAGGGCCCAAGGACCTGGCGGCCGTTCAGCTGCCAGATGCGGGCCATGGCAGCATGATCGACCCCGAGTTTCAGCTGAACCGTGCCATACTGTTAGGGGAGCAATTTGTGGTGTATAACAAGGTGTTGCATCACGTCCGGAGCTCGCAGCACGCTAACAGGCAGGCAGCCAACATGCAGCGGCGCCGCGAGCGGGGCGGCATCGCGCGTGAGGCTGACCCGCTCGGCTGGCGGGCCGCCCGGGTAGGACGCATGCGTCATGATCTGGAGCTCCGGGGGGCAGCCGGATAGCAGCACGCATTGGATGGACATCGAGCTCGGCAGCTACTGCTCCATCCCGAAGGCACAACGAATCAGCTCGCGGAGACACTGGGGGGTGTTGGTCTTTTGGATGAGCCACCAGATGTGCCTTGAGTCGGCCTTGAGCTGGTTATGTTTGTGACCGGCAGGGCTGGCACAGGCACATCCTTCCTCATCGTCTTACTCACATAGCTGCTGGTGCGGGCCAGCACCGGCGTGCATGCCTCGAGCGTGGTGTGGCTGATGGCGCGGGCGTGGCTGCCGCCAACATCCACGGCAGCACCATCCACTCCATGTTCAGCCTTCCAGTGCAGGACGCCCACCGTGGTCAGGGGCAACCGGTACTGGGCGCTGACGGGCCCGAAGCTGCAGGCACTGCAAGCAGCGCTCCTCGGCATGCAATTGATGAGACATCGATGGTCTCAGCCGACATGCTGCTCGAGGTGTGATTTGCAGTCAAGGGGAAAGAGAGGGTGCCTAGGTGGCCGGGCGGGGTGGATGATCATGTCTTGAGGGTGGCACCGACACACCCTAACACACTTAGCCGCATTTAAGACGTACGTAAAACACTGAAAATTAAAATATGTAAGACCCTATGCTAAGCCTTAGATGGGGTTTGCCTCCAAAACCTGAACCCTAAACCCGGCACCCGAAAATATGGGCGTTCTCTTTAAAACCTGCCCCCCACCCCCCTGGGCCTTCTCACTTCACTAGTAACATGGTCATCTACCTCTTGGCCGTGGCCTCACCCTTGGGGGTGTAGATACCTACACGGCGGTGCTCGATGAAGGGTTTAGGTTTCAGGGTTAAGGGCTCAGGATTCACGGTTAAGGTTTTAGGGTCCTGGGTTTTGGGGGGCGACCTGCTCATTCCAGTGTATAACAAGAGCCTTCAGCCGTTTCCCCCCTCTTAGAATTGACGAAGCATGCATATCCATGTGCAATCGAGGGTATAGGGTTTAAGGTTTGGTGTTAAGGGGTTTAGAGTCCTGGGTTTTGGGGGGCTACCGGCTCATTAATGTGTCCAGAGGGGCACATGTTATGTGACACTGTCAAAAGGGCTATACCACCTTCATATGGTGCCTTCCCGTTGGGAGCAAAGGCATTATGCATATCAATGTGCAATCGAGGGATAAGGGTTTACGGTTTAAGGGTTAGGGTTTAGTCGCGGGGGTCTATGTTTTAGGATTTGGGGCGACCCTCACCCTGGTCCACGCTCCACCCTCGCCCCCTCCCTCATCCACACTCCACCCTCACCCCCTCCCTCATCCACACTCCACCCTCGCCCCCTCCCTCATCCACACTCCACCCTCACCCCCTCCCTCATCCACACTCCACCCTCGCCCCCTCCCTCATCCACACTGCACCCTCGCCCCCTCCCTCATCCACACTCCACCCTCGCCCCCTCCCTCATCCACACTCCACCCTCGCCCCCTCCCTCATCCACACTTCACCCTCACCCCCTCCCTCATCCACACTCCACCCTCACCCCCTCCCTCATCCACACTCCACCCTCACCCCCTCCCTCATCCACACTCCACCCTCACCCCCTCCCTCATCCACACTCCACCCTCACCCCCTCCCTCATCCTCACTCCACCCTCACCCCCTCCCTCATCCACACTCCACCCTCACCCCCTCCCTCATCCACACTCCACCCTCACCCCCTCCCTCATCCACACTCCACCCTCGCCCCCTCCCTCATCCACACTCCACCCTCACCCCCTCCCTCATCCACACTCACCCCCTCCCTCATCCACACTCCACCCTCGCCCCCTCCCTCATCTTCACTCCACCCTCACCCCCTCCCTCATCCACACTCCACCCTCACCCCCTCCCTCATCCACACTCCACCCTCACCCCCTCCCTCATCCACACTCCACCCTCACCCCCTCCCTCATCCACACTCCACCCTCGCCCCCTCCCTCATCCACACTCCACCCTCACCCCCTCCCTCATCCACACTCCACCCTCACCCCCTCCCTCATCCACACTCCACCCTCACCCCCTCCCTCATCCACACTCCACCCTCACCCCCTCCCTCATCCACACTCCACCCTCACCCCCTCCCTCATCCACACTCCACCCTCACCCCCTCCCTCATCCACACTCCACCCTCACCCCCTCCCTCATCCACACTCCACCCTCGCCCCCTCCCTCATCCACACTCCACCCTCACCCCCTCCCTCATCCACACTCCACCCTCGCCCCCTCCCTCATCCACACTCCACCCTCACCCCCTCCCTCATCCACACTCCACCCTCGCCCCCTCCCTCATCCACACTCCACCCTCACCCCCTCCCTCATCCACACTCCACCCTCGCCCCCTCCCTCATCCACACTCCACCCTCGCCCCCTCCCTCATCCACACTTCACCCTCACCCCCTCCCTCATCCACACTCCACCCTCACCCCCTCCCTCATCCACACTCCACCCTCACCCCCTCCCTCATCCACACTCCACCCTCACCCCCTCCCTCATCCACACTCCACCCTCGCCCCCTCCCTCATCCACACTCCACCCTCACCCCCTCCCTCATCCACACTCACCCCCTCCCTCATCCACACTCCACCCTCGCCCCCTCCCTCATCTTCACTCCACCCTCACCCCCTCCCTCATCCACACTCCACCCTCACCCCCTCCCTCATCCACACTCCACCCTCACCCCCTCCCTCATCCACACTCCACCCTTGCCCCCTCCCTCATCCACACTCCACCCTCACCCCCTCCCTCATCCACACTAGACCCTCACCCCCTCCCTCATCCACACTCCATTCTCACCCCCTCCCTTATCCACCAACCACCCGCACCCCCTCCCTTATCCACCAACCACCCTCGCCCCCTCCCTCATCCACACTCCACCCTCACCCCCTCCCTCATCCACACTCCACCCTCACCCCCTCCCTTATCCACCAACCACCCTCACCCCCTCCCTCATCCACATTCCACCCTCACCCCCTCCCTCATCCACACTCCACCCTCACCCCCTCCCTTATCCACCAACCACCCTCACCCCCTCCCTTATCCACCAACCACCCTCACCCCCTCCCTTATCCACCAACCACCCTCACCCCCTCCCTCATCCACACTCCACCCTCGCCCCCTCCCTCATCCACACTCCACCCTCGCCCCCTCCCTCATCCACACTTCACCCTCACCCCCTCCCTCATCCACACTCCACCCTCACCCCCTCCCTCATCCACACTCCACCCTCACCCCCTCCCTCATCCACACTCCACCCTCGCCCCCTCCCTCATCCACACTCCACCCTCACCCCCTCCCTCATCCACACTCCACCCTCACCCCCTCCCTCATCCACACTCCACCCTCGCCCCCTCCCTCATCTACACTCCACCCTCACCCCCTCCCTCATCCACACTCCACCCTCACCCCCTCCCTCATCCACACTCCACCCTCACCCCCTCCCTCATCCACACTCCACCCTTACCCCCTCCCTCATCCACACTCCACCCTCACCCCCTCCCTCATCCACACTAGACCCTCACCCCCTCCCTCATCCACACTCCATTCTCACCCCCTCCCTTATCCACCAACCACCCTCACCCCCTCCCTTATCCACCAACCACCCTCGCCCCCTCCCTCATCCACACTCCACCCTCACCCCCTCCCTCATCCACACTCCACCCTCACCCCCTCCCTTATCCACCAACCACCCTCACCCCCTCCCTCATCCACATTCCACCCTCACCCCCTCCCTCATCCACACTCCACCCTCACCCCCTCCCTTATTCACCAACCACCCTCACCCCCTCCCTTATCCACCAACCACCCTCACCCCCTCCCTTATCCACCAACCACCCTCACCCCCTCCCTCATCCACACTCACCCCCTCCCTCATCCACACTCCACCCTCACCCCCTCCCTTATCCACCAACCACCCTCACCCCCTCCCTTATTTACCAAACACCCTCGCCCCCTCCCTCATCCACACTCCACCCTCACCCCCTCCCTCATCCACACTCCACCCTCACCCCCTCCCTTATCCACCAACCACCTTCGCCCCCTCCCTCATCCACACTCCACCCTCACCCCCTCCCTCATCCACACTTCTCCCTCACCAGTCACCCCCTTACTTATCGACACTCCACCCCATAGTGAAGTGGTCCCGTCATCCTCCCCGGATTTGAATGATCAAAGTTTCAACATGTCAATAACGTTACACCTCTGGGCCCGCACAAAGCTCGGCCGAATGATCAAAGGTTCAACATGTAACATCTGTTCACCTCGTGATAATCCACCACATGCTCTTGCATAGAGGGGACCGAAAACATCTATCGGGGGCATAACGTCATCTTCGTTGGTGACTTCTTCCATCTGCCCCCTGTCAGCCGCAACAACAACATGCCAACCATGTCTTTACCGGCCACCTCCAGTGGCCGGTTGCCGAAACTGCCACAACATGGTGGTTAGCCAACGGCAACATGGCGACGTCAAATGGTCAGGCCACATGAACGCGTTGAGGCACTGTTGCGTCAAGCTCTAGGTGGACGCAGCCTTGGGCAAGAAAGGCTCTCGCCTAGCCACTAGAGTGGCGGGTGCCGGACAGCTAGGTGTGGACATCACGGCAGGTGGCTGTGCAAGCACACCGCGCATATACCCAACAAACGAGTTGGGCGATCATTACAACGGGTGTACTCCTACAGCACAACCATGCATACTCTCCTCCGACCTCACTGAATGTTGCGTTGCATGGGATTTCATGTGTCAAAGCTACTTAGTCCGCCGGTTTCGGAATGTCAACGTTCTGCTCTTCAGGCGGGGCGGGGTTTGTAACAAGAAGCAAACAGTTTATGTGGCAACAGCCATGCATGCACTCTTTCCAACATTGATCCATGCACAAGGACTACCGGTAGGGGCGTTATAAAGACGGATCGATGCTCCGCACATGTCTAGTCCCATGGCCCAGCCATGCAATGCCCTAGCCTTCGGCATGACTGGGAACGTTGCACACTAATATGTAAGGGTAGCACCTGACTCGGTCTCGGGTGGGGGGGGCGGTTGTATAGCTGTATAATCCTCATCAGTGCTCGTCCCGAAACTGCGGGTAGACCCAGCCAGCGGTCTGTTTTCCAGTCACTCGATCGTTTAGAAAAGAAAAAGAAAAGAGAAGGCCGATGCGCCGTTCATCGCGCTTCGCAGTAGAACCTAATATAACCTGTCTCCACCATTGACTCTGAACTGTCAGAGCCCTCGACAGTGCTGCGGTGATTGCCACCACCGATTGCAATTGCCACGCAGATGTCCCACACTTTTGTACATCCTCCCCCCCCACCCTTTCTTGTTTTGACACCCTGTCCTGCACCCTCGACAGCAGCATCGGGTGTCCAAGTTAGTGCCCCATCATCACGAAGGCTTCTGCCCAGACTTTCTGGGTCTAGGAGGAACATCGGCTTGGCATGGCATGTCAGACTCATGTGAACTCCTAACTGGTCAGCATCATCGCCGATTGAGAGGCAGCTAACAAATCGATCCTAAAAGGTATAGGACTAATATGGACGACATGGTTGCAGCGGACCCCTCCCTGAACATTCGGCATGGGGAGCTCAGCCACTGCTACGAGCTGCAGAGGACCCTCGGGCAAGGCGCCCACGGTCAAGCCATTCTCGCCACTCGGCTTGAGGATGGCGAGCAGGTCGTCGTGAAGCAGATCCGGCTCGCTGACATGGAGGAGAAGGCCAGGCAGGACACACTGCAGGAGGTTCGCCTGTTGTCTCAATTCGACCACATCAACATTGTACACTACTACGAGTGCGTCCTGGAGGTGCGGCGGAAGCTACATGCAGGACCTTACATGCCCGCAAACATCTTGCATGCATGCCGAGTGCCGAGATGCCGATAGCCATGCACCAACTTGCCCGGTGTGTTTCGAAGTCAGACTGCGCATGTGTGCATGCATCGCCAATCGAAAAAGAGTCATGCACCTACCTGCTCCTCGGTGTATGGCCAAGGCAGATACGGTACGTAACACATGTGGTTGAGCTTCCGCCGAACGGGTGACCGTCGCTCTGATGGGCTCAGAGCATCCTGCAAGTGGCCTATATCGGCAGCTGTCAGACACTGATGATGATGGCGCCTGTACTCCAGGCTGTTATGATGCTGCTTGGTACCTGCGTGTCTGGGTTGTCACTTCATGTTGTTTTGAATGCGCACCAGGCCACATGCTGGGGGTTACCTAGGCCAAAACATGACCAGTTTTTGCCGGCGGCCTTAGCCATAGGGCATGCTGCATCAGGACCCCTCGGCCGCAGGTCGGGATGTAGCGCGAGTGTGTAGCTGAAAAGATGCAACAGATTGGAACGCCCGAAACGGCAGCCTGAACATCGTGATGGAGACAGCAGGAATGTAGCTGAAATGTAGCTGAAGTACACTTACGGAAAACAGCATTGATGCCGTCCCTGTGTAGGGGGTGGTAACGTGATAATTTGATGGAGCAGGCTGGGATGTAGCTGGACTGTAGCGAAAGAGCCCAGAAAATATCGCTGGTAAAGATGACATGGATAAGTGATGCCAACGCCGTCTCTGTTCAGGATGGTAACCTTTACACGGTGTGGCGGAGCTGGCCAAGTTTCATTGACACGCAGCACTGCATTTATGAAGCTGAAAGAAAATGGAACTGCTGAGATAGGGTTGATGCGGCCCCTGCTCAGGATGGCATCCCCAACATTGTGGTGGAGCTAGCAAAGATTTGGCTGAAGTGCAACCTAACAGCACTGATTTTAGCGCAGATACGAATGCAGCGGCTGAAATAACATTGATGCGGTCCCTGCTCAGGATGGCAACCTCAACATCGTGATGGAGCTGGCAGGTTGTGGGGACTTGAGCGAGGTCATCCTCAAGCGGGCCGGAGAGAGGAAGCCGTTCAGCGAGGACGAGATCATGTTCTGGTGGGCTGGGGGGGACAGGGGTGTGTGGGACCGTGTCATGGGCCCTGCTTATGGTGGGCTTGATGGTGGGAATTGTGTTCTGGTGGGCGGGGGGGACAGGGTGGTGTGGGACCGTGTCATGGGCCCTGCTTATGGTGGGCTTGATGGTGGGAACAGTGTTCTGGTGGGCGGGGGGGACAGGGTGGTGTGGGACCGTGTCATGGGCCCTGCTTATGGTGGGCTTGATGGTGGGAATTGTGTTCTGGTGGGCGGGGGGGACAGGGGGGTGTGGGACCGTGTCATGGGCCCTGCTTATGGTGGGCCTGATGGTGGGAATCGTGTTCTGGTGGGCGGGGGGACAGGGTGGTGTGGGTCCGTGTCATGGGCCCTGCTTATGGTGGGCCTGATGGTGGGAATCGTGTTCTGGTGGGCGGGGGGGACAGGGTGGTGTGGGACCGTGTCATGGGCCCTGCTTATGGTGGGCTTGATGGTGGGAATTGTGTTCTGGTGGGCGGGGGGGACAGGGTGGTGTGGGACCGTGTCATGGGCCCTGCTTATGGTGGGCTTGATGGTGGGAATTGTGTTCTGGTGGGCGGGGGGGACAGGGGGGTGTGGGACCGTGTCATGGGCCCTGCATATGGTGGGCCTGATGGTGGGAATCGTGTTTTGGTGGGCGGGGGGACAGGGTGGTGTGGGACCGTGTCATGGGCCCTGCATATGGTGGGCCTGATGGTGGGAATCGTGTTCTGGTGGGCTGGGGGGGACAGGGGGGTGTGGGACCGTGTCATGGGCCCTGCTTATGGTGGGCCTGATGGTGGGAATCGTGTTCTGGTGGGCTGGGGGGGACAGGGGTGTGTGGGACCGTGTCATGGGCCCTGCTTATGGTGGGCTTGATGGTGGGAATCGTGTTCTGGTGGGCTGGGGGGGACAGGGGTGTGTGGGACCGTGTCATGGGCCCTGCATATGGTGGGCCTGATGGTGGGAATCGTGTTCTGGTGGGCTGGGGGGGACAGGGGTGTGTGGGACCGTGTCATGGGCCCTGCATATGGTGGGCCTGATGGTGGGAATCGTGTTCTGGTGGGCTGGGGGGGACAGGGGGGTGTGGGACCGTGTCATGGGCCCTGCATATGGTGGGCCTGATGGTGGGAATCGTGTTCTGGTGGGTGGGGGGGACAGGGGGGTGTGGGACCGTGTCACGGGCCCTGCATATGGTGGGCCTGATGGTGGGAATCGTGTTCTGGTGGGCGGGGGGACAGGGGGGTGTGGGACCGTGTCATGGGCCCTGCATATGGTGGGCCTGATGGTGGGAATCGTGTTCTGGTGGGTGGGGGGGACAGGGGGGTGTGGGACCGTGTCATGGGCCCTGCATATGGTGGGCCTGATGGTGGGAATCGTGTTCTGGTGGGCTGGGTGGGACAGGGGGGTGTGGGACCGTGTCATGGGCCCTGCATATGGTGGGCCTGATGGTGGGAATCGTGTTCTGGTGGGCTGGGGGGGACAGGGGGGTGTGGGACCGTGTCATGGGCCCTGCATATGGTGGGCCTGATGGTGGGAATCGTGTTCTGGTGGGTGGGGGGGACAGGGGGGTGTGGGACCGTGTCATGGGCCCTGCATATGGTGGGCCTGATGGTGGGAATCGTGTTCTGGTGGGCGGGGGGGACAGGGGTGTGTGGGACCGTGTCATGGGCCCTGCATATGGTGGGCCTGATGGTGGGAATCGTGTTCTGGTGGGTGGGGGGGACAGGGGTGTGTGGGACCGTGTCATGGGCCCTGCTTATGGTGGGCCTGATGGTGGGAATCGTGTTCTGGTGGGCTGGGGGGGACAGGGTGGTGTGGGACCGTGTCATGGGCCCTGCATATGGTGGGCCTGATGGTGGGAATCGTGTTCTGGTGGGCGGGGGGACAGGGGGGTGTGGGACCGTGTCATGGGCCCTGCATATGGTGGGCCTGATGGTGGGAATCGTGTTCTGGTGGGCGGGGGGACAGGGGTGTGTGGGACCGTGTCATGGGCCCTGCATATGGTGGGCCTGATGGTGGGAATCGTGTTCTGGTGGGCGGGGGGACAGGGTGGTGTGGGACCGTGTCATGGGCCCTGCATATGGTGGGCCTGATGGTGGGAATCGTGTTCTGGTGGGTGGGGGGGACAGGGGTGTGTGGGACCGTGTCATGGGCCCTGCTTATGGTGGGCCTGATGCTGGGAATCGTGTTCTGGTGGGCGGGGGGACAGGGTGGTGTGGGACCGTGTCATGGGCCCTGCATATGGTGGGCCTGATGGTGGGAATCGTGTTCTGGTGGGCGGGGGGGACAGGGGGGTGTGGGACCGTGTCATGGGCCCTGCTTATGGTGGGCCTGATGGTGGGAATCGTGTTCTGGTGGGCGGGGGGGACAGGGGTGTGTGGGACCGTGTCATGGGCCCTGCATATGGTGGGCCTGATGGTGGGAATCGTGTTCTGGTGGGCGGGGGGACAGGGGTGTGTGGGACCGTGTCATGGGCCCTGCATATGGTGGGCCTGATGGTGGGAATCGTGTTCTGGTTGGCTGGGGGGGACAGGGGGGTGTGGGACCGTGTCATGGGCCCTGCATATGGTGGGCCTGATGGTGGGAATCGTGTTCTGGTGGGCTGGGGGGGACAGGGGGGTGTGGGACCGTGTCATGGGCCCTGCATATGGTGGGCCTGATGGTGGGAATCGTGTTCTGGTGGGCGGGGGGACAGGGGGGTGTGGGACCGTGTCATGGGCCCTGCATATGGTGGGCCTGATGGTGGGAATCGTGTTCTGGTGGGCTGGGGGGGACAGGGGGGTGTAGGACCGTGTCATGGGCCCTGCTTATGGTGGGCCTGATGGTGGGAATCGTGTTCTGGTGGGCTGGGGGGGACAGGGGTGTGTGGGACCGTGTCATGGGCCCTGCATATGGTGGGCCTGATGGTGGGAATCGTGTTCTGGTGGGCGGGGGGGGACAGGGGGGTGTGGGACCGTGTCATGGGCCCTGCTTATGGTGGGCCTGATGGTGGGAATCGTGTTCTGGTGGGCGGGGGGGACAGGGGTGTGTGGGACCGTGTCATGGGCCCTGCATATGGTGGGCCTGATGGTGGGAATCGTGTTCTGGTGGGCTGGGGGGGACAGGGGGGTGTGGGACCGTGTCATGGGCCCTGCATATGGTGGGCCTGATGGTGGGAATCGTGTTCTGGTGGGCTGGGGGGGACAGGGGGGTGTGGGACCGTGTCATGGGCCCTGCATATGGTGGGCCTGATGGTGGGAATCGTGTTCTGGTGGGTGGGGGGGACAGGGGGGTGTGGGACCGTGTCATGGGCCCTGCATATGGTGGGCCTGATGGTGGGAATCGTGTTCTGGTGGGCTGGGGGGGACAGGGGGGTGTGGGACCGTGTCATGGGCCCTGCATATGGTGGGCCTGATGGTGGGAATCGTGTTCTGGTGGGTGGGGGGGACAGGGGGGTGTGGGACCGTGTCACGGGCCCTGCATATGGTGGGCCTGATGGTGGGAATCGTGTTCTGGTGGGCTGGGGGGGACAGGGGGGTGTGGGACCGTGTCATGGGCCCTGCATATGGTGGGCCTGATGGTGGGAATCGTGTTCTGGTGGGTGGGGGGGACAGGGGGGTGTGGGACCGTGTCATGGGCCCTGCATATGGTGGGCCTGATGGTGGGAATCGTGTTCTGGTGGGCTGGGGGGGACAGGGGGGTGTGGGACCGTGTCATGGGCCCTGCTTATGGTGGGCCTGATGCTGGGAATCGTGTTCTGGTGGGCGGGGGGACAGGGTGGTGTGGGACCGTGTCATGGGCCCTGCATATGGTGGGCCTGATGGTGGGAATCGTGTTCTGGTGGGTGGGGGGGACAGGGGTGTGTGGGACCGTGTCATGGGCCCTGCTTATGGTGGGCCTGATGCTGGGAATCGTGTTCTGGTGGGCGGGGGGACAGGGTGGTGTGGGACCGTGTCATGGGCCCTGCATATGGTGGGCCTGATGGTGGGAATCGTGTTCTGGTGGGCGGGGGGGACAGGGGGGTGTGGGACCGTGTCATGGGCCCTGCTTATGGTGGGCCTGATGGTGGGAATCGTGTTCTGGTGGGCGGGGGGGACAGGGGTGTGTGGGACCGTGTCATGGGCCCTGCATATGGTGGGCCTGATGGTGGGAATCGTGTTCTGGTGGGCGGGGGGACAGGGGTGTGTGGGACCGTGTCATGGGCCCTGCATATGGTGGGCCTGATGGTGGGAATCGTGTTCTGGTTGGCTGGGGGGGACAGGGGGGTGTGGGACCGTGTCATGGGCCCTGCATATGGTGGGCCTGATGGTGGGAATCGTGTTCTGGTGGGCTGGGGGGGACAGGGGTGTGTGGGACCGTGTCATGGGCCCTGCATATGGTGGGCCTGATGGTGGGAATCGTGTTCTGGTGGGCGGGGGGACAGGGGGGTGTGGGACCGTGTCATGGGCCCTGCATATGGTGGGCCTGATGGTGGGAATCGTGTTCTGGTGGGCTGGGGGGGACAGGGGGGTGTAGGACCGTGTCATGGGCCCTGCTTATGGTGGGCCTGATGGTGGGAATCGTGTTCTGGTGGGCTGGGGGGGACAGGGGTGTGTGGGACCGTGTCATGGGCCCTGCATATGGTGGGCCTGATGGTGGGAATCGTGTTCTGGTGGGCGGGGGGGGACAGGGGGGTGTGGGACCGTGTCATGGGCCCTGCTTATGGTGGGCCTGATGGTGGGAATCGTGTTCTGGTGGGCGGGGGGGACAGGGGTGTGTGGGACCGTGTCATGGGCCCTGCATATGGTGGGCCTGATGGTGGGAATCGTGTTCTGGTGGGCTGGGGGGGACAGGGGGGTGTGGGACCGTGTCATGGGCCCTGCATATGGTGGGCCTGATGGTGGGAATCGTGTTCTGGTGGGCTGGGGGGGACAGGGGGGTGTGGGACCGTGTCATGGGCCCTGCATATGGTGGGCCTGATGGTGGGAATCGTGTTCTGGTGGGTGGGGGGGACAGGGGGGTGTGGGACCGTGTCATGGGCCCTGCATATGGTGGGCCTGATGGTGGGAATCGTGTTCTGGTGGGCTGGGGGGGACAGGGGGGTGTGGGACCGTGTCATGGGCCCTGCATATGGTGGGCCTGATGGTGGGAATCGTGTTCTGGTGGGTGGGGGGGACAGGGGGGTGTGGGACCGTGTCACGGGCCCTGCATATGGTGGGCCTGATGGTGGGAATCGTGTTCTGGTGGGCTGGGGGGGACAGGGGGGTGTGGGACCGTGTCATGGGCCCTGCATATGGTGGGCCTGATGGTGGGAATCGTGTTCTGGTGGGTGGGGGGGACAGGGGGGTGTGGGACCGTGTCATGGGCCCTGCATATGGTGGGCCTGATGGTGGGAATCGTGTTCTGGTGGGCTGGGGGGGACAGGGGGGTGTGGGACCTTGTCATGGGCCCTGCATATGGTGGGCCTGATGGTGGGAATCGTGTTCTGGTGGGCTGGGGGGACAGGGGTGTGTGGGACCGTGTCATGGGCCCTGCATATGGTGGGCCTGATGGTGGGAATCGTGTTCTGGTGGGTGGGGGGGACAGGGGTGTGTGGGACCGTGTCATGGGCCCTGCATATGGTGGGCCTGATGGTGGGAATCGTGTTCTGGTGGGCGGGGGGGACAGGGGTGTGTGGGACCGTGTCATGGGCCCTGCATATGGTGGGCCTGATGGTGGGAATCGTGTTCTGGTGGGTGGGGGGGACAGGGGTGTGTGGGACCGTGTCATGGGCCCTGCTTATGGTGGGCCTGATGGTGGGAATCGTGTTCTGGTGGGCGGGGGGACAGGGTGGTGTGGGACCGTGTCATGGGCCCTGCATATGGTGGGCCTGATGGTGGGAATCGTGTTCTGGTGGGCGGGGGGACAGGGGGGTGTGGGACCGTGTCATGGGCCCTGCATATGGTGGGCCTGATGGTGGGAATCGTGTTCTGGTGGGCGGGGGGGACAGGGGTGTGTGGGACCGTGTCATGGGCCCTGCATATGGTGGGCCTGATGGTGGGAATCGTGTTCTGGTGGGCGGGGGGACAGGGTGGTGTGGGACCGTGTCATGGGCCCTGCATATGGTGGGCCTGATGGTGGGAATCGTGTTCTGGTGGGTGGGGGGGACAGGGGTGTGTGGGACCGTGTCATGGGCCCTGCTTATGGTGGACCTGATGCTGGGAATCGTGTTCTGGTGGGCGGGGGGACAGGGTGGTGTGGGACCGTGTCATGGGCCCTGCATATGGTGGGCCTGATGGTGGGAATCGTGTTCTGGTGGGCGGGGGGGACAGGGGTGTGTGGGACCGTGTCATGGGCCCTGCTTATGGTGGGCCTGATGGTGGGAATCGTGTTCTGGTGGGCGGGGGGGACAGGGGTGTGTGGGACCGTGTCATGGGCCCTGCATATGGTGGGCCTGATGGTGGGAATCGTGTTCTGGTGGGCGGGGGGACAGGGGGGTGTGGGACCGTGTCATGGGCCCTGCATATGGTGGGCCTGATGGTGGGAATCGTGTTCTGGTTGGCTGGGGGGGACAGGGGGGTGTGGGACCGTGTCATGGGCCCTGCATATGGTGGGCCTGATGGTGGGAATCGTGTTCTGGTGGGCTGGGGGGGACAGGGGGGTGTGGGACCGTGTCATGGGCCCTGCATATGGTGGGCCTGATGGTGGGAATCGTGTTCTGGTGGGCGGGGGGACAGGGGGGTGTGGGACCGTGTCATGGGCCCTGCATATGGTGGGCCTGATGGTGGGAATCGTGTTCTGGTGGGCTGGGGGGGACAGGGGGGTGTAGGACCGTGTCATGGGCCCTGCTTATGGTGGGCCTGATGGTGGGAATCGTGTTCTGGTGGGCTGGGGGGGACAGGGGTGTGTGGGACCGTGTCATGGGCCCTGCATATGGTGGGCCTGATGGTGGGAATCGTGTTCTGGTGGGCTGGGGGGGACAGGGGGGTGTGGGACCGTGTCCATGGGCCCTGCTTATGGTGGGCCTGATGGTGGGAATCGTGTTCTGGTGGGCGGGGGGGACAGGGGTGTGTGGGACCGTGTCATGGGCCCTGCATATGGTGGGCCTGATGGTGGGAATCGTGTTCTGGTGGGCTGGGGGGGACAGGGGGGTGTGGGACCGTGTCATGGGCCCTGCATATGGTGGGCCTGATGGTGGGAATCGTGTTCTGGTGGGCTGGGGGGGACAGGGGGGTGTGGGACCGTGTCATGGGCCCTGCATATGGTGGGCCTGATGGTGGGAATCGTGTTCTGGTGGGTGGGGGGGACAGGGGGGTGTGGGACCGTGTCATGGGCCCTGCATATGGTGGGCCTGATGGTGGGAATCGTGTTCTGGTGGGCTGGGGGGGACAGGGGGGTGTGGGACCGTGTCATGGGCCCTGCATATGGTGGGCCTGATGGTGGGAATCGTGTTCTGGTGGGCTGGGGGGGACAGGGGGGTGTGGGACCGTGTCATGGGCCCTGCATATGGTGGGCCTGATGGTGGGAATCGTGTTCTGGTGGGTGGGGGGACAGGGGGGTGTGGGACCGTGTCATGGCCCTGCATATGGTGGGCCTGATGGTGGGAATCGTGTTCTGGTGGGCGGGGGGACAGGGGTGTGTGGGACCGTGTCATGGGCCCTGCTTATGGTGGGCCTGATGGTGGGAATCGTGTTCTGGTGGGCGGGGGGGACAGGGGGGTGTGGGACCGTGTCATGGGCCCTGCATATGGTGGGCCTGATGGTGGGAATCGTGTTCTGGTGGGCGGGGGGACAGGGGTGTGTGGGACCGTGTCATGGGCCCTGCATATGGTGGGCCTGATGGTGGGAATCGTGTTCTGGTTGGCTGGGGGGGACAGGGGGGTGTGGGACCGTGTCATGGGCCCTGCATATGGTGGGCCTGATGGTGGGAATCGTGTTCTGGTGGGCTGGGGGGACAGGGGGGTGTGGGACCGTGTCATGGGCCCTGCATATGGTGGGCCTGATGGTGGGAATCGTGTTCTGGTGGGCGGGGGGACAGGGTGGTGTGGGACCGTGTCATGGGCCCTGCATATGGTGGGCCTGATGGTGGGAATCGTGTTCTGGTGGGTGGGGGGGACAGGGGGGTGTAGGGACCGTGTCATGGGCCCTGCATATGGTGGGCCTGATGGTGGGAATCGTGTTCTGGTGGGCTGGGTGGGACAGGGGGGTGTGGGACCGTGTCATGGGCCCTGCATATGGTGGGCCTGATGGTGGGAATCGTGTTCTGGTGGGCGGGGGGGACAGGGGGGTGTGGGACCGTGTCATGGGCCCTGCTTATGGTGGGCCTGATGGTGGGAATCGTGTTCTGGTGGGCTGGGGGGACAGGGGGGTGTGGGACCGTGTCATGGGCCCTGCATATGGTGGGCCTGATGGTGGGAATCGTGTTCTGGTGGGCGGGGGGACAGGGGGGTGTGGGACCGTGTCATGGGCCCTGCATATGGTGGGCCTGATGGTGGGAATCGTGTTCTGGTGGGCTGGGGGGGACAGGGGGGTGTAGGGACCGTGTCATGGGCCCTGCTTATGGTGGGCCTGATGGTGGGAATCGTGTTCTGGTGGGCTGGGGGGGACAGGGGTGTGTGGGACCGTGTCATGGGCCCTGCATATGGTGGGCCTGATGGTGGGAATCGTGTTCTGGTGGGCGGGGGGGACAGGGGGGTGTGGGACCGTGTCATGGGCCCTGCTTATGGTGGGCCTGATGGTGGGAATCGTGTTCTGGTGGGCGGGGGGGACAGGGGTGTGTGGGACCGTGTCATGGGCCCTGCATATGGTGGGCCTGATGGTGGGAATCGTGTTCTGGTGGGCTGGGGGGGACAGGGGGGTGTGGGACCGTGTCATGGGCCCTGCATATGGTGGGCCTGATGGTGGGAATCGTGTTCTGGTGGGCTGGGGGGGACAGGGGGGTGTGGGACCGTGTCATGGGCCCTGCATATGGTGGGCCTGATGGTGGGAATCGTGTTCTGGTGGGTGGGGGGGACAGGGGGGTGTGGGACCGTGTCATGGGCCCTGCATATGGTGGGCCTGATGGTGGGAATCGTGTTCTGGTGGGCTGGGGGGGACAGGGGGGTGTGGGACCGTGTCATGGGCCCTGCATATGGTGGGCCTGATGGTGGGAATCGTGTTCTGGTGGGTGGGGGGGACAGGGGGGTGTGGGACCGTGTCACGGGCCCTGCATATGGTGGGCCTGATGGTGGGAATCGTGTTCTGGTGGGCTGGGGGGGACAGGGGGGTGTGGGGACCGTGTCATGGGCCCTGCATATGGTGGGCCTGATGGTGGGAATCGTGTTCTGGTGGGCTGGGGGGGACAGGGGTGTGTGGGACCGTGTCATGGGCCCTGCATATGGTGGGCCTGATGGTGGGAATCGTGTTCTGGTGGGCTGGGGGGGACAGGGGGGTGTGGGACCTTGTCATGGGCCCTGCATATGGTGGGCCTGATGGTGGGAATCGTGTTCTGGTGGGCTGGGGGGGACAGGGGTGTGTGGGACCGTGTCATGGGCCCTGCATATGGTGGGCCTGATGGTGGGAATCGTGTTCTGGTGGGCTGGGGGGGACAGGGGTGTGTGGGACCGTGTCATGGGCCCTGCATATGGTGGGCCTGATGGTGGGAATCGTGTTCTGGTGGGCGGGGGGGACAGGGGTGTGTGGGACCGTGTCATGGGCCCTGCATATGGTGGGCCTGATGGTGGGAATCGTGTTCTGGTGGGTGGGGGGGACAGGGGTGTGTGGGACCGTGTCATGGGCCCTGCTTATGGTGGGCCTGATGGTGGGAATCGTGTTCTGGTGGGCGGGGGGACAGGGGTGGTGTGGGACCGTGTCATGGGCCCTGCATATGGTGGGCCTGATGGTGGGAATCGTGTTCTGGTGGGCGGGGGGACAGGGGGGTGTGGGACCGTGTCATGGGCCCTGCATATGGTGGGCCTGATGGTGGGAATCGTGTTCTGGTGGGCGGGGGGGGACAGGGGTGGTGTGGGACCGTGTCATGGGCCCTGCATATGGTGGGCCTGATGGTGGGAATCGTGTTTCTGGTGGGCGGGGGGACAGGGTGGTGTGGGACCGTGTCATGGGCCCTGCATATGGTGGGCCTGATGGTGGGAATCGTGTTCTGGTGGGCTGGGGGGGACAGGGGTGTGTGGGACCGTGTCATGGGCCCTGCTTATGGTGGGCCTGATGCTGGGAATCGTGTTCTGGTGGGCGGGGGGGACAGGGTGGTGTGGGACCGTGTCATGGGCCCTGCATATGGTGGGCCTGATGGTGGGAATCGTGTTCTGGTGGGCTGGGGGGGACAGGGGTGTGTGGGACCGTGTCATGGGCCCTGCATATGGTGGGCCTGATGGTGGGAATCGTGTTCTGGTGGGTGGGGGGGACAGGGGTGTGTGGGACCGTGTCATGGGCCCTGCATATGGTGGGCCTGATGGTGGGAATCGTGTTCTGGTGGGCGGGGGGGACAGGGGTGTGTGGGACCGTGTCATGGGCCCTGCATATGGTGGGCCTGATGGTGGGAATCGTGTTCTGGTGGGTGGGGGGGACAGGGGTGTGTGGGACCGTGTCATGGGCCCTGCTTATGGTGGGCCTGATGGTGGGAATCGTGTTCTGGTGGGCGGGGGGACAGGGTGGTGTGGGACCGTGTCATGGGCCCTGCATATGGTGGGCCTGATGGTGGGAATCGTGTTCTGGTGGGCGGGGGGACAGGGGTGTGTGGGACCGTGTCATGGGCCCTGCATATGGTGGGCCTGATGGTGGGAATCGTGTTCTGGTGGGCGGGGGGACAGGGGTGTGTGGGACCGTGTCATGGGCCCTGCATATGGTGGGCCTGATGGTGGGAATCGTGTTCTGGTGGGCGGGGGGACAGGGTGGTGTGGGACCGTGTCATGGGCCCTGCATATGGTGGGCCTGATGGTGGGAATCGTGTTCTGGTGGGTGGGGGGGACAGGGGTGTGTGGGACCGTGTCATGGGCCCTGCTTATGGTGGGCCTGATGCTGGGAATCGTGTTCTGGTGGGCGGGGGGACAGGGTGGTGTGGGACCGTGTCATGGGCCCTGCATATGGTGGGCCTGATGGTGGGAATCGTGTTCTGGTGGGCGGGGGGGACAGGGGTGTGTGGGACCGTGTCATGGGCCCTGCTTATGGTGGGCCTGATGGTGGGAATCGTGTTCTGGTGGGCGGGGGGGACAGGGGTGTGTGGGACCGTGTCATGGGCCCTGCATATGGTGGGCCTGATGGTGGGAATCGTGTTCTGGTGGGCGGGGGGACAGGGGGGTGTGGGACCGTGTCATGGGCCCTGCATATGGTGGGCCTGATGGTGGGAATCGTGTTCTGGTTGGCTGGGGGGGACAGGGGGGTGTGGGACCGTGTCATGGGCCCTGCATATGGTGGGCCTGATGGTGGGAATCGTGTTCTGGTGGGCTGGGGGGGACAGGGGGGTGTGGGACCGTGTCATGGGCCCTGCATATGGTGGGCCTGATGGTGGGAATCGTGTTCTGGTGGGCGGGGGGACAGGGGGGTGTGGGACCGTGTCATGGGCCCTGCATATGGTGGGCCTGATGGTGGGAATCGTGTTCTGGTGGGCTGGGGGGGACAGGGGGGTGTAGGACCGTGTCATGGGCCCTGCTTATGGTGGGCCTGATGGTGGGAATCGTGTTCTGGTGGGCTGGGGGGGACAGGGGTGTGTGGGACCGTGTCATGGGCCCTGCATATGGTGGGCCTGATGGTGGGAATCGTGTTCTGGTGGGCTGGGGGGGACAGGGGGGTGTGGGACCGTGTCATGGGCCCTGCTTATGGTGGGCCTGATGGTGGGAATCGTGTTCTGGTGGGCGGGGGGGACAGGGGTGTGTGGGACCGTGTCATGGGCCCTGCATATGGTGGGCCTGATGGTGGGAATCGTGTTCTGGTGGGCTGGGGGGGACAGGGGGGTGTGGGACCGTGTCATGGGCCCTGCATATGGTGGGCCTGATGGTGGGAATCGTGTTCTGGTGGGCTGGGGGGGACAGGGGGGTGTGGGACCGTGTCATGGGCCCTGCATATGGTGGGCCTGATGGTGGGAATCGTGTTCTGGTGGGTGGGGGGGACAGGGGGGTGTGGGACCGTGTCATGGGCCCTGCATATGGTGGGCCTGATGGTGGGAATCGTGTTCTGGTGGGCGGGGGGACAGGGGTGTGTGGGACCGTGTCATGGGCCCTGCTTATGGTGGGCCTGATGGTGGGAATCGTGTTCTGGTGGGCGGGGGGGACAGGGGGGTGTGGGACCGTGTCATGGGCCCTGCATATGGTGGGCCTGATGGTGGGAATCGTGTTCTGGTGGGCGGGGGGACAGGGGTGTGTGGGACCGTGTCATGGGCCCTGCATATGGTGGGCCTGATGGTGGGAATCGTGTTCTGGTTGGCTGGGGGGGACAGGGGGGTGTGGGACCGTGTCATGGGCCCTGCATATGGTGGGCCTGATGGTGGGAATCGTGTTCTGGTGGGCTGGGGGGGACAGGGGGGTGTGGGACCGTGTCATGGGCCCTGCATATGGTGGGCCTGATGGTGGGAATCGTGTTCTGGTGGGCGGGGGGACAGGGTGGTGTGGGACCGTGTCATGGGCCCTGCATATGGTGGGCCTGATGGTGGGAATCGTGTTCTGGTGGGCTGGGGGGGACAGGGGGGTGTAGGACCGTGTCATGGGCCCTGCATATGGTGGGCCTGATGGTGGGAATCGTGTTCTGGTGGGCTGGGTGGGACAGGGGGGTGTGGGACCGTGTCATGGGCCCTGCATATGGTGGGCCTGATGGTGGGAATCGTGTTCTGGTGGGCGGGGGGGGACAGGGGGGTGTGGGACCGTGTCATGGGCCCTGCATATGGTGGGCCTGATGGTGGGAATCGTGTTCTGGTGGGTGGGGGGGACAGGGGGGTGTGGGACCGTGTCATGGGCCCTGCATATGGTGGGCCTGATGGTGGGAATCGTGTTCTGGTGGGCGGGGGGGACAGGGGTGTGTGGGACCGTGTCATGGGCCCTGCATATGGTGGGCCTGATGGTGGGAATCGTGATCTGGTGGGCGGGGGGGACAGGGGGGTGTGGGACCGTGTCATGGGCCCTGCATATGGTGGGCCTGATGGTGGGAATCGTGTTCTGGTGGGCTGGGGGGGACAGGGGGGTGTGGGACCGTGTCATGGGCCCTGCATATGGTGGGCCTGATGGTGGGAATCGTGTGCTGGTGGGTGGGGGGGTCAGGGGGGTGTGGGACCGTGTCATGGGCCCTGCATATGGTGGGCCTGATGGTGGGAATCGTGTTCTGGTGGGCGGGGGGGACAGGGGGGTGTGGGACCGTGTCATGGGCCCTGCATATGGTGGGCCTGATGGTGGGAATCGTGTTCTGGTGGGCGGGGGGGGACAGGGGGGTGTGGGACCGTGTCATGGACCCTGCATATGGTGGGCCTGATGGTGGGAATCGTGTTCTGGTGGGTGGGGGGGACAGGGGTGTGTGGGACCGTGTCATGGGCCCTGCTTATGGTGGGCCTGATGGTGGGAATCGTGTTCTGGTGGGCGGGGGGACAGGGTGGTGTGGGACCGTGTCATGGGCCCTGCTTATGGTGGGCCTGATGGTGGGAATCGTGTTCTGGTGGGCTGGGGGGGACAGGGGGGTGTGGGACCGTGTCATGGGCCCTGCATATGGTGGGCCTGATGGTGGGAATCGTGTTCTGGTGGGCGGGGGGACAGGGGTGTGTGGGACCGTGTCATGGGCCCTGCTTATGGTGGGCCTGATGGTGGGAATCGTGTTCTGGTGGGCGGGGGGACAGGGGGGTGTGGGACCTTGTCATGGGCCCTGCATATGGTGGGCCTGATGGTGGGAATCGTGTTCTGGTGGGTGGGGGGGACAGGGTGGTGTGGGACCGTGTCATGGGCCCTGCTTATGGTGGGCCTGATGGTGGGAATCGTGTTCTGGTGGGTGGGGGGGACAGGGGTGTGTGGGACCGTGTCATGGGCCCTGCATACGGTGGGCCTGATGGTGGGAATCGTGTTCTGGTGGGCTGGGGGGGACAGGGGGGTGTGGGACTGTGTCATGGGCTCTGCTTATGGTGGGCCTGATGGTGGGAATCGTGTTCTGGTGGGCTGGGGGGGACAGGGTGGTGTGGGACCGTGTCATGGGCCCTGCTTATGGTGGACCTGATGGTGGGAATTGTGTTCTGGTGGGCGGGGGGGACAGGGTGGTGTGGGACCGTGTCATGGGCCCTGCATATGGTGGGCCTGATGGTGGGAATCGTGTTCTGGTGGGCTGGGGGGGACAGTGTAGCAGTAATACAAGATAAACCAAAGGATCCAGATGTAGTTGGCGTCCTATGAAGGTAATATTAGGTTTGTTACTGACAGGGTGGGACATGGGATGGTGCGGGGTCTTGTTATGGTCCCTGTTGCTTATGATGGACCTTATGGTGGGCTTGATGGTGGGCCTGATGGCGGGAATTACTCCTACATTGCCCAGGTCTGTCCAGGTCCTGTGCGTTGACCTTTCCCCACAGAATCCTCCAAAACACACACACACACGCCCCCCCCCCCCTCACACACACACACACCTGGTTCCTCCTCACCCCAGGTTTGTCCAGATTGTGCTGGCTCTGTTCCACGTCCACAGCAAGAACATTCTCCATCGGGACCTCAAGAGCCAGAACATATTTGTTGCGGACGGTGCGCAGCGGCAGGCGGGAACCAAGGGTTTGGCAAGAGTCGTAGATTCGAGACATGGTTCCGATTGATATGTCATCTGGCTGGGGAATGGCAGGGGGCAAGGCTGCACGGGGACTAGGCTGCATGGGGACTTAGGTGCATGGGGACTGAGCCGCATGGGGACCGAGCTGCATGCGGATTTCTCGGCATTGAGACTGGGATGCATGCGTACTTTGTTGCATTGAGACTGAGATGCGTGGGGACTGATCTGCGTGGGGACTGAGGCGCATGGTGTCTTGGCTGCATGGGGACTGAGCTGCATGGGGAATGAGCTGCATGGAGAATGAATAGCATGGGGACTGGTCCGCATGGGGACTAAGCTACATGTGAGACGTATGTCGTCTGGGCTGCATGGGGACAAATCTGCATAGGGACTGAGCTGCATGGGGAGTGAGCACCGAGCCGGACTGCCACTTGAGGCCGCAATGAGATGTTCCACTGCACCTTCGCAGGAAACATTTTGAAGCTTGGCGATTTTGGCATCTCCCGCGTACTTAATAGTGACACTGAGCTGGCACGTACTGTGGTGAGCTGGAGAAGATGACGGGAGGATTAGAGTTCAGGGTTAATCCAGGCTAGGGTTCAGGCCCCAACTTAAGCCTGGACCCTCACTCGTAACCCTTCTCCCTTCAAGTGGTGAATTCGGGAGGGGTGAGGGGAGGGGTGCAGCCATGGCACGCCTATGTGCGGTGGTGGTGTCGCAGCATTGCCACAAGCGCCCTCTGGGGGGGCCCTACAGCCCCCCAGAGGGCTGTAGGGGCCCGATGCATGAGGTTGGTTGGGTTGGTTGTCCCCGTCCCCGTCGGCACCAACTTACCTCTCTATCCCATACCTCCTCCTCTCCACGCTGCCCCTCCACCTCCTGACCCCGTCCCCTCCCCGCTTAAACACAGATTGGCACGCCCTATTACCTGAGCCCTGAGATTTGCGAGGATCGGCCGTACAACCGCAAGAGTGACGTGTGGGCGCTGGGCTGCGTGCTGTACGAGCTCGCGACTCTCAAGCGTGCTTTTGACGGTCAGAGCTTGCCCGCCCTGGTCGTGTGCATCCTACGGGTGCGTGCAGATCCGGATTCAGATCTGGACCTGCCGGTTCTGGATCTAGATCCAGACGCGTGGTGGATCCAGAACTCTCTGTACTACTCTTGTTCATCGAGCTCTCAATGGGTGTAGGTAATTGCCTCGTTACCCCAAAAACCCTGACCCTTCCCCTCACCCTCTTACCTTCCTCAGAGATGTGCAAGCTTTTCTCTTTTAGGGCTGGGGGACCCACCTCCTGGACAGGTGGAAACCCGCAATATCCTGTACGAGTAGGCCTTTGCAACCAATCTCCGTCCTGTCTTCCTTTTCAGGGTAAGTACCCGCCTGTGCCCACGCGCTATCCAACGCAGCTCCGGAACCTGATCGACAGCATGCTCAAGCAAAACCCGAAGGTGTGGATCCCCAGCATGGTTGAAAGAACTTGATATGAAGAGGAACTTGATCTGAAGAGGAACTTGATCTGAAGAAGAACTTGATGTGAAGGAGAACTTGATATGAAGAGGAACTTGATGTGAAGGAGAACTTGATCTGAAGAAGAACTTGATATGAAGGAGAACTTGATCTGAAGAAGAACTTGATCTGGAGAAGAACTTGATCTGAAGAGGAACTTGATGTGAAGGAGAACTTGATCTGAAGAAGAACTTGATCTGAAGAAGAACTTGATGTGAAGGAGAACTTGATCTGAAGAAGAACTTGATGTGAAGGAGAACTTGAGCTGAAGAAGAAATGCTCTGTTGGACGCACACACAGCACCATACTGATAGGATAGGCACTCCCGCAGCACGTCATTGCACTGTCACGGCCGGATTCCCTGCTTTTCCAATTCGGGCCCTTTCGATTTCTGCCCGCCCTGACACCAGGAGCGACCCTCGGTGGACGCGATCCTCCGGCTGGCTTACGTGCGGCAGCATGTGGAGCGTTACGCGCAGCACGTCATTGCGCTGTCACCGCTGGATTCGCCGCCAGAGCTCGGCGTCGAGATCCGGCCGGTGGCGGAGGTCGCCTCGAGTGGCAGACGGTGTGCCCTGCTGTCAGGGATAACGAGGGAGGGGAAGGCGGGAGGGAGGGGGAGGAGTCTGAATGTGCTGGGGGGAGAGGAGGGGGTTAGGGTGAGCTGGGAGGGGATGGCGGAGTGATGCGGGAGGGATGGGGATGGGTCCGGATGGGCCTAGGGTGAGTGAGGTTGGGTGTGAATGGATGAGAAGCTATTTACCTCCTAGCACCAGCACCTGGATAGCGCCCTGCCCCCCGTTCGCAAAGTATTCTTTGACGTCCTATGTTTGCGCAGCAGCATGAGCTTCTGAGTGGCTGTGGGCGGAGGCAGGGTAAGGAGCAGGGGCGGAGCGGACTGATGGAGGGATGGTGGGGCTGAGTGAGCTCCTTGGTGGATCATGTATCTGAACTTCTGAAGGGTGTGGTGGGGCGGTCAGGGGAGGAGAGGGGGATGGAGAGGGGCAAGGTGCAGGGGCGGAGCTGGCTGATGGAGGGATGGTAGGGCTGAGTGAGCTCCTTGGTGGATCATGTATCTGAACTTCTGAAGGGTGTGGTGGGGCGGTCAGGGGAGGAGAGGGGGATGGAGAGGGGCAAGGTGCAGGGGCGGAGCTGGCTGATGGAGGGATGGAAGGGCTGAGTGAGCTCCTTGGTGGATCATGTATCTGAACTTCTGAAGGGTGTGGTGGGGGGTCAGGGAGGTGGGGAGGGGAGGGGCAAGGAGCGGGGAAGGATTGGGCTTATGGCAGGGTGATGTGCGATGGGCGGGGAGGGCTCGTCACCGCCCATTCGGGGATAAATCCTCGGCCCATTTGGCTCGAGCGGAGAGGCGCAGGTGAGATGAGCGGGGAGGGGTCTGAATGAGCTGACGAGCAAGGAGTGGGCTGATGGCGGGTTGTTGGGGCTGAGTGAGCTCCTCGGCGAGGGAGCATTCACTGGTATCTGAAGCAGTGCTGTGCTGTGACAATGGTCCTTACGGTGGCTTGATTACGAAGCTGAGTTTCAGTCACCGTTATTTCGCGGCGCATCCGGCTCTACATTTGCCAGTAACGGACCATAATAACGTTCATGCACACCATTCCTGAATCACGCCGCAATTGTGCAGCATAGATCTGAAGGGTGGGGCAAGGCGGGGCGGGGCGGGGCGCCTGGATGGGTGAGGAGGGGGACGAGCAGGCACACGTAGTTGAAAGTGGGAAGTGTGACCCTGAAGCAGATACCACACTTTCTTCATGTTGCTGGGTGGACCAGGTATGAGGCTTCGCCTGCGACACGTCCTCGGCATTTCCCCCTTGATTGTTCTTGTTCCTGTCCTGCCTGGTAGGGAGCGGAGGGGGCAACCGTTCTCCTGGCAGTTACGGCATGCGCCAGTTACTTTGGGGTGCTGTTCTGGGTTGTAGGGGGCGAGTATAGCAACTGCCTGCCTGTAACGCCATGATTCAGGCAGGCAGATACAGGCAGGCAGATACAGGCAGGCAGATACAGGCAGGCAGATACAGGCAGGCAGATACAGGCAGACAGATACAGGCAGGCAGATGCAGGCAAGCAGATACAGGCAGGCAGATACAGGCAGGCAGATACAGGCAGGCAGATACAGGCAGGCAGATACAGGCAGGCAGATGCAGGCAGGCAGATACATACAGGCAGATACATACAGGCAGGCAGATACATACAGGCAGGCAGATACAGGCAGGCAGGCAGATACAGGCAGATGCATACAGGCAGGCAGGTAGATACAGGCAGGCAGATACATACAGGCAAGCAGATACAGGCAGGCATGCAGATACATGCAGGCAGGCAGATACATACAGGCAGGCAGATTCATACAGGCAGGCAGATACATACAGGCAAGCACATACATACAGGCAGGCAGATACATACAGGCAGGCAGATAGATACAAGCAGATACATACAGACAGGCAGATACATACAGGCAGGCAGATACATACAGGCAGGCAGATACATACAGGCAGGCAGATACAGGCAGGTACATACAGGCAGGCAGATAGATACAAGCAGATACATACAGACAGGCAGATACATACAGGCAGGCAGATACATACAGGCAGGCAGATACATACAGGCAAGCAGATACATACAGGCAGGCAGATACATACAGGCAGGCAGATACATACAGGCAGGCAGATACATACAGGCAGGCAGATACATACAGGTAGGCAGATACATACAGGCAGGCAGATACATACAGGCAGGCAGATACATACAGGCAGGCAGATACATACAGGCAGGCAGATACATACAGGCAGGCAGATACATACAGGCAGGCAGATACATACAGGCAGGCAGATACATACAGGCAGGCAGATACATACAGGCAGGCAGATACAGGCAGGCAGGCAGATACATACAGGCACGCAGATACATACAGGCAGGCAGATACATACAGGCAGGCAGATACATACAGGCAGGCAGATACATACAGGCAGGCAGATAGATACAGGCAGGCAGGTACATACAGGCAGGCAGATACATACAGGCAGGCAGATACATACAGGCAGGCAGGTACATACAGGCAGGCAGATACATACAGGCAGGCAGATACATACAGGCAGGCAGATAGATACAGGCAGGTACATACAGGCAGGCAGATACATACAGGCAGGCAGGTAGATACAGGCAGGCAGGTACATACAGGCAGGCAGATACATACAGGCAGGCAGATACATACAGGCAGGCAGATACATACAGGCAGGCAGATACATACAGGCAGGCAGATACATACAGGCAGGCAGATACATACAGGCAGGCAGATTCATACAGGCAGGCAGATACATACAGGCAGGCAGATACATACAGGCAGGCAGGTACATACAGGCAGGCAGATAGATACAGGCAGGCAGGTACATACAGGCAGGCAGATACATACAGGCAGGCAGATACATACAGGCAGGCAGATACATACAGGCAGGCAGATACATACAGGCAGGCAGATACATACAGGCAGGCAGATACATACAGGCAGGCAGATAGATACAGGCAGGCAGGTACATACAGGCAGGCAGATACATACAGGCAGGCAGATAGATACAGGCAGGCAGATACAGACAGGCAGGCAGATACATACAGGCAGGCAGATACATACAGGCAGGCAGATAGATACAGGCAGGTACATACAGGCAGGCAGATACATACTGGCAGGCAGATAGATACAGGCAGGCAGGTACATACAGGCAGGTAGATACATACAGGCAGGCAGATACATACAGGCAGGCAGATACATACAGGCAGGCAGATACATACAGGCAGGCAGATACATACAGGCAGGCAGATACATACAGGCAGGCAGATACATACAGGCAGGCAGGTACATACAGGCAGGCAGATAGATACAGGCAGGCAGGTACATACAGGCAGGCAGATAGATATAAGCAGGCAGGTACATACAGGCAGGCAGATACATACAGGCAGGCAGGTACATACAGGCAGGCAGATACATACAGGCAGGCAGATACATACAGGCAGGCAGATAGATACAGGCAGGTATATACAGGCAGGCAGATACATACAGGCAGGCAGATAGATACAGGCAGGCAGGTACATACAGGCAGGCAGATACATACAGGCAGGCAGATACATACAGGCAGGCAGATACATACAGGCAGGCAGATAGATACAGGCAGGCAGGTACATACAGGCAGGCAGATACAGACAGGCAGGCAGATACATACAGGCAGGCAGATACATACAGGCAGGCAGATAGATACAGGCAGGTAGATACATACAGGCAGGCAGATACATACAGGCAGGCAGATACATACAGGCAGGCAGATACAGACAGGCAGGTACATACAGGCAGGCAGATAGATACAAGCAGATACATCCAGGCAGGCAGATACAAGCAGGCAGTTGCCACGTCGAGTATTGCAGTGTAAAAGCCCCGCCTCATTCAGTACTGTCAGAGTCTCTCTTACATATCCTCAAGATACGATAGACTGTCCATGAAAGAGATGTACAGCATGTACAACCGTACAGCCTTAGACTCGGTAGCATCCAGGGACGCTATAAAGCCCGACACTGGGGTAACTACCACGCTCGCCCACCTGAAACAGAGTAACGAGTGGCAGCGTATATTCTAGTTTGAACCAGACAACATTCGACCGGCGGCTGTCGTTGTCACGATGCGGACCAAAGCTTGACTGCGGGCACATGCACGCGCACGGACCTCATAATCTCGTATCTCGCATGTATCTCAGTCGTCCTCCACCCCTTAGGCACACAGACAGACACAAACTCACAAGAGCATGCGCTTGTCGACCGCCCCACCCGCAGGGCTGCACGCCCACCCGTGTCCGTCACCCCGCCGCCAAAGCCGTCGGCAAGGATGCTGTCTCCCGTCATCAGCCGGAGTACATCAGTCACCGAGCCGGCGCCCAGCGCGGTTGCCGCTGCAGCAGCAGCAGAAGAGGAGGGGTCGCCTGTTACAGAGTGGGAGCCTGGGGCCTCCATGGGGGGGGAGGGGTAATATTTTAACCCAACTGCTAAGGCAGTTGGAGGAATGGAGTCGAGAGCGTGGTTCTCCTAGCTGCAGGCCCCCCCAGCCTGGTTGAAGTGTGAAAGGAGTGTCCCTGCTATTTGAAGTGTGAAATTGTCTCAATTGTTCTCACTGTCCTGTCAGTGCTTGAATCCACAGGGGCGTAAGCACATCTCCTCCGAAGCCCTTTTCGAGCGCCCTGCTTGATTGCCCAAGGGTGTGCCGGGTTCAGGGTTTCTGGCCTGGGAATCACCAAATTCCAGTTCGGTTTTGCTCGTCTTCGTTGACTGAATGCTTGGCGACGCCCCTCCCCCGCTGATGCTTAACAGGCGGCGCACTCGGTCCGACTTGACCCCCGCAGCTGCAGCAGTGTCACCGGCCAACAAGCTGGTGGGCTCCACCTGGATCAACCAGCAGAATGCAATGCTAGACGAGCTGCAGGGCGCGCTACAACAGCAGCAGCTGGGAGGCGGCGGCGCGGCAGGGCGCAGGACATCTGCGCCGCCCGCGGCCGCGGCGCCGGCGCCGGCGCTGGCGCCGGCTGCCGCGAGGGTGCCCTCGCGGCCTGGTGGTGCCGGCGGCGCGGCCGCCGCCGCGTCGGCCGGCGTCGCCCGCCGGTCGCCCGCGCTGGCGGGCGGGGACGCGTTAGGGATGGACGTGACGCTGCCCAGCGCCGGGTACCGCGGCAAGATGTTGACGCTGAAGCAGCAGCAGAAAGACTCTGAGCTAGAGGCGAACAAGCAAGCAGTGCTGCTGGTGAGCCGCCTTTCCAACCTGCTCGTTGACCACCTCAATACCAGGAGGCAGTCAGTCTCGACAACGTTGCCAAGCTGGCCTGTATTCCTCGGGCGCCTGCTCTGGGAATTCTTCTGCTGTTACCACGGTTGTTTCCACCCTCTGCAACCCAATCTTCATTTCCTCATGAGTCCTCTTCAGGTGCATGTAGCTTTCCTCCAGGGGGGCACTCCTAAAGATTAAGGAACAGGCCTTGCTGGCTGCTGTCCCCCTCCCTGCGAGTGGCTGCCCACCTCCCTGATGGTGGCTGTCCTCAAGTTTTACGGTGCATGGAATGCTTAACTCCCACCCCGTATCCGAGCGCTACTGCAAGGATGCAGCGCACCCAGCGCCACTACATGAAAGGCTTAACTCCCACCCCGTATCCGAGCGCCACTGCAAGGATGCAGCGCACCCAGCGCCACTGCATGAAAGGCTTAACTCCCCCCGCGTATCCGAGCGCCACTGCAAGGATGCAGCGCACCCAGCGCCACTACATGAAAGGCTTTACTCCCCATTCGTATCCGAGCGCCACTGCAAGGATGCAGCGCACCCAGCGCCACTACATGAAAGGCTTAACTCCCCCCGCGTATCCGAGCGCCACTGCATGGATGCAGCGCACCCAGCGCCACTGCATGAAATGCTGCCCCCCCCCCCCCTGCATCCAAGTGTCACGGCAAGAGTGGCAGCGCACCCAGCACCACTGCATGAGCGCAGGTCCTCCTGTGGCAGCCCCCGCTCCAAGCCCCCCTCCTCCACTCACGTCACTGTTCTCCGTCTTTACAAGAGGCTTCGGTGACCCAGTTTGGTGATTGGAATGACCAAACGTGTCAGCACATGAAAAATATATAGCGGAAAGCTTTTACCAAGCAATGTCACAATGTTTGTACCGCCTCTACATGACATTTGTAAATTTTATTTGTACCGCCTAGATTATCCTACCCTCCCTCGAAAATGCAAGTTCAGCACGTACGGTATCGTTGCCTAATTCCTCCTCCAGGCCTCCCTCCTCCGCTCAGCTCACGCCCGCGTTTCTGTCAGTGCCCACCAGAGCGCTGAAGGCAGGGTTGGCCACCGCTGGGCCAATGGGGACCTACGCTGGACCGGCGTGCCAAGGGTGGCCCAACTGGGCGGGCATGGTGCATGAGGAGCCCCTCCCCATAGCCATAGACCGTGATGTAGCTCAGTTGTAGCTGAGTTGTTCCTCATATGCAAGCAACGACTCCCCGCCCTCTCCCCCCCTTCTGCCTTCCTTTTGTTAGGAGCGGGAGCGTAAGAAGCAAACGGCTGCCAGGCGCAGCCAGGAGGCGGCGGCGGCGATACGGAACCGGGTTTCGGAGCGTCAGGCTGAGGTGGATTGGGTATGGCAGTCCCGTGGCTGCAGCAGCCATCGGCCACTTGTTTTTAGGGTTAAGGTTTTAGGGTTTAATGCGCCAACCAGGTCACCTTCAGTTTACGCCTGGGCAGCCCCTTCTGGGCGGATGGAGCCCACAAAGTGGGCTGACCTACAGCTGTTGGCTGAAGCAGCAGTGCTTGCTGCACTGGGCCTCTAAGGGCAGTAGGCTGTGACGTAGCTGAAATGTAGTCAAACATCACCCTTAACCCTAAATAGACAATGCAGGGTGGCTCTAGGAAGTGCAGCCAGCAACCCTTTACCCTGGACTCCTTACCCTGGACCCTGGACCCTGGGCTCCTTACCCTGGACTCTTTACCCTGGACCCATGAATCATGACACTGCTTACCCTGGACCCTGGAACCTAGACTCTTCACCCTGGACCCATGACCCATGGCACTGCTGTGGGGGATACCCTCGATGCAGCAATGCACATTCCACGTTCCTGCATTGTGGAGTGCACTTCAGCTACCAGTCAGCTACCTGTCAGCTACGTCCCTGCCTGCGACCCCGGAGTGTCGTTATGCACTGTTCCCTGCTTCTTCTTGGACCACCGACCGTAGGAAAGTCATTGTATAGTCCCCGTCAGCCCTGAGGTGGCCGCCTGGTGACACTGGCGGTGAGCTGGCCACCTGGTGAGGTATTCTGGCTAGTTTTATCCCCCCTTCCATTACGTCACCCCCCACTCACAGTATTCCCCCTTCTCCCCCCCCATTGCTTCACCCTCCCTCATCACCTCACCCCCCCCCCCCCTCCCTTGCTTCACCCCCCCTCATCACCTCACCCCCCTCCCTTGCTTCACCCCCCCCTCATCACCTTATCCCCCTCCCTTGCTTCACCCCCCCTCATCACTTACCCCTCTCCCTTGCTTCACCCCCCCTCATCACCTCACCCTCCTCCCTTGCTTCACCCCCCCCTCATCACCTCAACCCCCCCTCATCACCTCACCCCCCTCCCTTGCTTCACCCCCCCCTCATCACCTCAACCCCCTCCCTTGCTTCACCCCCCCCTCATCACCTCACCCCCCTCCCTTGCTTCACCCCCCCCCTCATCACCTCACCCCCCTCCCTTGCTTCACCCCCCCCCCCTCATCACCTCACCCCCCTCCCTTGCTTCACCCCCCCCTCATCACCCCACCCCCCTCCCTTGCTTTACCCCCCCCTCATCACCTCACCCCTCTCCCTTGCTTCACCCCCCCTCATCACCTCACCCCCCTCCCTTGCTTCACCCCCCCCCCCCCCCCATCACCTCACCCCCCTCCCTTGCTTCACCCCCCCTCCCCCCTCATCACCTCACCCCCCTCCCTTGCTTCACCCCCCCCTCTTCACCTCACCCCCCCCTCATCACCTCACCCCCCTCCCTTGCTTCACCCCCCCCCCCCCCCTCATCACCTCACCCCCCTCCCTGGCTTCACCCCCCCCTCATCACCTCACCCCCCTCCCTTGCTTCACCCCCCCTCATCACCTCACCCCCCTCCCTTGCTTCACCCCCCCCTCATCACCTCACCCCCCTCCCATGCTTCACCCCCCCCCTCATCACTTACCCCTCTCCCTTGCTTCACCCCCCCTCATCACCTCACCCTCCTCCCTTGCTTCACCCCCCCCCCCTCATCACCTCAACCCCCCCTCATCACCTCACCCCCCTCCCTGGCTTCACCCCCCCCTCATCACCTCACCCCCCTCCCTTGCTTCACCCCCCCTCATCACCTCACCCCCCTCCCTTGCTTCACCCCCCCCTCATCACCTCACCCCCCTCCCTTGCTTCACCCCCCCCCCCCCCATCACTTACCCCTCTCCCTTGCTGCACCCCCCCTCATCACCTCACCCCCCTCCCTTGCTTCACCCCCCCTCATTACCTCAACCCCCCCTCATCACCTCATCCTCCTCCCTTGCTTCACCCCCCCCCTCATCACCTCACCCCCCTCCCTTGCTTCACCCCCCCCCTCATCACCTCACCCCCCTCCCTTGCTTCACCCCCCCCCCCTCATCACCTCACCCCCCTCCCTTGCTTCACCCCCCCCCCCTCATCACTTACCCCTCTCCCTTGCTTCACACCCCCCTCATCACATCACCCCCCTCCCTTGCTTCACCCCCCCTCATGACCTCAACCCCCCCTCATCACCTCACCCCCCTCCCTTGCTTCACCCCCCTCATCACCTCACCCTCCTCCCTTGCTTCACCCCCCCCCATATCACCTCAACCCCCCCTCATCACCTCACCCCCCTCCCTTGCTTCACCCCCCCCCCCCCCTAATCACCTCACCCCCCTCCCTTGCTTCACCCCCCCCCTCATCACCTCACCCCCCTCCCTTGCTTCACCCCCCCCCCCCCTCATCACCTCAACCCCCCCCTCATCACCTCACCCCACTCCCTTGCTTCACCCCCCCCCCCCTCATCACCTCACCCCCCTCCCTTGCTTCACCCCCCCTCATCACCTCACCCCCCTCCCTTGCTTCACTCCCCCCTCATCACCTCACCCCCCTCCCTTGCTTCACCCCCCCTCATCACCTCACCCCCCTCCCTTGCTTCACCCCCCCCTCATCACCTCACCCCCCTCCCTTGCTTCACCCCCCCCTCATCACCTCACCCCCCTCCCTTGCTTCACCCCCCCCCTCATCACCTCACCCTCCTCCCTTGCTTCACACACCCCTCATCACCTCACCCCCCTCCCTTGCTTCACACCCCCCTCATCACCTCACCCCCTCCCTTGCTTCACCCCCCCTTCATCACCTCACCCCCCTCCCTTGCTTCACCCCCCCCTCATCACCTCACCCCCCTCCCTTGATTCACCCCCCCCTCATCACCTCACCCCCCTCCCTTGCTTCACCCCCCCCCTCATCACCTCATCTTCCTCCCTTGCTTCACCCCCCCCTCATCACCTCACCCCCTCCCTTGCTTCACCCCCCCCTCATCACCTCACCCCCCTCCCTTGCTTCACCCCCCCCCTCATCACCTCACCCCCCTCCCTTGCTTCACACCCCCCTCATCACCTCACCCCCCTCCCTTGCTTCACCCCCCCCTCATCACCTCACCCCTCTCCCTTGCTTCACCCCCCCCTCATCACCTCACCCCCCTCCCTTGCTTCACACCCCCCTCATCACCTCACCCCCCTCCCTTGCTTCACCCCCCCCTCATCACCTCACCCCCTCCCTTGCTTCACCCCCCCCTCATCACCTCACCCCCCTCCCTTGCTTCACACCCCCCTCATCACTTCACCCCCCTCCCTTGCTTCACCCCCCCCTCATCACCTCACCCCCCTCCCTTGCTTCACACCCCCCTCATCACCTCACCCCCCTCCCTTGCTTCACCCCCCCCTCATCACCTCACCCCCTCCCTTGCTTCACCCCCCCCCCCTCATCACCTCACCCCCTCCCTTGCTTCACCCCCCCCTCATCACCTCACCCCCCTCCCTTGCTTCACCCCCCTCATCACCTCACCCCCCTCCCTTGCTTCACACCCCCCTCATCACCTCACCCCCCTCCCTTGCTTCACACCCCCCTCATCACCTCACCCCCCTCCCTTGCTTCACCCCCCCTCATCACCTCACCCCCCTCCCTTGCTTCACCCCCCCCTCATCACCTCATCTTCCTCCCTTGCTTCACCCCCCCCTCATCACCTCACCCCCTCCCTTGCTTCACACCCCCCTCATCACCTCACCCTCCTCCCTTGCTTCACACACCCCTCATCACCTCACCCCCCTCCCTTGCTTCACACCCCCCTCATCACCTCACCCCCCTCCCTTGCTTCACCCCCCCCTCATCACCTCACCCCCCTCCCTTGCTTCACCCCCCCCTCATCACCTCACCCCCCTCCCTTGCTTCACCCCCCCCTCATCACCTCACCCCCCTCCCTTGCTTCACATCCCCCTCATCACCTCACCCCCCTCCCTTGCTTCACACCCCCCTCATCACTTATCCCCTTCGACTGGCAGGTAGGCAAGGGGCTCGTAGAGCAGCGCGTGGAGGAGGAGCGCAAGGCAAAAAAAGCGGTGGAGCTGGCCCAGCAGCTGAAGGAGAAGGAGGTGAGTCCCTTTGCTTCCTAGGGGATTAGGGTTTAGGATAGTGACAAAAAGGTGGTGGCGGCGGCGGAGGAGTGCAAAGCGAAAAGGGCGGTAGAGGTGGCCTAACAGTTGGAGGAGAGGGAGGTGTGTCCTTTGTCACTGCTCAAGGGCCCCTTGCATTTTAGTTACTCTTGTCCGCCGCAGTTCCAACAGCAGAAGCTGGAATGCTGCAGCTGGGGCCCTCAATAGGACAGAAAGAGGTGAATTGCCTCTCTGTTGAATGAGGGGTTGGGGTTTGAGGTGTGAGGCACAAATGAGGTTTAGGAAAAGAGGAGCGCACAGCAATCGAGCTGGCCTAGCAACTCGAGGTGAGCCCCTTTCATGTCAGGGTTGAGTGTTGTCGGTTGAGGATGATGAAGGCAGAGGATAATGTGTGAAAGGCTTTTGAGCTAGCCCAACAGTTAAAGGAAAAGGAAGCGAGCCCCTTTGCTTCCTTTGGGATTAGGGTTTAAGATTGAGGCAAAAGTAACTCAGTAGAGGAGGAGGAGGAGGAGGAGGCGCTTAAAGCGTAAAAGGCTTTGGAGCTGTCTGAGAAAGTCAAGCATGAGGAGGCGAGCCCCTTCGTTGTCATAGGGTTAAGGGGTGTAACCCTAAACCCTTTTATAGACGTGAGATATCTCTTAATACTGAACCCTAAACAATTCCCTCAGCCCTTGAACCAAAAATCCTGAACCCTGTAATAGGCTTCATTTTCACTGGAGGAGAGTTGTTTAGTGTTGTTTTGTGTCTGAGGGTTGCGGGTTTTTAACCCTTTTAGGTCTGATATCACCCTCAACGCAGAACCCAAACCCTGATGTACCCAAAGACCTGAACCCTGAACCAGGCTCCATTTCCACTCAAGATGGGACCTTGAGGTGCGTTGGCATTAGGGTTTAGGGTTTGAGGTGGGTTGGCATGAGGGTTTAGGGTGTGAGATGGGTTGGCATAGCCTCCACTCAGTCCGCTCTTGGTCCAATGCTTTCCGCCCCGTGCTCTGAATGTCAAAGTCAAGAAATCTACCCAGCGGTCTGGTGCGCAGTAAGGAACAAAAAGGCCACTGCTGCACTCTGGAATGGCTGAACAATTGAAGTACGGCTGATGCTGTCTCAATGGCAGACCAGCTATATATGAAACGGTTTGCAATGGAGCTGCTGAATGTGAAATGGCTGATGCTGTCTCATAACATGGCTGAATGACTTAAAATAGAACGGCTGAATAAAACGGCGACTGACGGCTGAATAACGACTACTGTTGCTGCTGTTGGTGTCTTGTGCGCTACAGGACCACAAGCGCAAGCTGCAGGACGACATCTCCTCCCACATGGCGGCACACAAGGAGCAGGTGTGTAGGAGGACGGCGTTGTATCGACCCTAAAACCTGAAGGCCTTCAGAAGCAGTCTTGGATAACAGCGATGTGGGAACCCTTTACCCGAAACACCAGATCCGTTACGCTATATCCTGTACCGGAAACACTAGATCCGTTACCCTAGATCCTTTACCCTAAACCCTAGATCCTTAACCCCGAACCCTAGATCCGTTACCTGAGATCCTAGATCCTTCACCCGACATCCTAGATCCTTCACCCGAGACCCTAGATCTATTAACTGAAACCCTAAATCCTTCACCCGACACCCTAGATCCTCTACCCGAGACCCTGGATCCTTAACCCGAGACCCTAAATCCTTCACCCGACACCCTAGATCCTTCACCTGAGACCCTCAATCCTTCACCTGAGACCTTTTATCCTATGACCATTTCATCTCAGACCCCTTAACCCGAGACCTTAACCCCGAGACTCTTTACCCTAGACCGTGCACCCTGGACCTTGAATTCTGCACCCTTCATCTGAGACCTGAAACCCGAAACCTATGACCGTAGATTTGCTTTGCCTTCCCTCATAATTAAAATTGTTTTGGGGTGAGGGATACATTACAAAAGTAATTGCATATCATTGAAACCAGTTTCCAGTCAGAAATCGAGTGCTTTGGTCGCAAATGTGCCCTGAGGGCAGCATGAAAAACAAATAATTAATTAATTACCAAGGAAGGCAAATCAAATGTAAGGCACCCGAAACCTTTAACTCCCTCAATGAGACCTAAAATCCAGGACTTAAACCCGAAACCCTTGACCCGAAGTCCCAAAGCCTTAGACCTTGAATCATAGACCCACCAGCAGCAGCCGTGATTCGAAACTGCATTACCCTGGCTAGCTTTCTTCATCCTCGCCGCTATGAGTCCTGTTTACTACAACCTGGATCTGCGTGAAGATCCTGGATGTTGCTGAGCAAGTCATGGGCCATGTGACCCGCCTTACCCCTTCCCCTTCAATCCTTAATCCTCAGCCCCTGAACCCTGAACCCCGCTTTTAAAATTCTCAATCCGTGAACCCTGAACCCTGGCCCGCTTAATCCTCTCTGTAGGTCAAGCAGGCCCGGCCGAAGGTCAGCCGAGAGGAGCTCCACCGCATGGGGGCGCAGTTTGCGGCCCGCATGGTGCCCGGAGAGGCACCCGGATCTGCCGGCATACAGGTGGGAGGAGGCTGTACCCCAGACACAGGCCTCTGGCACCTGTGAAGGGCCAGTCCAAAGCCCGGACATGAAGAAACATTGCATGTCCAAAAAAGGGCACGCAGCTGTAGTGGTGAAATTCCGAATAGCTAGCTATGAACGTACGGCCTGGTAGCTATTTCGTGGCTTATTTGCTGGCAAGGCGGGATGCAGGACAGGATCCTGGGCGGTTTTGACCTAGATCCGATGAGGATCCGATACGATCATTGGATATAATTGGGGCAGAGCAGATCGCTGTGTGCACGAGGCGTCGATATCAGAGCTGCCCTATACAGGCCGCTGTGGGGTGGGGAGTGTGCCAGTGATGCTTTTAGTGGGGTATGAAGCACTGGTGCTGTCATGTTTTCAGGAACATTCGTTTACATTCCCGGGAATGATTGATAGAACGCTCTGCTGATCCTGTTCTGCTACTCTTGCACGACTGCTCCTGTTCTGCTGATCTCGTTCTGCTGATCTCGTTCTGCTGATCATGTTATGCTGATGAGCTGATCCTGTTCTGCTGATCCTGTTTTGCTGATCCTGTTCTCTTGATCTTGTTCTGCTGATCCTGTTCTGCTGATCTTGTTCTGCTGATCTTGTTCTGCTGATCTTGTTCTGCTGATCCTGCCCACATGTTCCTGTTCTGCTGATTCTGTTCTCATATTCTTGTTCCGCTGATCCTGTTCTGCTGATTCCATTCCACTGATCCTGCTCTGCCACGCTTGCTGTGCTGATCCTGCTCCACTGATCTTGTTCTGCCACCCCTGTCCTGCTGATCCTTCCATGTCTTGCTGATCCTGATCTGCTGATCCCATTCCACTGATCCTGTCCTGCCACTTTTGTTGTGCTGATCCTTTAATGGCGGCCCTGTCTTGCTGACTATGTTCTGCTTATCCTGTTCTGCTGATCCTACCCTTCTGCTCCTGTTTGCAGCTCTTGGTCATTGACGGGAGCCCAAAGCCAGGGTCGCAGCGGCCATGCTCGGCCAAGCTGGCGGCGCACGCTAAGGCGCCGATAGTTAAGGCGCCGCCGGCTTCTCGCCACTCAGCGTCGAGCAAGGCGCCGGGGGCAGCGGCGAGGCCGACAGAAGTTGCCGCAGGTGTGGGCAGAGGTTGCATGGAGGGCGGCAGGTGCGGGAGGAATAAAAGGGAGAGTAGCAGTACATAGCTGTTTCAAACGCCAGCAGTTTGTGGGGAGGAAGATGGGAGAGAGGTGTATGGGGAGAGGTTAAAAGAGCCCTGAGCCCTGGACTTCGTTTTGGGGGAGGGGTCAGGTCAGGGTACCGGTGTAGGAGGTGTGGAGAAAAGGCAGGTGAGTATGTATCAGAATGCTTTCAGTGCTCACACTTTTCAAGGCATCAGCCACTTCTCAGGGTTTAGGGTTTCCGGTAGGGTTAAGGGTTTCTGGTAGGGTTCAGGGTTTCCGGTAGGGTGCATCTCCTAATCCGATGTTCTCTCTTAATCCCACAGGCCAGGGCAGCCTCTTGGCTCCAAGGACATACTCTGGTTGACAGGAGGACTGCCAAGAGATGTCCATATGGCGTGGCATGCCACCCCGTGTGCTTCTGAACCCCCACCCTCCACCATGTGCGCCCTTCATACCTTTTTTCATGTCCCCCTGGCCCCCTCACAGCGGGACCCCCACCGTGGAAGGCCGCAAAAGAGCGTGCACGGGCAGCTGGCGGCTCGTCTCCGCCAGCTCCCCCGGGTGGTTTCCCAGAGGTTGAGATCTACACGCCGTACGGCAGCGAGCTGAACCGGCAGCGGGAGAAGGAGCGGGAGCGGGAGCGTGGACAGGAGCAGATTGCATCTGCGGAGCGAACACCCAGGGCAAGAAAGCCGCTGCCAGCTCGCGAGCAGGTGCGTTGTGCGCAGTGGTGCAGGCGAGTGGTTTTACTGTTTGCTCAGACATGGCAATTCCTTGCAGCACCTGCACTACTTGTGTTCTTTTGTTTCTGACGCTTGAGATACCACGGGATATGTGTCTTGTTCCACTTTCCTCTTTGAGAGGTGGGTAAGCGTGAGGGAAGGAGAGTTAAAAAGAAAGGAATTAGTTTGATCCCACAGGCCCCGTTTCCCCCCCCTGTTTCCCCCCTCTCCGGTTTTCCGTCGTTTCGTCTGATCTGCTGCCTGCCTCCGCTTCCCGCCAGGCTGTCGGCATGTGGGCGCGGCGCGGCAAGATGGAGCTGCTGGAGGTTCTCAGCCAGATCCAGGATGTGCTGGCAGATCCGGATGGCGAGGAGGATCCGGATCTGGATGGCGAACAGGACCCGCCTGCCTCCAGCCAGCAGCAGGGCCCGACAGCCGCGGCAGGGTCCGTGCATGGCGGCGCGCCTCGCAAGCGAGGCCTCAACCCGTCAAGCGGGCCAGGGATGCGGCTGCCTCCCGAGGCGGAGGACGGCGGCAGCGGTGGCGGGGCGCGAGGGGGCGCCGCTGCGGCGGGGTACTTAGGGGGCGCTGCCGGCGCCACGGGTGGCACCACGGGCAACAATGCTGCGGGCAATGCGCAGAAGGTGGAGGCGCTGCGGATGGACCTCGAGGGCAAGCTGGGCGCGCGGGCTTTCATGGAGGCCTACAGGCAAGTCAAGAACCCTCCGTTATATTTAGAGGGTCCTTCGGCTACAATTCAGCTACAGCCCAGTATATGGCCTGGGGTGGGCTGGGCGCCGCAAGACCTGCTGTTCACGGGCCACTGTCGGTAGGCTGGTCAAGGCCTTGTCCCCATCGGCTCTTATGAAAAGTACTCCCATGTATCCCTTTCGGCGCGCTCCGCTGCACTGAGAGCAAATCACGCAAACGACCACGCTGAACTTGCAGGTGCTTACGGGAAGTGAGCGACGCGGGCCTGGAGCAGGATCCGTACGGCGGCGGCGGCGTTTCTGCTACTCAGGGAGCGCTGGAGAGGGCCCTGGGGTCCAAGATCCACATGGCACGACAGATCCACAAGCTGATCTCTCTAGAGGATGCCGTTTTCTGATGAGGGGACTCCTGGCTGCTCCTTGCCCAGCTGCTAGCACGACTGATTGGATGTGCTACCTTTTGTCGAGGGACTTATCGGAGTGTGCGAATTCTTCCACCTAAATCTGCCCACCAATATTGAGGAAAAGGGTGACCAAGTAAAAATTGTTCCTACTGCAACTGTTTAAAAAACTATCAAAACAGTCCCTAGCAGCAAAGATCTATTGCATCCGCAAATTCTCGAGCCTTGCTTCAGCCATCTTGAATCTATTCAGCACAAACGTTCATCCGCTAGTTCTCAGGCATCGCCTGCAGCCATCGTGAATCTATTCAGCGGGAAGCAGGATAAATTAATTTAACTCCAGAGTAATGAGTCAACCAGACCCATGCCTGTGTGGTACTTTACACAACCGGAACGGCCTCGCAAGAAAGGTCTGAAATTTCCCCGCATAGCTCACTACCGCTGGATTTATAATCAGGCTATCCCCCTCACCATAGACCGGCTTGAGGCATATATCATCTCTTCTGATTCGAACTTGAAATGATCTGCACTTGATAAGCAAGGAGCAGCATTAGGGTTCATATGAATAATTAGGATCATAGAACAAGATCAAACCTAGCTGTCAGTCCTGTAGGCACAAGCTCTTCTGGCGCTGGACAATTGGTAGGCTTACATTTAACAGTTAGTAGCAACAACCCGACTACACATTTGCGCCCTACTGGTGAGCAGTTAGCCCTGATGATACAGGAGCTCTGCTTGAGTCGTGGCTCTGAGAGCACTGCCGTTAAGACTCAGATCCACTAATCTCTGTATGCAATTCAAGCAGCAGATGTCAGGCCATTTATTTATCATGAATATCAATTTGAAGGCAAAGTTAGCTACTGCCAACCTATGCTCCACAAACGCAGCTATCTTTCAAGCAAATGCTCTGTAGCCTTACCTAAAATCCTTTGATTTCAAAACCACACTGATCTTTATCTTGGTAAAAATAAAAGTGCATGAGTTGATTTCGTTTCAGCACACTAGGCAGTGTCATTCCTTCAAACAACCCAATGAACAATCAGAGAGGTCGCGCTCTTCCCTAGTCTGCATAATTGAAAATCAGGGATAGCTGCATACTGAGTTTAGTTGGCTTAATACTCGCGCCAATAAGATTGAGAAGCCTAGGCTAGATCTGCCAATAGGATATTTCTCTGCTCATCTCTTGGAGCACTCATGCGGCTGCAAGGCGAGTGATGACTGGCCTAGTTGCATGTACTAGATCTGCCAATAGGATATTTCTCTGCTCATCTCTTGGAGCACTCATGCGGCTGCAAGGCGAGTGATGACTGGCCTAGTTGCATGTCCTAGGGACGTTGGCTCTCAGTATTATGCGTAGTCTCGTTCTTGTTCGGATTTCTTCAACTCTTGTGAAGCTCGGGGTTGCAGATACCAGACGTAGTCACTGCGCGTGCGCAGGCATAAAGGATAATTGAAGGCAGGGTGCGGTGGTGATCCCACGACTGCAAGCTTACAGCTTCTTGTGTCCCTTTAGCTCGCATCTTCTGCTGTGAGACTGGATCGTCTTGTTCCATTTGATAGACGGCAGCACGAGTAGTGACAGGTCTTTAGGGCGTGTAAATAAAGGCATGCCAGAATAGTCTGAATAGTAGGCAAAGGCCCTAGTCAGCACAATTGGACATCTCTACGGATTTAGCACTGTCACCGAATATCGTTGACATGTGATCTCATGTGATACTTCACACCGGCGTTACCAATGCCTATAATAACGGATGCCAACCTGATTTTCAGTAGACTGGACTGGACGCTGCACGGAAGGTACTCAAAAGCCTCCGCTCAGAACAAAACACCTCCAATTTCGAACCGTGGCAAAACATGTCAATGACAGAACACCTCTGGGCCCTGCTGAAAAAGGCTCGGCCGAATGGGCAGCCAACTGTCCGGCTGGGACAAACTTCAGTCAAGAGGGAAGAAAGCAAAATATGTAACAACTGCCGGCACACGGCAGCTTCGCCAATAGTGGTTATAAAGGAAGTCATGGTGCACATGCTTCTTTAACACCAACATTTGTAATCTGACTTCAACACTCTACTGGGCGGTATCAATTTCCGGCAGGGTTTTCCAGCACCTGCTTGTGAGGGTTCAGCATTTTTAAATCTTTTTCTTAGGCACTCTGGTTGCCATTGGTTCTCATCACTGAGTTCCTATCGACCACATGTATGCTGTGAGGTACCCCAGCTCATCACCAAGCCGAATGAGTGGCACCGAGTTTTGACCCTTGGACACCCCCTTCTGAACATTTACACAGCTGTGGGGACACCGTATGTTGTATTGAGGTACTCGATGATCGCCTTGCTCTCAAACATGCACAGCCCGGTGTTGGGGTCCTCGAGAAAAGGCACCTGCGAAGAAAATCCGGCTGGGGTGAGAAGCAGATCCCGTAGATCCGGGCGGCTGAGTGGTAGATCCAAGGGGTAAATCGAGGGGGTAGACTGAAACCAACTTGTGGGTGCATGCCCCAACATGCCTCTTAATATTATGTCACACTCCACAGTGACATGGCATTTGCATTCCGGGATAAGGGGACACATGGGGCAAAGGGGGGTCAAGCACTTGTGCCTGCGTTCATTTCATCCTGCTGGTTGCTGCAACACTCAGCCCACAGCACCACCTCCGGCCAGTTCCTGAATGTGACCATGCATGTTGATGAGATCCAGACTCTTGGGTAAAGAGTCACGCACAGTGCAGGGAGGAGGGGGGGGGGCGGGGGGCCCTGCACTCATGCATATGCTCAATTCATTCTCTGCCGACCACTGTGACACTCGACGCGCACCTGGAAGTGGCCATACGTGTTGATGAGCTCCTGCCTCTTGGGCGAGCCGCGCGCAGCGGTCTTCTGCAAGTAAGGGAGCTCCAGCTCACACAGCACCTCGCGCACCACCTGATTCAACAGGCCACATAATACACTTTTCAAAACGTAATCCATCATTTGTGGATCAGGGACCGTCTTAAATAGGTCAAGGGTTTAGGGTTAAGGGTTTAGGGATAAGGGTTTAGGTAGGGGCAGCTCCAGCTAACAAACTACTCTGTCCGCTGTAGCCGCTGCCATATGGCACGTGTAATGCTGGCGGCGACGGCGTGCTGTGGACTTGTACCCTTGACGCAAAGTACCGCCAGGAAATCCATGAAGTGACATCAATCTATCAAGTACTGATGTCCTGGAGAGGGAGGGATAGAAGAAAGGCAGCCGAGGCCATGACACAGCTCAATGTCCCACTATTTTGGCATGCTTCAGCTGCTATAACTATTCAGATGCTGTAGGTTTAATTTGCCTTCCCTCATAATTTGAGTTGTTTTAGCTTGAAGGATGCTGGTAAATGGAAATGGTCATGATCGATTATCGATGCACGTTGTCAGTCAGAAATCAAGAGTTCTGGTTGAAAGTTTGTCTTGAGGATAAAATTCACAGGTATCATTCGTTCATACCCAAGGGAAGGCAAATGAAATATACCGTTACATTAAAGTACCTTTCAGGTAATAATCAGCGACATATCGACCTTCTATTAGGGGGGCTGGCCAGTTTATCTTTTTGTGGCATCGGGAACTATTTTTGGTTCCCAGAAGTAGGCGAGTTCTCCCTGAAGTGCGCGCTGCTGACGTAGAATTTACTAATCGATTTCGTCCTGTTTCATGACCGTTTGACTTAACCTCAACTTCAATAATTGAATGCTTGGTTACTACTTGATTACGCCTCGTAACCAGTAACCACTAAAAACATCCCTGGGGGCCGTTGCAGGGAAACCAGCTGCTTAGGCCACTGGCGGTAGGTGATCACAGTATGGTTCCCGCTAATTAACTTACGTCCTGCTAGAGCTGCTCCTGTGTGATACAAGTTAAAAGAACCATAGCTCAACGCCCACAGCGCCCACCTCCGCAAACAGGCTGGCCTGAAGGTGTAGTCCTCCTTGGTCCAGCGGCTTAGGGTTTAGGGATAATCAGACGTCCTAAACAGGCTGGCCTAAAGGTATGGTCCTCCTTGGCCCAGCGGCTTAGGGTTTAGGGATAATCAGACGTCCTAAACAGGCTGGCCTAAAGGTATGGTCCTCCTTGGCCCAGCGGCTTAGGGTTTAGGGATAATCAGACGTCCTAAACAGGCTGGCCTAAAGGTATGGTCCTCCTTGGTCCAGCGGCTTAGGGTTTAGGGATAATCAGACGTCCTAAACAGGCTGGCCTGAAGGTGTAGTCCTCCTTGGTCCAGCGGCTTAGGGTTTAGGGATAATCAGACGTCCTAAACAGGCTGGCCTAAAGGTATGGTCCTCCTTGGTCCAGCGGCTTAGGGTTTAGGGATAATCAGACGTCCTAAACAGGCTGGCCTAAAGGTATGGTCCTCCTTGGTCCAGCGGCTTAGGGTTTAGGGATAATCAGACGTCCTAAACAGGCTGGCCTAAAGGTATGGTCCTCCTTGGTCCAGCGGCTTAGGGTTTAGGGATAATCAGACGTCCTAAACAGGCTGGCCTAAAGGTATGGTCCTCCTTGGTCCAGCGGCTTAGGGTTTAGGGATAAACAGACGTCCTAAACAGGCTGGCCTAAAGGTATGGTCCTCCTTGGTCCAGCGGCTTAGGGTTTAGGGATAATCAGACGTCCTAAACAGGCTGGCCTAAAGGTATGGTCCTCCTTGGTCCAGCGGCTTAGGGTTTAGGGATAATCAGACGTCCTAAACAGGCTGGCCTAAAGGTGTAGTCCTCCTTGGTCCAGCGGCTTAGGGTTTAGGGATAATCAGACGTCCTAAACAGGCTGGCCTAAAGGTATGGTCCTCCTTGGTCCAGCGGCTTAGGGTTTAGGGATAATCAGACGTCCTAAACAGGCTGGCCTGAAGGTGTAGTCCTCCTTGGTCCAGCGGCTTAGGGTTTAGGGATAATCAGACGTCCTAAACAGGCTGGCCTAAAGGTATGGTCCTCCTTGGTCCAGCGGCTTAGGGTTTAGGGATAATCAGACGTCCTAAACAGGCTGGCCTAAAGGTATGGTCCTCCTTGGTCCAGCGGCTTAGGGTTTAGGGATAATCAGACGTCCTAAACAGGCTGGCCTAAAGGTATGGTCCTCCTTGGTCCAGCGGCTTAGGGTTTAGGGATAATCAGACGTCCTAAACAGGCTGGCCTAAAGGTATGGTCCTCCTTGGTCCAGCGGCTTAGGGTTTAGGGATAATCAGACGTCCTAAACAGGCTGGCCTAAAGGTATGGTCCTCCTTGGTCCAGCGGCTTAGGGTTTAGGGATAATCAGACGTCCTAAACAGGCTGGCCTGAAGGTGTAGTCCTCCTTGGCCCAGCGGCTTAGGGTTTAGGGATAATCAGACGTCCTAAACAGGCTGGCCTAAAGGTATGGTCCTCCTTGGTCCAGCGGCTTAGGGTTTAGGGATAAACAGACGTCCTAAACAGGCTGGCCTAAAGGTATGGTCCTCCTTGGTCCAGCGGCTTAGGGTTTAGGGATAATCAGACGTCCTAAACAGGCTGGCCTAAAGGTATGGTCCTCCTTGGTCCAGCGGCTTAGGGTTTAGGGATAATCAGACGTCCTAAACAGGCTGGCCTGAAGGTGTAGTCCTCCTTGGCCCAGCGGCTTAGGGTTTAGGGATAATCAGACGTCCTAAACAGGCTGGCCTAAAGGTATGGTCCTCCTTGGTCCAGCGGCTTAGGGTTTAGGGATAAACAGACGTCCTAAACAGGCTGGCCTAAAGGTATGGTCCTCCTTGGTCCAGCGGCTTAGGGTTTAGGGATAATCAGACGTCCTAAACAGGCTGGCCTAAAGGTATGGTCCTCCTTGGTCCAGCGGCTTAGGGTTTAGGGATAATCAGACGTCCTAAACAGGCTGGCCTAAAGGTATGGTCCTCCTTGGTCCAGCGGCTTAGGGTTTAGGGATAATCAGACGTCCTAAACAGGCTGGCCTAAAGGTATGGTCCTCCTTGGCCCAGCGGCTTAGGGTTTAGGGATAATCAGACGTCCTAAACAGGCTGGCCTAAAGGTATGGTCCTCCTTGGTCCAGCGGCTTAGGGTTTAGGGATAATCAGACGTCCTAAACAGGCTGGCCTAAAGGTATGGTCCTCCTTGGTCCAGCGGCTTAGGGTTTAGGGATAATCAGACGTCCTAAACAGGCTGGCCTAAAGGTATGGTCCTCCTTGGTCCAGCGGCTTAGGGTTTAGGGATAATCAGACGTCCTAAACAGGCTGGCCTAAAGGTGTAGTCCTCCTTGGTCCAGCGGCTTAGGGTTTAGGGATAATCAGACGTCCTAAACAGGCTGGCCTAAAGGTATGGTCCTCCTTGGTCCAGCGGCTTAGGGTTTAGGGATAATCAGACGTCCTAAACAGGCTGGCCTAAAGGTATGGTCCTCCTTGGTCCAGCGGCTTAGGGTTTAGGGATAATCAGACGTCCTAAACAGGCTGGCCTAAAGGTATGGTCCTCCTTGGTCCAGCGGCTTAGGGTTTAGGGATAATCAGACGTCCTAAACAGGCTGGCCTAAAGGTATGGTCCTCCTTGGTCCAGCGGCTTAGGGTTTAGGGATAATCAGACGTCCTAAACAGGCTGGCCTAAAGGTATGGTCCTCCTTGGTCCAGCGGCTTAGGGTTTAGGGATAATCAGACGTCCTAAACAGGCTGGCCTAAAGGTATGGTCCTCCTTGGTCCAGCGGCTTAGGGTTTAGGGATAATCAGACGTCCTAAACAGGCTGGCCTAAAGGTATGGTCCTCCTTGGTCCAGCGGCTTAGGGTTTAGGGATAATCAGACGTCCTAAACAGGCTGGCCTAAAGGTATGGTCCTCCTTGGTCCAGCGGCTTAGGGTTTAGGGATAATCAGACGTCCTAAACAGGCTGGCCTAAAGGTATGGTCCTCCTTGGTCCAGCGGCTTAGGGTTTAGGGATAAACAGACGTCCTAAACAGGCTGGCCTAAAGGTATGGTCCTCCTTGGTCCAGCGGCTTAGGGTTTAGGGATAATCAGACGTCCTAAACAGGCTGGCCTAAAGGTATGGTCCTCCTTGGTCCAGCGGCTTAGGGTTTAGGGATAATCAGACGTCCTAAACAGGCTGGCCTAAAGGTATGGTCCTCCTTGGTCCAGCGGCTTAGGGTTTAGGGATAATCAGACGTCCTAAACAGGCTGGCCTAAAGGTATGGTCCTCCTTGGTCCAGCGGCTTAGGGTTTAGGGATAATCGGACGTCCTAAACAGGCTGGCCTGAAGGTATGGTCCTCCTTGGTCCAGCGGCTTAGGGTTTAGGGATAATCAGACGTCCTAAACAGGCTGGCCTGAAGGTATGGTCCTCCTTGGTCCAGCGGCTTAGGGTTTAGGGATAATCAGACGTCCTAAACAGGCTGGCCTAAAGGTATGGTCCTCCTTGGTCCAGCGGCTTAGGGTTTAGGGATAATCAGACGTCCTAAACAGGCTGGCCTAAAGGTATGGTCCTCCTTGGTCCAGCGGCTTAGGGTTTAGGGATAATCAGACGTCCTAAACAGGCTGGCCTAAAGGTGTGGTCCTCCTTGGTCCAGCGGCTTAGGGTTTAGGGATAATCAGACGTCCTAAACAGGCTGGCCTAAAGGTATGGTCCTCCTTGGTCCAGCGGCTTAGGGTTTAGGGATAATCAGACGTCCTAAACAGGCTGGCCTAAAGGTATGGTCCTCCTTGGTCCAGCGGCTTAGGGTTTAGGGATAATCAGACGTCCTAAACAGGCTGGCCTAAAGGTATGGTCCTCCTTGGTCCAGCGGCTTAGGGTTTAGGGATAATCAGACGTCCTAAACAGGCTGGCCTAAAGGTGTAGTCCTCCTTGGTCCAGCGGCTTAGGGTTTAGGGATAATCAGACGTCCTAAACAGGCTGGCCTAAAGGTATGGTCCTCCTTGGTCCAGCGGCTTAGGGTTTAGGGATAATCAGACGTCCTAAACAGGCTGGCCTAAAGGTATGGTCCTCCTTGGTCCAGCGGCTTAGGGTTTAGGGATAATCAGACGTCCTAAACAGGCTGGCCTAAAGGTATGGTCCTCCTTGGTCCAGCGGCTTAGGGTTTAGGGATAATCAGACGTCCTAAACAGGCTGGCCTAAAGGTATGGTCCTCCTTGGCCCAGCGGCTTAGGGTTTAGGGATAATCAGACGTCCTAAACAGGCTGGCCTAAAGGTGTAGTCCTCCTTGGTCCAGCGGCTTAGGGTTTAGGGATAATCAGACGTCCTAAACAGGCTGGCCTAAAGGTGTAGTCCTCCTTGGCCCAGCGGCTTAGGGTTTAGGGATAATCAGACGTCCTAAACAGGCTGGCCTAAAGGTATGGTCCTCCTTGGTCCAGCGGCTTAGGGTTTAGGGATAATCAGACGTCCTAAACAGGCTGGCCTAAAGGTATGGTCCTCCTTGGTCCAGCGGCTTAGGGTTTAGGGATAATCAGACGTCCTAAACAGGCTGGCCTAAAGGTATGGTCCTCCTTGGTCCAGCGGCTTAGGGTTTAGGGATAATCGGACGTCCTAAACAGGCTGGCCTGAAGGTATGGTCCTCCTTGGTCCAGCGGCTTAGGGTTTAGGGATAATCAGACGTCCTAAACAGGCTGGCCTGAAGGTATGGTCCTCCTTGGTCCAGCGGCTTAGGGTTTAGGGATAATCAGACGTCCTAAACAGGCTGGCCTAAAGGTATGGTCCTCCTTGGTCCAGCGGCTTAGGGTTTAGGGATAATCAGACGTCCTAAACAGGCTGGCCTAAAGGTATGGTCCTCCTTGGTCCAGCGGCTTAGGGTTTAGGGATAATCAGACGTCCTAAACAGGCTGGCCTAAAGGTGTGGTCCTCCTTGGTCCAGCGGCTTAGGGTTTAGGGATAATCAGACGTCCTAAACAGGCTGGCCTAAAGGTATGGTCCTCCTTGGTCCAGCGGCTTAGGGTTTAGGGATAATCAGACGTCCTAAACAGGCTGGCCTAAAGGTATGGTCCTCCTTGGTCCAGCGGCTTAGGGTTTAGGGATAATCAGACGTCCTAAACAGGCTGGCCTAAAGGTATGGTCCTCCTTGGTCCAGCGGCTTAGGGTTTAGGGATAATCAGACGTCCTAAACAGGCTGGCCTAAAGGTGTAGTCCTCCTTGGTCCAGCGGCTTAGGGTTTAGGGATAATCAGACGTCCTAAACAGGCTGGCCTAAAGGTATGGTCCTCCTTGGTCCAGCGGCTTAGGGTTTAGGGATAATCAGACGTCCTAAACAGGCTGGCCTAAAGGTATGGTCCTCCTTGGTCCAGCGGCTTAGGGTTTAGGGATAATCAGACGTCCTAAACAGGCTGGCCTAAAGGTATGGTCCTCCTTGGTCCAGCGGCTTAGGGTTTAGGGATAATCAGACGTCCTAAACAGGCTGGCCTAAAGGTATGGTCCTCCTTGGCCCAGCGGCTTAGGGTTTAGGGATAATCAGACGTCCTAAACAGGCTGGCCTAAAGGTGTAGTCCTCCTTGGTCCAGCGGCTTAGGGTTTAGGGATAATCAGACGTCCTAAACAGGCTGGCCTAAAGGTGTAGTCCTCCTTGGCCCAGCGGCTTAGGGTTTAGGGATAATCAGACGTCCTAAACAGGCTGGCCTAAAGGTATGGTCCTCCTTGGTCCAGCGGCTTAGGGTTTAGGGATAATCAGACGTCCTAAACAGGCTGGCCTAAAGGTATGGTCCTCCTTGGTCCAGCGGCTTAGGGTTTAGGGATAATCAGACGTCCTAAACAGGCTGGCCTAAAGGTGTAGTCCTCCTTGGTCCAGCGGCTTAGGGTTTAGGGATAATCAGACGTCCTAAACAGGCTGGCCTAAAGGTATGGTCCTCCTTGGTCCAGCGGCTTAGGGTTTAGGGATAATCAGACGTCCTAAACAGGCTGGCCTAAAGGTATGGTCCTCCTTGGCCCAGCGGCTTAGGGTTTAGGGATAATCAGACGTCCTAAACAGGCTGGCCTAAAGGTATGGTCCTCCTTGGTCCAGCGGCTTAGGGTTTAGGGATAATCAGACGTCCTAAACAGGCTGGCCTAAAGGTATGGTCCTCCTTGGTCCAGCGGCTTAGGGTTTAGGGATAATCAGACGTCCTAAACAGGCTGGCCTAAAGGTGTAGTCCTCCTTGGTCCAGCGGCTTAGGGTTTAGGGATAATCAGACGTCCTAAACAGGCTGGCCTAAAGGTGTAGTCCTCCTTGGTCCAGCGGCTTAGGGTTTAGGGATAATCAGACGTCCTAAACAGGCTGGCCTAAAGGTATGGTCCTCCTTGGCCCAGCGGCTTAGGGTTTAGGGATAATCAGACGTCCTAAACAGGCTGGCCTAAAGGTATGGTCCTCCTTGGCCCAGCGGCTTAGGGTTTAGGGATAATCAGACGTCCTAAACAGGCTGGCCTAAAGGTATGGTCCTCCTTGGCCCAGCGGCTTAGGGTTTAGGGATAATCAGACGTCCTAAACAGGCTGGCCTAAAGGTATGGTCCTCCTTGGTCCAGCGGCTTAGGGTTTAGGGATAATCAGACGTCCTAAACAGGCTGGCCTAAAGGTATGGTCCTCCTTGGTCCAGCGGTGGCTTAAAGAATCAGCCTGGAGAAGCTGGTTCGGTGCAAAAAAAGCGTGCCGCCATCAGCCTGGACATGCTGGTTTAATGCACGAAAATGTGCTGCCATCACACCTGCAATGCACTGAAAGGAACATAGCTCACCTTGACGAAAGGGCTGGCCTCATACATCCGCCTCTTCTTCCCTGCTGCCTACGCTTCCCAGCCAAGGAGACCGCCCAACTAGTATCTTTGCGAGCAGGAGCGAGCCCTCTGTGACACGCCACCGCGACCTGCAGTATCTGTTTTTGAGGTGCCAGTGACAAGTCGCCACGACCCCTCCCAGGACCGGTATCTGTTCTTGGGTGGGCCGCTGGGTGGGTCGTGTAGTAAAGCCCCGTGACAACATCAAGTACAGCTCACCTTGACGAACGGGCTGGCCTCATACATCCACATGCGCAGCGGCTGCTCGGGAATGCGAGATTTCCGTGCGCGGCTGCCATGGCTGGACCTGAGACACAATTGCACGCACGTACGCATCAAAGGGCAGAGTCATGCAACCAGCAGGCAGGGTACGGAGACAGGCAGCCAGGCAGCAGGCAGGGTACTGGGCCAGGCAGCCAAGCGGTAGGGTAAGGAGCAATGACACGCACAGATGCGTTGGACTAGGCGGGACCTACACCCGCACGCCTCTTGCGTGTACGAGAAGGAGGTGGCGGCGCGCACCTGGCAGCCAGGCCGAGGCCGCATGTCAACGTTGTCAGCAGACCCGCTCGGAGCATGAAGGGGATCTGAGGGGCACACGGCAAGAGGCTGGGCAGGTCAGGTGGGGGTAACAGAGGTACATGGCAACAGGTGCAACAGGCTGCACCCAGGGAACAGGGCGACAGGGCAACAGGTGCAACAGGTTGCACCCAGGGAACAGGGCGACAGGGCAAGAGGGAATGAAGTTTGCATCTTGGTGACAGGCCGGTGAGTTTTAACAGGGTTTGAACGGTAGGCCTTGAATAGGTTTGGGGTATGACATTTACGGATAAATGCCGAAAATATTCACACCCGTTCTTCGTTTTGGGGTCATGTATAATATACTAGATACTAGCACAGGGTTCTTCCTCCACGGTTTGGGATTTAGAGCCCTTAACCCTTATCCCTAGATACTAGCACAGGGTTCTTCCTCCAGGGTTTGGGATTTAGAGCCCTTAACCCTTATCCCTAGATACTAGCACAGGGTTCTTCCTCCACGGTTTGGGATTTAGAGCCCTTAACCCTTATCCCTAGATACTAGCACAGGGTTCTTTCTCCACAGTTTGGGATTTAGAGCCCTTAACCCTTATCCCTAGATACTAGCATAGGGTTCTTCCTCCAAGGTTCCTCCTATCAAATATGGCTACGACCTTGGCAATCGTCCGCTCATTCTCAGCTTTGCAGTGTGGCGCTGACCCCATCTTCCCCCCCCCTCTCGCGTACCTCCGCCTCCCCAGGGCCGTACTCGTTAAACAGATACTTCACGATGTCATCGCTCTCGTACATCTGCTTGCCTGTGAAGACATTATCGCATTATATCAAATTCAGCCTGAGTTCAATTAATAAATTAGCAAAATTTCGTAATATGCTTGAACCAGTCCTGATATTCACAATGTAATCGTTCTGGTACAGCTGCTTGCCTGCAAATAACGAGATCCATTTTATGATCAATCCACAGCATTCTGCAATTATTCAACGCGTCGAGACTGGTAGAATCCACCATGACATTGCTCAAGAACAGCATCCTGCCCAATCATTCCTTTTCATAAGAAATCAGCAGCACTCGAATGATTGGCTAATGACTACACATAATATCCTCCCCCTCATAACCAGAGCCTGGGCAAATGAAGACAAGCACACCCACCCACCATGAGGACCGCCTCCAAGTTTTGGCAGAGTTCAGCCTCCTACCTTGTGTGTTCTATCCTCACGCCCAGAACATGTCAAATCAGGGTTGACGGTTAAGGGTTTTCGCCCTGAACCCTTAAAACTGTGACGCCCGGAATGTGCAAACTTCTTAAACAGCGAGAGCGCGCAGGCTGCCGTTTTATCCACGATTGCTTGCTCAGAGGTCAAGGCTCCACCGAGGGTCCATCAACATACGTCATCGCACCCCGCACAAGCCCTAGTGTTCCTCTAAACGCATACAATACAAGCTGCCGGGACTGCCACCACTGCATTTGCGTTCCAGGTTCACTAGAGGTAGGCGGCCAGCCTCAAAATTCGTTGAGTCCAAGCAAAAACAATTTGGGCAAAAAAGCGGACTGCTCACAACCAGTAACCCAAGCAGCATGGCAAGCCGCGCCAGTGCGCCCTGCGGCCAGAGGCCACAATGAAGCTGACTGGCAGCCTAAGTTGGCACTTAAACACCCCGCACATGGACCCCATCATCTGACCTGTGTTAGGGTCCACCAAGAAAGGGAACATGGCCTTGCCGCCCATCGCAGCCGCCTTGGGCCGCCACGTGGCTCCGTCCCTGGGGTCAGAGGCACACCAGGGAAGGGTCAAGACTCAGGGTCAAGGTTTAGAGTCAAGAGCTCAGGGTCAAGGTTTAGAGTCAAGAGCTCAGGGTCAAGTTTAGAGTCAAGAGCTCAGGGTCAAGGTTTAGAGTCAAGAGCTCAGGGTCAAGGTTTAGAGTCAAGAGCTCAGGGTCAAGGTTTAGAGTCAAGAGCTCAGGGTCAAGAGCTCGTTTTTTTGTTAAGCTTACGGGCATTCGTGTTTGCTGCAAGGGTTTTGATGTTCAGGGACAGGAATGCCTAAATCAAACAGTTTTGACCAAGTCACTGCTGCCTCTAAATGCTAGATGGTGCATCACAGGCAAAATCTCACTCCCACTCCCTCAATCCCAGAATCTGTCTCTCAATCTAGATCTGTTCCTCCCGCTCTTACTTAGGGGTTGGTCGGACAATGACGTCCAAGTCCAGCAGGGAGACTGCCTCCCTCACCTGGGCGGGTCAGCAGTGGAAAGTTCAAAGAGGGCTTTTCAGGTGCCCAAAACTTAGTTGGACTGTCTATTGAGCAGTTTGACAGGTAGTGGGACAGATCAAATGCTGTCCACCATATCGCTGTTGTACCAGTATTCTCCTCCCTCCTTCGTGCTCCTCCCTTCTTTGTGCTCCTCCATCCTTGGTATGCTCCTTCCTCCTCTATGCTTCCTCCTTTATGCTCCTTGTATGCTCCCTTTCGATGTGGTGCAGAAGAAATGATGTGGGGACTGCGCTCACACTGGGTGTCGGTACGAAACGGCACATCATGAGGATGTACCCTGGCACCCACCTTCTTGCAGAAAGGGCAGCCCTCAAACTCATACAGCTCCAGGTTCTGCACTGGCCTCCGGAACTGTCCGACAGAAGATGTCTCCGTCACCTTCTGGTCGCTGAAACGGACGACGCTGTACACCGAGCTGTGTCATAAATCAAGAAGGGTTTAAGGTTAAGGGTTTAGAGGCAAGGAGGATGTGAGCGAGTGAGTGGCCGTGTTACCAGAGGCTATTTAGGCGTTTATGGTTTAGGGCTTCAGGTTAAGGGAACTTATGTTCCCGAATGATGAGGGACCACCGCTGGGACCTGAGTAATGCTGCAACCTTTCTCACTGGCTTTGTGGGACATAAGCAAGGAGAAAAACACCGGAAACTTGATAACCAAGGCTCGGGCGTTAAGCCCATGAAGTGAATATAGCTGCCTCCTTTCAAACGGGAGTTGAGAGGAAGGCTGTGAGCAGCTCCGCTCCACAACCTTTTTCTACTGGGCTGGGTTGCTTCGTGATAGGCAGGCATCACCATAACCCTAAACACCAAACCAGTCTGGGCAGCCACGTGAAACTAGGCAGGTATCACCTTGCAGGTGCGTTGTGCCCGATGCTGTGCCATAGCACCATAATCCAGAATTCATGTGAGTAATAACGGTTCCTCACTGGTAAAAGTAGCTGAGTTTGCCTTACAATTACGGTGACTCAAACTCAGCTGCGTAATTCAGCCACCGTAAGGACCGTAATCGGCACAGCGCTGGTTGTGCCCCTGTTTCCTGATTGGGTGTTCTAGATACTTCACAGCCTGTGGCCGGGGTGGCCTGGTGCAGTGAGGTGCATCAGCTAAAATTCAGCTACATCACAGCCTATGGCCCCTTGGATCAGCTACAATTCAGCTACATCATAACCTTTGGCCTGGTGGGGCCTGGTGTAATCAGATACAATTCAGCTACATCACAGCCTATGGCCGGGGTGGCCTGGTGCAGCAAGACCTGCTGCTTCGGCCATCAGTTGTAGGCTGGTCAAGGTTTGGTCCGCATCGGCCCAGTGGTGGCCACCCAGCAAGCATGGCCGCGGGTGGTCTGTTGCTCATTGTCTTGAAAACTGGTGATGCATGGGTTATCCTAGCCAGGTTGGGATGTACCAAAGCGTTTGAGGGGAGGTTGACATGCAAGCGATATGCACTGCGCTGGACAGCGTTCAAAATGCGCATTAGACTCGGTCGTCCCCTGTTTCAGTAAGCAAGGTGCAGGGCAAGCTCTGCCAGCTCTGCTGGAGCAGCGCTGATATTGGCCCGTCCTCAAGCGGGAGGTCCTGCCAGCGTGCTGCTCCTGGGCAGGCACACTAGCAGGCGGGAGGTCCTAACAGCTCAGATGCTGGCCTGGCGGCAGGCGCTGCTGGCCTGGAAAAGGCTCTGGCAGGCGGGCGGTCCTGTCAGCTCTGCTGCTGGCTGCGGGGTCTGCTGCCCTGCTGAGGCCTTCAGAAATACCGCAGAAACATCGGTATGTGTTCCGGAACGTTCAGCGTCAATGCATCCTCACAAGAGCTTTCTTCAGAAGGGCCAGGCAGAGCCAACCGGAGGTACAGAGAAGGGCGCAGGTGGTGCTTGCTGCAGCAGCATGATTAAAGATCCCACTGCCCTGCCATAGCGATAAAAAACAGCACGTGCTTGTTTCCTGTGCATGGTTCGTGTGCGTGGAGCGAGCACATTACCGTTGCAGCAAGCAAGAGCATATGCTGTGCCATGGTGGTGTTCAAACACAACCTACCGTACTGTGCATGCATGAGTTAAGCGCTGAAGGGTCATCAGCCAGTGTCTTCCCGGCCCCTCTACCTGACTCTTTTCAGTGGAAAGCTGTCCACTTTTTTCGGTGAGAAGGTACAGCCCCTTTCCAGTGGCATGCTTTTCACCTGGCGGTGTCCTTCTCCACGCTGGCTTTGTACCCGATGTTGAAGGTGCCGGTTCCCAGTCGCATCACAGTCGGCAGGGCTGCGGTTGCGATATCCATCATCATGCCCTCGGGCGGGGTGAACCGGTTGGGTGTTGGGCCCACCAGCTTGTACTTGTGGTGATCCACGTCCGGCAGGTTGGATGTGACCTACAAATTCGCATGTGGGATGCACAGTCGTGTATTCTTGTAGGCATGCCGCACGTTCTTTTTTGCTCGGCCGGGCGTGCTGCACAGGCAGTCGCACCTACCGGGGTGCCCTCTGCTGCCGGGATTCGCGTGGAGACACTCCGGCGCGCAGCGCTGCGTGCACCAGCCGAGGAGGGCAGCGAGTTGGCGATCCTGCCGAGCATCTTTCAACAATTTTGCAAGTTCTCGACGATCCTGAGCCTATCGCAAGATTTTGGGGTCAGGGCTCAGAGAGATCTAGTGGCCCAGTTCTAAATGTTTATACAGGTAAGGTGCCAAGGTCCAGGCCCCTGGTCCACTGGTCCAGGGACATCTACAAATCGTGGCTCCCTTTTCCTCGCGATCAAAATCTCCGTAGCTTTTATATATGGCCAAATTCCGTGATTCTGTGAGGACACATTACTTGGACTTAGCTCCCATGATCTCGACGGAATCGAGTAATATCTGCCATGTCCGCATTGCGTGTCGTGCAAAGCGTACCAGTGCATCGCGTGCCACTGAAGGAATATGAAAGGGTCATTTTGTGGGACTACCGGTACCCGATTGCCATTTGCCCATGGCTGTATCATGCCATGAGGGAGTGTGTGCGGTTGGCATGCATGTATGGCTACTTTTGCCTTGTGAGATGCTCGGACACGGACTCTGGGGACTCCCTATATATGACCATCGCTTCATGCCCACAGAGTCACCAGCCCCCATTGGCATTTAGGGGAGTCATCATAACATGAGTTTATGACATGGTTACCATGCGTCTATGCCAGCCATGTTTGCCTAACTGAACAACTCAGCAACCATCTGTCATGAATGCAACATTGCAAGGTCTGTTGTCTTGGCTCAACCAACATCATTGCATGCAAAAAGTGGCTAATTCAAGAGGAAACTGGTTTTCTCAGCAGCATAAGGGACTTTGGGTGGTACCCAAAACCCAACCAACAGGTGGTGCGCTGGGGTAGTGGTTACATGACTGACCTGTGGTTTTGACTTTGTGACATCCTGGCTTTTATCACACATCCATGAGAACGAGAAGCTGATATTGCAACGCTGCCACAGCCACCCTTCTCCGCGCATGAGCCTGTTGACACCATATCGCGCATGAGCACTGTTGACACCATATCGGCCCATTATGTTGGCCCTGTGGCAACCCGAATGCGATCATGGCGTCTACTGGCACCTCATTCTGACGCGAGCTGCTGGGAGGCAACCACCGGAAAATGCCGAGTGCAAGCCAGCCAGGCTTCGTCAGTCCTTGCAAGCTGGGCAGCCATGCCACATGCAAGCATGCCATGTCCCTTGATTAAAACGACTTGACAAACTATTTTTGTCACGTTTAAGGCAACCGCTGAAGAGGCATGGGTGGAGTGCAACATGTGATTGATCACCGCATGGTGGCACGATCCGCCAGCAAGACCTGAGCTACATCATGCCGTATGATGCTACCTTGGTAATACAAGACGGTACAGCTAAACTGTCGGGGTCTCTTGGATCATTACATCTTCTCCAATCCGATGAGTTGGGTGCCCACGCAGCCGTGTCTTTTTTAGCAAGTGTGATGTCATTCATATAATCTCCAGTCCAACAGCCTGCCAGAATATGACCACAGATAAATATCAGTAATTGCGCCTGCACAACCAAAGACAAACTCCTGAAATTGACAAGCGCTCGAAATGTCACCTGGCCCTAGTAAATAACACAGGGTTGATTAATTTGTCATACAAGGGTCGCGCATCTCAATTTCATAGTTCAGAAACTGCCAGAAATACCTCAAAAACTGTCAGAACAGATACCGCACACATTTTCCACACTTTCCCACAACTGTATCGATACTCTTATCGTCATGCTCCATGCGTTCCCACCTAACCCTGCAGATGCGTATGTTGCTAGCGAAGCGCCAGCTTTTCATTAAAGAGGCTTTGCGGAATAACGGAAAACCACTGATGGCCTGCGGCTAAATAACAACTACTTTTTGGCCCTGCGGTTTAAAAATCCTATAATGAATTGCCTCACACAAAGGCGAAGGACGTCAGCGGTAACTCGGATGCTTATCAGGCAAAACACTAAATGGTTACCTTGACCAAACAGTGGCCCTACCTGCGATGGCATTTGTCCTTCGAACCTAATGGGCAAACAAATTTAGATGGCAGCCTCAAGCGTAATCTGAATTGCAAGCATCAAATGGGTTACGAGGCTTAGAACAATTCAGGGAAACAAAATAGTGATAAAAGATACGAGATATTAGTAAACCACCGTCATAAGTGCTCAGACGTCTTCCGTCCATCCACCTCCTAAATTAAAACCGGCCGATAAATACAGCCCCCACCTCCTTCAAAAATCCCCTTGGATGCAACAATTATGGACTAAGCTTCTGGAGAAGGGCATGACATGGTGCAATGAACGCTCTAGCGCCACACTTGGATGCTGGATGAGAACGCGCCATGGCCGTCCGGGCCAGCTGTCATCACGCACAGCGTTGACAGTGCTTGGTCGTAGCACCACGCTCTCATATGGTGCCCCTGTTGGACTCTGTAGTCATCCAAAGCCGCATGCCTGGTGAGGTCCCATTTCCTTAGCCGCTCCCCAAAGACCGAAGCCAACACAGTCGATCCGTCCACAACAATCCCAGTATACGTGACAACTTCGTTGGGATCCTCGAACAAATTGCTTATGCACGAGCCGGTACCAAGATCCCACGCCTTGACAGTGTGATCAGACGAGCAGCTGACGGCTGTGCGGCAGCCGTAGTCCATTCCAACGCTTATGACACCGTCTTGATGGCCCTCCATTTTGCGCACACACTGACCCGAGCGCGTATCCCACAACCGTACAGTCTCGTCCTCCGAGCATGAAATAATTGAGTTGGAAACTTCTGAGGATTGCCAGCTATTGACACAGTCACTGTGCCCTTCCAAGTTAAGCAGATGGTCCCTGGATACTGCGTCCCACATGCTGATTACGCCATGGCGGGCATCATCTTCGGCACGAGAGATGTACAGTATACGGTTGGCGCCATACCATGTAGCGCGACATATGTCTTCTTCCCCCAAGGGCTCAAAGGGACATCGGATCATACAGTTTTCCAAGTCCCAAACATTGGCAGGCCCAGTCTCATAGGTAACAAGCGCCAATCCAACGGCTGCTATGACACTAATGTGATGCACAACGCCATAGTTGCCACCACCATCCTGTATGTTGTCCCCCACCTTCTGGCTGTCGATATCCCACATTTGGAGAGTCGTTGGGCCAATCACGGCGGTATCAAACACCAGTTGGGAATTCCACACGCACATTGCAATGTCATCCTTGGTTAAAGACCAATCAACCTGGAGACAGAAGAAGGATGAGGTTGAGCTCCATGAATGAACTCTCATACATGACGCCCATGCATGATGCATGGATTAACTCTCATGCATCACTCTCATGCATGATCGATGGATGATATCGTAATAATGGAGGCAAATTCAGACAAACAAACCCGCGATGGATGGATGATGTCGTTGTATACTATAATGAATGCACAGTCAAACAAACACACCCGCACGAATGAATGACGCCGAATCATGCGGTACCCAGTATGTACCCAGACCCAGTACGTACTCGCAGCTGTCATTGCTGCCGGTACTACCGGGCAACAGATTGATGGCGGTTGACTGATCCGAGGAAAACTTGATCCCTGCGTGTGTGGAGAGAAATCAATAAACTCAAGGCAATGCAACCTTTCATTTAGTATTATTACAGCGACAAGGTGGGACCGCGCGCGGCAAGGATAATAATCGAGGAACTGTGGATGCGTCAAAATCACGTCGTACGTCAGATCCAACTGAGCTACACATTTCTTCAGCGAAATAGATACCTTCCTCACAAATTATGAATATGTGTCTCATAATGCGTATACATATCTGTCTGATTCAGTATATCATATATTCATATAAATGTGTGCATGGCTGTGTGTCTGCCTCTTTGTGTTACCCATGCACTGTGTGTGCAACATGCTGGAAGGACTGGCAGTGGCTCGTGGGACCTGCTGGTGCCTATTAAGATCAGAACTGCCTGAAGATGTATTTCCTGAGGTACTACATGCCCACTAGGATGAGATAGGCAAGGTTTTATCTTTCTTACCAGTGCCTTTGACGCTTGAGGGCTTTTCAACTAGCCATTCTGGGAGATTTTGAGTAAGGATGTAACGCAAGAACGGAACATGCCGCATTGCTAGGAGGACACGAGGAACCTGTCAAACCTGCCGTACCAGTACTGGCTGGCCCACCGCTCGCGGGCCAGCGAATTTTGTTTTCCACAGTCCGCCAAATTAGCGCGCAACTCGGAGTTTTTGAATTACTTTCAGAGCGCAAGCAGTCTTCGCCCCCCTCTACACTACGAATTTTGCGCGATCCGGAAAGCGTAGTATGGTGTGGCGGACAGGATCTCAAACAGCAGTGCATGTTTAAACCTCACCTTGAATCCAAATGGCAGGCCAGACAGCACATTGATGACCTCCAGACATGTTTCCTGCCGAAGCCCTTGCATTATGGCCCTCTGGGCAGGGCTGCACAGAGCTCCCAGGAAGGGCGACACAGCAGGCTTTGTCTCCTCTGACAGCTGAGACAGGCAAGCCCGAGTGATGGGTGTGTACTGAAGTGAGTCAGGCAGCGCAAGCCATTCAAACAGATCTGGGCCGGATGCTGGGCTGGCAGCTGATGCCGATGATGGTGAGAGTCGAGTGGGAGGACAGTTCCAGAGTTGAGGCTTGGCTGCATCAAAGGCCTTTGAGCACAGCTCCAGCACGGCCGGCATGTCGTACTGGTGCGCGATGGGGAGGACGCGGAAGGCCGTGGCCGGGGTCACCGTGGGCGCTCCCCCGTTGAGCACTGCAAGATGGACATTTCAAAGTGGAAAGCAGACGCTGCTGGTGATTGCAAGTGCCAGGTTCGGTTGCTTGTGATAGGAGGCACAACCAGCAAACCAAGCAAGGTAACACGATACCACACAGGTGAATCCGGATTGTACTGCCAAGGTAGCCGGAGACGGCATGATGAGGCACGGGTTTAGCCGGATTGTACTGCCAAGGTAGCCCGATTCGGCATGATAGCGCACACTCCGCACAAACATAGCTGGAATATGAAACCATGCAACCAAGCTCACCTCCGTGGTACAGTAACCTGAGCACCTCTATCCAGTCCTCCAAGCAGCCATGAACCTATTTCAGACAAGAGATTTTGTTACCAGTCGGAGACAAGCGGGGATAAGCCTCCTTCATATTCTTCATCTCGGAAGACCAATAAAACACGTGGGTTGCTGGGCAGGCAGCAGTGTCGTTAGAAAGAAAGAAAGCTGTGCCTCGTGGGGGGTGTGAGACTCGAGGAAAGAGCACAGCCTAGCAGTGTCGTTATACTGTTGTCCATGATTCATTACTTGGGACCGGAATCCTTTAAGAGCGTGCCCGAGATCCTGTAAGAGCGTGCCTTTTTCTCGGAGGACTCATCCACTCGGGCAGGAAACAATTCCGGGTGAAAGCTGGGCATGATCGACATCATCGTGGACAAGAGTTTGTGGAAGTGCGCGTCACACCACCCTCGGCAGGCTGCCGCCCGGGCGCCCGGTCATCATGGGCAAATAGGCACCATACGCGGCCGGCGGCCCGATCAGCAGGGCTTACTAAAACAGACGTACATAGGCAACGATGAAAGTACGGTAGCTGCTGAATTGCAGCTGAAGCGCACTAACAAACTTAAATCATGCAGGGAGCAGTAGCAATACATACAAATGTTTGATCCCTTTTCACGACCATACACTTTTACTTGGAACATGCCGCCATGCTGCGAATACCAGTGTCTGATCCTGACCTTTGTGTCAGGTCAGGATCACATTCTTTTTAGGCAGCATCACACCATCTGGCGCAAATAACACTGAATAAGAAGATCCGTCCTATGGACACCCAACACAGAGCAGCACACTGTTTCTGCTTTTTTTATTGAAATGCATTTCCTGTACTCATTGCTGCAATAATGCCCGTGGCCAGCCAGGCTGAGCGCAGCAAGCCCTGTTGCTTGGGCCACCAGCCGTAAGCCGGTCAAAGTTTGGTCTCAAGTCTCAACTGGCCCAAAGGTAGTCTGGCAGGCCCCCACAGCATTCTGGCAGGCCCCAAAGGTAGTCTGGCAGGCCCCCACAGCAGTCTGGCAGGCCCCAAAGGTAGTCTGGCAGCCCCCCACAGCAATATGGCCGGCCCTAAAGGTAGTCTGGCAGGCCCCTGAGGTAGTCTGGCAGGCCCCTAACGTAGTCTGACAGGCCCCAAAGGTAGTCTGGCAGGCCCCTACCGTAATCTGGCAGGCCCCAAAGGTAGTCTGACAGGCCCAAAATTTAGTCTGGCAGGCCCAAAAGGTAGTCTGGCAGGCCCCGAAGGTAGGCTGGCAGGCCCCTGAGGTAGTCTGGCAGGCCCAAAAGGTAGCCTGACAGGCCCCGAAGGTAGTCTGGCAGGCCCCAAAGGTAGCCTGGCAGACCCCAAAGGTAGTCTGGCAGGCCCCAAAGGTAGCCTGGCAGACCCCAAAGGTAGTCTGACAGGCCCCAAAGGTAGCCTGGCAGACCCCAAAGGTAGCATGGCAGGCCCCAAAGGTAGTCTGGCAGGCCCCAAAGGTAGCCTGGCAGACCCCAAAGGTAGTCTGGCAGGCCCCAAAGGTAGCCTGGCAGACCCCAAAGGTAGTCTGGCAGGCCCCAAAGGTTGCCTGGCAGGCCCCAAAGGTAGTCTGGCAGGGCCCAAAGGTAGCCTGACAGACCCTTAAGGTAGTCTGGCAGGCCCAAAAGGTAGCCTGGCAGACCCCAAAGGTAGTCTGGCAGGCCCCCAAAGTAGCCTGGCAGACCCCAAAGGTAGCCTGGCAGACCCCTGAGGTAGTCTGGCAGGCCCAAAAGGTAGTCTGGCAGGCCCCAAAGGTAGTCTGGCAGGCCCCAAAGGTAGCCTGGCAGACCCCAAAGGTAATCTTGCATGCATTGCAATGTACATTGAGATCTGCCTGGAGCATGATGGGCAGGCTTCGATGATGTTTTTGCAGGTGGGCGAATGGGAGCCTGCCCATCAGGGGCAGGGTGACACGCTGCTGATGTGAGTTACGGGATGTGGGCACCACCGGCCATACCAGGTAGCCCTGCATGGGGATGTATGTGCACGCGCGATGGCCTCTACATTATGGGGCCATTGACACATACTATTTGCACAGAGAAAGATGCGGGTGACATGTCACTTGCCCACTCCGGGATCTCAATCAGCCTACGGTTCACTTACCGACAGTGTCGGGGATGCTGCTTTAATTACAGCCTCGCTAGCGTGCTTCTTTCGAGCTGATTCTTCGTGTCTTGACTAAGCTTCTGGGAGGAACTGGCGCAGAACAGCAGAAGCCAGCTTAAGAAGGCTCCGACTTGCACAAACGGAGCGGCCATCGAGGAAGCACAAGCTGACGTCACCCTGAGATAAAGCCTCTTCAAGCGTAAGCTGGCTTGCCATTTCATTGCAGTGTAACGCTGGCTAATGGACTTGTCGCTATTCCTTTTGCTTGGAATTAAAAAGTGTGAGGCAGGCCGCCCAACCCTAAAAATCCTGATACTCAAACACAGAAAAGCGCCGGGTGTGCTCGCGGCCCTCGACAGCTGAGAAAAGGCAAGGCTGCGATGCGAAAATGTTAGATGAAGGTCTGGAATTCAAACTGATACCCCATTGCGGCACCCCTCTAGCTAGCTAGTGCACACTACCACCAGAATCCCACCCTAAAGCGGCTGCAAAGTGCAAAGTACCGAAATACTGCAAAGCACCAAAGCCGAAAACGGCAGCCAACCTGCAGATGGAGACAATAACTGACAGGAAACCAGAAAAGGAGCTGCATGGACAGTGGACACCAAGAGGGAAAATGGCAAGGTGATACCCAAAGGCACGGGCCCTTATTCCCCTTCCTTTCGATTGACAGATCAACCGGAACTGCCATAGTAAGATCAAGAATGTGCCGGAGGTATGATCTGCCGGTTATATACCAAGCAGGGTGAATATAACACTAGGGGGTCTACCCTGTTCTTGACAGTGGTATCTGAATTCAGGAATGCACATCTCGGATAGCCATCACTGCATTTCAATTCAGCAAGCGTTACTTGTGCCCTTACGTCGACCTGCAGGGAATGACATGCCATCAGCAGTCCCATTAACTTCTGAGCAGAGACTTCATGATGGGATGGCCCACACTAATCCGCTTATATTCACACATCCCACACCTTCAAAGTCCACCTACCCCAGCCAACACATGCCATAACCGCAACCATGGCGTGAAAGCACCACCTCTTGAGTGATGTCCCACATCCTGACTTACCCACCTCCGCTTAACCGAATCCGAACCCTGATGGCATCCACCAGGCTCACCCACCTCCATCTCACCCACCCACATAAACCTACGTGCTAGTAAACTACACCGCATTTAGCATACGCAGACATGCCTATATGTGAAGAATTACACCTGAAGGTGGTAGATGGGGAGACATGAGTACCTGATTATCAAGAGATTGGTGAACGTCAATGGCACGACCAACCCAGTGAAGTTCTTACAGTCCAACAGAGCGACACATTTGATGCATGGGACATATGCCCGTCAGCCGGTACAGGCTCTAAATACGCTAGGTCTGCGAGCAAAAACAGTGACCCCTCTGAGCCTGCAACTAACACAACCACCGGGCAGTAGCGTGGGAATGAACCCCATAGTGCAGAAGACCCTACGTCTATATGCATTTGTTTAACGACATAATGTTGCATTTTAAATATGTAGGAGGAGCTTAGACTGAACTTCATACCCCCGCACGGGTCAGTTTTTACTTTAAGTGACATTAAAGCCCAAATTAACTAAACAAAACGAAATGAGGGAAACATTACTGCACCGCAAATGCATTCTCAGGAGCTTCTGGAAGCTGAAGTACAAAGACATCATAAGAAAAGAAACCCACAGCAATTTGCAGTTTGCCTACAGCAGTGGTTTGGACAATTCTTTACCAGTAGAAGTTTTTCTAACGAGACCCTAAGTGTATTTTGTTCTAGGCGCCATCAAACATGATTGATTGGAATGACCCTGTTGGTCAACTCTAGGGGCTTAAAACCCTGAAACTATTTCATTTAACCCCTCCTCGCGCATGAAACATAGCGCGCAAATCAAAAGCAGGCTCTGCCGCTCTTGCGGCTGGGCGGGCATGTGCGGATACTATGCCATAAGAGGCAGATACAGGGTCGCACTTAAGAAGCACTCCACGGTAGTCCAGCACCTACAACATATTTCTCCATGAATCCGCAGGCTTCACCGCCTCCCCCTTGAGGTCGACGTGCAGTTCAGCCAGCTGTCGCATGACATCCACGTAACATCCCTCATAACATCCAGCCGGCTAAACCGCCCTGGTGACATCGAACCGCCAGGCCTGCCCTGGCGTTATCCAGCCGGCAGCAGAGCCCTGAATGGTGAGCACGTTTGCCCCCCAAACGGTGTCCGTTCCCACATGGACGTGACGGTGATGCTTGCATGTCCGCTATCTGTCGTCGAAGCTTATGGAGAAGGAACCTCGGCTCTCCAACTGGAAGTTCTGCGTGGCCACTGGCAGTAGGCAAGCAAAGCAGTATAATGTTAGTGTCAGGATATCGGTGCAAAATATGGACGATGTACAACGCGTCCTCCAAATAAACACTGCCACCTTACAATCTTGATTTCATCATGTGCTTCAGGTCTACAGAGGATGCCCACCGCCCCGCCATGTCCCCATGCGCCTACAGCACAACGCATGTCCCCATGCACCCACAGACACCCATGTCCCCATGCGCCCACCCATATCCCCATACACCCACAGCCCACCTCAAGTCCCTATGCACCCACAGGCCAGCCATGTCCCCATGCACCCATGTCCCACCCCATGTCCCCAAGCACCCACGGGCCAGCCCATGTCCCACCCCATGTCCCCATGCACCCACGTCCCACCCCATGTCCCCATGCACCCACGTCCCCATGTCCCACCCCATGTCCTCATGCACCCATGTCCCACCCCATGTCCCCATGCACCCACGTCCCACCCCATGTCCCCATGCACCCACGCCCCACCCTATGTCCCCATGCACCCACGTCCCACCCCATGTCCCCATGTCCCACCCCATGTCCCCATGCACCCACGTCCCACCCCATGTCCCCATGCACCCACGCCCCACCCCATGTCCCCATGCACCCACGTCCCACCCCATGTCCCCATGCACCCACGCCCCACCCCTTGTCCCCATGCACCCACGCCCCACCCCATGTCCCCATGCACCCACGTCCCACCCCATGTCCCCGACTCCCCGTGCACCAACGGGCCACCCTATGTCGCCATTTGCTCACGGTCCACCCCAAGTCCCCATAGGCCCACCTGTTCCCGCAAGGTCGCTGATGATGAGTGCCGTGACCTTGAATTTGTTCTCCGTTCTGTTGCTCGTGGCGGAGATGGTGATCTTGAGCACGCACTCCCGGTGCTGGCTGACCTGATGGCACAGGTTTGCGGGAAAATAAAATAAATGTCATGTTTGAAGGGCCAGTAGCAGGAAGGCAGGTCAGGGTTCACTTGCATGTTCTTGATCAACCTGATATTTTTTTTCGTGTTGTGCAATTTTGCCGTAATTCAGACGTGCCAGTCAGTACTGGATTCATTACAATATATTTTTTTGTTGAAGTACCACACAGCCAAATTTGCCTTGAATTGATGTGTATGAAGCTCAGCTACGGGATTCCCCACACCTCAAGATCTACATGCGTCGCCACTCCAGATGTATATGCCTCACACCTCCATATCTACATGCCCCACACTTCCATTTCTACATGCCCCACACTTCCATATCTACATGCCCCACACTTCCATTTCTACATGCCCCACACTTCCATATCTACATGCCCCACACTTCCATTTCTACATGCCCCACACTTCCATATCTACATGCCCCACACTTCCATTTCTACATGCCCCACACTTCCATTTCTACATGCCCCACACTTCCATATCTACATGCCCCACACTTCCATTTATACATGCCCTACACCTCCAGATCTACATGCTCCACACCTCACAGATCTACATGCCCCACACCTTGAGGGTGATCAAGTGCGTCTGGCTGTTCCGAAGGGTATGATATCCGTCAATCACCGTTTCCTCACACTCGCAGCCGGACAAGCAGCTGGGAGGGCAAGGAAAGCTGCAGAAGTAAGGCATGACTCACGCAGCCGGACACATATTTGGGATGGCAAAGAGAGACCGCAAAAGTTAGGCACGGCTATCGCAGCCAGATGAGCAACGGGCAGGGCGTTTAGGGTTTAGGGTTTAGACCCTGAACCCTAAACTAGGGCGTGAAAAAAACGCACAATAGTTAGGCATGGTGCATCCTAGAAGAACAAACTCAAGACCGGGATTGAAGACGTTTCTATCTGGGACACGTTTAGGCGCTTCTTCTTTGTAAACTGCTATGAAGAAAAAATGCGAAAGGGTTCACGGAGAGGAATCAGAGACCCCCAGACCTATTCTTACCGCAAAGGTTACAGGCACGAAAGGGATCCATCCCCTGAATCAACCCCCCCAAGCTGGATGCCGCCAACCAGGCCTGAAGGCGCTGCACAACAGGGCACTAGGCGCCCCAGAGCTCAGGGCCATGCCCCCCCCCCCCCGGTGCCTCAGGTGTGTGCCACGTAATGCTTTGCACATTTATCCTCCTGGGTTTATCTTTGTGCACAACAGACTACCTGAAATCCGTAAACCCTAAATGACCTTAAAAGGCGGCTGCCATTCTGTCCCCTCTGGGCTGACTGAGACAAAACCAGGACTGGCCAACGGCTGGGCGCCCAAGAAGCAGAGCTTGCTGCACCAGTCCCCCCTTGCCATAGGGTTTAGGGTTTAGGGCTTGCTGCACCAGCCCCACCCTTGCCATAGGCCGTGATGAAGCCGGAAATAAACAGTGCGGCACAGCCACGCATGCCCCCCCCCCCAGGGCTGTACCAGTCCCCCCCCTTTAAGACCTGACCATCGCAGAGACAGCAACCAGACTGAAGGACTCTGGGTGCCTCAGCTTCAATTCAGACACATCACATATACTTAGGCCACAGGCGGGCCTGGCGCATCGAGCCCTACATGACTTTTACAGCCCCTGGCCGGATAGGGTCCCTACCACCCCCGTGTGGCAGCCCAGCAGCCGGTATAAAAAAATACGCAAACAAGTGCGTGGAGTAAGGAAGCCACCCATGTGGCCAAAGCATGGGACATGGCTACCATGGCTGCCCAGCAGCCAGCTTAAAAGAGTGTGGACCTGAGGTCCACACTTCCGGAAACTCTGCTGCCGTCCCCATCACCGGGACCCACGCCTCCCACCACACACCTGGCCACCGCCACGCCCATGTGTTCGTAAGACTTGAGATAGCCGAGCTGCACCAGCACGTAGGTCTCTCTCACCACCTGATCGGGGTTCTGCCCTTCTTCAACTGGCGGTTGAGTGCCGGCAGGGCTGCCTCGCCAGGTATTAATCCCAAACTGGACGAAATCTCCTGCAAGGGTGAGAGGGAGAGGTGTGGGTGAGACAGAGAGCAAGCTGCGAGAGGAGGTTCAGCACTTCAGCTCAGTGTGGGGGGTGAGGGTGATCAGTAGTGAGGAGAGGGGTGAGAGGGGGGGGGTGCGGGAGACGGTTGGGTAAGGAATAGAGGGGAGAAAGGTGTGAGAGGTTTGAAGGGGAGAGAAGTGGATGAGAAAGAGATACAGGTGAGAGAGCTCGGTATAACGTGAGTGAGGAGAGAGGGGAGGGGGGAGCGGGCCAGTCTGAGCAGGCAGATTGGGAGAGCAGCTCATACCTTCCCCCACAAAATATACCCCCCTCTCCCCCCTCGTGCATAAATAGCAGGAACTGCCATATCTCAAGCCCCAAAATCCACCAGCAGCACGCCACTCCTCCCGTCAACCCCATAGATATCCATCCCTTCATGCAGACAAAACAGGAACTGCCATATGTCAAGCACAAAATCAATCAGCAGCCCAGCCCCCCCCGTCAACCTCACATCACCCCCTTCACCCCTCCTAACTGGTCTGGAGGCCCACCAACCCCGACTTAATCAACTACCCCTCTTCACCCCCCGTATCACCATCTTCACCCCCCTCATCAACCCCTTCACCCCCCCTAACTGGGCTGGAGGCCCACCAACCTCTTCTTGTTCAGGGACCCCCCTTCATTCCCACAGCACCCCCTTCAACCCCACTAGCCGAGCTAGAGCCCCCCCCCCCCTTTTGTGAACCCCAGCATCAGCCCTTTGCACTCCCCGCAGGGCTCCTTACCCTCCCCCCTCGCAAAGCCAACATCAACCCCACTTGCCAGGTAGGAGGCCAGCCAACCCCTTCTTCTTCTTCTCTCCTTCCTCGATCAGCTGGAAGCCTTCAGACGCGACCACAAGTGCCTGGAGGCCCTCCGCATAAACGCACATCGGAGATTCTGGCACAAAGTTCCCTGTGGGGAATTGGAGGACGCATTTTGCATGCATGAGGGAGTGGAGGATCCATGTCGCATGAATGGGGGAATGAAGGATGCATGCAAGGAGGGGTCGAGGATGCATGCATGGGGGAGAGGGGGATGCATGCATGGAGGGGTGGAGGATGCATGCATGGGAGAGTGGAGGATGCATGAATGGAGGGGTGGAGGATGCATGCATGGGGGAGTGGAGGTTGCATGCATGGGGGGCTGGAGGATGCATGCATGGAGAGGTGGAGGATACATGCATGGGGGGCTGGAGAATGTATGCCTATGGGGTTGGAGGATGCATGCATGCCTAGGGGAGTCGAAGATGCACGATTGCTCGCTCCAACAATGGGCCGAGTTCTCCCTGCTTTTACCTCCCTTTCCCTCATCTGTCTAGTTTCTTTTTTGGCTTTGAGGCCACCTTCGATGAGGTATGCCCCCGCCGTGAAAAGCCCGAATGAGACCACACATTGACCGGCCTACGGCCAGCGGCCCAAGCAGCATGGCGGATCCCGCAACAGAGCGGGATCCGCCATGCTGCTTGGACCGCTGGCCGGTGGCCTACAAGTGGCAGAACGTACCGGTATGCTGCAGGATTGCTGAGACAAACTAAATTGGCCCTGCTCCCCTGTTCTCCTCCCACCTGCCTGTATTCATGGGTTGGGGCAGGCCCTCCTCCAGCAGCTCCTCGTCCTGGGCGCTCCACGGGCGGATCAGCAAATCCATAGTCGTCTGGAGGATCAGCCATACGGCCAGATCCGCCATGATCTTGTGGCCCACGTCCTGTATATTAGGGTTTCGGGTTCAGCAGTGGGGAGAGGGAAGATCGTGGCCCGTCGTGGGAGCATCCTGGGGGGGGAATGTGGTCACTGTTCAGATCCGCCATGATCTTGTGGCCTACGTCCTGAATATTAGGGTTTAGGGTTCTGCATTGGGGAGAGGGAAGATCGTGGCCTGTCGTGGGAGCAGCATCCTGGGTGGGGAATGTGGTCACTGTTCAGATCCGCGAAACGGCATCCTGCGCCGGGTTCAGGGTTTAGGCTTTACATTGTCAACCTTTAAGGTTAGTCTGGGATAGCTGGGACGTGTCCTGCTGATAACTTTTCCTCATGAGTCCAAGACCCATGAAGCTTGTAAGATAACCAATCTATGTTGCCATGATTTGTGCTCAGGGGAGGTCTCACTATAGGGGTCACACTATCAGATTGCAAGTGCTGTCGCCCACCCCTCATTTGAAGGTTGCTCAGATGCACACAAGCCACAGCTTAGCAAAGTGCCAGCTGGGCATGGCCCATTAAGCCCTGTGGCTTGCAGAAAAGCCTCTTGCGTTGGCCATCGGCCACTGGTCGGTCAAGATTTGGTCCTGATCGCCCCAGTGGTGGGCTGGTGGCCGCCTAGCAGACATCCCCTTCGGCTTGAAAGTGGTCTGGTGAGCAAAGATGGAAGCAATGCAGCAGCTCCCCTCCTCCATTGCACCCACCTAATGAATAAACCCTGAACCCATGCACGTAAAACCTAAGCCCTACCCCCAGGGCACCCACCGATGGATGAATTCTGTCCAACGCCATGATGTTAGTGTAGGAGAAATTGGTGGCGTTTGCATCGAACCTTGCTAGCCTGCAGAGCCAGGGCGGCAGAGGGTGGGTAAGTGGGCAGGTGAGTGGGGAGGTAGGTTAGAGGGCGGGAAATTGTGGGTGGGTGGGAATGTGACCGGAAGTGGGTGGGTGAGGACTGATAAACATGCTGGGCAGGCATAAACATGCTGGGCTGACATAAACATGCTGGGCAGGCATAAACATGCTGGGCTGACATAAACATGCTGGGCAGGCATAAACATGCTGGGCAGGCATAAACATGCTGGGCAGGCATAAACATGCTGGGCAGGCATAAACATGCAGGGCTGACATAAACATGCTGGGCAGGCATAAACATGCTGGGCAGGCATAAACATGCTGGGCTGACATAAACATGCTGGGCAAGCATAAACATGCAGGGCTGAATAAACATGCTGGGCTGACATAAACATGCAGGGCAGGCATAAACATGCTGGGCAGGCATAAACATGCAGGGCTGACATAAACATGCTGGGCAGGCATAAACATGCTGGGCAGGCATGCAGGCATAAACATGCAGGGCTGACATAAACATGCTGGGTTGACATAAACATGCTGGGCTGACATGAACATGCTGGGCAGGCATAAACATGCTGGGCTGACATAAACATGCTGGGCAGGCATAAACATGCTGGGCAGGCATAAACATGCTGGGCAGGCATAAACATGCTGGGCAGGCATAAACATGCAGGGCTGACATAAACATGCTGGGCAGGCATAAACATGCTGGGCTGACATAAACATGCTGGGCAGGCATAAACATGCTGGGCAGGCATAAACATGCTGGGCAGGCATAAACATGCTGGGCAGGCATAAACATGCTGGGCAGGCATAAACATGCTGGGCAGGCATAAACATGCTGGGCAGGCATAAACATGCAGGGCTGACATAAACATGCTGGGCAGGCATAAACATGCTGGGCAGGCATAAACATGCTGGGCAGGCATAAATATGCTGGGCTGACATAAACATGCTGGGCAGGCATAAACATGCTGGGTAGGCATAAACATGCTGGGCTGACATAAACATGCTGGGCTGACATAAACATGCTGGGCTGACATAAACATGCTGGGCAGGCATAAACATGCTGGGCAGGCATAAACATGCTGGGCAGGCATAAACATGCTGGGCAGGCATAAACATGCTGGGCAGGCATAAACATGCTGGGCAGGCATAAACATGCTGGGCAGGCATAAACATGCTGGGCAGGCATAAACATGCTGGGCTGACATAAACATGCTGGGCAGGCATAAACATGCTGGGCAGGCATAAACATGCTGGGTAGGCATAAACATGCTGGGCTGACATAAACATGCTGGGCTGACATAAACATGCTGGGCTGACATAAACATGCTGGGCAGGCATAAACATGCTGGGCAGGCATAAACATGCTGGGCAGGCATAAACATGCTGGGCTGACATAAACATGCTGGGCAGGCATAAACATGCTGGGCTGACATAAACATGCTGGGCAGGCATAAACATGCTGGGCAGGCATAAACATGCTGGGCTGACATAAACATGCTGGGCAGGCATAAACATGCTGGGCAGGCATAAACATGCTGGGCAGGCATAAACATGCTGGGCAGGCATAAACATGCTGGGCTGACATAAACATGCTGGGCAGGCATAAACATGCTGGGCAGGCATAAACATGCTGGGCAGGCATAAACATGCTGGGCAGGCATAAACATGCTGGGCAGGCATAAACATGCTGGGCAGGCATAAACATGCTGGGCTGACATAAACATGCTGGGCAGGCATAAACATGCTGGGCTGACATAAACATGCTGGGCAGGCATAAACATGCTGGGCAGGCATAAACATGCTGGGCTGACATAAAAATGCTGGGCAGGCATAAACATGCTGGGCAGGCATAAACATGCTGGGCAGGCATAAACATGCTGGGCAGGCATAAACATGCTGGGCAGGCATAAACATGCAGGGCTGACATAAACATGCTGGGCAGGCATAAACATGCTGGGTAGGCATAAACATGCTGGGCAGGCATAAACATGCTGGGCTGACATAAACATGCTGGGCAGGCATAAACATGCTGGGCAGGCATAAACATGCTGGGCAGGCATAAACATGCTGGGCAGGCATAAACATGCTGGGCAGGCATAAACATGCTGGGCAGGCATAAACATGCTGGGCAGGCATAAACATGCTGGGCAGGCATAAACATGCTGGGCAGGCATAAACATGCTGGGCAGGCATAAACATGCTGGGCAGGCATAAACATGCTGGGCAGGCATAAACATGCTGGGCAGGCATAAACATGCTGGGCAGGCATAAACATGCTGGGCAGGCATAAACATGCTGGGTAGGCATAAACATGCTGGGCTGACATAAACATGCTGGGCTGACATAAACATGCTGGGCAGGCATAAACATGCTGGGCAGGCATAAACATGCTGGGCAGGCATAAACATGCTGGGCAGGCATAAACATGCTGGGCAGGCATAAACATGCTGGGCAGGCATAAACATGCTGGGCAGGCATAAACATGCTGGGCAGGCATAAACATGCTGGGCTGACATAAACATGCTGGGCAGGCATAAACATGCTGGGCAGGCATAAACATGCTGGGTAGGCATAAACATGCTGGGCTGACATAAACATGCTGGGCTGACATAAACATGCTGGGCTGACATAAACATGCTGGGCAGGCATAAACATGCTGGGCAGGCATAAACATGCTGGGCAGGCATAAACATGCTGGGCTGACATAAACATGCTGGGCAGGCATAAACATGCTGGGCAGGCATAAACATGCTGGGCTGACATAAAAATGCTGGGCAGGCATAAACATGCTGGGCAGGCATAAACATGCAGGGCAGGCATAAACATGCTGGGCAGGCATAAACATGCAGGGCTGACATAAACATGCTGGGCAGGCATAAACATGCAGGGCTGACATAAACATGCTGGGCAGGCATAAACATGCTGGGCTGACATAAACATGCTGGGCAGGCATAAACATGCAGGGCAGGCATAAACATGCAGGGCTGACATAAACATGCTGGGCAGGCATAAACATGCTGGGCTGACATAAACATGCTGGGCAGGCATAAACATGCAGGGCAGGCATAAACATGCTGGGCAGGCATAAACATGCTGGGCTGACATAAACATGCTGGGCAGGCATAAACATGCTGGGCAGGCATAAACATGCTGGGCAGGCATAAACATGCTGGGCAGGCATAAACATGCTGGGCAGGCATAAACATGCTGGGCAGGCATAAACATGCTGGGCAGGCATAAACATGCTGGGCAGGCATAAACATGCTGGGCAGGCATAAACATGCTGGGCAGGCATAAACATGCTGGGCAGGCATAAACATGCTGGGCTGACATAAAAATGCTGGGCAGGCATAAACATGCTGGGCAGGCATAAACATGCTGGGTAGGCATAAACATGCTGGGCTGACATAAACATGCTGGGCTGACATAAACATGCTGGGCTGACATAAACATGCTGGGCTGGCATAAACATGCTGGGCAGGCATAAACATGCTGGGCAGGCATAAACATGCTGGGCTGACATAAACATGCTGGGCAGGCATAAACATGCTGGGCAGGCATAAACATGCTGGGCTGACATAAACATGCTGGGCAGGCATAAACATGCTGGGCAGGCATAAACATGCTGGGCAGGCATAAACATGCTGGGCAGGCATAAACATGCTGAGCAGGCATATACATGCTGGGCTGACATAAACATGCTGGGCAGGCATAAACATGCTGAGCAGGCATAAACATGCTGGGCTGACATAAACATGCTGGGCTGACATAAACATGCTGGGCTGACATAAACATGCTGGGCAGGCATAAACATGCTGGGCTGACATAAACATGCTGGGCTGACATAAACATGCTGGGCTGACATAAACATGCTGGGCTGACATAAACATGCTGGGCAGGCATAAACATGCTGGGCTGACATAAACATGCTGGGCAGGCATAAACATGCTGGGCTGACATAAACATGCTGGGCAGGCATAAACATGCTGGGCTGACATAAACATGCTGGGCTGACATAAACATGCTGGGCAGGCATGCAAGCAGGACAGTAGATGATGGGTGGGTGAGGACTCGGGACTGGGAAACATGCATGAGAGAGATGCTTGAATCTAGGTGGGGAAAAGTGGGCAGGCGAGGAGCATGCACAGGCGGGCTGTATGGACCAGGAACCCGCGCTGATGCAGCCTGATGGCGTGAGGGTGACTGCGTGCACACGCATCAGAATGTGCAAAGTAGCAGTGAGGCGCCTGCCTGAAATGCACGCAAACAGAGCGCATGTACGGGGTGCTGCATGGGGCCTGCATCGGGCGCTGTGTGGGGCATTGCATGGTGCGCTGCTTGGGGTGCTGCATGGGACGCTGCATGGGGCGCTGCATGGAGAGCTGTATTGGGAAGCTGCATGGGAAGCTGCATGGGGTGCTGAATGGGAAGCTGGATGGGAAGCTGCATGGGCACTGCATGAGTCACTGCATGGGGAGCTGCATGGGTTACTGCAGGGGGTGCCGCACGGGGTAATGCATTGGGTGCTGCATGCGGCACTGCAAGTAAGGAGTAAGAACAACGTGTGTTTCCAATTCTTCGTGATGTTTAAAGAATGCCTAAGCATAGGCGATTAAACCTGCCCGTACAGGATATGCGCATTCTTCTCCGTGCCATTGCAGTTGTGAATCAATCACTCGACGGTACCCCAGTAATATTTTGCGATTTCCCTCGCAAACAGCTACAGCATTTAACGCCGAGAGATTTCACCAATCGCTTAGATGATTCCAGGCAGATGTGGCGTGGCACTGCATGGGGCGCTGCAGGGATGCTGCATGGGGGCGTGGCATGAGGACCACTGCATGGGGCACTGCATGGGCCGCTACATAGGGCGCTGCATGGGGCGCTGCATGGGTATCGCTGGGTCAGGCAGTCGCTGCTTTACGAGCAGTCACCATAGGGGACGGCAGCCCTTCTCCTCCTCTTATGTTCAAGCTGCTCGTGTTGCAGTGTGGACGCGTCAACATAACGGCCTTTTTCAAAAGGGCCAGGCACTTGTTCCTCTAACCTGTAAGTGGCGCCCCTGAAGCTGAGCACTTGAAGATCGTAGTACTGGCCCAGTGCCCCATACACATCCTCTGTGTGTGGTGTCAAGGGAGGGCAACAGGTAGAAAGGACTGACGATTCAGCCACAGAGAGTATAGGAGGGTCACACGCACATGGACACGCAGACACGTGCAAACATAGGTACATGCACATACATGCAAGCACACATATAAGCACACACACATGCACGCATAGATGCACACACTGGTGTAAACATAGTAGGCACATGCACACATGTACGCACATGAAGGCACACACATAGAAACACACCCACTCAATTACACCCATAGACGTATGCATGCGCATGCATACATACAGACACGCGACCCCATGCACCCACATGAAGACACGCACATGGAAACACAGTAGCTCAATCACACACATAGACGCATGCATGCGCACACGTACATGGGCACACTCATCTCTTGGAGGCAGAGCTGGTGTGTCCCCTTCATACCTCATTCCATAACGACTAAAATTACTTGGCATGATTTCAATCCATAGTTGATGCAAACAGTGCTGTACACACACCAAAACACACACACAACATGCAATGAAACGGAGTGCTCTCATCTACAAACTAAAATATCCCACCCATGCCTCATGATGTCATGCTCTCCAAAGAACTCCCACCACATGCAATCTTAAGCACCCACACCACGTGCACTGCAATCGCGTGCACTAATCCAAACACCCACCAATGCCTCATGTTGTCATGCACTCCAAAATGGCACGCACTCTAAGCAACTCCCAACGCATGCACTCGGAACAACTCCCATGTCATGCACTCCCCCCTTGAAACGGCACGCACTCCAAGCAACTCCCACCGCATTCACTGAGAACAACTCCCACGGCACGCACCCTCCCATAAACGGCACGCGCCCCAAACAACTCCCACGACATGCAATCTGAACAACTCTCACCGCATGCACTCCGAACAAATCCAGCGGTGTGCTCTCCAAATAACTCCCACCGCATACACTCCAAACCCTCTAAACCACCCACATGGCTACTACGCACCTATTGTGTGATAGAAAGGAAGCCAGCTTGGCGTGGTATCTGATGTGAATGCACAGCCGTGGCAGGGGACCTTTTTTCGGTGGTGGAGGAGGAGGGACAGACATGGTCAGTCAGGCAGTAGCACACACACACACACACACACTGCCCAGGCCCTGATGCTCTAAAAATGTCTATTGGCGTAGTCAGGCAGTGACAAACAAATCCCTCTCGCCCCTTCTGCCCATGTCTTCATACCCTGAGGCTCAAAACAAAATTGTTGGCAAGGACTGAACGTGAGTGAGGGGGGACCCTCCCAGTCAGCTCCTGAGGGTCAGGACGGCAGCACTATGGACAGTGGATGCACAACACAGCTCAATTTTGGCCAAAGCCTGCTAGTTGACCAGGCGCCTGCCACCTGGCATGCGAAGGGCTACAAATCTAACAATGGTAAAGAAACAGCAGGCCCGTCTTTTGAAAACAATGCAGGATTCAGCCGCCCCCTCCCACACACAGACCACTTCGTGTTGCTCCGATCCCTCCTGTCCATGCCCCGCTGTCCTGATGCTCCCAAAAGACTCATCAAAGGGACTTCTAAAAGTTTAGACACGGGAAACAACTAGCTGGGGCCTCCTCCTTGTAAATGGCTTGCCCATATCCAACCTGCCCCTCCCACCCGTCCCTGCCCGACGCCCCCTTAGAGATGAACACATGAATGCCTCTCCTTGTCCCCCACCCATTTCCTACCCCATGTGCAGCTAAGATATACTGATGTCTGTGGTACCTCCCACCTCCCACGCATACCAAAGTAACAGCAACATATTAAAGTAACAGCAACATACCAACGTAACAGCAACATACAAAAGTAACAGCAGCATACCAAAGTAACAGCAGCATACCACAGTAGCAGCAACATACCAAAGTAATAGCAACATACCAAAGTAACAGCGGCATACCAAAGTAACAGCAGCATACCAAAGTAACAGCAGCATACCAAAGTAACAGCAGCTTACCAAAGTAACAGCAACATACCAAAGTAGCAGCAACATACCAAAGTAATAGCAACATACCAAAGTAACAGCGACATACCAAAGTAACAGCAGCATACCAAAGTAGCAGCAGCATACCAAAGTAACAGCAGCTTACCAAAGTAACAGCAGCATACCAAAGTAGCAGCAACATACCAAAGTAATAGCAACATACCAAAGTAACAGCGGCATACCAAAGTAACAGCAGCATACCAAAGTTACAGCAGCATACCAAAGTAACAGCAGCTTACCAAAGTAACAGCAGCATACCAATGTACATGCAGCTCATTCTCTCCCTGAATTTTTGTTGTTGTTGTAAATGAGGTCCGTTCCTGTCCCCCCAGAAGCATATCATACTATGTAGCCCACTCGACAACACTCTTTATTTCAGCTACGTTTCCGCTTCATCACGGCATTCGGCCTAGATGTCCTTGCTCAGCAGCCCCTACTTCTTGGGCCACCGGTTGTAAGCCTGTCAAGTTTAGCCCTCAACGACCCAGTGGAGGCTGCCCAATCGGCACGCCAATGTTGGTCTGGTGCGCATTAAAACAAACATCAAGCACCAGGTTAAAACGGCCTGGGCTCACCTGCATCATGGCAGCCTCACCAGTGCCACGGCTATACTATGAGTGGCTTCCTAAATATAAATTGAAATGAATAAATGGTACACCTTGCCCTGGGGATAGATGATAAATTAAGATGGCTGCATTTGTATTCATACAGCTGAAGTCAACAGGCTCTGACCCATCACTGACTGGTCTCGCCTGCATCATGCCCATGGCTGTTGTTGTCAATGAGCCAAGCAGCTAGGCCGGTAGGCCCCCCTGCCTTTTGTTGTCAATAGGCCTTGCACTGAGGCCGGAAGGGTCCCCTGACGGAAACCTTTGAGAACCCTAAGAACAAAGTCCACAGCAGCTGGACGGAAACAGCACGGGCCTGCCCACATCATATGACCAAACTACCGGTAGCGGCAAATGTCAATCCATCCATAGCAGCAAATGGGCATCCATCCCTAACAGCAAACGTCTACCTTTATTTCGTTCCTATCATTATGAGCTCCGCCCCTTTGCCCCCCTGCTGCATGCCAGGCAGGAAAATCTTCAAGCACTGATCCGGAGCGGCCCAGGCTTACCCTGCCACATACGCCATGCAGTCCATGCAATGGCCGCCCAGGCCTACCCTGCCACATACGCCATGCAGTTTATGCAATGGCCCAGGCCTACCTTGCCACATACGCCATACAGTCCATGCAATGGCCCAGGCCTACCCTGCCACATGCACCATGCAGTCCAAGCAATGGCCCAGGCCTACCTTGCCACATGCACCATGCAGTCCATGCAATGGCCCAGGCCTACCCTGCCACATACACCAATACAGTCTATGCATTAGCCCAGGCCTACCCTGCTACATACGCCATGCAGTCCATGCAATGGCCCAGGCCTACCCTGCTACATACGCCATACAGTTTATGCAATGGCCCAGGCCTACCTTGCCACATGCACCATGCAGTCCATGCAATGGCCCAGGCCTACCTTGCCACATGCACCATGCAGTCCATGCAATGGCCCAGGCCTACCTTGCCACATGCACCATGCAGTCCATGCAATGGCCCAGGCCTACCTTGCCACATGCACCATGCAGTCCATGCAATGGCCCAGGCCTACCTTGCCACATGCACCATGCAGTCCATGCAATGGCCCAGGCCTACCTTGCCACATGCACCATGCAGTCCATGCAATGGCCCAGGCCTACCCTGCCACATACGCCATGCAGTCCATGCAATGGCCGCCCAGGCCTACCCTGCCACATACGCCATACAGTCCATGCAATGGCCCAGGCCTACCTTGCCACATGCACCATGCAGTCCATGCAATGGCCCAGGCCTACCCTGCCACATGCACCATGCAGTCCAAGCAATGGCCCAGGCCTACCTTGCCACATGCACCATAAAGTCCATACAATGGCCCAGGCTTACCCTGCCACATACGCCATGCAGTCCATGCAAAGGCCCATGCTTACTCTGCTACATACGTCATGCAGTCCATGCAATGGCCCAGGCCTACCCTGCCACATACGCCATGCAGTCCAGGCAATGGCCCATGCCTACCATGCCACATACGCCATGCAGTCCATGCAATGGTCCAGGCTTACCCTGCAAAATACGTCATGCAGTCCATGCAATGGCCCATGCCTACCTTGCCACATACGCCATGCAGTCCATGCAATGGCCCAGGTCTACCGTGCCACATACGTCAAGCAGTCCATGCAATGGCCCATGCCTACCTTGCCACATACGCCATGCAGTCCATGCAATGGCCAATGGCCCAGGCCTACCCTGCCACATACGCCATGCAGGCCAGGCAGGGGCCCAGGCCTACCCTGCCACATCTTGACATTTGCCATGCAGTCAATACAATCGCCCAGGCCTTCTCTGCCACATACGCCATGCATGCAGTCCATGCAACTGCCCAGGACCATGCATCATTAACACGCAGCCATTGCAACATGCACCGAGCAGGAACGGCACTGGTTCACTTAACCCTTAACCCTAAGCAAGAACGGCATGGGCTCACCTGCATCATGACCATGGCTGGTTGGCTAGGGAGGGACATCACTCTCCGCACCAACCGCTCGGTCTGTCGGGACTTCATGTTGTACTCAATATTGTTATCGAATCCATCGTTCCTGCAATCTTGAGGGAACGTCCAGGACTCAGGAGTTAAGGTCTAGGGTTCAAGGTCCAGGGTTCAATGTCCAGGGTTGAAGGTTCAGGGTTCAAGGTCCAGGGTTTAAGGTCCAGGGTTCAAGGTTCAGGATTCAAGGTTCAGGATTCAAGGTTCAGGATTCAAGGTTCAGGATTCAAGGTTCAGGATTCAAGGTTCAGGATTCAAGGTTCAGGATTCAAGGTTCAGGATTCAAGGTTCAAGATTTAATGTCCAAAATTGAAGGTTCAGGATTTAAGGTCCAGGATGTAAGGTTCAGGATTCAAGGTCCAGGGTTAAAGGTCCAGGGTTTAAGGTTCAGGATTCAAGGTCCAGGGTTTAAGGTCCAGGGTTACAGGTTCAGAATTCAAGGTCCAGGATTCAAGGTCCAGGATTCAAGGTCCAGGGTTTAAGGTCCAGGGTTTAAGGTTCAGAATTCAAGGTTCAGGATTCAAGGTCCAGGGTTTAAGGTCCAGGGTTTAAGGTTCAGAATTCAAGGTTCAGGATTCAAGGTCCAGGATTCAAGGTTCAGGGTTCAAGGTCCAGGATTCTAGGTTCAGGGTTCAAAGTCCAGGGTTTAAGGTCCAGGATTGAAGGTCCAGGGTTTAAGGTCCAGGGTTTAAGGTCCAAGGTTGAAGGTCCAGGATTTAAGGTCCAGGGTTTAAGGTTCAGGATTGAAGGTTCAGGATTCAAGGTTCAGGGTTTAAGGTCCAGGATTCAAGGTCCAGGATTTAAAAAGGTTCAGGATTCCAGGTCCAGGATTCAAGGTTCAGGATTCAAGGTCCAGGGTTTAAGGTTCAAAATCCAAGGTTCGGGATTCAAGGTTCAGGATTCAAGGTTCAGGATTCAAGGTTCAGGATTCAAGGTTCAGGATTCAAGGTTCAGGATTCAAGGTTCAGGATTCAAGGTTCAGGATTCAAGGTTCAGGATTCAAGGTTCAAGATTTAATGTCCAAAATTGAAGGTTCAGGATTTAAGGTCCAGGATGTAAGGTTCAGGATTCAAGGTCCAGGGTTAAAGGTCCAGGGTTTAAGGTTCAGGATTCAAGGTCCAGGGTTTAAGGTCCAGGGTTACAGGTTCAGAATTCAAGGTTCAGGATTCAAGGTTCAGGATTCAAGGTTCAGGATTCAAGGTTCAGGATTCAAGGTTCAGGATTCAAGGTTCAGGATTCAAGGTTCAAGATTTAATGTCCAAAATTTAAGGTTCAGGATTTAAGGTCCAGGATGTAAGGCTCAGGATTCAAGGTCCAGGGTTAAAGGTCCAGGGTTTAAGGTTCAGGATTCAAGGTCCAGGGTTTAAGGTCCAGGGTTACAGGTTCAGAATTCAAGGTCCAGGATTCAAGGTCCAGGATTCAAGGTCCAGGGTTTAAGGTCCAGGGTTTAAGGTTCAGAATTCAAGGTTCAGGATTCAAGGTCCAGGGTTTAAGGTCCAGGGTTTAAGGTTCAGAATTCAAGGTTCAGGATTCAAGGTCCAGGATTCAAGGTTCAGGGTTCAAGGTCCAGGATTCTAGGTTCAGGGTTCAAAGTCCAGGGTTTAAGGTCCAGGATTGAAGGTCCAGGGTTTAAGGTCCAGGGTTTAAGGTCCAAGGTTGAAGGTCCAGGATTTAAGGTCCAGGGTTTAAGGTTCAGGATTGAAGGTTCAGGATTCAAGGTTCAGGGTTTAAGGTCCAGGATTCAAGGTCCAGGATTTAAAAAGGTTCAGGATTCCAGGTCCAGGATTCAAGGTTCAGGATTCAAGGTCCAGGGTTTAAGGTTCAAAATCCAAGGTTCGGGATTCAAGGTCCAGGATTCAAGGTCCAGGATTCAAGGTCCAGGATGTAAGGTTCAGGATTCAAGGTCCAGGATTCAAGGTCCAGGATTCAAGGTCCAGGATTTAAGGTTCAAGATTCCAGGTCCAGGATTCAAGGTTCAGGATTCAAGGTCCAGGGTTTAAGGTCCAGGTTTAAGGTCCAGGGTTTAAGGTCCAGGGTTTAAGGTCCAGGGTTGAAGGTCCAGGATTTAAGGTCCAGGGTTTAAGGTTCAGGATTGAAGGTTCAGGATTGAAGGTTCAGGATTCAAGGTTCAGGGTTTAAGGTCCAGGATTCAAGGTCCAGGATTTAAGGTTCAGGATTCCAGGTCCAGGATTCAAGGTTCAGGATTCAAGGTCCAGGGTTTAAGGTTCAAAATCCAAGGTTCGGAATTCAACGTCCAGGATTCAAGGTCCAGGATTCAAGGTTCAGGATTCAAGGTCCAGGATTCAAGGTCCAGGATTCAAGGTCCAGGATTTAAGGTTCAGGATTCAAGGTCCAGGGTTTAAGGTCCAAAATTTAAGGTCCATGGTTTAAGGTTCAGGATTGAAGGTTCAGGATTGAAGGTTCAGGATTCAAGGTTCAGGGTTTAAGGTCCAGGATTCAAGGTCCAGGATTTAAGGTTCAGGATTCAAGGTCCAGGATTCAAGGTCCAGGATTCAAGGTCCAGGATTCAAGGTCAAGGATTTAAGGTCCAGGATTCAAGGTCCAGGATTTAAGGTTCAGGATTCCAGGTCCAGGATTCAAGGTTCAGGATTCAAGGTCCAGGGTTTAAGGTCCAGGGTTTAAGGTCCAGGGTTTAATGTCCAGGGTTGAAGGTCCAGGATTTAAGGTCCAGGATTTAAGGTTCAGGATTGAAGGTTCAGGATTCAAGGTTCAGGGTTTAAGGTCCAGGATTCAAGGTCCAGGATTTAAGGTTCAGGATTCCAGGTCCAGGATTCAAGGTTCAGGATTCAAGGTCCAGGGTTTAAGGTTCAAAATCCAAGGTTCGGGATTCAAGGTCCAGGATTCAAGGTCCAGGATTCAAGGTTCAGGATTCAAGGTCCAGGATTTAAGGTTCAGGATTCAAGGTCCAGGATTCAAGGTCCAGGATTCAAGGTCCAGGATTTAAGGTTCAGGATTCAAGGTCCAGGGTTTAAGGTCCAAAATTTAAGGTCCATGGTTTAAGGTTCAGGATTGAAGGTTCAGGATTGAAGGTTCAGGATTCAAGGTTCAGGGTTAAAGGTCCAGGATTCAAGGTCCAGGATTTAAGGTTCAGGATTCCAGGTCCAGGATTCAAGGTTCAGGATTCAAGGTCCAGGGTTTAAGGTTCAAAATCCAAGTTTCGGGATTCAAGGTCCAGGATTCATGGTTCAGGATTCAAGGTCCAGGATTTAAGGTTTAGGATTCAAGGTCCAGGATTCAAGGTCCAGGATTCATGGTCCAGGATTTAAGGTTCAGGATTCAAGGTCCAGGGTTTAAGGTCCAGGGTTTAAGGTCCAGGGTTTGAGGTCCAGGATTTAAGGTCCAGGGTTTAAGGTTCAGGATTGAAGGTTCAGGATTGAAGGTTCAGGATTCAAGGTTCAGGGTTTAAGGTTTAGGATTCAAGGTCCAGGATTTAAGGTTCAGGATTCCAGGTCCAAATTCAAGGTTCATGATTCAAGGTCCAGGGTTTAAGGTTCAAAATCCAAGGTTCGGGATTCAAGGTCCAGGATTCAAGGTCCAGGATTCAAGGTCCAGGATTTAAGGTTCAGGATTCAAGGTCCAGGATTCAAGGTCCAGGATTCAAGGTCCAGGATTGAAGGTTCAGGATTCCAGGTCCAGGATTCAAGGTTCAGGATTCAAGGTCCAGGGTTTAAGGTCCAGGGTTTAAGGTTCATAATTCAAGGTTCAGGATTCAAGGTCCAGGGTTTAAGGTCCAGGATTTAAGGTTCAGGATGCAAGGTCCAGGGTTTAAGGTCCAGGATTTTATGTCCAGGGTTTATGGTCCAGGGTTTAGGTTGCAGGATTCTCCATGCTATTGTTCATGGGTACAGGTTTGAGAGTGTCGAACTTATAACCTTAACAGTATTTCCTGCAGACTCAGGCATGCTTTCCTAATTCCTATCAGGTGAAAATTAATCTAGAGGCAATCAGGAATAGGAGACCTCTATCAACCCTCTATCACGTTATATATACAATGAAGATAATTGGGACAAGGAGGCCTCTTTCAGGAAATATATAATCTTGAGGCGATTAGGACAGGAGGCCTCTATCAGGTGACATAAAAATCTATAGCTGATCGGGAGGTCCTATCAAGCAATATTCAATTGTTTATAACATTGAGGCGATGGGGAGGCCTCGATCAAACCATTTCAAACCGCTAGAGGCGATTGGGAAGCCCCTATCACGCAATATTCAAAGTATTGAGGCGACATGGGGTGGCCACACATAACCAAAATATATACATGCACTCAGGACATCTACTCACAGTATGTATTCCGAGAAGATGATGTCAACATCCTGATCCATTAACTCGTTGAAACATAATACCATGTAAGCCTGCGACCAGGATCAAAACCGCATCATAGCACTTGAGCTAAATTCAGCTACAGCCACAGCCACGATTTAGCTACAACCACAGCTGCATTGCACATGCATCGCAGGGTCTTAACCTCAAGCTTCAGAAAGCGCTGTTGCTTGGGCCAACAGCCGTAGGCCAGTCAAGGCTTGGTCTAAATCGATGGTCGGGTATGAACGGTGAAGCCCAGCCCTATGAGTCCTCCCATGGTGGTATGAATCCCAACCCGCATGTGCTCTCCGCCCACACCTCCGCTCACACTTGGTGTGAGGATCATGGTTTGGTCCCCATTGGCCCAGTGGTGGCTATACCCAAGCAGCCCCACCCAGGCAAGATTCTGTCTGGTGAGACTGAAATAAACAGCGATGCACTTGCCGTCAACACACCCGGTCATCACACTTGATGTGCCGGCCATGCTTTGGTCCCCATTGGTCCAGTAATCAGCATTGGCCTGGTGCTCACTGATACAAACGTTGATGCGATGCTCAGCCAACCCCTGCTCACGCTGGATGCGCTGGTCATGCTTTGGTCCCCATCGGTCCAGTGGTCCACTTTTGCCTGGTGCTTACTGAAAGAAACGTTAACGCAATGCTCGTCCACCCCTCACACTTGATGTGCCGGTCATGCTTTGGCCGCATTGGTCCAGTGGTCAACATAAAAGCCTCAGGTGCTTACCGGTACTGAAACAAACTTAAATGCGATGCTTGCCCCCCCCTCGCTCACGCTGGATGCGCCGGTCATGGTTCGGCCCAGATCGGTCCAGGGTGGCACACTAAAAATAGGCACTGATGCGCATTCCATCCACACTCACCCTCACACTTTATGTGCTGGTCAAGGGTATGGTCCCCGGCGGCCCAGGGCGGCACACTCAAATGAACACTGATGCGCTATCCACCTGCTTATATACGCGAGCGTGTGTGCAGCACTGCTCTAGATCACATTGGATGCGCTCTCTGTCCCCCATCCCCAGCTACTCATCTTTACTTATGGGAACAGTCCGACCCCTGACCCCTGTCAACAGCCAAACTCTACACCCTGAAACACCTTGAAACCCTGTCTTGAAATTGTAAACGGTATCCCCCGCTCAAGCTGGGTGTGCCCCAGCATCCCGCCATTCCCAACCAGCTACACATCTACTAAAACTTGCCAACCTAGCCTGACCCCTGACCCAAGTCCAAGGCCAAACTCTGAACCCCACTCTGGAACCCTTAACGCCATCCCCCGCTCACGCTGGATGTTCCGCCAACGCGCCCCAGCTACAAATCCACTAACAGTTGCCAAAATAGTCTGACCCCTGTCAACAGCCAAGCCTTCCATCCTGAAACCTAAACCCCACCCCGGAACCGTCCCCCCCGCTCACGCTAGTTGTGCCGCCTACGCTCCCGTTCCGAACCTTGGAGCCCTCGAAGGCTTTGGAGAGCCAAGCGGTGAACAAGGAGACCCAGTCCGTTTTACCTGACCGGCTAGCACCGTGGCCTTGGCTGATGCTGCCGCCTGCAGTGCAAGCATGCGCGACGCCCCTGCCCATAAGAGCTGGCAAAGAAAGAAAGAAAGCTACGCCCTATTCGGGCGTGGGGGTTCAGGTAATAGCGCAGCTTGGGGCCGTTGCCACATCTGCGCTGTTATCATAAAGTCCTGCCCATAAGAGCTGGCATGAGGGTGTGCTGTCCAGGATCACGTTGGGCCAGTGGTGGCTGCCCAGCGCGTCCCCTCTATTAAAAGGTGGTATGGCACGAGCTGAAATAAACACGGGTTTGGTCAGTGAGCGGCTCCCTCAATCCACACACTTGTTAATGCATTTATTTATTCATAGATGGAATGGCATGCACTGAAAGAAAAACTGGTTTGGTTGGTTTAGGCCTTCAAGGGCCTGTTCAAGACCTAAGTTCTCAGTTCTCACCCACGATGCCGATCTTCAAGGGCCGCGTGCCCTCCAAGCCTTTCTTGATGGCAGATCTGAGGCGGTGGTTGGACCCGAAGAAAACCATGCCTGCGCTCAAGTTTGAGAGTTTGAAAGTTCATAGCTGTTGTTGTCACAAAGTACTGTTGTTGTTAGATAGCTGTCATCTGGTTGGAAAAGTCGTAGACCTCTGGTGACGATTTATGTCAAGGCTCATCGTCCAGTCGCTCAAAAATGAATAGTTTTATCATGTGTCATGGAAAGATGCGAAGGGTTTAGTATACAGCTGTTGAGAGGGGCAGCGGATCTGAAGGTGCAGGCGCTTGAGAGAAGGCTGCATGCATGAGGCGGTGCTTGCAAACCAGGCCTATATTCCAATGGAGATCTTCATGGCTACCGGTAATCATTCAGCAGTTGAGAGGGGCAGGGGATCATGAGGGGCAGGCGCATGGCTACCGGTAATCATTCAGCAGTTGAAAGGGGCAGGGGATCATGAGGGGCAGGCGCATGGCTACCGGTAATCATTCAGCAGTTGAGAGGGGCAGGGGATCATGAGGGGCAGGCGCATGGCTAACGGTAATCATTCAGCAGTTGAGAGGGGCAGGGGATCATGAGGGGCAGGCGCATGGCTAACGGTAATCATACAGCTGTTGAGAGGGGCAGGGGATCATGAGGGGCAGGCGCATGGCTAACGGTAATCATTCAGCAGTTGAGAGGGGCAGGGGATCGTGAGGGGCAGGCGCATGGCTACCGGTGATCATTCAGCAGTTGAAAGTGGCAGGGGATCATGAGGGGCAGGCGCATGGCTACCGGTGATCATTCAGCAGTTGAGAGGGGCAGGGGATTGTGAGGGGCAGGCGCATGGCTACCGGTAATCATTCAGCAGTTGAGAGGGGCAGGGGATCATAAGGGGCAGGCGCATGGCTACCGGTAATCATTCAGCAGTTGAGAGGGGCAGGGGATCATGAGGGGCAGGCGCATGGCTAACGGTAATCATTCAGCAGTTGAGAGGGGCAGGGGATCATGAGGGGCAGGCGCATGGCTAACGGTAATCATTCAGCAGTTGAGAGGGGCAGGGGATCATAAGGGGCAGGCGCATGGCTAACGGTAATCATTCAGCAGTTGAGAGGGGCAGGGGATCATGAGGGGCAGGCGCATGGCTAACGGTATACATTCAGCTGTTGAGAGGGGCAGGGGATCATGAGGGGCGGGCGCATGGCTAACGGTAATCATTCAGCAGTTGAGAGGGGCAGGGGATCATAAGGGGCAGGCGCATGGCTACCGGTAATCATTCAGCAGTTGAGAGGGGCAGGGGATCATGAGGGGCAGGCGCATGGCTAACGGTAATCATTCAGCTGTTGAGAGGGGCAGGGGATCATAAGGGGCAGGCGCATGGCTAGCGGTAATCATTCAGCAGTTGAGAGGGGCAGGGGATCATAAGGGGCAGGCGCATGGCTACCGGTATACATTCAGCTGTTGAGAGGAGCAGGGGATCATAAGGGGCAGGCGCATGGCTACCGGTAATCATTCAGCTGTTGAGAGGGGCAGGGGATCATTAGGGGCAGGCGCATGGCTAACGGTAATGATACAGCTGTTGAGAGGGGCAGGGGATCATGAGGGGCAGGCGCATGGCTAACGGTAATCATACAGCTGTTGAGAAGGGTAGGGGATCATGAGGGGCAGGCACATGGCTACCGGTATACATTCAGCTGTTGAGAGGGGCTGGGGATCTTTAGGGGCAGGCGCATGAAATGTCATGGCATGCATGATGCTGCATGTGCATGTACGGTAATAACGTTTGCCTGGCGGCAAGTTCAAAGCAATGGTTGTTGGAGTGCTTGCCTCTCCGGAGTTGCTCCTCGGGTATGCTGAACTCGTAGTTGGAGATCAGAGGCTCCAACAATGCCGACATCCGGCTGTTACGGATTTGAATGTTGCTGAGATGGTGCATGTGCAGCGGTTCGACTGGCATGGTCAGCACCGACGCAATCGAAAGCAGGATGAACACAGCGAACATCGGCACATTCGCAACTTCTGGCCCAACAATGCGAGTGTCGACCAGTCTCGAACACCTGCGCCCGTTGAAGGCCATTTACGTTGGCGTATCCAGCCTGGTATGATACCGTTATAGAAAAGAAAACAGAAAATAACGCCGATGCGGCGTGGATTTGGGGAAGTACAGGTTGACGAGACGCCCAAGCCCCGGTCTGTATACCCTTAAGGGGGAAAGGGGCTATGGTGGGTCAGTTATAACAGGGGGAGATGCAGGCCGGCAGTTGGGTGGACTGTTTTCAAGGAAACGTCGGAGACGATGGATGGAAAAGGCAGTCTGGACAGTGTGAACTGCTAGTTGTTTAAGGAGTGGGGGGACGTGGAGGGGCGGGATACCAAGGACTGAGGCCCATCATGATATCTTTATAGAAAATGCCAGAGCAACCAATGATGACGAGGTGAACATAGGGGTACAGGATTTCTGTAGCAGGGGGGGGTAACGGATTTGGAGGAGGGTGGGGGGCAGGAGTATGGAGCGGGTCCATGATATATAGGTGTAGGCATGGTCCATCCGGCAGAGCGAAGCAAATGTACTAATTGTGCATGTTGTGTGGATTTGTGGGAGAGGCATAATTGAAGATTGGAGGTACACCCGAGCTCAATAATATGGATAGTACAACGTCGTTGGAGGTCAAGAAGGAAGGCAGGGTTGGCAAGCCGGGCGGGAGGAAAACTGCTGTGGAGATCAGCAATGGATGGTGAGGCCTTAGTTAAACTAGGAGGAGATCAGGCAGAAGGCGGCAGAGTGTGGCAGGGGGGACATACAGCGGGAAGCATCCAGTGCGGGATACGGGTGTCATAGACGCCTGGTGGGAGACATGTAGCTGGTGTTGCATCCATATTTGCCGTGAACATACCACTCTTTGTGCCTCTGTGCAGGGAACGTTGGATGAGGCAGAGGGCCTTGTTGTGTCAGGAGATATAAGAGGCATGCATACGGGGATGTCTGCATCTTCCAAACATGTGTCCTTGAGTGTCAGCAGCAGCGTCAGATGGGTCAGTATAGTCAGTAGGAGGTGGTGTACATATGGGGCAGGGGCCATCGGTAAACGAGCGGACTGTTGTTTCGTAGGGAATTCGGAAGAGAAGGGCCCGTTTAGCTGTCCCTAAAAGGTTGGCGCGAATACGGAGGATGCAGCGTCTCAGAGAAAAATGGCAAGCATAAGACTGCCACATGTGTACATGTGATTGTTATACTTGGGTAAAGAGTTGGCATTTTCTTCGATGATGCGGGTATATGTAGCACAAGATAAGGTAGGATCACCATCCGTGACGTGAGGGCAAGAACAGTGAAGGTGTGCCTTATAGAGGAGGTGAGGTCAGAAGTGAACCAAGGGGTGTCGTTTGCATCCGTTTGAGTATCGTCTTGGATGGGTTAGGCAGGGCCAAGCTGGGAGGGAGGCCATGTACTGATTGTTGATATGGGAAAGGTTAAACGAACGTGCATGCATTGTGCTTGTCACGACGTATGGGTGCACCGTACGCATGGGTGCGTGGCTTGTTCATTCTTTCTGGTTTCGGATCCAGCAGTCTGTTTCGTGGTACTTCGAGAATGCCTGGCTAGCTCCAGGCATTCTTCTCTTCTTACTCAAGTAACATACCGAAGTTGAATCACCCTGCTACTGTAACCTGTTCTGGGATTAACGTCAAATTGCGATATCACGGCCCTATATCAAGGCTAGGACACTACACTGATCGGAGATCTCTAGTTAATTCTACACTGATCCTTTCTCTCTAAGACCACCTCATCAAGTATCAGGACCTGGCAGCTACACTGTGCGAATACCGTAAAACGCCTTCGACTCCGTGCACCCCCCAAAAAGATTTTTTTTTCCGTCGCGCATAAAAAAGAATTTAAAAAACGGTCGCGCAGCGACGAAATTTTAATTAAATTTAACGTCGCGCAGCAGGTAATCTAATTTAACATCGCGCATCACTGGAAATAATTAAATTTTCGTCCGCGCAGCACTTTCAGCCAGTACTGTCAAACTCAGTTACAACTTCGTTTGATGCTTGGAGGACCCGCAGACCGTTGTCGTCATCCCCTCCTCCGACGATTCCTGGCCTCGGGAAACGTGTGGCTATTGCTGCCCGGGGGGCTCAGTGGTACTATGGAATTAGGCAGTTCACCCAGAGTTCGAATCCTGTACATGTTCAAGACTTATAGCCAAAACTTAGTTAACACCCTCTAAGTCAGCAAAAGTCATCATACGGTAGTCCAAATTCATCCACCTTTGTCCAACGGATGTCGATTCAATCAGTCGCGCGCTAGCGCGCGATTTTTTTGTGTAAAAAGTGCTGTTTTGAATTCATACCGCGCATCCCCAAAATAGTTGTTTGGGCACCTGACTGACGCTCCGCGCAGCGGCAATTTTTAAATTAATATTAGCGCGCAGCCATGTCCGCGCACCCCAATAATAATTTAATTACGAGCGGAGTCAAAGACGTTCTATGAAGGATCAGGTGGAAGGGCAGGATGGAGAACGGGTGCCAATAGTGCCAAGGAAACTGTCCAACCATTATGTTTGAGGAGAAGGATAAGTTGTAAATGTTGTTCTGATTTGCGGGCATGGCATTGTTCGAAAGAAAATTCGGAGGTGTAACCGACTTCAACTACGTGTACAGTTCAAGACCTCTGGAGGCGAGACATAGTTTGTGAGCTAGAGAGTTGACCAGCGCGGTAGAGTCGAAGGAATTCGGAATGTGGGAGACCTTGGACAATAAGCAAATCCGGTCGCAGTTTGTCACAATAATCAAAGGTGTCAAGGAAAGTGGGGGGTCTTCGGGGCACCAGCCAACGTGGAAGACGGGTGTCATAGACCCCAAAGGCCGGGAAGGATAGCACGGGAAGTGGCATCCATGATAGTAAAAGAGGAGCCCAGGGAGCCATTAGCAATATCAGTTTGGATGATGCATACAGCTCGGTTGTGTCGAGCAATGTATGAGGCGGACATGGAGGAATGAGCACAACCGCCTAAAAGATGGCCATGGGTATCATTGGGATGGGAGCATATGGGACAGTGGGGGTGGTGCGAGTGCCTACAGCTGTTTTGTAAGGGAGGTTCATATGCATGGCTGTAAATGCAGTCCACAAGGTATTGGTGCGCGATTTGAGGATGTTGCGAATACCATCAAAGGGCATACCCATGTGCCATAAGATGGGAAGGTAGGAAGCGAGGGCATAGGCAACGAGGACTGGCTTGCATGCGGACATATCGCAAGGGCAGAGGGGGAGAAGTCGGACCATCAGTTAGAATAGTTAGAAGGGGGCATGTGCGGGACATGTGTTCCTTCAAAGAATGGGTAAGGTCTGATGCAAACCACGGTTCGTCCGTGTCATGGGGGGGAGGGAGGCATGGCCATGCAGGTAGGTGTGCGAAGTGTTGGACATCTGGGGTGCATGTAAAGTCGCACTGGTCGGGGGATTGGAGGGCGAGTGCAACACCCTTATCTGCGAGTTCATTGCCAAGTAGCGAGAAGGGTGGGAGGAGTCCGGGGCCAAATTGGGGGCAAGATATGGGAAAGCACGGGTTGTATCTCCAAGAGTGTTGGAGATGAGGAGGAGGATACATGATGTGACGTGACGTGAATAGTATAACCAGGGGGGTGAAACACCTCAGAAGTTTGAAGGGTTGTCAAGATATGCGATAAATCAGTAAAAATGTAGCAAGCAACCGCTGCTTTGTTCATTGTGCAAATGCTACGACGGACGTAGTAGGAGTTGCAAATGCTACGATGTAGTAGGAGTTGCTTTAAGAATCAGGAGGACACCTGTCGCACGACAAACCGTCGAGTAAATGTTTTCAGCGAGAATGTAGCAGCGAACATGCGTGACAGCGTGGTCGATGAGAAATAACGGAAGATTAAGGACATACCTTGGTGGAGCTTTGGAAGTGTGATGCGAAATTGTGATTGAACTTCCTGACACCTTCAGATAGCTTCCAGATAGATTTCTATATATTTCCGGAAGATTTCTAAAAGGATATTTTCAAAAGTTGTGCGCAGCCAAGAAACAGTGAATACAGCGCGTGCATCTGCCTTACGTGCCTGCTGGCCCACTACCGACTGTCCAGTCTTCAGCCTGGCATGCGCATGCGTGGGGGGGAAATGGCGTCACATGTCTCTGCAACAACCCGTTGTGTGCTGCTCACCGCTGTGATGATGCTGTTCAGCACAACATGCCAAGGTGAGCGAACATAACGTCATCATCAGTGGCAAGTGCGAGACCTTCTTCCGGCAGAATTTCAGAGGTTGCTGTGTTGCATGCGCGTATTCCCAAACCGCTCATTAGTACTGGTCACTCCGTCCCGTAATGTCGTCACGCCGCAATCCAGACTTACTGACTGTCACACAAATGGCATAAAGACTGCTTGCTCACCCGACTGCCGGCCTGCATCTCCCCCTGTTCTAACTGACCCGCCATAGCCCCTTCTCCCTAAGGGGTATACAGACCGGTCTCGTCAACCTGTACTTCCCAAAATCCACGCTGCATGTGTTCTCTATTCTTTCTTTTCACGCGTTAATGACGTTGCTTTGACACCCCTCCAACCGCCCTGATCCATGCTGCGTGAGGTCATCGATAATAATGAAGCACACATGGCCCTGGTATCCTGCATATCTGCTGCCCATGTGACGTCATATTTGATCTGACTGCTTGTACCCATCTCGCACCCACCACTCACCAGGCCGGCCAGCTGCCAAGGGCGCCACGCTCCTGTCCAGGCAACACATCATAGGAGCAGCAACACAAGCTGCCTTGACCCACACAAGTGCGACGTTGGCATCGTCAGTCGCCACGCACTCGCAAAGTCTCGTGCCAAAAGCTGCACAAAACAGGCGTCGGTCGATGCTTGGGGCTGATGACAGCACCATCAACAGCGACGCAGGCACTGTAACGGTTACAGCTGCGGACCCCGAAGCCCAAAAGGTCGGCACTCTCACTATCCTCGCTTCCCGCGCTACCACCGTCACCGTCACCGCACCAGCGCCCACAGGCTTGATGGTCTGGTCGCCAAATAGCGCAGGCGCCGTGACCATCACGGCAGATTCCGCGGTCAACACACACATCTGCGGGGGCCTCACCATGACCGCCACACTTAACGCCATGTCGGCCAAAGTATGGGTGACATCCCTGGTGGCCACCACGGTCACCATCACTGCAGAGCAGGCCTCCACCGTCATCGTGTACGCACCTGTTGCAAGTGAGTGCCTGGTGGCTGGTCAAGCAGCTGATGGCTGAGTGGTGGTACTTCAGTAGTACGGTCCATTGGCTGCTGGCTGCAGGTAGTACTGTCTGCTGGTCATCTGCTTGTGGCTAGTCATGCGGCTGTCAAGCCAGTGTTGACTTTCTGGCGTACTGCGCGCTTTTAGACAGAGACACCAGCAAGTGTGTACTATCCCGTGTCGTGCTGCCCACTTAACCCTCGCTCACGCCCCTGTGGGGCATGTTTTTCTCTTTTTTACCCTGTCACAAATGAGTGGCTGGTCATGCGGCTGCCTTGAATGAACATGTTTGGAGGTGCAGCCGATGTAACTGGTTTGGGAAGTCAGCCCTGCTCTATTTTGCTCTGCTAGACATTGTTTCAAGCCGCAGCACTGCCATGCATGTTTGCCACTGTGCACGCCAGGGGCTGATTGCATGTGTAACAGACCTGGCACCTAGCAAGTGCCATGCTAACGGCAGTCAGACACTTCATCACGCACCATGTGGCTCAGTGGCTGCTGGCACGCTGCAGTATGCCCTCCCCCTCGCATCAAATGAAACAGCCACCATTCCACCACACAGATCGTTGCTTGTCAATTTTCCGTATGCTAGTGCCTTGTTGTGACTGGACTGACGTGTCGCGTCCTTGCCCCCCCCACCCCTCCTTCTGCCTCCACAGCGACCATCACCATTCACGCACCCGTGGCAACCGAAATTGAAATCATCGCCCCAGCCTCGGCCACATACGACCTGAGCTCTAGCAACCAGGCGGCGATCACAAAGGTCACCCCTGCTGAGGCTAACGCCAACCCTAGCATGGCTCAAGATATGGTGACAAGCACCTGCAAAGTCCTGGCTGATGCGTTTGTACCCATCCTTTCTCCTCCCCATCCTCCCTCCCCTCCCCCTCCTTCCCCCCCTCCTCCTTCCCCCCCTCCTCCTTCCCCCCCTCCTCCTTCCCCCCCTCCTCCTTCCCCCCCTCCTCCTTCCCCCCCTCCTCCCCCTCCACCCTCCCCCCCTCCTCCTTCCCCCCCTCTTACGTCTCGCTCCCCTCCCCCTCCTCCCTATCCCCCTCCCCCTCCTCCCTATCCCCCTCCCCCCACTCCCCTTCCCTCCCCTATCTCTGCCAACGCCTCTCCCCTCCCATCCCCAATCCCTGTCCCTATCTCATCCCCAATCCCTGCCCCATCACCCAAGCAACGAACTCCTAAGCCTCTGTCACCTAAGCCGCCATCACCCAAGCCAACACCTCCCCCGCCCCCATTACAGCTTTTGGCAGCACCACCCACCCCCGACCCGGGCAATGCACCTCCGACTGCGCAACTCCGTAAGTGGCATAGGCTAAGCCACATGGTGTGATACAATGATGAGCACGGCAAGATAGACTGGCTTGGCTGCATCCTGCTGAATTTGTTCCTCACGAGATGGATTGACTGGTATACCTGACCATGGCACTATGCCTACTGGGGTGGGTGGCAGATAATGTGTGTTCCATCTTTATAAGCGAGCCCTGCAAGACAGTCTCTCTCAATGCAGTCCACATTAGGAATCAGCCATGCCCTTAGGAACCAATCTTACATGCCTCAGCCTCCTACCTACCCACATAAATGCTCGCTCAGGCTCACTCATGCTTTTAGCTAGCCTACGTACTTCGGCCTTTTATCTACCCATTGTCATGCCACCTCCTCACAGCCAATGCTCAATGGTGTTGCATGCTGTCGCGCAGCAATCATCCTCTAGCCAGCTGACATTCTTTAGCCACCAACCTACTCACAGCAAATAGTTACATGCTGTTGCGCAGCGACCTTCCCCTATCACCGCTGTGCTGACTACTCTTCCTTCAGCCTGCCCTACGAGCTATCCAGGCCAGTGGAAACCAGCCCTGGCATGTACTGCATGACCCTCCGCTACATCGACCAGCCGCTGGAGGGGGCGAGCCGCTGCTGGCAGCAGCTGGCGACGCAGGGTGGAACCAGCCTGACCATGGCCATACGTGAGTGATGGAGAGGCAGTGGATTGTCATGGTTGCCTTTCCTTTCGTGGCTAGCTTCCCAGTAGTGGATTGCACTGCAGGGCCCTCAGTCGCAGTAGCCCTCAGCAGTGGATTGCACTGCGGGGCCCTCAGTAGCAGGAGCCTGAAACAGCCTGCCTGCCAATTCACTTTCCTGACCCTCTGGCCTCCTCGCTCATGGCCAGCATGTATTTCTTTGCACACCAGACCTTCTTTGGTGGACAACCAGCACGGGCCGATTGAGACCATTACTTGGCCGGCCCTCTGTCGTTGGTCAAGCAGACAGGCCTGCTGCACCAGGCCCTCATGGCCATAGACGGTTTTGAAGCTTGGGCGGGCATAACTACAAAGTTATGCTGGCAATTGCGTTTGTTACATAATGCATGATATAGATACTGTAATGAGATACCATTTCTGGTGCCATTGCCCTGAACTTGCCTTTACCCTCTGCAGCCCGCCCTTGCCTGGTGCCTGCCTGCCTGCCTCACCAGCTTGCCCACTCATTTGCTGCCTTCCTTGTTTACTCGCTACATGTCTGCGTCAGCTGCAGTTCCACTGCTGTCTACGGTGACTTCTGTCCTGACCCCGCCCCTTTCCCCTGCCTCTGCGTAGAGCCTGCCTGCCGGACAGACTTCAACACCAAGTACGGCGTGATCCTCAACGGACAAGCTGTCACTATGAATGTTCAGTGGGCTGACTATTCCACCGGGTCCGTAATCAAGGCGCACAATTTCCCTATAAAGCCACTGATGTCCGGCTCTGAAATCTGCTACAAGTCAATGGCGGTCGCATGCCCCACGATGGCCTCGTTCTTCGCGCCTTACCCAGGAACCTCCTATCCCATCACCTACTCCATTGAGTCGCTGACCCCTTCCAGCAATATCTGCTGCCCAATCAACCGTCCTCTCTCGTTTTGAAGAATACCCCAACCTAGCCTGCCCAGCAAACCGCGCACAGTCCGTTGTACGCTGAAGTTGCCAAATTTGTGAAAGGATTCAGCTGAGCCAGGTTCCCAACGAAATCAAGTGGTGTGTGTTCATCACGTACGTTTCCGTTTTCATTCATCCTTGCTGTCTATCGAGGCCTATTGCACTTGTTCTGAGCCATACAATCCGTTCCAACCTTGAGATTATGTCTTGGTGATTATCTTTCTTTTCCTCTCCTCCGTCATCAAAGAAGGCATTTCTAGCAGTGCAAAATTAATTTTTTTGAGTTGACACGTCCTTAATTGGGAAGGATGACACCTGCAGTTACTCCAATCACACCTCCACTTACTCTAACCACACCTCCACTTACTCCAATCATTTATTCTTTCCGCAACAGTGTTGGTTCGCTGCAGGAGTTACTGAGGAGATTGTGACTGCGGGTCCTGAGTTGGCATTTCTTGGTGTGTTCAAGACTGTCCGAGTGTATTGAAAACTAAATGAATTGTTTTTGAAGCCCATTGGAACATCAGATGTGATGCATGGGACCTGTGACCGTATACCGGTCATGTTTACTTAGTAGTTTCCTTGACCCCTTGCAGTCACCTGATAATCTTGATTTATTGCTTTATACGTATGATTGGTATGTGACCTGTCCTAAAGACTTAATTTAAAATACCCAGTTCGGATGTAAAAGGAGCTTTTTTCCTTTGGAAGAAAAAGGGAAAGGACCACCGTAATATGTGCACAAATGACTTTATGAAAGAAAGCTCTTGAGATGCCATGATAAAGAAAGCCTCACGACTGACCTTAGGGCACGTGTCCCGTGAGGAGAAAGAGACAACCCTGTGACTCCTGGAAGCAACTTTCGCCAGACTCTTGTCCCCTTATCAAAACAACACACATGCAAGAAATAATCGTAACCACATAAATCATTAGAATTGTACTGCGGAGCTGTACCGCCCGCAGTAAACAGGATTACAAAACCATCTTCAGGAAGGATGGGAAACCTGACGGGACTGACCCCCTGAATTAGCAGGATCCAAAACCCTGGACCATTAGTCCTTGTGAAAAAGTGCACATGGGACGGTCAATCTGAAAACACAAGACTCGTTACCGTATCTGCAAAACCGAAACCTGGAGCCTGAAAGACACAAAACGACTTCCACCAAACTGGTTCAGCGGCCTGTGTGAGGCCCACGGCCGCCACGTCATCAGACACCCAGGAAACAGAATATAAACGGAGCCGAAGCCAGAACTCAGAAACGCAGAAACTCAGACACCAGAAACTCAGAACTCATCTCCATCAGAAACGGTCCAGTGACCCAGGTAAGGCCCATCAAGGTCCCGAAACCCAGGCTACAGAATCAAAATCAGAACCAGAATCAGAACCTCGTTAAGGCTGCAGGCAACCTAGCAAGGCACGCCGGCTAGCTACTAATGGGCGTACCTTCAGGCCTTTTCAACTGCCAAGTCTTGGATCCGTCACCTTACGGGTGACTTGCGATAACTGCAAACTAAGTCTTCAAGCTCTCCACGATGATCTTCTGCCGCAAGCATTGCCTCGGACTAGCGCTTCTCGCGGCTTGGATAAGCGGCGCCAGCAGCATAGTCATGGCATGCGGCGGGGCAGAGGCGCAGGCTGGAGCTTAGGTGACCAATTGCAACCGTCCTGATCTGGTACCCAAATTGACCTCTTGGAGGCCATTCCGCGACAAAAATGAAAACTTCAATGGGGAGGCCATTCCGCGACAAAAATGAAAAACTTACATGCCAACTTGTTTTTGAAAAAAATACGCAACATTTGTCTGCTTGGGCGCGGCTGATCTCATGCGTCAGCGCAGGGCGGGCAGCCGGCTGCCTCTTGCTGGGCAGCCGCCAGCCTGGTCCTTTCATTACCGTGCGGGCCGACACGTTGGTCTCAGCCCGCCCGAAGACGTAGGGGACTTCATACGCCCCATTGGCTAATGGCCTGGCAATGCCCCTCTCCGGCAGCCGAGTGGTAGGGTAAGTGGCTACCACCTCCAGCTCTGGGCGATCCAGGAGGTCCGGATCAGCCCCCGATCCTTGCAGCAGCCCGGTCTTCTGGGCTTGGACGCCCAGCATGGCTGCCGCGAGTAATCTTGACTACGGGAAACTCTTCGTTGGGGGTATGCGCAGTGTCGCAGCGTGGGCATGCCCAATCCCCCTCCAAGACGGATGTCAGCGGGGGGGACAGGCAGTTCCTATGCCACCCTGTGCCACAAAAAATACACAGGATCATGACATCATCCCGATCAAGCAGATCCCTGGCCACAGATGACTGCGGCCTTATAACAGGGGCAGCCAAGTTCCAGAGCACAGGCGATTGCGGGAATCCGGGGACAGAGACAGGCGGATCACTGGTCACAGATGACTGCGGCCCCATAACAAGGGCAGGCAAGTCACTGAGCACAGGCGATAGCGGGGACTCGAGGATGGAAACTGGATGACCCCTTGCCTCAGGTGACGGCAGATCCACAACAGGATCAGGCAGGTCAACGGATCTGGGGGGCAGCGAGGACATGGGAGAGAAAAGTAGCTGGCCCCTGGTCACAGGTGACGGCGGATCCATAACAGGATCAGGCAGTACACTGGACACAGGCGACAGCGGGGGCAAAGGAACATAATCCGGCTGATCCCTGGTCATGGCTGGCCGCGGATCAATAACAGGATCAGGCGGCACATTGGACATAGGCGACAGGGGGAACAAAGTAACAAAGTCCGGCTGATCCCTGGTCGTGGCTGGCCGCCGATCAATGATAACAGGATCAGGCGGCACGTTGGACACAGGCGAGAGGGAAAACGCTGCTCCAGCTTTGATTTGGGCCGCCCCCAGCGAGCACTCAGGCTCACCTGCGGGGACTGACCCCCCAAAACGCTGGGGGGTAGGTGCTGGTGACTAACGGATCAGGTTAAAATAATATTACAGTTAAAGTCAAGGGGTCACCCAGGCACTTAGCCTCGGCGGCGGCTGCGCCATACGGGACGGAGCCCCGGGGCTGTGGCTGGGGACATATCTAAGCTTTCAGGAAGGGGCGGTCTGGTGAAGTACGGCTTATCCTGAATTACGAAGTTTGCTGCAAATTCTACAGCGGTGCAGGGGAAAGTCAGGGTTTGAGATGCCCTGGCTCCCAACCTGGGCTGGCCTGGCCGCTGCCACTCCTGCTTCACCTTTCTGGGCGAGCCGGGGGACTGCCTGGCCTGCCCCCTATCTGAAGCATTTTAACAGAAAAGGTGGTGTTGTCCATCCAGTTAATGGACTGGATGGCTTCGGCGCTTGCATTTGTGCTAAAGCTTCCCACACGGGCTGGCCTGGCAGAGAAGGAATGCAAGGCTAGCAGGGATTGCTGCTAACTGGGTCACCACGGCCACCGGGCTAGGGTCAGCAGGTGGTACAAAGGGAGCTCAAACAGCTGTTTCCTGGCTAGGGCCGACCCGCACTAACAGTCTGTCGGCAGATATGATGATGCACAAGAGTCCCGCCCCGGGCTACTTGACGCACAGCAGGTGCATATGCCTTTTTGGGGCTGCTTATCAAACAAGCTTGTGCAACAATCCCTCTCTGGACCGCTAATATGACAATGTTCAAGGGCCCCGACACGGGCTACTTGACGTAGAGCAGGTGCAGATGCCTATTTTGGGCTGCTTATCAAACAAGCACGTGCCAAAAATCCCTCTCTGGACCGCTTATAATCAACAGTGATGCAACTATGCAAGCCTGCTCACCGAGTCCACCTTTCAGGAATGGATTTCCACGGTAATTGCAACAAAACAGTTCCACTTTCGACAACGCCCAAGCGCAGCTGTTGACTCCGCTAGATACGGGCGGCCAACAGTTGACTGTTGTACGGCGGCCTGCGCTGTCGGGGAGAAACACACAGCAGGATTTGAAGGGAAAAAACGTCCTTCAGATCAGTGTGATCTGAAGGTCAATGATCAAAATAATTGTGAACAGGCGGGTGGACTTGTACTGCTTGAATATTCTTTAGGTGGGCTGACTTGTGCCCAAAGCCAGGCCACCCGGAAAACGGGCGGATCCGGATATGCAAGGTAAGGATTCCAGTGGAGCCTTGCTGATGCAAGCGCGGGATCCCTTTGAAACTCTGATACCAATTTGGGGGAGAACAAACCAGGTAAAAGCCCAAGATCACCAAACTGTACTGTTTGGTGGTGGGCCGATGGGTTTTGCACTTACGATTTCCCCCCCCCTCAAAGACAGGCCTCCCGGAAAAACAGGTGGATCCGATGCTTTTCTGTGCAAGATGAGGGCTCCCACAGGAGCCTTGCTGATGCAAGCGCGGGATCCCTTTTAAAACACTTTGATACACAGGCAGCGAATTTCAACCAGGTAACTGTCTCAGATCACCAAACTGTGTTGCTTGGTGGTGGGCCGACGGTGTTTGGCAGTTACGGGTCTCTTAATTCTCCTCAAATAATACGCACAAGCTGAAGTATCAGCATTGTTGCGCAGCTCCGGCCTTTGTTCATAAAGCAGGGAATAGCCTGCAGTTGACTTGGGCGGGAGTGTGCTTTGATTGCCCCTGCGTGTTCCCCAGGATTTTTCTAGGGCAACTGACACACCAGGTCCTGTTTAGGGTTGAGCAAATGTACTGCTATCTGAGCAGGATCTCAATTCAAGCCAATCAAGGCACAACCAGGTGACCGTCTCAAATCACCAAATTGTAATTGTTTGGTGGTGGGCCGATGGGTTTGACGGCTACGGGTTGTTCTTCCACTGAGCCCACGTGGTACTGGCAAAGTACACTGCCTTGAAAATAGGGAGGAGTGCTACTGCAAGTAGTCTGCAAGGGAGATAACCTGGCAGCCACGGCAGATGACCATGATGTTGCCGAATTTTAGCCAAGCAAATACCCTGAAGTAAACACAGGCTGGCAGTCGCGGCAGATGGCTGTCAGAGTTTACTTCCTAACGCGCGCCATCCGACCAACTTCGGGGGGCCGCCATTGTGCTGATGAGGACCCAAGCTTGACCAGCCTACAGCCAAAGTTGGCCCCAGGCTTGCTGCCCCAAGCAAGCCCCCCAAATCGATATAGCTGAATTGTAGCTGAAATACCCTCAGGCAAACAGTGTTTTCTGGGAGGGACAAAGACACTGTTCTATCTGTCGTAGGGGAACAGTTGCGCAATGAATTGCCCTGTCCAGCAGGAAGGCAACTGAACATGTTTGAACTCCCAGTTGATTGAACAGTCAGACACTAATGTGCAGACATGCACCCATGGCGGGCACATGGGTAAGCAAGCGCCGAGGGTGGGCAACAGCAGGGCAAGCACACAAAGCAAGCACTGCAGTGGACGCTCATGTTTGCAGCCTGAGTGCAGGAACATGCAATGTCGCATCCCTGTCAAAATCACCACACCTCACTACTGCACTGTAGTAGTACTCACTACCACAGACGGACTACTGTCATGCATGATCACTGCATATCTGTCAGGAGCGAGCTTGTTAAGTGTCACATGTCTGTCTGGAACATTTACTGCCTTGGTTTCCCGTGGTAACTAACTTGGTACACGATTTCAGATTAATAAGGGTACCTCCTGGATGCTATTGCTGGGGACCAGACGGATGCATCCGCGGATGGAGGACAGAGTTCTCAGGGACGACACATGGTGGAAAACGAAAGTAGCGGAAAGATAAAACTGTCGACCGAAACAGAGAGAAGGAAAATATCCCTGGAAAGCATCCTTGCCGGGAAAATATCAACACAGCCTATCGCCAGCGGCTGGCCGTGGTACTCCAGCCCAGCAGGCACAAACGGACGTATGTTATTAGTTACAAACGCCCCACAGCATTTTGTCCAGCAGGAATTCGTATTTGGCGATCGGGTTTTAACCAGTGATCCACCGGTATGTCGCAAACCCTGTTGCGACATCGACCCTACATGCTGACGCTGGCTGCGTTCAAGGTGCGACGCTGACTGCGTGCAAGGTACATGCAGCTACGGAGCAGCAGGCGACTCGCAGGCCGCCTGCAGGCTTCAGTCAGCGCACTTGCACCCGAGTGGAACCCATGCTCCCGGTGGCAACTGATCATACCACGTTAGCCACCGCCTGCAGCAGGCTTCAGTCAGCGCAATGCAAGTCGGATCGCGATAGGAATACCTGGATTTAGAAGTAGATGCCGGGAGTAAATTCAACATTGCGCATGACGTGCCAAAGAAGAATTCTGAAGTCAGGCGCCACATAGCCAGATTCCAAGGCTAGTGTATAAGTCATAGGTTGCACGTTCGGGGTGTCAGCTGGCGTGAAACAAACTGACGGAAACCTTATTACTAAGCGGGAACATTGCAGTGAAGATCCCTGATCGATAGTAACTGATAGCAACCGAATGGGTCCATAGAGCGAATGAGCATGGCGAGAACTCCTATTCACTTCCGAAAGCTTTCGAAACAGAACTGCACTGACAAACCGACTACTTGTCGAATTGACCAAGAGATATCGATCGAGCACATTGCACAGCTGCCCAATCTACATGCCAACTGGTCCAATACTACTGATACAGACCACCGAGTTCTTTCGAGTCCATCCGGGCTGCAGCGGCAACAAATGGCTGCAAATCGCTCAGCAACAACATGTGTGCTGCTCGTCGCTCTGACGATACATTTCAGCACGCCCTGCCTGAGTGAGAATGAATGGCGCGGCATTTTCCATGATTTAGTTGTTGTAGTTGTTGTCGTGAGTGGGAGGTTCCGGTCGTCACCCCGGATCGTCATTTCAACATTGCACTCGGTGGCGGGTTGCTCGTGCGTGCGGGTCACTCAGCAAACCGGTCGTCAATCCGAAATGTCAGGAAATGTCTATCGACGATACGGTGTAAACCCACCCATCTTCAAGCATTTAAGATTGACCTGGCTAAAGCCCTTAACCCTATCCTTGCTTTGCCCTACTTGCTACTACCCCCCCCCTTCCCTCCGTCATCAGGCAGCAGGCCAGCTGCCACTGGCACCAAGGTCTTCCCCAAGCAACCCCTGCTGGCAGCAGCCACGCAAGCAGCCTTGCCCCACACAAGTGTGACTCCAACATCCTCCTCTGCAGCCCTGCGGCAGCGGACGCTCCTTGGAGCTGGCGACACCACCATCAACACCTATGCCGGCACAGTGACCATCACGAACAGCCAACCTGAGGCCCTGAAGGTTGGCACCCTCACCATCCTCGCCTCCAGCGCCACCACCGTCACCGTCACCGCCCATGGGCCCACCGCCCTGATGGTCTGGTCCCCGCACAGCGCGGGCGCAGTGACCATCACGGCGGATTCTTCTGTCAACACTCATATCTGCGGCGGCCTCACCATCACCGTCACACTGAACGCCATGTCAGCAAAAGTGTGGGTGACGTCACTGGTGGCCACCACGGTCACCATCACCGCGGCCCAGGCCTCAACCATCGTCGTGTACGCACCAGTTGCAAGTGAGTGGCAAGCAGTTGCCATGACCAGGTCCAAGTAGTTTTGCTATACCCAAATGATAACGGCGTGGATGTAGCTAATGTAGCTATGGCCCCAAGCTGCGTTGTTTTCTTAACCTCCATGCCCTAATAGGGCGTAGCTTTCTTTCTTTCTTTGCTTGAACCTAAATCCTAAACCCTTAACCCTAAACCCTTAACCCGCTGCCTACCATTGCTACAATGTGTGTTCATTCCTAGCTAGCACGAACCCAACATCAGGGCCATTCCACATGAATCGGAATCCGATAATAAGATACGACGTGATACGATATGGGACATTGGCCTGATACGAGATTCAATAGTGTATGTAGATATCCAGTCGGTGCACCGCAGTGGACCGTATTGATACAATACAATACAATACAATACAATACAATACAATACAATACAATACAATACAATACAATACAATACAATACAATACAATACAATACAACACAACACAACACAATACAATACAATACAATACGGGATTTTTGCCAACAGGCCCGTATCCTGTATCCCGGACCAAAATGCGCTGGGTGTCAGAGTCCCCCTCAACCCTAAGAAAGAAAGAAAGGAAGCTACGCCCCGTGTGGGGCGTTAAAATTAGTTTGTGAAACAGCGCAGCCTGAGCCTCTCAACCCATCCAATGACAGAATGTAGTCACAGCCCACAGGTAGCCATGTGGATGGTAGCCTAGTCAAATAGTAGCCTTGTGGTGGCCAAACTGCAGCCACATACCGTATATGGTAGCCATGTCCCAGTGGCCCAGAGAGGAATTTGTTTTTTCATTGCTGCCTGTCGGTAACGGCGCGTATGTGGCTCCGGCCCTAAGCTGCTTTGTTTTCTTGACCTCCATGCCACCCCTGAACTAGCGTAGCTTCCTTTCTACATCGCCCCCTGGCTGGCTGCTTGCAACTGACGGCTCAATGCTGTTGCACGTTTGCCCCCACTCCTGCCCCCACTCACAGCAACCATCACCATTCATGCACCCGTGGCAACCAAAATCGAGGTCATCGCCCCAGCCTCGGCCACATACGACATGAGCGGTAGCAATCAAGCGGCAATCCTGAAGGTCAACCCCGCTGAGGCTGATGCCAGCCCTAGTATGGTCCAAGATATGGTGACAAGCTCCTGTAATCTCTTGGCTGATGCGTTTGTACCCATCCTTTCTCCCCCCCCTCCCCCCCCATCTCCCCCTCCTCCCTCCCCTCCCCCTCCTCCCCCCCCATCTCCCCCTCCTCCCTCCCCTCCCCCTCCTCCCTCCCCTCCCCCTCCTCCCTCCCCTCCCCCTCCTCCCTCCCCTCCCCCTCCTCCCTCCCCTCCTCCCTCCCCTCCCTCTCCTCCCCTCCCCCCTCCCCCTCCCCCTCCCCCCTCATATTTCCCCGCCCCCCCTCCTCCTCCTCCCTTGCCCCTCCTCCCTCCCCCCCCCCCACTTCAAGCCCAAAACCATTTCCCTTCTCCTCCCCCACCACCCTCTCCACCTCCTCCTCACACTCACACTCCTCCTCCTCCTCGTCCCCCCCGCTCCCCCCCTCCTCCTCCTTCCCCCCGCTCCCCCCCTCCTCCTCCTTCCCCCTACTCCCCCCCTCCTCCTGCTCCCCCAAAGCTCTCAGGCCCCGTCTCTGCAATACCCCTGCCCCCGCTCCCCCCACCCCAAAATCTGCCTTCCCCGCCTCCCTCCCCACTTTCATTCAAGCCACCACCACCACCACCACCACCTCCCCAACAGCCCTTATTGCAGCCACAGAACAACAGCCAGGATAACCTCGCACGTAAGTGGCATTGCATGATGTCCAGCCGAGGTTCAGCTTGTGATTGATTCTTTTATGTATTAAAAATGTTGTCTCACAAGTAAATATTAAAGATTATTAAAAAGTATCGCCTTGCATGCCTGTTCCCTATGTATGCTCCTGCTAGATATATTTTGTGGCTGACGGTGTTCCGAATGTGTCACCAAAGTGTAGCTTAAGCATGCTACCTTCAACCAAATTTCAACCGAAGAATACCAACATGCCTGTATCTTACCGCAACCAACTGGAACACCTGCCCCCCAAACATACGCGCTTACACATGGTGTTGATTGCATGCTGTCGCGCAGTAATGTTCCCCTACCACCGATGTGACGACTACTCTTCCTTCAGCCTGCCCTACGACATTTCCAAGCCAGTGGAAACCAGCCCTGGCATGTACTGCATGAACATCCACAACTACGACCTGCCGCTGGAGGGGACTAGCCGCTGCTGGAAGCAGCTGGTCCTTCAAGGCGGAACCAGTCTGATCATGGCTATTGGTGAGTGATGGAGACACAGTGGATTTCATGTTTGCCGCCCCAACAACGATTCAGCTACAATTCAGCTACAATTCAGCTACAGCTCAGCCACGCCTTGCGGCCTCCAAAGGCCATATGTGTGTGATGCAGAGGCTGTGGATTGAAGACCAATGGGCCCTCAGTTGCAGCATCATTTATGCAGGCTGCATGCTCCCTCCCTGCCTCACCATCCCACCTTGTCACTTGTTTATTTTGATCGTTTTACTGCAATATTAGCTAGCTTGGGACCACACACTGACCGGCCTACGGCCGATTGCCTTACAAGCAGGGCTTAATGCACCATCACCCCACAACAGTGGACTGTGAGGTAGCTGAAATGTAGCTGGAGCATAGCTGAAGTGGGGTAGAAAAAATTGCACTTTTCACTCACTGCCCGTATATTAATCTGAGTATCAGTTTATCAGACACCATGGATGCCGATGTCCCGGCACCGCTGCTACCCCCTGAACCCTGAACCCTGATCCTTAACCTGATTCCTGACCACTAAACCCTGCCTCTTGCCCCCTGACCCCTGGACCTGCCCCCTGTCCCCTGATCCTTTCCCTCACCCCTGACCACCAAACCCTGCCTCCTGCCCCCTGAACCCCGCCCCCTGAACCTGCCCCATGCCCCCTGCCCCTGCTTAGAGCCTGCCTGCCGGTCAGACTTCAACACCAAGGATGGGTTCTACATCAATGGGCAGGCAGTCACCATGAATGTCCAGTGGGCAGACTACCCCACCGGGTCCATTATCAAGGCGTACAGCTTCCCCATAAAGCCGGAGATATCTGGCTCGCAGATCTGCTACAAATCAAGGGCGATCGCTTGCCCCACGATGGCATCGTTCTTCACGCCGTATCCAAGTACCAGTATTGCTTTCCCCATCCACTACTCTATTGAGTCAATGCACCCATCGAGCGACATCTGCTGCCCAATCAATCATCCCCTACCGTTCTGAAGCAATCCCAGACGGAGCAGCCGGTCTGCTGCACCGTGCTTGGTTGTGATGATGAAGATACCTTATTTTTGTGCACGAAGATGCTTAGCTCGCTCTCTCAATAATCAGTGTACATGCGCAATGTGAGCGCAATATGATTGAACCGCCTTTGCCATACCTACCCCTCTGTTTGCTATCCAGGCTCGTTACTCAATACCCCTTCTCAATACCATACACTCGCCCTCATCTGTCTCATCCAAAGCTTTTGATCATGTCAGGATGATGTGCCTTGCTGCTTCTAGAAAGGGCATTCAAAGCACGTAAGTCATTTATTTGTTCTGAAAGGGAGTGAAAGTTGCTACCCAATTATAAATAATAAATGCCATTTTTTGCTTGAAATGATATAATGCGGCTGATTGACAGCCGAAGGCATTGTCCCTTGGCTCCCGGCCTCCAGCTGCATTTACACTTGATTTCACACAACTGTCCATGTCATTTTTTGAAGCAGCTTCCTGCTGGTGAAGTGTGGATAAACACAAAAAACAGCGTATTTTGATGACTTTGCGCACTAGACCCCTTTCTTTATCCGGTACCTTGTACATAAGGGCGGCATGGGCCACTGGGGTACCAGTACTATTGATTCCTTGTTGTTGTAAAAATTAGAAGCTCGATTGTCATGTGCCTGTACAGCAAACTATGTAGCTAAGCTTATTTTTGCACGAAATTGGCCATGCCAAAACCAGATAGCAAAAGAGCATTTCAGAGATCTGAAGAACGAAAAAGCCGATGCCGTTACTCCACAGCAGATCAAGTGTGCCTGCTTTACGGATTCAGTTACATCAGAGCATGGAGTCCGAAGGGAATAAACGAACGATTTCCCCGCAGAGGGGAGTCTCAGGCAGCAGGTGCGGTGCTCCACTTGAATTGTAACGTCAGAATTCACAGCTTGAGACTGCCTCTCGCCGTTACAGCAGTTTCACTCTCCCAACTTTACTGCTGGGCGCCGACGCGGCCGAGCCTTTTTAGCAGGGCCCACAGGTTTAGAACGGTGCATATCTGCTGGGCACTGCTTAATGCTCGGCCGCGTGGGGCTGGTAGGGAATGACTAGGCTCAATTCCAGCTACCATGCACAGCCTGGGCCAGGGCCCACAGGTGGAACTTCATTGACAGCTCTGACAGACTGCGACCAAACTAATGAGCAGTCCCAAGCAGTAGAAAGAAAGAAAGACTCCTCCTCCGCCGAAGCAGGAGGTGTGAGAACCGCTCGACCCACAGCAGCTCTATCCAGGTTGGTAGGATAGCCTGCTCACGACATTCTGCAGTAAAACCTAAAAAGTCGTTTCAACAGGAAGGCCAACAGCCTAACACCCTCACTCGAAACTAACTCAGGCAGCAAGCATCTCCACCCCTGCCGCCGCCGCCACTGCCGCCGCCGCCGCCGCGGCAGCAGCTGCAGCATCCGCCTCCGCCCTCCTCCTCCCTGTCTTCTCTACCAGCGGCAGGTACCACGACTCCTTGAAGCCGGCGCGTGCACGCGCCTCGTCGTTGAACGGCGGTTTGAGGCTTCCCCAGAAGTGGCGCGCCACCACGTCGTGAAACCACTCCTCGACGGTCCCAAACGCGAGCGCCTCCACTGCCCAGTCGGGGACCAACCTCTCAGAGCAGATGCTCTCGCCCCCCGCCCCCGCCGCCGTCTCGGACAGTCCACCAGGTGCGCCCTGCCCCGGCCTGCCACCATCGCAACAGCAATCCAGCTGCCTTAGTTCATCCGTCAGAGCTCCTACGCCACCGCCGTCAGCACGTGCTATGCTTTGGTTGGGGCCCGAGCAAGGCCCGGGTGCCGCAGCAGTTTCGCAGCAGCTGAGGGCAGCAGTGGATCTGCCCGAGTCGCCGGATCGACTGCTCCCGTGTTTTGCGTGGGCCAGGTCGTACAGGTGCCTGTTCACAGACAGAAGGGGATAGGTAACAAGGCACTTGAGTATCGGGTTTGGAGGCAAGGTTGTCGCTACTCAATATTGACGCAACCACCCACAGCCTTTTCCGAAAGGGCCATGCAGGGCGAACCGGGGGGGGGACCAGCAACAATGATCAGAACAAGAACCAAAACTTGCAAAAAAGAGAAGGAGATAGCCAGCCAAGAGGGTCTCAGCACCATGCCCATCTCAACCACCGCACCCCGGCATTGTCATGCATACAGGGACTGTCCGACTGCCCAGCACGGGCGTCTCAGCGCCAACCTGCTGGTGCTTGGACTTGGACACCACCTGAACCACCCCACCCCACCTGAACCACCGCACCCCACCTGAACCACCGCACCCCACCTGAACCACCCCACCCCACCTGAACCACCGCACCCCACCTGAACCACACCACCCCACCTGACCCACCCCACCCCACATGGACCACCCCACCCCACCTGAACCACCCCACCCCACCTAAACCACCCCACCCCACCTGAACCACCCACCCCACCTGAACCACCCCACCCCACCTGAACCACCCCACCCCACCTGAACCACCGCACCCCACCTGAACCACCCCGCACCCCACCTGAACCACCCCACCCCACCTGAACCACCCCACCCCACCTGAACCACCCCACCCCACCTGAACCACCCCACCCCACCTGAACCACCCCACCCACCTGAACCGCCCCACCCCACCTGAACCACCCCACCCCACCTGAACCACCCCACCCCACCTGAACCACCCCACCCCACATGGACCACCCCACCCCACCTGAACCACCCCACCCACCCCACCTGAACCACCCCACCCCACCTGAACCACCCCACCCACCCCACCTGAACCACCCCACCCCACCTGAACCACCCCACCCCACCTGAACCACCCCATCCCACCTGAACCACCCCACCCCACCTGAACCACCCCACCCCACCTGAACCACCCCACCCCACCTGAACCACCGCACCCCAGCCTTGCAATGATTGACCTCCTCGGGGTACACCACCTGCTCCAGCATCAGCGCCGTCCCCTCGTCTGGACATGGGAAGGTTGGACCGCAAGCAAGCACGTTGGAGGCCAAGCAAGAACGTTATAATGCAAGCAGCGCGTGAGAGATCAAGCAAGCACGTTACAATGCAAGTGTGCGTGAGAGCAGGCAAGCACGCTGCAAAGCAAGCAGGCAAGCAAGCAGGCAAGATCGCCGTAAAGCAAGCAGGCAAGCAAGCTAGCGCATGGGAGGAGAATGGTGAGTTCTGCTATGGCTGAGATGGGACATGATTGCTGAAAGGACAGGCAAAGCCAAGGTCATGGGGAGCTCGCAACACACACACAGACACTGGGTATAATTTGAAGTACGTTTCTGAAACCGTCAGGATGGTTGATGAATTCAGGTGAGTTGGGTAAGGGGACAGCGTTAGACGTCTGACACGTTAGAGGGTTTCAGGATCCGGACGGGCGCCAGCCGAGGAGGAGTGACGAACTTCTTAGGAATACGCCGGAATGCATACATTCAGGAACGCATACCGGACAGTATAACATTTAGCAGGTTCTGGAAAGTACGGATCAAATATTGGTATCACGCACGTATCCCAGCTTTTCTGCAGAGTCACGAAGCTTGCATGTCGACAGCATTTGCAACGTACACAAGGACAGGGTGATGAGACACTAGCATGCCTCATAGCTCCAACCCCCCCCCCCCCATCTCCGTCCCACCTCCTCTCCCTCTCCCCTCTCCCCACTCTAGGCCCTCCCCCCTCGTGACCTCACCTCTCCCCCCTGCCCGCCCTATACCTTCATTATTCCTGAACTTAGCAATAGTGGCCGGCAGCACGTCCAGCCCTCTAGCCTCATGGACGCAGGACTCCACGGCCAGCCACGCAGGCAGGCTGTGTAAGGTGTGCGAGGATCACTGCCCCCCTCGTGCCCTCTCCCCTCCCCCCTGCCCGCCCTATACCTTTGTTGTTCCTGAACTTAGCAATAGTGGCCGGCAGCACGTCCAGCCCCCTGGCCTCGTGGACGCAGGACTCTACAGCCAGCCGCGCAGGAAGGCTGTGTGAGGTGTGTGAGGCAGACTCCCACAGCCCATCATGCACGGGCAATGAACCGTAGTGGGATCCCAACTCCTTCAGCCTGCATCAGTGAGTATGTGTGAAAGTATGTGTTGATAATCATTGGCTCCTCCCCTCCCCCCCCATAGGCTGTGGGAGTGTGGGAGGTATTCAAGGCGGACGCCCTCATAGCCCATCGTACTCGGACAGTGAAACTTAATCGGATTTCAGCTCCTTTAGGCTGCAGCGAGGGTCGCATGCGCATGAGTTTCTGTTAGGGCTCCTTCAGGTTGCATCAAGGGTTGCATGCGCTTGAGTTTGTTTTAGGCTTTCTTCAGGTTGCATCAAGGGTTGCATGTGCTTGAGTTTCTTGTAGGGCTCCTCCAGCCTGAATCGAAGATCGCAAGGGCTTGAGTTTTTGTAAGCCGTGCCAGGCTACCCTAGTGGGGCTGTTGGGCCCTGTCTTGCCTACAACTGACAGGGCCAGGGGCAGCGAGCCCTGTTGCGGATGTTGCGAGCCCTGTTGGAGAGGGTACGCAACATCTGCAACAGGGATTGCTGCTCCAAGCCCTGCCAGCTGTAGGCCAGATAATTGTTGCTGAATTTGTAGCTAAGCATAATAAAATATAGAGTTATGAACCATGTGTGTGTGTGGCTGTGTGTGTTTGTGTGTGTGCACGGTTTACGATTTTCTCATATCCCTCCCCAGAAATAGCAAATTTTCTCAGGGGTCGATCGCAAATTCACAGGAGCTATTTTTAGGGTTCAAGATTGAGGGTTCAAGCCTAAACCTCAAACCTCGGGGGGAAATCACAACTTCATAGGTATTTTTAGGGTTTAGGGTTCAGTTGTGAACCCTAAGCCTAAACCTCAGGAGGCAATCACAAATTCACAGGAGTTCTTTACACATCGCCTGCATTTATTCCTAGTCAAACCCTCTTACGCCTAACGTGCAGAACACTGCGGTACAAGACAGTACAAGGCAGCACCATGCAGTACTAGGCAGCACCGTGCAGTACATGCTTCATGCCCCCACCACAGCTCCCACCTGCCCTCCAGGAGGATGAAGTGCCGACACTCGTCTTCAGCAACCTGGAGGGACACATACACGGGGTCAGAGACAGTCACAGATCTTCATGGGGTCAGATCTTAATGGGGTCAGGTCTACATGGGGTCAGATCTTAATGGGGTCAGGTCTACATGGGGTCAGATCTACATGGGGTCAGATCTACATGGGGTCAGAGACAGCCACAGATCTTCACGGGGTTAATTCTGCAAGGGGTCAGAGCTTAATGGGGTCAGATCTGCATGGGGTCAGAGACAGCCACAGATCTTCATTTGCCTAATACTCTTTTCATTCCACCTGGAATAGTGAAAGCAAAGATAATCTTTGTATTCCACTCCGAATAGCAAAGTAGTCCTGCAATAGAAACATCCATGCACCATGCACATGGGGCGCATGGGGCGCTCAAGGGGTCCAGAGGGAGGTACAAGGAATACAATAAAAAAATGCAGGAGAGGGTGCATGGTAAGCCTCCATAGCTGAAAGGGGGAGGCAGGGAGGTTCGTGGGGCTGGACTGTGTGGAGTGTGGCAGGTCAGACCACGCATAATGATGCCCATGCATGTAGTTCCGCAACAGGGCATGCCTGGGTGCCTCATCTGGAATTGCAAGCTTGAGGAAAGAACAAGGCTCTGCCCTCTTTGGCATGAGATCTAAGGCACCGGTGAAGTAGCTTCAGCAGCAACAGCAGCAGCCACAGCAACAACAGCAGTAGCAGCCATTGCCGCCGCCGCAGCAACAGCAACAGCAATAACAGCAGTAGCAGCCACAGCTGCCACCGCCGCTGCAACAGCAACAACAGCAGTAGCAGCCACCGCTGCCGCCGCAGCAGCAACAGCAACAGCAGCTCTCAGCTGAAAAGCCTGTAAGCCACCGCCGCCGCCGTCGCAGCAGCAGCAGCAGCAGCAGTAGCAGCCACCGCCGCCGCAGCTGACGCAGCAGCAGACGCAGCAACAACAGCAGTAGAAGCCACTGCCGCCGCCGCAGCAGTAGCAACAGCCACAGCAGCTCTCAGTTGAAAAGCCTGCCAGCCAACATGCTCCAGCAGCCATCAGTCAGCTCTCAGCTGAAAGGTCTGCATGTCAACACCTAGCCAGCCCGGACCCAGCCAGCCCACGCGCCCTGTTGGCGAAAGGCTCACCGTGACCATGTCATCAAAGAATTCCCGTGGGAGCGCGTAGTCCTCCCTGCTGCCAAATCGAGCGATTACATCTATGTAAGAAGCGTAAGTAAGCACCAATTAGCCAGTCAATGCGAAGACAGCGTAAGTCAGTCAGTACAGAGGCAGAAAGAAAGAAAGAAAGACTATGCCCCGCAGGGGCGTGAAGGTTGAGGGTACGGTGCGGCATGGGAAATGTCCAATGTATTTTCAGAGCCAGGCCGGAGGCAGCGTAAGTCAGCACCGATAAGTCAGTCAGTGCAGAGGCAGCGTAAGTCAGCACCGGTAGGTCAGTCAGTGCGGAGGCAGCGTAAGTCAGCACTGGTAAGTCAGTCAGTGCGGAGGCAGGGTAAGTCAATCAGTACAAAGGCAGCGGAAGTGTGTCAGGAGGGGTTGCGGACGCCGGCCAAGGATCGACCATGACGCCCCAGCCGAGACCCCAAATGAGCAATCCCATCAACAGAGGCAGCATGCTAAATGATAAGAGGGGCGGGAACACGGGCCAAGGAACAAAATAGGGTTGAAGCCACCCAACAAATCCCACTCTACAGAGGCAACCAGCAATATATAAGGAGGGGTTGGGCCGAGGCCAAGGGTGGTTGAAGCCACGTATGGTTGAAGCTACCTGCCAAATCCCCCCGCAAAAGCAATCATAGCTACGGTTGGTTCAAGCTACCTGCCAAATCCCCCCCAAAAGCAATCACAGCTACGGTTGGTTCAAGCTACCTGCCAAATCCCCCCCAAAAGCAATCACAGCTACGGTTGGTTGAAGCTACCTGCCAAATCCCCCCCAAAAGCAATCACAGCTACGTATGGTTCAAGCTACCTGCCTAATCCCCCCCAAAAGCAATCACAGCTACGTATGGTTCAAGCTACCTGCCAAATCCCCCCCAAAAGCAATCACAGCTACGGTTGGTTCAAGCTACCTGCCAAATCCCCCCCAAAAGCAATCACAGCTACGGTTGGTTGAAGCTACCTGCCAAATCCCCTCCAAAAGCAATCACAGCTACGGTTGGTTCAAGCTACCTGCCAATTCCCCCCAAAAGCAATCACAGCTACGGTTGGTTCAAGCTACCTGCCAAATCCCCCCCAAAAGCAATCACAGCTACGTATGGTTGAAGCTACCTGCCAAATCCCCCCCAAAAGCAATCACAGCTACGTATGGTTCAAGCTACCTGCCAATTCCCCCCAAAAAGCAATCACAGCTGGGTATGGTTGAAGCTACCTGCCTAATCCCCTCCAAAAGCAATCACAGCTACGTATGGTTCAAGCTACCTGCCAAATCCCCCCAAAAAGCAATCACAGCTACGGGTGGTTGAAGCTACCTGCCTAATCCCCTCCAAAAGCAATCACAGCTACGTATGGTTCAAGCTACCTGCCTAATCCCCCCCAAAAGCAATCACAGCTATGTATGGTTCAAGCTACCTGCCTAATCCCCTCCAAAAGCAATCACAGCTACGGTTGGTTCAAGCTACCTGCCTAATCCCCCCCAAAAGCAATCACAGCTATGTATGGTTCAAGCTACCTGCCTAATCCCCTCCAAAAGCAATCACAGCTACGTATGGTTCAAGCTACCTGCCTAATCCCCCCCAAAAGCAATCACAGCTACGTATGGTTCAAGCTACCTGCCAAATCCCCCCCAAAAGCAATCACAGCTACGTATGGTTGAAGCTACCTGCCAAATCCCCCCCAAAAGCAATCACAGCTACGTATGGTTCAAGCTACCTGCCAAATCCCCCCCCAAAGCAATCACAGCTACGGTTGGTTGAAGCTACCTGCCTAATCCCCCCCAAAAGCAATCACAGCTACGGTTGGTTGAAGCTACCTGCCAAATCCCCCCCAAAAGCAATCACAGCTACGTATGGTTCAAGCTACCTGCCAAATCCCCCCCAAAAGCAATCACAGCTACGGTTGGTTGAAGCTACCTGCCTAATCCCCTCCAAAAGCAATCACAGCTACGTATGGTTCAAGCTACCTGCCTAATCCCCCCCAAAAGCAATCACAGCTACGTATGTTTGAAGTTACCTGCCAAATCCCCCCCAAAAGCAATCACAGCTACGTATGGTTCAAGCTACCTGCCAAATGCCCCCCAAAAGCAATCATAGCTACGGTTGGTTGAAGCTACCTGCCAAATCCCCCCCAAAAGCAATCACAGCTACGTATGGTTCAAGCTACCTGCCTAATCCCCCCCCAAAGCAATCACAGCTACGTATGGTTCAAGCTACCTGCCAAATCCCCCCCAAAAGCAATCACAGCTACGTATGGTTGAAGCTACCAGCCTAATCCCCCCCAAAAGCAATCACAGCTACGGTATGGTTGAAGCTACCTGCCAAATCCCCCCCAAAAGCAATCACAGCTACGTATGGTTCAAGCTACCTGCCTAATCCCCCCCAAAAGCAATCACAGCTACGTATAGTTCAAGCTACCTGCCAAATCCCCCCCAAAAGCAATCACAGCTACGTATGGTTCAAGCTACCTGCCAAATCCCCCCCAAAAGCAATCACAGCTACGTATGGTTCAAGCTACCTGCCAAATCCCCCCCAAAAGCAATCACAGCTACGTATGGTTCAAGCTACCTGCCAAATCCCCCCCAAAAGCAATCACAGCTACGTATGGTTCAAGCTACCTGCCAAATCCCCCCCAAAAGCAATCACAGCTACGTATAGTTCAAGCTACCTGCCAAATCCCCCCCAAAAGCAATCACAGCTACGTATGGTTCAAGCTACCTGCCTAATCCCCCCCAAAAGCAATCACAGCTACGTATGGTTCAAGCTACCTGCCAAATCCCCCCCAAAAGCAATCACAGCTACGTATGGTTGAAGCTACCTGCCAAATCCCCCCCAAACGCAATCACAGCTACGTATGGTTCAAGCTACCTGCCAAATCCCCCCCAAAAGCAATCACACCTACGTATGGTTGAAGCTACCAGCCTAATCCCCCCCCAAAGCAATCACAGCTACGTATGGTTCAAGCTACCTGCCAAATCCCCCCCAAAAGCAATCACAGCTACGTATGGTTCAAGCTACCTGCCTAATCCCCCCCAAAAGCAATCACAGCTACGTATGGTTCAAGCTACCTGCCAAATCCCCCCCAAACGCAATCACAGCTACGTATGGTTCAAGCAACCTGCCAAATCCCCCCCCAAAGCAATCACAGCTACGTATGGTTCAAGCTACCTGCCAAATCCCCCCCAAAAGCAATCACAGCTACGTATGGTTCAAGCTACCTGCCTAATCCCCCCCAAAAGCAATCACAGCTACGTATGGCTCAAGCTACCTGCCAAATCCCCCCCAAAAGCAATCACAGCTACGTATGGTTGAAGTTACCTGCCTAATCCCCCCCAAAAGCAATCACAGCTACGTATGGTTCAAGCTACCTGCCTAATCCCCCCCAAAAGCAATCACACCTACGGTTGGTTGAAGTTACCTGCCGAATCCCCCCCAAAAAGCAATCACAGCTACGTATGGTTCAAGCTACCTGCCAAATCCCCCCCAAAAGCAATCACAGCTACGTATGGTTCAAGCTACCTGCCTAATCCCCTCCAAAAGCAATCACAGCTACGTATGGTTCAAGCTACCTGCCTAATCCCCCCCAAAAGCAATCACAGCTACGGGTGGTTGAAGCTACCTGTCTAATCCCCCCCAAAAGCAATCACAGCTACGTATGGTTGAAGCTACCTGCCTAATCCCCCCCAAAAGCAATCACAGCTATGTATGATTCAAGCTACCTGCCTAATCCCCCCCAAAAGCAATCACAGCTATGTATGGTTCAAGCTACCTGCCTAATCCCCCCCAAAAGCAATCACAGCTATGTATGGTTCAAGCTACCTGCCTAATCCCCTCCAAAAGCAATCACAGCTACGTATGGTTCAAGCTACCTGCCTAATCCCCCCCAAAAGCAATCACAGCTATGTATGGTTCAAGCTACCTGCCTAATCCCCCCCAAAAGCAATCACAGCTATGTATGGTTCAAGCTACCTGCCTAATCCCCTCCAAAAGCAATCACAGCTACGTATGGTTCAAGCTACCTGCCTAATCCCCCCCAAAAGCAATCACAGCTGGGTATGGTTCAAGCTACCTGCCTAATCCCCCCCAAAAGCAATCACAGCTATGTATGGTTCAAGCTACCTGCCTAATCCCCCCCAACAGCAATCACAGCTATGTATGGTTCAAGCTACCTGCCTAATCTCCTCCAAAAGCAATCACAGCTACATATGGTTCAAGCTACCTGCCTAATCCCCCCCAAAAGCAATCACAGCTATGTATGGTTCAAGCTACCTGCCTAATCCCCTCCAAAAGCAATCACAGCTACGTATGGTTCAAGCTACCTGCCTAATCCCCCCCAAAAGCAATCACAGCTACGTATGGTTCAAGCTACCTGCCAAATCCCCCCCAAAAGCAATCACAGCTACGTATGGTTGAAGCTACCTGCCAAATCCCCCCCAAATGCAATCACAGCTACGTATGGTTCAAGCTACCTGCCAAATCCCCCCCCAAAGCAATCACAGCTACGGTTGGTTGAAGCTACCTGCCTAATCCCCCCCAAAAGCAATCACAGCTACGGTTGGTTGAAGCTACCTGCCAAATCCCCCCCAAAAGCAATCACAGCTACGTATGGTTCAAGCTACCTGCCAAATCCCCCCCAAAAGCAATCACAGCTACGGTTGGTTGAAGCTACCTGCCTAATCCCCTCCAAAAGCAATCACAGCTACGTATGGTTCAAGCTACATGCCTAATCCCCCCCAAAAGCAATCACAGCTACGTATGTTTGAAGTTACCTGCCAAATCCCCCCCAAAAGCAATCACAGCTACGTATGGTTCAAGCTACCTGCCAAATCCCCCCCAAAAGCAATCATAGCTACGGTTGGTTCAAGCTACCTGCCAAATCCCCCCCAAAAGCAATCACAGCTACGTATGGTTCAAGCTACCTGCCTAATCCCCCCCCAAAGCAATCACAGCTACGTATGGTTGAAGCTACCAGCCTAATCCCCCCCAAAAGCAATCACAGCTACGGTATGGTTGAAGCTACCTGCCAAATCCCCCCCAAAAGCAATCACAGCTACGTATGGTTCAAGCTACCTGCCTAATCCCCCCCAAAAGCAATCACAGCTACGTATAGTTCAAGCTACCTGCCAAATCCCCCCCAAAAGCAATCACAGCTACGTATGGTTCAAGCTACCTGCCAAATCCCCCCCAAAAGCAATCACAGCTACGTATGGTTCAAGCTACCTGCCAAATCCCCCCCAGAAGCAATCACAGCTACGTATGGTTCAAGCTACCTGCCAAATCCCCCCCAAAAGCAATCACAGCTACGTATGGTTCAAGCTACCTGCCAAATCCCCCCCAAAAGCAATCACAGCTACGTATGGTTCAAGCTACCTGCCAAATCCCCCCCAAAAGCAATCACAGCTACGTATGGTTCAAGCTACCTGCCTAATCCCCCCCAAAAGCAATCACAGCTACGTATGGTTCAAGCTACCTGCCAAATCCCCCCCAAAAGCAATCACAGCTACGTATGGTTGAAGCTACCTGCCAAATCCCCCCCAAACGCAATCACAGCTACGTATGGTTCAAGCTACCTGCCAAATCCCCCCCAAAAGCAATCACACCTACGTATGGTTCAAGCTACCAGCCTAATCCCCCCCCAAAGCAATCACAGCTACGTATGGTTCAAGCTACCTGCCAAATCCCCCCCAAAAGCAATCACAGCTACGTATGGTTGAAGCTACCTGCCTAATCCCCCCCAAAAGCAATCACAGCTACGTATGGTTCAAGCTACCTGCCAAATCCCCCCCAAACGCAATCACAGCTACGTATGGTTCAAGCTACCTGCCAAATCCCCCCCAAAAGCAATCACAGCTACGTATGGTTCAAGCTACCTGCCAGATCCCCCCCAAAAGCAATCACAGCTACGTATGGTTCAAGCTACCTGCCTAATCCCCCCCCAAAGCAATCACAGCTACGTATGGCTCAAGCTACCTGCCAAATCCCCCCCAAAAGCAATCACAGCTACGTATGGTTGAAGTTACCTGCCTAATCCCCCCCAAAAGCAATCACAGCTACGTATGGTTCAAGCTACCTGCCAAATCCCCCCCAAAAGCAATCACACCTACGTATGGTTGAAGTTACCTGCCTAATCCCCCCCAAAAGCAATCACAGCTACGTATGGTTCAAGCTACCTGCCAAATCCCCCCCAAAAGCAATCACACCTACGTATGGTTGAAGCTACCAGCCTAATCCCCCCCCAAAGCAATCACAGCTACGTATGGTTCAAGCTACCTGCCAAATCCCCCCCAAAAGCAATCACAGCTACGTATGGTTGAAGCTACCTGCCTAATCCCCCCCAAAAGCAATCACAGCTACGTATGGTTCAAGCTACCTGCCAAATCCCCCCCAAACGCAATCACAGCTACGTATGGTTCAAGCTACCTGCCAAATCCCCCCCCAAAGCAATCACAGCTACGTATGGTTCAAGCTACCTGCCAAATCCCCCCCAAAAGCAATCACAGCTACGTATGGTTCAAGCTACCTGCCTAATCCCCCCCCAAAGCAATCACAGCTACGTATGGCTCAAGCTACCTGCCAAATCCCCCCCAAAAGCAATCACAGCTACGTATGGTTGAAGTTACCTGCCTAATCCCCCCCAAAAGCAATCACAGCTACGTATGGTTCAAGCTACCTGCCTAATCCCCTCCAAAAGCAATCACAGCTACGTATGGTTCAAGCTACCTGCCTAATCCCCCCCAAAAGCAATCACAGCTATGTATGGTTCAAGCTACCTGCCTAATCCCCCCCAAAAGCAATCACAGCTATGTATGGTTCAAGCTACCTGCCTAATCCCCTCCAAAAGCAATCACAGCTACGTATGGTTCAAGCTACCTGCCTAATCCCCCCCAAAAGCAATCACAGCTGGGTATGGTTCAAGCTACCTGCCTAATCCCCCCCAAAAGCAATCACAGCTATGTATGGTTCAAGCTACCTGCCTAATCCCCCCCAACAGCAATCACAGCTATGTATGGTTCAAGCTACCTGCCTAATCCCCTCCAAAAGCAATCACAGCTACATATGGTTCAAGCTACCTGCCTAATCCCCCCCAAAAGCAATCACAGCTATGTATGGTTCAAGCTACCTGCCTAATCCCCTCCAAAAGCAATCACAGCTACGTATGGTTCAAGCTACCTGCCTAATCCCCCCCAAAAGCAATCACAGCTACGGGTGGTTGAAGCTACCTGTCTAATCCCCCCCAAAAGCAATCACAGCTACGTATGGTTGAAGCTACCTGCCTAATCCCCCCCAAAAGCAATCACAGCTATGTATGGTTCAAGCTACCTGCCTAATCCCCCCCAAAAGCAATCACAGCTATGTATGGTTCAAGCTACCTGCCTAATCCCCCCCCAAAGCAATCACAGCTATGTATGGTTCAAGCTACCTGCCTAATCCCCTCCAAAAGCAATCACAGCTACGTATGGTTCAAGCTACCTGCCTAATCCCCCCCAAAAGCAATCACAGCTATGTATGGTTCAAGCTACCTGCCTAATCCCCCCCAAAAGCAATCACAGCTATGTATGGTTCAAGCTACCTGCCTAATCCCCTCCAAAAGCAATCACAGCTACGTATGGTTCAAGCTACCTGCCTAATCCCCCCCAAAAGCAATCACAGCTAGGTATGGTTCAAGCTACCTGCCTAATCCCCCCCAAAAGCAATCACAGCTATGTATGGTTCAAGCTACCTGCCTAATCCCCCCCAACAGCAATCACAGCTATGTATGGTTCAAGCTACCTGCCTAATCCCCTCCAAAAGCAATCACAGCTACATATGGTTCAAGCTACCTGCCTAATCCCCCCCAAAAGCAATCACAGCTATGTATGGTTCAAGCTACCTGCCTAATCCCCTCCAAAAGCAATCACAGCTACGTATGGTTCAAGCTACCTGCCTAATCCCCCCCAAAAGCAATCACAGCTACGTATGGTTCAAGCTACCTGCCAAATCCCCCCCAAAAGCAATCACAGCTACGTATGGTTGAAGCTACCTGCCAAATCCCCCCCAAATGCAATCACAGCTACGTATGGTTCAAGCTACCTGCCAAATCCCCCCCCAAAGCAATCACAGCTACGGTTGGTTGAAGCTACCTGCCTAATCCCCCCCAAAAGCAATCACAGCTACGGTTGGTTGAAGCTACCTGCCAAATCCCCCCCAAAAGCAATCACAGCTACGTATGGTTCAAGCTACCTGCCAAATCCCCCCCAAAAGCAATCACAGCTATGGTTGGTTGAAGCTACCTGCCTAATCCCCTCCAAAAGCAATCACAGCTACGTATGGTTCAAGCTACATGCCTAATCCCCCCCAAAAGCAATCACAGCTACGTATGTTTGAAGTTACCTGCCAAATCCCCCCCAAAAGCAATCACAGCTACGTATGGTTCAAGCTACCTGCCAAATCCCCCCCAAAAGCAATCATAGCTACGGTTGGTTGAAGCTACCTGCCAAATCCCCCCCAAAAGCAATCACAGCTACGTATGGTTCAAGCTACCTGCCAAATCCCCCCCAAACGCAATCACAGCTACGTATGGTTCAAGCTACCTGCCAAATCCCCCCCCAAAGCAATCACAGCTACGTATGGTTCAAGCTACCTGCCAGATCCCCCCCAAAAGCAATCACAGCTACGTATGGTTCAAGCTACCTGCCTAATCCCCCCCCAAAGCAATCACAGCTACGTATGGCTCAAGCTACCTGCCAAATCCCCCCCAAAAGCAATCACAGCTACGTATGGTTGAAGTTACCTGCCTAATCCCCCCCAAAAGCAATCACAGCTACGTATGGTTCAAGCTACCTGCCAAATCCCCCCCAAAAGCAATCACACCTACGTATGGTTGAAGCTACCAGCCTAATCCCCCCCCAAAGCAATCACAGCTACGTATGGTTCAAGCTACCTGCCAAATCCCCCCCAAAAGCAATCACAGCTACGTATGGTTGAAGCTACCTGCCTAATCCCCCCCAAAAGCAATCACAGCTACGTATGGTTCAAGCTACCTGCCAAATCCCCCCCAAACGCAATCACAGCTACGTATGGTTCAAGCTACCTGCCAAATCCCCCCCCAAAGCAATCACAGCTACGTATGGTTCAAGCTACCTGCCAAATCCCCCCCAAAAGCAATCACAGCTACGTATGGTTCAAGCTACCTGCCTAATCCCCCCCCAAAGCAATCACAGCTACGTATGGCTCAAGCTACCTGCCAAATCCCCCCCAAAAGCAATCACAGCTACGTATGGTTGAAGTTACCTGCCTAATCCCCCCCAAAAGCAATCACAGCTACGTATGGTTCAAGCTACCTGCCTAATCCCCTCCAAAAGCAATCACAGCTACGTATGGTTCAAGCTACCTGCCTAATCCCCCCCAAAAGCAATCACAGCTATGTATGGTTCAAGCTACCTGCCTAATCCCCCCCAAAAGCAATCACAGCTATGTATGGTTCAAGCTACCTGCCTAATCCCCTCCAAAAGCAATCACAGCTACGTATGGTTCAAGCTACCTGCCTAATCCCCCCCAAAAGCAATCACAGCTGGGTATGGTTCAAGCTACCTGCCTAATCCCCCCCAAAAGCAATCACAGCTATGTATGGTTCAAGCTACCTGCCTAATCCCCCCCAACAGCAATCACAGCTATGTATGGTTCAAGCTACCTGCCTAATCCCCTCCAAAAGCAATCACAGCTACATATGGTTCAAGCTACCTGCCTAATCCCCCCCAAAAGCAATCACAGCTATGTATGGTTCAAGCTACCTGCCTAATCCCCTCCAAAAGCAATCACAGCTACGTATGGTTCAAGCTACCTGCCTAATCCCCCCCAAAAGCAATCACAGCTACGGGTGGTTGAAGCTACCTGTCTAATCCCCCCCAAAAGCAATCACAGCTACGTATGGTTGAAGCTACCTGCCTAATCCCCCCCAAAAGCAATCACAGCTATGTATGATTCAAGCTACCTGCCTAATCCCCCCCAAAAGCAATCACAGCTATGTATGGTTCAAGCTACCTGCCTAATCCCCCCCCAAAGCAATCACAGCTATGTATGGTTCAAGCTACCTGCCTAATCCCCTCCAAAAGCAATCACAGCTACGTATGGTTCAAGCTACCTGCCTAATCCCCTCCAAAAGCAATCACAGCTATGTATGGTTCAAGCTACCTGCCTAATCCCCCCCAAAAGCAATCACAGCTATGTATGGTTCAAGCTACCTGCCTAATCCCCTCCAAAAGCAATCACAGCTACGTATGGTTCAAGCTACCTGCCTAATCCCCCCCAAAAGCAATCACAGCTGGGTATGGTTCAAGCTACCTGCCTAATCCCCCCCAAAAGCAATCACAGCTATGTATGGTTCAAGCTACCTGCCTAATCCCCCCCAAAAGCAATCACAGCTATGTATGGTTCAAGCTACCTGCCTAATCCCCTCCAAAAGCAATCACAGCTACATATGGTTCAAGCTACCTGCCTAATCCCCCCCAAAAGCAATCACAGCTATGTATGGTTCAAGCTACCTGCCTAATCCCCTCCAAAAGCAATCACAGCTACGTATGGTTCAAGCTACCTGCCTAATCCCCCCCAAAAGCAATCACAGCTACGTATGGTTCAAGCTACCTGCCAAATCCCCCCCAAAAGCAATCACAGCTACGTATGGTTGAAGCTACCTGCCAAATCCCCCCCAAATGCAATCACAGCTACGTATGGTTCAAGCTACCTGCCAAATCCCCCCCCAAAGCAATCACAGCTACGGTTGGTTGAAGCTACCTGCCTCATCCCCCCCAAAAGCAATCACAGCTACGGTTGGTTGAAGCTACCTGCCAAATCCCCCCCAAAAGCAATCACAGCTACGTATGGTTCAAGCTACCTGCCAAATCCCCCCCAAAAGCAATCACAGCTATGGTTGGTTGAAGCTACCTGCCTAATCCCCTCCAAAAGCAATCACAGCTACGTATGGTTCAAGCTACATGCCTAATCCCCCCCAAAAGCAATCACAGCTACGTATGTTTGAAGTTACCTGCCAAATCCCCCCCAAAAGCAATCACAGCTACGTATGGTTCAAGCTACCTGCCAAATCCCCCCCAAAAGCAATCATAGCTACGGTTGGTTGAAGCTACCTGCCAAATCCCCCCCAAAAGCAATCACAGCTACGTATGGTTCAAGCTACCTGCCTAATCCCCCCCCAAAGCAATCACAGCTACGTATGGTTCAAGCTACCTGCCAAATCCCCCCCAAAAGCAATCACAGCTACGTATGGTTGAAGCTACCAGCCTAATCCCCCCCAAAAGCAATCACAGCTACGGTATGGTTGAAGCTACCTGCCAAATCCCCCCCAAAAGCAATCACAGCTACGTATGGTTCAAGCTACCTGCCTAATCCCCCCCAAAAGCAATCACAGCTACGTATAGTTCAAGCTACCTGCCAAATCCCCCCCAAAAGCAATCACAGCTACGTATGGTTCAAGCTACCTGCCAAATCCCCCCCCAAAGCAATCACAGCTACGTATGGTTCAAGCTACCTGCCAAATCCCCCCCAGAAGCAATCACAGCTACGTATGGTTCAAGCTACCTGCCAAATCCCCCCCAAAAGCAATCACAGCTACGTATGGTTCAAGCTACCTGCCAAATCCCCCCCAAAAGCAATCACAGCTACGTATAGTTCAAGCTACCTGCCAAATCCCCCCCAAAAGCAATCACAGCTACGTATGGTTCAAGCTACCTGCCTAATCCCCCCCAAAAGCAATCACAGCTACGTATGGTTCAAGCTACCTGCCAAATCCCCCCCAAAAGCAATCACAGCTACGTATGGTTGAAGCTACCTGCCAAATCCCCCCCAAACGCAATCACAGCTACGTATGGTTCAAGCTACCTGCCAAATCCCCCCCAAAAGCAATCACACCTACGTATGGTTGAAGCTACCAGCCTAATCCCCCCCCAAAGCAATCACAGCTACGTATGGTTCAAGCTACCTGCCAAATCCCCCCCAAAAGCAATCACAGCTACGTATGGTTGAAGCTACCTGCCTAATCCCCCCCAAAAGCAATCACAGCTACGTATGGTTCAAGCTACCTGCCAAATCCCCCCCAAACGCAATCACAGCTACGTATGGTTCAAGCTACCTGCCAAATCCCCCCCCAAAGCAATCACAGCTACGTATGGTTCAAGCTACCTGCCAAATCCCCCCCAAAAGCAATCACAGCTACGTATGGTTCAAGCTACCTGCCTAATCCCCCCCCAAAGCAATCACAGCTACGTATGGCTCAAGCTACCTGCCAAATCCCCCCCAAAAGCAATCACAGCTACGTATGGTTGAAGTTACCTGCCTAATCCCCCCCAAAAGCAATCACAGCTACGTATGGTTCAAGCTACCTGCCTAATCCCCCCCAAAAGCAATCACACCTACGGTTGGTTGAAGTTACCTGCCTAATCCCCCCCAAAAAGCAATCACAGCTACGTATGGTTCAAGCTACCTGCCAAATCCCCCCCAAAAGCAATCACAGCTACGTATGGTTCAAGCTACCTGCCTAATCCCCTCCAAAAGCAATCACAGCTACGTATGGTTCAAGCTACCTGCCTAATCCCCCCCAAAAGCAATCACAGCTACGTATGGTTGAAGCTACCTGTCTAATCCCCCCCAAAAGCAATCACAGCTACGTATGGTTGAAGCTACCTGCCTAATCCCCCCCAAAAGCAATCACAGCTATGTATGATTCAAGCTACCTGCCTAATCCCCCCCAAAAGCAATCACAGCTATGTATGGTTCAAGCTACCTGCCTAATCCCCCCCAAAAGCAATCACAGCTATGTATGGTTCAAGCTACCTGCCTAATCCCCTCCAAAAGCAATCACAGCTACGTATGGTTCAAGCTACCTGCCTAATCCCCCCCAAAAGCAATCACAGCTACGGTATGGTTGAAGCTACCTGCCTAATCCCCCCCAAAAGCAATCACAGCTATGTATGGTTCAAGCTACCTGCCTAATCCCCTCCAAAAGCAATCACAGCTACGTATGGTTCAAGATACCTGCCTAATCCCCCCCAAAAGCAATCACAGCTGGGTATGGTTCAAGCTACCTGCCTAATCCCCCCCAAAAGCAATCACAGCTATGTATGGTTCAAGCTACCTGCCTAATCCCCCCCAACAGCAACCACAGCTATGTATGGTTCAAGCTACCTGCCTAATCCCCTCCAAAAGCAATCACAGCTACATATGGTTCAAGCTACCTGCCTAATCCCCCCCAAAAGCAATCACAGCTATGTATGGTTCAAGCTACCTGCCTAATCCCCCCCAAAAGCAATCACAGCTATGTATGGTTCAAGCTACCTGCCTAATCCCCTCCAAAAGCAATCACAGCTATGTATGGTTCAAGCTACCTGCCTAATCCCCCCCAAAAGCAATCACAGCTATGTATGGTTCAAGCTACCTGCCTAATCCCCTCCAAAAGCAATCACAGCTACGTATGGTTCAAGCTACCTGCCTAATCCCCCCCAAAAGCAATCACAGCTACGTATGGTTCAAGCTACCTGCCAAATCCCCCCCAAAAGCAATCACAGCTACGTATGGTTCAAGCTACCTGCCAAATCCCCCCCAAAAGCAATCACAGCTACGTATGGTTCAAGCTACCTGCCTTATCCCCCCCAAAAGCAATCACAGCTACGTATGGTTCAAGCTACCTGCCAAATCCCCCCCAAAAGCAATCACAGCTACGTATGGTTCAAGCTACCTGCCTAATCCCCCCCAAAAGCAATCACAGCTACGTATGGTTCAAGCTACCTGCCAAATCCCCCCCAAAAGCAATCACAGCTACGTATGGTTCAAGCTACCTGCCTAATCCCCCCCAAAAGCAATCACAGCTACGTATGGTTGAAGCTACCTGCCAAATCCCCACCAAAAGCAATCACAGCTACGTATGGTTCAAGCTACCTGCCTAATCCCCCCCAAAAAGCAATCACAGCTGGGTATGGTTGAAGCTACCTGCCTAATCCCCCCCAAAAGCAATCACAGCTGGGTATGGTTGAAGCTACCTGCCTAATCCCCCCCAAAAGCAATCACAGCTACGGTTGGTTCAAGCTACCTGCCTAATCCCCCTTAAAAGCAATCACAGCTGGGTATGGTTGAAGCTACCTGCCAAATCCCCCCCAAAAGCAATCATAGCTACGTATGGTTGAAGCTACCTGCCTAATCCCCCCAAAAAGCAATCACAGCTGGGTATGGTTGAAGCTACCTGCCTAATCCCCCCCAAAAGCAATCACAGCTACGGTTGGTTCAAGCTACCTGCCAAATCCCCCCAAAAAGCAATCACAGCTGGGTATGGTTGAAGCTACCTGCCTAATCCCCCCCAAAAGCAATCACAGCTGGGTATGGTTGAAGCTACCTGCCTAATCCCCCCAAAAAGCAATCACAGCTGGGTATGGTTGAAGCTACCTGCCTAATCCCCCCAAAAAGCAATCACAGCTGGGTATGGTTGAAGCTACCTGCCTAATCCCCCCCAAAAGCAATCACAGCTGGGTATGGTTGAAGCTACCTGCCTAATCCCCCCCAAAAGCAATCACAGCTACGTATGGTTGAAGCTACCCGCCTAATCCCCCCCAAAAGCAATCACAGCTACGTATGGTTCAAGCTACCTGCCTAATCCCCCCCAAAAGCAATCACAGCTGGGTATGGTTGAAGCTACCTGCCTAATCCCCCCAAAAGCAATCACAGCTACGTATGGTTCAAGCTACCTGCCTAATCCCCCCCAAAAGCAATCACAGCTGGGTATGGTTGAAGCTACCTGCCTAATCCCCCCCAAAAGCAATCACAGCTATGTATGGTTCAAGCTACCCGCCTAATCCCCCCCAAAAGCAATCACAGCTGGGTATGGTTGAAGCTACCCGCCTAATCCCCCCCAAAAGCAATCACAGCTGGGTATGGTTGAAGCTACCTGCCTAATCCCCCCAAAAGCAATCACAGCTACGTATGGTTGAAGCTACCCGCCTAATCCCCCCCAAAAGCAATCACAGCTACGTATGGTTCAAGCTACCTGCCTAATCCCCCCCAAAAGCAATCACAGCTACGTATGGTTCAAGCTACCTGCCAAATCCCCCCCAAAAGCAATCACAGCTACGGTTGGTTGAAGCTACCTGCCTAATCCCCCCCAAAAGCAATCACAGCTACGTATGGTTGAAGCTACCTGCCTAATCCCCCCCAAAGGCAATCACAGCTACGTATGGTTCAAGCTACCTGCCTAATCCCCCCCAAAAGCAATCACAGCTACGTATGGTTGAAGCTACCTGCCTAATCCCCCCCAAAAGCAATCACAGCTACGTATGGTTCAAGCTACCTGCCTAATCCCCCCCAAAAGCAATCACAGCTACGTATGGTTCAAGCTACCTGCCTAATCCCCCCAAAAGCAATTACAGCTACGGGTGGTTGAAGCTACCTGTCTAATCCCCCCCAAAAGCAATTACAGCTACGGTTGGTTGAAGCTACCTGCCAAATCCCCCCCAAAAGCAATCACAGCTACGTATGGTTCAAGCTACCTGCCAAATCCCCCCAAAAGCAATCACAGCTACGTATGATTGAAGCTACCTGCCTAATTCCCCCCAAAAGCAATCACAGCTACGGTTGGTTCAAGCTACCTGCCTAATCCCCCCCAAAAGCAATCACAGCTACGTATGGTTGAAGCTACCTGCCAAATCCCCCCCAAAAGCAATCACAGCTACGTATGGTTCAAGCTACCTGCCAAATCCCCCCCAAAAGCAAACACAGCTACGTATGGTTCAAGCTACCTGCCAAATCCCCCCCAAAAGCAATCACAGCTACGGTTGGTTGAAGCTACCTGCCTAATCCCCCCCAAAAGCAATCACAGCTACGTATGGTTCAAGCTACCTGCCAAATCCCCCCAAAAAGCAATCACAGCTGCGTATGGTTGAAGCTACCTGCCTAATCCCCCCCAAAAGCAATCACACCTACGGTTGGTTGAAGCTACCTGCCAAATCCCCCCCAAAAGCAATCACAGCTACGTATGGTTCAAGCTACCTGCCAAATCCCCCCCAAAAGCAATCACAGCTACGGTTGGTTGAAGCTACCAGCCTAATCCCCCCCAAAAGCAATCACAGCTACGTATGGTTCAAGCTACCTGCCAAATCCCCCCAAAAGCAATCACAGCTACGTATGGTTCAAGCTACCTGCCAAATCCCCCCCAAAAGCAATCACACCTACGGTTGGTGGAAGCTACCAGCCTAATCCCCCCCAAAAGCAATCACAGCTACGTATGGTTCAAGCTACCTGCCAAATCCCCCCAAAAGCAATCACAGCTACGGTTGGTTGAAGCTACCTGCCAAATCCCCCCCAAAAGCAATCACAGCTACGGTTGGTTGAAGCTACCTGCCTAATCCCCCCCAAAAGCAATCACAGCTACGTATGGTTCAAGCTACCTGCCAAATCCCCCCCAAAAGCAATCACAGCTACGTATGGTTGAAGCTACCAGCCTAATCCCCCCCAAAAGCAATCACACCTACGGTTGGTTGAAGCTACCTGCCAAATCCCCCCCAAAAGCAATCACAGCTACGTATGGTTGAAGCTACCTGCCTTATCCCCCCCAAAAGCAATCACAGCTACGTATGGTTCAAGCTACCTGCCAAATCCCCCCAAAAGCAATCACAGCTACGTATGGTTCAAGCTACCTGCCAAATCCCCCCCAAAAGCAATCACAGCTACGTATGGTTCAAGCTACCTGCCTAATCCCCCCCAAAAGCAATCACAGCTACGTATGGTTCAAGCTACCTGCCAAATCCCCCCCTAAAGCAATCACAGCTACGGTTGGTTGAAGTTACCTGCCTAATCCCCCCAAAAGCAATCACAGCTACGTATGGTTCAAGCTACCTGCCTAATCCCCCCCAAAAGCAATCACAGCTGGGTATGGTTGAAGCTACCTGCCAAATCCCCCCCAAAAGCAATCACAGCTACGTATGGTTCAAGCTACCTGCCAAATCCCCACCAAAAGCAATCACAGCTACGTATGGTTCAAGCTACCTGCCAAATCCCCCCCAAAAGCAATCACAGCTACGTATGGTTCAAGCTACCTGCCTAATCCCCCCCAAAAAGCAATCACAGCTGGGTATGGTTGAAGCTACCTGCCTAATCCCCCCCAAAAGCAATCACAGCTGGGTATGGTTGAAGCTACCTGCCTAATCCCCCCCAAAAGCAATCACAGCTACGTATGGTTGAAGCTACCTGCCTAATCCCCCCCAAAAGCAATCACAGCTACGTATGGTTGAAGCTACCTGCCTAATCCCCCCCAAAAGCAATCACAGCTACATATGGTTCAAGCTACCTGCCTAATCCCCCCCAAAAGCAATCACAGCTACGTATGGTTCAAGCTACCTGCCAAATCCCCCCCAAAAGCAATCACAGCTACGGTTGGTTGAAGCTACCTGCCTAATCCCCCCAAAAAGCAATCACAGCTACGTATGGTTGAAGCTACCTGCCAAATCTCCCCCAAAAGCAATCACAGCTACGGTTGGTTGAAGCTACCTGCCTAATCCCCCCCAAAAGCAATCACAGCTACGTATGGTTCAAGCTACCTGCCTAATCCCCCCCAAAAGCAATCACAGCTGGGTATGGTTCAAGCTACCTGCCTAATCCCCCCAAAAGCAATTACAGCTACGGGTGGTTGAAGCTACCTGTCTAATCCCCCCCAAAAGCAATTACAGCTACGGGTGGTTGAAGCTACCTGCCAAATCCCCCCCAAAAGCCATCACAGCTACGGTTGGTTGAAGCTACCAGCCAAATCCCCCCAAAAGCAATCACAGCTACGGTTGGTTGAAGCTACCTGCCAAATCCCCCCCAAAAGCAATCACAGCTACGTATGGTTCAAGCTACCTGCCAAATCCCCCCCCAAAGCAATCACAGCTACGGTTGGTTGAAGCTACCTGCCTAATCCCCCCCAAAAGCAATCACAGCTACGTATGGTTCAAGCTACCTGCCAAATCCCCCCCAAAAGCAATCACAGGTACGGTTGGTTGAAGCTACCTGCCTAATCCCCCCCAAAAGCAATCACAGCTACGTATGGTTCAAGCTACCTGCCAAATCCCCCCAAAAAGCAATCACAGCTGCGTATGGTTGAAGCTACCTGCCTAATCCCCCCCAAAAGCAATCACAGCTACGGTTGGTTGAAGCTACCTGCCAAATCCCCCCCAAAAGCAATCACAGCTACGGTTGGTTGAAGCTACCTGCCAAATCCCCACCAAAAGCAATCACAGCTACGGTTGGTTGAAGCTACCAGCCTAATCCCCCCCAAAAGCAATCACAGCTACGGTTGGTTGAAGCTACCTGCCAAATCCCCCCAAAAGCAATCACAGCTACGGTTGGTTGAAGCTACCTGCCAAATCCCCCCCAAAAGCAATCACAGCTACGGTTGGTTGAAGCTACCTGCCTAATCCCCCCCAAAAGCAATCACAGCTACGGTTGGTTGAAGCTACCTGCCTAATCCCCCCCAAAAGCAATCACAGCTACGTATGGTTCAAGCTACCTGCCTAATCCCCCCCAAAAGCAATCACAGGTACGGTTGGTTGAAGCTACCTGCCAAATCCCCCCAAAAGCAATTACAGCTACGGGTGGTTGAAGCTACCTGTCTAATCCCCCCCAAAAGCAATTACAGCTACGGGTGGTTGAAGCTACCTGCCAAATCCCCCCCAAAAGCCATCACAGCTACGGTTGGTTGAAGCTACCAGCCAAATCCCCCCAAAAGCAATCACAGCTACGTATGGTTGAAGCTACCTGCCAAATCCCCCCCAAAAGCAATCACAGCTACGTATGGTTCAAGCTACCTGCCAAATCCCCCCCCAAAGCAATCACAGCTACGGTTGGTTGAAGCTACCTGCCTAATCCCCCCCAAAAGCAATCACAGCTACGTATGGTTCAAGCTACCTGCCAAATCCCCCCCAAAAGCAATCACAGGTACGGTTGGTTGAAGCTACCTGCCTAATCCCCCCCAAAAGCAATCACAGCTACGTATGGTTCAAGCTACCTGCCAAATCCCCCCAAAAAGCAATCACAGCTGCGTATGGTTGAAGCTACCTGCCTAATCCCCCCCAAAAGCAATCACAGCTACGGTTGGTTGAAGCTACCTGCCAAATCCCCCCCAAAAGCAATCACAGCTACGGTTGGTTGAAGCTACCTGCCAAATCCCCCCCAAAAGCAATCACAGCTACGTATGGTTCAAGCTACCTGCCAAATCCCCACCAAAAGCAATCACAGCTACGTATGGTTCAAGCTACCTGCCAAATCCCCCCCAAAAGCAATCACAGCTACGTATGGTTCAAGCTACCTGCCTAATCCCCCCCAAAAAGCAATCACAGCTGGGTATGGTTGAAGCTACCTGCCTAATCCCCCCCAAAAGCAATCACAGCTGGGTATGGTTGAAGCTACCTGCCTAATCCCCCCCAAAAGCAATCACAGCTACGTATGGTTGAAGCTACCTGCCTAATCCCCCCCAAAAGCAATCACAGCTACGTATGGTTGAAGCTACCTGCCTAATCCCCCCCAAAAGCAATCACAGGTACGGTTGGTTCAAGCTACCTGCCTAATCCCCCCCAAAAGCAATCACAGCTACGTATGGTTCAAGCTACCTGCCAAATCCCCCCCAAAAGCAATCACAGCTACGGTTGGTTGAAGCTACCTGCCTAATCCCCCCAAAAAGCAATCACAGCTACGTATGGTTGAAGCTACCTGCCTAATCCCCCCCAAAAGCAATCACAGCTACGGTTGGTTGAAGCTACCTGCCTAATCCCCCCCAAAAGCAATCACAGCTACGTATGGTTCAAGCTACCTGCCTAATCCCCCCCAAAAGCAATCACAGCTGGGTATGGTTCAAGCTACCTGCCTAATCCCCCCAAAAGCAATTACAGCTACGGGTGGTTGAAGCTACCTGTCTAATCCCCCCCAAAAGCAATTACAGCTACGGGTGGTTGAAGCTACCTGCCAAATCCCCCCCAAAAGCCATCACAGCTACGGTTGGTTGAAGCTACCAGCCAAATCCCCCCAAAAGCAATCACAGCTACGTATGGTTGAAGCTACCTGCCAAATCCCCCCCAAAAGCAATCACAGCTACGTATGGTTCAAGCTACCTGCCAAATCCCCCCCCAAAGCAATCACAGCTACGGTTGGTTGAAGCTACCTGCCTAATCCCCCCCAAAAGCAATCACAGCTACGTATGGTTCAAGCTACCTGCCAAATCCCCCCCAAAAGCAATCACAGGTACGGTTGGTTGAAGCTACCTGCCTAATCCCCCCCAAAAGCAATCACAGCTACGTATGGTTGAAGCTACCTGCCAAATCCCCCCAAAAAGCAATCACAGCTGCGTATGGTTGAAGCTACCTGCCTAATCCCCCCCAAAAGCAATCACAGCTACGGTTGGTTGAAGCTACCTGCCAAATCCCCCCCAAAAGCAATCACAGCTACGGTTGGTTGAAGCTACCTGCCAAATCCCCACCAAAAGCAATCACAGCTACGGTTGGTTGAAGCTACCAGCCTAATCCCCCCCAAAAGCAATCACAGCTACGGTTGGTTCAAGCTACCTGCCAAATCCCCCCAAAAGCAATCACAGCTACGGTTGGTTGAAGCTACCTGCCAAATCCCCCCCAAAAGCAATCACAGCTACGGTTGGTTGAAGCTACCTGCCTAATCCCCCCCAAAAGCAATCACAGCTACGGTTGGTTGAAGCTACCTGCCTAATCCCCCCCAAAAGCAATCACAGCTACGTATGGTTCAAGCTACCTGCCTAATCCCCCCCAAAAGCAATCACAGGTACGGTTGGTTGAAGCTACCTGCCAAATCCCCCCAAAAGCAATTACAGCTACGGGTGGTTGAAGCTACCTGTCTAATCCCCCCCAAAAGCAATTACAGCTACGGGTGGTTGAAGCTACCTGCCAAATCCCCCCCAAAAGCCATCACAGCTACGGTTGGTTGAAGCTACCAGCCAAATCCCCCCAAAAGCAATCACAGCTACGTATGGTTGAAGCTACCTGCCAAATCCCCCCCAAAAGCAATCACAGCTACGTATGGTTCAAGCTACCTGCCAAATCCCCCCCCAAAGCAATCACAGCTACGGTTGGTTGAAGCTACCTGCCTAATCCCCCCCAAAAGCAATCACAGCTACGTATGGTTCAAGCTACCTGCCAAATCCCCCCCAAAAGCAATCACAGGTACGGTTGGTTGAAGCTACCTGCCTAATCCCCCCCAAAAGCAATCACAGCTACGTATGGTTCAAGCTACCTGCCAAATCCCCCCAAAAAGCAATCACAGCTGCGTATGGTTGAAGCTACCTGCCTAATCCCCCCCAAAAGCAATCACAGCTACGGTTGGTTGAAGCTACCTGCCAAATCCCCCCCAAAAGCAATCACAGCTACGGTTGGTTGAAGCTACCTGCCAAATCCCCACCAAAAGCAATCACAGCTACGGTTGGTTGAAGCTACCAGCCTAATCCCCCCCAAAAGCAATCACAGCTACGGTTGGTTCAAGCTACCTGCCAAATCCCCCCAAAAGCAATCACAGCTACGGTTGGTTGAAGCTACCTGCCAAATCCCCCCCAAAAGCAATCACAGCTACGGTTGGTTGAAGCTACCTGCCTAATCCCCCCCAAAAGCAATCACAGCTACGGTTGGTTGAAGCTACCTGCCTAATCCCCCCCAAAAGCAATCACAGCTACGTATGGTTCAAGCTACCTGCCTAATCCCCCCCAAAAGCAATCACAGGTACGGTTGGTTGAAGCTACCTGCCAAATCCCCCCAAAAGCAATTACAGCTACGGGTGGTTGAAGCTACCTGTCTAATCCCCCCCAAAAGCAATTACAGCTACGGGTGGTTGAAGCTACCTGCCAAATCCCCCCCAAAAGCCATCACAGCTACGGTTGGTTGAAGCTACCAGCCAAATCCCCCCAAAAGCAATCACAGCTACGTATGGTTGAAGCTACCTGCCAAATCCCCCCCAAAAGCAATCACAGCTACGTATGGTTCAAGCTACCTGCCAAATCCCCCCCCAAAGCAATCACAGCTACGGTTGGTTGAAGCTACCTGCCTAATCCCCCCCAAAAGCAATCACAGCTACGTATGGTTCAAGCTACCTGCCAAATCCCCCCCAAAAGCAATCACAGGTACGGTTGGTTGAAGCTACCTGCCTAATCCCCCCCAAAAGCAATCACAGCTACGTATGGTTCAAGCTACCTGCCAAATCCCCCCAAAAAGCAATCACAGCTGCGTATGGTTGAAGCTACCTGCCTAATCCCCCCCAAAAGCAATCACAGCTACGGTTGGTTGAAGCTACCTGCCAAATCCCCCCCAAAAGCAATCACAGCTACGGTTGGTTGAAGCTACCTGCCAAATCCCCACCAAAAGCAATCACAGCTACGGTTGGTTGAAGCTACCAGCCTAATCCCCCCCAAAAGCAATCACAGCTACGGTTGGTTGAAGCTACCTGCCAAATCCCCCCAAAAGCAATCACAGCTACGGTTGGTTGAAGCTACCTGCCAAATCCCCACCAAAAGCAATCACAGCTACGGTTGGTTGAAGCTACCTGCCAAATCCCCCCAAAAGCAATCACAGCTACGGTTGGTTGAAGCTACCAGCCAAATCCCCCCAAAAAGCAATCACAGGTACGGTTGGTTGAAGCTACCTGCCAAATCCCCCCCAAAAGCAATCACAGCTACGTATGGTTGAAGCTACCAGCCTAATCCCCCCCAAAAGCAATCACACCTACGGTTGGTTGAAGCTACCTGCCTTATCCCCCCCAAAAGCAATCACAGCTACGTATGGTTGAAGCTACCTGCCAAATCCCCCCAAAAGCAATCACAGCTACGTATGGTTCAAGCTACCTGCCTAATCCCCCCCAAAAGCAATCACAGCTACGTATGGTTGAAGCTACCAGCCTAATCCCCCCCAAAAGCAATCACACCTACGGTTGGTTCAAGCTACCTGCCTAATCCCCCCCAAAAGCAATCACAGCTACGGTTGGTTGAAGCTACCTGCCTAATCCCCCCTAAAAGCAATCACAGCTGCGTATGGTTCAAGCTACCTGCCAAATCCCCCCAAAAAGCAATCACATCTACGGTTGGTTGAAGCTACCTGCCAAATCCCCACCAAAAGCAATCACAGCCACGGTTGGTTGAAGCTACCTGCCTAATCCCCCCCAAAAGCAATTACAGCTACGTATGGTTCAAGCTACCTGCCAAATCCACCCAAAAGCAATCACAGCTGGGTATGGTTGAAGCTACCTGCCTAATCCCCCCCAAAAGCAATCACAGCTACGGTTGGTTGAAGCTACCTGCCTAATCCCCCCCAAAAAGCAATCACAGCTACGGTTGGTTGAAGCTACCTGCCAAATACCCCCCAAAAAGCAATCACAGCTACGGTTGGTTGAAGCTACTTGCCTAATCCCCCCCAAAAGCAATTACAGCTACGGTTGGTTGAAGCTACCTGCCTAATCCCCCCCAAAAGCAATCACAGCTACGGTTGGTTGAAGCTACCTGCCAAATCCCCCCCAAAAGCAATCACAGCTACGGTTGGTTCAAGCTACCTGCCAAATCCCCCCCAAAAGCAATCACAGCTACGGTTGGTTCAAGCTACCTGCCTAATCCCCCCCAAAAGCAATCACAGCTACGGTTGGTTCAAGCTACCTGCCAAATCCCCCCAAAAGCAATCACAGCTACGTATGGTTGAAGCTACCTGCCAAATCCCCCCCAAAAGCAATCACAGCTACGTATGGTTCAAGCTACCTGCCAAATCCCCCCCCAAAGCAATCACAGCTACGGTTGGTTGAAGCTACCTGCCAAATCCCCCCCAAAAGCAATCACAGCTACGGTTGGTTGAAGCTACCTGCCTAATCCCCCCCAAAAGCAATCACAGCTACGGTTGGTTGAAGCTACCTGCCTAATCCCCCCCAAAAGCAATCACAGCTACGTATGGTTCAAGCTACCTGCCTAATCCCCCCCAAAAGCAATCACAGGTACGGTTGGTTGAAGCTACCTGCCAAATCCCCCCAAAAGCAATTACAGCTACGGGTGGTTGAAGCTACCTGTCTAATCCCCCCCAAAAGCAATTACAGCTACGGGTGGTTGAAGCTACCTGCCAAATCCCCCCCAAAAGCCATCACAGCTACGGTTGGTTGAAGCTACCAGCCAAATCCCCCCAAAAGCAATCACAGCTACGTATGGTTGAAGCTACCTGCCAAATCCCCCCCAAAAGCAATCACAGCTACGTATGGTTCAAGCTACCTGCCAAATCCCCCCCCAAAGCAATCACAGCTACGGTTGGTTGAAGCTACCTGCCTAATCCCCCCCAAAAGCAATCACAGCTACGTATGGTTCAAGCTACCTGCCAAATCCCCCCCAAAAGCAATCACAGGTACGGTTGGTTGAAGCTACCTGCCTAATCCCCCCCAAAAGCAATCACAGCTACGTATGGTTCAAGCTACCTGCCAAATCCCCCCAAAAAGCAATCACAGCTGCGTATGGTTGAAGCTACCTGCCTAATCCCCCCCAAAAGCAATCACAGCTACGGTTGGTTGAAGCTACCTGCCAAATCCCCCCCAAAAGCAATCACAGCTACGGTTGGTTGAAGCTACCTGCCAAATCCCCACCAAAAGCAATCACAGCTACGGTTGGTTGAAGCTACCAGCCTAATCCCCCCCAAAAGCAATCACAGCTACGGTTGGTTCAAGCTACCTGCCAAATCCCCCCAAAAGCAATCACAGCTACGGTTGGTTGAAGCTACCTGCCAAATCCCCCCCAAAAGCAATCACAGCTACGGTTGGTTGAAGCTACCTGCCTAATCCCCCCCAAAAGCAATCACAGCTACGGTTGGTTGAAGCTACCTGCCTAATCCCCCCCAAAAGCAATCACAGCTACGTATGGTTCAAGCTACCTGCCTAATCCCCCCCAAAAGCAATCACAGGTACGGTTGGTTGAAGCTACCTGCCAAATCCCCCCAAAAGCAATTACAGCTACGGGTGGTTGAAGCTACCTGTCTAATCCCCCCCAAAAGCAATTACAGCTACGGGTGGTTGAAGCTACCTGCCAAATCCCCCCCAAAAGCCATCACAGCTACGGTTGGTTGAAGCTACCAGCCAAATCCCCCCAAAAGCAATCACAGCTACGTATGGTTGAAGCTACCTGCCAAATCCCCCCCAAAAGCAATCACAGCTACGTATGGTTCAAGCTACCTGCCAAATCCCCCCCCAAAGCAATCACAGCTACGGTTGGTTGAAGCTACCTGCCTAATCCCCCCCAAAAGCAATCACAGCTACGTATGGTTCAAGCTACCTGCCAAATCCCCCCCAAAAGCAATCACAGGTACGGTTGGTTGAAGCTACCTGCCTAATCCCCCCCAAAAGCAATCACAGCTACGTATGGTTCAAGCTACCTGCCAAATCCCCCCAAAAAGCAATCACAGCTGCGTATGGTTGAAGCTACCTGCCTAATCCCCCCCAAAAGCAATCACAGCTACGGTTGGTTGAAGCTACCTGCCAAATCCCCCCCAAAAGCAATCACAGCTACGGTTGGTTGAAGCTACCTGCCAAATCCCCACCAAAAGCAATCACAGCTACGGTTGGTTGAAGCTACCAGCCTAATCCCCCCCAAAAGCAATCACAGCTACGGTTGGTTGAAGCTACCTGCCAAATCCCCCCAAAAGCAATCACAGCTACGGTTGGTTGAAGCTACCTGCCAAATCCCCACCAAAAGCAATCACAGCTACGGTTGGTTGAAGCTACCTGCCAAATCCCCCCAAAAGCAATCACAGCTACGGTTGGTTGAAGCTACCAGCCAAATCCCCCCAAAAAGCAATCACAGGTACGGTTGGTTGAAGCTACCTGCCAAATCCCCCCCAAAAGCAATCACAGCTACGTATGGTTGAAGCTACCAGCCTAATCCCCCCCAAAAGCAATCACACCTACGGTTGGTTGAAGCTACCTGCCTTATCCCCCCCAAAAGCAATCACAGCTACGTATGGTTGAAGCTACCTGCCAAATCCCCCCAAAAGCAATCACAGCTACGTATGGTTCAAGCTACCTGCCTAATCCCCCCCAAAAGCAATCACAGCTACGTATGGTTGAAGCTACCAGCCTAATCCCCCCCAAAAGCAATCACACCTACGGTTGGTTCAAGCTACCTGCCTAATCCCCCCCAAAAGCAATCACAGCTACGGTTGGTTGAAGCTACCTGCCTAATCCCCCCTAAAAGCAATCACAGCTGCGTATGGTTCAAGCTACCTGCCAAATCCCCCCAAAAAGCAATCACATCTACGGTTGGTTGAAGCTACCTGCCAAATCCCCACCAAAAGCAATCACAGCCACGGTTGGTTGAAGCTACCTGCCTAATCCCCCCCAAAAGCAATTACAGCTACGTATGGTTCAAGCTACCTGCCAAATCCACCCAAAAGCAATCACAGCTGGGTATGGTTGAAGCTACCTGCCTAATCCCCCCCAAAAGCAATCACAGCTACGGTTGGTTGAAGCTACCTGCCTAATCCCCCCCAAAAAGCAATCACAGCTACGGTTGGTTGAAGCTACCTGCCAAATACCCCCCAAAAAGCAATCACAGCTACGGTTGGTTGAAGCTACTTGCCTAATCCCCCCCAAAAGCAATTACAGCTACGGTTGGTTGAAGCTACCTGCCTAATCCCCCCCAAAAGCAATCACAGCTACGGTTGGTTGAAGCTACCTGCCAAATCCCCCCCAAAAGCAATCACAGCTACGGTTGGTTCAAGCTACCTGCCAAATCCCCCCCAAAAGCAATCACAGCTACGGTTGGTTCAAGCTACCTGCCTAATCCCCCCCAAAAGCAATCACAGCTACGGTTGGTTCAAGCTACCTGCCAAATCCCCCCCCAGAGCATTCACAGCTACATTGGCAACAAGCAATATGTTGGGGAGGGGGCCGGGCCGAGGCCGAGGACAGACCATGCCGAAAGCCAAGGCCCCAAACGATTGATCACATCCACGAAGGAAGAATGCGTTTTTATAGGAGGGGGCGGGCCATGGCCAAGGATCGAGCATGATGCAGGGTAAAGGGTACAGGGTTCAGACCCTGAACCCCTAAACCATGCACACTGTCAGGAGGGGGGGGCGGGCCATTGCCAAGGATCAAACATGCTGCAGGGTAAAGGGTACAGGGTTCAGACCCTAAAGCCTAAACCATGCATACTGACAGGAGGGGGGCGGGCCATTGCCAAGGATCAAACATGCTGCAGGGTAAAGGGTAAAGGGTTCAGACCCTAACCCCTACACCATGCATGCTGTCAGGAGGACACCATGCATACTATCAGGAGGGGGTGCAGGCCGAGGCCAAGGATCGACCATGCTGTGGATCAAGATTGAAAAACTAGAAATCATGTTTACGGAGGCAGCATGTGCCATGTCACTTGGGGCGGAAAACCTGGCAAATGTCGTATTTTAGTGCGCACCAGACCACCATTCGCGGCTGCTGGGCGGCCACCATAAGGTCAAAAGAGGCCAAACCTGGACCTGCATACGGCCTAGGCCGCGATGTACCTAAATGGTAGCTAAAGCACCATATAACAAGTAGAACTCACAAACAGAGCCTTGGGCCACCCATTCCCAGCCTGCTGTTACATTGTTTGAATGAGCTTCAGCTACAGTTCAGCTACATCACAGCTGCCGGCAGTGCCGGCCAGGTGCAACATGGTGCCTGCTGCTTGGTCACCGGCCGTGGGCCGGTCAAGGTTTGGTCCCAATCGCCTCAGTGGTGGCGGCCCGCTAGCTCCCAAAACAGGCGATCGGATTAAAGCCAAAACAATAATTGCTGTGGTACCCACCCCAGCTCGGATCCACCGCTCTATTTTCTATTTGGCATAGCCCTGGGCCGCCCCTTGCCTGCCTGCCGTACCCACCCCAGCTCAGATCCACCGCCCAGTTCTCAATGTGGCATAGGCTGTGCAGCAGGGCCTGCCTAGAGGCCAGGCTGCCTCCTTTGCCCCTTTTAGGAGTCTGGCCAGGGGGCACGACTTTAATCTGGACAAGGGGGAAGGGAGGGGGCAGGTGATACAGCCTCAGAATGTGAAACATGTGACCGAGCCTTATAGAGGAAAGAGATGTGCCTAGAGGCCAGGCTGTCACCCTTGCCCCTTTTAGGAGTCTGGCCAGGGGGCACAACTTTGATCTGGAAAAAGGGGAAGGGAGGGGGCAGGTGAGGCAGCCTCAGAATGTGAAACATGTGACCGAGCCTTATAGAGGAAAGAGATGTGCCTAGAGGCCAGGCTGCCTCCTTTGCCCCTTTTAGGAGTCTGGCCAGGGGGCACGACTTTAATCTGGACAAGGGGGAAGGGAGGGGGCAGGTGATACAGCCTCAGAATGTGAAACATGTGACCGAGCCTTATAGAGGAAAGAGATGTGCCTAGAGGCCAGGCTGTCACCCTTGCCCCTTTTAGGAGTCTGGCCAGGGGGCACAACTTTGATCTGGAAAAAGGGGAAGGGAGGGGGCAGGTGAGGCAGCCTCAGAATGTGAAACATGTGACCGAGCCTTATAGAGGAAAGAGATGTGCCTAGAGGCCAGGCTGCCTCCTTTGCCCCTTTTAGGAGTCTGGCCAGGGGGCACGACTTTAATCTGGACAAGGGGGAAGGGAGGGGGCAGGTGATACAGCCTCAGAATGTGAAACATGTGACCGAGCCTTATAGAGGAAAGAGATATGCCTAGAGGCCAGGCTGTCACCCTTGCCCCTTTTAGGAGTCTGGCCAGGGGGCACAACTTTGATCTGGAAAAAGGGGAAGGGAGGGGGCAGGTGAGGCAGCCTCAGAATGTGAAACATGTGACCGAGCCTTATAGAGGAAAGAGATGTGCCTAGAGGCCAGGCTGTCACCCTTGCCCCTTTTAGGAGTCTGGCCAGGGGGCACGACTTTAATCTGGACAAGGGGGAAGGGAGGGGCAGGTGATACAGCCTCAGAATGTGAAACATGTGACCGAGCCTTATAGAGGAAAGAGATGTGCCTAGAGGCCAGGCTGTCACCCTTGCCCCTTTTAGGAGTCTGGCCAGGGGGCACGACTTTAATCTGGACAAGGGGGAAGGGAGGGGGCAGGTGATACAGCCTCAGAATGTGAAACATGTGACCGAGCCTTATAGAGGAAAGAGATGTGCCTAGAGGCCAGGCTGTCACCCTTGCCCCTTTTGGGAGTCTGGCCAGGGGGCACAACTTTGATCTGGAAAAAGGGGAAGGGAGGGGGCAGGTGAGGCAGCCTCAGAATGTATAACTTGTGATACAGCCTTAAAATGTAGAACTTGTGACCGAGCCTTATATGAGGAAACATATGTACCTAGAGGCTAGGCTGCCACCCTTGCCCCTTATGGGGGTCTGGCCTAGGGGCACAAGATTGAGCTGGCAGGGGGGTGGGAAGGGAGGGGTGCAAGGGAGACTGCTGGCCACCCAGCCTTGAAATATAACATGTGCCACCCAGCCACCCAGCCACCCAGCCTTGGAATATAACATGTGTGACTAAACCTGAGGGAAGTGTTTGTGATCACGCCTTCCAACGCAACGTATGTCACCGGGTCTCGGAATGTGAGCAATGTGATTGGGCCTTCAAATTTAACACATGCATCCAGGCCTTACAATGTAATATGCGTGACCGGACCCTCAAAATAAAGAAATCAAGCGATCGGGCCATATAATGTAACAGACGTGATGGGGTTTTAGAATTTAACACCTGTGACCAGGCCTAAACATGTAACATGTGTGACTGGAACCACAAATTGAACCCAAGTTCTTGGCTATTATAATGTAACAGATGTTACCAGGCCTTCAAATGTAACATACATGACCGGACCTTCAAATGTAGCATTCGTGACTGGGCCTTAGAATGTAACAGACGTGAACGGGCCTTAGAATGCAGCATATGTGACCGGGCCTCAAAATGCACAGCAGATGAGACCGGCTGTAGAATGTAACAGACGTGACTGGTCCTCGAATGTGGCAGATGTGGCCAGGCATTATAATGTAACAGATGTGGCGGAGCCTTAGAATATAACAGATCATAGTAACTCTCCAGCCCATGGAGTGTCAAGACACATTCCAGACCTGTGTCAGCTGACCATTGGCAGCACCATAAAAGAAGCTGTGCAGCTGCAGCAGCAGCAGTGGTATTTATGACGTGCTTCAGCTACAGTTCAGCTACATCACGAAAGGAAGCTGTGCAGCAGCAGCGGCAGTGTTCGTTTGTAATGTGCTTCAGCTACAGATCAGGTACATCACAGCTCACGGCGTTGGGGGGCTGGTTCAGCATGACCTGCTGCTTAGAAAGCCGTCAGGAAGTTGGTCTGGGTTCGGTCCCCTTGGTCCCTGGTGGTGGCCGCCCAGCGGAACTAGCCCAGAGGTGGTTTTACACACAGACTAAATATTCACCGAGCGACGGAAGCTTAGATCTACTCAGTGGGCCTTGATCAGGCTTACAAAAACACAACGCGACAATGCAGACCGGCCACTTGTACCACAAGAACATGCCTCCACCACAAAAACCAGGGTTCAGCGGTTGGCAGCAGTCAGCTCAACCTGAGAACTACCGCTATTCCAGTGAGGTTAAGAAAAACAACCGAAACTAAGATTATTGTGGACCCTAAGAGGAGGCTTCCATTTTATAGAACCATCGCCCTTTTTCCGCTCCCCTTTTTCTACAACACCGGCCCAGTTTATTTGCATGTACGTTGGCACTTAACAGGAGCCGAGTAGCCGACATTGTTCTAAGGCATGCCTGACTGGCTGGGCCGTGTTGATTCCCCGCCTTGGAGGCTATTGGGCAAGGATGTATTAGGCCAGCTCTGTTGACCCAAGGGGATGTTATGCTAAGATTCGGCTACGGTCCAGCCAATGGCTGTGGAGACCTGATGCGGCAAACCCTTCTGATTGGGCCCCCTGCCGTAGGCCGGCTAAGGTTTGGTCCCCATCGGCCTAGTGGTGGACACCCAGCGGCCTGCTCAAGGTGGAGGTCTGGGGCGCACTGAAAGCAACACGGGACGCGAGGTCCCTCAGACAGTTGCGATGGTGGAGTTGTGGATGTGAAAAGGGTGGCCGCACTCAGAAATATCGACATGCATCGTCATTCTTGAGAGGATGCGTGACATCGCTGCAGGTGACCACGCCATGCATCCTCAAAATCACGCCATGCGTCCTCAAAATCACGCCATGCATCCTCAAAACCATGCCATGCATCCTCGTAACCACGCCATGCATCCTCAAAACCACGCGATGCATCCTCAAAACCACACCATGCATCCTCAAATTCACGCCATGCATCCTCAAAACCTCGCCATGCATCCTCAAAATCACACCATGCATCCTCAAAATCACCCCATGCATCCTCAAAACCACACCATGCATCCTCAAAATCACCCCATGCATCCTCAAAACCTCGCCATGCATCCTCAAAACCTCGCCATGCATCCTCAAAACCTGGCCATGCATCCTCAAAACCTCGCCATGCATCCTCAAAACCTCGCCATGCATCTTTAAAACCTCGCCATGCATCCTTAAAACCTCGCCATGCATCCTCAAAACCACACCATGCATCCTCAAAATCACGCCATGCATCCTCAAAACCACACCATGTATCCTCAAAATCACGCCATGCATCCTCAAAACCTCGACATGCATCCTCAAAACCTCACTAGGCATCCCCAAAACGTCGCCATGCATCCTCAACAACTCGCTCTGCATCCTCAAAACCTCGCCATGCATCCTCAAAACTACACCATGCATCCTCAAAATCACGCCATGGATCCTCAAAACCTCGCTATGCATCCTCAAAACCTCGCCATGCATCCTTAAAACCTCGCCATGCATCCTCAAAACCTCGCCAAGCATCCTGAAAACCTCGCCATGCATCCTCAAAAGAAAGAAGAAGATTGATGGCGGCGTCGGTGGAGGGAGCAGGGGGGAGTCAGCTTCACATGAGCGCTCCCCATTTTCCCCGCTCCCATGCTGCTATGCATCATCGAAACCAAAGAGCCTTGACGCTGAAATCCCGTTGCTTACATTTAGTGAGCATGTGGCTGGATTCTTGTGTTGTGCTTGGCTGGGCAAGGAAGTCTCATTATATTGCTTCATAGGTCAAGGGTTCCAGGTTGCAGGCCTGTCGCACCTTCTGATGATATGCATGGCAGGACAAGGCTCGTATTCGTATTCTATGTATGTTCATATTGGTCCTCCTTGAGCTGAGGGTTACTGTGCACAGGCCTGTCGCACCTTCTGAAGACACGCATGGCTGGGCTAGGTTCTCACTCACGAGTCTTATTGGGCGGAGATGTCCATGGGTGGCATGCTTTTCCTCACCTTGTCGTCCCAACGATATGGGCGCTTAACGCTTGTTTTTGCTGCTGAGCACATGGATGCTGACGTCATGCATGGCTTGGCAAGGCTCTTTCTCGTATTCGTCATGGTGCATGCTGCACGGCCATGTAAGATTCCGGGCATTTGAGAGGCGTGTCGCTCACCTTGTCGTCCGAGCGTGATGGGCGGTCCGGAGCCTCTACCGCGACTCCTGAGCTCGGGTGCACAGGCATCTCGCCAGCCCGCCAGAGCGCGACAACCGCATTCGTGTGCTGCGCCTTCATCCAAGGGTCGGGCGTCTTGAGGATCTTTACAGCGGCCTCTAGAAGGCTGTCAGAGGAGAATGAAGCATCAGACATAGCGTTGGCTGTGTTCTTGAAGGGCTGCCGTGCCGACTGCTCCTGACGGGTATCCGAGCCTTTGAGCCTTGTTGCGGCTGTCACAATCTCAACGTCACCGACAACTCACGTCCTCCAGTGTTTTGTATTATTTGCTGATACAGTGTTCAAGAACGTCCAAGAAACGGCGTTGGGATGTTTCGATATGTGAGAAAAGTGGTGAGGAAAAGTGGCCACAACCTAGACCCGGAAAACCCGGACATAGGGAAACTCAAAACTGTTGCATACTGAGCTCCCGGGCCAGTCCATGCACTTTCCTTATTCATGCAGTGCTGATTCCGAAGCTCCATTTCGTCTAACCCTGCATAGGATCCATTGGTGGCTGAGACTCTGGTTGGTGAGTTGCTTATTTCGAGATCTTGCACACAGCAGAAGTTATCGACCACCCTTGCGCTTGTATGCAGATGCAGTTCAGGGCGCTGACTGCAGGGCTTCAGTACATTTACATTCACCCAATGCATATGTTTTCGCTGCAGGCGCCTGCAACCTTGTGCTTGCGTCTCCCCGAGTCACCGTGTTCCAGTGGGAAGCCAAATCGCACTGTTGAAGTGTCGCATTATATAGTGCCATGCACCTCATGCAATGTAAACCATGCTGGTTGAGTGTCGCAATATGGAGGTGATTTGTAGCTGAAAGCCTGAAACGCGTTCAAATAAACAAAGGTCCAGCGCATTTAAATACCGGGAAAACATGAAAATCCATGCAGCTCATGCAATGCTGATTGTCTAGATCCATTCGGCTTTCAACTCCAGTCACCTTCAGCCCCTAGACCCTGAAACTATTTCTCATAAAACAACTGTCATTCATTGCATTGATATGCAGAGACTCCCTTGTCACCTTGTGCAAGTTTCCCATGGCAATGAAAGACTCCGTCGAGTGTTGCGGCCTTCCACCCACAGCGGCTGACCAAGCTCGACGAAGAGATCAATGCCTTGTGAGTCTGCCGGGAGCGGTCACCTCCACTGCTTGTTGCAAGTGCGTCAGCTATAATTTAGATATATTATGGCTTGCGGCTGGGGAGGCATGGGGCAAGCCCAGCTACTCGGGCCACAGGCTGCAGGCAGTCGAGGTTTTGCCCCCATTGGCCTGGTGGTGGTATTCCGGAGGCTGCTCCTGATGTTGTTGAGTGCGCACTTGGCGTTTTGTGCTGCAGGAAGCCTAGGATCGTGGCGGCATTCCAGGCCGAAAAAAAGGCCATGGAAGGCAACCAGGACGTGTTCAAGGGGGAGGGCGAGTTCTTGGTTGTTGAGATGGCGAGCCTTTTGACAGAGTGCCTGGACGTGATAACGCAGCAGGAAGGTGAGTCTTCGGTATGCTTCCAGTCCAACCCCATCCGTTGTTGTTGCTGTTGCTGTTCATGGTTTTGGGTACAGGATACAGAGATAGAGGGCTGCTCTCACTGCAACATCTGCTCTTACTGCAACATCTGCCCTTGATGCAATATCTGCTATTTCTTGAACATCTACTCTTGGTGCAACATCTGCTCTTGGTGCAACATCTGCTCTTCGTGCAACATCTGTTGTTGGTGCAACGTCTGTTCTTGGTGCTACATCTACTCTTGGTGCAACATCTGCTCTTCGTGCAACATCTGTTGTTGGTGCAACGTCTGTTCTTGGTGCTACATATACTCTTGGTGCAACATCTGCTCTTAGTGCAACATCTGCTCTTAGAGCAACATCTGCTCTTAGTGCAACATCTGCTCTTAAGTGCAACATCTGTCCTTGGTGCAACGTCTGCTCATAGTGCAATATCTACTGGTAGTGCATGATCTTCTCTTGCTGCTACATCTAACCTTGGTTCAACACCTGCTCTTAGTGCAAGATCTACTGAGTGTAAGTGCAACATCTGCTCGCAGTGCTAGCTATCGGTGCAGGCTTCGTGCTGCCAGGAGTTGCGGCGCCCGCAGAGGAGCCTTGGCCCAGGCCTTGGCCCACCTTCGAACAGCATTGGGAGAAAATGGTGAGAGTTGGCACTTGGCAGTGCCTATGGGGAGGAGTGTTATACTTCAATGTATGTATGTAGCCTTCTTGGAGGGGACCATGAGCCCCACAGCCTGGGTGTGTGCACTGGCCTCCCCCCAGTGGATCGGTGGGGTTTGAGAGCAGAGCTCATAAATGCATACGGTGGATTGACAGCGAGGACTAAACTGGAAACCTCAACGCAGATTTGTTCAGCTGGGTAAGGATTCATGGATCTGGGTGCATGAATTAGTTCGTAAGACCCGCCTACATGCCTATATCTGATTATGCGACCAAGGAAACTATAAAAACGATTTAAGGTTAAATGATCTATACAGTAACCTCCTCATTACCGATGACTGTTTATTTTTGTACGTCATCCATCTTTGCCTGGCCTTGTCCAGCATTGTATGCCTAGAAAGAAAGAAAGAAAGAAAGAAAGAAAGAAAGAAAGAAAGAAAGAAAGAAAGAAAGAAAGAAAGAAAGAAAGAAAGAAAGAAAGAAAGAAAGAAAGAAAGAAAGAAAGAAAGAAAGAAAGAAAGAAAGAAAGAAAGAAAGAAAGAAAGAAAGAAAGAAAGAAAGAAAGAAAGAAAGAAAGAAAGAAAGAAAGAAAGAAAGAAAGAAAGAAAGAAAGAAAGAAAGAAAGAAAGAAAGAAAGAAAGAAAGAAAGAAAGAAAGAAAGAAAGAAAGAAAGAAAGAAAGAAAGAAAGAAAGAAAGAAAGAAAGAAAGAAAGAAAGAAAGAAAGAAAGAAAGAAAGAAAGAAAGAAAGAAAGAAAGAAAGAAAGCCACGCGGGGGCATGAAGGTCAAAGGAACAGTGCGGCATGGGCGAAGGCCGCTTCTGCACCGTTACCATGCCAATATGGAAAGTTGTGAGCTCCACTATTTTCAGCAGTAGTCTCGAGGTGTGGCCAGGAAAACCAGTTGGGTCTTCGGCTGTATGCCAACACAGGTTTGGTCCCAGTTGGGCCGATTCGTCCTGCCGTGGGCAAACACATGTTGGGTCCCAATCGGGCCTTTGGCACTTGCAAGGCAGCCTGATGGCGGTGGAATCATTTTCCTTAATATGAGCATATTGCTCTTCCTCATGCACCTACGCGTAAATGTAGCAAAACTTTATTTACCCCTTTTCCTTTCTTTTTTTCTGCCCCTATTTGTTAGGCGCCCACGCGGCCGTGCCTTTTGAGCAGGGCCCAGAGGTGTAACGTCATTGACATAAATGCAGCAAAATATTGTGTCTTCAGTTGCCACCTGAAACCCTAAACCAGGAACCCTTAACCAGAACCCCTAAACCAGGAACCCGATGCTGCACAGGTGAGAGGCTGGGAGGAGCGTGCGGCGGCCATCAACGCCCTCCCGACCAGGATGGAGCGCATCAAGGCGTCCTGGCAGTTGATCTTGAGACTGGTGTTACAGATTGTGGGCGGGGTCTTGATCCATGTATATGTGTTGCCCCGGGGTCCAACGTGGCTGACTGTAACAGCCATCCTATTACTAGGAGCTGTTTTAAAGCAGCTGTTGGAGTGTGACTATTTGTTGACCTTGCTGCGTAATGCAGGCCGCTCAGTGTTTTAGTGATAGAAAGGGTTTTAATGGGACCCGGTGTTGGTCTGGAAGGCCCCGGGAGGCTTCCGGGATGGCTGGATAGTATGTTGTCAAAAGAATTCTTGGAAATCATATGCGGTAGTCTTTTTTGTTTCCTCTTTTTATCTCTCAGTCTATTTTGCCATTTCACGGTACCTCTTTTTTTTCGGTTTGCATGAGCATTTTAGTGAGTTTGCGGTCAGCAGTGTTCTGGTTCTCGTCCTCTCAGACAGGCGCTTCAAGCTTGCGTGGCATTTAATATGAAGTCAGGCTTTTTATCTGCTGGTGGCTGGCATGAATGTTTGTGTACTGTCATTTAACATTCCATCATTTCCAAGCGACGTGGAGAAGTTAGTTAATTTTTTCCTTCTGACTTCCTTGTGCATCGCCCTGTCGGGATGTGTTCAGTTGGTAGGAGATGTTCAAGAAAAGGCGTAAGTCAGGTTGTTGTTCGCAACCCATCTGGGGTTCATGTTTTAGGATGGCAATGGCCAATGGGTAGTAACGGCATACCGACTGCACAGTTTGTTGCCGATTGCCTTCTCTTTGTCTATGTTCCACCTGCTTGGCGGGCGAAACATGTGGCTCCGACGGATAAGGACAAACAGTGTGGGAGGCGACATTGTGTAGATGTTGACATTATAAGATGCATGCGTAAGTACCGGAATAATTATATATGATTATGGTACCATTGATCCATTTTCCGGTTATCGTGTCCATGCATCAACCAGCGAGTAATACGTTTCAATGTGAACCTCACATGGGCTCCACGCCCAAGCCATGTTCAACACGTGACTTGGGCATTGGGCCTCTAGTGACGGCTAAGAATGGAAACAGATTATAGGCCTACACAAATTGCACTTAATAGCAAAGGCAATCCAACACAGAAACTTCGGATCCTTCCCTTCATATTACCGGTATGTAGGATGTATATGTCTGGCAAATGTCAGATGGGTGATGGGGGACTCAAATAAACACGATGCGACAATGCCCATATCCTAATACATATTTCAACTGTGTTGGCTGACATGATGCCATCAGCGGCTTAAAAGGTTAGGTCTAGCTTTACAAATTGCTCCTTCCCAGCAACGCACCAGCTTCACATATGATGCATGGGACATGTACTCACTAACTCACCCGCTGGGTACGCTTGACAAACTTGTGTTTCTGCCCTGCTGTGGCTGGGCTGTTTTTTGACATTTTTTCTCATCCATCTGCTCGACCTGTGCGTCCTTGCGGTTGATCCTGACATAACATGTGAAGGCATTCGCCGCGCATGGAACAATATTTGCATGGAAGAGCTTTCACCCAACGTAGCACAATGTGGATATGATATGCCGTTGGGTCACCACGCGCCCATGCATCCACATTTTCATGGAAAATGCATCACGTGTCCCACACGCTTGCGCGAAGCGGGTCTGTTAATGCGTAGAATAACCTACATGGCCAGAGAGCCCTGATCACTACCCAATACCACCGATTCACCCAACCCATGCCCATGCATGGAGAAGCTGATACATACCATATCATATCGTACTTTACCATGTTATATTGCTGATGTGATATGATGGCCCCAAAGACCATAACGTGCTACCTAGCTTTCGCCGGAGCTGAGTGCTGTCAACACGCGAGAGTTTGACTAGTTCACAAGGGCAATGGGATGGGTGATATAGCCCTCACGCCATGCATGGTCTTGGCGCGCAATCGTCCACTAAATCTTTGTAAAAGAGGTTTGGCACCGTCCTTGACAGAGGTCCTTGACATGTTTGATCATGTTTTTGATTTTGAAAGTTAGTTCCTCAGTTTCTGTAGTTAGTTCCGAGACTGGTGTTGCAGGCTAGAATTTCTGTCACCGTTATACATTGGCTATTAAATCATATAGATACGGTACGTGAATGCAGGGGCGCAAGAGTCTCGAGCGAGATAGACACTATGATTACCAGATGATTACCCCTCATTATTACACGTAAAGTGTAGTAGGGTTCTGAAAACCTGCCTACCTGAAAACAGCGAGCGGCCATCACCTGCTGGTATTGTCGGCGTTAATCCCTTGCTTTGGGCTAGCTCTGCCGAGGTTGTGGAGATGGATCAAACAGCAACAGCAGGCTGCAAGGTTAAGAGCTCTGGAGAGGGCGTATTGACCTGACAGGTGGAAGGCTGCGGCAAAGACCTTCTGCTAGGGAAGAGTTATTTCCAGAGATACCGCGTTTGGTGAGATTTTGCCTGCTACTTTACCAGTACCCACCCGGGTTGCGAAATGGCCAACACCCTTAGACCGTGTTTCCACTGGCGATTCCTCATCCAACCGACTCGGATTAAGGACGCTGAATGTGGCAACCGACGGCAACTGACACGGATTAAGGACGGATTAAGCCTCCGAAAAAAGAATAGCTTAATCCTCGTCGAGGACCAGGATTAGCTTAATCCGAAAGTTGGTTGCCTACTTGGTCACTATGCGCTCACAACGCTAAATATCTTTGAATCGTATCGCCGCTATTTTACTTGTCTGATAGAAACCAGAGGCGGCACTTGTGGTGCGGAGATCGCAAAGGTGCATCATCAGTGCGTAATCGGTGCATATTGGATGGCGGCAGAGCACCAGGCCTGTGTTTCACAACGCGAACGGACTAGTTCCCGCGTTTGAGTAGTTTCCTTCTGGATTTGCGCAAAAACTTAGTCGTGTAAGCATGTGGCGCCATTGCTATGGCATGTTGCACCATTGTGCAGACTTTCGACCGCTTGATGTCGCCATGCAAGAGGATTCGTTCCATTTGAGGTCCGATCTGGATCCTGTTGGGGCAGCGCTACAGCTGGCTGTAGCATTTCTTCGTTGGTTCCAGTCCGATTTCAGTGGAAACACCAAACGGATTAAGGAATTCTTCGCGACCAACTGCTTTTCAACCAACCCTGATTAAGGAATCAAAAATCGCCAGTGGAAACACAGCCTTAGGTCGTGTTTCCATTGCTATTCTGTCGGGCAACCGACACAGAATAAGGCCCAATTTCGACCCAACTGCCGCAAACCGACACAGAATAGGCCAGAATAGGCCTTTCTGTACGAAGCCAAAACCACGCAAAAAAGAATAGCCTATACCGTCTCATTTGCCAGGTATAGGCTATTCTGTGAGTTGGTTGCCTCTTGGTTTAAGGAACCATCTCAGCGCGAAAGATCGTTCGGCATTAAAGACGCCATTTCTATAGCCAGATCGAAATAAGCGGCGACACTTGTGGTTCCGAGGTCACGAATCGTCGTAGAACGTCTCGGCGCCCCTAGATCAGACCTCTGGCAGCAGGAAGTGTGCTGTGAACTTCCTGGATTTCAATGGAAACAGTTTTGGAATAACAGCACGTTTCTGATTGGACCCCGGAAACTTTCCGGGGTGTTTCCGGTGTGTTTTGAGCTGAAACACTGGACCCCGGAAAATCTCCGGAGCCTTTAGACCACCAAAAGTCGTACAGTACGTCTCTTGTTTTTCCGGGGACCCCCCCCCCCTCCCCGGAAATTCCGAAGACCCCGGAGAGTTTTCAGGCCTTCGAATAGCTTTTGTTCATAAATATGAATCGCCGCATTTTTCTTCCCATGAACTTATCGGGCGGTAGTGATGGGGGCGGCCATGCAGAAAGGCCGCGGGCCGCCTCGGCCTTGGTCACTCCGCGAGCGAGTCATCCCTATCATCATCATTATCATCAGCAGCAGAAGCAGAAGCAGCAGCAACAGCGCAGATAACATGTAGGCACCCATTCGGCAATATCGCACTAAACCCTGAACCACGCAAGATTACGCGGCCTCACGTTCCGGTGTGTGGCTCCGGGGTGTTTGCAGAAACACCCTCCCCGGAAATCTCCCGAAGACCAGAAGACCGTCGTACACGTTTGTTCCGGGCAGGGACACAGGATACGGCCCGTATGGGCCCAAAATCCCGTAACGTAACGTATCGTAACGTAACGTATCTTTACGGTCCACTACGGTGCACCGACTGAAAATCCGCACTTCTTGAGTATGTGTGGAATGACCGCGCTACGCCCGCGCACTGTGAATTCTACCCCGCCCGCGCGCTGAGATTCCACACAGCGACACGGCCATCGCTAGTGATGAGCCCAGCAACTCGTGCATTGCACATTTGCAATATAAAATATGCTTCTACTTTACAATGGCACAGTGAGTTTGTGAGCACAGAGTGAAGGGAATAGACGCAAGTCATGTTCGGACAGCCCGTTCGAAATTTCGTGGATACTAATGCACCCTTTAACGCTTGGGGATCATTCGTCTCTTATGTTTAACTTCCGATGAACTAACACTTCAGGAGCTCACAAATTTCAAGCATGCAGCTCAGCTGCTCAGCTAGTCAGATGTAACAGATCATGAGGTGGGAGAGTGAGACTTAAGAGGAACTGACTCAAGTACTCAACTGAGAGGGGATGTGCTAGTGCTTATACAGACTGGGTGAAATAAGGAGTTAAATATCCATCATTGCCCGGATGATTGTCTGCTTAAACTAGCATTCTGCATGGTCAATCTGCATGCATACATGGTGACCTTAAGGGGTTACTTGGGGGCCATGCAAGATTGCATGGGGGCTGGCATGTAGCCATGCATGCCGGTTTGGGCAATGGCACCTCCACCTCAAATGTGGGATTTGGGGGGGGGGGAGGTCGTATTGAATCCCGTATCGGGCCAAAGGCCCGTATCGTAACGTAACGTATCGTAACGTAACGTGATACCGTAACCCGTTCCCTCAATCGGAAACGTGCTGTAAGGCGTGAAAAAATCACGATCGCGAGCAACCGGATTCAAACCGCGCTGGTATAAGGCGCCAATGGAAACACCCCCTTAGGTCGTGTTTCCACTGGTATTCTGTCGGGCAACCGACACGGTTTAAGGCCCAATTTCGACCCAACTGCCGCAAACCGACACGGTTTAGGCCTTTCTGAAACCACGCATTCGAGTATAGCCTATACCTCGTCGATGACCAGGTTTAAGCTATTCTGTGAGTTGGTTGCCTCTTGGTTTAAGGAACCATCTCAGCGCGAAAGATCGTTCAGCATTAAAGACGCCATTTCTATAGCCAGATCGAAATAAGCGGCGACATTTGTGGTTCCGAGGTCACGAATCGTCGCAGAACGTCTCGGCGCCCCTAGATCAGACCTCTGGCGGCAGGAAGTTCGCTGTGAACTTCCTGGATTTCAGTGGAAACAGTTTTGGTTTAAGGCGTGAAAAAATCACGATCGCGAGCAACCGGATTCAAACCGCACTGGTTTAAGGCACCAGTGGAAACACCCCCTTAGGCTGTGTTTCCATTGGCTGTTTTGACGTCGATCGGGGTGGGCTGCCAGGTAGGCGCCAGCTGTGCCACCCCGACGAAAACGTTTCCATTGGACGTCGAAACACGACCGGATTTAATACAGTCGACGGTTGGTTTCCCAGACTCTTCTGCCCAAACTTACCCAAATCCACCTCGGGTCCGAGACCCGAAGTGAGTTTGGGTGACATCCACCCCAAACGCCAGATGGACAAAACTTCACAGTCTTGTTTTATGGGCCCTGTGCTCAATCTCCTTTATTTATACCGCTGATAAACTCTGTTGTTTCGGTAGAAGTCGACTGGCTGTCCCGGCCCACGGAAGGCCACGTGGCGATTTTCTACCCCGTCGTTGCGTTGCAGCATGCGCGACCGAATCGAAATAAAGCAATAGTATGTGTAAGCACCACTGGTTGCTTTGATCTACTTGGTCAAGTTACACAGGTGCAGAAATTTCAAAAGAGCGTTGCCAGATGCGCCCAGTGCTACTACGCATGGACAAGCCGATAGCGCGTTTCGTTTTGCAGCGGCGCAACAAACGCGACCCAACCACTACCAAGGAATGCTGCGACATTTCGAAGTTCTTAGCCTGCGAAGGTTCTTGAACTCGAATCGGCCACCCCGGACATGCAATGGAAACGAAGGCCGTACTTTTCTGTGGTGCTCTCCACCTCGGGCTAAAACCTTGGCGCGGACCGAACAAAACCGACCTGCCCGACTGCTCACCGCAAACTCCAATGGAAACGCAGCCTAATCCCTCCCTCATCGTGACTTGCAATGCGCAGCACCTGAAGGTGCTGCTACTCATGATCGACGGTCGCGCATCGCGCTTTTGTCAGCAATGTGTTCATGGTGTCGAGGAGTTCGACGGAGATAAACGGTGAGGAGGGTTACGGTGCGCCAAAGAACACTCCCATGTTGTGTTTTGCTGAGGATGAGAACTAACGCACCGACCTGACCAGTCTTATATCGTTTTCTGCCCGTGTAGGAGTTGTCGAGACAGGTTGCAGCGACATAATGCGCGCAGAAGGAAGCGGCCCGACGCTGGCGATGTGCCTTGCTCTGCCGAGTCGCATGCTCCCATGAAAAAGGGCGCAGCGTTCTCAGACAACTCGCAGAAGCAGACGATACCCGACTTGGCCGCTCTTACGGTGCGTATCTTCGCAAATTCGCCTCCGCCCCTCTTGTGCGATTGCATGACACACAGGCCGCAAATCAGACCACCTCTATTTCATTGCGCCATGCAGCTTCCGGCAAGCCAACCTAGCCAGCAGAGGCAGCACCAGCAGCAGCGGCAGCCAGCCTTCGAGCTGAAGCTGGACCAACAACCCCAACAACCCCAAGCAGGCCTCATGAGCCTTCAAATGCTGAACAGGAGCGCGGAGCAGCTGGGCCCTCCCCAGCTGCCCTCTGGCCTGCACCTCCTCGCCGCAATGGCACAGTACAACGGCAGCTGCAAACTGACACCCCAGCAAAGGGCCGTCGATAAGGAGCTTCAGGATATGCTGCACTCCCAGATGCAGTCTCGGAACGCTATGGGCACAGGTCACAACGAGGACGACACGGTCATGCACCCCACCCCCCCTACGGCATGCAGCAGAACCAGCTGTCACCTGCCATGTGGCGGACTTTGCAGCCTTCAACCTGCTGGACCCGGGCCCCAGGAACACTGCGCTCTCGGTGTCTTCGTCCGGGACTGCTGCGCTGCCTAGGCAGGCGCTGGCGCAGCAGCAACAGCAACAGCCAGTGGGGGCGATGACAATACAAGATATGAGCAGTCTCACCGCCTCTCTCTTAGCTTCTCCTCGGACAACCAGCAATGGCTTCCCTGTCCCCGCCCCTGTCCCCGCCGCCGAACCCGATCGAGGGGTCTAGCTCCAGCCCTCTGGCTTCCGCGGCGGAGCCACCGGCATCTCCAGCTATGAGTTCACGAGGACGCTGGTTGACTGCAGCAGCAAGCCCTCCGAGTACTACTGCGGAGAGGACGCGATGACGCGGGTCAGCCTCAAGATCGACAACTGCACACCGGACATGCTGCCGCCCGACATGTTTGAAAGGCTCCGCACCTGGCTGGAACGCCGATGCGACGGTCATGCAGGTGAGCGGATCGTGAAGACTGGGGCTAGCCACGCAGGCTAATGTAAGTAAACTAGGCGCAAGCAAAGCCATCATGTGGGTCAGGCCATGAGGTGGTGACCGGTGAGGGGAAAACTAGGCGGCCTTGCCGCATGTCAGCCCCGCGATTGCCAACTGCATGCCTGACATGCTGCCGCCAGACCTGCTTGGAAGGTTCCGAAACCTGTTCTGGAACATGGATGCAGCAGTCGTGCAGGTGAGCCAATCTTGCATTTGGGGAAAGAGGGGCTTGAACCCTCACTTGTTTTCACACAACGGATTTGAAGTCCGCAGCGTCTACCATTACGCCACCTTTTTGGAACTGTTGGAACAAGAGAGGGCACCCTCATGTAAGTGAACTATTCCAACCTAGGGCAGGCCATGCTGGTGAACCAATGAAGTTGGACCGGTCTGCAGGTCGTGAGCTTGAATGCCCCCCCCCCCCCCCCTCTGTTGAAACTAATTTGCCTCCCTCCCCGCCTTCCTGACTGCCTTCTACTCACTCTCACGCCTACCTGCCTGCCGTTTTTGCTTGACCCTAGACCTAGTCTTCTTTCCGGCCCAACCTACTGCCTCCTTCCCTGCCTTCTCTCTCTGAATCTGACTTTGGCCTTCTCTCCCTGCCTCCTCTAGCTCTCTCCCCAAATCTGAATTCATCTCTCTCCCCGCTTTCTCCAGTTCTCTCCCTGGATCCTACTTGATCCCTTTCCCCGCCTCCTCCAGTTCTCTCCCTGAATCTTATTTGATCTCTCTCTCCGTGCCTCCCAGAGCTTTTTGCGCCCAGGCTGCACACATGTGGTGCTGGACATCCGCATGCGAGGCCAAGGTAGATCAGCCTTGGAGCTGAACCCCGCCCTGATCGCCTCTGCCCTGGGGGACAAACTGCTCCAAAGCCATGCCGTGGTCGTGCAGCGGGACGATGCGGTCACGGTATTTGAACCCGCCCATGACAGCGTCAACAGGGACGGGCGTGGGCTGGATCCCGGCGCGAGCCATCTAGAGCGACTTGTTTGCGTCAGCCGAGGCTGCACTTTGTGACGCCGGCGGTGGCCGTCGGCAGCGGCGGCTCGGTGACGCTGCATGCCGCTGGCCGCGGCCTGCTGCAGGCGGGCAACCGCGCGCTGCTGCGAATGCAGGGCGGTTACCTCCCGGCACAGCTCGCGCCGGCCTCCCCGGAGATGACCAAGGCGCTAGCTTTACTGGTGCAGCAGCTGGCGAGCGGTGGTCATGGTGCGGAGGGCGACGTTGACGTCATTGTGGTGACTGCTGCGAACGTTCCCGGGGCCGGCCTGGCGATGCTGGAGCTGCAGGGCCCTGACTGCGTCGTGCTCAGCAACTGGCTGCCGATGGTGCTGACTACGTCTGTGCGCGAGGCGAAGGAGATGATTTTGCTGTCTTTGGCTCAGCAGCAGCCGCCGTGTGGCAGCAGCGGCCTGTCGGCCGCACCGAAACCGCCGGCGCTGATCGTCGAATATGGGAAGCTGCTGGACTATGTTCACTCTATGCGGCACTACCGCTCGCTCAGCGTGCGGGGACGCAGCAGCGCTTGCCACGCCGAGGGTAACTCATGTCCTTTGCCCTTCAATCTCGCCATGCCGGCGGTGACGGGGCAGCTGCTGGCCGAGGCAGAACGGCTGCACCGTTTCTTTGTGAGCGAGCGAAAGTCGGGCCTGGCTGACAGTGTAGCCTGCATCGTGCGTGTCATCAAGGGGGACATTGCTGCCGATGCCTCAGCTTGCGTGGATGCTCGCCTCCGGTTGCCAGTCGTTTGGAACGGGGTGGCCTGTAGCAGCGGATTGGCCAGCTGCCTCCCGACTTGAAGGCATTGAAGAAGGAATCCATCGCCTTGCGCCTGTCAGGCTGGGGAAGGCTCTGGCCCAGCATGGTGTAAGCCCCTGGCATCTGCCGGTTGGCTTTGGCTGCATGGCTCGGTTATGTGCTTGCCGGCATGGGCAAGTCCAGGGCACCACTGTCCATGGTTGCGGCATGTCTGAAGTCCTGATGTGTTGACGCTTTGTAGCCGAACGATCCCACCACAGGCAGGAGTACGGGACTTGACTTCAATGTTCCCTGGACTCTGGCTGCCAGGTTGCTTGAACCATCATGACGGTGGCCTGGCTAGCTGTTTGTATCGTCCTTGTCGGCTTGATGTGTATACCGTGAACGTCCTTTGTTTTTGGGGCATCTAGAAGGTTCTTCAGTTCCCTTAGTAGCCCGAGCACTTGTTTCCTGGGCTGCAAAGTCGAATTGATTGCCCGCTTTGGCAATTATACTTGTGGCTACCGCTGTAGCTATTTGCTGTGCGCACACGCACTCTTTTGAATTCATTAAGGTAAGAACGTGTGATTGATCCTCGATGCACATCTGATGCGTTTGTCAAAATTGGGGCATCTTGGGTTTGTCATCGCTCCTAGTTTTCCGCTTTCATGTCGCGACGACCCTCTCTGACGGTATCCCTATCACACCATCAACATCATAAGATCTATATACTTTATGCATCTTCGAGGCCAGGAAAATCTGCTAGTCATGACTCGCAGCATGATGGAGCATGGTAACAGAGTTTTTCATATCGCTGGCGGAATTGGTGGGCAGCATAAATTTGAGCAATAAAGCGGAGCAATTGTCATTGTGACTGAATACCGGCAGGAATGTCTGATTGATGGGTACGTGTAGGCTGCTGTATGGACCGGTCTAAATGACGATATCCCATCATGACCGGCTGGCTTTTGAATGCATGCACTGTGTCTTGTCGTATGTGAACTTTTTTCAGTCCAATAGAGCATCACATTTGATGCATGGGACATGTGCCCGCTTACAGGCAAAACGTATGAACAGTTTCGACGAGTTTTCTCAGTCAACCTTGGCTGATTCTAAAATAGATTTGGGCACTCGGGGCTGCCTTGATGGCCAGTTGTGATGGTGCCTCCCAGATGTGGACCCTTTCAACTTACGCTTTGCGTGTCTAGAAATAAACGGATTTTATGGTAAACCTTCTGTTGTATTGTATACACCTGATTGAAGAGCTACACCATGCTGCGCTCCCCATGTAAAATAAACTGACGTTGGCATACCGGTATGTCACTTTCATTTATAACGTAGGTAAGTCCATGTCATGCCAGATCATCGGGTGAGTGTCTGCCCAGAGGTGTACGGCAGTGTCATTGATCATGAGGGTGTTTGACTCAAATATTCATGCGATTGTGATTTAACTCAAAATTGAGCCCAGCGAAGTAACTGTAATGACTGAAAGCAAATTGAGGTCACATCTAAACTCGCAAGGCCCTGCCCCCAAAGGCGAAATGGGTCAGGAAAAAGAGAGGGTTACCTCTGTTTGTACAGTTAAGGGAGGATCTATCCAATAGGCTCGGGATAGGCTGACAAAGGACAGGCTCACTTCAAAGAAATCCCCCGTCTCTTAAGTCTAAACCCTGGTCTAAACGTTATCGTGTTCTTCGTCTGTTAAAAGTTTTGAAAGAACATACCCTGAAACAGAGTAAAAACTGAGACGCTAACACCAAAAAAGCTCGGGTGTGCTTGCGGCCCTCGTGGCCAGGTGAGAAAAGGCGAGTAGGAAGAAAATGGGCATGAACAGCAAGCATCCACACGGCCGCAATAACTCACGGGTACGCACTTTATATGTAGGTTGAAAAACTAGCACCCCGCCTCGACAGTCGAACTCGAAAACCCACGATCGACTAGAGCGCCGGGTTCCATGTTCCTGCCCCCTCACAAAGGAGGATGGCATGGCTGCACCATGGCCCAGGCTGTGCATGGTAGCTGGAATCGAGCCTGGTCATTCCCTACCAGCCCCACGTGGGCACGTGGCCCAGCGGGTATGCACTGTTCTAAACCCACGTTCGACACCCGGCCCTCTTGCTGCTAGACCAGTAGACCACGCCAAACCAGTGAAAGGTCCCCCGGAAGCGGCTGCAAGGGTACCCGAGTGACTGACTGAAAGGAAGGAACTGAAAGGGATTGCTAACCGATTTCAGTTGAAGTATGGGTCTTCGTCGCCGTTTCAAACCTCGACTGCGAGCTCATTTCGCTACCGATGCAATTAAATTATAGCGCAAAACGCTAGTCTGCTTTGCCCAAGCCAAGTATACAAACTTTACAAGTTGCTGTTTTGACTTCGGACGATGTCACAGGGTCAGAAAGAGCGACGTTTGGTGCTGAAGTAATTTCTACGATGACACGACCATATTATGCACAAGGCCAAGCCACCGGCACAGGCAGCGGTTTGGACTTCGGACAAGCTCGGTAGCGCTGTCGCGGAATTCTACACGGTTCAATGGCGAAGCAACATCACAGTTCGGTTGCGAGACAGCGAGCAGTGCATGACAGATGCAGCAAGACAGCGTTGCTCAGCGGATGCTGCCAAACAAGCAGAGTGTGCCACACTAAGTGCGAACGACACAGGCTGACAGGCAGTGTCAGGTTTGGACATAAGAAACGCTCCAGCGTTGTCGCAAGTTTGTACACAATTCAATCGCGAAGCAGTAAATAAGCGATATCAGCGACGCCGACGAACAAATAATGTTCCTCTGGTGACTCATCTCATGCATGTGACGCCCATGCTGCAATGATGCCGGGCAAGGATGCGCCTCCTTTCAAGACAGCCGAATATATAGCGGAGGACGTTGCTTGGCAGACAGAAAGACAGCAAGCAGAGCACAGAAGATGCTGCAAAGGTGCAAAACAGGCAGACATACAGCAAGCAATGCACAGCATTGTTGCGAAACTGCCTGTCACATGCAGAAAAACGGCCGCAAGGCGCAAGCAATGCACGACACGTGCTATGCTGCTATGCTAAACAACAAGCAGAGAGACACAGCAATGCAAGGCAGATGCTGCAGAACAGGCTGAACTTGATCCACATAACACATCCCAACAATATTCCCTCATGTGCACGCATGCTACCGATATTGCAACACGCTCACGCTTGCCAATGTGTGGCAGTGCACAACATGCCTCCCCTCTCCCTAATCCCTCTCATGGGACCCTACGTGGTGTGTCACTATACTGCATCATGAGACAACCTTTGAAGTGTTCGCAGGCTTCGGTACGGCATGTTCTTGTTATTTCAATGGAGTGCTCTATTGTTCTGATGAACCAAATAAAGGAGGTCATCTGCACACCAATTGTCACTCGGGCAAAGCGCCACGCAGGCGCTCATTACAATATTATCATGTTAGCCGAAAAGGCATAGAGCCTGCATGAGGAGACAAGCGGAACAGATAGGAAGACAGAGAAGGAGCTGTTCATACATGTGCATCGCGATTCGCGATGCATGCCCGCGGGCCCGACCAACTCGGAAGGCCGTTTAAGTGTGGATTTCGTGTGTGGAAAACGAGGTGCAAAAAACTATTATCGCTGAAGCGATAGAGCGGCTCTTCTACATTGAAATATTCTGAGACTCGCCAATCAAATCCACCTCTCCTCCGATTGCTAGTCACGCGGATGCTCGTTCACGGGCTGTCCGAGCGGCTGCGGCAGCTGAACGGGCCCGAAGGGTGAGACATTGGACGGGCGCATCGAGTGACCTTAGAGCAGACAAATTAAAACGAAGCGACCATCATCTTCAAATGCGATGACATTGCACAGGCAAAGCCTGCATGGACTCTGCCCCCCCGCATCCACCCCCCATGCACCCACCCCTCGCATCCTCCAACCACCCCTTACCCCCCTAGGGACATCGCTCTCGCACTGCCCATCGCAGCCGCACTCCTCCAGCATGATCCGCGGGCTTTGGCCGCCCTACCACCAGCCCCTGCGTCGCATCCACCTGAACCCAGCGTGGCAGTGGCAGTGCTGTCCCTGCCCCCCGCCGTGCACGTCCACTACCTCAAAGCACTCTTAGACTGGGTCGTCTCTCAGCTGGTAAAGGACCATGCGGCAAGGCAGGGGCAAGCGGGCAAGGTCAAGGAGCAGAAGAAAGACCCGGAGCAGGCAGCCGCGTCTGCCGATCAGAGCGCGGCGCAACAACCGCCGCAGCAGAAAAGCGCCCGGCATCCCAGGCAGGCCCCCGAGACGTGGGGCCTGCTATCTGCCCTGCTGTCCGGCTCATGGGGCGGGCCTGCCGTAGCGGCGGCGCTGCCACCGTCCCTGTTGGCCAGCGCAGCGGCGGCTTGCCAGGAGACATGCAGTGGTGGAGGCTCGCCCCTGGGTGAGTTCCTGAGCCCCCCCGGGATATCTATTAGCAGAGGTGACCTGCCTCACCCACCACCTTTGCCTAAACCCGTAAATCCGGAAACCCTAAATCCGTAATGCTCTCCACGGAACACTCAACCCAACTGCCACTCGTGCACCTGAGCCGAATGCAGCTGTGATGGACCCATGTTTTCTAACAAGGGTGGGCATTCACACCCCCTTGTTACTGCTGACAGATTCACACTGAAAGTTTTTTCTAGAGCTTTTCATCAGCTTTTCTGTAGCTTTTCTATAGCTTCCTTTTCGTCAGACCTTTGGGACCTGTTGGTAATTTCCACTGTGGGGACTGAGAGGGGGACTGAGAGGGGGGGGACTGAAAGGGGAGGGCTGAGAGGGGGGGGACTGAGAAGGGGGGGGGACTGAGAGGGGGGGGCTGAGAGAGGGGGGCTGAGAGGGGGGGGACTGAGAGGGGGGGGACTGAGAGGGGGGGGGCTGATAGGGGGGGCTGAGGGGGGGGGGGCTGATAGGGGGGGGACTGAGAGGGGGGGGCTGAGGGAGGGGGGCTGAGAGGGGGGGGACTGAGAGGGGGGGGACTGAGAGGGGGGGCTGAGAGGGGGGGGGCTGATAGGGGGAGGACTGAGAGGGGGGGGCTGAGGGGGGGGGGAAGGGCTGAGGGGGGGGGGGGGGGGGCTTAGAGGGGGGGGGCTTAGAGGGGGGGGACTGAGAGGGGGGGGACTGAGAGGGGGAGGGGCTGAGAGGGGGGGGCTGAGAGGGGGGGCTGAGAGAGGGTGGCTGAGAGGGGGGGGGGTGGGGGCTGAGAGGGGGGGACTGGGAGGTGGGGACTGAGAGGTGGGGACTGAGAGGGGGGGGGCTGAGAGGGGGGGACTGAGAGGGGGGGGGCTGAGAGGGGGGGCTGAGATGGGGAGGCTGAGAAGGAGGGGGGCTGAGGGGGGGGACTGAAAGGAGGGGGGCTGAGGGGGGTGGCTGAGAGGGGGGTGTCTGAGTGGGGGGGGGGCTGAGAGGGGGGGGGCTGAGGGGGGGGGGGACTGAGAGGGGGGGGGGCTGAGGGGGGGGGGGGGCTGAGAGGGGGGGGGGTCTGAGATGGGTGGGCTGAGAGGGGGGGGCTGAGAGGGGGGGACTGAGAAGGGGGGCTGAGAGGGGGGGGCTGAGAGGGGGGGCTGAGAGGGGGAGGCTGAGATGGGGGGGGTCTGAGGGGGGGGGGGCTGAAAGGAGGGGGCCTGAGGGGGGGGGCTGAGAGGGGGGGGCCTGCGTGGGGGGGGGCTGAGAGGGGGGGGGGCTGAGGGGGGGGACTGGGAGGGGGGGGGGCTGAGAGGGGGGGGGCTGAGAGGGGGGGGGGCTGAGAGGGGGGGGGGGCTGAGAGGGGGGGGGGCTGAGAGGGGGGGGTGAGAGGGGGGGGCTGAGAGGGGGGGACTGAGAGGGGGGGGCTGAGAGGGGGGGACTGAGAGGGGGGGGGGTGAGAGGGGGGGGGGTGAGAGGGGGGGGGCTGAGAGGGGGGGGCTGAGAGGGGGGGGCTGAGAGGGGGGGGGCTGAGAGGGGGGGGGGGGCTGAGAGGGGAGGGATGAGAGGGAGGGATGAGAGGGAGGGATGAGAGGGTTTAAGGAGTCCTGGTGTGCTATGACAATTCATGCAGACATTGAAATTGTCCTGCTGTCGCTTCATGTCCCCAGCTGGTGCCAAGTCGTGTCACGACGCAGCTGACCTTCTCACGGCCGTGGATCGCTGCCTGAGGCTTCTCCTGCAGCTCCCACCGCCGACCCGGAATCTTCTGTCCTCTCAAGATTCCAAACACGCCGCCGCTACCGTTGCAGCCGCCGCCTCTGCATCTCCGTTCCGCCCCGGTCTGGATCAATGCGCGTCGTTGGTGTTGGCTGTGATAGCTGCCAGGCCGGAGCCGCAGGCTGGGCGCTCCGATTACCCCGACGGGGACGACGGTCCCGAGCGCCCAGCGGTGCTGGACGGCGGCGGTCGCCCGGGGCCGGTCAGGGGCAGAGGAGAGGCTCGACTGGAATCCCAGTGGTGGAGGTTTGCACTCACGGCAGTGCAGGCGCTGCAGGCTGCTGTCCAGGGACAGCCGAACACCAAGAAGGTGAGGCTGGGGGTAATGGAGGTACGGCTTTGACACCAAGTAGGTACCACTGGGCTAAGAGGAGGTACGGATGGCGTTAGCGGTGGTATGGCTCTGACACGAAAACATTGTGAATCCGGTTCGATGAGGTTTGGCTCTGACACCAAGAAGGTGCAAGGAAGGGAAGCATAGATGCAGCTCTGATACTTGATGTACGCCCCACTCACCACACTGGCATCCACCGTTGTGCTGTTGCTACTGTTGCTGCTGTTGCTGCTGCTGTTGCTACTGTTGCTGCTGCTGCTGTTGCTACTGTTGCTGCTATGTCGCTGATGTTGCTTCTGTTGCTGCTGTTGCTGCTGTTGCTGCTATCAGGTGTACCTCGCAGTCGTAACTAGGCTGTACGCCCCGCTCACCACACTGGCATTCACCACGGCGCCTCCTGGGGCATCCGGGTCAGTGGCACGGCAGCTGCAGGGGGAGGAGGGCGCAGCTGCTGTGGTGGATGCCGTGTTGCAAGACACAGTTCTGCAGCTGCTTGAAACGGTCCTGTTCAATGAGGCACAGATCCAGGTGGGGAGTGGATTTGGGGGTGGGAAGCAGATCCAATTGGGAAGCAGATTCAGGTGGAAACTGTATCTGGGGGTGGGAGGGAAGATCCAGGTGGGAAGCAGAGCCAGGTGTGGAGTGGATCTGGGGGTGGAGGCAGATCCAGGTGGGAAGCAGATCCAGGTGGGGAGTAGATAGGGGGGTGGGGGGCAGATCCAGGTGGGAAGCAGAGCCAGGTGTGGAGTGGATCTGGGGGTGGGGGGCAGATCCAGGTGTGAAGATGATTCAGGTGGGGAGTGGATCTGGGGGTGGGGGGCAGATCCAGGTAGGAAGCAGATCCAGGTGGGGAGTAGATATGGGGGTGGGGGGCAGATCCAGGTGGGAAGCAGAGCCAGGTGTGAAGTGGATCTGGGGGCGGGGGCAGATCCAGGTGGGAAGCAAATTCAGGTGGGGAGGGGATCTGGGGGTGGGGGGCAGATCCAGGTGTGAAGCAGAGCCAGGTGTGGAGTGGATCTGGGGTGGGGGCATATCCAGGCGGAAAGCAGATATAGGTGGGGAGTGGATCTGGGGGTGGGGGGCAGATCCAGGTGGGAAGCAGATCCAGGTGGGGAGTGGATCTGGGGGTGGGGGGTAGATCCAGGTGGGAAGCAGATTCAGGTGGGGCGTGGGTCTGGGGGTGGGGGGCAGATCCAGGTGGGAAGCAGATCCAGGTGGGGAGTAGATCTGAGGGTGGGGGGCAGATCCAGGTACGAAGCAGATCCAGGTGGGGAGTAGATCCAGGTGGACAACGACAGATCAAGATTGGCACCACGTCTGGCTACTTGGCTAGGGAATATCAAGCTGCCTTTTTTTGATTTATAAATACGGGAGGGAAATCCGTTTTCTTACCTCTGTCGCTTAACAGCGAACGGTACTGTTTGGAAGCCGCCAGACACCGTGTTGTTGTGCTGGAATATCGGGAGCCATTTTTGTGCCGTACTTTTGAGTTTGATAATATGGGCTCCCCAACCCTCGACGCTCGACCTTCGAACCTCAACCCGCAACCTTGCGTCTTTGCTCTGGACCTTAAATCCTTGACCCTGAACCCTGACCGTGCAGGGCCTGGCTAAGTCCTTTATCCTGGGCCCTAGACCCTAACCTCTCAACCCTGACCGTGCAGGGCCTGGCTAAGTCCTTTATCCTGGGCCCTAGACCCTAACCTCTCAACCCTGACCGTGCAGGGCCTAGCCGAGGCCTGCAACCAAGGGTCTTGCTTCGTACTGAACCCTGAACCATGAACCCTAACCTCTCAACCCTGACCATGCAGGGTCTAGCTGAGGCCTGCGGGGTGGGCCTGAAGGTGTCGGTCCCTGCGCCCGCGCCTGTGGCCGCAGCGGCCTCCGGGGAAGACGACGACGAGCCGCTGTCCAAGAAGCAGCGGAAGAAGAAGAAGCACGAGGCGTCCATGGCGGCGCGGGCCACCGTCGCCGCCGCCGCCGCCGCGCCAGACGGGGATGTGGGCGTGTCTGGCGGGGCAGACCAGGAGGGTGCTCACCTGCCTGCGGCTGGCATCAGCTCGGAGGGGGCAGCTGGTAATGCTGCAGTCTACCACGGGACGCTGCTGCAGGTACGAGAAGCCAGGGTTTGAGTCCTTAACCCTTAAGCCTGAACCCCACACTGTAATCCCTAAACCCTTGACCCCATATCCTAAACCCTGAACCCTCAGCCCCATATTCCTTACCCTTAACCCTAGACGCTAGACCCTGCAGGTATGAGATGCCAGGGGTGTGACTTGTGCCGGGGGTTGGCCAAGTGGCGGGGTTTAGCCGGCTTAGGTGTTTTACGGCCGGCCGGCCTGCACTGAATGAATGAAGGGTGCTGCTGCACTGGCTGGGGGCCATGCTGGACATGGGGGCCATGCTGGACAAAACCATCATGGCTTCTTGAAGATGTGAAGCTCTTTTATTTTTGTGGCATTTTTTGTGTAGCTGTAAGCGATGGTGTGCCAGCCTTTTGATTGCCAGCTGCTTCAACTGCCGATTCGTGTACTGCCTTACCTGCTTTTACTGCTGATACATGTACTGTCTTACTGCTTGAACTGCAGATGCATGTACTGCCTTAACTGCTTTCACTGCACAACCCTGAACCTGACAGATCATACGGGATGCCATCACAGCGGCGGATGACGGCAGGGCTGAAGGGCTCCCGACCAGGAGGCAGCGGCAGCAGCAGGCTGAGGGGGTGCTGGCTTCGCTGCCGTGGCTGCTCAAATGCTTTGGCAGGGCGGCCACAAAGCAGCGACGCCTGGCAGCGGCAGGTGAGTGGGAGGGTGGGTGGATGGTGGTGTGGAACAGTGTTTATTTAAAGGTTTTTGGACAAACTCTCTTTTGATCACACCTCAAATTTTCATACTCTCCAAAAGTCCCTTTTCATCACGGTCAGCCGAGGCGAAGCCTCGGTGGGGGGGGTGCGGGGGGGCGCCCAAGCCCCCCCGCCATGGGGGTCCGGGGGCCACCCCCCGGTGGGGGTTCGGGGGTGAAGCCCGCAAAGTTCAGAAACAGTCGCTCGTGAAACATCAGAATTCTTCATTGAAAATGCGTTATTTTCATAAACTGGGGTCTACCATGTTGGCAAGTGAGGTCAATTATTCAACTGCATGCGTCAAGTACGTATCCACTATCCATCCGTCTTATTTAGGTGTATATTGAAACTGGAAATAAATGACTACAAATCACAGATGCCCATGCCTACTTCGGGACTTTCCCGCGCTCCTTCAGCTCTAGCCAGGCCTCCTGCCCGCCTGCCTTACCTTGAACTGAATAAGGTGCTTCTCGTGCCCCTTCGACTGTTCGTGGGCCTGGATCGCATTATTCAGAGTTCCGCCGACGTGATTGCACAGCTTGCAACGCCATTCATATTTATTCGTGCTCGCGTTAAAGCCTAGGTCCTCGAGCCACGCATGTCGAGCCACCCCTTAAAAGACTTCCATACACCATCACTATGGCCCTTAGCAACCTTGTCCACCATTGTGTTTCATCACGGTCGTTCACCTCCCACAAACCCTGTTTCATCACGAATTGTGATATATCACGGACTAAAATAAACACTGGTGTGGAAGGGTGTGTGGATGTCTGGATGATGGTGTGTGCAGGTGGGGTGAGGAAGGGTGTGTGGATGTCTGGATGATGGTGTGTGCAGGTGGGGTGAGGAAGGGTGTGTGGATGGTGGAGTGTGGGAGGGTGTGTGGATGGTGGTGTGGGAGTGTGGGTGGATGGTGGTGTGTGGAAGGGTGTGTGGAAGGGGTGTGTGTGGAAGGGTGTGTGGAAGGGTGAGTGGGAGGGTGAGTGGAAGGGTGGAAGGGAGAATGAGTGCGTGGGTGTAATAATGAGTGGATGGATGGAGGAATTAGTGGGTGGATTGCTGACTTTGCATGTAGCTGACTTTGCATGTTGCTGACTCAACAAATTGATGACTCAGCGTCTTTTGACTTGACACCTATCTCAGCAGGCCCTCTTTATCGCTCCCCTCCTACGCTGAACCCTTAACCCAAAACCCTACACCTTCAACCCTGAACCCTAAACAACAAGCAGACCCTTATAAACGCTCCTCCCCCCTCTGCCTCCCTCGCATCACAACCCGTACCAAAAGAATATTAAAATTAAATTCTATAAAATTCTTGTCCCGATGCTCGTCCTAGACGCGGCTGCGGCTGCCAGCTCCATCGGCAGGCCCGGCTACAGCCACCGCCAAGGCCGCGGATCCGCCCCCTCCGGTCCGTCGGCCGGGGAAGCGGCAACGGCGCCCAGCTCCTCGGTCCGGACTGGGTCTGGGGTACACCGAGCGGCCGCGGCCATCATGCACGGATCGGAGTTCAGGCTGTATGGCGCCCTGGCGGCCATGCTGTTGGCCCGTCTGGAAGCAAGGGCGCTGCCGCTTGTGCCCGCGGGAGGAGCGGGTGGGCTGCAGGCGGCGGCAGGTGTGCGGCACGCGCAGCTGCCGGCCGCCGCCGCCGCGCCGGGCGCCAAGGCTGGGCGGAAGCGAGAGAGGGTCAAGGCGGCAGACGTGGCGCTGCCGCAGCAGCAGCAGGATGGGGCGCCGTTGCTCGCAGATTCGGCCATCATGTTTGGGCTGGGTGGCCTGCTGGTTGCTGCCAAGGCGAGCCAAGGGAGGGAAGGTGGACAGAAAGGGTGCATGGAGAGAGTGTGGGCCTGTTTCGCAAGCGTGAGGTGTTGATTTTTTTAGTGTCTGGCCCTTATTGAAACCTGGAAAGGAGGGTAGGTACGGTAGGCCTCGTCAGTCAAACGGTGGGGACTGCTTAGATAAACAATTCTCTTCTTCAATGGCTCTGTCCACTGAAGGTTGGCCGTACCCTGGTGTTGAGGACCACGTTGGCATGCTTAAGCTCATCGGCGAGGACACCGTCGATACGCTGCACACCTCTCACACTCTTTCTCACAACCTTGGCACCACCCACACTCCTTCCCACACCCTCCACACTTCCACTCTTTTTCTCGCACCCTCAACACCTCACACACCTATTTCACACCCTCCACACCTCTTAAACTCCTCCTCACTCCCTCCACACCTCTCAGACTTATTATCACCCTCCAATCCTCCCACACCCCTTCCCACACCCTCCACACCTCTCAAACTCCCTCTCACACCCTGCATGCCTCCCATGCTCCTCATCACACACCCCACTCCTCCCACACTCCTTATCACACCATCCACACCCCCACACTCCTTTGCATGCCCTCCTCACACCCTCCACACCTCCCACACTCATTCTCACACCCTCCACACATCATGCACTCTTTCTCACACCCTCCACACCTCCCACACTCCGTTGCAAACTTCCACATCTACACTCCTCCTCCCATCTACGACACTTCCCACACTCCTCGTTCCACTCCGAGACTCTTTCTCACATTCTCCATGCCTCCTGCTCTGCTCCTCCTGCGTCTGCCCAGTTTGACGTTCTCAGGGTCTTAGGGTTCAGGGTGTCTAAGCCTCAGTGTTTTCAGGGCTGGGCGGCCAGCCTCAAACTGTTTTTTAAGTCAAAGCTAAAGAAAAAATGTCGATGACCTTGGAAAGTGTGGAAAGCCAGGCCTCATGGGCAGGGAGCAGTGTTTATATTAGTGCGTACCAGAGCAGCTACGGGGGGCTGCCGGGCGGCCATCACTGGGCCAATTGGGACCAAACCTCGACTGGCCTACGGCCGGTGGCCCGAGCAGTAGTGCTTGCTGCACCAGATCCCACGGCCAATGGACGTGGGGTAGCTGAATTGTAGCTGAAGTGCGCAGAAATAATACCTGGCAGGGAGTCATCAAGAAGCTGCTGAACGATGCACACCACAGGTCCTCTTGCTTGCTCCCCAAACTGTCAGACAAGTCATATTTTGGTGAAATGTGTATTTTCGCCTTGGGTTTTAGAAATTGGGTGACCAGACTTTTGGTTTAGTCCAAGAAAAATAAGAGGGTTGAGGAGGCCACTTAAGGTTGTTGCCATCCTCATGATCTCTTCTCCTTATCTTTGACACTGTTCGCCCAACTGCCCAACTGCCAGATCCTGCATTCCCTGTTAACCCCGCACATCAGCCTTTCTATTTTTCACGACTCAGCTACATGTCAGCTACACTCCGGCCCCCGGCCGAAGGCCCAATGCGTGGCCAGCCATGCTGCTTGGGCCGCCGGCTGCAGGCGGCACCAGGTCTGGTCTCAATCGGACAGTTGGCGGTTAGATGGCCTGACTGCCATCGCTGGTCTCACACCCGATAGAAGTAACACAATGATGGTAAAACCTGACAATAACCTTAACCCTCGACCCTCAAAACCCTAACATGCTTGCTTGGCGTAGGAGAGCGCAGCCTACCAGCCGACCCGCGACCTGTCGGGGACGCAGCGGGGAGCACTCCAGCACACCACGGATGAGGTCATGGCCTGCTTCCAGCGCGCTGCGGCCGCCGCCTCGGAGAAGGAGCTTGCGGACGGGCCGGGTGGGAGTGGGCGCGCGGCGCAGGAAGGCTCTCAGATCCGCGTCAGCTGCTGTACCGCTATGTGTGCCCTGTTGGATCTGGACCACAGGTGGGGTTTTCAGGAGTTCCAATTACCGGATTCGAAATTTCCAGATCGAATTGAAATTGGAAGTCTGAAATTTGATTTGTGTGGCTGCCTGTGCGAGACACGCCGTAGAAATTTGATTTTCGCGACTCAAGCTCGTTGTTGTTGTTGTTGTTGCAGATTTAAGTGTTTTCTTTAGCGAGCTTCAGCTGCATTTGAGATACAGCACGGCCCATTGCGATGGGGGTCTGGTGCAGCAGTCCCTGCTCCTCCGGCCTGCTGACCGTAGGCCAGGCAAGGTCAGGTCCCAAAAGGGCACTAGTGGCTGCCTGCCAGCTGCCCAAAAGTGGCTTGGCGCGCACGAAAATGAGCACTACGATCAACGCAACCGCCCATAGCCTTTTTCGAAAGGACCAGGCAGGGCCAACCAGTAGGGAGCAGATAAGCAGACAAATTCAACCCCGGGAGAGGCACAACACTAAAAAGCGCAGCAAAAAATGCTTGTTTTGCCGCGTCCTGCACCGCTCGCCCGCCCCGTTGCCAGCGGATGAGCCCTGTTTCTGTGTACCGCATTATATGTACCGCCTTGCATGTACCGCTTCATACGTACCTTCGTCTCTGGCGCCCTGATCCCGGTGTCTCTCTTTTGGCTACAGGACAGTGCAGCACCACCTGGACAAAGTGTGGCAGCTGCTCTGGCAGACGGCGGGCAGCGGCGGCGGCGGCGGCAGCGGCGGCGGAGCGTCTGTGGCGGCCGCTGCCGCCTGCCGCCTGGTGGTCGCGTACAAGGAGCTCAGGCAGCTGGCGTTTCTGCTGACCTCGCTGGACTGCGCCATGCACAAGGCGGCGGACGCTGCCAGTGTCGGCGACAGGGAGGAAGAGGGGGGAGCCGCGGCCCCTGCCCTGCACCAGGCAGCGCCAGGTAGTGCCAGGACCAGTGACTCTGCCGCCCCCACAGCTACTGCTGCTGCTGCTGCTGCTACTGCTACTGCTTGTGCTGCCTCTGCTTCTGCTGCTGCGGCGGAGGACGGTCGTCCTGCGGCTGGAGGCGGTGCTGGCGTATCTGGGGCGTGCGTGGTGGTGGTTCGCCACCCGCTGCTGCTGCAGGCTCTTCGGGAAGCTGTGCAGCATGTGCCGCCAGGTCAGCGGGGGTAGAGGGATGAGGGTTGAGGGTTGGTAAGGATGAGTCGGGGTTGGTCAAGGTGAATCAAGCGAATCAGGTTAAATAAGGATTAGTCAGGGTTAAAAAGGGTCAGGGAGGGTTAGTTAGGGCCGGGTAGGGTTAGTTAAGGTCAAGTAGGGTTAAATAAGGTCAGGTAACGTTATTTAGGGTCAGGTAGGGTAAGTTAGGGTCGGGTTATGTTAGTTAGGGTCAGGTATGGTTAGTTAGGGACAGGTTAGGTAGGGTCTGGTAGGGTTAGTTAGGGTCAGGTTTTGTTAGTTAGGGTCGGGTTCGTTAGGGTCGGGTAGGGTTACATAGGTTCGGGTAGGTTCGGTTGGGTCAAAGGTTAGTTTAGGTGAAAGTTTGGCAGGGGTGAAGGGTTGGTAACAGTTCATATATCATGGCTAGTCAGGGCTATTGGGCATGGGCCAGACCGCTGCTTGTCGGTTCGTGCAACCTGCTTGGCTGCACGACTCCGCTGCGTGTGCTTGTTGGGGCTGTTGATATTGGTATAATATATACCGATAGCCTGCCAGAAGTAACCCTGGCTGCTGACTGCACACCAACAGGTTACGGTAGTCAGAAATAAATGAACAAACAAACAAACAAATAAACAAACAAGGGCGGGTACGGTATACAAATTACTTAAGAGGTGAAACGCATAAAATGTCTGGATGAATCAGTGCATTTACTCATTTGCTTATCAATAGAGGGGATATTGATCTACGGCAGCTGTGGCAGCTGACAGGCACTCCATGTGTGTCCCTTGTGCCCTGTCTTGAACCCGCTGCCGAGTCGTGGATATTTGTAGGCAAGGACCATCGTATGGGTAATGGTTTGGGGTTCGGTATCAATTTAGGCGTTTGTAACATTTTTCTTTGCCCTCTGTTCCTGCTACTGCGCTGCCCGTGCACAGGCCAGTGCTCCTCCATCGCCTAAACCCAGCCCTTGTACCGGCCAGATCTCCTCCAATGTCTTAACCCTAAGCCCTGAACCTTAAGCCCTGCCTTTGCACAGGCCAGAGCTCCTCCATCGTGTGCCTGGTCCAGGGCAACTTGTCCGCCTGGTGCGACATGGAGTCCGTGCAGGGGAGCAGTGGGCCGTCAACGGGATGCCAGCCTGGCATGCTGCTGGCAGTGGCGGATGTGTACAGCACCTGCCTCTCTGGTGCGTGCAAATAATGTACACAAGATTCAAACATGCAAAATACCTGAACGGGTTTGCAAAACATTTAAATGAGTCGTGGACAGTTGCGTCCTTTGCTACTGTATACTAGCTATGGTCAGAGAGAGAGAGAGAAGGAGAGAGAGAGAGAGAGAGAGAGAGAGAGAGAGAGAGAGAGAGAATAGAGAGAGAGAGAGAGAGAGAGAGAGAGAGAGAGAGAGAGAGAGAGAGAGAGAGAGAGAGAGAGAGAGAGAGAGAGAGAGAGAGAGAGAGAATAGAGAGAGAGAGAGAGGAATAAACAGAATGAGAGAGAAAAAAGAAAGAGAGGAGGAACAACGAGAGAGAGAGAATGCAGTTACTTTCTGAAGGCTCGGTACCTCAAGTCATGCAGGCAGTCCAGTGTTTACCTTAGGTTCGGGTTTGATGGTTAAGGGTCAAAGGAACAGGGTTTAGGGTTCAGGATAAAGGTTCAGGGTGCACCCACCCACCAGTGGCACTGGGGGCCGATGGGGACAACCCCTTGACAGGCCTATGGCTGATAGCCAAAGCAGCAGAGCTTGCTACACTAAGCCCTCCTGTCCCCCGCTCGTGCATGTATCTTAGCTGAAGTTCTGCTGACGTACAGCTGAATATGGCTGAAGTACTGCTGAACTATGGCTGGAGTACAGCTGAATTATGTCTGAAGTACAGCTGGACTATGGCTGGATTTTGGCTGAAGAAGCCTGACCTTGACAGTCATGCAAGCATGTGACCCCTGCTTGTGAATGCTCCACCCTCACTTGCTGGAAGCTGTGCGCAAACTTTAACATATTGCAGGCCACAAATAATGCTACCGTGCCCCCTCCTCTACCCCGTGCTCCCCATCCCTCATCCCTTCAGAGCTGCATATATTTATCAACATGCCTCCTGCTCGCCCCCCCCCCCCCCCCCCCCCCCCCCCCTCTCCCCCCTGCTCCTCCTCCTCTATCCTTTGCTCCTCTCCATCACCCGCTGCAGTGCTCCATCATAGGCTGCAGTACAGATCCACCATTGTGCCTCCGGCTCTTCTCCCCCCCTCTATGCTCCTCCTCCCTCCCTTTCACATGCAGCACTGTGTGTAGATCTCACACATGGCTTTAGTGCCTCCTCCTCCTCCACACCTTGCTTCTCCTCCCTCACCCATGCAGAGCTGCAAGTATATTCAACAACATACCTTCGTCTCCCCCACCCCGCCCATTTTCATCCTCCTTCCCGCCTGCAGCGCTGCACATCGATCCACCAACACGCCTCAAGATCATCCCCTCCGACGCCCACCCCCACACATGCTCATATCCTCTCCCTGTCCCCTGCAGCGCTGCGCGTGGACCTCACAACCGCTGTGCCGGTCGCCGCCGCCTGCAAGCAGCTGCTGGACGGCCCCCTAGCACCTGCCCTGGTCCTACGCCTGGACCGCTTCCTCGGCAGCACCAGCGACAAGTCCGCTACCCAAGGGGATGCGGCTGCGCGTCCGGCAAGCAAGAAGAAGAAGAAGCTGATGGAGGCAGCAAGGGGGCATCAGGGGGTGCAGAGCCAAGATGTCTCTGAGGGCTGCAGAGGCAGCAGCAGCAGCATGCAGAGCGCCGAGCTGGTGCTCGTGCTGCAGATGTATGCGTGTTTGATCAGGTGAGGGTGGCAGCAGCTGGTCTCAGTAGCAGCAGCTGCAGCAGCAGGGCTCAGGAGTCACTCGAGCTGCAGATGTATATGCATAGGCTTGGTCAGGTGATTCGTAATAATAGTTATAGTAATAGTTACGAGAGCACGTCTGGCGGGCAGGCCGCACACTCCCACGCCTCTGATGCTCACCTTGCTCTGCTGAGTCCAATGCTGCTTTACAGATTTCAGCTACATTTCAGCTACAATCCATTTAGCCACAATTCAGCTACATTCCAGCTACGCCTCTTATCCTCACCATGCTTTGCTGCTGAGTACAGCGTTTCACGCCACATTTCAGCTACATGTGAGCTATATTTCAGCTATATTTCCGCTACATATCAGCTACATTGCATCTTCACCGCAGCCTGATGTCAAGGTGGTCTGGTAACTCAAGTCCTGTTGCTTGGGCCGCCGGCTATATGCTGGTAAAGATCTGGTAAAGATCTGGTAAATATCTGGTAAATATCTGGTGCTTATCGGCCCAGTGGTGGCCTCCCAGCAGCCCCCCAGAGGTGGTTTTTGATGCACACTGGAAAATACAACCTCAGATCAGAGGTGCTGCTGCGCAGCACGAAAAACGGCAGAGCGTCGCGCGAGCCGTCTTCAAGAAAGAATGACTGCATGACCGATTGGTAGTTGGGCGTGATGCATTATCCAGCAGCAAAAATAATCTTGCCATGAGATTCCAACTGAAGCCCTGCCAGTCTGTAATATCTTGACCAGGGTCCTGGGGGCCGGTCGGCCACCGACGCCAGAAAAAAAACTTGAAAAAAAACCGACCACTCCAGAACCCTGGCATCGGCGGGGCGCCGATGCCAGATTGCTATATGTAGGCCACGCGTCGGCGTCAGCCGACACGTTTTTACACGCTCGTCGGCTAAATCGTTATGTCGAACTCCGAGATCCAAGAGGGTCCTATAGTTATCGATGACGAAGTAGAAGTCTCCTAGACAGTTAGGCCCCCCGTGTAACGTTCTTGACTTCAAAAAATGAAATCCGGCTTCACACTTTTTCACGTCTCACACTTTTTCGCACACCGAAAAAAACAAAGAAACAGCCGACCGGGAAATAAGGCCTGGTCGGCGTCAGCCGACCGGAAAAAAGAGGGTGGTCGGCGTCAGCCGACCTTTCTGAAAAGGCCCCCCAGGACCCTGATCTTGACCTATTTGCATTACTACATGCACTCACTGATCACAACCTCTAAATTCAACTGTGGGCTGTGAAAGGTCATGAATCAAGCCAAATCGCCCTTTCAGACAACAGCTACTGCTGTCAGTGCTTGCTATGCGCAAGACATGGCATGGCCTTGTGCAATAACTGCGCACCATGTGTATGATGGCAAGTCGAAACATGCCATGCGCGGATTGCGAGCAATGAAAGGCATAGCTTGATTTTAGTGTTTTAAACTCATTTCCTCATGCATGCCATGGTCATGTGACCCCATTACAACTATGCATCCTGCTCAGTGAGTGCTTGGCCAGGGTAGCTACTGTCAGCAGAGGGCAGAGGCACAACCAGCAGAGGTTCAGCATTTGTCTTTACAAGGAGCTTGGGGATCCCTAATCTCGATGCATATTTCTAGCCCTTCGGCTGCGCTGCATTGCATTACGTTCAGTGATCATCTTGCGCTCTTGCGCTTACTCTCGACATGCACAGTGGCGCATAAACCTCCCGCTCCTGCTTCGCAACTTCTGCCCAGGGCTGCTGCCTGCTGCCTGCCTGTGCGGGGCTATCAGCTACACCTCCGTAGCTCAACACTTTATCTTTGAGCTCCGACTTATCGGCCGAGGTAAAATATATATAGTCTTATAGGACGAAAGCGCCATGCTGTAGTGCACAAAGTTTCCTTGGACAGCCTGGAGCCAAGGGATACCCTCAAGGTGTACCTTAATTTGGGTACCCCCAAAGGGATACCTTAATTCAGGGTGAATCTGGGGGCTTCGCCCCCGCGACCTTCGGCCGCCCGGGGGGGCTCTGCCGAAAATACAACCTCCTGGTGGTATGGGGTTACGGTTTTAGGGTTAAGGGCTAGTTAGGCCCTGAACTAGAAGTAAGGTACCTGTTTCAGGGTTTTAGAGAAACCCTGAACTAAGATAACTGAACGTCTCCTGGTAACGTTGCGGACGGAACCTCAGCCCATACCACCCTGCTTCCCCAAATTAGCAAATGTAACTTGAGCAACAAGTACCGTATTTGATTTTGCAACTAGAAACTTATATTTATTTCCATACTCTTGTGTTCACTGGAAGATTGCATGCCATATGCGCAAACCATGCACCCCATCGTTATATATCATTACATATATCAACCATGCCGGTGGCATAGTCAGCCCAAACCCCAATTACGCCGGGGTTTTCCGGAAGGGGGTTCGCCAGCTCACTGGCAAAAATGGGCCGAATACCCATATCCTCGGCCCCATTGCCGGCGCCAGCATCCCTTCTCTGACCCCATGCGACCCCATGCAACCCCATGCAATTCTGCTTTCTTCCAACCCTAGCTTCATTAATTTCTACAATCCTGTGCTCACTCGCAGGCAGTACGCCATCTGCGCTGCCATGAACCCGGAGGTGCCGCCGCTGCTGCCACCGCAGGAGGCAGACCCGACCATGCAAGCGGGCACTGCTGCGGGCGGACCTGCTTCGATTAGCCCCGGCCCAGACAGCTCCGCTGCGGTCAGCCCCGGCCCAGACGGCCCCGGTGCTTCCAGGGAGGTGCATAGCTATTTTGGCGCTGCGTTGCAGGCCTGCTCCGGCCCCGCGTCCCTGTCCTCCACCTCTGCTGGAGCGGCGGCGGCGAAGCTCAGCGGAAGACTAGCCGGTGCGGATGGGCTCTTGGTGGCATTGGCGGAGCGGGCCCGGGCGCAGCTTCCCTCCGAGGCCGGCGCGGGCGGTGAGCTGGCGGCGACTGTGCAGACGTGCGTGATTCAGAGGCTCCAGATGCTTTCGGAGCTGACGGTGCGGCTCGGCTACACGTGCAGCATCACGACGACGTCCGCAGCAACCACACCAGCAGCAGCAGCAGCAGTGGCCAAGGCAGCTGGGGCTGGGGCCAAGCGCGGTGGCGGCAGCAGCAAGGATGGCGACGTAGGAGGGAGCCGTGCTTCTGCAAAGGCTGGGAATGCTATTGAGCAAGCGTGTGGCGACGAGCAGGAAGGAGAGAGCGGAGAGGGCAGCAGCGGAGGTGGGGGCAACAGCGCCAATGAGGATGCTGGCTCTGAGGAGGGCTGTAATGAGAAGGCCGACGCCGCTCGGGCTGTTGAAGAGCAGACGCGGCAGGGCCTGCCCTCGGGGACTGAGCTGGCTGAGGCTCCGGACGATGAGCCGGGCAGCAGCTGGAGGCTTGCCGAGCTTTATGCCAGGGAGCAGGAGGCCAGGCAGCTCACTAGACAGCTGCTCGCCCCGCTGGCGCTGCCTGCCGACTCGGCGGCCGGCACGGGCCCGTCCGCCGCCGCGGTGGCCGCGTCCATGTCGCCAGCTGGCCGGGGACAGCCGGCAAGCGGGGTCGGCGGCGGCGCGGGCGCGTCCAGCTCGTCGGCCTGCCTCTCTAGCTGCCTGCGGACGCTGCCCATCTGGGCGCCTTGGGCTGTCAGGGAGTCTCTGACTGGGGTCCTGCAGCGAGTGCTGCTCAACGCCAGCGCGGCGCGCTCCTGGCCGCCCGCCGGACCCGCTACGGCAACGACAGTCCCAGGCGCTGCTGATGCCGTCAACGAAGACGACGGCAAGGGCGAGGCAGGGGCGCGCACGGCCGGCGCTGCCTTGGCTGTCGGGAGCGGTTTGGACAGCGGTGGCAAGGTCCTTCGGCTGGTGGAGCTCCTGCACCTGGCGTCGGTTCAAGCGGCACTGCCCACTGCGATCGCGGGGCTGGCGGCCAGCCTGGCAGCGCAAGTAAGGGTGCTTTAGCACGAAGCTTGTTTGTTTTCGTTTATACATGTTGCTGCGTGACTCGGGAGTCCGAGGCCACCCAAGGCTGCATTGTGACGACGTCCTTTGCCTGGGTTCAGACCAGGACCCTAAACCCCAAATCCTGAACCCTTAACCCTAATTTTTTTCTCGGGCTGCTGACATGACACCATGACACTACTGGGTTGACGGGGAACAACACTGACTGATTGGGAACCCATGATTGGCTGATTGCTAGGGCCCCAGGTAGCAGGGCTCGTTTCACCGACCCGCAATTCCCGGACGGTCAGCATTCACTCAGCTGGCTTTTACATAAAGAGCTCTTATACAGTTTCGACGACGTGCCCGTGCATGTGTGGAGACCAGGCACTGTGTCTGCGCACCCGCTCCCAGTGTGCTGTAGGCTTCACGCTATTCGAGCTGATGCATGATGCATGCCACCTACTGCATGCCTACTGAAGATGTGTTTTGCCTCCCTTGAAATTAACATCGTGTAAGGGTGAGGGAAGCATTGAAATACTTTGCATGGATCTTCAACAACAAAAATCGTCAGTTGTGCTCGATTATTTGCCTGAGGGCAGACCATGCGCAGAACCAATATTTGCATACCTGAGGGAAGGCAATTCAAATCTGCGGCACCTGTTCTCAACACACCATGCGGGCTGATGCATGATGCGTGCCACATTGTGGACGATGCATGATGCATGCCACGCTGACAATATTCTGAACGACGCTTTGCCATCTGTTATCAATATGAGGAGCATGCCTCTCATTTAGTCTCTGGTTCTGCTCCATTGCGTGTGTCACATCCACTCTCCCTCTTTTCCAGACCGTGCGTCAATTCGAGGAGCCTATCTGCGCCTCAACTTCTTCCAAGGACGATAACGCCTTCCTGGCAGACCTTCTCGAGCAGGTCACGGCGGGGTCTCTGCTATCCGATGGGCATGGCTGGCCAGATGAGAATGCCCCGCGCGGGGACAAGGCAGCGTGCGGCAGCGCCACAGTTGGCCTTGAGGCGCTGCTGAGGAGGCAGACTGGGCAGGTTGAACTGCTGCTGGCCGAGGCTGAGGCTGAGAGGCGAGGAGCCAGAGCGCGGAGCTCGCGCCAGCTGCCTGGCCGCGGCCAGGGTAGGGCTGAGCACGGCGCGAAGAAGAAGAGGCAGAGCAGTGTGCCTGCAGAGCAGGTAGAGGAGGAGAGGCAGCCCGGTGGCCAGCTGGCGCTGCCGGCTGGCCTGCCTATGTCAGGCAGGCCCGAAGGGAGTTGTGGCATGATCCCCCTGCGGCAACTGCGCGGCCTGCTCCGGGTTTGCAGGACCCTGCCACTGGCCTGCATGAGCACATTGCAGCTTCAGCAGCTGCTGCGCGGCTGCGTCGCGCTGTCAGCGCTGCTGCTGCAGCTGCTGATCCGCCAGCGGGGCACCGCGGCAGCGGCGGGCGGCGGCGGCGCTACCGCCGCCGCGGCTGTGCTGCCCGCTGTCGGCCCCAGCCTGGCTCTGGCTGCGGATGTGCAGCAGCTACTGCTGTTGAGGGCGCCGACGGGCGCGCATCCCCGGGGCAGGCGGGGCGCGGCGGCGGCGGACGTCGTGCTGGGGAAGCTCGCCGTCACGGAGCATTTGCTAGCGTGGACGGTTTGTGCGGGGAGGCTAGTCTGCATGGCCTCCTCGGAGAGCTCAGACACACGGGCAGGCAGCGATGCCGAGGCGCTCGAGGGCATCTCGGCATCCACAGAGGCTGCAGCGGCGCTGCTTGCAGTGCTTGCAGCCGAGGTCGTCGCTGACTCGTCGGAGGACCGAGGCTTAGCGGTGGCGGCGGCGGCTACCTCGGTTTCCACTGAAGGTGCTGGTGCTGGAGATGCCTCGTCAGGAAAGGGCAAGAGGAAGCAAGCGAGGCAAAGCGTGGTGGAAGGTGAGAGGACAGGTCCGAGGTGTTGCAAGCTCTTGCAAGGTGGCACCAGGTGTTGCAATGTGTTGCAATCTATTTCCAGGTGCTGCAAGATGTTTCCAGATGGTGCAAGAGTTTGAGAGGTGTTGCAAGATACTGAGAAGTGCTGCATGCTGTTGCAAGCTGTTCTCATGTGATGCGAGATGTTGCAAGGTGTTGCTAGAGATGGTTGCAGGTGTTGCAAGGTGTTGCAAGGTGCCCCGAGTGACCTCCAGAGTAGGGCTGATGAGTGTGCAGCAGGGCAGCAAGCACATACGGTACGGGCAGCATGATGTAGTATGTGCAACCCTTGCTCGCATTGCTCTGAGTCTCTCTGCCCACCCCTGCAGCGACGGCTGGACCCAGCAACACTCTCGATTGCACCGCGTTGGCTGCTCGGCTCATGGAGGAGGCCGGGCAGGACCTGGCCCAGCTGCAGCAGCTCGAGGGCTCGTCCGGCGCTGCGCCCTCCTCGCCGCGCCTGCTGTACCTCTCGCAGTCGCTGTACGGCCGCTGTTGCTTGCTGTCGGCTTTGGCCTCTGAGGTGACGGCCGCGGCGACGGCCGATTCGGCTCGCGAGAGGAAGCGGCAGCGGGGCGGCGCCGGCAAGGAAGCTGGACCTGGAGCCGCTGCCTCGGCTCTGACTGGCTGCCTGCAAGATCTGGGGAAGGCAGCAGAGGCCATGGCCCCAAAGGTGAGGGCAGGAGAGTTAAGTGCAGAACTCGATTAAGCAATACTATACTACTGGTAATACCGGTAATGTGTCCCGTAAATCTAATACGGTACTAAAGTAATAAAACCCGTGCCGCTGGATTCACGCAACAATGCAGCTAGAACTTTGCAGCTAGATCCATGCAGCTGGATCCATGCGGCTGGATCCATGCAGCTAGATCCATGCAGCTGTATCCATGCAGCTGGACCCATGCAGCTGGATCCATGCAGCTGGACCCATGCAGCTGGATCCACGCAGCTGGATCCATGCAGCTGGATCCATGCAGCTGGATCCATGCAGCTGGATCCACGCAGCTGGATCCATGCAGCTGGATCCATGCAGCTGGATCCATGCAGCTGGACCCAAGCAGCTGGATTCAACTGTGGAGCATCCGGTAGGTATGTACTCCGTGATGTTATCTCCTATCTCTTCCATTCCGCTTGATCAAGCAGCGTTGATGTCGCCACCTGTTGGCATTGTAGTGTTTAGAAAACACGAATTTGAATTTGAATTGAAATTGTTTTTCAAATTCGTGTTTTCTAAACACAAGCTTTCTACTTGGTTAATGTGTTTTTCTAAAGCGCACCCAACCACCTTCATTATCGACCAAAACTCTTAATTTCTGACTGAAAACTGGCGTCGACAATCGATAATCAGTACACTGGTATTCATGGATCCCTTTACCCCAATCAACGTTAGTAATGAGGGGAGGCAATGCAAATCTACGGTATTGTAATACCGTTTTGTAGTTCTGCAGCCATCAATTTACTGTTTTACGGTGTAACACACCGTCTCACACAACACCTGGGTCCTCTTTACGTTGTCACAGCCTGAGACTGACAAACACACCCTGTTCCGGCTGATGGTACCTCAATTGCCCTGAAATGAACAGCCGTGGCCACCCTTTGGCATGTGTCTTCCTGCGCTAGGTATCTGCGCTCCGGAGCAGCGGTTTGGCTGCCCTGCTGCAGAACCAGGCCACGGCCTGCCTGCTGGCGCTGCATGGTCATATCAGGTCTACCGAGCGGCATCCCCTCTCCGCCGCGAAAGGCAGCGAGGCGGCCAGGGAAGCGGAGGAGGAGGAGGAGGGAGCTGAGGGGGCTGAGGGGGCTGAGGAGGCAGAGGGTACGGAGGAGGCGCGGCGGCCGGGCGGCGAGGATGGGGCTGCGGAGGCCTTGGATGCTGTGGCCGCTGACGCGGCATTGGCGTTGGTCCCGGGGCACCAGCTGTTGCTGATGGGCCGGGACCTGTTGCGGCTGCAGCAGCGGCGGTGGCAGCAGGCGGGCGCGCCGGAGGCGTCGGATGCCTCGTCCAGAGTCGCTGACACGAGGCTGTCTGTGCGGGTCATCAGCCACATGACTGCAATATGCGGGGCAGGGCTGGGCATCTGCCAGGGGGGTCCAGACGGGGGCCGAGGTACGGTGGGGAGGGGGGATGAGAGGAGGTGGTGCGGTGGTGGTGGGGGGGGACAGGAGTGGGGCACGGAGGGGAGGAGATAGGAGGGGGTAAGAGGGGGATATTGTTGCGTTGGGAGGGTCAAGACGGGGGCTGCGGTACGATAGGGAGGGGCTATGAGGGGGGAAGTGGTACGGCAGGGTGGTATGGTAGGAGTGTAGGTCAGGATCGAGGCGCGGAGGGCAGGAGATAGGAGGGGGTAAGAGGGGGGATAGTGGTGTGGTGGTAGGGTCAAGATGGGGAGGGGCTAGGAGGGGGGAAGTGGTACGGTTTGGGAAGGAGAGGAATAGGGCGGAATGTACAGGGCCTGTGTGCTGCTCCCATCCTGCCTTACAATGCAGGGCCGGTGGCTGCGCTGCGCTGCTCAAGGGATCTTAGCGTGTATCCAAGGCCTCTTTTCTTCTTCTTGCCTCGAGTCCACATTCGGGGGGCTGCCACTGCGGCCGCCAAGGCCCCCATTCGGGTCAATCATTCACCAGCCTACGGCCGGTGGCCCAAGCAGCTGGGCAGGCCGTGCATTGGGGGCCTCTGGCAGTGCCAAAGGCATGCTCTTGATCTGCCCCCCTTCTACCTGCTCATCCACACCACATGCATGCTTTTTTTATCATCTGAATTGCTCCCCTCCTCCCCGCCCGTCGCTTGCCTCGGGCATAAAAGAAAAGCCGTACTGTTGACCTACCTTCCTCCTCTTCAAATTTATGTAAAAGCCTAACAAGTAGTAATTGACAAATCTGAAGGGACAAATGTAGGGACAAAAGTTGAAGGGACAAATGCTCATTTTGTGCCCCAGGCGTGCTCTCTGCGCTGGTCATGATGCACCTGCAGCTGCTGGGCGAGCTGAGCCCCGCCGAGGCAAGCCCGGGACCGAAGCCTGGGGGCGCGTGGGGGACGCTGCTGGCCGACGTAGGACCCCACGGGCCTGCCAAGCCCACGAGGATGACGCTGCTGCTTTCCCTCAGGTGGGCGTTATTCGGCTCAAAATTGTAAGTTAAATTGATTTGTAAGTAATTGCAAGTTAAATGATTTTTAATACCGGTCATTGTTCCGGTAAGTTCAATTTATTTGAAAAAATAAAATACTTTGATAGCCGAAATTTTCTTGAATGCCGTTCATGACAGAGAGGTTCATGACAAGGATTCGAAATAGTAAGGGGGGCAGCATTGATGGTCTTCGTAGGACCTTCCTGCTCCCCGTTTGTCAGTAAACGAAAACTCAAGGTTACGTGTTATCTTAATCCTTCCTTCCCTTTGAATGGCCCGCTGTACCGCTGCACCTTCCCTTTGAATGGCCCGCTGTACCGCTGCACCTTCCCTTTAAATGGCCCCCTGTACCGCTGCACCTTCCCTTTGAATGGCCCGCTGTACCGTGCACCTTCCCTTTGAATGGCCCACTGTACCGCTGCACCTTCCCTATGAATGGCTCGCTGTACCGCTGCACCTTCCCTTTGAATGGCCCGATGTACCGCTGCACCTTCCCTTTGAATGGCCCGCTGTACCGCTGCACCTTCCCTTTGATTGGTCCGCTGTACCGCTGCACCTTCCCTTTGAATGGCCCGCTGTACCGCTGCACCTTCCCTTTGAATGGCCCGCTGTACCGCTGCACCTTCCCTTTGAATGGCCCGCTGTACCGCTGCACCTTCCCTTTGAATGGCCCGCTGTACCGCTGCACCTTCCCTTTGAATGGTCCGCTGTACCGCTGCACCTTCCCTTTGAATGGCCCGCTGTACCGCTGCACCTTCCCTTTTGAATGGCTCGCTGTACTGCTGCATCTTCCCTTTTGAATGGCCCGCTGTACCGCTGCACCTTCCCTTTGAATGGCCTGCTGTACCGCTGCACCTTCCTTTTGAATGGCCCCTTGTACCTACCCTTTGAATGGCCCAGTTTGCCCCGAGGGCAGTATGCAAATAAAACGTTTTTATGCCTGAGGGAAGGCAAATCAACTCGACTCTACCTCTCTTTGAATGGCTCATGTGTAGGTCTGTGTTCCAGGGCTGTGACCGTGATCAGCTCCTGGGCGTTCTCAGAAACGTCACCGGTCCAATCACTGCGCTGAGCAGAGACCAGCTGGTGGCCATTCCATATCCAGACACACCGCAGCCGCGGCCACTGCTGCTGCTGCTGCCACGGCTGCTGTGCCTGCTGCTCGCCCTCGAAGCCGTGCCCGGTCCCGCCGCCACGGCCGCCCTCGCGATGCACTGCCCGCAGCTCGCCGCGGCGCTCTGCCTGCTTGTGCCCCGCCTGCGTGCGCTGCTGCAGCACGGCAGCGGCGACGGTGCGGACCTGCCCACGCCCGCGCATGTATTGTCCAGCTGGGCAGCAGGCGTTGACGCCCCGTCCGCCTCTGCGTGCCTGTGCGTCGCGATGAGGTGTCTGGAGTCAATGGCGGGGCGTGAGGCCACGTTCAGGCTGGGGACATCTCGCGTCGTGGGGCTGCTAGGGGCGCTTGCGGGGATGGTACCGCCGACGCACCGGGCGGCGGCGGGCGGCGGCGGCGCTGACGGCCGCCCGCTGGATGACGGGGACTCGCCGGAGGGCGGCTGGCTGCCGGCCCTGCCGAGCCCTCGAGGTGTGCCCGTGCCCCAAAACATACCATGATGTTTGACCAAATGATTCGCGAACCTTGGAGGCATAACCGCTGCTTTCTAGTCATTGGTAACATCATTTTTTTGGTCGCCCAAATCAATATGTACCTGCTTCGATCAGCAAGAGGCGGGGCCCTGGCTTTGCAAATTGGAAATACTTCCGCTGCTTGGAGCCCCTGACCTGCGAGCCTGTCAGTACAGTTAGCCATGTACAGCAGGCCAGTACAGACAGTCTTGGCAACACCTCATGTGCCCCTGACCCTCAGCCCCCCTGTCATTGCATTGCCCTGAAGGCAGCCTGGTGGTGTGGTACGGCCCTCTATGCGCCGCGGCTTCCCTGCTGGCCTGCCTGGTGCGGCACAGGAGCGGATCTCTGCAGAGGGCCATGCCCCTGGTGGTGCAGGTAGGAGTGGAGGAGGTGGTTTGAGGTACAAGGTGTGAAGTGTGAAGTTTGGCCCATCAGTGAATCTCTGCAGAGGGCCATGCCGATGGTCATGCAGGTAGGAGGGAGTGTGAGGATGAACTAAGTGAGGGAGACTGGGGTGTCGGGTGTGAGGAGGAACTCAAGTGAGGTGTGAGGAGTGAGGCGTTAAGTTTGACTTGCATGAGGTGTGAGGAGTGACTCGAGTGACATATGGGGAGTGACTTGGGTGGGGTGTGAGGAGAAGCAAGTGAGGTGTGAGGAGTGAGGTGAGGAGTGTGTTACATGTGAGGTGTGAGGAATGATTTGAGTGTGGGGTGTGGGTGAGGTGAGGGGTGTCACTTCAGTAAGGTGTGACGAGTGAATACAGTGATGTGTTAGGAGTGACTTGGGTGCAGGTGCGGGGTGACTAAAGTAATATTCGAGGAGTGAGCTGGTACTCAAGTGATGTGTGAAGAGTGAGGTCTCCAGGTGTGGATAAGGTGTGGATGGTTCATATTCATTGCGGTTTAAGAGTAAAAGAGTGAGTGTTTGTTGGTATGTGCCGTTCCTGTTCCTGATCGCCTTTTCTCAGCTGACGACGAGGGCCACATGCGCACCCGGGCTGGATTTTCGTCTAAGCGCCTCAGGTTTTTAGGGCAGGGCGGCCAGCCTCACACTTTGTCAAGTCCAAGTAAAAGAAAGGACACAAGGTGGATGTAACGTTGATCAACCACTGGCATTTTCACGCCTCCCTTGCCCAGGCGGCGCATGGCCTCCTTGAGGCCCTAATTGGATGTTGTCAGGGTGGAGGCAGCAAGGCGGATCACCGCCACGGAGTGGGCGGCTTTGATGCACCAACCGCGCAACTTCGATGCGCGGTGGAGCTGGCTAGGTGGGTCGGTGGGGCCCTCTCCAACATGCATTATTCCTTTACTCGGCTCCTTATATTCCCATGGCTCGGCTTCAGTTCCTCCTGATCCTCCTTATCCTCCTTAGCTCGGCTCCTTATCTGCCTTGGCTCGGCTACAGGTCAGCTTCATTTCTGAGGCATAATTACACTCAAATAATTGCAAACACCGCATCTCCAATCTGTGCTCCCTCTCCCACATCTGGCAGGGTGTACGAGGCGGTTGCGGGACTGGACAAGCGGCGGAGCAGCAAGTACTGCCTGGCCATGGTCTCGGATTACATCACCATGGCGGCTTCGGAGCTGCCTCCTGACTGGAGCAATGAAGTGAGTGGTGCGCCGTTTGTTCTGTCGGGGTTGAGGATTCAGGGTTCCGGAACTTGTTTGTGTGGTAAGCCCCTAGAGCCTTGTGGGAGAAAATGTCACACATCCCAAATGAGGGGGAAAGGGGGTGGGAAGGAGCTGGAGCAATTGTTGGTGGGATTAAGTTTCATTTAACCCCAATAACGCCGAGTACCCGATAATGTGTTGGTGGGAGCAAGTTTCATTGTGAAGTGAAGTTTGTGAATGTGAATTGTGTGGGTGCCCACCCTGTGCCTCAAATGTGATGCTTTCTTGGACTTCTTTCATTCCAGAATTCACACATTTGCACACCTGCCCACAGGACCCGGCACCGTCCTCTACGACCGGCTACCTTCCACCGGCGGCCGCTTTGGCACTGCGGCGCGGAGCCTTCTGCTTGCTGGGATGCTTGGGTCCCGCTGAGCTTCAGCACTTGCACATGGTTCTAGGTGCAGGCAAGGGAGGCGCTAGGAGGGCGGCGCTCGCAGCGCTGAGGACGGACTTTGACAAGGCGTTCAAGTTTGAGGGGAAGGTGTAGAGGGTGGATTGTGCGTAGGTGTGTTTGGGGAGGTGGGGGGCATTTTCGGAGCGCGCTGTGGTTTGCCGGTTAAATGGGATGAAGGATGTTTCTAGTTTTGTTTCGTCCTTCCCTGGCACATGTTTCAATTGGACTCACACCTTCATCAAAATAACAGCGAATTGTGTGTTGGTATTCAATAAGCTGGACAAGCTTGCAGTGATTTACGCTCGGCGTGAGGTTCGTTGTAAATCGACCAATTACTCATCGTGATCGAATCAAGGCGTACCGGGAGTGAAGATAATATATAGAAAGAGCAAGGATAATGCCGCTTGTTCAATGCAGACCATGCAGTGTAGGAGAAGCTTGCAAGGGTTGAGCCCATGGACTTTCCTTGAGTGGACAGTCATAATATAAATTATTTTGTAGCGGGCATGGGAAAGAAATGCCTGATTTAAGTACCAGACGATTGCCTAAGGAGCCATGTCACACTTCACAATTACCGAGGGCCTGCCCGGAGGCTGTGTCCCCGTCACATACACCATGGCATGCCTAATCGGTGTCAGCTTGGCAAGATCATTGTGGAAAGACTACACTAATGGACGCATGGCGACAAAGAAGACAAGTGGGCTGGTGGCTCACCCGATTGGGTGTCCTTCCACACTAGGCCAACAGCCCAGCAAGCTCGGGTATTGATCTTCTTAGTTGTCATGATTTCATCGATTGTCCTTCCCCTGCGAGAGAGCAAAGATTGCACTCACTAGGCATGCCACGGCATGTACGGCGGGGATATTGTGTCGAGTAAAATCCTCGGGAACCGAGAAGAACGTGACTCCATGGGCAATCGCTAGGGGGAGCACACAATGATTTCATGCACATACAACAAGATAACTCATTATGACTGCCCACTTAGGAGTTAGGGAAGTCGATGGGCTAAACCCTTGCATGATGAGTAGTGCTCCCCCTCCTTACTTGGCATCGACCATACTACCATAGAACTCGCCCAAGCCGTAACATTGCTAAACCATGCCATTACTACACTCTTTGAGTGCCACAAACCCCCTAAATGCATTCTGCATGTTTCAACAACTGTGCCGCTTACCGGTAGTAATCATTCACCTAGCATAAATATAACAAGCATGGACCTGACGAACTGGGTTTTGCTTGCAGTCTTGTGCATGCCCAAGGATATTAAGTTGCGAGACCAAACCCCATACCATAAGTTGTTGGACAACAATCGGCAATAATGCACAAGAATAGCCAACAAGGCAATGATGTTACACCTCTGGGCCCTGCTTAAAACGGCTAGGCCGCGTGGGCGCCTAAATTAAGGGTTGGGAAGAAAGAACGAAACAAACACCAGGGGACAGGGGGCAAATGAGGAAAGTGGGGAATAAAGTGAAGGGATAGACAAAAGGCTGGAAAAGGAAGATATAGGAAGTTCCAGACTCTGAAAGACGTCTACGCCTCGACGATACCTGCCATGTCTTCCACAAAAGCCAAGGCATCCCACCCAAGCCTGCCTAGGTACAACTGGAAGAAATCTCTAGCACCGTTCGGAGGACCTGCCCATCCCCGCTCCCTAAGTTGATCCTGAACGTTGGGGCATTGAAAGCATGCATGCAACGCATACTCCACCTGCTCGCCGTCACCCCTAGCCCAACAACGTTGGCAGCACTAGCAGCACCAAGTATCTGTCACGATGATGACCGTTGCGCCGTCCTCGAGTGTCAACCGTGCTTATGGCGCCGAGCCGCAGCCGCAAGTTCGTGCGCACGCAAGCACAATCCCTTCGACTGGTGCGGCCCCAGGCATGCGCCAGTACGGCGCCCGCCGTGGATTGGAACCTGGCGTGGTAGGAGGCCGCAGACCTGTGTTCAGTGGCAGGATCTCTGGGGTCCCCCTGCCAGCAACATCCAGCCGCGCCCACTCGTATGTTGCATCAACTAGCGCTAGCACCTCTTCGACAAGCAGCATCTGTAGGTCAATTACTGTCTGGCACATTTTGGGAACGGCTGAGGCATGGGGTGTAAGGCTGCTTTCATGCTGGACGTCCTGGCTAGACGGGAAGTGAATCGGTGGGGCCTACACCTCTGACTTAACTGGTGGAGGCCCCGATTAAATTTATCGTGGGGTTACAAGCATGTGTAGTGCTTGCGCTAAGCTTTCGATGGGCGGCTCGCAGCATAGGGCGTCGCCCGGGAAAGCCCGCCTACCATGCGGAAAGCCAACAAGTATCACTCGCTGTCAGCACGCTGCCCATAGGAATGATGAGGGGCGGTGAAGGTGGTGGGTTACAATGACTTATGATGGTGAAGGATGATTCGAAGAAGGGTTCGAGGATCAGTGATTATGGCAATGGCTGTTTTTGAGTAGCTATTATGATGGTGACGGGTGGGTTACAACGACTTATAAAATATATATGATGGTGAAGGATGGCCAATGTCGGGTTCGAGAATCTGTGATTATGGCAATGGCTGTTTCTGAGTAGCAACTATGATGGTGATGGATGGGTTACAAGGACTCATAGATTATGAATTTATGATGGTGACGGATGGCCGCTATCGGGTTCGAGGATCTGTGATTATGGCAATGACTGTTTATAGTGTCACCATCATAATTGCGACTCAAAAACAGCCATTGCCATAATCACTGATCCTCGAGTCTGACAGCAGCCATCCTTCATCATCATAAGTCACTGTAACCCACCCATCGCCATGATAATTGCTACTCAGAAACAGTCATTGCCATAATCATGATCCTCGAACCCTACAGCGACCATGCCTCAGCCACCACCATGGTAACTGCTACTTCAACCCAGCCACTGCCAACCAATGCAATAACATCTATATGCAAATGCACTGAGCGAACACCACCTTCCCCTTCGATCATGGCGCATATCGCCAACTAGTAAGGCGGAGGACAGGGTGAAAAAAGTCCATGACCTGCTTCAACCCTTCTCTCCTACGCCCCCCTGACGAGGTCCATGGGCCCGTCTGAACTCCCGGTGGGCATACATGATAAATCTATGCCCTCGACACCTCCACCATCTCAACTAGGGGTAGTCACAATTACCCTTGCGAGCACAAAAAATCTGGTGGACATGAACATGAGTTATCTTAGGTTCAGCCTCTGTCACAATGTTGTTGATGCTTTCGTCGAGCTCCAGCTAGGCTCCAAGTAGATCGGCCACCTCAGTGTCATTTGTGAGCTTCAAGCAATGCATAGCCGTTCACGAAATCTTGCAGTTTCAACCCTTCAAGCAAAAAAGTTGGATGGAAGGGAAGGACCTGGCTAGCATATGAGATATTCCCATGACGAGATATGGGGATCTATGTCATGCTCAGAAAGATACAAAACATTCCATGTCTTGCCAAGCTGGCAGAGGCTATATTGAAACTGCAAAAAAACACGAGGCCCCTTTGCCCACCTCTGGCTGCCCACCCCTGACAAAAGTGGGGTTTGTTAGCTGGAAACAGAGCTTTGAGACTAGACCAGGCTTACATGCAAGGCACATGTACTGGCAATCACCACACTTTGAAGCCAACCAATGCAGCATGGGGGCCCATCTAGCCCATCAAACCCAACTGAAAATGAACTTGAAAATTGACAGCTCACCCCCAAGCAAGAGACAAAGCCCCCCCCCCCCATAAAGTAAAGGGATCCCGGAATTGAATCCCCGAACTTGGCTACCAGTCCCTCAGCTAGCCACAGTCAAGACACAGCCAAGGCAGAAATAAAGAGGAGCAAAACAACATTCTGGACTGGGTATTTAAAGTACTACTACCCCTAAACTGCAGCAATGCAATGCATGTGCACGATCTGAGCCCCTTGACAACATACGTGAGACTGTAGGAGCTCCAGTGTCGCAACACCGTTGTGCAAGACACGCGTCCTCTGTCAGCATGCGTGAGCCTCCACACACTCGACTTCGGCAGAACCGCCGTGCAAGACATGCACCCTCCCTCCGCATACGTGGGCTTGCATTAGCTCGACTACAACGAGACCGCCATGCAAGACATGCGCCCTCTGGCAGCATGCGTGGGCCTGCATGTGCTCAACTGCAACGATACTGCCATGGAAGACGTGTGCCCCCAGGCCGCATGCGTGGGCATGTAGGAGCTTTGATACGGTAAAAACCTTGTGGCCGACCTGAGCTTCACATCATGCCTGAGTGGGCTTGCATGAGCCCTACTTCCACGACACCTCCGAGGAGGACATGAGCTTCTTGCATGCATGCGTTGCCCCGTGTTACCTCGACTGCAGCTCCTCACTCGGGTATCGTTGCAGCCGAGGTAACACATGGCAATGCATGTTGTCAAGAGGCTCACGTCCTCCACGGAGGTGTCATGGCAACAGAGCTCATGCATGCTGTCACGGTATATTACCGTATACGTGACAGAACCGTTTAGACCGCAGTCAGCGGCCTCAGTGACTCCGCAGCTTCTCTGCGGAGCCTCCGGATTTGAACTGAGACCTAGAAACCCGCTTACGCAGGATAAGTTTGACAGGTTCTACCGTACTCTGTATTGGGCCTGCCGGGTCCCTGTATCCCGGCAATTGCCTTGGCTAGTTACTTCGTCCCTTTCTAAAGGACAGACCTCTATTGTAAACAGCACCGGCCGTCATCCGTGTATGAGGCCTCTTACGTTCACATAAGTCAGTACCCTTACTCAAGTCAAGCCTAGACCAGCCTCAGCTGAGATAGCTGGAGACAAGTACCACAGCCAGAGAACCGAGACCACCCTGCCGAAGAAGAAGTACGCAGTCTACGTCCCGTCACCCTCACCGCGTGTAGCGCGGTAAGTGCACCTTAACATAGCCCAGCTGGATCGCGCCCAGACGGCCAGAAGGCCTATGCTACCTAAGTCAATTGCTATATACACAAATATCCATCTAGCTGCTTAACTCGAAGAGCACTCGCAGCCAGTGAATAGTCACTGAGCCTGCCCGTAGGCGTCCGTCACTGCCGTGAGGAAAGAAGTCCGCCACGGACCTGAAGCGCACATCGCGTGTCCTTTAGAAAGGGACGAAGTGGATCTAGCCTGATCAGCCTGATTTGCCAATTCCTGCTAAAGGTGCTTGTGCAGCGAAGTTGGAATTTTGTTTGTATGCAAACGACCTTGGACAGCATATGAACTGCACTTTGCTGTGGTAATCTCCATAGAGAGTGCCAAGTTAAGCCCTGAGAATCACTAAGAGTGGCAACTTAGTGTTGAGTCCAGGAGAGGCTTGAGGATCTGGCTGTGGATTTTTACACCCAGCAGATAATTCCTGTGTGACTGCAGATTGTGATCAGGTGGATCCAATCGTTCATCATTGACAGAAGTGAACTTGTTGACAGATCATCCAAGTTTAAAATTTTGTGGTGTACCAAAGGATCCCCGCAGGCAGGGTTACCCAGTACGGGCCGTATTGGCCTAAAATCCCGTACCGTATCCGTACCGCACCGTACCGTTTGCAACACGGCCAAGTACGGCCGCCATTTCCTGCACTGCATGACTGCATGGGAGCAGAAGTGCACAGACCAGTCAGACATATCAGATATTATCAGGATGGACGTAGGGGCAGCGCTGAGAACAAGTCCTAGGAAGGCAGCGTACACGGCTGATGCGCATTGGATTTTGCAGCCGTGCGTCATCATCGAAGGCTGGCCAGGCCAAGAGTGGGCGATGTAAATTTAGCGATAAGATGATCGTCGGCACTATATGCGATTTACAAATCACCTCGCGGGCATAGCAGGACAAGTTGCGGCGTGTAAAAGGGTAAGGCGTTATTAGGACGGGTGATACATGCATACAGCGGTGATGTCGTGTGATCGTCTCCCTCGTCTGGCAAGTCCACAAAGTTCACAGTCGTGTGGACTGTGACAGGACATCAAAATCTACGTAAGCTCGCTCGCTTCCAGAGGTAAAGAGGCATTCGTTGCTCGTGAAAGTCCAAGTCTACTCCAATACTCAGTGGCAATAAGACACAACTTGGCGCCAAGTCACAATCCAAAGCTGCATACCGTACATGGAGGGAGGAGGCTAGGAGTAGTAGGAGCATCCGTGTCCAGGACTCCCATGAGGGAGGCAAGACACAGGAGCTCCGTGTCTCCTTACGAAGTGATTTCCATGCATGCCATGTAATGATGCAACTCAGCAACTATGCAAGGTGATTCTGAGGCCTCTTGTTTCTATTGCTAGATTCATGCATGCAAAATTTCATGTGCCATGCTGGTGGGTAGCGTTTATATGGACTGACTGAATTACTGAAATGCTGAATGGCATGTTGGAACATTGTAATGGCGATGTGTGAGGAGTTTGGGATTGAATCAATGATCATATTTTCCCCTAGCATGTCAGCATGGTAAATCTGCAAGCATGCATGGAGATCCTAGGTGTTTATTTGGGGGCCATGCAAAATTGCATGGGGGCTGTCATGCAGCCATGCAGTATGTCAGGATGTGCATGGGGTCGAACAGTCATGGGAGTGTTGCATGCATGTGTTTCTCTGTGTGGATCCTGCTGTTCAGAGCCTTGAAAATGCGAAAAAATCTTGGACCGTATTGCCCTACCGTATTGTCCCTTTTGCCCGTACCGTATCCGTACCGTACCGCACCGTATTCCCGTACCGTGTTTCCGTACCGGGTTACCCTGCCCGCAGGTGTCAGAGAGGAACTGACACAGCGCAAGAGGATATATCCGCCCGGAGGCGAGACATCCGCAAGGGACGTGTGCCAGCTAGAGGCAGCCCAGCCAGCAAAGGTGGGAGGGACTAAAAAGGGCGAAGGAGGATTCCGCCAGATTAAAAGTTTAGTGAGCATAAAAGCAGAGGGCAAGGCCTAGCCTGCGAAATTGCTGTACCTGCCGTCCGGCCTTGACTAGCAGATCCTCACCAGATTGCAGTAGGGATAAGGGGCAGAAGCCTAACGTTAGCAGGTTTTGTAGGGGGTGTCGCCAGCACACCTGCAGGACAGTGCGGTTCGTAAAATGCCTGTGGAGATGACAGGCGTAGATCTGAACCCCGATAGGCACCAGCACCCTGACGTCCAACGGAAGAGTGGGCGTCTGAGGGGGCTGGAGCCGGGTGTAGACCTAAAAAATGCTAGTGCTGAGATTGTGGCAGAGGCCCTGTTGATGGCGGAAAAGCTGGCAGGGCCAGTGGAACCGCCTGCAGAGGACTGCATGGTACCTGAGCCGGGCCGCGTACCACCCAGAGGGGCAGGGGCGCAGGCAGATGGTGCAGTACTAGTAACACGAAAAGGCATTGGTCGAGGGGGTCCATTGCCCGCTGGTTCCGACAGCAGTCTGAATTTCGAGCAGGGGCAGACTCAAGCGGGAACCCCAGAGCTGATCTTGGATCAAGCAACGGAAGCATCCCAGAGCTGTGACACGAGACAGAACAGTGAACCTGAGGCCGAGCCGCAGCAGAGCCTGCCCAGGGTGGCAAGTGTTGCACAGCGGGTCGAAAAAGAGCCCAGCCAACCGGATCTAAGGTCCAAGGTAGCCGCAGCTTCAGACAAGTTTGCAGGCTGTGATAAAACCTGCACAGACGAACCTCGAATAAAAACAGAGGAAGATGGGGCCAGGAATATGCCTGCAGGGGTCAAACACGAGGAAGCTGAGCCCCAGCCAGCAGCGGGCAGGCAGAGCTCGCAGGCAGGCAAGGAAAGGGAGAAACCAGCTGAGCCGGTAGGGAAGCCTTGGGCTGATCTATCCGAGGAAGAACAGCCAGACCCAGTTCAGGAAGAGCAGGGGCAGCAGACTACAGCAGGATTGCGTCCCGTGCAGCAGCTGCAGCCGCGTAAGGCACTGGTTAGAAGAGGACCTGGATCCACAGTCTTTGGCACACCGCTGTCCAGTTTTCCACCCAGCGTGAACAGACCTGCGCAGACATCCAAGGAGGGATCTAGCAGCCAGATGCAAAGAGAGCCAGAGCGCTCCGAGACTGGGGGAGTAGTGTGCGGCAATGAGGAGTCAGAAGGGCCGATCGGTTGGGCAGGAATTGTGCAGTGGGCAACAGACCTGTGGAAGCAAGTGTGCTCCAGGACGTTCTTGCATTTCCAGGACCAGGTCACAGCCATTGAGGAGTTCAAGGCCCATCATCTGCGGGGATGGGCAACAAAGGCCATGTTGGGTATCCCACACACAGGGTTGGACAGGGCGATACTGTTAGCCGCCCTTGGACAGGTATCCAAGGGAAGGGCGGGACACGAAGCAGCCAGGGCTGTTAAAGCCTTCGCAGATGAATGGTGCAACGAGGTCACAGGAGACCAGGAGGAACCTGGATCAGAGCCAGAGGATGAGGAGGACCAGGCGTGGGAAGGATTTGAAACAGAGGTGCAGCGGCCTGAGGGGCTCAGGGAGGTGCAAAGGTGGCAGCAGCAGGCGGGAGCCGCGCCAACACCAACACTCAGATCTGCAGCTTTTGAGGCCAGCAGCGAGCCCAGCCTCAGAGGACGGCCAAGGGGCAGGGAAGCGCCCAGAGCCAGCAGTCCAGCCGCCAGCGAAAGGGCGGAATTGACTAGCCGATCACTCGCCAGGATGGCAGAGCAAAGCACAGCAACACGCAGAGCAAGCAGGCAAGAGTCTTATGAGTTGCTACGCATAGTTGAGGACAAAGAGAACGCATACCAGGAAACCCAGGTGGATTACATCAAGGAATTCCTGAGGAACAGGCAGTCAGGCACAGCAAGGGGAGCCAGGAGGAATGAGCCTGCAGGCAGCGCACGGAGCAGTGGTCCACAAATACAGGAGGCCAGAGAGGAAACACAGTCTGATTCCTATGCCAGGAATTACACAGGCGGGACGCAGCCAGGTCGGCAGAGCCAGGAGCCGCCCAGGGGGCAGGCATACTCCAGGGAACAGCCTCACCAGCATAGCCAAGAGCCGCCCAGAGGACAGGCAGAGGGCAGGGAACAGCCAAGCCAGCAGAGCCAAGAGCAATCCAGGGGACCAGCGGAACACAGCAGAGGAGTGCGGCAGGAATGGCAAGACCAGGAGCTGCCCAGGGGACAGGCAGAGCCCGGTAGAGCACAGTCTTGGAGGCCTGGATCTGACAGCAGACCAGGCAGAAGCGAATCAGAACGACCGCCACCCGAAGGAAGTAGAAGCTCGGCAGGCAGAGCGGGCAGACAGCCATCACGAGACGCTCACAATCAGGATGAGGATTATAACAGACATGACAGGTATCATTCAGGCCGCAGCCCATCGAGGGGCGGCAGTGGAGGACCTGGGTCGCGGTCAGAGTCAGTAGATTCGGGACCAGGAGGAGCGGACAGACGCAGGCCGGGGGCCAGACTGGAGTCCAGCGACCAGGAAATGAAAAGACTCGATCGGGAGCAGGCGAGGATGAACCTGCAGCTGCAGCAGCAGATGGTACTGCAGTTGGCAGGGGTAGCCAAGGTAGCCAAGATCCCAGCCATCCAAGGCAACGTACCAGTCCTGGATATGTCACACCCAGGCGCAGTTGCAGCCAGGAAGTATTGCCAGGCGTGTGGATACTGGGGATCACACAACAGGTTAGCAATGTCGGATGACCAGCCAGCATTGGCTGTGGTGGCAGGTGAAATAGCTGGATCGTGCCAGTCGCCGTCAGCTATGACGTTGCTGATCAAGTCGCTGGTCAAGCTGTGGGACAGCAAGCCGGCCAGCATGAGGCCGCTGATGGCAGCCATCAGGGCAGCGCCCCACGCAGGAAACAGAATTGCCAGAGAGGTGGAGCGGATCGGGCAGCTGTGGATAGCCCCAGCAGAGGGGCAGGGTTGCGAAGCTTCGCTACTCACGTTGTGGATCAGGGTGGTCCAGGAGGAGGTGGGAAAGCCAACTTCAGAGGAGAGGACGGCCATCACCAACCTCAGGCTAGGAGTAAGAACTACTCTAGACCCAGACGTCAAGCCAGATGAGACGGTGGAAGCATTTGCTCACAGAGTGCTGACAACAGCAGAGTTGCTGCAGATCTCAAGGGATGCAGTAGATCACTTCGGCAGAAGCCACTCGGTCTCGCGCATGTTCCATGACGGACTTCCAGCGGTTGCTAGAGCCAAGCTGAGCAAGTTCGTTATGACGGTGCCAGGGTATCTCAGCATGAGCGATGAAGACCAAATCGCAGTACTCACGCAGCAGGTGGTGCTGTGGGAGAGGTTTGCCCTGGAAATGGGTGACCTGGGAGGTACCGGCTTCAGGCAGATTACCAACAGCGGGCCTGGCCAAGGAGAGGCACAGCCCAACAGGGGCAGAAAAGAGAGAGCAGGACAATGGGAGATGCGGACACGCCTTGATGGAATTGTGCACCCCGCAGGCTCAGCAGCAGTACCACAGGCGCGGATGGATGGTAAACCCAGAGGAGTTACCTGGGTGGACCAAACGGGGGCGGCAAATTACAACGCCGAGGGTGGCTCAGGCGCAGCCAAGGCATGCTACCAGTGTGGTAGCACGACGCACCTAGCCAGGGATTGCAGGGCGCCCAGGGCCAGGGATGAGCGCAGACCTATGCCCCTGGTTACAGACATCACACCTGGACCGGCCAGACAGCCGCAACAGCAGTAGCCGCAGCAGCCAAACCCAAACCGGCAGGGGCGAGGACCTCGCCAGAAGGGTTGCCGGCGCACGGGAAACCATACGACGGGGCTGTGGGCAAAAGGAGCCCGCGGGTGCAGGCAGCAGCGAGGCGGTGCAGCGCGCCACCCACAGGCAGGAGAGGATGGCACAGTGCAGCACAGGACAGATCCCAGGAGCAGGGCCAGAAAGGGCCAGTGCGATTTGGGCTGACACTGCCAAGTTGCAAGGGAAAAATTCAAAAAAGGCCAGGCGACGCGCAGGAAAGGCGCAGAGCGCGGCCGCGGACAGGAACCGTGGCAGCAGACCAGGAATGGACTGCCCAGCCCTGCCACTCAGGATCAGCCAGGTAGACCTGGAGATCACGTGGGCAGGAGGACAGCGGCTGCCAGCGCAGAATGCAGAGCCATGCGTTCAGCCCGCAGAACAGTTACCGCAGCAACCCATGAGGAAGTTGACAGCGTGCAGAGGACTCCTCACCTGTACAGCAATTAAGGGGATCCTTACGGGGACGCTCCAGCTGATACTGGTGTGGCTCCTGCTGTCAGTGTGTGTGCCGGGGGCGCGAGCTACCGAGCAGGGCGTGAGAGGAGGAGGATTTACAGCAGGCCAAGGGGCTTTTGTGTCTGGAAAGGAGGCAGCAGCAAAGCTGTCGTCTGGATGGTTGCGCCCACCGGCAGTCAGCCCCATGGGGGACGCCAGCAGGAGGGGTGCAAGCAGCCAGAAGGAGAGATGGCACAGCGGCAACACCACTGGCGGGGAAGAGCTGCCCGCGGAGGACGACCCGCAGGCGGCTGTGGTGATCGACATGTTCCAGCCGGGGGGAATAGTGGAGCCACCCGCAGAGTACGTCAAGACCAAGGAGGGGTGGCTGCTGGGCAAGCATCCCGACTTCGCTGCGGAGCAGCAGGAGAGCCTGGAGCAGAGCCTCCGGGATCGCCAAGGAGCATTCGCTTACTCCATGGAGGATCTACCAGGCTACTGCGGCACGCAGGGTGAGTTTACACTGGCTTTAGAAGACGAGGTCAGTTCGTGCTTTCAGAAGTCCAGGGATATGCCACCGCCTAAGGCAGCGATTTTTAAGGAAAAGTGTCAGCCAATGATTGAGGCAGGCATCATCGTCAAGGTGCCCCAGGGGGGGCCTATCAAGTTTGCGGCTAACTCAGTAGTAGCAGCCAAGAAGAGTGCTGAGACTGGGGAGTGGACAGACCATCGAATAGCGCACGATATGCGCAGGTTAAACCTGCGTACGGCTAAGCAGGAATTTGCAATCCCCAGGATGGAGACTATTTTTCAAAACCTGGGCACTGCCAAGATATTTAGCAAGGTTGATCTCCGGTCGGGGTTCATGCAGATCCCTATAAAGGTCGAGGACCAGCCTAAGACAGCTTTCTGGATGGGACCTGAGCTTTGGATGTACACAAAGCTCAACTTTGGTCTGCGCAATGGGCCTCCCTTCTTTCAGCGTATGATGGAGGAGGAGATTGCTAGGGCAGGCCTGAGTGCGTTCTGTGTGGCATTCATTGACGATCTGCTAGTGTACAGTGACACACCGGCAGAACACATCAGGCATGTGGAGCTGATGTTGGACATGCTCCACAGTGTAGGATTAAGGGCGCACCCCGACAAGTCCCTGTTTGGATGTGCAACAGTAGAGTACCTGGGTCACAATGTGTCGGCCCAGGGGCTCACGCCGCACGCAGCTAAGATAGCAGCAGTTATGGCGCTGCCAGAGCCCGCATCGGTGAAAAACATTCAGGAGGTCATGGGATTCTTGAATTTCTACCGGTGCTACGTCCCGGACTTCTCGAAAAAGGCAGCTTGCATCAACGCATTGCTGGTCCAGGGGGTCCCGTTTGTGTGGGGGCCAGAGCAGTCGCAGGCGTTCCAGTTGATTAAGACAGAGATGTGCGAGGGCGGGAGAGTCCTGCGCAGACCAGATTACAGTGGGACAGGGCCAGACGGCAAGGGGCCGCCAAGGCCGTTCTTATTGTACACAGATTTCTCTAAGCAAGGCATAGGCGCAGTGCTAGGGCAGTGTGATGACAGCGGGCGGGAGTATATGGTGGCATGCACATCCAGATCCCTGAACAAAAGCGAGAGGAACTATTCCTCGTTCCAGGGGGAGATGCTGGCCGCAGTGTATGCAGCACGCACATACCGCCACATGCTGTTTGGGTGCAAGGTGCATCTCATCACTGACCATGAGCCGCTCACTTACCTCATGGACAACCAGACGTTGGTAGGCCAGCACGCTAGGTGGGCTCTCATGCTTCAAGAGCTGGACATTACCATTGTCCACCGCTCAGGAGCATGCCACCAGAATGCAGACATCCCGTCCAGATCTCCCCTCCCATCCTCAGCTGACCGCACAGGGGCCAGGCTTGATACAGTCGCGCCCGAGCCAGCAGCCAGGGAGGAGGCAAGTGGGAAGCAAGTAGCTTTGCTCACGGGGTTGGGCAGAGTGAACCAGTGGCATGCAGACCAGATAGTGCGCATGGCGCAGGAGGGCAGAAGGAGAGTACAGATGTTGCGAGCTGCAGAGGCAGCTTGCGTGACAGCACCGGTGGGGCAGGAGATATCCTCTGCCGCCACTGACGATGATGAACAGGCGCAGCCTGTCAGTACAGCAGAGCAGGCGTTCAGCAACAGGGAGCGGTCCAGGACAATGATCAGTGATGTGCTTGCTGACTTGCCTAGGGCGATGCCCCCTCATGCCCCTGCAGGCCTGGACACAGCCTGCCTGTCGAGTGGGGCTGTGCGGGCCATGGAGACCGAAGGAGTCGTCCTTTTCGAGCCTTTTGGAGGTATGTGCTCAGGGCTGGAAATGGTACTCAGGGCAGGTATCCCAGTAGTGCAGTACTTGTATGCAGATATCAGTGAGGAAGTCAGAGAGATCGCAGGGGGTCGCCTGTTGCAGTTGCACAGGAGATTCCCCCAGTTGCTTCCGGTCAAAGCGTTTGATAAAGCTTTCAGAGCATTGCCGCAAGATGTGTATGCCATTACGGCAGAGCACCTCAAGGAGGCGGGTGCCCAGGAGGGGCGCCAGTGGTTCATGGTAGCAGGCTGGGAGTGCCAGGACCTTTCGTCAGCTGGCAAGGGGCGTGGGCTCGCGGGAGAGAGAAGCAAGTCTTTCTTCCCGTTAGTCAAGCTGTTGGGTACTCTACAGTTCCTGCAGGGACCCAGGCCGCCAGCGTACCTGATTGAGAATGTAGCAATGCAATTGAATCAGAAGAGTGTGAAGGCCAGTGTTGAGGCTTTTCAGGAAGTGTGCAGGATTCTGGGGACACCGGCGTTGTTTGACGCAGCGCAGGTGGGGTCTTACGCCCACCGCACCCGCAACTATTGGGGGAATATCGCCCCTGCAGCAGATATTGAATTTGTGATTCGTGCGTCGCTCAGACCCCACGAGGGGATTGTAGACGACATTCTGGACAAGGGCAGCAAGGCCCAAGTAGTATCATGTCCGGACAATGGGGGGTACCGCATCAATGTAACAGGGCAGCCCAGGAAGGTGCTGCCGTGTTTGATGGCCACGCCCTCATCATATTCTTTTCGGAACGGGCAAAATGGGATGGTGTACAGGCCCATGGGGGACTTGCAGGAGCCCAACGCAAACGAGCGTGAGCGCGCCATGGGGTACGCTGTGGGGTCCACATTGCCGCGCCCAGACTTCCCAGAGGCAGCCAGACGGGCAGCCTTGGGCAGGTGCATGGATTCATGGGCACTAAGTGCATGGCTCAATGTGGCACTTGAGTGTGCTAAAATCATGCCAGCAGAATTGACACGCAGGGCAAAGCTGCCAGGCCAGGACAGGGACCCAGTGCTGGGGGCGACTTTAATGTCCAGCCACTATGCCCTTGCTACTGCAGGAAACGCGTGCTCGGGCAGCGGAGAAGCGGCCGCGTCATACAGACAGTGCCTGGGAGAATCGGCTGCGGCAGACTGGGCCGACGCGGCACAGGAACCAGGTGGGAACACGCCTGAGGAACAAGTTGATGTTGGAATCAAGGTAACCAGGGACACAGAGAGTGAGAAGGACCAGCCAGGTTGTCCTGCAGGACCGTCGGCTAGGGTTGATGTGTGGGCAGATGAGCCCGTCTTGAGGTTTCTCCGTGAGAAGACTTATGTCCAGGGAACAGAGCTAGGAGAACAGACCAGAATACAGCGCAGAGCAGCGCCATTCCAGTGGGAATCAGAGAGGGGAGGAGTCCTGATGAGACTCATGCCAGATGGTAGACGTTGTGTGGTGCCCAGGCCAGAAGACAGGCTAGCAGTGATCCAGACAGCGCATGCAGGTACGGGCCATTTTGGCAGCCACCGCACAGCTTTCATGGTCATGCAGCAGCATTGGTGGCGGGGGCTGCGAGCAGCAGTCAAGAAAGCGGTGCAGGAATGCGGTGTGTGTGACAGGGCCAGGGCGTCCACGTTCAATCACATACAGCCCAACCTGCACCCGCTACCCATTGAGGGGTTGTTTTTCCGGTGGGGAGTGGACCTGTGTGGTCCATTCACGACCACTTCCAGGGGAAATCGGTTTGTGATGGTGTGTGTGGAGCATTACTCCAAATGGGTGGAGTTGATTCCCATTCCAAGCAAGGCGTCTGATGTGACGGCCTTGGCATTCTTTCAAAATGTTGTTGCACGATTCGGGGGATGCGCAGAGGTGGTGACAGACCAGGGAACAGAGTTCCAGGGTGAATTTCAGGACATGTTGTTGGACTGCTTCATTGACCATCGCACCACTTCTGCCAACCACCCCCAGGCAGACGGGCTTTCAGAGAGGGCTGTCCAGACCCTCAAGGCAGGCCTGCGCAAGTGCTGCGAGGAGGGCAGCAGCGACGAGTCCTGGGACAAGATGGTGCCCTGGGTAGCCCTTGGCTTCCGGTGCTCGCCGCAGCAGGCCACGCGCATGGCGCCGTACGAGGTGCTGTTCGGGCAGAGACCCACCTTTCCCTCCAGGGTGGGGGCGGACCTCTGGAGCACAGCCAAGGTGGCAACAGCAGAGGAGGCAGCAGACCTGCTCTTGGCCAGAGTGGCCAGGATCAAAGAGGCACTGCCAGTCGCGGGTGAGCATCTGAAAATAGCGCAGCACCGCGACAAGCTGCGATATGCACGCATTCGCGGGGGAGGGTATGTCCCCCAGGTCAGGCGTTTTGCAGAGGGAGATTACGTGTATGTGAAGTATTCATCAGAGCGACGCAGCCTCGATCCCAAGGCCAGGCCTGAGATCCTAAGGGTAAAAACACTGGGGGCGACGGGAACCTTGGTGTTGGAGGGGGCAGATGGCCTTACAGTAACAGAGAATGCTGTCAATTGTTCTCCATGCCACTTGCCCAACCTCAGGGGAGTGGTTGATTTCAGTACTACCAGACCCAATAACAGCCTGTCCTGCGAGGTGTGCCAGCTGCCCGATCGCGGAGAGGTGATGCTTTTGTGTGATGCCTGCAATACAGGTTGGCACATGGACTGCTTGGTACCAGCACTCGAGGAGGTGCCTGAGGGCGAGTGGTTGTGCCCACACTGCACACCGGATGACAAGGGAGCTGGGCCCGCTGCAGTAGCAGGGCCCACCACAGAGGAGCGCAGTTTACAGGTCCAGGGGCGGCCGAGCCCAGCAGCCAGAGCGGCTGCCAGGACAGCCCAGGAGGCCAATGTCATGGACAGGCCTGAGGTGGAAGTCATGGCCACCAACCCAGCAACAAGGCAAATGGAGCGGGGCATCGCAAGACCAATGGCGAACGGGTTGTATGACATCTCGTACACCACTGGCCGGGGAGAGGCCAATGTCACCCCGAGAGCAGTTACAAGAAGGGCCAAGGTGGCCAAAGAAGCAGCAAGGGAGGAAGAGGAGTCAGCCCTTGAGGATCTTACCGGGACCTGAAGCCCGGAGCGGCAAGGCCGCTGAGCACGTGACGTCACCCACGCCGTAACTGGCAAGGAGCGGGCAGGCAACTACAGAGCAGAAATGCAGACGCAGCGCGGCTTGTCCTAGTACCCGGTAGGCAGTGGGCCGGCAGCCAGCGGACCGAAGACGGAAGATGCAGGAGTAGAGTTACGGCAGCTTAATGAAAATTTGTTTCTCAAACACCATAGCAACAAGGCTACGGTAATCCATATGTTATGAGGATGATGAGCGAGGAGAATTAGTCACCTCGGGCAGTACTAACACAGCAGGGGGCGGATCACGCTGCTACGGCGCACATTTCCTGTGGCCTTTGCAGACCAGGCGGCTCTGGCGCAGTGGGGCGAGAGCAGCGGTTTTTCTTAGCTTGACCTGATAACTTGGAAATTTCACTGTTTGCTAGCCAGTAGTGGGCTGAACAGCTTGAATTTGTAGGGTGCCGCGCATTGCGCTTCAGCTGAAACTCGGTTGATTTTTTTATTTTCTGATTGAAGAAGGCCTGAACCAGGCAGATTTGTAGAAGGCCTGAACCAGGCAGATTTGTAGAAGGCCTGAACCAGGCAGATTTGTAGAAGGCCTGAACCAGGCATATTTGCAGATGATGATTTGAGCTTCTACGTACATATTTTTCAAGAAGTTCTTTCAGTACCACCCCTTTTCCGGCTCCCCGCGCATGCCTGGAGGGCTTAACGCTGGGGAGCGGGGGGCGAGTAAAGTAGTAGGGGCGGTACCCACGAGACGGAGACTTCTATGCAGAGACATCCAGTTAGGAACTTCCAGTTACAGTTATCTTGTTGACACACTCTTGTCTGAAGTACAAGGAGCATGAGTGTACGGTGATGTACCGTGTTTGTGAGTAGAGGACACCTCTCTAAGGTGTCCTGACCGGAGTTTACGGTATTTACCATATTAGCACGGTTACTGCTTTATGGTGCGACAGCTGTCACGGTATATTACCGTATACGTGACAGAACCGTTTAGACCGCAGTTAGCGGCCTCAGTGACTCCGCAGCTTCTCTGCGGAGCCTCCGGATTTGAACTGAGACCTAGAAACCCGCTTACGCAGGATAAGTTTGACAGGTTCTACCGTACTCTGTATTGGGCCTGCCGGGTCCCTGTATCCCGGCAATTGCCTTGGCTAGTTACTTCGTCCCTTTCTAAAGGACAGACCTCTATTGTAAACAGCACCGGCCGTCATCCGTGTATGAGGCCTCTTACGTTCACATAAGTCAGTACCCTTACTCAAGTCAAGCCTAGACCAGCCTCAGCTGAGATAGCTGGAGACAAGTACCACAGCCAGAGAACCGAGACCACCCTGCCGAAGAAGAAGTACGCAGTCTACGTCCCGTCACCCTCACCGCGTGTAGCGCGGTAAGTGCACCTTAACATAGCCCAGCTGGATCGCGCCCAGACGGCCAGAAGGCCTATGCTACCTAAGTCAATTGCTATATACACAAATATCCATCTAGCTGCTTAACTCGAAGAGCACTCGCAGCCAGTGAATAGTCACTGAGCCTGCCCGTAGGCGTCCGTCACTGCCGTGAGGAAAGAAGTCCGCCACGGACCTGAAGCGCACATCGCGAGTAAAGTAGTAGGGGCGGTACCCACGAGACGGAGACTTCTATGCAGAGACATCCAGTTAGGAACTTCCAGTTACAGTTATCTTGTTGACACACTCTTGTCTGAAGTACAAGGAGCATGAGTGTACGGTGATGTACCGTGTTTGTGAGTAGAGGACACCTCTCTAAGGTGTCCTGACCGGAGTTTACGGTATTTACCATATTAGCACGGTTACTGCTTTATGGTGCGACAATGCCCACGTATGATGTCAAGAAGCTCAGGTCGGTTTCAAGGGTTTCATTGTACCAGCAAAGCTCATACAAGCCCACGCATGCGGCCAGGGGGCACACGTCTTCCACGAGCTTCTGCATGTAGTAACAAGGTACTGAAGAGGTCCTAGGTGCCCTAGGGGACAGGACTCTTATATCTAGGCAAGGACTCACTGGTGAGGAAGCGGAGAGGAGCGGAGAGGAGCGGAGAGGGAGTTCCGAGCGCGGTGCTGAGGGAAGTCGGAGGGTCGAAAGGTTGACTGAAGGGGGGGACTAGGTGCTCACGAAGGGAGACGACTAGGGACTAGAGATTTATAGTGGGACAGTCAGGTATTGAGCCTGATGGATTTATCTCGTCTGAGACTTCCCAAGACCTAGCAGAACTCGCTTATAAGGAGGTGCAGGGTTTAACCGGTGAGGGTTCTGGGCTGGGCTTGCCAGGCTTCTGCTATTGTTGCTGATGCTGCAGCTAGTGCAGTAGCCGGTGAAACAACAGCCGCATGTCCATAGGCAGACAGGCAGTCCCCCCCGCGGGTGCACCTGCAGCACCTTAATATTCCTTGAATGCTCTGGTTGCTGCTTTTGCTCCGGCTGTTGCTGCTTCTATTCCTGCTGCTGCTGCTGCTGTTTTTGTTACTGCTCCTGCTGCCGTGCTACTTCTGATGATCTTGCTGCATACGTTAGAACCGCAGCTGCATTCAGGTGTAGCTTGACCATTGCAAGCTTGTGCTGCCCATGCACGGCTGCGTCATTCCCATGCTTCCTGATCCTCGGAGATAACTGCCTGCGTGACGCACCTTAACTGTGGATCCTCGGCTACGTGCAAAAGCGCAAATCAGCGAGCTTCTCGAGGGGCATGTGCTGGGGCCTGAACCAGGCATATTTGCAGATGATGATTTGAGCTTCTACGTACATATTTTTCAAGAAGTTCTTTCAGTACCACCCCTTTTCCGGCTCCCCGCGCATGCCTGGAGGGCTTAACGCTGGGGAGCGGGGGGCGAGTAAAGTAGTAGGGGCGGTACCCACGAGACGGAGACTTCTATGCAGAGACATCCAGTTAGGAACTTCCAGTTACAGTTATCTTGTTGACACACTCTTGTCTGAAGTACAAGGAGCATGAGTGTACGGTGATGTACCGTGTTTGTGAGTAGAGGACACCTCTCTAAGGTGTCCTGACCGGAGTTGACGGTATTTACCATATTAGCACGGTTACTGCTTTATGGTGCGACAGCTGTCACGGTATATTACCGTATACGTGACAGAACCGTTTAGACCGCAGTTAGCGGCCTCAGTGACTCCGCAGCTTCTCTGCGGAGCCTCCGGATTTGAACTGAGACCTAGAAACCCGCTTACGCAGGATAAGTTTGACAGGTTCTACCGTACTCTGTATTGGGCCTGCCGGGTCCCTGTATCCCGGCAATTGCCTTGGCTAGTTACTTCGTCCCTTTCTAAAGGACAGACCTCTATTGTAAACAGCACCGGCCGTCATCCGTGTATGAGGCCTCTTACGTTCACATAAGTCAGTACCCTTACTCAAGTCAAGCCTAGACCAGCCTCAGCTGAGATAGCTGGAGACAAGTACCACAGCCAGAGAACCGAGACCACCCTGCCGAAGAAGAAGTACGCAGTCTACGTCCCGTCACCCTCACCGCGTGTAGCGCGGTAAGTGCACCTTAACATAGCCCAGCTGGATCGCGCCCAGACGGCCAGAAGGCCTATGCTACCTAAGTCAATTGCTATATACACAAATATCCATCTAGCTGCTTAACTCGAAGAGCACTCGCAGCCAGTGAATAGTCACTGAGCCTGCCCGTAGGCGTCCGTCACTGCCGTGAGGAAAGAAGTCCGCCACGGACCTGAAGCGCACATCGCGAGTAAAGTAGTAGGGGCGGTACCCACGAGACGGAGACTTCTATGCAGAGACATCCAGTTAGGAACTTCCAGTTACAGTTATCTTGTTGACACACTCTTGTCTGAAGTACAAGGAGCATGAGTGTACGGTGATGTACCGTGTTTGTGAGTAGAGGACACCTCTCTAAGGTGTCCTGACCGGAGTTTACGGTATTTACCATATTAGCACGGTTACTGCTTTATGGTGCGACAATGCCCACGTATGATGTCAAGAAGCTCAGGTCGGTTTCAAGGGTTTCATTGTACCAGCAAAGCTCATACAAGCCCACGCATGCGGCCAGGGGGCACACGTCTTCCACGAGCTTCTGCATGTAGTAACAAGGTACTGAAGAGGTCCTAGGTGCCCTAGGGGACAGGACTCTTATATCTAGGCAAGGACTCACTGGTGAGGAAGCGGAGAGGAGCGGAGAGGAGCGGAGAGGGAGTTCCGAGCGCGGTGCTGAGGGAAGTCGGAGGGTCGAAAGGTTGACTGAAGGGGGGGACTAGGTGCTCACGAAGGGAGACGACTAGGGACTAGAGATTTATAGTGGGACAGTCAGGTATTGAGCCTGATGGATTTATCTCGTCTGAGACTTCCCAAGACCTAGCAGAACTCGCTTATAAGGAGGTGCAGGGTTTAACCGGTGAGGGTTCTGGGCTGGGCTTGCCAGGCTTCTGCTATTGTTGCTGATGCTGCAGCTAGTGCAGTAGCCGGTGAAACAACAGCCGCATGTCCATAGGCAGACAGGCAGTCCCCCCCGCGGGTGCACCTGCAGCACCTTAATATTCCTTGAATGCTCTGGTTGCTGCTTTTGCTCCGGCTGTTGCTGCTTCTATTCCTGCTGCTGCTGCTGCTGTTTTTGTTACTGCTCCTGCTGCCGTGCTACTTCTGATGATCTTGCTGCATACGTTAGAACCGCAGCTGCATTCAGGTGTAGCTTGACCATTGCAAGCTTGTGCTGCCCATGCACGGCTGCGTCATTCCCATGCTTCCTGATCCTCGGAGATAACTGCCTGCGTGACGCACCTTAACTGTGGATCCTCGGCTACGTGCAAAAGCGCAAATCAGCGAGCTTCTCGAGGGGCATGTGCTGGGGATCGCACTAGCTGACATAGAGGCGAGGCTGTCGCTGTTTTTGTTGTTGTTGCTTCTATTGCTGCTGATGCTTTTGCTGTTGCTGCTGGTGCTCTGGCTCATTCACCTAAAACAGCAGCTGCCTCTCCGGACACAGTCCCCCATGCAGTTGCTGCTGCAGCACCTCAACTTTCTGTGTGTGCTCCGGTTGCTACTTTTCCTCCGTATGTTGCTGCTACTGTTGTTGCTGCTGCTGCTCCAGCTCATTCAGCTGACCAGGCTCATCAGGTTCATCCGTTTTAGCTAATTCGTGTGCATCCATTTCCATTGCAGTGCAGATGTGTAGATAAGGGAGGGTTTGATGTCAATGGAGTTGAATCTGTTGAATTTCTGAGGGCCAGGTTTTCAAATTTGTAGGGGTGTAGGGTTTCAAACACAGCTTTTCCCTCAGAAGACCCCACAGCAACACAGCATGCCTTTCATTTTGTGTGTACAGTCTGCAGAAAGCAAGCGGTTGTCAAAAAAAATCTTGAAAACCTCCTCCCACCAAAAGGTTGGAGTCCAAGACCAGTGGTTACGATTTCATTTTCCTAACCACAGGCAATGAGCTTCTGTTGGACGCCCTGTCGGCCGATTTTAGATAATTTTTGTGCAAACTCCAGGTAATACTATGTAGGACACGCAAACCTGGTGGCTTGTTGTTCTGATTCCACCGAGATATTGGACCAGCCCTACCACACCAAAAAGACAGTGCCCCCATGTTTCCCCAGCCTGGCAAAGTTTGAGTTCCCGAAACGTTCTCGACACACAACCATTTTAGTCGCTCTTCTGTTTTTGAGTTCGCTCATGCCATTCGTGCACGTCAGAAATTTCGCACAAACAAAAGCAAGGCGCGTCGGCACCCTGGACATGTCAGGCCTTACTTTCGCTAGATGGCACCGAATCGATCGCCGATTGACCCTGGTCAGCTTTAAACAATCCGAGTATTCGTTTTATAGCCATGGATGTGCTCTGGGATGCAAATTACACGCTTCGACAAAATTTCCCGCCCCGGAACCGCTGGTTGCCCACCCCCCTAGTTTTATTAATTAAATGATTGTTTGATACGGTCAGCGGGCACGTGGGCACGCCGACAACGAACTTGCTCTTGGTTAGGGGCCCTGTTTGGTTTTCCAGCCTCGTTTCGGATGTTGCCTGTGCACCAGCGTCCATACGCATTTTTTTCTTCCACTCATGTTTTGTTTTACTAATCAATCACCAGTATATTAGTTTGAGAAGGAGAATATCACGGTTATCCCACAAGTGCTGGCCGCCACTCTGATTCGATAGACAGATAAAAGGGCTGCTAAGGGGGAGAGCCCACCACCTCCTCAATGTGTAATTACCGTGCATGTGTCAGAGGTCCGCCAAGTTGTAAGACAAATGGGTGAAGAATTCCGGCTAATGGGTTAAAGAAAGGGCTGGCCGATGGCGTACTTAGGAAGTAATTGAGAATACAGAAGATTTGCGCTCACTTGTTATTTAACAGTCATGTGACAGATACCCTGTCAGTCCTTGGCTTAGAACGGTGCATTCCCATTGGGCCCTGCTGATCGCTCAGCCGCGTGGGGCTGGTAGGTAATGACTAGGCTCAATTTCAGCTGCCATGCACAGCCTGGGCCATGGTGCAGCCATGCCATCCTCCTATGTGAGGGGACAGGTACCGTACATGGAACTCGGGGAGAGAGAGAAGATCGTGTGGCGGGTTCCATCCCTCAACCTCTCAGTCCTTGGTTGTGATATGATCTGTTATCACCAGGGTTAAGTGGGTGGGTCAGAAAAAACTGAATGAAGGGGCGGGCATACCATGACTAAATTCACACATTTCCAGTCTGTGCAAATCTTGGACACATAACGCTGCCGGTATTATCCATCTCACAATTTGTATAGGATTTTTGCTACCGGTTTCGCCTTTCTCGATGAGACAAAATGCTTCCCAGGTTTGGAAAAAATGTCAAGAACAAATGATCGGACCCGAAGATCTGTACACACAGTCGCACAAGCCAGACGCGATTCTATACTTTACGAGGAAACGCTGTATAGGAACGAGCATGTCACCAACTGCGTCCGAATTCACAATCCCAGATTATCGACAAGAAAAACCCAAGGAGCATCACATGACCTGCGCATCCCCCCGCCACGCACACAGATTATGCAACCATGCAGGTGGATATGATACCCAGCCGGCCTGCACAGGCGTATCATACAACCGGCATATGGGGCTGGGTTCAGCATGGCCCAGCTGGTATGCACCATTGTAGACATGACCGGTGTAGGTGCTGATAAGCTTTGTAAAACCAACGCATCCCACACAAATACAGCCATGCAAAAACGTGCTACGAGCACTCGCCCACACAGGCGAGCTTCCTACAATCCAATCCCCCAAATCATTGTCCGGCTGAATCCCCAAATCCTTTCCTGGATCAATCCCCACATCCTTAATGCTTTCAACCATCCCGCTTGGGAACAGTCTGCCCAACCATCCCTCTTTTGTGTAGAATTAGGGCATTCGCTCATGTCCAAGAGGCAGATCCCAGTATGGCATGAGCCGCGGCCTCCAGTCCGTTAATTCCCATCCCTGTTTCATATATTCCCAACCACCCCACTCGATCATGACATCTATTTCACGTCCACAAGTTGGACGTCAAACTCCAAGGTGGAGTTGGGCGGGATGGTGCCCTTGACACCAGTGGAGCCGTAGGCCAGCTGCGCGGGGATGACCAGGCGGCGCTTGTCGCCCACGCGCATGCCGTCCACACCCAGGTCCCAGCCCTTGATCACCTCGCCAACGCCTGTAAAAGGAGATCAGAGAATCTTCGGATTTCGTCTCCCCCCACATTGCAAGCATGGTATCATAATTCGGGCATGCCAACGTCCGATGTTGAAGGGTTACATCTCCTAAGTGACAGAAACAGCTTAACCCGGCATAAGTGTGAAGTGGTCACAGCATCAGCCCTAATGTCAACCAAGTGTGGGGGCTGGCAAGGGAACTAGTGGAAGAGTGGGCTAGCCAGCGGTCGAAACCCTAAACCCACCTAGTCGGAAAGCAAAGGGCTTCCCGCTGCTCTTGTCAAAGACCTTCCCGTTGCTCTGGAGCCGTCCCGTGTAGTGCACCAAGACCTTCTTGCCTGCCTTGGCCAGCTTGCCGTTGGCCGTGCCTGATGGGGGGGGGGGGCAGGTTAGTTACGTTTCAGCCTGCGCGTGTGAGTACCGGTAATTGATAAAATGTACTCACTGACAACACTAGACTGCGAGAGACTTTATGTTGCCAAACACGAAAATCTCATACCGGTATGTGACTGAAACATGAGAGCTGTTCTTGTATAATTTGTGCGTGAGTCTTATAATTGAAGCCGCGGCTTCACCATATCATGTTGGTTTGCTTTATCAAAAATAAATTATTCCTTGAAGTCAACGGAGAAATACAAAACCTGTAAAAGTCTCGGTAAAAGGACACACCGGTAGACATGTGTTGGTGCGGTTTTGCACTATACTGTAAAACCGGACAGGGTCCGCACACCCCTGTTGAGATATCAAAAATCGTCGCGCAGGCAAAAAGTACCCTACCCTACCCTGCGCACGCACAGCTGAATTTTTTGATATTTGGTGCCGGAAACACTTCTTTGCGCGACCCTGAAAGCAGTTTCTAATTATTATTCTATCGCGCATCAACTCAGCGCTACCCCCCCAATATTTGATTAAAAACAGAGTCAAACCCTAAGTCGCCCCCGTGTCTCACCCATCTGCACGTCCTCCACCTCAAAGCCATTTTCCCAGGTCCGGATGTTCTTCTTGCCCGACTTGATCTCGCCGGCCTTGTTGCCGCCCGGGGTCGTTGGCGGCGTCTTGACACCCTTCACGGGCTGCGACGACGCCGGCGTCGTCGCAGCCTGCTTGGGCGCTGCGGCCGCCGGCTGAGGAGCGGGCCGCTTCTTGCTGGGCTGCTGCTCTTCCTTGGGCGCCTCCACTGGTCGCTTCTGCGAGAGGCGGGCAAGCTCGTCAGGTAACACCCGGGCGCGCCACCGATGTTACCACAACCCTGAACCCTGGCCAGCCCTCCCCCCCCCTGGCCAGCTCTCCCCCCCCCTGGCCACCAACTGCAAGAATCCCTACTAAAAAAATATCACTCCGGAACATACATCTCTAGTGAAAAAACATCCCTAATGAACAAATATCTCTTCCAAACGAATATAAATCCGGAACAAATATATCTACTGGACAAATATCGCTCCGGAACTCGCAAGTCTTGGGCGTTACTGCACGTGCCGCAAGGTGGTATGGATGTAGGCAATGCGATTTGTGAGCAACGGAGCGTTTCAACCAAGGAGGGCACATGCCAACCAAGGAATTTTTTAGTGGTTACTGGTTACGAGTCGTAACCAAAGTGGTAAGAGCGGATTCACACCTGATTCCCATCTATCGGTTTCACATGGTTTCGCGTGGTTTCAGTTCGGTTCAGTTCGACGAAACCACGCCAACTGAAACCGGTCTCGGACCACCAGTTTCAGTTCGCTGGTTTCGCAAGGTTGGCTGGTTTCGTAAGTTTCGTCACGATTTATCGGCATTGCTCGCTGCGGTCTACATACCGCGCCCTGATTTTCAGATTACAGCTTCGTCAACTGTAGTTCTTTCTATACCTCCAACTGCTCGTTGCCATAAAGGTTGTCGACAGCAATCAGACCCCAACTACGAGGCAAGGGCGCATCAAATAGCCTGCTAGGAACGTCATGCCGAATGAGAAGGCACAGCAGTAAAGGAATGTGTTATTTGATTGAATATCTCCAATTGTCCCACCCTGAGGATGGGGTTGAGTCGGCTGAGGACGACATGCCATCCGATGTGCTCATCAGATCAGCATGGCAATGACGACCATGCTGTCATGCTAGCCCGTGCTGTATTGTCTGTTGTTGTATGTTGCTTTCCTGGCCACTTCACTGCATAAGCTGACGTCTAAGCATGCGACGGCCGCAAGGTTTAGTTTTTCTGATGTGAATTAGGTGAGAACGCAGGTTGCGAAACCAGTCGCCAAACTGACGAACTGAACCGAACCGAACTCGACGAACTGAACTAAGTGTGAATTGGCTCTAACCAAAAAATTAACTCGGCGAAGCCGAGGTACAGTAGCGCAGTAACGAAAATCGACGAAATCAATTAGGATCGGGAAAATTTCGTTGCCTGCAGCGCACTCTTCACCAAGAACACCAACAAACCTCGCCGCTTCTGGTAACCAATTGTTTTCCTAATGTCACTAAAAGAAAACCTGATGCCAACCTTGGCCTGTCAGGCTTGCACAGTCAGTCAGTACAGTCAGGACAGCCAACCATGTATAGCCAGTCATGGCATCACCTCATGCGCGTATAAGGCACATGGCTGATTAGCTGGTGGGGCTTATCTCAGCCAACAATGTGGGCATTGAGGGCGAACAGGGCAACCCTTCCATCCAGCACAGGGCAACCCTTCTGTCCAGCACAGGGCAACCCTTCTGTCCAGCACAGGGCAACCCTTTTGCCCAGCACAGGGCAACCCCTCTGTCCAGCACACCAACCTTAGCTGGTGGAGCCACCTCCACCTTCTCCTCGTCCTCATCTTCGTCCTCATCCTCATCTTCGTCCTCATCTTCGTCCACCTCATCCTCATCGATCTCCACCTCACTCTTGTGCTTGATAGCCAGAGGTTTGCCCTTGGCCTGAGGGCAGACGGTGGTGTGGAGGTTCATACTCAGCGCCCATATCAGTGCGGGCTAGACCACTTTCGGGGGACATCCTGGAGGCCACCACTGGACCACTTGGACCTGATTGCAGCCAGTAGTGTGGCGGTTCATACTCTGATACTTTCAATTGGGCGTTCGATGTCTTTGGGGGTCTGTTTTGAGGCCTTCTAAGAAATTCTGGGGGTTCGCTTTGGAGGTTCGCAAAAGCTTCTAATACATTCCGGTGATATGACTTTGGGGGTTGATTTCCCAAGAATTTTCCAGAAATAGCGAGCAATCAGCGGCATGGGCGTGTCCCTTAGAGCTCATCTCATCAGGGAACTCATAACACAGCAATTCGATGCCCTCCATACGGTAGTTAAAAACCCGTTTTTAAACAGAGGAGGAGAGTGTCGGCGGTGTGTCACTGAAACGCCACACTTCGGTTGAAAAATGCGATGGTGATTCGACTTTGGGGTTCGCGCGGACCCCTAATATCGATGGTGCTACAATTGAGGGTTGCAACCCCTTAAGTCGAACACCCAATTGAAAGTAACAGTACGGTGCTCAGTAGGCACTGAGTGTCTATTTGGACTGTGCCGGATTGCAGCCAGTGCTGGGTTTATCACCAGAATTGAAGTGCGCTGCCAGCAGTGTCTATTCAAAGTGCACTCCGTACCACCATATAACCCTGAACCCGAAGGGCACGAGTGCCGAAATTCCGGGTGGAAGCGCAAAGCATTTCGGCTGTCACGCAATGATGAGCACCGATTTTTGAGAGATGATGACCTTAAGGTCTGGCAGTCTCGTTCAAGCCATTTATGAACTTGATTAAAAAAGGTACAGCCTGCGGCACTTGCGTTTACTTATGCACCTTGCCCGCAGGCTGTCGAAGGCCCCATTCTGATCAAATCCTGACCAGCGCAAGGCCGATGGTCCGAACCGCATGGCTGGCGCCGCGCATGGGGCCTCCGGCCGAGGTCAAGCTGTAGCTGAACAGTAGCTTAACTGCTGCCAAACTAAAGCAGTAGTGCAGCCAAACTGTAGCCGAACTGTAGCTGCGCCGCAAAAACATGAGGGAAACCATGACAGGGCCTCACCTTTTGGGCTAGCATGTCCTCAATGATCTCCTCAATCACGACGCTCGACTTGCGCCGAGCTGACGGGAAACCCTCGTCCTCATCCTCGTCCTCATCCTCGTCCTCATCTTCGTCTTCATCCTCGTCTTCGTCCTCGTCTTCTCCAAATCCCATGTGGAGGGGTCCGTCCTCGTCCTCGCCCTCTGGGCCCATCATTTCCATGGCAGGCGAGTAGTACCCGCTGATGTGTACATCTAGTCCAGAATCGCCCTGATAGCCAACAGGTGGGGTAGGGGGTAGAGATTAGGGTGGGCAAGGAGGGAGGGTAGGGTTAAAGGTTGAGGGTGGGCAACCAGGGGGTAGGGGGTGTGATTTAGGGCCTTCAATGAATTCTCCTGACTCCTGAGGTCCTGGGTGGTAAAACAAACACGCTTGCGGCATGGGCCATTGTCACAAGCAGCCAATTACAAGAAAAAGTGTGGGTCATTTAAGTGCAATCTGCATAGGTCTGATGCATGCGCATGGGGAACCCTTGGTCAGCGCGCGTACGAGGTGCATTCTCAGTACCCTCCCGTCTGATATAGTGGAGGGATCCAGCGTTGACATCCGTTGGTCTTATGACTTTTGCTGTGGGTGGTTGCGTCAACAACAGCCTTTGCTTGTGAAACATGTTGCGGATCGTTTGATCTCTGCAGGTGCATTGCCGTATACTTCTGCCGTATTGACACGTACATGGTTTGCATGTCGCTGGTCTATAGAGCTGCTACCATGGTGAATACGAGATGTACGTATTTTGCGCGTCCGCTGGTCTAACCACCTTCTGCAGTACCCAATGCTTTTCTTCCTGAAGGAAGCCGATCAATAAACAGTGCATGGGATGCCCTCAGGGGCCTTGTCCGCATGGAGGTTTCGCTGTACACTCACCTGCTAGGCAATCAAAATAAACATGGAGCATGGTCCTGGTGCATGCGCATGAGATGCTCTCAGCTGCCTTTCCATCAGGGTCGACTGAAGTGCAGGTCAGGCTCCGAGTGGGAGGCCGCCAGGCGGCCACTAGCAGAAAATGTGCTCCAGAAACACGGTGAATGTGCTCTTGCCACAACCTGGCGGTCCGTGAACGTAGAGCATGACCTGCGTCCTCTTGCAGAAGCACACAGGGCCATGGGGACCAAGCCTTGACTGGCCAGGAGCCAGTGGCCCGAGCAAAGGGACATGCTGCACCAGCCACTCACAGGCGTCGGCACCGTGACGTAGCTGAAATGTAGCTGAATCACACACGAAGGCACTGTGCATGGGGTGTGATCAGTAACCTCACCTCGAGGGTGAATTCACAGTATTCGCTGAAGAAGAGATCGAGGGCCACGGTGTCAACCGTGCCAGCCACGAGGGTGGCGATGATAGTGGGGTTTTCCTTGCCGTGGGTGACCAGTAGGGAGATACGCTTTCCCTTCGGTGCGCTTGCGGAGAGGCAGGCTTGGCTCAGGTGCAGGTTGTAATCCTCGGGATGGGGGACCAGAGGCAAAGGCTTCCCGGCCGTCACGACCGTTCCGAAAAACGCCATTCAGGCGACGGTGTCGTTGTTAGGGTGTGTCGGTGTCCAATGTGCACGCAGGTCTGATCAGTCGAGATCGTTGACGAGATTTGTAGATGCTTGTCGCACGCCGGTTGTAATGCAATTGATTCCACAATCGCCGCCAGATGCCGCCAGCACTTTCAAGAATCAATTGGGGTGTGAAGCGTTCATACAAATACCTACGGTTGGCAAAATCCACATGCGAAAAACCATCGTCGCTGATTTTGGGTCATGTCATTTCGAATTATGATACGTGAACGCCCTAAAGGGACACAGCTCGTTATATCCCCCTAGCCGTAACGGAAGCTGGGGTATACCGTAGTGAGGGAAGCAGATCATGATAGACCGGCGTTTGAACGTGGCGTGGAGCGCCAGAACTTCGCTTTATTCTACACCGCATCGCCTTGGTCCATCGGGTCGCCGAAGATGCATCCCTCGAGTCAGCAGCACAGCGCAGAGGTGGGCTGCTGAGTGCCGAGTTGAAAAAATGTATCGAGAGAATACATGAAATCCCTTCGCTGCCAATAAGAAGCGCTGCCTTCTCGCAGGGCTTCGATCCTTAAGTACAGTGACGAATTGGGCTTCAACCTCAACGAGTACATGGTCGTGCTGGAAAAGCCTTTGGGCCTGACCCTGGCACCCGACCCAGTCACCGGGCAGGTGTGTGCTCTCACATCCGTCAGCGTTCAGGAGCACTTGCTGCGGCCCATGCGTGACACGCATGGCATGCATTGGCAGTCAGGTGCATGGCGTAGCAGCCATGCAAGAAGCTCGTGCCACCTCTCCTGAGCGAGTGCCTACCTGTCATGCGTGATTCCATGCACCAGCACTCAGGTGCATGGCATAGCAGCCATGCAAGAAGCTCGTGCCATGAGTACCCCCCTCCCGGAAGGAATGCATACCTCTCATGCATGCTTGCATGCCCACACGCAGATCGTTGTCCAAAGCATAAAGGAGGCGTCCCCGGCTGCTAGCTGTCAACTCATCCAAGTGAGAAGTCTTAACTGCCGTCAACTTGCTGTGACTTGCACCACTTAAACCCAATGGCTTGACTGTTCACCATTGCTCCGGGAATGCGCAGCTGGGGGTATAGGACCGTTGCCTTGTTACTGCAGCATGCTGACAGACATTACGGTACTTAACTGAACCAGCAAGGGGTCATGCATGCTGCCAGCCTGCATGTGTGCATGCATGCATGCTGACAGAGATAACAGTACTCGACCGATACGGCATGGAAAAGACATGGGGTCATGCATGCTGCCATCTTGCATGTGTGCATGCATGCATGCATCTGCTGACCGGGGTATGTATTGAGCCCGCCAAGCAGTGCTGTGCCGATTACGGTCCTTACGGTAGCTGAATTGCATAGCTGAGTTTCAGTCACCTTAATTTCTAGGCAGATTCGGTTTCTTTTATCCGCCCGGGACCATAATTATTTTGCACGACATCTGAATTACGGTGCGATCTCACAGCACTGCCGACAAGGCTAGAGGGATTTCAGTCAGTGGCCGCGGCGGCGAGGCGCTTGCTGCCCGGTGTCCATCCACACCAATGCTCACTCAAGTGCTCGCCAGATGTCCTTCGGCTTGCCCTCCAGCGGAGGCTGGTTAGTAGCTGAATTGACCGGGTGGTAGCTGAATTAATGCCTGGTGGTAGCTACATTGTTGCTTCAGCAGACTAAAAAAACCAGCGGGAGTGGCTCGCCAGTCAGTGTCACTGCAAGCGGGGAAAGGTGAGTGGGCCGGATCACCTTCTGGCTCATCCGCCCCTCTCCCCCACCAGGCCTGGCGGCCTCGGTGTCACGCCCACAATTTCCCCACTCAGTCTCTCTGTTTGACACCCCCGGCTCCTGAAAAGTAAGTTATACAATCTGGGAAGGAAAACACAGTTTCTGGGGGCTCCCCTGGGCGGACACCACCGGGCAAATGGGGACAGAATCCTGACAGGCTTACGGCTGTTGCCCCAAGCAGCGGCGGCGCCTTGCTGCTTGCAGTGGTGGACCCCCCTTGGCCGTGGTCCGTGATTAGTAGCTGCCTTGTAGCTGAAGTGCGCTCCATGAACGCTGTCATGCAGGTGGGGGATGTTGTGCGCAAATGCAGCGCGGTGTTTGGGGAGGACATGTGGAATGCGATTGATATCCGGCGGATGCGCTGGGCGATCAACAACCGCACCAGCAAGGTGGGCGTGCTTAAGGGTTGAGGGTCGAGGGTTGAGGGTTTGTGCCGCAGGCTATAGAGAGCGTTGGGGAATATGCATGTGTGCTGAACGAGTGTGTGTGTGGAGGGGGGGGGGATGCGGCGATGCGCTGGGCGATCTACAACCGCACCAGCAAGGTGGGCGCGCTTTCGGGTTGAGGGTTGAGGGTTGAGGGTTGAGGGTTTGTGCCGCAGGGTATAGGGAGCGTTGGGGCATTTGCATGTGTGTGCGTGTGGGAATGGGGGGCGGAAATGTGTGGGGGGGGGAATCAACAATGACACTAGCCGTGAATATGGAGCATTGAGGCATACCGGGGTACATGTTTGTGTGTGTGCTTAGTGGGGGGGGACTGGGGTAGGGAAGGCGAGGCATTGCTCAAATTTGTGCATGCACTCTTTGAGTTATCTGGAAGGCTTTTGACAGCAAGTGTGGGACCAGAGCAGGGAGAGGGTTGGGGATTCGCCCTGTCCTAAATCCATGAGCTTGGGCCCCAGCAAAGTTGCCATCAGCCTCTCTTTTACAGCACGGAGGGGCAGTGCCATGGGCAGCAAGACCAATCGGCGGTACAGGTCACAATTCAGCTCCCGCAGTCCCTGATCCCTAGCCCTGATGCGCTGAAAGAGTAACCGGCGTCCTCCGGTAGTGCTGGGACACCTTCATATGTAGCTCAGCACGTCCCGGTCGGCCAGACTCGCGGCTGGCTTAAGCAGCCGCTGCTGCTGAGGTGGCGGTCTGCGGCGCACATTACCCGGCGTGCTTATCACGCTCCTCTCCTCCAGGCGTGGCCAGGCCCTGCGCCCAAGGTGGCTGTGATCAAAGTGTGGCATGGCTCCAGGAACGCCGCTCTGGGCATGGCGCTGTGCATTTTAGTGCATAGTGATCGTGTGGTCTAAGACGCACTAGGCATGGCGCACAATGCGTCTTCGCGTCATTCACACTGCGCATGGCGCACTGGGCATGGCGCACTGGGCATGGCGCACTGGGCATGGGCTAATGCAACTTTGTGCATGGTGGCCGTGTTGTCTAAGACTTTGGGACTTCCAGTGTGTGCGCTTGGGGCAATGCGCTAAGCGATTTGGCTCTGAATAGGCTCAGTGCAGTGCTTATTTTTTCGTGACTCGGCTACATATCAGCTACACTCTGGCCGCTGGCCTGAGGCCCCATTTGTGGCCAGCCTTGCTGCTTTGGCCACCAGTTATAGGTCGGCCCAGGTTTGGTCTTGATGGGGCCTTTGGTGGCCGCTGGGCGGCCTGACAAAGTTGGATTTGTAGCCGAAAAAGGAACACTGGCACTGGGGGACGTGCCAAGCTGCATCCTCACTCGCACAGATGTCCACACATGTTCACACCCCTCCTCCAGGTGAAGCTGGTTCTGGAGCGGCCGCGTCGGCCGTTGCCCTCCGCGCCCGTGTGGTATAGCAAGGGTCGGGTGGGCGCAGCCTCGGCTGAGAGGGAGCTGATGATGCAGCTTCCCATCAGCTTCGTGGCAGCTTCCACGCCCGACGACTGGAGCCAGGAGCTGGCGGCGCCGGGCAGGCCCATGTTTGTGGGATACCATCGAAGCGGGCAGCCTCCTGGGCAGGTACCAGATTCTTCCTCCCCCACACTTGTTCGCACATGTCCACACAAGTTCGCATGTGTCCACACACATATCCACACCCCTTCAGGCAGCGGGCACCCTCTTGGAAAGGTATTTGAACCTCCTGCCCACAGCACCTACGGTTATATGTCAGCTCCACCGTGTTGAAGCTGAACTGTAGCTGAATCTCACTTCTCCTCCTGCCCACAGCAGCTACGGTAACATGTCAGCTCCACAGTGTTGTAGCTGAACTGTAGCTGAATACCTCTTCGCCTCATGCCCCCAGCAGCTACGGTAACATGTCAGCTCCACAGTGTTGTAGCTGAACTCTAGCTGAATACCTCTTCTCCTCCTGCCCACAGCACCTACGGTAACATGTCAGCTCCACAGTGTTGTAGCTGAACTGTAGCTGAATACCTCTTCGCCTCATGCCCCCAGCAGCTACGGTAACATGTCAGCTCCACAGTGTTGTAGCTGAACTGTAGCTGAATAACTCTTCTCCTCCTGCCCACAGCACCTACGGTAACATGTCAGCTCCACAGTGTTGTAGCTGAACTGTAGCTGAATACCTCTTCTCCTCCTGCCCACAGCACCTACGGTAACATGTCAGCTCCACAGTGTTGTAGCTGAACTGTAGCTGAATACCTCTTCTCCTCCTGCCCACAGCACCTACGGTAACATGTCAGCTCCACAGTGTTGTAGCTGAACTGTAGCTGAATACATCTTCTCCTCCTGCCCCCAGCAGCTACGGTAACATGTCAGCTCCACAGTGTTGTAGCTGAACTGTAGCTGAATAACTCTTCTCCTCCTGCCCACAGCACCTACGGTAACATGTCAGCTCCACAGTGTTGTAGCTGAACTGTAGCTGAATACCTCTTCGCCTCATGCCCCCAGCAGCTACGGTAACATGTCAGCTCCACAGTGTTGTAGCTGAACTGTAGCTGAATAACTCTTCTCCTCCTGCCCACAGCACCTACGGTAACATGTCAGCTCCACAGTGTTGTAGCTGAACTGTAGCTGAATACCTCTTCTCCTCCTGCCCACAGCACCTACGGTAACATGTCAGCTCCACAGTGTTGTAGCTGAACTGTAGCTGAATAACTCTTCTCCTCCTGCCCACAGCACCTACGGTAACATGTCAGCTCCACAGTGTTGTAGCTGAACTGTAGCTGAATACCTCTTCTCCTCCTGCCCCCAGCAGCTACGGTAACATGTCAGCTCCACAGTGTTGTAGCTGAACTGTAGCTGAATAACTCTTCTCCTCCTGCCCACAGCACCTACGGTAACATGTCAGCTCCACAGTGTTGTAGCTGAACTGTAGCTGAATCTCACTTCTCCTCATGCCCCCAGCAGCTACGGTAACATGTCAGCTCCACAGTGTTGTAGCTGAACTGTAGCTGAATACCTCTTCGCCTCATGCCCCCAGCAGCTACGGTAACATGTCAGCTCCACAGTGTTGTAGCTGAACTGTAGCTGAATAACTCTTCTCCTCCTGCCCACAGCACCTACGGTAACATGTCAGCTCCACAGTGTTGTAGCTGAACTGTAGCTGAATACCTCTTCTCCTCCTGCCCACAGCACCTACGGTAACATGTCAGCTCCACAGTGTTGTAGCTGAACTGTAGCTGAATACCTCTTCTCCTCCTGCCCACAGCACCTACGGTAACATGTCAGCTCCACAGTGTTGTAGCTGAACTGTAGCTGAATAACTCTTCTCCTCCTGCCCACAGCACCTACGGTAACATGTCAGCTCCACAGTGTTGTAGCTGAACTGTAGCTGAATACCTCTTCTCCTCCTGCCCCCAGCAGCTACGGTAACATGTCAGCTCCACAGTGTTGTAGCTGAACTGTAGCTGAATAACTCTTCTCCTCCTGCCCACAGCACCTACGGTAACATGTCAGCTCCACAGTGTTGTAGCTGAACTGTAGCTGAATCTCACTTCTCCTCATGCCCCCAGCAGCTACGGTAACATGTCAGCTCCACAGTGTTGTAGCTGAACTGTAGCTGAATAACTCTTCTCCTCCTGCCCACAGCAGCTACGGTAACATGTCAGCTCCACAGTGTTGTAGCTGAACTGTAGCTGAATACCTCTTCGCCTCATGCCCCCAGCAGCTACGGTAACATGTCAGCTCCACAGTGTTGTAGCTGAACTGTAGCTGAATAACTCTTCTCCTCCTGCCCACAGCACCTACGGTAACATGTCAGCTCCACAGTGTTGTAGCTGAACTGTAGCTGAATACCTCTTCTCCTCCTGCCCACAGCACCTACGGTAACATGTCAGCTCCACAGTGTTGTAGCTGAACTGTAGCTGAATAACTCTTCTCCTCCTGCCCACAGCACCTACGGTAACATGTCAGCTCCACAGTGTTGTAGCTGAACTGTAGCTGAATACCTCTTCTCCTCCTGCCCCCAGCAGCTACGGTAACATGTCAGCTCCACAGTGTTGTAGCTGAACTGTAGCTGAATAACTCTTCTCCTCCTGCCCACAGCACCTACGGTAACATGTCAGCTCCACAGTGTTGTAGCTGAACTGTAGCTGAATCTCACTTCTCCTCATGCCCCCAGCAGCTACGGTAACATGTCAGCTCCACAGTGTTGTAGCTGAACTGTAGCTGAATCTCACTTCTCCTCATGCCCCCAGCAGCTACGGTAACATGTCAGCTCCACAGTGTTGTAGCTGAACTGTAGCTGAATAACTCTTCTCCTCCTGCCCACAGCACCTACGGTAACATGTCAGCTCCACAGTGTTGTAGCTGAACTGTAGCTGAATACCTCTTCTCCTCCTGCCCACAGCACCTACGGTAACATGTCAGCTCCACAGTGTTGTAGCTGAACTGTAGCTGAATAACTCTTCTCCTCCTGCCCACAGCACCTACGGTAACATGTCAGCTCCACAGTGTTGTAGCTGAACTGTAGCTGAATACCTCTTCTCCTCCTGCCCCCAGCAGCTACGGTAACATGTCAGCTCCACAGTGTTGTAGCTGAACTGTAGCTGAATAACTCTTCTCCTCCTGCCCACAGCACCTACGGTAACATGTCAGCTCCACAGTGTTGTAGCTGAACTGTAGCTGAATCTCACTTCTCCTCATGCCCCCAGCAGCTACGGTAACATGTCAGCTCCACAGTGTTGTAGCTGAACTGTAGCTGAATAAGTCTTCTCCTCATGCCCCCAGCAGCTACGGTAACATGTCAGCTCCGCAGTGTTGAAGCTGAACTGTAGCTGAATCTCACTTCTCCTCATGCCCCCAGCAGCTACGGTAACATGTCAGCTCCACAGTGTTGTAGCTGAACTGTAGCTGAATCTCACTTCTCCTCATGCCCCCAGCAGCTACGGTAACATGTCAGCTCCACAGTGTTGTAGCTGAACTGTAGCTGAATACCTCTTCGCCTCATGCCCCCAGCAGCTACGGAAACAAGTCAGCTCAGCAGAGGCCCGGCAGGCGCGTTTACAGCTGCTGCGCGATGAGCTGGAGCAGGGGGGCCGACAGGCTGTGCTGAACCTGCAGCCAGCACTGCGGTAGGTCAGAGGTTTTAGAGCGGGACGGTTGAGGGCTCCGGTTTAAGGGCTGGACCTGCAGCCAGCACTGCGGTATGTCGGAGGTTTAAGAGCAGGACGGTTGAGGGCTCCGATTTAAGGGCTGGACCCGCAGCCAGCACTGCGGTAGGTCAGAGGCTTTAGACCTGGATGGTTGACATGGTTCAGGGTTCTGGTTGAAGGGCTTGCATCTGCAGCCAGTAATACGGGAGGGAGGGGACACGCAACTGCCTCAACTGCCCCAACTAGATGTTGGGGTTCCTGAGCCTGCCGTCTCTTGCACTGCATTACAGCGTACGTGCAATCGAATAAGGTCATCAACCCCTAAACCCTCAACCCCTAAACAGGCCAGACTCTTAAGTCAATTGGTGAATAAAGCCTAAATAGCCTTTAGCCCTAAACCCTGAATAGGTCTATCCACCCCTCAACCCTAAACCATACAGCCTTCAGCCTCAATCCCTGAATAGGTCCATCCACCCCTCAACCCCAAACCCCATGGCCTTCAGCCTTAAACCCTGGATAGGTCCATCCACCCCTCAACCCTGCATCTGTTAACCCTTAGCTAGGCTTGACTCTGAACTCGGCAAACCAGTCGAGTCTCAAACCCCTACCGGTAACCCTTGGGCCGGAAGTCCAGAGCCTTTTTACCCCAAACCCTATTAGGTTGACGTAGCAACCCCATCCACTGGGATGCACTGGTGGCCTACAAGAGCAACCTAAGAGGAATGGACCCAAGGCGGAAATCGACCCCCCCCCACCAACCCGTTTTGTTCCGACATGTACAGAATTGTGCAACGCCACTGAGGACACCAGGCGCCTGGACATGCAGCTTAGCTCTACCCTGAACAAGCCTTAACCCTACACCCCTACACCCTAAGCCCTGGAAGTGGGAGGCACCCCCATTGCTCCTTCAGGAGGTAGAGAGAAGGTGCTCCTGGATAGCCTGATTGGGAGGCAGAGAAAGGCGCTGAGGCGATCGGCTGACGTCAGCACCCAAGGGCTCTTGTCCCTTATCTGCTTTTGAACGCGCAACACTCCTGCCTCCCGCCCGCCCCCCTCACCGGCCCATCTGCCCCTGTGCTGGGTTTGTCAAGTCAGCTGAGGCGCTGCCCTACACGCACTGCCCCACTGACCCACTCACCCACGGAGATGGTACAACGACGACTTTGCCCCATCCATTTTGCAATTCGCCACCCACCCAATCGCCCCACAATTGCCCCACCCACCCACCCACCCACCCACCCACCTACCCCCCACGAAAGGTACAACGCTGAATTCGCCAGCTCCAGCAGCAACGGCAGCGACGGGGGCTCCCGCCAGGCTGAGGGTGGTGGCAGTCCCAGGAGAGAGAAGAAGGAGAAGCAGGTGAGGCTGCACCTGACACCCTACCAGCACACCGGCCCAGCAGTCTAGATCTAGATCTCCTCCTCTCAGTTGAGGCTGCCCCTAGCTCCCCCCACAACCTACCGGCACACCGGCCCAGCAGTCTAGATCTAGATCTCCTCCTCTCAGGTGAGGCTGCCCCCTAGGTCCCCCCACATCTTACCGTCACACCGGCCCAGCAGTCTAGATCTAGATCTCCTCCTACTCAGGTGAGGCTGCCCCCTAGCTCCCCCCACACCTTACCGTCACACCGGCCCAGCAGTCTAGATCTAGATCTCCTCCTACTCAGGTGAGGATGCCCCCTACCTCCCCCCACACCTTACCGTCACACCGGCCCAGCAGTCTAGATCTAGATCTCCTCCTACTCAGGTGAGGATGCCCCCTACCTCCCCCCACACCTTACCGTCACACCGGCCCAGCAGTATAGATCTAGATCTCCTCCTACTCAGGTGAGGCTGCCCCCTAGCTACCCCCACACCTCATCGTCACACCGGCCCAGCAGTCTAGATCTAGATATCCTCCTTTGAAAGTGAGGCTGCCCAGCTGGCTGACGCCTTTTCCTCTCAGGTCCTTGGGCTACCTCCTAGCCCCCCTACACCCTACTGGAAGCGCACACAGGTCCAGCTGGCTAGATCTAGATCTCCTCTACTCTCCTCAGGGTCCTCTAATTGTTCCCTAGCTCCCCCGCCACCCGACTGACAGTCTGACATACAGGCCCTGATGGCCATATCTAGCTATCCTCTACCTTCCAGGTCATTGGGCTGTTCCCTATCACCCCCACCACCCTACTGGCACACAGGCCCAGCTGGCTAGATCTAGATCTCGTCCTCTCATTTCCTTGGGCTGTTCCCAAGCGCCCGCACCACCCTACTGGCTACTGGCACACAGGCCCAGGTGGCTAGATCTAGATCTCCTCCTCTCATGTCTTTGGGCTATCCCCTAGCTCCCCACCACCCTACTGGCACACAGGCCCAGCAGGCAAGATCTAGATCTCCTCCTCTCAGGTCCTTGGGCTGTTCCCTAGCACCCGCACCGCCCTACTGGCACACAGGCCCATCTGGCTAGATCAAGATCTCCTCCTCTCAGGTCATTGGGCTGATCCCTAGCACCTGCACCACACTGCTGGCACACAGGCCCATCTGGCTAGATCTAGATCTCCTCCTCTCAGGTCATTGGGCTGATCCCTAGCACCCGCACCACACTGCTGGCACACAGACCCATCTGGCAAGATCTACATCTCCTCCTCTCAGGTCATTGAGCTGTTCCCGAGCACCCGCATCACCCTTCTGGCACACAGGCCCAGCTGGCTAGATCTAGATCTCCTCCTCTCAGTTCCTTGGGCTGTTCCCGAGCACCCACATCACCCTTCTGGCACACAGGCCCAGCTGGCTAGATCTAGATCTCCTCCTCTCAGTTCCTTGGGCTGTTCCCTTGCCCCCTCACCACCCTTCTGACACACAGGCCCAGCTGGCTAGACCTAGATCTCCTCCTGTCATGTCTTTGGGCTATCCCCTAGCTCCCCACCACCCTACTGGCACACAGGCCCATCTGGCTAGACCTAGATCTCCTCCTGTCATGTCTTTGGGCTATCCCCTAGCTCCCTACCACCCTACTGGCACACAGGCCCATCTGGCTAGACCTAGATCTCCTCCTGTCATGTCTTTGGGCTATTCCCTAGCACCCGCACCACCCTACTGGCACACAGGCCCAGCTGGCTAGATCTAGATCTCATCCTCACATATCTTTGGGCTATCCCCAAGCACCCCCACCACCCTTCTGGCACACAGGCCCAGCTGGCTAGATCTAGATCTCCTCCTCTCATTTCTTTGGGCTATTCCCTAGCACCCCCACCACTCTACTGGCACACACGCCCAGCTGGCTAGATCTAGATCTCCTCCTCTCATGTATTTGGGCTATCCCCTAGCTCCTCACCACCTTACTGGCACTCAGGCCCAGCTGGCTAGATCTAGATCTCCTCCTCTCATATCTTTGGGCTATCCCCAAGCACCCCCACCACCCTTCTGGCACACAGGCCCAGCTGGCTAGACCTAGATCTCCTCCTGTCATGTCTTTGGGCTATTCCCTAGCACCCTCACCACCCTTCTGACACACAGGCCCAGCTGGCTAGACCTAGATCTCCTCCTCTCATGTCTTTGGGCTATCCCCTAGCTCCCCACCACCCTACTGGCACACAGGCCCATCTGGCTAGACCTAGATCTCCTCCTGTCATGTCTTTGGGCTATCCCCTAGCTCCCTACCACCCTACTGGCACACAGGCCCATCTGGCTAGACCTAGATCTCCTCCTGTCATGTCTTTGGGCTATTCCCTAGCACCCGCACCACCCTACTGGCACACAGGCCCAGCTGGCTAGATCTAGATCTCATCCTCACATATCTTTGGGCTATCCCCAAGCACCCCCACCACCCTTCTGGCACACAGGCCCAGCTGGCTAGATCTAGATCTCCTCCTCTCATTTCTTTGGGCTATTCCCTAGCACCCCCACCACTCTACTGGCACACACGCCCAGCTGGCTAGATCTAGATCTCCTCCTCTCATGTATTTGGGCTATCCCCTAGCTCCCCACCACCTTACTGGCACTCAGGCCCAGCTGGCTAGATCTAGATCTCCTCCTCTCATATCTTTGGGCTATCCCCAAGCACCCCCACCACCCTTCTGGCACACAGGCCCAGCTGGCTAGACCTAGATCTCCTCCTGTCATGTCTTTGGGCTATTCCCTAGCACCCCCACCACCCTACTGGCACACAGGCCCAGCTGGCTATATCTAGATCTCCTCCTCTCATGTCTTTGGGCTATCCCCTAGCTCCCCACCACCCTACTGGCACACATGCCCAGCTGGCTAGATCTAGATCTCCTCCTCTCATGTCTTTGGGCCATCCCTTAGCTCCCCACCATCCTACTGGCACACAGGCCCAGCTGGCTAGATCTAGATCTCCTCCTCTCATGTCTTTGGGCTATCCCCTAGCTCCTCACCACCCTACTGGCACACAGGCCCAGCTGGCTAGATCTAGATCTCATCCTCTCATGTCTTTGGGCTATCCCCTAGCTCCCTACCACCCTACTGGCATGCAAGCCCAGCCAAGGCTTTGATGTGCCTCCTCCTTCATCCTACCCCCTGGCCCCATGGCTGATTGCCCCTCCCTCCTAGAAATGCTCAACCTGACCCCCTTCCCCCACCCCTCTCTCCTCCCTCCTAGCGCCTCCCTCTGTTCCCATGGCTGCTGGTGGCCCTGACTTGCCTGGACACGAGTGATGTGACCCCCCTCCCCCCCTCCTCCTCCCACCTAGGTCCTCCCTCTGCTCCCGTGGCTGCTGGTGGCACCGTCCCGCCTAGACACGCGTGACCTGACAGCCCTGGCCAGCGCAAAAGGCCTGGGCGCCCTGCTGGAGCTCTCCCTGGTCCTCAACCAAGGGGGGCACCTGGCAGTACGGGGGGCAGACACAGCAGTGACGCTCCAGGAGGTGAGCGGGAGGGAAGGGGGGAGGAAGGCGGAAGAAGTTTGGAGGAGGGGGAGGAGGAGGAGGAAAGGGAGGAGAAAAAGGGGGAAGAAGAAGGGGCCACACGCAACCATAATCTCGCACTCCCGTTCGTCTGTTGTGCGCGTTTGATGGGGAGTTGGTGGGATTGAGCAGGAGGGAGGGGCTGGGTGAGTGGGGGGGGAATGGGGGGGTAGAGGCAAGGGGTAGAACAGGGGGGTGGACGGGGTGTGTGGAGGGGCGGTCTCGAGTCTGATCATGCAGCGTGAGTATCTCTCTTGCGTTGGATGAGGAGGGGGCGGAGGACGTGCGGGAGGGAAGGGCTGATGGAGAGATGGGGGGGGGGGGGCGAGGCATAGAGGTCAGGACTCCTCTCTTACATTGGTTTGCCGAGGAGGGAGCAGGAGGTGAGCGGGGGGTGGGCAGGAGGGAAGGGCGGATGGAGCCCTGGATGGGGGGGGCAGGTGATGGTCATAATGTTTGATGGCAAGGGAGCGACAGGTGTGCGGGAGGTGGGCTTCTGGAAAAAGGGGGGCCGGAGGTTGGACAGGGGAGGGTGGACGGGTGTGAGGGCTTCTGTTTACCTTGTACCTTAAATCCTACACCCTGAAACCTGAAAACCTACTGATTAGCCTGGGTCTTAAACCCTTGACCCTAAAACCCGAAACCCTAGCTGATAAGCTTGGGATTTTAACCCTAAACCCGAAGACCCTTAGCCCTAACTGTTTAGCTTGGGAGGAGCTGTGGGGGGTGGAGGAGGAGGGACAGGGAGCTTAGCTGGTTCGTTGCATGTTCTGCGTGTGACTGTGTGTGGTGTTGGTCATCCGTCGTAATCCCAGGAGAATGTCAGCAGCTTGTTGACGGGCAGATTCATCAGCTGAACTGTCCCTAATAGTAGCTGAGCTATAGCTGAATTGTGGCCCAGTTGTATCTGAACTTTTTTCAGTATGTCCTCTTTTCTCCTCAGGTGTGCGACGGCCGCTTTTGTTGCCGGGGGAATCTCCGGGGGCAACTATAAAGCACCGTCCAAATCGGCAGCGCGACTGTTCCTGAATCGTGGCTGAATTGTAGCCGAGTTTTGTTGCTGAGCTGTAACTGAACCCTTGTGATTATAGATGTGGCGCTCGCCTCATTTTTCTCCTCAGGTGAAAGACGGCAGCTTGTTGTTGGGCGAGTTCTCCGGTGGCAAAGTGAGCACCCACCACATCAGTGGCTAACCTGTAGCTGACTTGAAGCTGGTCTGTAGCTGAGTTGTAGCTGAACCCTTATGATTCTGTTGCCCCCCTGACGCTTCTCGCCTCCGATGAACATCAGCAGCTTGTTGCCGGGCGGGTCCTCTGCTTGCAAGGAAAAAGCACCCTTCAGATCAGAAGCTGTTCTGTAGCTGTACGGTTGCTGTGCTGTAGCTGAAGTGTAGCTGAATTGTAGCCAAGTTGACACTTGTGTGTTTGTTTTGCGCTCCCCTTAGGTGAACGTCAGCAGCTTGCTGCCGGGGGGGTTCTCCGGTGGCAAGGGGGACGCGCCCTCCTCATCGGCAAGCGCCGCACAAGGCACGGGCCCAGGCGGGGGCGGAGGCAGCAGCGCCCCCTCCCCGTCAACGTCGGCGCCGGCCAACGGCACACAGGCGCCGACCGGGCGGCGGGTGGTGACCAGTAGCATGCCCGTCGGCAGGGAGGGGCAGGTGGGCGGGAGGGGGCATGGAGTACAGGGTGTAGCTTAAGTGTAGCTAAACGGCACTCCCAACAACACTGCTGCCCCATACACTTGGGCATGGAATTAAGGGTGTAGCTGAAGTGTAGCTGAACGGCACTCCCAACAACACTGCTGCCCCATACACTTGGGCATGGAATTATGGGTGTAGCTGAAATGTAGCTGAATGGCACTCCCTACAACACTGCTGATCCATACACTTGGGCATGGAATTCATGATGTAACTGAAATGTAGCTGAATAGTACGCCCAGAAACACTGCTGCCCTGCCCTCAAAAACTTCACAAGCCCATACAATAAGGTATGGAATCCAGGAGTGTAGCTGAAGTGTAGCTGAATGGCACTCCCACCAGTAATGTTGCCGTGACCTGCAAAGGTTTTCAACCTCATACAATTGGGTATAGCATCAAGGGTGTAGCTGAAATGTAGCTGAACGGTAGCTGAACGTCACTCCCACCAACCCTACTTCCGTGCCCCTTGAAGGTTCGCAACCTTATACACTCGGCAGCGTCACTGCAGCGGCTTGCGTTCAGGTGGGAGTGGATCTGAGGAGCCATGAACAAGCGAGTGGATAAATAAAGCGCCCTTGGGTGAGCCCTGAGGATGTTTTTGTAATTTGAAAAGATAATGTGCCCAGGGGGTGTCTAGGGTGTGGCTCTGAGGAATTGTGATATTGTATCATGTGCCCTAGAGGGTGGCTGTGAGGAAATACAATTAAGTAAATAAATCATGTGCCCTGGGGGTGTCTCTTGAGGTATAATACCCTAATTGAATACATTTACAAGGTGCCCAGGGGGGTGGCTCTGAGGAATAAAAATGGAATGTATGAATACATAATTTGCCCACGGGTTGGGTTTGAAGAATTATAATTAAATGAATTATGTGTCTCGGGTGGTGGCTCTGAGGATTTGAAATCAATAGCGTGCCCTGCCTTGGTGGAGGCCCTGAGCAGTGTGGTGCGCAGCAGGCCAGCCTAGCCCCGCTGCCACGGACAAACAGGTGGCAGCTGCCTTCTCCCCGCCAATCAGCCGAGGGCGCAGCCTACCCAGTGCAACGCCCTAACAGCTGGAGGTCCTAGTTAAGGGTTAAGGGTTTAGGGGGACCCAGTGCAGCGCCTGAACAGCTGGATGACCTATTTTAGGGTTTAGGTGTAAAGGGTTTAGGTGTAAAGGGGGACCCAGTGCAGCGCCCGAACAGCTGGATGACCTATTTTAGGGTTTAGGTGTAAAGGGGGACCCAGTGCAGCGCCCGAACAGCTGGATGACCTATTTTAGGTTTTAGGTGTAAAGGTAGACCCAGTGCAGGGCCCGAACAGCTGGATGACCTATTTTAGGGTTTAGGGTTTAGGGGTACCCAGTGCAGCGCCCGAACAGCTGGATGCCCTAGTTTGGGGTTTAGGGTTTAGGGGTACCCAGTGCAACGCTCGAACAGCTGGTTGCTCTCATCCCCTGCTTTGGGTCCTGTTGTTCATACTCATTTCGTGGTCGTAGCCGGTAGCCATGTCCTAGGCTTTGTGGCAGGTGGCCTAAGTCCCGGTGATGGGGACAGCAGCAGAGTTTGCGGAAGTGTGGATCTCAGGTTTTTGGCAGCCATGGTAGCCATGCCCCATACATGGTAGCCATGCCCCATACATGGTAGCCATGCCTCATACATGGTAGCCATGCCCCATACATGGTAGCCATGCCCCATACATGGTAGCCATGCCCCATACATGGTAGCCATGCCCCATACATGGTAGCCATGCCCCATACATGGTAGCCATGCCCCATACATGGTAGCCATGCCCCATACATGGTAGCCATGCCCCATACATGGTAGCCATGCCCCATACATGGTAGCCATGCCCCATACATGGTAGTCATGCCCCATACATGGTAGCCATGCCCCATACATGGTAGCCATGCCCCATACATGGTAGCCATGCCCCATGCATGGTAGCCATGCCCCATACATGGTAGCCATGCCTGTACTTGGTAGCCATGCCCCATATTGGTAGCCACGGCAGCCATGGAAGCCATGCCCCATGCTTTGGCCAAATGGGTGACTTCCTCAATCCACGCACTTGTTTGGGCATATACATATATTTATTAATTTATTCAGTGCTGGTCATGCACCTAAATTGGGGATTTTTTTGAACCTAAGTAGCGTGCCCCCCCCCCCCCCCTCCCTGTACCCAGGCTCCAAACTCACTCCCCCCCCTCCCCCCTCCCCCTGCTTCCCTGCCTCTGCCCTCCCTTCCTGTATTCAGGTGCCGCGGCTCCTCCTTCCACCACAGCGCCCCCGAGCGTTGGCCCCCTCCCACTCCCCCCGCCCCACAACCCCCTGCCCCCCCCCCCACACACACACCCTCTCACTGCCCCCCCTCCCTCTGCCCTCCCTCCTCACACTCCTCCCCTCTCACTGCCCCCTGCCTCTGCCCTCCCCCTCTCTGCCCAGGTGCCGCGGCTCCTCCTTACACCGCAGCGCCCCCGAGCGTTGCCCCCCTCCCACCACCCCCGCCCCACTAATCCCTCCCCCCCATTACCCCCTTTCACACACACTCCCCCACTCCCCCCCTGCCTCCGCCCTCTCTCCTTCCCTGTAACCAAGCGCCGCAGCTCCTCCTTCCACCACAGCACCCCCGAGCGTTGCCCCTTTCCCACTACCCTCGTCCCTCTAGCCCCCCCCCCACAAACACACACACTCCCCCACACACCCTGCCTCTGCCCTCCTTCCCTCCCTGTACCTAGGCGCCGCAGCTCCTCCTTCCACCATAGCGCCCCCGAGCAATGCCCCCCTCCCACCACCCACCACCCCACTAACCCCAACCACACACACCCACTCCCCCACTCCCCCTGCCTCCCTCCCTGTACCCAGGCGCCGCGGCTCGTCCTTTCACCACAGCGCCCCTGAGCGTTGCGCCCCTCCCACTCTTGTCCCTTTACCCCCCCCCTCCCTATCCCCCTTCCCCCTCTAACTGCCCCCTCCCCTGTACCCCCCTCCCTGTACCCAGGCGCCGCGGCTCCTCTTTCCACCATAGCGCCCCCGAGCGTTGCGCTGTGCTTTTGCACTGTGCGGAGGGTGTAGAGGCTCAAGTGGGCAATCTGCTGACAGGCTGGCTACACTGGTACATGGGCATGCCGCTGCAAGAGGCCAGGCTGTCCACAGAGATTGGGACAGGGTGTGGGGTGCAGCAGGTGTGAACAGGCTGTAGGGTGCGGAAGGTGTGAAGGGTGTGAACAGCCTGGCTGCACTGGTACATGGGCATGCCGCTGCAAGAGGCCAGGCTTTCCACAGAGATTGGGACAGGGTGTGGGGTGCAGCAGGTGTGAAAAGGCTGTGGGGTGCGGAAGGTTTGAAGGGTGTGAACAGCCTGGCTGCACTGGTACATGGGCATGCCGCTGCAAGAGGCCAGGCAGTCCACAGAGATTGGGACAGGGTGTGGGGTGCAGCAGGTGTGAACAGGCTGTAGGGCGCGGAAGGTGTGAAGGGTGTGAACAGCCTGGCTGCACTGGTACATGGGCATGCCGCTGCAAGAGGCCAGGCTGTCCACGGAGATGGGGACAGGGTGTGAGGCGCAGCAGTTGTAAAGGGTGTGAAAATGCCGTGGGGTGCATCAGGGTTTGAAGGGTGTGAATAGCCTACAGGTGTAGCAGGTATGAAGGGTATGGAGATGCTGCAACGTGCAGAGCAGGTACGAAGGGTGTGAATTACCAACGGGCTGCATCCAATGTGAAGCGTATGAACAGCCTCTGGATACTGCAAGGTGCAGCAGGCTGGAGGGGTGTGAACAGCTTGTAGAGTGAAGCAGGTGTGAAATGTATGAACATGCTGAGAGGAGCAGCAGGTGTGAAGGGTATGAACAGCCTGCAGGGTGTGAAGCAGGTGTGAATGAATCGTGCACATGGGTTCACCTCCTGCCTCCCACCCAATACCCTCTTTTGTACTTATCAGCTTTTCTCCTCCCTCGTTATTGTGTAGCGTTCCACACACAGCTCCCTCTTATACACCCCCTTATTAGCTCCTCCTCCTTGGCCTGTTGCTGTCTTTTGTTGTGTCACCTTCCATGCATCGCTCCCTATTCCACAACCTTCCGCATGTTCCCCTCGCTGTTCCCCTCGCTGTTCTAATCAGGCCCTGTTGGAGGAGGCCACCTAGGCCCTGGTCACCAGTGCTAGGGACCATTCCACCTAGGCCTGCTGCAATGTTACCTTTGATGTATCACACCCCTCTCCCCTCCCCTGCCCCTGCCCCTGCCCCTGCCCCTGCCCTCGCCCCTGCCCCCGAAGAGGCGCTGATGTAGTCTGTACCCTGCTCCTATCAGGCCCTGCTAGAAGAGGCCACCGAGGCGCTGATGCGTGGTGGTGACCTACTCCCCCTAGGCCTGCTGTTATGCTACCTTTTATGCATCTCGACCTCTCCTCGCCGCCCCTGCCCCTGCCCCTGCCCCCGTCAGGCCCTGTTGGAGGAGGCTACCGATGCGTGGGGGTGAGGAGCTCCTCAAGGTACTTTCCCCTTAGGCCTGCTGTTTATGACAACCTTTTGTCTGCCCCTGCCCCCCTCAGGCTCTGTTGGAAGAGGCCACCGAGGCGCTGATGCGTGGTGGTGACGAGCGCCTCAGCCGCGAGGTGGTGACTTGGAAGTATGGCGCATTGACGGTGGCGGTGGCAGGAGATATTGTGGGCGGGTGGCAGAACCACGTGTCGCTACTGAGGTGCACCAACCCGTCAGGATGCAAGGGGGACACGGAGAGAGGTGGGGGAGCAGGAAGGGGGGGGGTGGAGGGAAAGGGTGAGCAGGAAGGGGAGGAGGGGGGGGGGGGGGCAGGGAAGGCAAGCGTGGGAAAGTAATGACTATATTGCCCTTATTTCCTAGGCCATTTCTTCCTGCCATTGACAGGTCCTTAGCCTGCACTATTCCACACAAGTGTGAGGACAGGTAGCACCGACAGATGCCTCCTTGCTCGGGCCATTTATTCCTGCCGTTGATGCGTCCCCATTAGTCCAGTCCATACTATTTTACACTGTCCTCCTTGCCCAGGCCATTTCTTCCTGCCCTTGACGGGTCTCCAGCCGGGCGTCTACTTCTACAAATTCATCGTGGATGGCACTTGGACGGTGGACCCCTCAGCTCCCAAGGTCATCGACACAGAGGGAAACTACAACAACGTCCTGGAGGTGAGCAAGTCCGAGCAAATCTGAGTAAATCTGAGCCAATGTCTTTAAGCGGTCTTAACAAGGAATCAGGGGGTGCATCTGATGCCGTAGAGGAAGGTGATGCCGTAGAGGAAGGTGATGCCGTAGAGGAAGGTGATGTGGGCGATGGGGAAGGAGATTAATAAGGCAATATGTTTTGAACGGGTGTGTATTGGAACGTGTGGGCAGCATGGCCACGATGGGCCACGAAGGTCCTTTGCGGACTTGGTTTCAAACCGAAGGGGTTTGAATCTGATGTTGTAGAAGAATAAGAAAGGAGTTTGAGAGAGAGAGGGGGACTTGAGCTCACACGTGCAGCCGAAAACCCAAGACAGACATTTTTCCAGCGTGCCTCATTCCCTGCTTCCCAGGTGTATGCCCGTCCTCCCTCCATCACCAGCAATGAGCGACACAGGTTAAGCCGAAGCTCCCTCAACAGACAGTTATCCAGCGTGCCTCATTCCCTGCCTCCCAGGTGTATGCCCGGCCTCCCTCCATCACCAGCAAGGAGCGGTTGCACCTAGCGAGATGGCAGGCGGCCAACCTGGCACTGGAGACCAAGATGATGTCCAAGCTGCACGGGCAGTAGGGGGCAGGGGCAGCATGCCACCGCTGGAGGGGCCGCAGGGCATCCTGAGGTGGGGATGCCAGATCTTTGAAAGAGGGAGTAGCAGGAACTCCAGAGCAGGGACTGAGGCGCAGGAGGCCGTAGCAGCATAACACCTCCGGAGGAGAAGGGGCCGCACAACGCTTGCATCGGCCCACGTACACCGGGGATGGCTGGGGTTTGCAGTGTGGGGGGCATGGAGGGGAGTGGAAATACCATTTGGCAGACTAATGGCCGTGTACAAAATTTTAGGATTGGCTCCTTTGTTTCTTTTTTATGATTTAATTAATTGGGCTTTCAGGCCTTCCGACTAGACAGATTTCATCATCTCCTTACATCCTTGTCACTTGTCATTTGTTGTGTGTGCTATGCGTGCAATGCCTGACATGAGAGGGGGTGATGACCCGGGGGGGAGCTTCATGATTTGCAGGATCATGAGGATACTATGTGACGAACTTGGTTTTACTCTGAACTAGGGTTGACTATTGACGTGTGTGTGTGTCTACTCAAAAGGAATTTTTTGGCAACTTCGATGTAACTCAGATCAACGAATGTCACACTTTCACCGTTGTTGGGATTCAAGTTAATGACGTACACCTCTGGGCCATGCTGAAATGAAGCTCAGCCACGTCGGCAAACAAAAAGTCAGTTAAGAATGTCTAGGGAGAAGGCACAGGAGGAAAGAAAGAATAGCAAGTTCACCCACCAAACAACAAGAACGCAAAGGGTGGGCAAACCGTATCCCATGCCCCTGAAGATAATAGCCTTAAGACAGGTCAACTGCAAGTTGTTCAAAAATTCGGTGTCGGGATTCAAGAAAGTAACCAAATAAGTTTAGGGCTTACAAGTGCACTCACTGGGCAGCAGTGTAGAATGAGCGTATGACGCACCCATACATGCATGGAGAATTTACATATCCATGCGTCTTTCAATATCCATACCAATGTCCATATGCTCGACTTGGCAATGGGGCTAGGTAGCAATTTTGTGGCAACCATGTGGAACTTTCACAAAAAGAGGGAGGCATTTGCGGAGGAAGAACAGGCAGCTATGAAGGAAAAATGTATATCACGGGATAGTCCAGATGCGGGAACAAGAGACTTGGGAGTAACAGTGGAAGAAACTCCTTATGTAGACATAGTTGAAGATGCTGAGGGGCGCTTTCTTTAGGCAAGAGCAAACCATGGATGTGCTCACCACTGACTACATGGAGCTGATAGCCGATAATTCCAAGCTCATGATAGAAGTCTTGGTGGCGGGGCGCCACTTGGCTGAGTTGTTGGCATCCTCAGCTTAAAATCTCGGCTATCTGCCCTACATGTCGTCATTGGTGAGCACATCCATGTGTTGCTCTTACCTAACGAAAGCGCCACTTAGCATCTTCAACTATGTCTCCATCAAGAGCTCCTTCCATTGCTACTCCTGAGTTTCATGTTCATGCATCTGAACTATCCGCTGATATATAATGTTCCTTCATAGCTGCATGTTCTTCCTTCGCAAATGCCTTCCTCCTTTTATGCAAGATTGCAAGTCCCACATGACTGCCACAAAATTGCAACCGCCCGATGCCGATTCATTCATTTAATTTGTTTAGTTAGCACCCTCCGAATGTGAATATCTAATGCTTTTCATCCCCCTCTCATGACAATCTTCATGGGCACACACGCATAATCCTAGCGAAAGTCTATGACGAACTTAACAAGGAAGTATGGGTGCACCTGATCCGGCATTTGATGTTGTAGCGGAAATGGAAGGTGGATGATGAGGAGGTAAATTACCATAGATGTCTTTTGCCTTCGCACGGTTAAATGCTCATTGGTCCACAGGGAATAATACGCAGTTTATTAATCACCAAAAATCATTTAAGGGTCGCGTGGCTTCATTTCAAAATCCAACTCAGGAATTTTCGCATGTGAGCACCAAAACCGTAAAAAAGCCATAATTTCCCACAGCTGTGCCTGTACTTGTACTGTCATACTCTTTGCGTTCATTTACCACATACCCCTGCAATTGCTATGCCTTATCTCGCTAGCGCTAGCTTTTCATATGTGGCTTCGCGAATTAACGTAAACTGCGGCGTAATAAAAAATATTTATCGGCCATGCGGTTAAAAACAAACTATAATTAATTTCCTCAAGCGAAAACAAAGAACGTTGATGGTAAGGCAGAGTGTTGGAGGAGTGAGTGGAGAGTGAACATGTGGGCAGCCGGGCCGATCGACCACAAAGAATCTTTGTGGACTCGAATAAATTTTTTAGGGGGGGCACTTCTAAATGATGATGCAGAAAAATAGGGAAGTAGTTTGAGAGGGCGGGGAACTTCTGCTCGACCATGAAACCGCGGACCTTCAACATGTGGTGATCTAAAAACGTGTTTCATTCCCCGCTTCCCAGGTGTATGCCCGTCCACCCTCCATCACCAGCAAGGAGCGGCCGCACCTGGCGAGATGGCAGGCGGCCAACCTGGCGCTGGAGACCAAGATGATGTCCAAGTTGTACGGGCAGTGAGGCCGGGGTGCGCTGCCGGAACTCCGGAGGAGGGCTGCAGAGCGCCTGCATCGGCTCAAGTGATGAAACTAAGGAGCATGGTTAGAGTGTGGCAGTGTGCAGCGGGGTGGGTGGGAACCATTCAGCATACTTCAGGCTTTGCACACAATTTTAGGAGTGGCACCATCGTTTCTTTGTTATGATTTTATTGCATGGGCTGTCAACCCTACAAATTTAACAGATTGCATGATTGCATCATCTCCATCATGGCATGATTCCATCCTTACATCATTGCCACTTCATTTGCTGTGTGTGCGATGTGTGCAATGCTAGACTTGAGAGGGTGTCAGAAGGGCACAAGTATGATTTGCATGGTCATGATGATCGTTATTGATGAAGTAGGGTGACTCTGAACTAGGGTTCACAATGGATATCGTGTATGTGTGTGTGTCTTTACTCTGCACGAATCTGTTTGGCAACTTCGATGTAACTCAGGTGAACGAGTGTCATGCTCTCTCCGACGACTGTCTGCACCGTTGCATTCGCACTAATTGACCGCTTGGAGATCGGGCTTTTGTCATTTCACACGCTTGTTCACACCCCCTGTTCATACTGTAGTCACGTGCCTCCCCTGAATCCTCGCAAGTTGATCACTTCGAGTTCGAAAACGACACTGTCGGTGTCATTGAATTTAAGCTATGCTGCACCTTGATTGACACAATGACCATCAGGTTGCAACACAAAGAAGGCTGAGATTTCAAACCCACTCATCGAGCCCGATATGCTGACGAATGGAACCAGGTTACGAGTTGCTACCACCGGTTGCTACCTCAACCCAGCAGAGGAGGTGTCCCGCCACCGCCCTCCGCTTCGAACAGCCTGCTGGAATTCGCGCGGCCGTGGCCATCCCGCATCCCACCGCGCACTACTGTCAGCCGGGTCTGTTCGGACAACAGCTGCGACAGAGTCGCCCAGCCCCAGCAGGAAGAGGACGCCCTGCTGCAGAAGGCGCTATCGTCGTCACCGGAAGCCGAGAACATCATCTATCCCTGGGACAAACGCTTCCGGGCATGGTCCGCCCTGATAATCGCGGCCGCTGCGCTCACTGCCTTCCTGGTTCCGTTAGAGGTCACCCTCGGGACCTCAGCTGCGGAGTGAGTCGCACGACTACCCAGGGGCACGCATGGGGGATATTTCCAAGCTGCATGCGGGATCAATGCCACCTGCTGGCGTCCGCTATTTATTCAAAAGTGCCCAAGGTACACTTCATCTGCAACCCGGCCCACAGCTTGCATGGCTTTGTGCAGCAAGCCCTAATGCCAGGGCCACCTGCAGTTGGCCGCTTAAGTGTCGCACCAGAGGTGGCTGCCCGGTTGCCACCTCCAAGTGGTCTTCCTTTAAAGGTGTTTCAACTGCAATTCAATTTCATCACGGCATGCTGCTGATGTAGCCGGTCCTCCTGCCGTAAGCGTTGTCCCATTTCCCCGGTTGGGGCCAATCAGGGTTTGGTCCTCATTGTCCCGGTGGCAGGTGCCCAACGGCCTGCCAAAGATGGTCTGGTGCACACGTCACTCAGTACTCAGTACCCGTCATTGACGTAAGCAGGCACTGCTGGGCTCATACAGCCCGCAATAGATACTCCTTTGACAGAGCAGGTCCAAAGCGCAACCACGCACAGGCATAACAAAACGCCAATGCAGAGCAGTCCACCATATTTCACACATTCTATCCGACTGCGCCAAATAGGTGACATAGCCACACTACTGTAGATTAGCTTTGCCTTCCCTCATAATTAACGTTGTGTGGGGTTGAGGAATCATTGATTTTACTAATTATCGATTGCCATTGCCAGTTTCAGTCAGAAATTAAGAGCTTTTGTGGACAATTGGTCCTGAGGGCAGCATTAAAAGAAACAATTGTTTGACGCCCAAGGGAAGGCAAATCAAATCTACGGTTACGTAAGCATGTGTCCTTACCATGTTTCCTTACCCAGACTTACTCCGTCCTCCTCCTTGTTGCTGCCCCCCCCCCCCCATCCCCATGACACATACATATTGTTTCTGCACCTTCCCCCTCCTCCCCCCCCCACGCACTTCATCTGCCCCCCCCATCCCCCATCCACACCTCTTATCTGCCCCTCCATCCCCGGCCCCCACACCTCACCTGCCCCTCCCTCGACCCGCACCTTATTTGCTCATCTTGCCTACCACCCCACACACACAAACACACACATTCATGCCCCTCCATCCCCGGCCCCCACCCCTCACCTGCCCTTCCCCCGAACCCGCACCTTATTTGCACCCCTTCCCTCCCACACACAAACACACACATTGTGAGCCACGCCACCCCACCCCCGCTCGTAACCTGCCCTCCCTCCATCAATACACCCACTCTCCCCCTCCCCCTATTCTCGCACGCCTTGGTGGCAGCAATCCCTTGTGTAGCCCTAAATCCCGCCTTGACTGCCCCCCCCCTCCCGCTGAGCAAGCCCTGGGTCTCAGTGTGTCTAATTCAGAAGCTCTTGCCCCTTCTCCTCTCCCCCAACACACCTTATCCGCCCTCATCCTCGGACCTCTTGGCTGCAGCCACTCCCCTCCCTGACCAAGACCTGGGTCTTGCAAGACGTAGCGCTGAATCCGCCGATGCCGATGACCCCCACTCTCCTCTCACGCTCACACCTCATCTGCCCCAGTCCTCAAGAAAGAAAGACTACGCCTCCGCCGGAGCATGATGCGTCAGGACACCAATCCTCAGACCACATGCCTGCAGCCACACCCTGAGCAAGATCTGGGTCTTGCAGGACCTGGTCTGGTGCTTTTGCCCCTTCGTTCTCACCCCCCCTTTCCACACCTAATGTGCCCCCATCCTCGGACCTCTTGTCTGCAGCCACCCCCTGAGCAGCCCGCTGGTCCTGCTGGACTTTGCGCTGGTGTTGTTGTTTGCCGTCAACACGCTGGTGGAGAGCCGCGTGGTGCATCTGGACGGATCAGTAACGGAGCGAAGCGTCACGCCTTGCGCAGTGAGCAATAGCAAAGTCCTGAACCCACTTTGGCTGAGACATACCTTCAGCCCTTACGCCTTGACTCGTTGTGCTACCTACACTGTACCCTAAATCCTAAGGCATGATTTCCTGTAGGTTGCTAAACTTCAACTCACAACCCTCAGGTCCTAACCCTCTAGGATAATAACCTTAAAGCCTAAACCCCAAAGCATTAATTCCGTTAGGGTACTTACCCGAAACTCAGTAACCCTCGGGTTCTAACCCTTTCGATTACTAACCTGAAAGCCTTCACCCGAATTCCTTAATTACACACCTTAAAACTTAAGCATGAACCTATTTTGTTACTTCATCTGAACCCTTCACGGCTTTAAGCAACTTACCCTTAACCCTTACATGCTTTGAGTTGATTTTTATGAACCCTCACCACCCTGGTGAAGAGCCGCTGGGTGCACCTAGACGCATTGCATGATCTCCCTTGCCCCAGTGAGTGCACCAGTAAGCCCTGCACCTCTTTGGTTTCTTACTGGAATCCCAACACCGGCAAAAGCGTGACATTCGTTGATCTGGGTTACATCGAGGTTGCCAAATAGATTTCTCTGGAGTAAAACACACACACACACACACATATCCATCAACCCTAGATGAGAGTCATCCCTAGTTCATCACCAACGATCATCATGACCATGCAAATCATACTTAAGCTGCCCATCTGACACCCCCTCTCAAGTCAAGTATTGCACGCATAAACACACACAACAAATGAAGTGACAAAGATGTAAGGAGATGTTGAAATCCGTCCAGTCCGAAGGCCCAGTCAATAAACAATAATAAAGAAACAAAGGAGCCGCTCGTAAAATTGTGTACACGGCCTGAAGCATGCCGAATGGGTTTTTCCACTCCCCTCCACGCTCCACATGCTGCAAACCCCCGCCACCCCCGGCTATCGTAACAACACATCAAGTGTAATTCCAGAATCACAAATTTAAACCATCCGAGTAGAGCTCACACGGCTGAAAGTAATTTGAATCGCAGAAATTTGAAATGAAAAGACAGCCAGATCACGGAATGCCAGGCTGGCCAGATCAGGATTCAAAATAGGCTGAATATCAATCGTATTATCAAGGTGACGAACGATCATAAACAGCCTACTGCTGACAGCATGGTTATCAAGCTAGTTATCAACCACAAGCGTCCACGTATCAGCCTGATTAAAGCACTTCACATGCTACTAAATAGCCTGCATGATAATCAACTTGCAAATCAACGTATGCCTGATAAGTAGGAAATGTCACTACTTATCAACATGCGTCACCCTGATAATTACGATGATAACCCCCTCAGCCCCAAACGTGTTCAGTCCGGAATCAACCCTGATTGGCTGATAAATAAATAGGCGGGGTTTTGTCATAGTGAAATACCTAGCAGGCCTTTAATCCGCTGGGGCTTAGTCTTTGGTATAGGGTTTAAACCCTAAAACCCTTTTATCCGTTTGGGTTAAGTCTGGAACCTTCACAGCATTCGAGCCCGTAACACTCTTTATCAGGTTCGAAGCCATTACATGAGTAGCCGCAAGTACTTGGCAGACCTGGCCAGCTGCGAGCCCCTGCAGTACGTTGCGCTGCTCGCCATGAACGCAACGACGGTATGGAGCGGGGGCGGGGGGGGGAGGGGAGGTGGAGCAGGGATGGGAGCATGGGTGGGGAGGTGGAGCAGTCAGGGGAGCGGGGGCTGGGCTGGTCTGGGGGTGAGCGGGGAAAGGAGCCGTGGGGCGGGGTTGGAGGGGTGGCCAGCGCTGCTTGGGTTGAGTAAACCCTTCACCCTTGCAGAGAGAGAAACAAAATGTAAATTCCTGAATTTATAAACTGGGTACCGTAGAACCGGTTTGACTATGCGTTCAGTTTATTAATTATAGGTAAATATAGCCGTACTGTCGAGAAGATGTACCGTAGATGTGCCGGAATGAATGTGTCCATCGGTCGTGAAGTGTTCACCCAATATATAGGGTCTAATTACCGGCGGCATAGGGGCTTACACTACCAGGCAGCAGCGGATATACAAGGACAGTGCAAACCAGCTAAAAAGAGCAGCGCAAATACAACAGCGCAAACCAGCTATAAAGAGCAGCGCAGGCAGATCAGGTAGCTAAACAGCTATAATGGCAGGGGAAAACACAAGGACGACGCAAACCCAGCTACAAAGAGCAGCGTAAATACATCGGCGCAAACCAGCTTCAAATACCAGCGCAAACCCAGGTAGCAAACGAATGAGTCAGTGACAGTAGCAGATACAAGAGCAGCGCAAAGGAGCTACAAAGAGCAGCGCAAATACAGCAGCGCGAACCAGGTACAAAGGGTAGCGCCAAACAGCTAGCGAACCAGGTACAATGGCAGCGTGAACGAAGACAAGGGCAGCGCAAATCAGGTTGAGCCCAAACCAGCGGCTAGCAGCGCAAATACAAAGGCAGCGCAAAGACAAGGACAGCGAACATGACACAGACATCCGTCGGGTTATGCTCGTTCATGAGAAAAGAATGCGGAACGATGAAGGCCGTCATGCCGCCAGGGCATCGCTGGCGCCACCCTTTGTCACTGTGTACCGGCATACGGCTGTATAGCGTCGCGTACGGCAACATTCCATTTCCCCATCATGCCGATGATTCTAAACAATTGCGAAACCTCATAAAATCTGTGGATTCTAAGAATGAACAGCCTGGGCAAGCGCTCGGTGTCAAGGATATATCTCTCAGGTAGGTCAGTTATCCATAGGGCGAGGGTGCCCTTCGCTGCTTAAATGAGAGCATCTTCTTCGATTTTCACACGGGCAACTAACCCCGACTGTGTCTCCTCGCACCACGCAGCTCCTGCTTCGGTTTGTGAAGCGCGAAAGATGGGAGTGCTCTACAGAAAGACCGACGACAGCGCCCAGCATTCGTCCCACGAGCAGCAGCCAGTTAAGAGGGCCCACATCACCCACATCAGCCAAACGACTCGAAACCGGGAGGCCTTGAACGACAAGGACTACTTCTTCCTGACAGGCGACGCAGCGGAGCGTGAACTCCCCGAAGATGGTGCGCTGTTGGTCTTGCTGTTGGTCCGATATGTATCAGTCTTTCGACGAGGCAATGCGTCCAATCTGCATCCCCTGTTTTACGCAGGTCCTGCAGCTGCGTCCGCCCCCACCAGGCCCGCCCCCACTCCCGCATCCAGCCCCGCGACGCATGGCCCCGCCGCAAACCTTGCATCAGCAGCGCAAGGCCCCGCGTCCAGCCCCGCGTCTAACCCCGCGACGTATGGCCCCGCAACATTAGGCTTCTTGCACCTGGCGTCCCCGTCATCACAGGTGATCATGCAATTGTCCTTGCGCTCGGATTTGATCCGTGTTCTCCTTCCTGCTTAGGGAGGTCGTGGTGCAAGCAAGGTTGCAAGGGGGGAACCCAGCATGGGGCATGCCATGGCAGGAAACAGGCAGGGGTGAGGAGGAGGGGTCAGGAGCGTGTGGACTGTGGAGCAGTGTTCGGAGCGTGCGCGGAGGGGAGAGCGCGTGTGAAGTGGGGAGCGAGGCGGTGCAGCAGGGTAGGCCAGGGGGCAGAGTTGGGCTGCTGGCGGCACCGCGGCAGGCGTCGCATAGCCTGCGCTTGACTCTGCAGTGACATGGAAACCTCACTATGCAGGCCGAATGCCCCCTGCAGAAATGATTGGCCATAACGTATGCTCATGGGGGCTTCAACGATCCTCGTCTTATTCCTTGACATAGTGCATGGGGCCATGGGGATTGTCGATTACATGAGGCCACTTGAAATACGCTTGAATCAGTCGAAATCCTGCATGAAACGGGCAGTTGAATCAAACTGGAGATCAGACGGACTGACGACTAACTCAAGCCACTGAAAACAGCGTTTGAATCAGGCCGGAATCAGGGGGTGTTCAAGCATGACGTTGAATCAGGCCGAAATCAAGCGTTGTTCAGGCATGTTGAATCAGGCCAGAATCCAGCGTTGTTGAGGCATGTTGAATCAGGCCAGAATCCAGCGTTGTTCAGGCATGTTGAATCAGGCCAGAATCCAGCGTTGTTGAGGCATGTTGAATCAGGCCAGAATCAAGAGGTATTCAAGCGCAATTCAAGCGGATTAAAACAAGCCGGACTCAGGCGTTCCTACACAAAACAGACTAATCAGACGGGCTGAATCAATCCGGAGCTCAGACGGGCCATGGCTTGAATCAACACTGCATCAAGGAGTCTGAATCAAGCCATGCATGGTCAAGCATTCTTACACACATCAATATGTTTCAAACTATCCAGAATCTAACCAGGCCATCAATGAGCCAAGCTTTTGTATGAAGCCAGGACTAAGGCGACTGAATCAACAAAATCCTGATGGTATCAAACAAGTCAAAAAATACAAATAAAAGATATCACCAGAGTTTCATAACCATGCGTCGTAATGTAATAACATGTGTCTAGCCATTGATGTTAACAACTATATGGTATGAAGCCAATCTGATTCATACTAAAGCAAGCCACAACGGATGCTAGCGCTTTGGCAAACTCCATGATCCCATATCATCGTCATCAACTCAACATTGTGTCCTTGACCTGAGAACAGGAAACAAAGCAAAATGACAGCAATTGTAAGTAAATGACGACCTCATTAATCACTTTAAACTTGCCGGTATCAATACTTTCCAGAATTTCGGCCATCAAAATAGCAGGTACCGTACTTACCCACTTGGTTGGACACCTTCAGAAAAACATCATGCCAGGTCATTTGGGCAAAGTCTTGGTAGCTTTGTTGGCTCAAATGCCGAGGCATACTGTTCGAATGTGACGGCATTGGTTAGGGCCCTGCATCACCATGGGTTGATTAAATTTATTCAGTTACTCCGGGCTGCACATCTAACTGCTTCCGGCCAAAGCTTGTTAATTTATTCAGTCACACCGTTTTTGCATTACAAGCTTTTGGCCAAACCTTCTAAATTTATACATTTACACCGGGATGCATAGCTAACTAGCCTGAGCCATTCTACAGAAAATCTTGGGCCGTTGGCCACCAAAACAGGACATTATGTCCATGAACTAAAGAGCGGGCGCTTAGCGCAGTCAGTATCGTTGTTGCGTTCCGTGTTATGGCCAAAGCTTCTTAATTTATTCAGTTCCACCCGGAGAGAAAATCTAACTGCCCTGAGTTGCGGCGTTCCAGGCTGATGGTCTAAGTATGTTCTTATATTCATTACATCATAATGTACCAGTATTCATGTACACCAGGCATAAGGGCTAACTACCCTGAGCCATATAGGAAATATGGGTGGAGTAGGTGGAGCGCTGCACCCACCGGCTGGGCATAGCAAATATATGCGGTTGCGGTGCATGCCGATGATGCGCAACACCCACCGGCTGGGAACAGGAAATAGGGGCGGTTGCGGTGCAAGCCGGCAAAGTGCTGCACCCACCGGTTCGGCACAGGAAATTGGGGCAGTTGCGGTGCATACCAGTGAAGCGCTACACCCACCGGTTGGGCAAAGGAAATACGGGCAGTTGCGGTGCATGCCGGTGAAGCGCTACACCCACCGGTTGGGCAAAGGAAATACGGGCAGTTGCAGTGCAAACCGGTGAAGGGCTGCATGTCAATAACGTTATACCTCTGGGCCCGCTCAAAGCTCGGCCGTGTGGGCGCCCAACTGTTCAGAAGGGAGTAAAGAAGGAACTAAAAGGAAGGGAGGAAAAAGGAACAAAAGGAGAGGCCGGGAAGGCAAAGAAGACCAAGTCCAACACCTGAGTTCCTCTAGAGACTAGCCCTCATCAAGAAAGCCTCTAAGAAAAGAAAAGTCCAGAAAAGCAAGCGTATCCTACCCCTGCTTGGCCGCGAGGGTGCCCCACTGATCAGAAGGGAGAAGAGGAGAAACTAAAAAGGGGGTAAAAAAAAAGGCCGGAAAGGCCAACGACATCGGCCTCAGAAACCCTGGAGACTAACCCTCAAGCGCTGCATGTGCGTTCAAGCCTCAGGCCTTCCATTGGTTTGAAATGGGGGTCGAATCCAGCCAAATTAAGCGCTCTCTTGTTACTGACGATGTGCACATGTATTTGGTAATAGATGTAGAGGAGGGGCCATAGCTTGTCTGATACATATGAAGGTGGATGTGGAGGAGGGGCCATAGCTTGTCTGATACCAGTACTGAAATACTGAATATTACCTTGCAACTTCCATGCTGGCTTGCAGGGCCTGAGCCCAAGGCAAAAGAAAGCCCTCCAAAAGGGGCTGAAGGACGAGAGCAACAGGGTGTTTGTGGCATCCATGTGGGACCTTCATGAAAAGAGGGAGGCAGCTGCAAAGGAAGAAAAGGCAGCTATGATGGGGAAATATGAGCAGGTATTGCAACTGCTGGAACGGGAGACTCGGGAGCGGGAACTGGAGACTCGGGAGCGGGAACGTGAGACTCAGGAACGGCAGGAGAAGGAGCTCCTGATGGAGACAAAGTTTAGGATGATGAGGGCCGCTTTCGATAGGCAACAACAGCGCATAGATGTGCTGACCAACGACTACATGGAGCTGATGGCCGAGAACTACAGGCTGAAGGTACATGCCTTGGTGATGAGGCGGCACATCGCTCACTTGATGGGGGAAGAGGAGGAGCTGGGATCCCCACCTACCTACGATCCCTGAGGGTGACCGACATCAAGGGTCTCTCCTCCTTTGGCATGAGCTTGGACGAAGATGAGGACATGCATTGCTACACCTCGTGCACCTTTGTTGCACCTTTCAACTGTGACTCGTGGTCTTTATTGGTTTGCAGCTTCGCTTCTACTAGCCCTGCTGCCAAGGCAACGCTTGAAGCTCAGAATGTGAAGGCGGGCCTCCATGCGTCCGGTGTACCGTAGGTATACATCAGGTGTACCGCAAGTGTACCGCTGGTGCAACTTGTAGGGCAACGAAGTATTATGTTTTTCATGATGTCTATATTCTCAAAACGTATGCTTATTATCTACTATGGGTAATGTTTGTCGTTTCCGGATATTTTTCTGATGTGGATCTTTGTCGTGGACCACAACAAAGCCCTTTCTCGATCGGAGAAGTCTTTCTCCTTGTATAACGCGTCTTTGCCTATTGCGTTGTTGTACCTTTCTTGCTGATGTGCAACATCCTAAACGCAGCTTCCCAGTGCCCCACCTGCCCATCACAATGTTTGCAATGGGCTTTCCTTTTCTCATAGGCATATTTAGCTGTTATGTGTGTGCATTAGCAAGTCTAAACCTCTGGATATGAAGGACATGCAGTGGCATATGACTAATTTGAGTGGTAGGGCGATTCGAAGACCGGTGTAACGATTTACTTTGGAGTAGGCTGTTTTCTGTGTAATGGCTTATATTATGTGTAACAACCTTTTGGCCTTCAACACAATAATACGATTTTATGGGCCTATGCACAAGTGGATCCCAAAAGTTTATCTTCACAATCTGTCAAGTAGAATAGACTGCCATCGACAAACACTTTGTGTCACGCCATCCTTTGTGCCACACTGATAAATTTTCTCCTGAGAATCTGAAGATGTATGTTAATGTTTTACATCTTAGTCGGTGTAACAGCTTATTTTGGAGCAGGGTGTTTTCGGCGTAACAACTATGAATCATGTGCATTTAGCTTGCCCCACACTCCAATTGCGCACCGTTTCACGACCTCATCCTCCGTCGTCCGGTATAACAAATTATGGAAAGTAAGGTTAAAACGAAAGTATAAAAAGAATGGGCAGTAAATCATATGAAGCTCATCCTCCCGACATTCAAGATTGCAACATCTACAAATCCTCTCGCTGCGAGCGAGGCACAAAAGGTTTCTCAAAGCGCCCCGTCTCATATTTCAGCTAATTCAACCCCATCGATCGATCCCACGCTACAGCAAAAATAATACCAAGCTTGCTCAAATTGTACCAGAAACTCGCCTTCACATCACACTTGATTTGGATCAACTTAATGAGCGGAGATGGGCAGGTCCTCCGAACGGTGCTAGAAACGGTTCTTCCGGGGCAAGCTTGGGTGGGATGCCCTGGCTTTATGTGGAAGATGTGGTGGAAGTTGTTAAGGCGTAGACGTTCTCAGAGACTGGAACATCCTTTGCCTTTCCTTTCCAGCCTTTTATATGTCCCTTCACTTTTTTACCCCTTTTCCTTTTATTCTTCTGCCTCTTTTACTTAGGCTTCCACGCTTTTGCTTTTGTGGACTGTGTTGTGGGCATTATTGAGGGTTAGTCTCAAGGGTTTCTGAGGCCGATGTCGTTGGCATTTACGGCCTTCTCTTTTGGCCCTTTTTTGGCAGTTGTTGTTGTTTGCCTCCTTTATAGTTTCTTCTCTTCTCCCCTCTAATCAGTGGAGCGCCCTCGCGGCCAAGCAGGGGTGGGATAAGCTTGCTTTCCTGGACTTTTCTTTTCTTAGAGGCTTTGTTGAGGGCTAGTCTCTAGTGCAACTCAGGTGTTGGACTTGGTCTGCTTTGCCTTCCCGGCCTCTCCTTTTGTTCCTTTCCCCCTCTCTTCCTTTAAGTTCCTCCTTCACTCCCTTCTGAACAGTTGGGCGCCCACGCGGCCGAGCTTTGAGTGGGCCCAAAGGTGTAACGTTATTGACTAAGGCGCCCACGCGACCGAGCCTTTTTTTTAGCATGGCCACATGTCAATGACGTTACACCTCTTGGCCCTGCCAAAAAAGGCTCGGCCGCGTGGGCGCCTAACTAAAGGGTTGGGAGGAAAGAACGAAACAAACACTAGGGGTCAGGAAAAAAGAGGAAAGTGTTGTAAGGGTGAGTTGAGAGTGAACATGTGGGCGGAATGGCCGATCGGCAACAAAGAACCTTGTGAACTCGGACAAGTTATGAAGCAAGTTCGCATGTGATGCTTTAAAAAAATAGGAAAGGACTTCGAGAGGGTGGGAACTTCAGCTAGAGCATGCAGCAGCGGACCCTAAACTTGCGATGATCCAGCATGCCGCATGGTATGCCCATCCACCCTCCTTAACCAGCAAAAAGAGGCTGCACCTGCATGGCAAGATGGCACGCGGCCAAGCTGGACCTGGAGACAACGATGATGTCGAAGTTGCACGGGCAATGAGGGGCGGGCTGCAAGAACTCGGGAGGTGGGGCCGCAGAGCGCCTGCATAGAGTAGGCACACGTGAACTGGGCATGCCTGGTTGGGGTTTGCAACGTGAGGAGTGGGGGGCATGGGAACCATTAGGCACTCGGCATACTTCAGGCCGTGTATACAATTTTAGGAGTGGGTCAATTTTTATAGTTTAATTCATTTGACTGGCCTTTCAGCAGGGGTATTTCAGGCCTTCAGATTGGACGGATTTCATCATCTCTTCACACCCTTGCCACTTCATTGGCTGTGTGTGTGATGCGTGCAGTGCTCGACTTGAGAGGGGGTGAGTGTTAGAAGGGCAGCTTCAGCATGATTTGCATGGTCCTCATGAATTGATGATCGTTGGTGATGAACTAGGGTTGACAATGGATATGTGTGTGTGTGTGTGTGTGTGTGTGTGTGTGTGTGTGTGTGTGTGTGTGTGTGTGTGTGTGTGTGTGTGTGTGTGTGTGTGTGTGTGTGTGTGTGTGTGTGTGTGTGTGTGTGTGTGTGTGTGTGTGTGTGTGTGTGTGTGTGTGTGTGTGTGTGTGTGTGTGTGTGTGTGTGTGTGTGTGTGTGTGTGTGTGTGTGTGTGTGTGTGTGTGTGTGTGTGTGTGTGTGTGTGTGTGTGTGTGTGTGTGTGTGTGTGTGTGTGTGTGTGTGTGTGTGTGTTGTGTGTGTGTGTGTGTGTGTGTGTGTGTGTGTGTGTGTGTGTGTGTGTGTGTGTGTGTGTGTGTGTGTGTGTGTGTGTGTGTGTGTGTGTGTGTGTGTGTGTGTGTGTGTGTGTGTGTGTGTGTGTGTGTGTGTGTGTGTGTGTGTGTGTGTGTGTGTGTGTGTGTGTGTGTGTGTGTGTGTGTGTGTGTGTGTGTGTGTGTGTGTGTGTGTGTGTGTGGTGTGTGTGTGTGTGTGTGTGTGTGTGTGTGTGTGTGTGTGTGTGTGTGTGTGTGTGTGTGTGTGTGTGTGTGTGTGTGTGTGTGTGTGTGTGTGTGTGTGTGTGTGTGTGTGTGTGTGTGTGTGTGTGTGTGTGTGTGTGTGTGTGTGTGTGTGTGTGTGTGTGTGTGTGTGTGTGTGTGTGTGTGTGTGTGTGTGTGTGTGTGTGTGGGTGTGTGTGTGTGTGTGTGTGTGTGTGTGTGTGTGTGTGTGTGTGTGTGTGTGTGTTGTGTGTGTGTGTGTGTGTGTGTGTGTGTGTGTGTGTGTGTGTGTGTGTGTGTGTGTGTGTGTGTGTGTGTGTGTGTGTGTGTGTGTGTGTGTGTGTGTGTGTGTGTGTGTGTGTGTGTGTGTGTGTGTGTGTGTGTGTGTGTGTGTGTGTGTGTGTGTGTGTGTGTGTGTGTGTGTGTGTGTGTGTGTGTGTGTGTGTGTGTGTGTGTGTGTGTGTGTGTGTGTGTGTGTGTGTGTGTGTGTGTGTGTGTGTGTGTGTGTGTGTGTGTGTGTGTGTGTGTGTGTGTGTGTGTGTGTGTGTGTGTGTGTGTGTGTGTGTGTGTGTGTGTGTGTGTGTGTGTGTGTGTGTGTGTGTGTGTGTGTGTGTGTGTGTGTGTGTGTGTGTGTGTGTGTGTGTGTGTGTGTGTGTGTGTGTGTGTGTGTGTGTGTGTGTGTGTGTGTGTGTGTGTGTGTGTGTGTGTGTGTGTGTGTGTGTGTGTGTGTGTGTGTTGTGTGTGTGTGTGTGTGTGTGTGTGTGTGTGTGTGTGTGTGTGTGTGTGTGTGTGTGTGTGTGTGTGTGTGTGTGTGTGTGTGTGTGTGTGTGTGTGTGTGTGTGTGTGTGTGTGTGTGTGTGTGTGTGTGTGTGTGTGTGTGTGTGTGTGTGTGTGTGTGTGTGTGTGTGTGTGTGTGTGTGTGTGTGTGTGTGTGTGTGTGTGTGTGTGTGTGTGTGTGTGTGTGTGTGTGTGTGTGTGTGTGTGTGTGTGTGTGTGTGTGTGTGTGTGTGTGTGTGTGTGTGTGTGTGTGTGTGTGTGTGTGTGTGTGTGTGTGTGTGTGTGTGTGTGTGTGTGTGTGTGTGTGTGTGTGTGTGTGTGTGTGTGTGTGTGTGTGTGTGTGTGTGTGTGTGTGTGTGTGTGTGTGTGTGTGTGTGTGTGTGTGTGTGTGTGTGTGTGTGTGTGTGTGTGTGTGTGTGTGTGTGTGTGTGTGTGTGTGTGTGGTGTGTGTGTGTGTGTGTGTGTGTGTGTGTGTGTGTGTGTGTGTGTGTGTGTGTGTGTGTGTGTGTGTGTGTGTGTGTGTGTGTGTGTGTGTGTGTGTGTGTGTGTGTGTGTGTGTGTGTGTGTGTGTGTGTGTGTGTGTGTGTGTGTGTGTGTGTGTGTGTGTGTGTGTGTGTGTGTGTGTGTGTGTGTGTGTGTGTGTGTGTGTGTGTGTGTGTGTGTGTGTGTGTGTGTGTGTGTGTGTGTGTGTGTGTGTGTGTGTGTGTGTGTGTGTGTGTGTGTGTGTGTGTGTGTGTGTGTGTGTGTGTGTGTGTGTGTGTGTGTGTGTGTGTGTGTGTGTGTGTGTGTGTGTGTGTGTGTGTGTGTGTGTGTGTGTGTGTGTGTGTGTGTGTGTGTGTGTGTGTGTGTGTGTGTGTGTGTGTGTGTGTGTGTGTGTGTGTGTGTGTGTGTGTGTGTGTGTGTGTGTGTGTGTGTGTGTGTGTGTGTGTGTGTTGTGTGTGTGTGTGTGTGTGTGTGTGTGTGTGTGTGTGTGTGTGTGTGTGTGTGTGTGTGTGTGTGTGTGTGTGTGTGTGTGTGTGTGTGTGTGTGTGTGTGTGTGTGTGTGTGTGTGTGTGTGTGTGTGTGTGTGTGTGTGTGTGTGTGTGTGTGTGTGTGTGTGTGTGTGTGTGTGTGTGTGTGTGTGTGTGTGTGTGTGTGTGTGTGTGTGTGTGTGTGTGTGTGTGTGTGTGTGTGTGTGTGTGTGTGTGTGTGTGTGTGTGTGTGTGTGTGTGTGTGTGTGTGTGTGTGTGTGTGTGTGTGTGTGTGTGTGTGTGTGTGTGTGTGTGTGTGTGTGTGTGTGTGTGTGTGTGTGTGTGTGTGTGTGTGTGTGTGTGTGTGTGTGTGTGTGTGTGTGTGTGTGTGTGTGTGTGTGTGTGTGTGTGTGTGTGTGTGTGTGTGTGTGTGTGTGTGTGTGTGTGTGTGTGTGTGTGTGTGTGTGTGTGGTGTGTGTGTGTGTGTGTGTGTGTGTGTGTGTGTGTGTGTGTGTGTGTGTGTGTGTGTGTGTGTGTGTGTGTGTGTGTGTGTGTGTGTGTGTGTGTGTGTGTGTGTGTGTGTGTGTGTGTGTGTGTGTGTGTGTGTGTGTGTGTGTGTGTGTGTGTGTGTGTGTGTGTGTGTGTGTGTGTGTGTGTGTGTGTGTGTGTGTGTGTGTGTGTGTGTGTGTGTGTGTGTGTGTGTGTGTGTGTGTGTGTGTGTGTGTGTGTGTGTGTGTGTGTGTGTGTGTGTGTGTGTGTGTGTGTGTGTGTGTGTGTGTGTGTGTGTGTGTGTGTGTGTGTGTGTGTGTGTGTGTGTGTGTGTGTGTGTGTGTGTGTGTGTGTGTGTGTGTGTGTGTGTGTGTGTGTGTGTGTGTGTGTGTGTGTGTGTGTGTGTGTGTGTGTGTGTGTGTGTGTGTGTGTGTGTGTGTGTGTGTGTGTGTGTGTGTGTGTGTGTGTGTGTGTGTTGTGTGTGTGTGTGTGTGTGTGTGTGTGTGTGTGTGTGTGTGTGTGTGTGTGTGTGTGTGTGTGTGTGTGTGTGTGTGTGTGTGTGTGTGTGTGTGTGTGTGTGTGTGTGTGTGTGTGTGTGTGTGTGTGTGTGTGTGTGTGTGTGTGTGTGTGTGTGTGTGTGTGTGTGTGTGTGTGTGTGTGTGTGTGTGTGTGTGTGTGTGTGTGTGTGTGTGTGTGTGTGTGTGTGTGTGTGTGTGTGTGTGTGTGTGTGTGTGTGTGTGTGTGTGTGTGTGTGTGTGTGTGTGTGTGTGTGTGTGTGTGTGTGTGTGTGTGTGTGTGTGTGTGTGTGTGTGTGTGTGTGTGTGTGTGTGTGTGTGTGTGTGTGTGTGTGTGTGTGTGTGTGTGTGTGTGTGTGTGTGTGTGTGTGTGTGTGTGTGTGTGTGTGTGTGTGTGTGTGTGTGTGTGTGTGTGTGTGTGTGTGTGTGTGTGTGTGTGTGTGTGTGTGGTGTGTGTGTGTGTGTGTGTGTGTGTGTGTGTGTGTGTGTGTGTGTGTGTGTGTGTGTGTGTGTGTGTGTGTGTGTGTGTGTGTGTGTGTGTGTGTGTGTGTGTGTGTGTGTGTGTGTGTGTGTGTGTGTGTGTGTGTGTGTGTGTGTGTGTGTGTGTGTGTGTGTGTGTGTGTGTGTGTGTGTGTGTGTGTGTGTGTGTGTGTGTGTGTGTGTGTGTGTGTGTGTGTGTGTGTGTGTGTGTGTGTGTGTGTGTGTGTGTGTGTGTGTGTGTGTGTGTGTGTGTGTGTGTGTGTGTGTGTGTGTGTGTGTGTGTGTGTGTGTGTGTGTGTGTGTGTGTGTGTGTGTGTGTGTGTGTGTGTGTGTGTGTGTGTGTGTGTGTGTGTGTGTGTGTGTGTGTGTGTGTGTGTGTGTGTGTGTGTGTGTGTGTGTGTGTGTGTGTGTGTGTGTGTGTGTGTGTGTGTGTGTGTGTGTGTGTGTGTGTGTGTGTTGTGTGTGTGTGTGTGTGTGTGTGTGTGTGTGTGTGTGTGTGTGTGTGTGTGTGTGTGTGTGTGTGTGTGTGTGTGTGTGTGTGTGTGTGTGTGTGTGTGTGTGTGTGTGTGTGTGTGTGTGTGTGTGTGTGTGTGTGTGTGTGTGTGTGTGTGTGTGTGTGTGTGTGTGTGTGTGTGTGTGTGTGTGTGTGTGTGTGTGTGTGTGTGTGTGTGTGTGTGTGTGTGTGTGTGTGTGTGTGTGTGTGTGTGTGTGTGTGTGTGTGTGTGTGTGTGTGTGTGTGTGTGTGTGTGTGTGTGTGTGTGTGTGTGTGTGTGTGTGTGTGTGTGTGTGTGTGTGTGTGTGTGTGTGTGTGTGTGTGTGTGTGTGTGTGTGTGTGTGTGTGTGTGTGTGTGTGTGTGTGTGTGTGTGTGTGTGTGTGTGTGTGTGTGTGTGTGTGTGTGTGTGTGTGTGTGTGTGTGTGTGTGTGTGTGTGTGTGTGTGTGTGTGTGGTGTGTGTGTGTGTGTGTGTGTGTGTGTGTGTGTGTGTGTGTGTGTGTGTGTGTGTGTGTGTGTGTGTGTGTGTGTGTGTGTGTGTGTGTGTGTGTGTGTGTGTGTGTGTGTGTGTGTGTGTGTGTGTGTGTGTGTGTGTGTGTGTGTGTGTGTGTGTGTGTGTGTGTGTGTGTGTGTGTGTGTGTGTGTGTGTGTGTGTGTGTGTGTGTGTGTGTGTGTGTGTGTGTGTGTGTGTGTGTGTGTGTGTGTGTGTGTGTGTGTGTGTGTGTGTGTGTGTGTGTGTGTGTGTGTGTGTGTGTGTGTGTGTGTGTGTGTGTGTGTGTGTGTGTGTGTGTGTGTGTGTGTGTGTGTGTGTGTGTGTGTGTGTGTGTGTGTGTGTGTGTGTGTGTGTGTGTGTGTGTGTGTGTGTGTGTGTGTGTGTGTGTGTGTGTGTGTGTGTGTGTGTGTGTGTGTGTGTGTGTGTGTGTGTGTGTGTGTGTGTGTGTGTGTTGTGTGTGTGTGTGTGTGTGTGTGTGTGTGTGTGTGTGTGTGTGTGTGTGTGTGTGTGTGTGTGTGTGTGTGTGTGTGTGTGTGTGTGTGTGTGTGTGTGTGTGTGTGTGTGTGTGTGTGTGTGTGTGTGTGTGTGTGTGTGTGTGTGTGTGTGTGTGTGTGTGTGTGTGTGTGTGTGTGGTGTGTGTGTGTGTGTGTGTGTGTGTGTGTGTGTGTGTGTGTGTGTGTGTGTGTGTGTGTGTGTGTGTGTGTGTGTGTGTGTGTGTGTGTGTGTGTGTGTGTGTGTGTGTGTGTGTGTGTGTGTGTGTGTGTGTGTGTGTGTGTGTGTGTGTGTGTGTGTGTGTGTGTGTGTGTGTGTGTGTGTGTGTGTGTGTGTGTGTGTGTGTGTGTGTGTGTGTGTGTGTGTGTGTGTGTGTGTGTGTGTGTGTGTGTGTGTGTGTGTGTGTGTGTGTGTGTGTGTGTGTGTGTGTGTGTGTGTGTGTGTGTGTTGTGTGTGTGTGTGTGTGTGTGTGTGTGTGTGTGTGTGTGTGTGTGTGTGTGTGTGTGTGTGTGTGTGTGTGTGTGTGTGTGTGTGTGTGTGTGTGTGTGTGTGTGTGTGTGTGTGTGTGTGTGTGTGTGTGTGTGTGTGTGTGTGTGTGTGTGTGTGTGTGTGTGTGTGTGTGTGTGTGTGTGTGTGTGTGTGTGTGTGTGTGTGTGTGTGGTGTGTGTGTGTGTGTGTGTGTGTGTGTGTGTGTGTGTGTGTGTGTGTGTGTGTGTGTGTGTGTGTGTGTGTGTGTGTGTGTGTGTGTGTGTGTGTGTGTGTGTGTGTGTGTGTGTGTGTGTGTGTGTGTGTGTGTGTGTGTGTGTGTGTGTGTGTGTGTGTGTGTGTGTGTGTGTGTGTGTGTGTGTGTGTGTGTGTGTGTGTGTGTGTGTGTGTGTGTGTGTGTGTGTGTGTGTGTGTGTGTGTGTGTGTGTGTGTGTGTGTGTGTGTGTGTGTGTGGTGTGTGTGTGTGTGTGTGTGTGTGTGTGTGTGTGTGTGTGTGTGTGTGTGTGTGTGTGTGTGTGTGTGTGTGTGTGTGTGTGTGTGTGTGTGTGTGTGTGTGTGTGTGTGTGTGTGTGTGTGTGTGTGTGTGTGTGTGTGTGTGTGTGTGTGTGTGTGTGTGTGTGTGTGTGTGTGTGTGTGTGTGTGTGTGTGTGTGTGTGTGTGTGTGTGTGTGTGTGTGTGTGTGTGTGTGTGTGTGTGTGTGTGTGTGTGTGTGTGTGTGTGTGTGTGTGTGTGTGTGTGTGTGTGTGTGTGTGTGTGTGTGTGTGTGTGTGTGTGTGTGTGTGTGTGTGTGTGTGTGTGTGTGTGTGTGTGTGTGTGTGTGTGTGTGTGTGTGTGTGTGTGTGTGTGTGTGTGTGTGTGTGTGTGTGTGTGTGTGTGTGTGTGTGTGTGTGTGTGTGTGTGTGTGTGTGTGTGTGTGTGTGTGTGTGTGTGTGTGTGTGTGTGTGTGTGTGTGTGTGTGTGTGTGTGTGTGTGTGTGTGTGTGTGTGTGTGTGTTGTGTGTGTGTGTGTGTGTGTGTGTGTGTGTGTGTGTGTGTGTGTGTGTGTGTGTGTGTGTGTGTGTGTGTGTGTGTGTGTGTGTGTGTGTGTGTGTGTGTGTGTGTGTGTGTGTGTGTGTGTGTGTGTGTGTGTGTGTGTGTGTGTGTGTGTGTGTGTGTGTGTGTGTGTGTGTGTGTGTGTGTGTGTGTGTGTGTGTGTGTGTGTGTGTGTGTGTGTGTGTGTGTGTGTGTGTGTGTGTGTGTGTGTGTGTGTGTGTGTGTGTGTGTGTGTGTGTGTGTGTGTGTGTGTGTGTGTGTGTGTGTGTGTGTGTGTGTGTGTGTGTGTGTGTGTGTGTGTGTGTGTGTGTGTGTGTGTGTGTGTGTGTGTGTGTGTGTGTGTGTGTGTGTGTGTGTGTGTGTGTGTGTGTGTGTGTGTGTGTGTGTGTGTGTGTGTGTGTGTGTGTTGTGTGTGTGTGTGTGTGTGTGTGTGTGTGTGTGTGTGTGTGTGTGGTGTGTGTGTGTGTGTGTGTGTGTGTGTGTGTGTGTGTGTGTGTGTGTGTGTGTGTGTGTGTGTGTGTGTGTGTGTGTGTGTGTGTGTGTGTGTGTGTGTGTGTGTGTGTGTGTGTGTGTGTGTGTGTGTGTGTGTGTGTGTGTGTGTGTGTGTGTGTGTGTGTGTGTGTGTGTGTGTGTGTGTGTGTGTGTGTGTGTGTGTGTGTGTGTGTGTGTGTGTGTGTGTGTGTGTGTGTGTGTGTGTGTGTGTGTGTGTGTGTGTGTGTGTGTGTGTGTGTGTGTGTGTGTGTGTGTGTGTGTGTGTGTGTGTGTGTGTGTGTGTGTGTGTGTGTGTGTGTGTGTGTGTGTGTGTGTGTGTGTGTGTGTGTGTGTGTGTGTGTGTGTGTGTGTGTGTGTGTGTGTGTGTGTGTGTGTGTGTGTGTGTGTGTGTGTGTGTGTGGTGTGTGTGTGTGTGTGTGTGTGTGTGTGTGTGTGTGTGTGTGTGTGTGTGTGTGTGTGTGTGTGTGTGTGTGTGTGTGTGTGTGTGTGTGTGTGTGTGTGTGTGTGTGTGTGTGTGTGTGTGTGTGTGTGTGTGTGTGTGTGTGTGTGTGTGTGTGTGTGTGTGTGTGTGTGTGTGTGTGTGTGTGTGTGTGTGTGTGTGTGTGTGTGTGTGTGTGTGTGTGTGTGTGTGTGTGTGTGTGTGTGTGTGTGTGTGTGTGTGTGTGTGTGTGTGTGTGTGTGTGTGTGTGTGTGTGTGTGTGTGTGTGTGTGTGTGTGTGTGTGTGTGTGTGTGTGTGTGTGTGTGTGTGTGTGTGTGTGTGTGTGTGTGTGTGTGTGTGTGTGTGTGTGTGTGTGTGTGTGTGTGTGTGTGTGTGTGTGTGTGTGTGTGTGTGTGTGTGTGTGTGTGTGTGTGTGTGTGTGTGTGTGTGTGTGTGTGTGTGTGTGTGTGTGTGTGTGTGTCCGGCTCACACCTCGTCCGGTATAACAAATTATGGAAAGTAAGGTTAAAACGAAAGTATAAAAAGAATGGGCAGTAAATCATATGAAGCTCATCCTCCCGACATTCAAGATTGCAACATCTACAAATCCTCTCGCTGCGAGCGAGGCACAAAAGGTTTCTCAAAGCGCCCCGTCTCATATTTCAGCTAATTCAACCCCATCGATCGATCCCACGCTACAGCAAAAATAATACCAAGCTTGCTCAAATTGTACCAGAAACTCGCCTTCACATCACACTTGATTTGGATCAACTTAATGAGCGGAGATGGGCAGGTCCTCCGAACGGTGCTAGAAACGGTTCTTCCGGGGCAAGCTTGGGTGGGATGCCCTGGCTTTATGTGGAAGATGTGGTGGAAGTTGTTAAGGCGTAGACGTTCTCAGAGACTGGAACATCCTTTGCCTTTCCTTTCCAGCCTTTTATATGTCCCTTCACTTTTTTACCCCTTTTCCTTTTATTCTTCTGCCTCTTTTACTTAGGCTTCCACGCTTTTGCTTTTGTGGACTGTGTTGTGGGCATTATTGAGGGTTAGTCTCAAGGGTTTCTGAGGCCGATGTCGTTGGCATTTACGGCCTTCTCTTTTGGCCCTTTTTTGGCAGTTGTTGTTGTTTGCCTCCTTTATAGTTTCTTCTCTTCTCCCCTCTAATCAGTGGAGCGCCCTCGCGGCCAAGCAGGGGTGGGATAAGCTTGCTTTCCTGGACTTTTCTTTTCTTAGAGGCTTTGTTGAGGGCTAGTCTCTAGTGCAACTCAGGTGTTGGACTTGGTCTGCTTTGCCTTCCCGGCCTCTCCTTTTGTTCCTTTCCCCCTCTCTTCCTTTAAGTTCCTCCTTCACTCCCTTCTGAACAGTTGGGCGCCCACGCGGCCGAGCTTTGAGTGGGCCCAAAGGTGTAACGTTATTGACTAAGGCGCCCACGCGACCGAGCCTTTTTTTTAGCATGGCCACATGTCAATGACGTTACACCTCTTGGCCCTGCCAAAAAAGGCTCGGCCGCGTGGGCGCCTAACTAAAGGGTTGGGAGGAAAGAACGAAACAAACACTAGGGGTCAGGAAAAAAGAGGAAAGTGTTGTAAGGGTGAGTTGAGAGTGAACATGTGGGCGGAATGGCCGATCGGCAACAAAGAACCTTGTGAACTCGGACAAGTTATGAAGCAAGTTCGCATGTGATGCTTTAAAAAAATAGGAAAGGACTTCGAGAGGGTGGGAACTTCAGCTAGAGCATGCAGCAGCGGACCCTAAACTTGCGATGATCCAGCATGCCGCATGGTATGCCCATCCACCCTCCTTAACCAGCAAAAAGAGGCTGCACCTGCATGGCAAGATGGCACGCGGCCAAGCTGGACCTGGAGACAACGATGATGTCGAAGTTGCACGGGCAATGAGGGGCGGGCTGCAAGAACTCGGGAGGTGGGGCCGCAGAGCGCCTGCATAGAGTAGGCACACGTGAACTGGGCATGCCTGGTTGGGGTTTGCAACGTGAGGAGTGGGGGGCATGGGAACCATTAGGCACTCGGCATACTTCAGGCCGTGTATACAATTTTAGGAGTGGGTCAATTTTTATAGTTTAATTCATTTGACTGGCCTTTCAGCAGGGGTATTTCAGGCCTTCAGATTGGACGGATTTCATCATCTCTTCACACCCTTGCCACTTCATTGGCTGTGTGTGTGATGCGTGCAGTGCTCGACTTGAGAGGGGGTGAGTGTTAGAAGGGCAGCTTCAGCATGATTTGCATGGTCCTCATGAATTGATGATCGTTGGTGATGAACTAGGGTTGACAATGGATATGTGTGTGTGTGTGTGTGTGTGTGTGTGTGTGTGTGTGTGTGTGTGTGTGTGTGTGTGTGTGTGTGTGTGTGTGTGTGTGTGTGTGTGTGTGTGTGTGTGTGTGTGTGTGTGTGTGTGTGTGTGTGTGTGTGTGTGTGTGTGTGTGTGTGTGTGTGTGTGTGTGTGTGTGTGTGTGTGTGTGTGTGTGTGTGTGTGTGTGTGTGTGTGTGTGTGTGTGTGTGTGTGTGTGTGTGTGTGTGTGTGTGTGTGTGTGTGTGTGTGTGTGTGTGTGTGTGTGTGTGTGTGTGTGTGTGTGTGTGTGTGTGTGTGTGTGTGTGTGTGTGTGTGTGTGTGTGTGTGTGTGTGTGTGTGTGTGTGTGTGTGTGTGTGTGTGTGTGTGTGTGTGTGTGTGTGTGTGTGTGTGTGTGTGTGTGTGTGTGTGTGTGTGTGTGTGTGTGTGTGTGTGTGTGTGTGTGTGTGTGTGTGTGTGTGTGTGTGTGTGTGTGTGTGTGTGTGTGTGTGTGTGTGTGTGTGTGTGTGTGTGTGTGTGTGTGTGTGTGTGTGTGTGTGTGTGTGTGTGTGTGTGTGTGTGTGTGTGTGTGTGTGTGTGTGTGTGTGTGTGTGTGTGTGTGTGTGTGTGTGTGTGTGTGTGTGTGTGTGTGTGTGTGTGTGTGTGTGTGTGTGTGTGTGTGTGTGTGTGTGTGTGTGTGTGTGTGTGTGTGTGTGTGTGTGTGTGTGTGTGTGTGTGTGTGTGTGTGTGTGTGTGTGTGTGTGTGTGTGTGTGTGTGTGTGTGTGTGTGTGTGTGTGTGTGTGTGTGTGTGTGTGTGTGTGTGTGTGTGTGTGTGTGTGTGTGTGTGTGTGTGTGTGTGTGTGTGTGTGTGTGTGTGTGTGTGTGTGTGTGTGTGTGTGTGTGTGTGTGTGTGTGTGTGTGTGTGTGTGTGTGTGTGTGTGTGTGTGTGTGTGTGTGTGTGTGTGTGTGTGTGTGTGTGTGTGTGTGTGTGTGTGTGTGTGTGTGTGTGTGTGTGTGTGTGTGTGTGTGTGTGTGTGTGTGTGTGTGTGTGTGTGTGTGTGTGTGTGTGTGTGTGTGTGTGTGTGTGTGTGTGTGTGTGTGTGTGTGTGTGTGTGTGTGTGTGTGTGTGTGTGTGTGTGTGTGTGTGTGTGTGTGTGTGTGTGTGTGTGTGTGTGTGTGTGTGTGTGTGTGTGTGTGTGTGTGTGTGTGTGTGTGTGTGTGTGTGTGTGTGTGTGTGTGTGTGTGTGTGTGTGTGTGTGTGTGTGTGTGTGTGTGTGTGTGTGTGTGTGTGTGTGTGTGTGTGTGTGTGTGTGTGTGTGTGTGTGTGTGTGTGTGTGTGTGTGTGTGTGTGTGTGTGTGTGTGTGTGTGTGTGTGTGTGTGTGTGTGTGTGTGTGTGTGTGTGTGTGTGTGTGTGTGTGTGTGTGTGTGTGTGTGTGTGTGTGTGTGTGTGTGTGTGTGTGTGTGTGTGTGTGTGTGTGTGTGTGTGTGTGTGTGTGTGTGTGTGTGTGTGTGTGTGTGTGTGTGTGTGTGTGTGTGTGTGTGTGTGTGTGTGTGTGTGTGTGTGTGTGTGTGTGTGTGTGTGTGTGTGTGTGTGTGTGTGTGTGTGTGTGTGTGTGTGTGTGTGTGTGTGTGTGTGTGTGTGTGTGTGTGTGTGTGTGTGTGTGTGTGTGTGTGTGTGTGTGTGTGTGTGTGTGTGTGTGTGTGTGTGTGTGTGTGTGTGTGTGTGTGTGTGTGTGTGTGTGTGTGTGTGTGTCCGGCTCACACCTCGTCCGGTATAACAAATTATGGAAAGTAAGGTTAAAACGAAAGTATAAAAAGAATGGGCAGTAAATCATATGAAGCTCATCCTCCCGACATTCAAGATTGCAACATCTACAAATCCTCTCGCTGCGAGCGAGGCACAAAAGGTTTCTCAAAGCGCCCCGTCTCATATTTCAGCTAATTCAACCCCATCGATCGATCCCACGCTACAGCAAAAATAATACCAAGCTTGCTCAAATTGTACCAGAAACTCGCCTTCACATCACACTTGATTTGGATCAACTTAATGAGCGGAGATGGGCAGGTCCTCCGAACGGTGCTAGAAACGGTTCTTCCGGGGCAAGCTTGGGTGGGATGCCCTGGCTTTATGTGGAAGATGTGGTGGAAGTTGTTAAGGCGTAGACGTTCTCAGAGACTGGAACATCCTTTGCCTTTCCTTTCCAGCCTTTTATATGTCCCTTCACTTTTTTACCCCTTTTCCTTTTATTCTTCTGCCTCTTTTACTTAGGCTTCCACGCTTTTGCTTTTGTGGACTGTGTTGTGGGCATTATTGAGGGTTAGTCTCAAGGGTTTCTGAGGCCGATGTCGTTGGCATTTACGGCCTTCTCTTTTGGCCCTTTTTTGGCAGTTGTTGTTGTTTGCCTCCTTTATAGTTTCTTCTCTTCTCCCCTCTAATCAGTGGAGCGCCCTCGCGGCCAAGCAGGGGTGGGATAAGCTTGCTTTCCTGGACTTTTCTTTTCTTAGAGGCTTTGTTGAGGGCTAGTCTCTAGTGCAACTCAGGTGTTGGACTTGGTCTGCTTTGCCTTCCCGGCCTCTCCTTTTGTTCCTTTCCCCCTCTCTTCCTTTAAGTTCCTCCTTCACTCCCTTCTGAACAGTTGGGCGCCCACGCGGCCGAGCTTTGAGTGGGCCCAAAGGTGTAACGTTATTGACTAAGGCGCCCACGCGACCGAGCCTTTTTTTTAGCATGGCCACATGTCAATGACGTTACACCTCTTGGCCCTGCCAAAAAAGGCTCGGCCGCGTGGGCGCCTAACTAAAGGGTTGGGAGGAAAGAACGAAACAAACACTAGGGGTCAGGAAAAAAGAGGAAAGTGTTGTAAGGGTGAGTTGAGAGTGAACATGTGGGCGGAATGGCCGATCGGCAACAAAGAACCTTGTGAACTCGGACAAGTTATGAAGCAAGTTCGCATGTGATGCTTTAAAAAAATAGGAAAGGACTTCGAGAGGGTGGGAACTTCAGCTAGAGCATGCAGCAGCGGACCCTAAACTTGCGATGATCCAGCATGCCGCATGGTATGCCCATCCACCCTCCTTAACCAGCAAAAAGAGGCTGCACCTGCATGGCAAGATGGCACGCGGCCAAGCTGGACCTGGAGACAACGATGATGTCGAAGTTGCACGGGCAATGAGGGGCGGGCTGCAAGAACTCGGGAGGTGGGGCCGCAGAGCGCCTGCATAGAGTAGGCACACGTGAACTGGGCATGCCTGGTTGGGGTTTGCAACGTGAGGAGTGGGGGGCATGGGAACCATTAGGCACTCGGCATACTTCAGGCCGTGTATACAATTTTAGGAGTGGGTCAATTTTTATAGTTTAATTCATTTGACTGGCCTTTCAGCAGGGGTATTTCAGGCCTTCAGATTGGACGGATTTCATCATCTCTTCACACCCTTGCCACTTCATTGGCTGTGTGTGTGATGCGTGCAGTGCTCGACTTGAGAGGGGGTGAGTGTTAGAAGGGCAGCTTCAGCATGATTTGCATGGTCCTCATGAATTGATGATCGTTGGTGATGAACTAGGGTTGACAATGGATATGTGTGTGTGTGTGTGTGTGTGTGTGTGTGTGTGTGTGTGTGTGTGTGTGTGTGTGTGTGTGTGTGTGTGTGTGTGTGTGTGTGTGTGTGTGTGTGTGTGTGTGTGTGTGTGTGTGTGTGTGTGTGTGTGTGTGTGTGTGTGTGTGTGTGTGTGTGTGTGTGTGTGTGTGTGTGTGTGTGTGTGTGTGTGTGTGTGTGTGTGTGTGTGTGTGTGTGTGTGTGTGTGTGTGTGTGTGTGTGTGTGTGTGTGTGTGTGTGTGTGTGTGTGTGTGTGTGTGTGTGTGTGTGTGTGTGTGTGTGTGTGTGTGTGTGTGTGTGTGTGTGTGTGTGTGTGTGTGTGTGTGTGTGTGTGTGTGTGTGTGTGTGTGTGTGTGTGTGTGTGTGTGTGTGTGTGTGTGTGTGTGTGTGTGTGTGTGTGTGTGTGTGTGTGTGTGTGTGTGTGTGTGTGTGTGTGTGTGTGTGTGTGTGTGTGTGTGTGTGTGTGTGTGTGTGTGTGTGTGTGTGTGTGTGTGTGTGTGTGTGTGTGTGTGTGTGTGTGTGTGTGTGTGTGTGTGTGTGTGTGTGTGTGTGTGTGTGTGTGTGTGTGTGTGTGTGTGTGTGTGTGTGTGTGTGTGTGTGTGTGTGTGTGTGTGTGTGTGTGTGTGTGTGTGTGTGTGTGTGTGTGTGTGTGTGTGTGTGTGTGTGTGTGTGTGTGTGTGTGTGTGTGTGTGTGTGTGTGTGTGTGTGTGTGTGTGTGTGTGTGTGTGTGTGTGTGTGTGTGTGTGTGTGTGTGTGTGTGTGTGTGTGTGGTGTGTGTGTGTGTGTGTGTGTGTGTGTGTGTGTGTGTGTGTGTGTGTGTGTGTGTGTGTGTGTGTGTGTGTGTGTGTGTGTGTGTGTGTGTGTGTGTGTGTGTGTGTGTGTGTGTGTGTGTGTGTGTGTGTGTGTGTGTGTGTGTGTGTGTGTGTGTGTGTGTGTGTGTGTGTGTGTGTGTGTGTGTGTGTGTGTGTGTGTGTGTGTGTGTGTGTGTGTGTGTGTGTGTGTGTGTGTGTGTGTGTGTGTGTGTGTGTGTGTGTGTGTGTGTGTGTGTGTGTGTGTGTGTGTGTGTGTGTGTGTGTGTGTGTGTGTGTGTGTGTGTGTGTGTGTGTGTGTGTGTGTGTGTGTGTGTGTGTGTGTGTGTGTGTGTGTGTGTGTGTGTGTGTGTGTGTGTGTGTGTGTGTGTGTGTGTGTGTGTGTGTGTGTGTGTGTGTGTGTGTGTGTGTGTGTGTGTGTGTGTGTGTGTGTGTGTGTGTGTGTGTGTGTGTGTGTGTGTGTGTGTGTGTGTGTGTGTGTGTGTGTGTGTGTGTGTGTGTGTGTGTGTGTGTGTGTGTGTGTGTGTGTGTGTGTGTGTGTGTGTGTGTGTGTGTGTGTGTGTGTGTGTGTGTGTGTGTGTGTGTGTGTGTGTGTGTGTGTGTGTGTGTGTGTGTGTGTGTGTGTGTGTGTGTGTGTGTGTGTGTGTGTGTGTGTGTGTGTGTGTGTGTGTGTGTGTGTGTGTGTGTGTGTGTGTGTGTGTGTGTGTGTGTGTGTGTGTGTGTGTGTGTGTGTGTGTGTGTGTGTGTGTGTGTGTGTGTGTGTGTGTGTGTGTGTGTGTGTGTGTGTTGTGTGTGTGTGTGTGTGTGTGTGTGTGTGTGTGTGTGTGTGTGTGTGTGTGTGTGTGTGTGTGTGTGTGTGTGTGTGTGTGTGTGTGTGTGTGTGTGTGTGTGTGTGTGTGTGTGTGTGTGTGTGTGTGTGTGTGTGTGTGTGTGTGTGTGTGTGTGTGTGTGTGTGTGTGTGTGTGTGTGTGTGTGTGTGTGTGTGTGTGTGTGTGTGTGTGTGTGTGTGTGTGTGTGTGTGTGTGTGTGTGTGTGTGTGTGTGTGTGTGTGTGTGTGTGTGTGTGTGTGTGTGTGTGTGTGTGTGTGTGTGTGTGTGTGTGTGTGTGTGTGTGTGTGTGTGTGTGTGTGTGTGTGTGTGTGTGTGTGTGTGTGTGTGTGTGTGTGTGTGTGTGTGTGTGTGTGTGTGTGTGTGTGTGTGTGTGTGTGTGTGTGTGTGTGTGTGTGTGTGTGTGTGTGTGTGTGTGTGTGTGTGTGTGTGTGTGTGTGTGTGTGTGTGTGTGTGTGTGTGTGTGTGTGTGTTGTGTGTGTGTGTGTGTGTGTGTGTGTGTGTGTGTGTGTGTGTGTGTGTGTGTGTGTGTGTGTGTGTGTGTGTGTGTGTGTGTGTGTGTGTGTGTGTGTGTGTGTGTGTGTGTGTGTGTGTGTGTGTGTGTGTGTGTGTGTGTGTGTGTGTGTGTGTGTGTGTGTGTGTGTGTGTGTGTGTGTGTGTGTGTGTGTGTGTGTGTGTGTGTGTGTGTGTGTGTGTGTGTGTGTGTGTGTGTGTGTGTGTGTGTGTGTGTGTGTGTGTGTGTGTGTGTGTGTGTGTGTGTGTGTGTGTGTGTGTGTGTGTGTGTGTGTGTGTGTGTGTGTGTGTGTGTGTGTGTGTGTGTGTGTGTGTGTGTGTGTGTGTGTGTGTGTGTGTGTGTGTGTGTGTGTGTGTGTGTGTGTGTGTGTGTGTGTGTGTGTGTGTGTGTGTGTGTGTGTGTGTGTGTGTGTGTGTGTGTGTGTGTGTGTGTGTGTGTGTGTGTGTGTGTGTTGTGTGTGTGTGTGTGTGTGTGTGTGTGTGTGTGTGTGTGTGTGTGTGTGTGTGTGTGTGTGTGTGTGTGTGTGTGTGTGTGTGTGTGTGTGTGTGTGTGTGTGTGTGTGTGTGTGTGTGTGTGTGTGTGTGTGTGTGTGTGTGTGTGTGTGTGTGTGTGTGTGTGTGTGTGTGTGTGTGTGTGTGTGTGTGTGTGTGTGTGTGTGTGTGTGTGTGTGTGTGTGTGTGTGTGTGTGTGTGTGTGTGTGTGTGTGTGTGTGTGTGTGTGTGTGTGTGTGTGTGTGTGTGTGTGTGTGTGTGTGTGTGTGTGTGTGTGTGTGTGTGTGTGTGTGTGTGTGTGTGTGTGTGTGTGTGTGTGTGTGTGTGTGTGTGTGTGTGTGTGTGTGTGTGTGTGTGTGTGTGTGTGTGTGTGTGTGTGTGTGTGTGTGTGTGTGTGTGTGTGTGTGTGTGTGTGTGTGTGTGTGTGTGTGTGTGTGTGTGTGTGTGTGTGTGTGTGTGTGTGTGGTGTGTGTGTGTGTGTGTGTGTGTGTGTGTGTGTGTGTGTGTGTGTGTGTGTGTGTGTGTGTGTGTGTGTGTGTGTGTGTGTGTGTGTGTGTGTGTGTGTGTGTGTGTGTGTGTGTGTGTGTGTGTGTGTGTGTGTGTGTGTGTGTGTGTGTGTGTGTGTGTGTGTGTGTGTGTGTGTGTGTGTGTGTGTGTGTGTGTGTGTGTGTGTGTGTGTGTGTGTGTGTGTGTGTGTGTGTGTGTGTGTGTGTGTGTGTGTGTGTGTGTGTGTGTGTGTGTGTGTGTGTGTGTGTGTGTGTGTGTGTGTGTGTGTGTGTGTGTGTGTGTGTGTGTGTGTGTGTCACCTTATCTGAAGTGATCTACTGCCCGGGAGGGGACAAAGACTACTGATACTAGGCTAGAGGCTGGGCTGGAAGACTAGGGAGGCGCACGTGGTGCGTGGGAGCTATGACGACTCCGGGACTGGGGCGTTGGCTGAAGGGTTTGCAAGTGGGAGCCAAGTATTGAGCTTGGTAGAATGAACTTATCTCTGTCGAGAGACTCCCGGTTTACTAGCGGGGCGCACTTATGTAGGCGCTCGGCAGATGGCAAGCCCGGATAAGGCTCTAAAGGCTGGAAGGTTCATGTCGTACAACCGAAGGTTGTTAGAGATCTTAACGACACGCAACTGCTCTCACACTGTTAGCTACGCAGTGTGACAACGGTTGTGTTCGCGTACTGGATACTAGGAGACATGTACTGAGTTAACTGGACTTGGGGGTCCAAGACCACTACACACCTCCCCCTTTGCTGCGTGCATAAAGCGCTGCAAGGAGCGTAGGCTGTAGCGACTTGTAGCTGGATAACTCGGCTGGTAAGATAGAGATTAATCTGTAAAATGGACATGACTTGGAATGGACTTGATTATTTTCCTTTTTTTTTTATGGATCTCCTTCATGGGAGACTGTAAAAAAAGTGTGCCTAGAAAAAAAAGTGACTAAAAAAAAAAAAAAATATCCTGGTGATCTTTGGCACCCGTCAGGTTAATTTTCCGAAGGCTGGAAGTTGGCTTGGAAGAACTGTAAGGTGTGGCCATTAAGTTGATGGTTAGGAAAGATGCTCAAGAATTGGGCGAACTGCTTGTTATGGTGGCTAGGATTGTAAATGTAGTGTTGTATGTAAATGTCTGTATTGCAAGTGAGGTGCTGTGGCTGATGAAAGCCTGAAGGTTTAAAGTGGATGTGTCACAGAAGGGATTGACTGAACCTGGTTGTATTGTTAAAATCGATTGGCCCTTGTGTAATGTTGTAAAACCAGGCCTGACAGTTTTTAGGGTGGGGATCTTTGCCACATTCCCCGGGTTTCTTTTTGTGTCTTTTCTTTTCCTTGAACCCTTCGCACTCTTTCAGGGTTGAACAACCATCGACGTGTCAGTGCTATAACGCACAGTCTGCGATAATTATTTCTGCAACCGGCAGGTATCGAACTCGCGACCTTCGCTTGATCAGTCTTGTCTGTGCGAGGGGGTAAGCGACTGACACCAGTACGGCATTACTCACGGGCAGTTGTTTTTGATGTTTTTTTTTAGGGATCTCCTTCATGGGAGACTGTAAAAAAAGTGTGCCTAGAAAAAAAAATGACTAAAAAAAAAAAAAAAAATCGTGGGGATCTTTGGCACCTTCCCCGGGTTTCTTTTGGTATCTTTTATTTTCTTGAACCCTTCGCTCTTTTTCAGGGTTGTTTTCTTTCGGGTGCTAACAACCATCGGCGTGTCAGTGCGATAACGCACGGTATGCAAAAAAAAATTCTGCCACCGGCAGGTATCGAACTCGCGACCTCCGCTTGACAGCATCATCGATGCTAGGCTGTAAGCGACTGACACCAGTACGGCATTAGTCACAGACGATTACGTTGGGTGGGTGGCGGCGGAGAAATGTCATCGCCGCGCGGCCCAAAAGCTTTTCGAATTCATGTCGCCTACACCCGACGTTGGGTGTAATAGAATCGCATTGCTAATGCGCTGCTTTTGATCGAGGCCGCGCTTGCGGTAGAACACTTCGTGGCAACCCACCCCTGGCCTGTGCCTGCGGAGCGTCGTGAGCCGTCGCTTCGGCATAGTAGGTTTGGTGTGCGTCTTTTTTTTTTTTTTTAGTCACTTTTTTTTTCTAGGCACACTTTTTTTACAGTCTCCCATGAAGGAGATCCCTAAAAAAAAAAAAAACGCGCAGCAGAACCTACTATGCCGGCCTGGACGGCTCACGACGCTCAGCAGGCACCGGGCAGGCGATCAAAAGATGCGCATTGACATTGTGATTCTAATGCACTCAACGTCGAGTGTAGGCGATATGTATTCGAAAAGTTATTGCAGTCGCTGCGAATTGGGGGCCGATGACATCTCTCGCCGGCCAACCACCCATGCTACATACCGAACGAGTGGCGACGCTCGGCATGCAAGGCCTTTGTTGAAACGCTGTGTTACGCCGCAAGTGCGCCCTCGATTGAAAGCAGCGCTTTAGCAATGTGGTTATATTTACTGAACGTCGGGTGAAGGCGATGTGAATTCGGAAAGGAATCGCACATTATGCGCTGCGCGGCGATGACGTTGCTCACTGGCCACCTACCCAAACCAACTGCCCGTCAATGATGCCGTACATGTGCCAGTCGCTTATCGTCTCGCACAGACGAGACTTATCGAGCGAAGGTCGCGAGTTCGATACCTGGTGGTTGCAAAAATTCTACAAAATGCCCCCTCCTCTTCCGGCCCTCCACTTCAACCAAAATAGTGTGACATGACAATGTCAAGACACATCACACTATTTATAAGCACTGGAGTCATGGGTCCATGAGTTCACAATCCTTGTTTGCCTCTGTCCCTGACTATCGGTTGATGCTACGGTACATTCCAATGATTGTCTCGTGATGACGTCGATTACATCATAACCTGTCTGTATGAAGAGGGCATGAATGGGCAGAATTAGAAAATACGAGAGAGACAATGACGACGCGCTACCGGGATTGTCGGTGCGTGAAATCGATGCACGTATTACATGAGCAACACCAGCATTTCACAGGCAATTTGCTAATCACTGTCATGCTATGCATACTGTTTACAGAGTCGAACGGAGAACCCTCAAAAAGCCAGGTCTGTAGGATGTCCAGCTTGCCTTCAGCCATTCAGCTTTGTCGAAGCCTCGAAGTGCTTGAACCGTTGCTGTCAGGACGAGTGTTGTGAAATATACGGCCAGTCCTGCGGCTTCCATGACGTCTGGTCAAAACCGGAACGGCCCGAGACACATGGCTGGTGCAGAAACTGCATTTCTGCCTTCAAACAGGATGCTGCAGAAAGGTGCATCAGCAGCGCTTGCTCGGAGGAATGCTGCACCAACATGGGAGCAGGGGTCTACAATGGGGTCTGGGAACTGACCGGTTTCGCCGGGCACTTTTTTCCCCCTCTCCGGCTTTTTTTTCCGAGCCGGAGACCTCTTATTTTTTTGTCCGGTTTTCCGAAAAAGTGTGAAAAAGTGTGATTTTTTTTTCTCTCCCGATTTTTACAAACCGTCCAATCTTCACTCGTCTTAAATTACATTCATAAAAATAAACCTACACACACACACACACACATAACTACAGTCTCTCCTCCTTGGTAAACAGAAAGTTTAAAGTTTATTTATGTTCAATTATCTACTCGCACGATCACAGTATCACACTATCACAGTTGCTGCTTGGCGCGTGCCAATTCAGCATACCTAGCTAAAGGCAAATCGTCATCATCTGACTCTAAGGGCGCGGGATCTGCATCCTCTTCATCCTCCTCCGGAGGTTGCATTGCATCCTCACCCTCCTCCTCATCAGCCAACTCCTCCTCGCCCTCAACACCCTCAGCCAAAGACGTGCCCACGAAGGGGACTTCAATGCCGCACACATCAAGGGCCAACTTGGCCAAAAGAACTGGAGGCTTGTCACCCAAGTGCATGGGCTGCTTGTTGGCCACCTCAACAGCTGACATGATAAGCTCGTGATGAGCATCCTTGGCGTCAAAAGAAAAATGTGTAACCAACATTTTTACCCGCATGAGCGAGTCCACAGTGACAACATCAAGACGGCTTCGCAGCCGTGTCTTGATGAGCTTGTGGATGCTGAAACCACGCTCCACCTCAGCGGTGTGCACGACAAGGACAAAGTAGCAACTAACAAGCTTCACCATATGGGGGACCAGGTGGGCATACTTGGCAATAATAAAGGCCCACGCCCCAGCCATCGTGGCCTTGCCGAACTGCTCTAGACGGTCAAACATGTAACCCTTAACCAGCTCAAACTCAGCAAAGACCTCGGCTCTAATACCAGCACCCCGCTCTGGGAATTGTGATCCTTCAGTGACCACACCCGTGTAAAAGTGGGAAAAGATCTTGGCAGAATTCGGTCCGAGTGATTTACCGAATTCTGCCAACTCGCTAGTGGGCTGCGCAGGGCTGACGGCGGAAGACACACCATGGAAGGACTGGGGATCCAACACTCGGAAACACTGGAGAAAACTGAGGGATGATGTGCTGAATCTCTCATCGAGGCCAGTCAAGGCAGCGTTGGCGAAATCAGCACCGAAAACCTTCAGAGAAGCAAAAGAGAAGGCCCCTCGGTGCAAAGGGATGGGTTCGGAAGAGAGATTACCAGATCTGACCCAGTCATCCTCATCATTCACATCATCCAAAAAGGACTTCAGAGGGGTGGAAAGCTTGGGATCAAAAGAGGGGGATGCGAAGACCATAAGGTCCTTCCTTGCCTCATCAACAGACTTTTTAACATCAATGCCCTTCTCAAAGGGCTCCTCGATGGGCTCAGCAGCCTTAGCAGGGCTGGCCTCGGGACTGTCGGCTATCTCAATTGGTGCTGGCGGAAGTAGGGGATCCATGGCGTATATCAGGTACGCTTTCAAGGTGCCGTCTGCCTGAGGGAAGATCGTCAGCGAGACGAGAGAGGCGGCTGTTTCGGCTGGGGCTGTTTCGGTGAGGTCGATCTCAACCTCGACTTCGCGACGTGGCTCCTCGACTTCGAGACGTGGCTCCTTCGCTTTGTCTAACGACCACATGTCGAAGCTGAAGGCTTTGCTACCGATCTGCCGCTTTCTAGAACCACTAGACATAATGGCTAGCTGAGAATATGTTAAAGGGAATAAAACTGGAACAACCGGGGAGAAAAAGAGCCGGATAAGAGTTTGTGGGCCTCCGGCCCCAAATCACCACAGCCGGAGAACATTCATACTCCCCCCTTTTTTTTCCGGCTTCGCCGGAACCCCCCTCTCGCTTTTCCCCGGCTTTTTTTTCTTTTGTCCAATTCTGCCCGGGAACCGGCCGGTTTGTAGACCCCTGCATGGGAGCCACCTGCGCACAGCATGGCGTCCATGACATGACTGGTGTTCCTGCTCAGCAATGTGCTCGCTGCCACACTAGGCTTGGTACTACTGCGGCTGCCCGCTGTGACAACAGCGCCTGCACCCTAGCCTGCTGCTGGGCCATAGGGTCAGCGTGTGGCCTGCATGGTGTCAGCGCAGCAAAAAATCATATGCCTGCTGCGTGCATTGCCTGCGGCAAGGAATTGGGTGTGAAAGCACTGACATGCTGTGCCAGCCGAGCCTGCAAGCCTGCTTGCTGCAGGCAGGTGGGGATGGCCTGCAATTTACATCGAGTGAAGGGAGAAGCGGGTGAGCAACAGGCTCGCTGCGCTGTGTGCTCTGCCACTCTGGGCACTGTGGCGGGCTTGCGGTGCGCCAACGGCGCCTGCAGCATGGCCTGCTGCCAAGCCACAAATTCAGCCTGCTGTTTGCACGGCGTCAGCGGTGAGGAGGGAGAAGGGCCGGCTTCATGCGTGGTGTGCAGAGAGGAGCTTGGCATCGAAGCGACCCAGCGCTGCTCCAATGGCGCTTGCAACCTAGAGTGCTGCATGCAAGTGGGGACTGCGTGCAAGCACCATGGTGTTGAGATTGGGGGAGACAAGGTGCCAGCAGTCTGCGTTATATGTGCAGGCCCTGTGAAGGTGACAGCCAGGAAAAAGTGTAAGAGCGGTGCATGCAGAATCGTGTGCTGCAAGGAGGTGGGTCAGCCCTGCAAGCATCATCGTGTCCTTCAGTCAGCTGTGGCCTGTGTCATCTGCGCAGCACCTCTGGGCAAGGATGCAGAACAGCGTTGCCGCAATAATGCGTGCCAACCTGCTTGCTGCAAGGCGGTTGGGCCAGACTGCAAGGTGCACGGCGTGGACACTGAGATGCTGCACTTCCAAGGCACCCTGTGCGTCATTTGTGCAGGCCCTGTAAAGGCAACTGCAGCCAAGCTCTGCAAGAACGGCGCGTGCAAGGCTGTGTGCTGTAAGCAGGGGGTGACAGCCTGCAAGGTTCATCATGTGGATCCTGATGCCTTGGATGTTCTGCCACCAGCGTGTTCTGTCTGTGCCATGCCTGTCAAAGCAACTGCTCGGAGGCTGTGCAAAAGCGGTGCGTGCAAGCCTGCGTGCTGTGGGAAGATGGGCTTGATGTGCAGCCACCATGGCGTCAGCGGGGTGGAGGGCGAGGACGACCTGGCTTGCAGCTTCTGCCAGGGGCCCCTGCGTTTAACAGCATCGCGTTCCTGCAGCAGCTCGGTGTGCAGCCGTACCTGCTGCAAAGAATTTGGCCTGGCCTGCTCCTATCACGGCCTCGGTGTTGATGGGAAGGAGCCTGAGTGCAGCTCGTGCGGCAGCAGGCTTGGATCGGCAGCTGCCAAAGCCTGCCAGAACCGAGCCTGCACGCCTACCTGCTGTAGCAAATACGGCATGGCTTGTCAGCATCACAGCCTCGGGGAGGGAGGCAGCGGGGCACCGACGGACATGGTGGCTTGCCAGGGGTCCGGCTGCTGCAAGCTGGTTCGGCCCTATGCTTCATTCCACTGCAAATACAAGCTTTGTACAGACTGCTGCCGTGGAAAGAAACAGGTGATGTATGGAATGTTCATGTCTTGGTATGGTAGGCGTGGTACAGCACAATAACCAAATTGCAGCCAAGTTTGGGATGTCTAGTTATGCTTTTATAAATGACATGGAATAATCAGTGGATGGTGTCAGGCTGATTGAAAGTGTCAGAGTGTAAGTGTACGAAAACTGTCCATCCTACAAATTGCTTTATGTCGCTGTATGGTAGGCGTGGTTTGGCACGCTGGATGCAGGAAACTAGAAAAGAGTTACTAATTTAGGGAGGTCCAGTTTGCTTTTATAATTGACATGGTTAAGACCTTCTGACAGTGCCTGAATTATTGACATTAACAGAGTGTACTTGTCTTTGTTGGTGTCACATTAGATTTCAGTTGAACATTTTGAGACTTGAATCCACTATCCTCACAGGCATGCAAGTACCACCGGAAGGCAACCTATGAGGAGGATGTCGCAGTTGCAGCTGCCAAAGCCCTTCCGCAACGGCTCCTGGACGCAGCGAATGTGGTACGGCGGGTCCAAGCAGCGCTGGTTCGGCATACGCTGCTCTCTGGTGATGATCCAGACAACCAAGGGCCCCCTGGTCCAGTGAACATGAGGTCCAGCTACATCCGAGCTCATGTCCGAGCTGAGGGGCGCCTGCAGGTCTGCAAGGAGGCCATGTCTGCCTTCACTAGCCACAAACAGCATGTCATGAGTGATGAAGGATGCAGCAACAGTGACATTTATGACGCAGCAGTGGCATGTGAGCAAGGCATGTCTGATGCATCCAACGAGGTTCACAGCGCAAAGGTCCTCCTGGACACTACTCCGGTAGTCAACTCTGCGGACGACGACGCAGCACGTAGATCAGTGTATGGGCTTGCAGCTGCAGCATGGCAACTCCTGGATGACGTGGGAGGAAGGACAGGCCTGCTCAGCCAGTGGAGGAACAAGCGAACAGGTGTTGTTGCCAGCATGCAATGCTGTGCCTACTGCGGCGAGGTTCAGCTGGGTGGCTGCGTGCAGAAACAGCCTTTCCAGCTGGAGGACCCCGGGCAGGGCGGGCGGGCGCCTTATGCCGCCTGCAACCCAGTCATGGCAGAATTTACGGTGGACAGCAACAGCGGCCAGTGGAGGGTGTGCCGCGCGTGCGGGATACCGAAGACTAGAGCGCAGCGTCTCAGCCGCAGCGTCCAATTTGAGCCAGCGTACCAGGAAATGCTCATGGTGTCAGGCGTGGACTGCCTTGCATTGCAGAACTTGAGCCTTGTGGACGTGTCGGTGAGGTCCATGTTCCTGCAATTTGAGGGATGTCACCATGTCTTTCTCTGCCTTTGGCTGTGTTGTCATTTGAGATGTCTTAATTTGGTTGGTGGTAAGGAGACAATTGCAATGCAGATTGAGCCCTTTGTACATTGTGCTAATGAATGAATGAATACCTTTATCATATACTGCCCATCTATGCCAACAGGTGACCATGACACTGCAAAACAAGGGGTTTGCTGTTGGAAAGCTGGGGCCTGGGTCCTGTTTCAGCTCCCCCCTCATGGTCCGCATCAGTCCTGATGCTCCAGCTGTGGAGAAGAACAATCGTATCTACCAGCTGGTGGACAGCATCCTGCAGGAAAATCTGCGTGAGGGGCCAGGGAAGGTTAAGAATCCGCTGTATGAGGACTTCCTGGCTCTAGTAGAGCAACCCTTCCGTTTACAAACTGTGTTTGGTTACCCAGTGGTGGACATGGCAGCACTCCCAGCAGTGCACGATGCAAGAGACAGAGGACCTAGACACACTGACGCCCCGCCCCCCGATGTGCTTTTGGACCAGACCCTGGCTCTGGCTCTGAATGTGGACCAACGCAGCTCCAATCAGCTCGATCGCAACGCCGTGTTTGACATTGGACACATATATGCTCGGAGCGGCCTGCATGAGTTGAGATCTGGAGCATCCAAACAGATGTTGGTTGCTAACCGCGAGGGCATACAGGCAAGGGACCGAAATGTGAGTCAAACAAATAACCCAATGTCATACACTTATATCTGCCATGTACTGAAATTGTGTTTGCACTGAAATTTGGTATGTTTGGGCTCCTACCTTTCTACATACTGTATTTAAACATGCTGCACAGTACATAATGTCTCTCATATTCATATTTTGTCCTTCTGCAGGCTGCACCTCAGGTCCTTACCGCCCGAGGACTGCCAATCACCAGTGAGACCAGCCTGTTTCCTTTCCTTTTCCCCAAAGGCACGGGTTTCTTCTGCAAGGACAAACACAGCGATACGCTGGCCCTATATCTGCATCATCGCATCTCTTGCCTTTTCTCGCCGTGGACTCTGTACAAGCCGTACATGCTCATCATGTACCAGCTGCGGCAGGCAGTCATCACAGTCAACAGCATATCTGACAAGGCCCTGGAGGCAGACATGGCCTACTACAAAAAGAAACACCCCCACGCTACAGAGACGGTGCGCATGTGCATTGTTCTGTACGATGCAACATGTCGGTACATGTCCTCGCCTCATCCTGCAAGCGATTCCTTTCCTGCACTGCACACTTCCAAACTTGCCTGTCATGCAATGCCTATTCCTGCCCTATCCTGCCTAATCCTGCCAAATCCTGGATTTTGCTAACATTACAGTCTCTTCCAAGAATTCCAGCAATTTCATGCACTACTCTTTTGTCCACCCTCATATTGCTGCACAGGACATCGTGAACCACGTCACGAAGTACAGGCTGCCTGGCACTGTGGCTGGCTCGCCGTCATGGTTTCGAGAGCGCCTCGCAGATCTCCTAGCGGTAGTTGAGGAGAAGGGCATGCCCAGCCTTTTCCTCACCCTCACTGCTGATGAGCACTCCCCCACTCGCTGGCCTGAAATGGCAGAGGTCGAGCTTCAGTTGCAGAGGTAAAGCTATGAACCACAACATGCCTGCTCTGCTACAGCACATGTGCACACCTGCATTTTCAGGCTAAGTAGGCCATGATGACAAAGTATATCAGGAAGCACACAATGTAGCATGCCATCAATATCAGAATGCACAGTCATACACATCATTATTATACCTCATGCAAGCAATAATACTGTAATGGGCTACAGTGATCCAGCCTGCCTGCCTGACACCTGCGTCCACATTGCTCTGCAACCCACATAGTCTCTATGTTTTTCCGTCATGCATGCTGTACTCATCATATTCAACCCACGGTACGTTTTTATTTAATACTTGGACGCGCTACAGTTGCCCAGCCAGCATGGCTGACACCTGCACAATATTGAAATTCCACACACACAGCCTCTGTGCTTGGCAGCCATACATCCATGCTGTTGTGAATCCAGTATAACCTTTAGTACCCTATATTTTTCAGTACAAAATATGATACTTGGCAACCTACTGGATTCCAACCAACATGCCTGACACCTGTGGCCACTTTGCAATGCCACCCATACAGCCTCTGTGCTTGACAGCCATGCATCCATGCTGTTGTGTATCAGGTTCAACCCAGACTTCACCTGGAAAGATGGCCCAGTGGAGGGGGCTCGCGTGTTTGTGGACCGAATCAAGGCCTGCATGAAGGACTACGTGCTGTGCGACCACTTGCCAGGGTGCCCCGCAGGCACTGGAGGGATCTTTGGAAAGGTCATTCGCTACATGATACGCTACGAAATGCAAGGCCGCAACAGCCTGCACGCTCACATCATGCTGTGGACCAGCAAAGAGGACAAGTTTGCCGCCGGCAACGAGGTTGTTGGCTGTACACCATGCATCTGGGATGACCTCACGCAGGCCTGGGTTGTCCCAACAGCGTTTGTCGACAGTGAGGCCCACAAGGTGCAGTTCAACCACGTCCTGAACAAGCAACAACACTACTGCACCATGGTGGACGCTCCAGGCTGTCGCTTCAGGGGAACCTGCAAGTAAGTGACTCTCATGATGCTGCCGTGCTCTGCCTTATTTTTGTGTCACAAAATACATACAAGTACGCTCATTCTGGTATAACCTGCAATTCATGACCTCACAGGTACGGATTTTACTGCGAGACACAGCCGGACACACACGCCATCTACAACCCTGACACTCGGAGGCATGAGTACTATCGTCCAAACGGAGGCATATTGGGCGCAGACAGGAACACAACGGTCAGCCACCCTGTTGTAAGTGTCACTGTATGCAAGTGCTGTGTACATGTGAAATCAATATTGCCACAGACATTTAATAAATTTTCCTTTCAAATTTCCCAGCTTGGTGTGAAGCCTTACAGTGTCATGTAACACTTTCCTAACTGTCAATATTCATTACCCTACAGGTCAACGTGCTTTGGGGAGCGCACAGCAACCTTCAGATTGTCTCAGTCGACCAGTACAGCCACTATGTCCTGAAAGTGGGTGATGCCCAAGTGCGACATTATGTACTTATGTACATGCTACTGTCTTTTCTAACCTACACTGCCTTCCATGTCCAGTGCACCTCCTGACAGACAAACATGCCCTAAATTCTGCACCCGTTGTGACCTTGTGCAGTACAACTTGAAGGCTGAGCCGCAAGGCACTCTGGACATTGCAAACGAGAACACGGCCAAGGCATTAGGCTTGCAAGGCCTCACTCCCAGCCAAATCAAGCTCGTGGCTGCCAATGTCCTGAGCCAGCACGTCAGCCCCTGCGAGGTTGCCCTGCACACCCTCGGCGTGTCCCTGGTCAAGATGTCTACGCCCGTGGAATATGTGTCGACTTGCCCTCCCCTGAAGCGAGTGCGTGCCATCCTAGAACATGGCAAGACCACCCTGGCGTCCGTGACCAAGTACGAGCTGCGCCCCCTTGCAGTGAGAGACAAGACCCTGGTCGACTTCTTCAAGTACTACATCATGAAGAAGGTGCCATGCACGGCCTCTGCAGGCGAGACCTTCATTGGGGCATCCATCAACAGCAACATCACGGGAGGTTACATGATGTACAAGCGCAGCCCAGACAGCGACGCCGTGGTACGTTTCACGGATGTGCACCCAGTCCACCAGACAGAAACATTCTTCTACAACTTCCTGCTGCGACACTATGCCTTTGACAAAGAAGACGAGCTGATTTCCCAAACCAACCCAGACGGCCTGTACTTCACTGAGGTCATCATGCGAGGCCACATCACTGACGAGGACACGCTCATGGACGTGCTTAGCATCTACACCACGCGCCACCTCATGATTTGGAGTGCTAAGTGCCCTTTATAGGGGTTAACTAGCGTGTGCAGGAGCGATAAACTGCTGGCAGACAGTTTATCCTCGACTAATCCTCGGGTTACTGCACTAACCTTTGATGATTCCTCTCTTACTGTTGACAAAAGTAGCGAAGTGAACTCGTTCCAGCTGGGGCTAGTTGTACTGAAGCCGACTGTTGACAGTAGGAAATGGTGTGGCACGGACTTGAGAGTCGATCCAGCCGAAGTGATGAGAAATGTGGAGCCGAAGAGGCGACTCTCTGATGAGGAGGATCGACTGCTGGTGCAGTAAATCGACTTGGTAGCCAGGAAAGGCTTGGGTAGCAGCTCACAGTGTCGAGTTATAGCCTAGAGATAGAACTGTTGAAGCTCACAGTGTAGGGTATAATCGAGAGATAGAGCTGAGATGGATGAAGTAGAGAAGCTGATGCTAGAGATCACGAATAAGTGTAGTGGTTAACTAGAGATATTCGATCAGTGTAACGATCAGGGCCTATTACTGAATGATGTGGTCTTGGAGAAATAGGATCAGTGTAGTGTAAACTAGAGATCTCCTATTAGTGCAGTGTCCTGGCCTTGATAAGAGGCCGAAATATCACAGTTGGACGTTAATCCCAGAACAGTTTACAGATAGCAGGGTGATTCAACTTCGGTATGTTACTTGAGTAAGAAGAGAAGAATGCCTGGAATTAGCCAGGCATCTTCTAAGTACCACAAACAGATGAAATCCGAAACCAAAAAGCGGTACAAGCCACCCATACGTGCGGTGCACCCATACGTCGTGACAGGCCTTGCTGAACGAGTTTGCATGGACGCACGACGAGACCAAGTACCAGCTTTCGGCAGCACAGCGGGAGGTGGTTGATTCCATTCGCGCCACCCCACATGGCATTCACCTGATTGGAGGTAACACCTGTCTAGTGGGGATTTTAAATGATATGGGACAGAACCTGTTGTACCAAGCTTGCTTGACCATTCCTGTCATACCACATATCAGGTGTCAGCGAAAACATGTATTACAAGGCAATCAAGGGAAAATGGGACATGACCGTTGTATCATCATCCTGGCACTAATCTAGTGCGCTTCCTCTTTGCCTGCCCCACAAAAGGTGGCGGTGGGTCAGGGAAGTCATTCGTGTTGATGTACATCACACACGTCCTGCGGGGCCTGGGCCTGGATGTAGACCTCACTGCCAGCACAGGGGCGGCGTCGCAGCGGCTGAGCCCGCATGCTTCGACGATGCACACCCACATGGGTATCCATCCCAAGGCTGTCTTCCTGCCAGCCCTTTCGCCCCTGTCAGACAAGCTGAAGAAGCTGCGTGACATGGACGTCCTTATCGTGGACGAGTTTTCCATGCTGGTCAAGCCTTTCTGGGACATGAGCCTGCACCGGCTCACCACGCTTGCGCCTGGGTGCGCCTGCGACGTCGACTCGTACCTTAAGAAGAAGCTGATCATTTTCGTGGGCGATCACCTGCAGCTGCCCCTTGTGTGCCACTGCAAAAAGGCCAGGAGTGGTGCAGACGAGGAGTACCAGCACTGTGTCGCCTGTGACTTCACTACCTGCCCATACATCCAGGCAGCTACAAAGCACAACTTGCCGTTCTCCATTCGGCACGAGAAGGACCCTCAGTGGGGCACCTTCAACGCGCATGTCAGGACTACTCGGCTTGAGCAGGAGGTCATCGACGCAACCATCACGCAAGACCTGTATGTGCAAGAGCAGGATCTCGTCATCAATGCGGAGGAGACCGACCTAGTCCTCTGCTCCCACCGGGCCGATGCTCACCGATTGAACGCACAGCTCCTTCCCCGCTTCTTCCAAGGGGTCGACATGCACGCCACCCCAGTTCTAGTCAAGGAGGATCAACAGGGGGCACGAGGGCGATCAGACATTAAGACTGAGGTGAATGATTACAGCCAACCACACACTCACAGACACCTCTCTGCTGTCACCTCTGTTGTCATCATGAATTTACTTATTTTTCTCCCTTACAGGATTTACCAAATCATGTTCAGGAGTGGGCTTCAGACACGGACTTTCACGGCATGGCTATAGTGTGCGTGGGTTCAAGAGTTATGCTGACCGAGAACATGAAGAAGCCAGGCTGTGTCAACGGAGCAATGGGAGTTGTCACTCAGGTCATCCTGAAGGCAGGAGTTGTGTACAAGATCGAAGTCAAGCTTGAAGGCACAGCATGCAACATAGTGACCTTCACACGCACATGCGAAGAACGTCGCAGCTTTGACTACGTCACGTATTACAAGCGCACCTTCCCTCTCACCACTGCTTACGCTATCACAGGCCACAAGGTAATGAATTGCTTTAAACAAGACTGACCATTTCAGCCACTGCACATAATTGTTTGCTGATTTATGTTTCCTGTCATCTGGGTGCGTATTTTCAGCCCGGGAAATTTTGTTGCTGTTTTTCTTTGCTGATTTCCTGTGCTCGTCCTCCTCCTCTGCTCTACAGTCCCAGGGCATGACTAGGAATGCAATGACCTACATCTTCATGCGCTGCGCTTTCACCCCAGCGCTGCTGTACGTCATGCTCTCAAGGGTCACTTGCAGAAAATTCCTGAGGATAGTGGGTGACAGGCTGACACCTGAGCTATTCACGCCTGCACGGGCTGTGGCCGGCCTGTTCTAGCAGGACAACATTGATGGCAATTTCTTTCATTCAGGGCACCTCAATTGAACTGTGGCATTATGACCTTCACAATGTTCTAGCAGTATTTTATTACTATTTCCTATGTCAAACATCATACCTGGCAACCACCTTCCTAAGTTCATGACGAATATTTCATTGTTACCTAACGTACATCAGGCAGAGCCTGCATTTTCTCACAATGTGCAATTTCAGTATGATGCTGGCACTGATTCATGTAATGACACCGGGGGCTGACAAACTTTCGCAACCAGCAGTGGGTTACCCGTCCTACCACAGTGCTTCATTATTAACAGTTGCTTTCAGTAACCGTAGCAACGGAGGGTGCATGATCTTGTTCTGCGTTCCTTCGGTGTCAGCCTGGTGTGCCTGACACCGTTGCGTTTCAAACGGGTGCACCCGTAGGGGATGCTTCCAATTCCAGAAATTACACCTTGAGGATACCGGTCACATCTGTCGACAGTTGCAACCCGCACGCTTAGTCGTACTGAGCGCGTTGTGTGCCTCCTTCATGTTCATCCTGCAACATCCTTGTATTTGTCATATGCAACATTCCACATTCCAGAGCCCTACACACAACACCTGCTTAGTCATGACTGTCGTACATTCCACTGCACTATATAATGCAAACGATATAGGGTTTCAATACTTCAGGCGTCACATAACAAGATGGTGGTGAGTTTTTATTTCCTTGCAACATCCCTCGTTCGTGCCTCCTTTCGCTCGTTAATGTTTGTGTCATACTCCTGTTTCAGCACATGTCAGTCGCACCAATTTCTGGCTGCTGTCCGGCGAACCTCCATTTGTCTAAACAATTGCCGAATGAATTTGCAGAAAGGATCGTACGTCATGAACACCCCCCCCAAGGTCGACGCCGGGGTCAAGGTCACTAACGCACAAATCCAGAAATCTAAACAAGCGCTCCTAAAGCGTATGGGGCAGTGCCGGATTCACACGTGAGTCCACATTGTACGTTTACAATAATCCATTTACCTACATGCTTCAAACACCGACAGTATCCTTCCTTCTTCATTTATCATCACAAATGTCCACGCTATCCATGCTCGTACTGCAGGCCTAAGCCTTCCAGCAACGCCGCGCGCGCCAAGTCATACCTGCAAATCAAGTTTGGCTGCACATTCGGCAACAAATCGCCGGAACAGGTGGAAGCCATGTCGAACGACGCTTTCACCAGTCACGTCAAGGAAACAGGTCCGGCCTACGTCACGGAGTTCCAGGCCAAACACGGCAACAACTCAAAGGGCTACCCCCACAAGCCCGCAAGCAGTACGTCTGAAACATGTATTTTTTAATTCCCTGCCTACAGCAAATTTCCGTGCTGTCCTTTCAATGTCTCATTTCAACACGTCATGTTTGTATCACACAATTGTCATACACTCAGCCTCTTTACTTGTCCACACACTTCGACATAGTCTTCAAAATATGAACAATACCTCTGCCTGATGGACCACTTTTCTTCCTGTCCATGCCTCAAGTCCTGCTCGCCAGGTTCTTGCAGTACTTGGGCAACCCAACGCCCGAGAATGACTGGGATTGTTATGACGAACAATTCGCCGCCTACCGTGGTGAGCTACAGTTCTACCTTGATTTACGCCCTGCATACCTGCCAAACCCAGCCTCTCCTCTGCCTACCTGCCTCGCACCCAGACACCATTTGTACCTGACATCCTGACAACAACAAGCTGTGCACGCTGCTTACTGCTTGTGACCTTCTCACACTGTCACAATGCCTACCTACTACAATTATGTTTGCCTGCAATACCATGCCACAAATGCAAGTGGGAGGCAAATCCATGCCTGACACCAACCCTGCCAATTTACACAACACTGTCACACCCCTAACACTTCCCACTATATATTCAACGTAACAGACATCTGCAAGTGGGACGGACCGCGCCTTGACGAGGCCATGACCCTGGTGCTCTGCCACGGGTACGAGGCAGACATGATAGTCAACAGCACGAAGAAGGACGCTGACGAGCTCCTCAACATGCACGCAGGCAAGGGGAACGGTGAGTGACATTTCAACCAAAACATGACATACCTGCAATGCTTCAACCAAATGTACAAACTTCCTGTTCATTCAATTATACCTGACATATCTTAATGTTGTTCATACAATATGGTTCCCTCCAATCCTTATTCGACACACTCTGACCATGCTCCCTGCCTGCTCAGGTGACCAGGACGAACGCCGCCTGTACCTAGTGCCGTTTGTCATCAACAATGACATGGACGAGACCGCCGGGAACGGCTCTGGAGAGTCACAGTGACTCTCTGTGTACGTCATGACATGCCTGCCAACTCAAAAGCAGTATGTCGGACAGTCGTCCAACGTGAGATCTCGCTTTTTGCAGCACATGCGACCTTCTACATGCCCACGCAAAATGCGGGCCGATTTGGCTTCATTTGGCTCTGAGTTTTTCTGCTTCAATGTGCTAGCCAGGACTAGGAGTAGGCACTGGGCAAATGAGCTAGAGCGAGTGCACATAAAGGCCCATGATTCAGTGCAACAAGGTTACAACACCCTAAAGGGCAAGCCAGGAGGAGACCTCATGCTTCTAGCCATGCAGAGGAAGAGGTGGAAAAAGCTACGAGCTGAAAAGAAGGCGACCATGGATGCAGCAATCAAGGATGCAAGGGATGGTAACGTTGCTCACGTTGCACCCATTTACATTGACCTGTCATGACTGCATATTTGATTCAATTCCTAGTAAACAAGTGCCAAGTCTAATAATTTGTCCCTTTGTAACTTAATTGCGACAACATTATCCACGCCTCGGGTTCACGCTTATGCAGAACCATGCCACCTTCAAAGTACATTTTGGAAGTATTGTGTCACCAAAACAGTCATGCCTGATTTTATTTCTCTACACAAGGGCCAATCAACTTTTAACATGCAACCAGGTTCAGCCAATCCCTTCTGTGCGCATACACTCTCAACCGTCAGGCATTCAACAACACCTCACTTGCAAGGAGGACCCCAATTAGGGCACTGGCGCATTTACAAACAGAAACAGTGGTACAGAGCACTGCAGTTTCACTGCTTCCAACCGATGCCAGAAACCAGGCAGTTCTTAAAGTGTTTCATCATCTCCTCCACTGATTTTTAAATTCTGTGCCCAATCATTAATTACATCATAGGTTGCCAGCAAGAACTAAGGCCTGCCATGACCAACTTCCATCCTTCGGAAAATTAACCTGACGGGTGCCAAAGATCCCCATGATTTTTTTTTAGGGATCTCCTTTATGGGAGACTGTAAAAAAAATGTGCCTAGAAAAAAAAAGTGACTAAAAAAATCCTGGGGATCTTTGGCACCCGTCAGGTTAATTTTCCGAAGGCTGGAAGTTGGCTTGGAAGAACTGTAAGGTGTGGCCATTAAGTTGATGGTTAGGAAAGATGCTCAAGAATTGGGCGAACTGCTTGTTATGGTGGCTAGGATTGTAAATGTAGTGTTGTATGTAAATGTCTGTATTGCAAGTGAGGTGCTGTGGCTGATGAAAGCCTGAAGGTTTAAAGTGGATGTGTCACAGAAGGGATTGACTGAACCTGGTTGTATTGTTAAAATCGATTGGCCCTTGTGTAATGTTGTAAAACCAGGCCTGACAGTTTTTAGGGTGGGGATCTTTGCCACATTCCCCGGGTTTCTTTTTGTGTCTTTTCTTTTCCTTGAACCCTTCGCACTCTTTCAGGGTTGAACAACCATCGACGTGTCAGTGCTATAACGCACAGTCTGCGATAATTATTTCTGCAACCGGCAGGTATCGAACTCGCGACCTTCGCTTGATCAGTCTTGTCCGTGCGAGGCGATAAGCGACTGACACCAGTACGGCATTACTCACGGGCAGTTAGTTTCGGTGGGTGGGTGGCCGGTGAGCGACGTCATCGCCGCGCAGCGCATAATGTGCGATTGCTTTTCGAATACTCATCGCCTACACCCGACGTTGATTACAATATAACCAAATTGCTAATGCGCTGCTTTCAATCGAGGGCGCACTTACGGCGGAACACTGCGTAGCATCAAGGGCCGTGCATGCCGAGCGTCGCCACTCGTTTCGGTATGTAGCATGGGTGGTTGGCCGGCGAGAGATGTCATCGGCCCCCAATTCGCAGCGACTGCAATAACTTTTCGAATACATATCGCCTACACTCGACGTTGAGTGCATTATAATCACAATATCAATGCGCATCTTTTGATCGCCTGCCCGGTGCCTGCTGAGCGTCGTGAGCCGTCTAGGCCGGAAAAGTAGGTTCTGCTGTGCGTTATAGCACTGACACGTCGATGGTTGTTCAACCCTGAAAGAGTGCGAAGGGTTCAAGGAAAAGAAAAGACACAAAAAGAAACCCGGGGAATGTGGCAAAGATCCCCACCCTAAAAACTGTCAGGCCTGGTTTTACAACATTACACAAGGGCCAATCGATTTTAACAATACAACCAGGTTCAGTCAATCCCTTCTGTGACACATCCACTTTAAACCTTCAGGCTTTCATCAGCCACAGCACCTCACTTGCAATACAGACATTTACATACAACACTACATTTACAATCCTAGCCACCATAACAAGCAGTTCGCCCAATTCTTGAGCATCTTTCCTAACCATCAACTTAATGGCCACACCTTACAGTTCTTCCAAGCCAACTTCCAGCCTTCGGAAAATTAACCTGACGGGTGCCAAAGATCCCCAGGATTTTTTTTTTTTTCATTTGCTTGACTGGAATCTTTATACCAGGTCAGATTTAGTTCGGACAGATTGTCTGGGCTAGTCTGGTGAATATGTGACACGTACACAATGTTAAATATTTTTAATGAATGACAAGGAATGCTGCAACATTATTTGAAAAATGTTTTAGCTTGCTCGAGCAGGTCCGGAGTGAGGTTAGCAAGCGGTTCCCATGAATTGTGGGTGTCGTCGTATGCTTTCCACTTGACTAGAACTTGTTTGATTTTCCTTTTTCCAACCTTTCGGATGCGATGGGACAAGAGTGTCTCGACTTGTTAGAACGGAAGGCCGTCTTCTACTTCAGGTCCAGCGGGTACAGGCATGGATTCGCTTGAAGATTTGAAGGGCTTGAAGAGGGACACGTGAAAAACTGGGTGAACTCGTGAGTAATTGGCAGGCAATGCTAGTTTCGCAACGTTGCCTCCTGGTGTCATAGACAGGATCTGGACTGGGCCGATGTATTTGGGATGTAATTTCTTAACACTTGTTTTGAACTTGAAATTTCTGGTGGAAACCATGACTTGATCTCCTGTTTTGAAAGAGTGTGGTGCTCGGAATCTTGAATCAGCGTACGTTTTCTGTCTGTCTTGGGCAGAGCGCAAAAGCTGCTGGACTCGTACAAGTGTGATGTCTAGGTCTGCAAATACTGCGTCAAGTGCTGGGATTTGCTTGTCAGGCATCTGGACAGACAAGGGTGTGTTTGGGTGCCTTGCGGTGTTCAAGTAAAATGGGCTCTGCCCGGTGACGCTGGATTTTGCATTATTTATAGTCAGGGTGACTATGGGCAAGAGTTCTTCCCATGTGACATGATTTCCATCAATGAAATGCCTCAGCACTTCTTCAACGACTCGGTTCATGCCCTCGGTTTGCCCATCGGTTTGAGGGTGGAAAGCAGCTGAAAAACGCGGCTCGATTCGCATGCGGGTGCACATATTGCGCCATAACTGGTAAATGGGTAAAACGCACATCTCGATCCGATATAATATTTTTCGGTAGGCCATGGTGTTGGTAAACATGTTTGATAAAGGCTCGTGCTATGTCCTCTGAGGTACCGGATTTCTGGACTGGTGCTAGGCAGACATACTTGGTAAGCTTGTCAACAATGACCATGATTCCATCGTTTTTCTCTGAAGACATGGGAAGATCGAACACGAAGTCCATAGTGACAGTGTGCCACCTAGTGTCTGGGATGGGCAAGGGCTGGAGCAACCCATAGGGTCGTTTGCATGAGGCCTTGTTTGCTTGGCATGTTTGGCATGTGGACACGAACTGTTGGACATCAGCAGCCATGCTGGGCCACCAGAACTGTCGCTGAATCAAGTCTAGAGTCTTGGTCCAGCTGAAATGGCCGGCAATGAGGGTTGCATGGTGCTCTTTCAGGACACGTGCTCGGACAGTGGCTGGAACAATGATTCGACCGCGGAATGACCAGTAGCCATGCTGGAGTGACCACTGTTTTGTGACAGTTGGGTCCTTGAAATCTAGATCTGTCAGGGATTCAGCTTTTATTTGCTGCATGAGGTCTGGACTGGACTCGTTTACTGTGATCGCGAAAAGCATGAGCGCTGCTGCCTCACCTTGGTGTGGCAATCTCGACAGGGAGTCAGCAGGGTTGGTTGCACCGGGCCGGTAGCGGACTGAAAACTGGAACCTCGACATGAATTCGCTCCATCGCGCTTGTCTTCTGGACAGGGTCGGTTGCTTGGTGAAAAATGTCAAGGGATTGTGATCAGTGACAATTGAAAGTCCTTGGCTGCCCTCAAGATAGCAGCGCCATTCTTTGAGTGCCTTGATGATTCCTAGAAGTTCTTGTTCACCTGTGGTGTAATTATGGGGGTGTTTCCACTGGTGCCTTAAACCAGCGCGGTTTGAATCCGGTTGCTCGCGATCGTGATTTTTTCACGCCTTAAACCAAAACTGTTTCCACTGAAATCCAGGAAGTTCACAGCGAACTTCCTGCTGCCAGAGGTCTGATCTAGGGACGCCGAGACGTTCTGCGACGATTCGTGACCTCGGAACCACAAGTGTCGCCGCTTATTTCGATCTGGCTATAGAAATGGCGTCTTTAATGCCGAACGATCTTTCGCGCGGAGATGGTTCCTTAAACCAAGAGGCAACCAACTCACAGAATAGCTTAAACCTGGTCATCGACGAGGTATAGGCCATTCTCGAATGCGTGGTTTCAGAAAGGCTAAACCGTGTCGGTTTGCGGCAGTTGGGTCGAAATTGGGCCTTAAACCGTGTCGGTTGCCCGACAGAATACCAGTGGAAACACGACCTATGCTCGGCTGGGCTGAACTTGGAGGAGAAGTACGCGACTGGTCGGCCCTGCTGGGTGAGTACTGCACCGCAACCTCATGGATGCGTCAGATACTAGTTCGTAGGGCAAGTCTGGATTCGGGTACGCTAGGACTGGAGGTGAAGCTAACGCCTCCTTGATGGCTTCAAATGCTAGGATGGCATCTTCGCTCTTGGTGAATTGTACTTTTTTCCTGGTGAGCTGGTGCAGGGGAGCTGCTAGTCGCGATAGGTTAGGTACGAATTTGCGAAAATAATTCGCAAGTCCCAGGAATTGGAGTATGCCTGTGGCATTGGTTGGGAATTCCCACTCGGTCAGGGTACGAAGTTTTTCTGGGTCTGCGCGCACTCCCTCTTTGGAAAGAATGTGGCCTAGGTACTTGACTTGTTCTTGTAAAAATCTGCACTTCGAAAAGTGCACTTGCAGCCCGGCTTCACGAATCTTCGTAAACACCTGGTTCAAGTGGTCTAGATGTTCTGCTGGGGATTGCGACAGTATGAGGATGTCATCGATGTAAATCAGCACGAAGGACAGGGACTGGAAGATCTTGTTAACAGTACTCTGGTACTGGCTGGGCGCGTTGGAAAGTCCCATAGGCAGACATCGCCATGCATAGTGACCGAATGGTGTCGCGAACGCGGCTTTAGGCACGTCTTCCTCGGAAATCAGCAGCTGGTGAAAGCCACCTGCCATGTCAAGGCTGGAGTAACAAGTGGCACCGCGGGCTGCATCCAGCAGGTCATCAATGCGCGGTAGCGGATAGCGGAGCTTGACAGTTATTTCATTGAGGGCTCGGTAATCAAGGCAAAACCTGAAGCCACCGCTTGGTTTCTTGACAAAGAGGACTGGAGCTCCGTATGGAGAATTGATAGGGGTGATGATTCCCTTCGCTAGGAGTTCGGTAACTTGTGACTTGAGCTCGATCATTTCACTGGGAGAAAGGCGACAGTTCCTTCGGAAAGGGGGCTTCGCACCGGGTACAAGATTGATTGTGTGCTTGAGTGGCGGGATGTTAGTCCGCCGGCCTGGGTTGTTTCACTGAAGATGTCTGCAAATCAGTCAATTAAGTTGCACATTTCAGTTTGCATGGCTGGGTGCACATGGTCCATGTTCACGTCAAGTTTGCATGGCTGGGCATCGACTGGTTCTCCACTGGGTTGGTTTGGTACCCTATCAAGGTCGACCTCACTGTCGTCTGGGCTTAGCTCGTGAGGCGTAAGGACCGCGACGAAGGACTTGTATCGACCGGAGTTGAGGTATCTCACGGCGAGGTCAGCTGGGATTTCATCTGGCGGGGCGTTCGTCTTCCGCGGAGTTCTGAAAATCAGTAACCGTGGGCATAAGGGCGGTGGTCTTCACTACACGGGCTGTTGCACCGCGAGTGCCACGGTAGACGCACTAGGTTTACACGACTCCATCCCCATTGGGTGATGGAAGCCTCATCGAGTCAAGATTGTATGTTAGCCACAAGATGCATCGACAAGAATATGGACAGGATGTGGGCAATGATTTCAAAAGCAGCCCGGCCGAGCATAATTTTAAAGTCACTGCCCTGGCTACAGGGACAACTTGATCGGAAGCGGTGGCCACCGGCTTGAATCGCGACATACGAACGGGGAGTCCCATTTTCTTGGGAAATCAGGAACTAGAGCTAGATCCAGTATGAAATAGACTAGGGAGACTTTGACCATGTGCTGGCCGTCATAGATTGATAGGGACTAGGGGCTGGACTAGGGGAAGTCCACGTCCATCACGGACAGCGGCTGGGTCATCTGAAAGGCTCGGCATTTTGCTGTGTCGCGTAAATCTGAAGGAACTAGAAGAGCCCATGCATGTTTAGACAAGGCAGGGGTCGCGATATTTGTTCTCTTGAGCTGGAACTAGTATGGACAGCAGGGAGAGCTGTGATTGGAGGAACCAATGCCTGGGGCTGTAGCGACAGCTTGGGGTGGGCAAATATTCGTACTCGCGAAATTAAAAAATGTCTGGGCTGGGCTCGGGCCTGGGTGCGACTCGGCTGGAATCTGGACTCGATCTCGAACTGTTCCGCCATCGTTACATAACGTGTCAGCAAGGATACGATACATTTTGGTAGATTTGCTTGCATTGCTCTGATTGACTGGGTCTGGTAGTATCTCGATTTGCAGAGGAGCTAGGTAGTCAGCGACTGGACATGTGAGTGACTTGAGCTGCAGATACGCGAGAGAGATGGCAGTATATCGCCCATTATACGCTTGGCTTGGGCAGGAGCAGCAACGGTTGGGCTGCAATGATATCGGCCTGGACTGGAATTGCGACGGCAACAACTTGATCCGTCGGGGTGACAGCGATAGCGACCCCACTGGAAGACATGGAAACAGCGTCATGAGAATTGCGAAGGCAACGCTTAGTAAGCGGCTGGAAATGGCTAGAAGGGGAGGGGAGCTTGTCGATATGTCGCCTGTAGGCGTTGACAGGTTGTTGTACGACCAGGGGGGGGGAGCTTCGCGCAGTAGCCTGTAGGCGTCGACAGGATGCGGTACGACAGCATGGGGGGGGGAGCTTCGCGCAGTAGCCTGTAGGCGTCGACAGGCTGATGCTGAACCCAAGGTGCTTGTCCGCGACATGCGCTAGGTGCTGGGGTGGCTTAACTCAACGGAACTCTGAGAGCCGGGTTGCGAGATTGGAAATGAGTGACCATAGCTTGGCTTGACTAGACAGAAGCTTGACACGTATGACAGGGTGGCCCGCGCGTAATCGCGTCGAACAAATTTTGACGTGGTACATCATGACTGACTGGGACTGAGTTTGTGGCTAGGCTTGGCGCGAAAAAAATGCTCGGTGGATCAATGGCTGGGACTGGGAGATTCCAACAATTCACAATTCCTTTCAATTTGCAGCGACTCTTTGATATCTATGTATCTCAAGTTTGCTGTTGAGAGATTGGAGTGCAAAATTGAAGGTCTGGGAGAGTCAAGGACTTGATCCTCGAGAGAATGCCGGAGGATACTCGAAGACTGGGCACGCGTGGAAACTCGGGGATACTGGTTGTGTCCGATGGTTTCCATTCGGGTGGCTCGACACTACGGTAAAGAGACCTTGGCTCGTGAAACCACTGAAGTGATCTACTGCCCGGGAGGGGACAAAGACTACTGATACTAGGCTAGAGGCTGGGCTGGAAGACTAGGGAGGCGCACGTGGTGCGTGGGAGCTATGTCGACTCCGGGACTGGGGCGTTGGCTGAAGGGTTTGCAAGTGGGAGCCAAGTATTGAGCTTGGTAGAATGAACTTATCTCTGTCGAGAGACTCCCGGTTTATTAGCGGGGCGCACTTATGTAGGCGCTCGGCAGATGGCAAGCCCGGATAAGGCTCTAAAGGCTGGAAGGTTCATGTCGTACAACCGAAGGTTGTTAGAGATCTTAACGACACGCAATTGCTCTCACACTGTTAGCTACGCAGTGTGACAACGGTTGTGTTCGCGTACTGGATACTAGGAGACATGTACTGAGTTAACTGGACTGGGGGGTCCAAGACCACTACATTATCTGCCCCTCCCACACGCCTTGGCCATCCGCCCCTCCTGCTGAGTAAGCCCTTGGTCTTGCTGGACTTGGCGCTGATGCTCTTGCCCACTCTTGGTCCCCCTCACACCGAATCTGCCCCCATCCTCGAACCTGTTGTCTGTAGCCCCCCCCCTCTCCTTGAGCAAGCCCTTGGTCTTGCTAGACTTGACGCTCATGCTTATGACCCCCTGTTTCCCCCCACTCACCTAATGTGCCCCTCCCACCCACTTTATCTGCAGCCACCCCCTGAGCAGCCTGCTGGTCCTGCTGGACTTTGCGCTCGTGTTGCTGTTTGCCGCCAACACGCTGGTGGAGAGCCGCGTGGTGCACCTGGACGGATCCGTAACGGAGCGAAGCGTCACACCCTGCGCAGTGAGTAGACTAGCAAACCCGGAACCCTAAACCCGACGGCTTCTCCTAAGCACTAAATACGCTGGTGCAAATCCGTGTGGTGCACCTGGACCGATCGGTAACGGAGCGCAGCGTCACACCCTGCGCAGTGAGTAGACTAGCAAACCCGGAACCCTAAACCCGACGGCTTCTCCTAAGCACTAAATACGCTGGTGCAGAGCCGCGTGGTGCACCTGGGGCGCGTTCACATTGGCTCCAATCCAGTCGTTGGGATCCTTCGTTGCATTAGTATGGATCTTGTTTGCCCACTCTCTCGCCAGTTTCAGCTACTTGCAGGAATCCGTCAGCCACAGACGATTTCACAGTCAAGTTCTGATATCAACAACACCACAATCGTCGTGGCGCGAGTATCACTGTTGCTGTGAACACGTGAGAATTCGCGCAGGGGTCTCAAGCTTGTACCAGAGCATATACCGACCGAGACACTCAATTTTGCCATTGCACAGCACCTTTCCGCCTCGATGCAACATTTTGCTTAATCACAACCGTTCCAAAATAACAAGCACGTAAACAAATGAGACACGTATGCATTCAATCGACATAGTTTTGAGTTTGCGTGAACCCTGACCTAGCCAGCGTGGCAGGATCATTTGGATCATTCAGTTCTTGGACACTACCTCGGGCGCGTTCACATTGGCTCCAATCCAGTCGTTGGGATCCTTCGTTGCATTAGTATGGATCTTGTTTGCCCACTCTCTCGCCAGTTTCAGCTACTTGCAGGAATCCGTCAGCCACAGACGATTTCACAGTCAAGTTCTGATATCAACAACACCACAATCGTCGTGGCGCGAGTATCACTGTTGCTGTGAACACGTGAGAATTCGCGCAGGGATCTCAAGCTTGTACCAGAGCATATACCGACCGAGACACTCAATTTTGCCATTGCACAGCACCTTTCCGCCTCGATGCAACATTTTGCTTAATCACAACCGTTCCAAAATAACAAGCACGTAAACAAATGAGACACGTATGCATTCAATCGACATAGTTTTGAGTTTGCGTGAATCCTGACCTAGCCAGCGTGGCAGGATCATTTGGATCATTCAGTTCTTGGACACTACCTCGGGCGCGTTCACATTGGCTCCAATCCAGTCGTTGGGATCCTTCGTTGCATTAGTATGGATCTTTGTTTGCCCACTCTCTCGCCAGTCTCAGCTACTTGCAGGAATCCGTCAGCCACAGACGATTTCACAGTCAAGTTCTGATATCAACAACACCACAATCGTCGTGGCGCGAGTATCACTGTTGCTGTGAACACGAGAGAAATCGCGCAGGGATCTCAAGCTTGTACCAGAGCATGTACCGACCGAGACACTCAATTTTGCCATTGCACAGCACCTTTCTGCCTCGATGCAACATTTTGCTTAATCACACCCGTTCCAAAGTAACAAGCACGTAAACGAATGAGACACGTATGCATTCAATCGACATAGTTTTGAGTTTGCGTGAACCCTGACCTAGCCAGCGTGGCAGGATCATTTGGATCAATCTTGGACAATACCTCGGGAGGTCGTTTCTGAAATGATCCTAGATGTACACAAAAGTACAACGACTAACTGTCGCCCAACTCGCGCCTCTAGTGTGGATGTAGTTCGGATCATCTCAGAATTCTGTACGGCGCCCACTTTTGGCTCGGATCACCCCCAATGTGAACGCGCCCCTGGACGGATCGGTACCGGAGCGAAGCGTCACACCCTGCGCAGTGAGTGGACTAGCAAACCCGGAACCCTAAACCCGACGGCTTCTCCTAAGCACTAAATAAGCTGGTGCAAATCCGTGTGGTGCACCTGGACGGATCGGTAACGGAGCGAAGCGTCACACCTTGCGCAGTGAGTAGACTAGCAAACCCGGAACCATAAACCCGACGGCTTCTCCTAAGCACTAAATACGCTGGTGCAGAGCCGCGTGGTGCACCTGGACGGATCGGTAACGGAGCGAAGCGTCACACCCTGCGCAGTGAGTAGACTAGCAAACCAGGAACCCTAAACCCGACGGCTTCTCCTAAGCACTAAATACGCTGGTGCAGAGCCGCGTGGTGCACCTGGACGGATCGGTAACGGAGCGAAGCGTCACACCCTGCGCAGTGAGTAGACTAGCAAACCCGGAACCCTAAACCCGACGGCTTCTCCTAAGCACTAAATACGCTGGTGCAGAGCTGCGTGGTGCACCTGGACGGATCGGTAACGGAGCGAAGCGTCACACCCTGCGCAGTGAGTAGACTAGCAAACCCGGAACCCTAAACCCGACGGCTTCTCCTAAGCACTAAATACGCTGGTGTAGAGCCGCGTGGTGCACCTGGACGGATCGGTAACGGAGCGAAGCGTCACACCCTGCGCAGTGAGTAGACTTGCAAACCCAGAACCCTAAACCCCTTTTGGTTACTTGTATTAAAACTTTAAACCCAGATTCCTTCTTTCCCTTTAGGTAACGTACCTTGAACACTTAAGTCTGAACCCCTTTTGTTACTTCCCCTAAACCCGAGACTCCTTCAGGTTACTAACCTGAAACCATTAACCATGAACATAAATCGGTTTGGACTACTTTCCCAAAACCTTAAACCCACAACATTCTGGCGGAGAGCCGCTTGGTGCACCTGGACACATTGCGGGCAGTGTTTATTTTCTGTGTCTCATCTACACTCTGGCCTCTGCTCGAGTACGCCATTTGTGGCCGGCCATCCCCCCTCCCAGTGAGTGCGCACTAGTCACCCTCACCTGAACCCCGGACCTTTTTGGTTCCTTACCTTATGTCCAACACCATCTAATCGTCTATCATTGTATGTATCTCCCACTCAATCGGGTTCGGAGCCAGTACCTGGGAAGACGCAAATACCTGGCAGGCCTGTTATCCGCTGGGGTTAAGTCTTTGGTGTAGGGTTTTAACCTGGAACCTTCACAGCATTCGAGCCCGTACCACTCTTTATCAGGTTCGGAGCCATTACATGAGTAGCCGCAAGTACTTGGCAGACCTGGCCAGCTGCGTGCCCCTGGAGTACGTGGCGCTGCTCGCCCTGAACGCAACGGTATGGAGCGGGGATGGGGGGGGAGTGGAGGTGGAGCAGGGAGGGGAGCAGGGGTGGGGGGGGAGGGGAGGTGGAGCTGGGATGGGAGCGGGGGTGGGGGGGGAGGGGAAATGGAGTAGGGATGGGAGCAGGGGTGGGGGGGGAGGGGAGGTGGAGCTGGGATGGGAGCGGGGGTGGGGGGGGAGAGGAGGTGGAGCTGGGATGGGAGCGGGGGTGGGGCGGGAGGGGAAATGGAGATGGGATGGGAGCGGGGGTGGGGGGGGAGGGGAGGTGGAGCAGGGAGGGGAGCAGGGGTGGGGGGGGGAGGGGAGGTGGAGCTGGGATGGGAGCGGGGGTGGGGGGGGAGGGGAAATGGAGCAGGGATGGGAGCAGGGGTGAGCGGGGAAAGGAGCCGTGGGGCAGGGTTGGAGGGGTGGCCAGCACTGCTTGGGTTGAGTAAACCCTTCACCCTTGCAGAGAGGGAAACAAAACATAAATTCCCGGTTTTATAATCTGGGTACCGTAGAACCGTTTTGACTCTGCGTTTAATTTATTGATTATAGGTAATTATAGGTAATTTTGTCTTTTACAATAGGCACCTATTCCACCATAGTGGTGCGTAGCAACTGGGAGTAGATGCAACCGCATTAAAACGATGAGTATAGACAAAAAGCCGCAGGGTCACAGATCTGATGGTCTGCGTTGATCTGCTGGCTTGGGTTGGTTCAACCCTGAACACTTAACCCTGAACACTTATTCCTGAACCCTAAACCCTAAACCCTGAACACTTAACCTGTGGGGGCATGGATCTGACTTGTCTGCGTTGGCCTGCCTGCTTGGGTTTATTAATTCCTAAACCCTGAACACTTAATCCTGAACCCTAAACCCTAAACCCTGAACACTTAACCTGCGGGGTCATGGATCTGACTTGTCTGCGTTGGCCTCCCTGCTTGGGTTGATTAAACCCTTCACCCTAAACCTCCGGGGTCAGGGATCTGATTCATCCGTGCCGGTAGGGTGGCTTGGGCTGGTTAAACCCTAAACCCTTGACATGTGGGTTAGTGGCTATGATGCGCATGCGCTAGCCTGCCTGCTAGGTTAAGTTGGCTAACTCTGGACCCCAAATCATATACTTGAACCTAAAACCCTTAACCTTCAGGGTCACAGATCTGATTCGCCTGTGCTCGCCTGTCTGCTAGGGTTAACATGGTGAACCCTACATCCTTAACCATAGACGAGATCCATAAACCCTGAATCTCAAACCCTGAACCCACAGGGTCACGGATCTGATTCGTCTGCGCTCGCCTGCCTGCCGCTACTCAAGCTGCTGTATCTCGTGCGGATGTATCACGTAAGTGTGTTTCTGTACTGGAGGCTTGTACTGCATGTCTGTGCTGGGGACTTGTACTGCAAGATCCTGTACATGGGGCTGGTACTGCAAGATCCTGTACATGGGACTTGCACTGCATGTATATACTGAGGACATGTACCGGTACTGGAAATCTGGGGAAGCGTATTGGCTCCAATGCTTGCAGACCACTCTCTTTGTGTATCTGGTATTATAATCCGGTGTGAAGAGCCCCGCAACACTCTATAATGCCTGTGTCTCCGCAAGGAAGAAGAAAATTCCGCGTGAAAGGTGTGAAGGTGTGAAGGTGTGAAAAAGGTCCGGTGTGACGAGTTCCGCATCACTATACTGTATGTGTCACCAACGGTGATTGGCGGTAATGGAACGGATGTGGCTTTGGCCCCGGCTGCGCTGTATCCTTAAATCTTACGCCCCCCACAGGGCGTAGCTTTCTTTCTTTTCTGTGTCATTGTAAGGAGGCAAAAAAGAAAGCTACGCCCTTCTGGGGCATGGAGGTTAAGAGAACAACGCGGCTGTCTGTGCCTCCGTCAGGAGTTTCTGATGTTCTCCTCTCACACAGAAAAGAAAGAAAGCTACGCCCTACAAGGGCGTGGAGGTTAAGGACAACGCAGCTTGGGGCCGTAGCCACATCCGCGCCGTTTCTCTTACACAGCACTCATGCAGTACATCCAGAGAGTACATCTGTACCACATAGTGGCCCTTTCTGAGATTCTGTTGTTCACCTCTTACACAGTCGCTTCGCTGTACATCCATAAAGTATATATGTACCTCATAGTGGCCCGTATTGAGATTCTGATGTTCTCCTCTTACACAGTCACCTTGTTGTACATCTGTACCTCAGTCGCCCGTTCTGAGATTCTGATATTATGATGTTCTCTTGTAAGTCCTTACACACAGTCCTCATACAGTTGGGAATCGGCGACCTTGTGTAAGTCCGAACTTCGCCGTATGTAAACTATGATGTAGTACATCCAGGGAGTACATCTGTACCTCAGTGGCCCCTTATGAGATTATGAGATTCTGATGTTATTTCATGAGTCCTTACACAGTTCTCATGAAGTGCATCCAAAGAGTACATCTATACCTCAGTCGTCCCTTCTGAGATTCTAAGATTCTGATGTTCTATTTTTAGTTCTTACCCAGTCCTCTTATTGTACATCTGTAGTTCTGTACATCAGTCAAGATTGCATAGTGTCAGATATAGTGGAGCAGTAGGAAAGGTACATGGTGTGCCCAGTTGCCCATATTGTTGTTGCAGGTCGTAGCAGGCGACCCTGATGTCCCCCTGGCCCCCATACGCTTGCAGGTGCAGAACCTGGTCACGTACCTGCTCTTCAATCTCAACGTACCGCTCCTGTGGGTCACGGTGTTACGCAATGTTGTGGTCAGTAACCGGGTGGGGAGCGGGGCAATGGCTAGGGAGAGATGGCTGGGGGGGAATGGCTGGGGGGAGAGGGGGGCAATGGCTAGTGAGGGGAGGTGGCTGGGGGGGAATGACCTGGGGGAGAGGAGGGGTGATGGCTGGGAGGGGAGGGGGGCTATGGCTAGGGGGGGAGGGGGGCAATGGCTGGAGGTAGAGGGGGGATGGGGGGGGCAATGGCGGGGGAGAGAGGTGGATGGAGACGTGTGATCGATTATTTTGGACTTGTGGTTGGTACCCGGGTCAAGTTGGGGGTCCGCTGCTGAGGGGGGGGAGATGGCCAGTTAAGATGGCCAGGGGGGAGGGTCGTGAGATGAGTCCCACCGGATTCCGCGCGGGCTGTGCATTTGATGTGGCATTCAATTGCGGTGTGCCATGATGAAAAACAAATGGCAGTTTCGGCGGTAGCCGAAACTAAAAAAGACGACTTTCGGCTGGAGCGGAAACTATGAAAAAGGCTTGTACCCTCCCTGGTGCCTTACGTTGTCCCTCTTCATTAACGCTAAAACCGGGGGTTGGGACCTAGTTGAGGGTTTCACCCCTAGACCCTGAACCGTAAACACTGACTGGGGGAGAGGGATGCAATGAAACGTGGGTGATCGATCGCTGACCATGGCATAAATTCCGGTTGGAAATCGAGAGTTTGGTGGATGACTCGTCCAGCGTGCTGCGTTCATGGAAATCGTCACGGAAATTGTCATCCCGCGACGGATCAAACCACAAAGCAAACCCATGCTGCATGAGTGGAAGGATGCCTTGGGCATGAGGGAGGGATACGTAAGTATACTGGTTATGCAGCGTTGGCGCCGGCGGTCTGTCGTGGATGGAGATGTTTGGTAGATTATTTGACCCCCTCCAGGGTAGTATTAAAAGAATTCCTGGATTTAAACTCCAGGGAAGGCAGTTTAAATCTACTGGATGCCAGCGGTTAGCTTCAATATTTAAATCAGGTGGTGTGTGTCAGCCCCGTTTATTCGTGCTGGCGTGCTGGCGCTGCTGTATCTCCTCAATCTGTACCTAGATCCCTGCATCACCAGATCCCTGTACCTAGATCCCTGGATCACCAGATCCTGTACCTAAAACCCTAGATCACCAGATCCCTGAACCTAGTTCCCTAGATAACCAGACCCATGTACCTAGATCCCTAGATCACCAGATCCATGTACCTTGATCCCTGGATCACCAGATACCTACCTAAATCACGTGTATGCACCCCCCCTTGCGCTGGACCGCAGGTTGTGATGCTCATCACCCACTGGGTTGCCAGTTCCTTGCCCAGATCCTATACCTAGATCCCTGGATCCCTATGCCTAGATCTCTAGATCTCCAGATACCTACATGGATCCCGTTTATTTCCCCCCTTTTTCGCTGCACCTCAGATCTTGATGCTCATCACCCACAAGGTCTCCAGACCCTAACCTAGATCCCCATATCCAGGTTCTAGTTCCGTAGGTCCCTGAACCTAGATTCCTTGCTCCTACATAGATCCCTGGATCTTACCTAGATCCCGTGCATCTTCCCCCTTTGCGCTGGCCCGCAGATCGTGATGCTCATCACCCACTGGGTCGCCTGCGGCTTCTGGTGGGAGGCCCGGTCGGTGGATTTCAACCCCGAGGTGCTGGTCGGCGTCAACGCGGCATTCATGGCGGGCCTAGGAGCATTCGAACAGTGAGTGACGTAGCTGAGTCTGCAATCAGAGCCGCTCGGTATTCATGACACTCCTTTTGAAAGGGCAAGGCAGTGCGAACCGGAGAGGCAGAAGGGGTGATGAAGTGAAGGTAGCTGAGGGACTCTCAGCTAACATGGCGGACGTAGGGGCATTCAAACTGTGAGTGAGTGACGTCGCTGAGGTCGCAGCTTCATCAGAACCCGCTTGGTATTTTTAGACTTTTTCCGACAAGGCCGGGCAGTGCGCCAGTGCGCCCCGGATGGACAGATCGGCTGTCACTTGATCTGACACCCTTATTCTGAAACCCTAGCCTCGAAACTTCAGCCTGAAACCCCTAACCTAAAACGCCGAGCTTGAAACGCCGAACCTGAAACCCGACCTTGAACCTGAAACCCTCAACCTGAAACCCTCAACCCATCAGGTACATGCTGTCTCTCTACTGGGCCGTCACTACGCTGTCCATGGTCGAGGCCAACAACACCCAACGCTGCTCTCCACCTTTGCGGCCACGGCCCGAGCCTCCATGTTCCTACTGTTCAACATCACGCTTGGATCCTACATTCTCGGGACCATCACGCTGCTGGTTGTAAAGCAGGTGGGGAGAAAAAGGTCTGTCAAGCCAACTCCCTTAAAGGGGAGGGGGGTGAGGAACTATTTGTTTAATGAAGTCCCTTGATTTGAAAATTATCTGCCTCGAACAATGCCTATTCCGGCTGCAGCCCGTGCCTCCATGTTCTTGCAACATCTCGTTCGGATACTGTATCCTGGGGACCATGACGCTGAAGGTTGTTGAGCAGGTGGGGAGGGGCAGGGCTGTTTTTCTCGAATTGGTAGGAGGCGGCGAGGGACCATAGCCCTGCTGGTCGGAAAGCATGTAGGTAGGCAAGGGCCATACCTGGACATGTTCACACGATGTCGGTGGTCCGGTATCATCAGTACTTGCCTTGCTGTTCCTGCTTTTCAACATCACACACGGATCCTATGTCCTTGGGACCATCACGCGGCTGGTCGTGAAGCAGGTGGGAGTCCTTTTATGAATGCTGCCCTCAGGGGAGACTGCCAAAAAAACTAAATTCCCGGCTGAAACAGGCGTCAACAATCGATAAATGGCAAATTCATGAAGCCCTGGAAAGAGCCCAAACCTTAATTATGAGCGAAGGCAAAACAAATCTACGTTATTCACATAAACTTTCTCGCCTGATGGTTGACCGGCTGTAAGAGATACTATGCGGGTGGAGCACCCGTACATTTCGTCGGAGTGATCCGATCCTTACAACTCGAGTGCCCTTTGGTCGTAGTCGCTTAAAGCCCACTCTCACACCGGCTGTATGTTTAGGATGAGCGCACCGGCAAGTACCGCGACCAGAGCGCCAACCTGCGCGAGTTTACGTCGACGCGGGAGCTGCCCCCCGACCTGATCGACTCGCTGCAGGACCACCTGCGCCTGCACTTTGACACCTCAGAGGTGGGGGGGAGAGGGGGGGGAGGGGACAAGAGGTAGGGTGGGGAGGGGGACAAGGGGGAGGAGGGGGGGGGGGCAAGGGGTAGGGAGGCAAATGGGGGGAGGGGAGGGGGTGTTGACCCCACAGCCACATTAGCAAATCAGCCACACCAATGTTAATTAATATTATTATCATGACCGGTATAGTGTTAATCATTACTATCATTATTAAATGTTAATTACCAGTATTACCGTATTATCATCATCACAAAAATTTCCCGAACCCTGCTTCTTGTGCACCTGCAGGCCTCTGAGGAGCAGGTGCTCTCCGTGTACCCTACCGCCATCCGCCGTCGTATCCTGCGCTACCTCTACCTCAAATACCTCCAGGTGAGAATCATGTTTAACCCCATGCAAACGCCCATGCACATGTTCATGCAAATGACCATGCTCATGCAAACGTTTATGCGAATGCCTATGCAGATGCCCATGCTCATGCAAACGTTTATGCGAATGCCCATGCAGATGCCCATGCTCATGCAAACGCCCATGCAAATGCTCGTGCTCATGCAAACCCCTCCCCGTCCCCCAACCTCCCTCCCAGGGCTGTTACCTATTTGAGGACGCGCCGGTGCGGCTGTTGGATGCGATGCTGGCCTCAGCCTGTGTGGAGACCTTCATGCCCAGGGTGGACATCGTGGGTGAGTTCAGCAGCACATGCAGCTGGCTGTGCTGTGCTTAGTGCTGCTCGGCTCCATCTCAGCTACCTCTCAGAACATCTCAGCTACACCATGGGTGAGTGCAGCAGCAAATGCATCTGGCTGTGTTGTGTTCAGTGCTGTTCAGCTACATCACAGCTACCTCTCAGAACATCTCAGCTACATTGTGTGTGAGTGCAGGAACGACAGCAGCTGGCAGTGTCGTGTTAAGTGTTATTCAGCTACATCTCAACTATAGCTCAGCTAAATCACCGCTTTGTCTCAGAAACATCTCAGCTAAACCACCGCTTTGTCTCAGAAACATCTCAGCTAAACCACCGCTTTGTCTCAGAAACATCTCAGCTAAATCCCTGCTACATCTCAGCAACACCTCAGACTATCAGCTACCTCTCAGCTATGTCTTTGCTACGTCTCAGCTGTATTTCAGCTAAATCCCGGCCCTAGGCCAGGTGGCCCCGGTGCAGCATACCCTACTGCTTGGGCCGCCAGCCGACTGCAGATCATGGCGGGGTCCAGGCTGTGCACCGGGGTTTGCCGCCCAGCGTTCTGGTGCTCCGGTAGCTGAGTGCACGCTGGAGACAGCGTTTTAAACCCATCCTTTAGAGCCGCCCAGCATCCCACCAAAGGTAGTCAGGCGGTCAAGTGCGCGCTAGTCGCACCGTTGGGTCGGTGATGCGCAGCGCATGCGTCCTCGAGGTGGCGTGGTCCACACTTGTATGGTGACGGCCCTGCCCACCCAACCAGCCCATTGTTTAACGCCCATCCGTTAGAGCCGCCCAGCATCCTGCCGAAGGTAGTCAGGCGGTCAAGTGCGCTCTAGAGACACCTTTGGGTCGGTGATGCGCAGCGCATGCGTCCTCGAGGTGGCGTGGTCCACACTTGTATGGTGACGGCCCTGCCCACCCAACCAGCCCATTGTTTAACGCCCATCTGTTAGAGCCGCCCAGCATCCTGCCGAAGGTAGTCAGGCGGTCAAGTGCGCTCTAGAGACACCTTTGGGTCGGTGATGCGCAGCGCAGGCGTCCTCGAGGTGGCGTGGTCCACACTTGTGTGATGGCGTGGTCTTCACTTATGTGTTGGCATGGTCCATACTTGTGTGGTGGCATGGTCCACACTTGTGTGGTGGCGGCCCTGCCCACCCAACCAGCCCATCATTCTGTTGCAGCACACTCAGCGGTACACACTCGTTTAAGGACCCTCCGTTGAAGCCCCCCTCAGACCCCCCCCCCCTCAAAGAAACGTTGCGCTTCTTCTGCTTTTGCTGTTAAACACGTGCCAGGTGAGGGCGACTACGTGACAGAGCTGGTGCTGCTGCCCTTGCTGCTGCTGCCGCTGCTTCTGCTGGTGTGGGTGTAAGCCTCCCCCCTCGTTTCCAAACCCTCTGACGATGCTCCAACTTCCCTTCCCGACTCATTTTGACACCCTCTCCAGGCGCCAGCGACTACGTCAACGAACTGCTCCTGCTCGTGTCCGGCACCGCAGAAGTGCGCAGCCGTGTCATGGCCACTGTAGACCAGGGCCCCAGGCACATCACCCTCAGCACCCTGGACGCGTACGCGCAGAGTGGCACGGAGGGCGCGCTGGCGGCGGCCGCCGGAGCGGTGACCGAGACGGTGCGTCGAGTCGGACCCGGCGAGCTACTTGGCGAAGGCGCTTTCTTCACCGAGGTGAACGGCGCACTTGGTCTCGGGGCGGAGGGTTCAGGGGTGTCTGCCGTGAGCCATTGAACCCTGGATTCGTTGAGTCGGTCACCGGGTGAGGGCTGCTTCTTTAATGCGGTGGGCAGGTGGAGTGGTGGCAACGAGGTGGGCTGGTGGGCTGGTGGCAATGAGGTGGGCTGGCGGTGGAGCCAAGGCAGCTGCTTCGCCAATGTGGGCGAGAGGCACCCCCCCCCCCCCCCCCTTGCTCCCCACTGCCTGGTTCAGCAGCCATAGGCCTGTCAAGGTTTGGTCCCCATCGGGAAGAGTGGAAAAGAGTGATGGCTGTCTAGCAGCACCCCTCCACGCCCCCCTTGCTCCCCACTGCCTGGTCGGCAGCCATGGGCCTATTAAGGACTGGTCCGCTGGTCCCAGCAGGCCCGTTAACTGATGCCCAGCACACACACACACACACTCCTCCAGGCCCCTCAGGACCCCAGCGCCTGGGTCCTCGGCCATAGGCCTGTCAAGGTTGGGTCCCCATCGGGAAGAGTGTGAAAAATAGTTGTGGCTGTCCAGCAGCACCCCTCCCTTGCTCCCCAGCGCCTGGGTCGTCGGCCATAGGCCTGTCAAGGTTTGGTCCCCATCGCGAAGAATGTGAAAGGAGATGGCTGCTGATGGCTGCTGAGCAGTGACCTCCCCCCCTCCACACACCCAGTGCGCCACAGTCCACACGGGTCATTTCATCAACCTGCTCGTTCAACATACAGTGTGGAGTGTATTTTAAGTGTGGAGTGTATTTTAACTGCCATGCCAAGTTGCCATGTCGGGACATGTTGCACCCAGACAAAAAAATGTGGGTCTGGTAGTTGGGGACAGCCATGAAAAGTGTGGGTCTGGTAGTTGGGGACAGCCATTAAAAGTGTCATCCAGGCCGAAGACAAATAAGACCGACTCGCCTGAATAATGAAACAAAAATGCTACGGTCAACCAAATTTTGAGGGCAGTTTGGCCGGCCGACCGAACTGCCAAAGGCAGTTTGGCTTCGGCCGAGTAGAGATTTTAGGTCCGTAACTGCCCTGCTCCACACCCCTTCTTCCCCCCTCTGCCTATCCCCCCCTCCATACCCCACTCTGCCCCGCATCCCCTCCCAACTTGCACTCCACACCTGGATACACTTCTCCCCACCATTCCACACTCATCAACACATCCCTCCCTCTATTCCACACTGATCCCACCTTCCCCCCACACCCATGTGTCCCCCAGGTGCCCCAGCTAGATGCCATCAGCTCATGCAGCGTGTGCCGCTTGCTGGTGATAAGCCGCCCCGCGTACCAGTCCCTGGAGCGCACCTTTCCCACGGGCTGCCGCAACGCGTGGTCGGCGCTGCAGCGGCAGGCAGAGGCGGCCATGAACAAGGAGTTCCTCGGGGCGATTAAGCACGAGGTGGCGGGGGGCACAGTGCGATGTGCGACCCTCAATAAATCAGTGAAGCCTAAACCCTAATCTAGGCAGCGAAGAAGAAGGAGTTCTTTCGGGGGGGTGATCACGAGGTGGGGGGGGCACAGCACGATGTGCAGTTAACCCTTAATTAAGCAGTATTAGTGAACCATAAACCCTTAATTAACCAGTACCAGTAACCCTAAACCTTTAAGCCATAATTCAACAGTACCAGTATAACCCCTAAACCCTAAACTTATAAGCGGTACCAGTAAACCCTAAATCCCAATCTACACAGGGATGAACAAGGCACTCCCCTTGGGGGGTCAAACGCGAGGTAAGGGAGCAGAGGGGCACGGTGCAGACAGCAAGCTGCCCTGACCAGAGAACTCTAAACCCCAGACCCTAGACCCTTATCTGGGCAGTGAAGAAGAATGATTCTATCAGGGTGATGAAGCAGGATGTATGTGTGTGTAGGGAGGGGGCGCACACCCGGTAACTCAACCCCAATAGAGTGCCTGATGTCATTAGTGTCTGTCGTTCATTCTGTTTTTTTCTTTTCTTCGTTAAACTTTGTATTCCTTGCGGGGTCTCCCTGCCCCAATGGGACACCCCCTTATCTCATTAACACACATTGCTCCCCCCCACACATACCTCACCCCTGGGATAGTTCAGGGATTGCCCAGGGTACCGGTTCAGGGTTCAGGGATTGCCCAGGGTATTGGTTCAGGGCTCAGGATTACCCAGGGTACCGGTTTAGGGTTCAGGGTTCAGGGATTGCCCAGGGTGTCGGTTTAGGGTTCAGGGATTGCCCAGGGTATCGGTTCAGGGATTGCACAGGGTACCGGTTCCGGGTTCAGGGATTGCACAGGGTACTGGTTTAGGGTTCAGGGTTCAGGGATTGCCCAGGGTATGGGTTCAGGGTTCAGGGATTGCCCAGGGTATGGGTTCAGGGTTCAGGGATTGCCCGGGGTATCGGTTCAGGGTTCAGGGATTGCACAGGGTACCGGTTCTGGGTTCAGGGATTGCACAGGGTACCGCTTTAGGGTTCAGGGATTGCCCAGGGTACCCGTTTAGGGTTCGGGGTTCAAGGATTGCCCAGGGTACCGGTTTAGGGTTTAGGGTTCAGGGATTGCCCAGGGTACCGGTTTAGGGTTCAGGGTTCTGGGATTGCCCAGGGTATCGTTATAAGCGGGCTAGACCACATGTTGAGGTTGCTGTTTGCGGCCACCACTGAGCCCATTCGGACCGGACATTTTGACGGTCCAAGCAGCAGGCACCTTGCTGCACCATGCCCCCATGGCCGCTGGCCGGGATGTAGCTGGGGCTCTGAAATCAACTCCGGAGGGGGCCTTGGCCCGCCCCCTTTAAGCCTCGATCCGATGCCCTGCCCTATCAGGACCTCGTCCCGCTTCTCCTGAACCCTCAACACTGGCAGCCTGCCTAGTGCTACGCCCGAACAGTTTGCTTCCTTAATCCATGCCTCATGGCGCATTATATATATATTGAATAAACCGGTCACCCTAAACCCTAAAACCTCGACCCTGCCCCTATCAGGACCTGGAGGAGGCATGGTCCCGCTTCTCCTCGGAGCAGCTGCACACCTGGGCGTCTTCTGAGCTGGACGACGCGGGCGTGAGGGAGCAGAAGGCAGCAGGGACCCTCTTGAGTGTCCTAGACTGGGACCAGGACGTCAGCAGTAAGTCTGGATCAAGAACCCTAGACCATGTGCCCTGAGCCATGTGGTACGTAACCCAAACCTTGTGTACCCTAAACCATGTACCCTAAACCATGTCCCTAAACCCTCCAGCGTCCTTAATCCGAGTCGGTTGGATGAGGAATCGCCAGTGGAAACACGGTCTTACACCAGGCAGCAGCGGATATACAAGGACAGTGCAAACCAGCTAATATATACGTCACCTCCGAAGCCAATATAATGACGTCACTTCCTTGCAGCAGAGCAGCGCAAATACAACAGCGCAAATACAACAGCGCAAACCAGCTATAAAGAGCAGCGCAGATCAGGTAGCTAAACAGCTATAATGGCAGGGGAAAACACACGGACGACGCAAACCCAGCTACAAAGAGCAGCGTAAATACATCGGCGCAAACCAGCTTCAAAGACCAGCGCAAACCCAGGTAGCAAACGAATGAGTCAGTGACAGTAGCAGATACAAGAGCAGCGCAAAGGAGCTACAAAGAGCAGCGCAAATACAGCAGCGCGAACCAGGTACAAAGAGTAGCGCCAAACAGCTAGCGAACCAGGTACAATGGCAGCGTGAACGAAGACAAGGGCAGCGCAAATCAGGTTGAGCCCAAACCAGCGGCTAGCAGCGCAAATACAAAGGCAGCGCAAAGACAAGGACAGCGAACATGACACAGACATCCGTCGGGTTATGCTCGTTCATGAGAAAATAATGCGGAACGATGAAGGCCGTCATGCCGCCAGGGCATCGCTGGCGCCACCCTTTGTCACTGTGTACCGGGCTACCGGCATACGGCTGTATAGCGTCGCGTACGGCAACATTCCATTTCCCCATCATGCCGGTGATTCTAAACAATTGCGAAACCTCATAAAATCTGTGTATCTGGATTCTAAGAATGAACAGCCTGGGCAAGCGCTCGGTGTCAAGGATATATCTCTCAGGTAGGTCAGTTATCCATAGGGCGAGGGTGCCCTTCGCTGCTTAAATGAGAGCATCTTCTTCGATTTTCACACGGGCAACTAACCCCGACTGTGTCTCCTCGCACCACGCAGCTCCTGCTTCGGTTTGTGAAGCGCGAAAGATGGGAGTGCTCTACAGAAAGACCGACGACAGCGCCCAGCATTCGTCCCACGAGCAGCAGCCAGTTAAGAGGTCCCACATCACCCACATCAGCCAAACGACTCGAAACCGGGAGGCCTTGAACGACAAGGACTACTTCTTCCTGACAGGCGACGCAGCGGAGCGTGAACTCCCCGAAGATGGTGCGCTGTTGGTCTTGCTGTTGGTCCGATATGTATCAGTCTTTCGACGAGGCAATGCGTCCAATCTGCATCCCCTGTTTTACGCAGGTCCTGCAGCTGCGTCCGCCCCCACCAGGCCCGCCCCCACTCCCGCATCCAGCCCCGCGACGCATGGCCCCGCCGCAAACCTTGCATCAGCAGCGCAAGGCCCCGCGTCCAGCCCCGCGTCTAACCCCGCGACGTATGGCCCCGCAACATTAGGCTTCTTGCACCTGGCGTCCCCGTCATCACAGGTGATCATGCAATTGTCCTTGCGCTCGGATTTGATCCGTGTTCTCCTTCCTGCTTAGGGAGGTCGTGGTGCAAGCAAGGTTGCAAGGGGGGAACCCAGCATGGGGCATGCCATGGCAGGAAACAGGCAGGGGTGAGGAGGAGGGGTCAGGAGCGTGTGGAGCAGTGTTCGGAGCGTGCGCGGAGGGGAGAGCGCGTGTGAAGTGGGGAGCGAGGCGGTGCAGCAGGGTAGGCCAGGGGGCAGAGTTGGGCTGCTGGCGGCACCGCGGCAGGCGTCGCATAGCCTGCGCTTGACTCTGCAGTGACATGGAAACCTCACTATGCAGGCCGAATGCCCCCTGCAAAAATGATTGGCCATATCGTATGCTCATGGGGGCTTCAACGATCCTCGTCTTATTCCTTGACATAGTGCATGGGGCCATGGGGATTAACGATTACATGAGGCCACTTGAAATACGCTTGAATCAGTCGAAATCCTGCATGAAACGGGCAGTTGAATCAAACTGGAGATCAGACGGACTGACGACTAACTCAAGCCACTGAAAACAGCGTTTGAATCAGGCCGGAATCAGGGGGTGTTCAAGCATTACGTTGAATCAGGCCGAAATCAAGCGTTGTTCAGGCATGTTGAATCAGGCCAGAATCCAGCGTTGTTGAGGCATGTTGAATCAGGCCAGAATCAAGAGGTATTCAAGCGCAATTCAAGCGGATTAAAACAAGCCGGACTCAGGCGTTCCTACACAAATCAGACTAATCAGACGGGCTGAATCAATCCGGAGCTCAGACGGGCCATGGCTTGAATCAACACTGCATCAGGGAGTCTGAATCAAGCCATGCATGGTCAAGCATTCTTACACACATCAATATGTTTCAAACTATCCAGAATCTAACCAGGCCATCATTGAGCCAAGCTTTTGTATGAAGCCAGGACTAAGGCGACTGAATCAACAAAATCCTGATGGTATCAAACAAGTCAAAAAATACAAATAAAAGATATCACCAGAGTTTCATAACCATGCGTCGTAATGTAATAACATGTGTCTAGCCATTGATGTTAACAACTATATGGTATGAAGCCAATCTGATTCATACTAAAGCAAGCCACAACGGATGCTAGCGCTTTGGCAAACTCCATGATCCCATATCATCGTCATCAACTCAACATTGTGTCCTTGACCTGAGAACAGGAAACAAAGCAAAATGACAGCAATTGTAAGTAAATGACGACCTCATTAATCACTTTAAACTTGCCGGTATCAATACTTTCCAGAATTTCGGCCATCAAAATAGCAGGTACCGTACTTACCCACTTGGTTGGACACCTTCAGAAAAACATCATGCCAGGTCATTTGGGCAAAGTCTTGGTAGCTTTGTTGGCTCAAATGCCGAGGCATACTGTTCGAATGTGACGGCATTGGTTAGGGCCCTGCATCACCATGGGTTGATTAAATTTATTCAGTTACTCCGGGCTGCACCTCTAACTGCTTCCGGCCAAAGCTTGTTAATTTATTCAGTCACACCGTTTTTGCATTACAAGCTTTTGGCCAAACCTTCTAAATTTATACATTTACACCGGGATGCATAGCTAACTAGCCTGAGCCATTCTACAGAAAATCTTGGGCCGTTGGCCACCAAAACAGGACATTATGTGCATGAACTAAAGAGCGGGCGCTTAGCGCAGTCAGTATCGTTGTTGCGTTCCGTGTTATGGCCAAAGCTTCTTAATTTATTCAGTTCCACCCGGAGAGAAAATCTAACTGCCCTGAGTTGCGGCGTTCCAGGCTGATGGTCTAAGTATGTTCTTATATTCATTACATCATAATGTACCAGTATTCATGTACACCAGGCATAAGGGCTAACTACCCTGAGCCATATAGGAAATATGGGTGGAGTAGGTGGAGCGCTGCACCCACCGGCTGGGCATAGCAAATATATGCGGTTGCGGTGCATGCCGATGATGCGCAACACCCACCGGCTGGGAACAGGAAATAGGGGCGGTTGCGGTGCAAGCCGGCAAAGTGCTGCACCCACCGGTTCGGCACAGGAAATTGGGGCAGTTGCGGTGCATACCAGTGAAGCGCTACACCCACCGGTTGGGCAAAGGAAATACGGGCAGTTGCGGTGCATGCCGGTGAAGCGCTACACCCACCGGTTGGGCAAAGGAAATACGGGCAGTTGCAGTGCAAACCGGTGAAGGGCTGCATGTCAATAACGTTATACCTCTGGGCCCGCTCAAAGCTCGGCCGTGTGGGCGCCCAACTGTTCAGAAGGGAGTAAAGAAGGAACTAAAAGGAAGGGAGGAAAAAGGAACAAAAGGAGAGGCCGGGAAGGCAAAGAAGACCAAGTCCAACACCTGAGTTCCTCTAGAGACTAGCCCTCATCAAGAAAGCCTCTAAAAAAAGAAAAGTCCAGAAAAGCAAGCGTATCCTACCCATGCTTGGCCGCGAGGGTGCCCCACTGATCAGAAGGGAGAAGAGGAGAAACTAAAAAGAGGGTAAAAAAAAAGGCCGGAAAGGCCAACGACATCGGCCTTAGAAACCCTGGAGACTAACCCTCAAGCGCTGCATGTGCGTTCAAGCCTCAGGCCTTCCATTGGTTTGAAATGGGGGTCGAATCCAGCCAAATTAAGCGCTCTCTTGTTACTGACGATGTGCACATGTATTTGGTAATAGATGTAGAGGAGGGGCCATAGCTTGTCTGATACATATGAAGGTGGATGTGGAGGAGGGGCCATAGCTTGTCTGATACCAGTACTGAAATACTGAATATTACCTTGCAACTTCCATGCTGGCTTGCAGGGCCTGAGCCCAAGGCAAAAGAAAGCCCTCCAAAAGGGGCTGAAGGACGAGAGCAACAGGGTGTTTGTGGCATCCATGTGGGACCTTCATGAAAAGAGGGAGGCAGCTGCAAAGGAAGAAAAGGCAGCTATGATGGGGAAATATGAGCAGGTATTGCAACTGCTGGAACGGGAGACTCGGGAGCGGGAACGGGAGACTCGGGAGCGGGAACGTGAGACTCAGGAACGGCAGGAGAAGGAGCTCCTGATGGAGACAAAGTTTAGGATGATGAGGGCCGCTTTCGATAGGCAACAACAGCGCATAGATGTGCTGACCAACGACTACATGGAGCTGATGGCCGAGAACTACAGGCTGAAGGTACATGCCTTGGTGATGAGGCGGCACATCGCTCACTTGATGGGGGAAGAGGAGGAGCTGGGATCCCCACCTACCTACGATCCCTGAGGGTGACCGACATCAAGGGTCTCTCCTCCTTTGGCATGAGCTTGGACGAAGATGAGGACATGCATTGCTACACCTCGTGCACCTTTGTTGCACCTTTCAACTGTGACTCGTGGTCTTTATTGGTTTGCAGCTTCGCTTCTACTAGCCCTGCTGCCAAGGCAACGCTTGAAGCTCAGAATGTGAAGGCGGGCCTCCATGCGTCCGGTGTACCGTAGGTATACATCAGGTGTACCGCAAGTGTACCGCAGGTGCAACTTGTAGGGCAACGAAGTATTATGTTTCTCATGATGTCTATATTCTCAAAACGTATGCTTACTATCTACTATCGGTAATGTTTGTCATTTCCGGATATTTTTCTGATGTGGATCTTTGTCGTGGACCACAACAAAGCCCTTTCTCGATCGGAGAAGTCTTTCTCCCTGTATAACGCGTCTTTTGCCTATTGCGTTGTTGCACCTTTCTTGCTGATGTGCAACATCCTAAACGCAGCTTCCCAGTGACCCACCTGCCCATCACAATGTTTGCAATGGGCATATTTAGCTGTTATGTGTGTGCATTAGCAAGTCTAAACCTCTGGATATGAAGAACATGCAGTGGCATATGACTAATTTGAGTGGTAGGGCGATTCGAAGACCGGTGTAACGATTTACTTTGGAGTAGGCTGTTTTCTGTGTAATGGCTTATATTATGTGTAACAAATTTTTGGCCTTCAACACAATAATACGATTTTATGGGCCTATGCACATGTGGATTACAAAAGTTTCTCTTCACAATCTGTCAAGTAGAATAGACTGCCATCGACAAACACTTTGTGTCACGCCATCCTCTGTGCCACACTGATAAATTTTCTCCTGAGAATCTGAAGATGTATGTTAATGTTTTACACCTTAATCGGTGTAACACCTTATTTTGGAGCAGGTTGTTTTCGGCGTAACAACTATGAATCATGTGCATTTAGCTTGCCCCACACTCCAGTTGCGCACCGTTTCACGACCTCATCCTCCGTCGTCCGGTAGAACAAATTGTGGAAAGTAAGGTTAAAACGAAAGTATAAAAAGAATGGGCAGTAAATCATATGAAGCTCATCCTCCCGACATTCAAGATTGCAACATCTACAAATCCTCTCGCTGCGAGCGAGGCACAAAAGGTTTCTTAAAGCGCCCCGTCTAAAATTTCAGCTAATTCAACCCCATCGATCATTACCAGGCTACAGCAAAAATAATACCAAGCTTGCTCAAATTGTACCAGAAACTCGCCTTCACATCACACTTGATTTGGATCAACTTAATGAGCGGAGATGGGCAGGTCCTCCGAACGGTGCTAGAAACGGTTCTTCGAGTTGAACCGGGGCAAGCTTGGGTGGGATGCCCTGGCTTTATGTGGAAGATGTGGTAGAAGTTGTTAAGGCGAAGACGTTCTCACAGACTGAACATCCTTTGCCTTTCCTTTCCAGCCTTTTATATGTCCCTTCACTTTTTACCCCTTTTCCTTTTATTCTTCTGCCTCTTTTACTTAGGCTTCCACGCTTTTGCTTTTGTGGACTGTGTTGTGGGCATTATTGAGGGTTAGTCTCAAGGGTTTCTGAGGCCGATGTCGTTGGCATTTCCGGCCTTCTCTTTTGGCCTTTTTTTGGCAGATGTTGTTGTTTGCCTCCTTTATAGTTTCTTCTCTTCTCCCCTCTGATCAGTGGAGCGCCCTCGCGGCAAAGCAGGGGTGGGATACGCTTGCTTTCCTGGACTTTTCTTTTCTTAGAGGCTTTGTTGAGGGCTAGTCTCTAGTGCAACTCAGGTGTTGGACTTGGTCTGCTTTGCCTTCCCGGCCTCTCCTTTTGTTCCTTTCCCCCTCTCTTCCTTTTAGTTCCTCCTTCACTCCCTTCTGAACAGTTGGGCGCCCACGCGGCTGAGCTTTGAGCGGGCCCAAAGGTGTAACGTTATTGACTAAGGCGCCCACGTTACCGAGCCTTTTTTTTAGCATGGCCACATGTCAATGACGTTACACCTCTTGGCCCTGCCAAAAAAGGCTCGGCCGCGTGGGCGCCTAACTAAAGAGTTGGGAGGAAAGAACGAAACAAACATTAGGGGTCAGGAAAAAAGAGGAAAAGTGTTGTAAGGGTGAGTTAAGAGTGAACATGTGGGCGGAATGGCCGATCGGCAACAAAGAACCTTGTGAACTCGGACAAGTTATGAAGCAAGTTCGCATGTGATGCTTTAAAAAAATAGGAAAGGACTTCGAGAGGGTGGGAACTTCAGCTAGAGCATGCAGCAGCGGACCCTAAACATGCGGTGATCCAGCATGCCGCATGGTATGCCCATCCACCCTCCTTAACCAGCAAAAAGAGGCTGCACCTGCATGGCAAGATGGCACACGGCCAAGCTGGACCTGGAGACAAAGATGATGTCGAAGTTGCACGGGCAATGAGGGGCGGGCTGCAAGAACTCGGGAGGTGGGGCCGCAGAGCGCCTGCATAGAGTAGGCACACGTGAACCGGGCATGCCTGGTTGGGGTTTGCAACGTGAGGAGTGGGGGGCATGGGAACCATTAGGCACTCGGCATACTTCAGGCCGTGTATACAATTTTAGGAGTGGGTCAATTTTTATGATTTAATTCATTTGACTGGCCTTTCAACAGGGGTATTTCAGGCCTTCAGATTGGACGGATTTCATCATCTCTTCACACCCTTGCCACTTCATTGGCTGTGTGTGCGATGCGTGCAGTGCTCGACTTGAGAGGGGGTGAGTGTTAGAAGGGCAGCTTCAGCATGATTTGCATGGTCCTCATGAATTGATGATCGTTGGTGATGAACTATAGTTAGCTAGCTAGGGTTGACAATGGATATGTGTGTGTGTGTGTGTGTGTGGCTTTACTCTACAGGAATGTATTTTGCAACCTCGATGTAACCCAGATCAACGACCGTCACGCTTTCGCCGATGCCTGCCTGCAGCGTTGCACTCGCCTTCTGGAGATCGGGCTTTTGGTATTTCACACGCTTGTTCATACCGTCAGCTCACGTGCCTCCCTTAAATCCTCGCACGTGATCACTTCGATTTCGAAATAAATTATTGTCGGTGTCGTTGAATTTAAGCTGCGCTGCACCATCACTGTCACAATGACCATCAGGTCACAACACAAAGAAGGCTGAGATCTCAGATCCAACCATCGCGCCCGATATGCTGACGAATGGAACCAGGTTACGAGTTGCTTATTCTACCCAACAAAGGAGGTGTCCCGCCACCGCCCTCCGCTTCGAACAGCCTGCTGGAATTCGCGCGGCCGTGGCCATCCCACCGCGCGCTGTCAGCCGGGTCTGTTCGGACAACAGCTGCGACAGAGTCGCCCAGCCCCAGCAGCAAGAGGACGCCCTGCTGCAGAAGGCGCTATCGTCGTCACCGGAAGCCGAGAGCATCATCTATCCCTGGGACAAGCGCTTCCGGGCATGGTCCGCCCTGATAACCGAGGCTGCTGCGCTCACTGCCTTCCTGGTCCCGTTAGAGGTCGCCCTCGGGACCTCAGCTGCGGAGTGAGTCGCACCTCTGCCCAGGGGCACGCATGGGGATATTTCTAGGCTGCGTGCAGGATCAATGCCCCTGCTGGCGTCCGCAATTTATTCAAAAGTGCCCGAGTTACACTTGAGCTGCAACCCTGCCCACGGCTTGCATGGCTTGGAGCAGCAAGTCCTGCTGCCAGGGCCACCTGCAGATATGTCGCGGCTGTGAGCTGCGCTGGCAGAATGACTGCGCAAGCTGATTTAGCATGACAGATAGACCTGTTAAGCGTCGCCCCTGTGGCGGCCTCCTGGTCGATACTTCCAAGTGGAATCGATTTATAGGTGCTTCAGCTGCAATACAGCTTCATGACGGCATACTGCCGAGGTGGTGGGGGTCCTCCTGCTGTGGGCCAATCAGGGTTTGGTCCTCATTGTCCCGGTGGCAGATGCCCAACGGCCTGCCGAAGGTGGTCTGCCACGCACTTCAAAAAACTTGATGGACTGAAGCATTCACCGCTGGGCTCATAGAGCCCCCAGAATATACTTCTCAGACCAAGCAAGTGCAAGGCGTAGATGTGCACATGCTTGAAAGAAACTGGTCTGGTGCACATTTCAATAAATTTCATCAACTGAAATTGACACCGCTGGGCTCATGGATCCACACCACGTATCTGTCCCTCCCCTGCCCCCACACCTCCCCTGCCCCGATCCCAACCCCGCATGTACTTGCACACCCTCCCCCTCCCCCCACAAACACGCATCCTTTTTACCCTGCTCTCCCCTGTCCCCGCACCATACATACCTGACCCCCACATGCCCCCCGCCGCACCTCATCTCCCCTCCCCACTACCCTAACAGGCCTTAGTGACCCTCATAGCTTGGCTCATAGCATGGTTCAACTTGCTTTCTGCATGACCTCGTCGTCCCTAGTTGTTTGGTTCACACTTTCCCCGCCCTGGGCTACTTGTTCTGTTTTCGGTTGACTGTCTGTTGCCCCCATGTCTCCGCTTCTGTTTTTGTTTAAATGTTCACCCGTTTCCTCTGTTTTTTCGTGTGCCTGTCTAGTTCTCTGGTTTCTCTCCGGTTCGCTCTGCCTGGCCCTTTCGCAAAAGGCTGTGGGTGGTTGCGTCAACTTTGTAACAACAACAACCCTCACAAGCCTTAGTGACCATAACAGCAACCCTAAACTCAAACCCGTTGAGCCATCCTCAATCCTCCTTGCATTGGCGCTGCACACCAGGCGTGCGTGCTGTACGGCCAGGCTGGCATCCCAACCTGCTCCACACCCCATCTTCACACACCTCTGCTACAGCCCTCCTCAACGACCCCCTAGTCCTGCTGGACTTGGCTACAGCCCCTCCTTGAGCAACCCGCAGGTCTTGCTGTGCTGGGCCCTAGTGATGTGTTTTTCGTCTGCACACCTTATCTGCCCCTCCCACACGCCTTGGCCATCCGCCCCTCCTGCTGAGTAAGCCCTTGGTCTTGCTGGACTTGGCGCTGATGCTCTTGCCCACTCTTGCTCCCCCTCACACCGAATCTGCCCCCATCCTCGAACCTGTTGTCTGTAGCCCCCCCCCCCTCCTTGAGCAAGCCCTTGGTCTTGCTAGACTTGACGCTCATGCTTATGACCCCCTGTTTCCCCCCACTCACCTAATGTGCCCCTCCCACCCACTTTATCTGCAGCCACCCCCTGAGCAGCCCGCTGGTCCTGCTGGACTTTGCGCTCGTGTTGCTGTTTGCCGTCAACACGCTGGTGGAGAGCCGCGTGGTGCACCTGGACGGATCCGTAACGGAGCGAAGCGTCACACCCTGCGCAGTGAGTAGACTAGCAAACCCGGAACCCTAAACCCGACGGCTTCTCCTAAGCACTAAATACGCTGGTGCAAATCCGTGTGGTGTACCTGGACGGATCGGTAACGGAGCGAAGCGTCACACCCTGCGCAGTGAGTAGACTAGCAAACCCGGAACCCTAAACCCGACGGCTTCTCCTAAGCACTAAATACGCTGGTGCAGAGCCGCGTGGTGCACCTGGGGCGCGTTCACATTGGCTCCAATCCAGTCGTTGGGATCCTTCGTTGCATTAGTATGGATCTTGTTTGCCCACTCTCTCGCCAGTTTCAGCTACTTGCAGGAATCCGTCAGCCACAGACGATTTCACAGTCAAGTTCTGATATCAACAACACCACAATCGTCGTGGCGCGAGTATCACTGTTGCTGTGAACACGAGAGAATTCGCGCAGGGGTCTCAAGCTTGTACCAGAGCATATACCGACCGAGACACTCAATTTTGCCATTGCACAGCACCTTTCTGCCTCGATGCAACATTTTGCTTAATCACACCCGTTCCAAAATAACAAGCACGTAAACAAATGAGACACGTATGCATTCAATCGACATAGTTTTGAGTTTGCGTGAACCCTGACCTAGCCAGCGTGGCAGGATCATTTGGATCATTCAGTTCTTGGACACTACCTCGGGCGCGTTCACATTGGCTCCAATCCAGTCGTTGGGATCCTTCGTTGCATTAGTATGGATCTTGTTTGCCCACTCTCTCGCCAGTCTCAGCTACTTGCAGGAATCCGTCAGCCACAGACGATTTCACAGTCAAGTTCTGATATCAACAACACCACAATCGTCGTGGCGCGAGTATCACTGTTGCTGTGAACACGAGAGAAATCGCGCAGGGATCTCAAGCTTGTACCAGAGCATGTACCGACCGAGACACTCAATTTTGCCATTGCACAGCACCTTTCCGCCTCGATGCAACATTTTGCTTAATCACACCCGTTCCAAAGTAACAAGCACGTAAACGAATGAGACACGTATGCATTCAATCGACATAGTTTTGAGTTTGCGTGAACCCTGACCTAGCCAGCGTGGCAGGATCATTTGGATCAATCTTGGACAATACCTCGGGAGGTCGTTTCTGAAATGATCCTAGATGTACACAAAAGTACAACGACTAACTGTCGCCCAACTCGCGCCTCTAGTGTGGATGTAGTTCGGATCATCTCAGAATTCTGTACGGCGCCCACTTTTGGCTCGGATCACCCCCAATGTGAACGCGCCCCTGGACGGATCGGTAACGGAGCGAAGCGTCACACCCTGCGCAGTGAGTGGACTAGCAAACCCGGAACCCTAAACCCGACGGCTTCTCCTAAGCACTAAATACGCTGGTGCAAATCCGTGTGGTGCACCTGGACGGATCGGTAACGGAGCGAAGCGTCACACCCTGCGCAGTGAGTAGACTAGCAAACCCGGAACCCTAAACCCGACGGCTTCTCCTAAGCGCTAAATACGCTGGTGCAGAGCCGCGTGGTGCACCTGGACGGATCGGTAACGGAGCGAAACGTCACACCCTGCGCAGTGAGTAGACTAGCAAACCCGGAACCCTAAACCCGACGGCTTCTCCTAAGCACTAAATACGCTGGTGCAGAGCCGCGTGGTGCACCTGGACGGATCGGTAACGGAGCAAAGCGTCACACCCTGCGCAGTGAGTAGACTAGCAAACCCGGAACCCTAAACCCGACGGCTTCTCCTAAGCACTAAATACGCTGGTGCAGAGCCGCGTGGTGCACCTGGACGGATCGGTAACGGAGCGAAGCGTCACACCCTGCGCAGTGAGTTGACTAGCAAACCCGGAACCCTAAACCCGACGGCTTCTCCTAAGCACTAAATACGCTGGTGTAGAGCCGCGTGGTGCACCTGGACGGATCGGTAACGGAGCGAAGCGTCACACCCTGCGCAGTGAGTAGACTAGCAAACCCGGAACCCTAAACCCCTTTTGGTTACTTGTATTAAAACTTTAAACCCAAATTCCTTCTTTCCCTTTAGGTAACGTACCTTGAACACTTAAGTCTGAACCCCTTTTGTTACTTCCCCTAAACCCGAGACTCCTTCAGGTTACTAACCTGAAACCATTAACCATGAACATAAATCGGTTTGGACTACTTTCCCAAAACCTTAAACCCACAACATTCTGGCGGAGAGCCGCTTGGTGCACCTGGACACATTGCGGGCAGTGTTTATTTTCTGTGTCTCATCTACACTCTGGCCTCTGCTCGAGTACGCCATTTGTGGCCGGCCATCCCCCCTCCCAGTGAGTGCGCACTAGTCACCCTCAACTGAACCCCGGACCTTTTTGGTTCCTTACCTTATGTCCAACACCGTCTAATCGTCTATCATTGTATGTATCTCCCACTCAATCGGGTTCGGAGCCAGTACCTGGGAAGACGCAAATACCTGGCAGGCCTGTTATCCGCTGGGGTTAAGTCTTTGGTGTAGGGTTTTAACCTGGAACCTTCACAGCATTCGAGCCCGTACCACTCTTTATCAGGTTCGGAGCCATTACATGAGTAGCCGCAAGTACTTGGCAGACCTGGCCAGCTGCGTGCCCCTGGAGTACGTGGCGCTGCTCGCCCTGAACGCAACGGTATGGAGCGGGGATGGGGGGGGAGTGGAGGTGGAGCAGGGAGGGGAGCAGGGGTGGGGGGGGAGGGGAGGTGGAGCTGGGATGGGAGCGGGGGTGGGGGGGGGAGGGGAAATGGAGCAGGGATGGGAGCAGGGGTGGGGGGGGAGGGGAGGTGGAGCTGGGATGGGAGCGGGGGTGGGGGGGGAGAGGAGGTGGAGCTGGGATGGGAGCGGGGGTGGGGCGGGAGGGGAAATGGAGATGGGATGGGAGCGGGGGTGGGGGGGGAGGGGAGGTGGAGCAGGGAGGGGAGCAGGGGTGGGGGGGGAGGGGAGGTGGAGCTGGGATGGGAGCGGGGGTGGGGGGGGGAGGGGAAATGGAGCAGGGATGGGAGCAGGGGTGAGCGGGGAAAGGAGCCGTGGGGCAGGGTTGGAGGGGTGGCCAGCACTGCTTGGGTTGAGTAAACCCTTCACCCTTGCAGAGAGGGAAACAAAACATAAATTCCCGGTTTTATAATCTGGGTACCGTAGAACCGGTTTGACTCTGCGTTTAATTTATTGATTATAGGTAATTATAGGTAATTTTGTCTTTTACAATAGGCACCTATTCCACCATAGTGGTGCGTAGCAACTGGGAGTAGATGCAACCGCATTAAAACGATGAGTATAGACAAAAAGCCGCAGGGTCACAGATCTGATGGTCTGCGTTGATCTGCTGGCTTGGGTTGGTTCAACCCTGAACACTTAACCCTGAACACTTATTCCTGAACCCTAAACCCTAAACCCTGAACACTTAACCTGTGGGGGCATGGATCTGACTTGTCTGCGTTGGCCTGCCTGCTTGGGTTTATTAATTCCTAAACCCTGAACACTTAATCCTGAACCCTAAACCCTAAACCCTGAACACTTAACCTGCGGGGTCATGGATCTGACTTGTCTGCGTTGGCCTCCCTGCTTGGGTTGATTAAACCCTTCACCCTAAACCTCCGGGGTCAGGGATCTGATTCATCCGTGCCGGTAGGGTGGCTTGGGCTGGTTAAACCCTAAACCCTTGACATGTGGGTTAGTGGCTATGATGCGCATGCGCTAGCCTGCCTGCTAGGGTTAAGTTGGCTAACTCTGGACCCTAAATCATATACTTGAACCTAAAACCCTTAACCTTCAGGGTCACAGATCTGATTCGCCTGTGCTCGCCTGTCTGCTAGGGTTAACATGGTGAACCCTACATCCTTAACCATAGACGAGATCCATAAACCCTGAATCTCAAACCCTGAACCCACAGGGTCACGGATCTGATTCGTCTGCGCTCGCCTGCCTGCCGCTACTCAAGCTGCTGTATCTCGTGCGGATGTATCACGTAAGTGTGTTTCTGTACTGGAGGCTTGTACTGCATGTCTGTGCTGGGGACTTGTACTGCAAGATCCTGTACATGGGGCTGGTACTGCAAGATCCTGTACATGGGACTTGCACTGCATGTATATACTGAGGACATGTACCGGTACTGGAAATCTGGGGAAGCGTATTGGCTCCAATGCTTGCAGACCACTCTCTTTGTGTATCTGGTATTATAATCCGGTGTGAAGAGCCCCGCAACACTCTATAATGCCTGTGTCTCCGCAAGGAAGAAGACAATTCCGCGTGAAAGGTGTGAAGGTGTGAAGGTGTGAAAAAGGTCCGGTGTGACGAGTTCCGCATCACTATACTGTATGTGTCACCAACGGTGATTGGCGGTAATGGAACGGATGTGGCTTTGGCCCCGGCTGCGCTGTATCCTTAAATCTTACGCCCCCCACAGGGCGTAGCTTTCTTTCTTTTCTGTGTCATTGTAAGGAGGCAAAAAAGAAAGCTACGCCCTTCTGGGGCATGGAGGTTAAGAGAACAACGCGGCTGTCTGTGCCTCCGTCAGGAGTTTCTGATGTTCTCCTCTCACACAGAAAAGAAAGAAAGCTACGCCCTACAAGGGCGTGGAGGTTAAGGACAACGCAGCTTGGGGCCGTAGCCACATCCGCGCCGTTTCTCTTACACAGCACTCATGCAGTACATCCAGAGAGTACATCTGTACCACATAGTGGCCCTTTCTGAGATTCTGTTGTTCACCTCTTACACAGTCGCTTCGTTGTACATCCAGAAAGTATATATGTACCTCATAGTGGCCCGTATTGAGATTCTGATGTTCTCCTCTTACACAGTCACCTTGTTGTACATCTGTACCTCAGTCGCCCGTTCTGAGATTCTGATATTATGATGTTCTCTTGTAAGTCCTTACACACAGTCCTCATACAGTTGGGAATCGGCGACCTTGTGTAAGTCCGAACTTCGCCGTATGTAAACTATGATGTAGTACATCCAGGGAGTACATCTGTACCTCAGTGGCCCCTTATGAGATTATGAGATTCTGATGTTATTTCATGAGTCCTTACACAGTTCTCATGAAGTGCATCCAAAGAGTACATCTATACCTCAGTCGTCCCTTCTGAGATTCTAAGATTCTGATGTTCTATTTTTAGTTCTTACCCAGTCCTCTTATTGTACATCTGTAGTTCTGTACATCAGTCAAGATTGCATAGTGTCAGATATAGTGGAGCAGTAGGAAAGGTACATGGTGTGCCCAGTTGCCCATATTGTTGTTGCAGGTCGTAGCAGGCGACCCTGATGTCCCCCTGGCCCCCATACGCTTGCAGGTGCAGAACCTGGTCACGTACCTGCTCTTCAATCTCAACGTACCGCTCCTGTGGGTCACGGTGTTACGCAATGTTGTGGTCAGTAACCGGGTGGGGAGCGGGGCAATGGTTAGGGAGAGATGGCTGGGGGGGAATGGCTGGGGGGAGAGGGGGGCAATGGCTAGTGAGGGGAGGTGGCTGGGGGGGAATGACCTGGGGGAGAGGAGGGGTGATGGCTGGGAGGGGAGGGGGGCTATGGCTAGGGGGGGAGGGGGGCAATGGCTGGAGGGAGAGGGGGGATGGGGGGGGCAATGGCGGGGGAGAGAGGTGGATGGAGACGTGTGATCGATTATTTTGGACTTGTGGTTGGTACCCGGGTCAAGTTGGGGGTCCGCTGCTGAGGGGGGGGAGATGGCCAGTTAAGATGGCCAGGGGGGGGGGTCGTGAGATGAGTCCCACCGGATTCCGCGCGGGCTGTGCATTTGATGTGGCATTCAATTGCGGTGTGCCATGATGAAAAACAAATGGCAGTTTCGGCGGTAGCCGAAACTAAAAAAGACGACTTTCGGCTGGAGCGGAAACTATGAAAAAGGCTTGTACCCTGCCTGGTGCCTTACGTTGTCCCTCTTCATTAACGCTAAAACCGGGGGTTGGGACCTAGTTGAGGGTTTCACCCCTAGACCCTGAACCGTAAACACTGACTGGGGGAGAGGGATGCAATGAAACGTGGGTGATCGATCGCTGACCATGGCAAAAATTCCGGTTGGAAATCGAGAGTTTGGTGGATGACTCGTCCAGCGTGCTGCGTTCATGGAAATCGTCACGGAAATTGTCATCCCGCGACGGATCAAACCACAAAGCAAACCCATGCTGCATGAGTGGAAGGATGCCTTGGGCATGAGGGAGGGATACGTAAGTATACTGGTTATGCAGCGTTGGCGCCGGCGGTCTGTCGTGGATGGAGATGTTTGGTAGATTATTTGACCCCCTCCAGGGTAGTATTAAAAGAATTCCTGGATTTAAACTCCAGGGAAGGCAGTTTAAATCTACTGGATGCCAGCGGTTAGCTTCAATATTTAAATCAGGTGGTGTGTGTCAGCCCCGTTTATTCGTGCTGGCGTGCTGGCGCTGCTGTATCTCCTCAATCTGTACCTAGATCCCTGCATCACCAGATCCCTGTACCTAGATCCCTGGATCACCAGATCCTGTACCTAAAACCCTAGATCACCAGATCCCTGAACCTAGTTCCCTAGATAACCAGACCCATGTACCTAGATCCCTAGATCACCAGATCCATGTACCTTGATCCCTGGATCACCAGATACCTACCTAAATCACGTGTATGCACCCCCCCTTGCGCTGGACCGCAGGTTGTGATGCTCATCACCCACTGGGTTGCCAGTTCCTTGCCCAGATCCTATACCTAGATCCCTGGATCCCTATGCCTAGATCTCTAGATCTCCAGATACCTACATGGATCCCGTTTATTTCCCCCCTTTTTCGCTGCACCTCAGATCTTGATGCTCATCACCCACAAGGTCTCCAGACCCTAACCTAGATCCCCATATCCAGGTTCTAGTTCCGTAGGTCCCTGAACCTAGATTCCTTGCTCCTACATAGATCCCTGGATCTTACCTAGATCCCGTGCATCTTCCCCCTTTGCGCTGGCCCGCAGATCGTGATGCTCATCACCCACTGGGTCGCCTGCGGCTTCTGGTGGGAGGCCCGGTCGGTGGATTTCAACCCCGAGGTGCTGGTCGGCGTCAACGCGGCATTCATGGCGGGCCTAGGAGCATTCGAACAGTGAGTGACGTAGCTGAGTCTGCAATCAGAGCCGCTCGGTATTCATGACACTCCTTTTGAAAGGGCAAGGCAGTGCGAACCGGAGAGGCAGAAGGGGTGATGAAGTGAAGGTAGCTGAGGGACTCTCAGCTAACATGGCGGACGTAGGGGCATTCAAACTGTGAGTGAGTGACGTCGCTGAGGTCGCAGCTTCATCAGAACCCGCTTGGTATTTTTAGACTTTTTCCGACAAGGCCGGGCAGTGCGCCAGTGCGCCCCGGATGGACAGATCGGCTGTCACTTGATCTGACACCCTTATTCTGAAACCCTAGCCTCGAAACTTCAGCCTGAAACCCCTAACCTAAAACGCCGAGCTTGAAACGCCTAACCTGAAACCCGACCTTGAACCTGAAACCCTCAACCTGAAACCCTCAACCCATCAGGTACATGCTGTCTCTCTACTGGGCCGTCACTACGCTGTCCATGGTCGAGGCCAACAACACCCCCGCCACGCTGCTCTCCACCTTTGCGGCCACGGCCCGAGCCTCCATGTTCCTACTGTTCAACATCACGCTTGGATCCTACATTCTCGGGACCATCACGCTGCTGGTTGTAAAGCAGGTGGGGAGAAAAAGGTCTGTCAAGCCAACTCCCTTAAAGGGGAGGGGGGTGAGGAACTATTTGTTTAATGAAGTCCCTTGATTTGAAAATTATCTGCCTCGAACAATGCCTATTCCGGCTGCAGCCCGTGCCTCCATGTTCTTGCAACATCTCGTTCGGATACTGTATCCTGGGGACCATGACGCTGAAGGTTGTTGAGCAGGTGGGGAGGGGCAGGGCTGTTTTTCTCGAATTGGTAGGAGGCGGCGAGGGACCATAGCCCTGCTGGTCGGAAAGCATGTAGGTAGGCAAGGGCCATACCTGGACATGTTCACACGATGTCGGTGGTCCGGTATCAGTACTTGCCTTGCTGTTCCTGCTTTTCAACATCACACACGGATCCTATGTCCTTGGGACCATCACGCGGCTGGTCGTGAAGCAGGTGGGAGTCCTTTTATGAATGCTGCCCTCAGGGGAGACTGCCAAAAAAACTAAATTCCCGGCTGAAACAGGCGTCAACAATCGATAAATGGCAAATTCATGAAGCCCTGGAAAGAGCCCAAACCTTAATTATGAGCGAAGGCAAAACAAATCTACGTTATTCACATAAACTTTCTCGCCTGATGGTTGACCGGCTGTAAGAGATACTATGCGGGTGGAGCACCCGTACATTTCGTCGGAGTGATCCGATCCTTACAACTCGAGTGCCCTTTGGTCGTAGTCGCTTAAAGCCCACTCTCACACCGGCTGTATGTTTAGGATGAGCGCACCGGCAAGTACCGCGACCAGAGCGCCAACCTGCGCGAGTTTACGTCGACGCGGGAGCTGCCCCCCGACCTGATCGACTCGCTGCAGGACCACCTGCGCCTGCACTTTGACACCTCAGAGGTGGGGGGGAGAGGGGGGGGAGGGGACAAGAGGTAGGGTGGGGAGGGGGACAAGGGGGAGGAGGGGGGGGGGGCAAGGGGTAGGGAGGCAAATGGGGGGAGGGGAGGGGGTGTTGACCCCACAGCCACATTAGCAAATCAGCCACACCAATGTTAATTAATATTATTATCATGACCGGTATAGTGTTAATCATTACTATCATTATTAAATGTTAATTACCAGTATTACCGTATTATCATCATCATAAAAATTTCCCGAACCCTGCTTCTTGTGCACCTGCAGGCCTCTGAGGAGCAGGTGCTCTCCGTGTACCCTACCGCCATCCGCCGTCGTATCCTGCGCTACCTCTACCTCAAATACCTCCAGGTGAGAATCATGTTTAACCCCATGCAAACGCCCATGCACATGTTCATGCAAATGACCATGCTCATGCAAACGTTTATGCGAATGCCTATGCAGATGCCCATGCTCATGCAAACGTTTATGCGAATGCCCATGCAGATGCCCATGCTCATGCAAACGCCCATGCAAATACTCGTGCTCATGCAAACCCCTCCCCGTCCCCCAACCTCCCTCCCAGGGCTGTTACCTATTAGAGGACGCGCCGGTGCGGCTGTTGGATGCGATGCTGGCCTCAGCCTGTGTGGAGACCTTCATGCCCAGGGTGGACATCGTGGGTGAGTTCAGCAGCACATGCAGCTGGCTGTGCTGTGCTTAGTGCTGCTCGGCTCCATCTCAGCTACCTCTCAGAACATCTCAGCTACACCATGGGTGAGTGCAGCAGCAGATGCATCTGGCTGTGTTGTGTTCAGTGCTGTTCAGCTACATCACAGCTACCTCTCAGAACATCTCAGCTACATTGTGTGTGAGTGCAGGAACGACAGCAGCTGGCAGTGTCGTGTTAAGTGTTATTCAGCTACATCTCAACTATAGCTCAGCTAAATCACCGCTTTGTCTCAGAAACATCTCAGCTAAACCACCGCTTTGTCTCAGAAACATCTCAGCTAAACCACCGCTTTGTCTCAGAAACATCTCAGCTAAATCCCTGCTACATCTCAGCACCACCTCAGACTATCAGCTACCTCTCAGCTATGTCTTTGCTACGTCTCAGCTGTATTTCAGCTAAATCCCGGCCCTAGGCCAGGTGGCCCCGGTGCAGCATACCCTACTGCTTGGGCCGCCAGCCGACTGCAGATCATGGCGGGGTCCAGGCTGTGCACCGGGGTTTGCCGCCCAGCGTTCTGGTGCTCCGGTAGCTGAGTGCACGCTGGAGACAGCGTTTTAAACCCATCCTTTAGAGCCGCCCAGCATCCCACCAAAGGTAGTCAGGCGGTCAAGTGCGTGCTAGTCGCACCGTTGGGTCGGTGATGCGCAGCGCATGCGTCCTCGAGGTGGCGTGGTCCACACTTGTATGGTGACGGCCCTGCCCACCCAACCAGCCCATTGTTTAACGCCCATCCGTTAGAGCCGCCCAGCATCCTGCCGAAGGTAGTCAGGCGGTCAAGTGCGCTCTAGAGACACCTTTGGGTCGGTGATGCGCAGCGCATGCGTCCTCGAGGTGGCGTGGTCCACACTTGTATGGTGACGGCCCTGCCCACCCAACCAGCCCATTGTTTAACGCCCATCTGTTAGAGCCGCCCAGCATCCTGCCGAAGGTAGTCAGGCGGTCAAGTGCGCTCTAGAGACACCTTTGGGTCGGTGATGCGCAGCGCAGGCGTCCTCAAGGTGGCGTGGTCCACACTTGTGTGATGGCGTGGTCTTCACTTATGTGTTGGCATGGTCCATACTTGTGTGGTGGCATGGTCCACACTTGTGTGGTGGCGGCCCTGCCCACCCAACCAGCCCATCATTCTGTTGCAGCACACTCAGCGGTGCACACTCGTTTAAGGACCCTCCGTTGAAGCCCCCCTCAGACCCCCCCCCCCTCAAAGAAACGTTGCGCTTCTTCTGCTTTTGCTGTTAAACACGTGCCAGGTGAGGGCGACTACGTGACAGAGCTGGTGCTGCTGCCCTTGCTGCTGCTGCCGCTGCTTCTGCTGGTGTGGGTGTAAGCCTCCCCCCTCGTTTCCAAACCCTCTGACGATGCTCCAACTTCCCTTCCCGACTCATTTTGACACCCTCTCCAGGCGCCAGCGACTACGTCAACGAGCTGCTCCTGCTCGTGTCCGGCACCGCAGAAGTGCGCAGCCGTGTCATGGCCACCGTAGACCAGGGCCCCAGGCACATCACCCTCAGCACCCTGGACGCGTACGCGCAGAGTGGCACGGAGGGCGCGCTGGCGGCGGCCGCCGGAGCGGTGACCGAGACGGTGCGTCGAGTCGGACCCGGCGAGCTACTTGGCGAAGGCGCTTTCTTCACCGAGGTGAACGGCGCGCTTGGTCTCGGGGCGGAGGGTTCAGGGGTGTCTGCCGTGAGCCATTGAACCCTGGATTCGTTGAGTCGGTCACCGGGTGAGGGCTGCTTCTTTAATGCGGTGGGCAGGTGGAGTGGTGGCAACGAGGTGGGCTGGTGGGCTGGTGGCAATGAGGTGGGCTGGCGGTGGAGCCAAGGCAGCTGCTTCGCCAATGTGGGCGAGAGGCACCCCCCCCCCCCCCCCTTGCTCCCCACTGCCTGGTTCAGCAGCCATAGGCCTGTCAAGGTTTGGTCCCCATCGGGAAGAGTGGAAAAGAGTGATGGCTGTCTAGCAGCACCCCTCCACGCCCCCCTTGCTCCCCACTGCCTGGTCGGCAGCCATGGGCCTATTAAGGATTGGTCCGTTGGTCCCAGCAGGCCCGTTAACTGATGCCCAGCACACACACACACACACACACTCCTCCAGGCCCCTCAGGACCCCAGCGCCTGGGTCCTCGGCCATAGGCCTGTCAAGGTTGGGTCCCCATCGGGAAGAGTGTGAAAAATAGTTGTGGCTGTCCAGCAGCACCCCTCCCTTGCTCCCCAGCGCCTGGGTCGTCGGCCATAGGCCTGTCAAGGTTTGGTCCCCATCGCGAAGAATGTGAAAGGAGATGGCTGCTGATGGCTGCTGAGCAGTGACCCCCCCCCCCTCCACACACCCAGTGCGCCACAGTCCACACGGGTCCATTCATCAACCTGCTCGTTCAAAATACAGTGTGGAGTGTATTTTAAGTGTGGAGTGTATTTTAACTGCCATGCCGAGTTGCCATGTCGGGACATGTTGCACCCAGGTTGACACCGCCAAAAAAGTGTGGGTCTGGTAGTTGGGGACAGCCATGAAAAGTGTCATCCAGGCCGAAGACAAATAAGACCGACTCGCCTGAATAATGAAACAAAAATGTTACGGTCGACCAAATTTGGAGGGCAGTTTGGCCGGCCGACCGAACTGCCGAAGGCAGTTTGGCTTCGGCCGAGTAGAGATTTTAGGTCCGTAACTGCCCTGCTCCACACCCCTTCTTCCCCCCTCTGCCTATCCCCCCCTCCATGCCCCACTCTGCCCCGCATCCCCTCCCAACTAATCCCTTGCACTCCACACCTGGATACACTTCTCCCCACCATTCCACACTCATCAACACTTCCCTCCCTCTATTCCACACTGATCCCACCTTCCCCCCACACCCATGTGTCCCCCAGGTGCCCCAGCTAGATGCCATCAGCTCATGCAGCGTGTGCCGCGTGCTGGTGATCAGCCGCCCCGCGTACCAGTCCCTGGAGCGCACCTTCCCCATGGGCTGCCGCAACGTGTGGTCGGCGCTGCAGCAGCAGGCAGAGGCGGCCATGAACAAGGAGTTCCTCGGGGCGATTAAGCACGAGGTGGGGGTGGGGGCACAGTGCGATGTGCGACCCTCAATAAATCAGTGAAGCCTAAACCCTAATCTAGGCAGCGAAGAAGAAGGAGTTTTTTCGGGTGGATGATCACGAGGTGGGGGGGGCACAGCACGATGTGTAGTTAACCCTTAATTAAGCAGTATTAGTGAACCTTAAACCCTTCATTAACCAGTACCAGTAACCCTAAACCTTAAAGCCATCATTCAACAGTACCAGTATAACCCTTAAACCCTAAACTTATAAGCGGTACCAGTAAACCCTAAATCCCAATCTACACAGGGATGAACAAGGCGCTCCCCTTGGGGGGTCAAGCGCGAGGTAAGCGAGCAGAGGGGCACGGTGCAGACAGCAAGCTGCCCTGACCAGAGAACTTTAAACCCCAAACCCTAGACCCTTATCTAGGCAGTGAAGAAATATGATTCTATCAGGGTGGTGAAGCAGGATGTATGTGTGTGTAGGGGGGGGGGGTGCACACCCGGTACCTCAACCCCAATATGAGTGCCTGATGTCATTAGTGTCTGTCGTTCATTTCTGATTTTGCCCTTTCTTCGTTAAATTTTGTATTCCTTGCGGGGTCTCCCTGCCCCAATGGGACACCCCCTTATCTCATTAACACACATTGCTCGACCCCACACATACCTCACCCCTGGGATAGTTCAGGGATTGCCCAGGGTACTGGTTCAGGGTTCAGGGATTGCCCAGGGTATCAATTCAGGGTTCAGGGATTACCCAGGGTACCGGTTTAGGGTTCAGGCATTGCCCAGGGTATCGGTTTAGGGTTCAGGGATTGCACAGGGTATCGGTTCAGGGTTCAGGGATTGCCCAGGGTACCGGTTTAGGGTTCAGGGTTCAGGGATTGCCCAGGGTACCGGTTTAGGGTTCAGGGTTCAGGGATTGCCCAGGGTATCGGTTCAGGGTTCAGGGATTGCCCAGGGTATGGGTTCAGGGTTCAGGGATTGCCCAGGGTATCGGTTCAGGGTTCAGGGATTGCACAGGGAACCGATTCCGGGTTCAGGGATTGCACAGGGTACCGCTTTGGGGTTCAGGGATGGCCCAGGGTACCCGTTTAGGGTTCGGGGTTCAAGGATTGCCTAGGGTACCGGTTTAGGGTTTAGGGTTCAGGGATTGCCCAGGGTATCGTTATAAGCGGGCTAGACCACATGTTGAGGTTGCTGTTTGCGGCCACCACTGAGCCCATTCGGACCGAACATTTTGACGGTCCAAGCAGCAGGCACCTTGCTGCACCAGGCCCCCATGGCCGCTGGCCGGGATGTAGCTGGGGCTCTCTGAAAACAACTCCGGAGGGGGCCTTAGCCCGCCCCCTTCAAGCCTCGACCTGATGCCCTGCCCTATCAGGACCTCGTCCCGCTTCTCCTGAACCCTCAACACTGGCAGCCTGCCTAGTGCTACGCCCGAACAGTTTGCTTCCTTAATCCATGCCTCATGGCGCATTATTTATTTATTGAATACACCGGTCACCCTAAACCCTAAAACCTCGACCTTGCCCCTATCAGGACCTGGAAGAGGCATGGTCCCGCTTCTCCTCGGAGCAGCTGCACACCTGGGCGTCTTCTGAGCTGGACGACGCGGGCGTGAGGGAGCAGAAGGCAGCAGGGACCCTCTTGAGTGTCCTGGACTGGGACCAGGACGTCAGCAGTAAGTCTGGATCAAGAACCCTAGACCATGTGCCCTGAGCCATGTGGTACGTAACCCAAACCTTGTGTACCCTAAACCATGTACCCTAAACCACGTACCCTAAACCCTTCAACCTGTACCCTAAACCACGTTCCCTAAACCCTGCATTTTGTACTCTAAACCACGTACCCCAAACCACGTACTCTAAACCCTGCATCCTGTACCCAAAACTACGTGCCCTTAGCCCTGCATCTTGTACCCTAATCCATGTATCTTGTACCCTAATCCATGTACCGGTACCCTGAACCCTGAGTCTAAACCATTTTATCTCTCCCCAAACCTACTTATAGCCGTACCCCCTAAACCCTGACCCTCCTTGTCCATGCCGCCTGTCCGCCTTCACAGCTTGGTCCCTCCGGCAGCAGCTAGCCACCGCCAACCTGATGCGGATCCGCACCTGCGTCCAGGCCTACGTCACCAAGCAGGAGACGGAGCGCACCGCAGAGTTCCTCAATGCGGCGGCGATGGGGAACAAGAAAAAGATACGCGAGGTGAGCAGATCAGGGGGAGGGGTGGAAGGGGGGAGTGCGTCCCGCATTTCAAATCTGCGGTACGAGCTGACTTGAGGACCTCGTATAAGTTGAACACATTTCAAATCTGCGAAACGAGCTAACTTAAGCACCCCGTATGAGCGAGGGAACGTTTCAGGTTGAGACCATATGATAGTAAGTCTATCTCTTCTCACTCGTGGGTTCCTTACTTCACAACACGGCGGCCATGTGGAACACGGCTTGACCCTAAGCCCTCATCCGTGTGGCCAGGCGCTCAAGCAAGAGGTTGCACCTGAGTGGGTTCGCACACACCTTACAAGAAGTAAAAAGTAAGCGAATAAGTTTGTATTCACTTATTTTCTCTCTTTTCTCTTAGTTAAGTTCAGTTCACAAAAGATAAGATGAGTTAACAAAAGTAAAAAAAAAAAAAGTTTCTCTGTTGCTCGGTTTTTCTGTGTTGGCTTGTGTCTGATTCAGTTTTCGCTGGTTGTAACCTCCTGGTTAGCTCTGCCGCGCCCTTTCGCAAAAGGCTGTGGGTGGTTGTGTGGACTTTGTAAAAAACAAACTTAGCATACTTCTCTCCCCACTCGTTGTGTCGGTAATCCTTCCTCTGATGGCTCTTTAGGTCATGAGTACCGATTACTTGCCCACACACACCCCTTAGGCTGAGCAAGCAATCGGCAATCGTTCACGAGGGCTACTACTGCAACGAACAAGCACGGCCCCTGTCCCTCAAAGTTCAGCTGCTCGATTGACCTTTTCATGCTGCCTTGATGCTGCTGTCATGTTGCCTTCATGTGCATGTGGAGGGGGAGTCGAGGCTTATTGAGGAACCACCCAAGCTTCTCATTTAGAGTCCCTTAACCCTAACCCCAAACAATAAACAATAAAAAACCTAAATGGTGCGCCACCTCAGCTTTTGATTTCGAATTCGTGTCAGACTGTGAGACTGAGCGGTGTTCTGTGTCCTCGCAGATGCATTTGACTTTGTCCCCCCCAAAAAACTAAATCCTAAACAAACCAGTTCCTTCACCCCTCCAAACGCAATTCCTCCCCCCTCCCCCCCTCCCCCGCTATTCTCCCCTCACCCCTGCTCTCCGTCGCCCCTGCCCGATGCAGATGCTGCTCCTGGGCTGCCCTGCCAACAGCGCCGACTATGACGGACGGTGTGCCTTGGAGCTGGCGTGTGTGAAAGGTCACACTGGCGTGGTAGGTCAAGGGTTCAGGGTTATAATGACGTTGTGCCCTGGAGCTCGCGTGTGTGAAAGGTCACACTGGCGTGGTAGGTTCTGGGTGTAGGGTTAAGGATTTCCATGGCGTTTCCTTGATAAACCCTGATAACCCTAGCTGCTGCCCTCTAAGCTGGCCTGTGTAAGGTCTGTGAAGTGTGAAAGCTCTCTGGAGCTGGCTTATGTCATCAGTCTGTGAAAAATCTGATCAGCCCAGTAAGCCCAGGGCTCAGGGTTTTGAATTTACTTGATCTGTCCTAAGCCCTAAACCCTGGCTGCTTCGCCCTGTGCTGGCTGCACCCTGGGGCAGGCTGGTGTGAAAGGTCACATTCGGCGTGGCAAGCCCTGGTCGAAGGGTTTGTACTTGCAGACCCATGCGCAGACCCATGTTGCCCCGTACACCCACACACCCACACACACACATACACACACAGGTCCGGCTGCTCCTGGCCTCCGGTGCAGACCCAGCGCAGCGTGACAACCTGGGTTTGTCCCCTCTGGCCGAGTCGGTCAAAGCCGGGAACGACGAGCTCATTGACATCCTGGTGAAAGCGGGAGCCAGGCTGGCGGACCCTGTTAGCGAGGTGCGTGGGCGCCTTGCTGGTCGTCTTAGTGTCTACCATGCGCATACACGTGCGTGCGTGTGCGTGTTTGCGTCGTCCTCAATGTCTACCATGCGCATATGTGTGTGTGCGTGTGTGGGCGCCTTGCTTGTCGTCTTAGTGTCTACCATGCGCATACGTGTGCGTGCGTGCATGCGTGCGTGCGTGCATGGGCGTGCATGGGCGCCTTGCTTGTCGTCTTAAATGTCTACCATGTGCATACGTGTGCGTGGGCGGCTTGTGGGCGGAGCATGTCGATCGGGGAGCTGCTTCCTTGTAGTCTCAGTGTCAACCGCGTGTACGGGCGTGCTTGTGTGTATGTGCCTGTGTGTGGCGTGTGTGCGTGCCTGTGCTTGCATGTTTATGGGTGCATTTACGTGCCTGTGTGGCATTTGTGTTCATGTGTGTATCTGTGTTAGGATGCATGGTGATTGAGGAACTGGCTTGTCGTGAAGGGGGTCTGATTGTACTTAGAGGCTTTGCCCTTTAATCGTTGGTGGTCATTTAACCATCAAATCATTGAATGGCCTCTCCGTGTGCCCCATGGACGGCATGCGTGCAATACGAAAATATGTCACGCGAATCTACGCGGCTTCCTGCCCTCACACACACGCACACACACATGCATACCCAGAGACATGCCAGCAGCAGGCTCTGTCTCTCTGCCTGCCTCTTGTTCTGATGCCCCCTCCCCCCCGTGTGACCCATTGGCCCCCTCACCCCCCTGACAGGTCGAGGATGCCAAGAGCCTCTGCTCAGCAGTGTTCACGGGAGACCTGCCTCTGCTCAAGCGGCTGCTCAAATGTGGGCTGCGTGTTGACGCTGGGGACTATGACAATCGCACGGTCAGTGGCATGCTTAGGTCACGCCTCTCTGGTTTTGGGGTTTGGTAATCACACCCCTGAGCCCACCACCCTTACACCTTCACCCTAAAATCTGAGCCCACCGCCCTAAACCCTCAACCCTGAGCCCACCGTCCTAAACCCAAAGCCCGAGCCCACCGCCCCAAACCACGAGCCCACCGCCAGAAACCATGAGCCCACCGCCAGAAGCCATGAGCCCACCTCCCTAAACCATGAGCCCACAGCCCGAAACCATGTGCCCACCGCCATAAACCACGAGCCTACCGCCATAAACCACGAGCCCACCGCCCTATCCTACGAGCCACCGCCCTAAACCATGAGCCCACCGCCATATCCTACGAGCCACCGCCCTAAACCATGAGCCCACCGCCCTAATCCATGAGCCCACCACCCTAAACCATGAGCCCACCGCCCTAATCCATGAGCCCACCACCCTAAAAACAGAAGCCCAACGCCTTAAATCACAAGCCCAACGCCCTCAACCACGAGCCCACCGCCCTCAACCACGAGCCCACTGCCCTAAACCACCAGCCCATTGCCCTATACAACGAGCCCACCGCCATAAACCACCAGCCCACCGCCCTAAATCATGAGCCCACCGCCCTAAACCATGAGGCCACTGCCCTAAAACATGAGCCCACCGCCCTGAAACATTAGCCCTCCGCCCTAAAATAATAGTCCACACTCCACCGCCCTAAAACCTAAACCCTGAGCTCACCGCTCTGAACCTGAAAGAGAAGAAGTGTTTGATGTCCGACGGTGTCTTAACAAGGGTGAGCAGGCGCCCTTGGATACAACCCAGGAGAAAAGCTGTGTCCCTGTTGTCTTTGCGTGGCGCTGCACATTGCGGCTGATAAGGGGAACTTGACCATCGTTCCGGTGGGGAAGATGGGTTGTAACTGCTGCTGCTGCCAGCCCCCTCCACCTAAACGCTGAACCCTTCACACACACAAACAACTCCCTTGCCCGCACTCCAGGCGCTGCACATCGCAGCCGCCGAGGGGAACTTGACCATCGTGCGTGTCCTGGACGAGTCTGGTGGCGCATTGCTGGACGTGACGGATAGGTGGGGCTTCACACCGCTGGATGAGGCGCGCCGCGTCGGCGCAGGGCCCGTGGTAAAGCACCTGGAGATGGCCCTGGCGAAAGGGACGCCGCTGATCAACGGTGGACCACACATGCCCTGTGACAGCGGGCACCGCTACAGCTGTTGACAGATTGCACTGCTACAGCCCGCCATGGTAGCACAATCCGGCTTAACCTGAAACGTATCGTGCCGTATCGAGGCGTATTGTGCTACCTTGGTGGCACCCACCGGCTGAACCTGTCCCGTATCATGCCGAATCAAGCCGCGTCGTGCTACCTTGCAGCCCGCAGCGAAGGAGTCAAGGCATGGCCGGTGATCCAGTACTTGGAGACCGCCCTGGCCAAAGAGGCACGGCGGCTGAAAAAGACGCCGTAGCACAGCAGCGGCGCGGGCTTGCCACGCGTCAGCGCTGAAGCCGATGTGCAGCGCCACAGCCGATGGGCACCGCTACGGCTGATGTGTACTGCTACAGCCGATGTGTACCGCTACAGCCGATGTGTACCGCTGCAGCCGATATGTACCGCTACAGCCGATGTGTACCGCTGCGGCCGATGTGTACCGCTACTGCTGATCTGTACCGCTACAGCCGATGTGTACCGTTACAGCCGAGGTGTACCGCTACAGCCAATGTGTACCGCTGCAGCCGATGTGTACTGCTACAGCCGATGATGTCCCCCTGAGGTTTTTGCTGCTACGCCCTCATCAGTCTGCAGGGAGCGCGACCTCTGGCAGAGCGCGGTACGAACGTGAAGCAGTACTAACATGAAGCAGTGCAAACGTGAAGCAGTACTAACATGAAGCATCTGATTGTAAAGGCTGAGGGGGTCCAATTTGTATTTTGTTTAGGGATTCGGGTTTTGGCATGCCAAACATCCTCCCAGTGCCGGTATTTACTTTGTGCATTCTAGCATGGATGTTACAGCGATGTTTTTAATACACGTACGGTAAGTCGACAACTACTGTTATGCCTGGCATGACATGCCTTTGGCAGAGCACCTGACGTTTGATTGTCAGAGCACATGCGATGTGTTTGGCAGAGCATATGACGTTTGATTGTCAGGGCACATACTGTTTGTTTGTCAGGCCACATGACGTTTGTTTGTGAGGGCGGTGGTGTGTGCAATGTCTGCTGGAGCGTTAAGTGTTGAGGGAGCTGTGTGTTGAGCACGTGCACGATAATGCAATATGTATTTATGTCTAAGGTCTACACATTTGTGAGTACTAGTGCACAATGGTGTACTTTGTCAAGGTTCACATATTTGTGAGTATCAGTCGAACGCAATATCGCTCGGTATGCTTTGTTGAGAATGTGGATGATGGTGTGCTGTGTCGAAGGTGTACGCTGTTGACAGTAGTAGGGTACCAGTACCGTGGTGTTTGAGGTACAGATCCTGGCACGCATTGGTTTACAAGTGGAAATTAAGGGGGCAGATCCCAAGTGCCCCCAGTCGGGCTGCTGAATATGGGATCTGCAAGGCTCCTTCTGTCTAAGATGGTTAAGGATGACCGCATGTCAGTATCTAAACGCCCTCACTGTCAATGGCCTCAGTTTAAAACGGTGTATACCCCCCCCGTCCATGGCCACAGTGTATGAGTGCAACAGGGTTTCGATTCCCCTGTGTCACATTTGAAGTTTGCACCAGCTTGGCGTCCGATGGAGGTTTCATATCATTCTCCTCTGCTGCCTGAGGGAGAGATGATCATGTTGGTGGCCAGGTCTTATGTACATTACTTATGAACATTGTTCTTTAGACTCATGACTCCCGCCATTGTCATCGTTTCATTAACCTCAATTCCTAGTAGGAATTTCCTACTACTGGTATCTCAGGGAAGTTCCCGGGGTATGCCAAGTGGCCGGTTTTTGCCGAGCAGGGTCTTTTTTTTGACCGGCGTGCGCCGGGCGGGGGGTCTGAAAATGCCCGGCGGTGAGGTCGGAATTTTTAAAGACCCGGTGCAAACTAAAGCCTCGCTCGACCACAGCGGTTTGGCACGTAATAGTGTAGGCCACATAAATGAGCTGCACCACACCGGGGATTTCAGACTCGTGGGCTATGATAATCTGGGATAAACACGCCCGCGTAGGGATCTTGGCAAAGCGATTATTGCTGACGGACTCTGCAATCCAGCCCTTCAGCAACTGAAACTCAGCATCGAGCTTTGCCTCTATGGCGACACTCTCGAAAAAGGTTGTGCCACAGAAGTGGGACTTCAATGTGGCAAACTCATGAGTGGAAGTGCGAGACCAAGACGTCATCACCCATGCCCAGATAGTAAAGCGGGTCAAATGCCGCAAAAGCGTCCAATACTTCCAGATTGCCAAAGCGCAACTCAAGGCCCTCCAGCAACTCAGAGGCTTTCGTAGGGATCTCTGTCGTTGCTGGCTGAGGCACTGCGATCCGCGTGAGCCAGGACATAACACCGGTATTGCCCTTTGCCTTCTTCGCGGGAGGGGGTTCTCTAGCAGGTTCTGTGCGATCGATCATCTCGACGTCGCAATCTGAGTTGGTGTCCGTCATTTCAAGAAAGGATTTTGCCGGGGAGGGTCTGGTCAGAGATGAAATCCCCCCGGCTGATGCCGGGGGTATAGTCAGCTGAACCCCCATTTTCCCCGGCTGACGCCGGAAAGGGGTTCGCAGAATACCCGGCGAAAATGGGCCTTCGGCCCATTTTCCCCGGCGCCGGGCCCGGCGTCACTTCCCTGTGGTATCTGCCCCTGATGGATGAGGCAGGAGGACCTGACTGATCTGTAATTTACGTCAGGTGAAGAAAAATGGTTGCAATTTGTACAGCGCCTTGTTCTTTCTAGCTTTCCGTGGCGAGACCTGCACCCATGGCATGGTGTGCTCACAAGGCCCAACGACCACAATCCAGGATTCAAGTATTTTCGAATGTTTCTGGTACTGAAGTCCACAATTGTCCGTTATAAGGACAAATCGGCAAAAAGGAGCCCACTTGGACAGGTCGTAAAAACAATCCAACAATTCGCATGGTACACAGTTTGAAGTACACAGGAAAACAGTACAAATGATCATAAAAAAAACGATTGCCTCGAGATCAACACTCTGGTGCGCTTGACAACGCCAGCTGCAAAAGACGTGTGGTATAGCAACTCTGCTACTTAGGCAGACATCTCCCCGGACTCTTTTCGTGACACGTCACCGCGCTCGCTGCTTGGCTGGGCCCAGCCAGAAGCGTTTAGCAGACATCTCTCCGGACTCATTTCATTACACGTCACCGCGCTCGCTGCTTGGCAGGGCCCAGCCAGAAGCACTTCCTGGCTGGGTCCAGCCTGAAAGGGCCCTCCCTGCGCGCTCAGTTGTTGCTTCCATCGCCCTCCTGCTGGTGCCAGTAGAAAGGCTCCAGCGGCATGCGCAACGACACCGGGACGTCATCTAGAGAGATCGGCACACGCCTGAGGAGTCGGTTGTGAAAGAGGCGGAAGCAGGGGCAAGCAGTGAGGGCGGTGGTTGGACACATTGCTTGGAGCCATTCCAAAACTTGGTATGAACCACGCGTTTTGCTTCCTGAAATAAAAGCAAATTCAAATTCAAAAGAATCATAACAGGGTCTAGATAAGGCCACTCCAGCACCAGGCTGCAGTCCTCGGGGATCCTTGCACCAGGAGGGAGGAAAGAAAACTACACCCCCCTAGTGGCGTGCGGGTTACGGGAACAGCGCAGCTCGGGGCTGAAGCCACATCCGCACCGTTACCATCCCTAATACTTGGATTGTGAATTTCCGGTTAAGTTGTGAAATTCCTGATGAGGTTGTGAAATTCCCGTTATTTGTTAAGTTCCTGGTTACATGGTTCAGCTGGAAGATGTTAGAAGTAAGAACTACATGTGGTTTCCAATCCTTTGTGATGTTTAACAGATCCCTAGGTATAGACCATAAGACCTGCCCGTACGGGATGCGCAAACTCTTCCCCGTGTCATTGTAATTGTGGATCAATCACTCGACGGTGCCTCAGTAATCTTTTGCCATTTCCCTCACGACCAGCTACGGCATTTCATGCCGAGACGTTTTACCAATTGCTAAGGCTGGAAGAAGCAATGTATGCTGCATAATCGGGGCAAGGCCTTCTAAGCAGTTGGCTCCCCGTAAGCTGTAACCCCAGAACAAGGTTGCCCCCCACCCTTCATTCCCAGTCTTACCCCCCCCCCTCACTCCCAAATTTTCCCCCAGGGACCCCCCTCAAGCATGGCCACCAGCGCGCTCACCTGGGGAATATCTCGCCCGACATGTTGTGAAACAGGTTGAGGTGGTCCTGGATCTTGTGCCACACATTGCACTTGCCGCACTGCACCACCAGCGTGCCCTCCTGGAAGACCTTCGGGTTCACGGGCCGGTACGAGCGCGCCTTGCAGCGCAGGCAAGTGAAGCCGACCTTCGGCGGGGGTGCGCGACAACAGAGGAGGGGGCGATTGAATTAACAACTGCAGGATGCAAAGACTTCGAAATTACAGGAAGGAGGGATGAAATCGTGCCTGCCTCTTCAAACAGGTCACAGGATGCTGACATGCGTTGCGGGGTCCCACTCAAGAGCTAGATTCTTCTACTGATTTGCTTCCATGTATTAATTGCCCAGCACTGAAAGCCCCCCCAGGTGAATCCCCCCGGAAATTCCTGCCCGTCACGATTTCCGCTTTTTGCTTTCGGGATACTTCTGGTCCAGAGCAACAGCAGCCCTCAACTCGATGCTCTGGCTCTAAACGCCCAGACGAAGATGTGGGCTTCATTTCCTGTATGTCTTTCCTCGCACCGCCGATTTAGGGGGTGGGGTTTCAGATGACCAGCAAGCCTTCAATACCGTGTTTGAGTACGAGTCGTGCTCAGTACTGACAAACATAATGACTGGTCCCACTGACCCCCCATAAGGCAAGGAGGAGGTGAAGCTTTGTGAAGTTTTGACAGTCCATCAGAGCATCAAATTGCCAATTGTGGCCAGAATTTAGCAGATGTCAGCTGCGGCAGATCAGACAAGTGCAAGCCAGGTACCCCCTGTCCCCAGAGTATCCTTTTCCGTCCACAAGCCTAATTCATATGAATTTAATCTGCTATCCTCCTCGAAGGAACAGCACACAAGCCAGCATCCCTCTCACCATCTTGGTCCTCCTCGGGCTCGAGCTCCCGCTCACAAACACCTCCTGGGCACTCTCGTCCACCTGCATTGGGAAGGCACGCTGAGAGGACAATCAGAGATGTCGACATGCCGATCTCGAGCACAGCTACAGACGAGATGTTATGACCCCCCCAAAGCTGCCACTTAAAAATCGATATCCAGTGACAGGCAATCCATTGTTGGGAACCAAGATGGCAGGTGAAGCAGAGGCACGAGCATGTCACAGCTTAATAGCCCTGTCTTCTCACCGGCGTCGGCTCTGTTTGGGGCACATGGACAGCTGTGCAGCAAGTGGTGGGGCTAGCGTCCGCGCTTTCTGACCATTGTCCCGACACCAGCTCCTCCGCCTCCTCCATCAGCTCAAGCATCGGCGTGATGTCGATGACGGGCTCATCGTCAAACACCACCGGAGGCACCTGAAGGATGTCCGTTGCGTGGCCCACGGTGTTAATGAAAGCCGGATATGGATTGCCTCGTAACTTGCATTGCCTCAACACCCAGTTGCATTCAGGTCCAGCACATTATCTCACTACCTCGCGTTTTGGCTGCATTTGAATTACGCGGCAGTTGCTAGCACCAGCATGGGCTACATGAGGAGAGCCAACTGCAGTGCTTATTTTTATTTGAATGCGCCCCAGACCAACAGAGGGCCCTGGCGGTCACCGCAGGACCCCTTAGGACACAACCTTGACAGACCTGCGGGCTGTGGCTGGAGGCCCAAGCAGCAGGACATGCTACAGTACACCCAGCATGAAGAGTCTATTTCTGTGCGCACCAGACCACAATTGGTTGGCTGCTGGGAAGTCAACGCTAGGCCAACAGGAACTGAACCTCCAACGGCAAAGCGACGCCCGACGGTGGTAGGCAAAGCACCGGAGCTTGCTGCCTCAGGTCCACACATCCCGCAGGCCATGCTGTAGCTTGAAAGCAAAAAATGTACGAAGCACTGACTCACTTGTTGTTGCGAGGACTTGACCATGACACTGCCGCTCCGGCCCATGTCTTCAAGCTTGGTCGGCACCCGTTGGATGTTCCGGCGCCGCTGGTGTAGCTTGCGGAGTCGAAGCTTCGGAAAGATGTGGGACGCAGCTTCTATCCGCTGAATGATGAAATCTTGTCCGCGGACCTGGAGGGAAGCAGTAGGGTTCCAAAGAGCATGAGCCCGACGCGATGCGACATAAATGAAGCCAATGCTGAATGAAGATCATGGAGGGTTCGCGCACGTTAAAGTACTGGTCCTGCATCGGGTCCAAAAGCCAGAAAGCATTGCCGACGGGTACTTGTCGCGCATGTTGGTCGCTCAGGGTAGCTTTGGGAATCAGATATGCCCGAGAAGTTGCTTTCGAGCAGGCAGGGACGCCGGAGCAAGCCTTGTGGACAGTGGATGCGAACATATTTGAACAAGGGTTCTCGGAGACTGAATGGGACGACAAGGAATCGTGTCTGAAGTTTACAGGGGCAGCAAATTTTATTAAGCTATCTAGCAAGGGCGGTATGCAGACATGGCCTCGGACGCGTACGCGTACGTGGCAAGAAAACAATATCCACACATCCTCATACCCCAACCACCATAGATCTCAGCCCCAAACTGACAGGGCCTCTGGATTTCTAGAATCTGCACCTCGATCAGGATCGATATCGAGATCAGGATAACATTTACCATCTACATCCACCTTCCGTCATCCAAATGCCGACCCTTCGTCAAGTCCAGAGAGGTCAAGTCTAAGCAAACGAATAACTGTATAAAAGGCTTACCTTCCAGCTTTCAAACATCTGTTGGGTCAAAAGTGATTCAAAGCGGACCTGTGGCCTAGCTAGAGAATCCCGCAGTATAGACCACAGGCTTTAAAATGGCATGGACCAGTATGGGCACTACAGGTGCATTGCACGTTTGCACAGATAGACAGGCTGACAATGCCATGTCATGCGAAGACAGACATCACAGTGCGGCCCATATTACAGTACAGGGAGCTGCCACATGAAGGCGCAAGGGAGGGCTTGTGTGCCATGCCTAAGCGGTTAGAGAACGGTGCAGAAGCCATGTCAGAGTCGTGAGAATGGAAGATTATACATTGCCATGGCCCCATGCCCAGCGTGGGCAGCATCAGCGCCCCCCCTGGTGGGATGCAGAGGTTTAGAGCGCCTATGCTGCGCTGCGAGCGAAGTCGCTTTGCAGTGCCCCGGGCCAAGAGCGCAAGGCAGCCAGGCAGCGCTACAAGTCCACAGCACGACGACGTCGCCGCTACTACACGCGCCATATGGCAGCGGCTATAGCTGACAGGCTGCAGCGTAGCGAGTGCAATGTCTACCGGGAGCAGCTGCAAGAGAGGCGGCAGACCTGCCCCACCACGGCTGTCTCCTCCCTGAAGTTGGAGGCACACCTGCGACAGCAATTCACCGCCACTGTGCCCCCCTCTCCTGCGGCGCCACAGGCAAACTTGCCCCCTACCACCGCTCAGCCGGAGGACCTAGGCGTGTCAGCTGAGCAGCTTGCCTCTTGCTTCGCAAGAACTTTCTCCCGCATGCGCGTACACACCGCGGCGGGCCTAGACGGTCTGGCGGCACCCTTTATCAAGTTGGCTATGGTAGAGGATGATTCCGAGGGGGAGCAAGGACACGTGCTGAGGGATCTGCTGCAAGACTGATTGACTGCGATGGCGGTGCGGGGGGGAATGCCTAGTGCCTGGCAGCCAGTCAGGATTCAGCCTGTTTACAAGAAGGGCGACCCCCTTGATCCCGGTAATTACCGGCCCATCGCACTCACGAGCGTGTTTTACCCGCTGTATGCCAGCATGCTCACTGCCATCACTGATGAGTGAGCGCGATTGCACGGCCACGTCCCTCCTGAGCAGTTTGGTTTTCAACAGCGCCGTAGCACGCTCCAGGCTGCTTTCCTCCTCAGTCATGCAGTCCATGCTCAACGGGCAGCTGCAGGCCGTGGCAAGCTGCATGTGGCCTTGGTGGACTTCACAAAGGCCTATGACAGCGTGCCCCAGGAGCAGCTGTGGCGGCATTTATGCGAGCATCTTCACATGCCTGCATGCCTGTTACGCGCTGTGCAAGCGCTTTACGCCGGTGCAGTTTACACGCTCACTGACGGCCACAAGCGCACTGGTCATGTGCCTTGCACCAGAGGCATCAAGCAGGGCTGCCCCCTGCTCTTTAGCCTTTACCTCAGTGACTTGCCGGCCATGCTCGCAGCCAAGTGCCCGGCATAGGGCTTTGAGATGTAGGCGGGGCAACAACAACTCTGCCTGCTGTGTGCGGATGACCTCTCCTGGCTAGTCAGCACCCCAGCAGGGCTGCAACGCATGCTTGATGCCTTGCATGAATATGCGGCACATAAACAGCTTCAGGTCAATGTCAGTAAGACAGAGATCATGGAGTTTGGCAGCCGCTTAGCCAGCCCATGTTTGTTTTTACGGCCCTGACCGTGCCGTGTTGAAGCGTGTCCAAGCATTCAAGTTCTTGGGCATCACTCAGCACGAAAGCGGCGGCCCGAAGAGGGCCATGGAGGGTAGAGAGGCGCATTTGGCTGCCGCGCTGCACCGCGTTCGCCGCATGGCAGCCAAGGTGGGCCTAAGGCGCCATCTTCCAACCCGCATCAGGCTGGCAGCTGTGTACGCAGCGCCTGCGGCCAACTATGGCGACGTGGTGTGGGCCTCCAGCGACCTTCGGCAGCGGCAATGCCTCTCCAGCAAAATGCAGTCCAGCTTGCTTCAGCACCTACGCCAGGCTGCGGGGCTACCTGCATCAGCCGCCAGTTGGGGAGTCCTGAGATAGCTGCAGCTCCAGCCACTACAGCGAGACTGGTGGACCCATATCCTCCGCTTCTACAATGCAGCGATGGCACCGGCGGCACAGCAATACAGCCCTCTCATGGCTCAAGCCATGGCAGCAGATACGCAGCTTGCAGTCAGCCAGGGCAAACTGGCGGCCGCACCTGGTGCTCTGATCTACTGAGTGCATTAGAGGAGCTGGAGCGGAAGGCAGCCACCCCCACCTTGCGCGAGGCAGCAGCTGCCCTACAGCGCCTACCCGTCACAGAGGTGTTGGCACTCGTTGACGCAGCCTACGAGCAAGCACGGCTGGACGCAAGCGGCGATGGGGACCCCAGGGACCCTACCACCGAGCACAGATCTGCGGCGACCTACCGAGCCTGGTTCCAGTCCAGGGCGGGTGCCATGCTGGCGCAAGCCAAGAGCCGCACTAGCCAGAGGGGGTGTGCTTGTGTGCGAATGAATCTGCAACTGCGGCTCGGCGCGATCAGCACGGCTGATACCAGAGGACGGCGCAACGGTCAGCGGCGAGAAGCACGCTGCTGCCAGCGGTGTTGGGCACGGGGGGATAGCGAGCAGGTGGAAGATGCGCTACATGTGTGCTTCCAGTGCCCTAGTGTCAGGGAGCAGTTACGGGAGCGGGGGTGGGCAGGTCCTCCGGGCGCTGCCACTAACTTCCACCAGCTGTACCATGCTGAGCAGGGGTGGGATGCACTTGCTTTTGTGGACTGTGCTGTGGGCATTGTTGAGGGTTAGTCTCTAGGGATTCTGAGGCGCCGGTGTTGTTTGCCTTTCCGGCCTTCTCTTTTGGTCATTTTGTTGTTGTTGTTGTTGTTGTTGTTGTTGTTGTTTGCCCCCTTTTTAGTGTCTTCTCTTCTCCCTTCTGATCAGTGGGGCGCCCTCGCGGCCAAGCAAGGGTGGGATACGCTTGCTTTTGTGGACTTTTTTGTTGAGAGGCTTTGTTCAGGGCTTCTCTCTAGTGAAACTCAGGTGTCGGACTTGGTCTTCTTTGCCTTCCTGGCCTCTCATTTTGTTCCTTTCCCCCCCTCTTCCTTATAGTTTCTTCTTTCCTCCCTTCTGAAAAGTTGGGCGCCCACGCGGCGGAGCTTCGAGCGGGCCCAGAGTTGTAACGTTATTGTAATTGCCATGGACAGCCTTGAAGGCTTGAACACCGGCTCAGGGCCATTGCTGAAGAAGGACCGCCTCACGGAGACATTCCGATCGCTGCTGTTGCTGCAACATGGTGTCGCAGCATGGGCGGACTTGCTGGCACGTTTCCCCCCTTTCTTTTGTCCTGCCCCCTTCTGTGATTCTTTCCAACTTTCCTCCCAACTCTTTAGTTAGGCGCCCACGCGGCCGAGCCTTATCTGAGCAGGGCCCAGAGGTGTAACGTCATTGACTTGCTGGCAAGGGATTTCACCACCTTCCTTCCTTTCTCCTCTAGCCTCCAATATCTTTTCCTCCCGACCAGACAGTCGGGCGCCCTGAGCCTTTCCAGCATGGCCCAGCGGTGTTGTGTCATTGACCTTTCTTCCTAAACAAAGTACTTCCGTAGACAAGAGCATGCTGACATAGTACTGGTGCACCATTGACACTGGGATGCCCGATATTTTCAGATTTCTGTCCATTGTGCGCCAAGAACACGTATTTAGGGGAACCCGCTGGGCCCTGCCTGCGCGGCCATGCATGTAGGGCTGGATAGGGATAAGCAGGCCCACCTCCAGCTACCATGCGCAACCAGGACTATGTTGCAACCATGTCGCCCACCTATATTAATGACATCACCCTCCTATGTTAGGGGACGGGGGCATGGTAACCAGCGACTAAATTCAAGGTGCAGCCATGCCCACCTCAGAATGTGGTAACCAGGCCTTGACAGGGGGGGAGATAATGAATCATTTGGTCAAGTCGATTCCTCAACCATGTGGTATGGCTGCCACCGGTGTTACACCACTGGGCCATTTCCCCGCTTATTTTTCCGCCCCATATCTTGAACGCTATGGGGCTTCTTCCCGCAAACAAGGCATAAAACCACCCCCGGTTGACCACGCCATGCCAAAGGCCCTAAAACCAGTCAATAACGTTACACCTATGGGCCCGCTCAAAGCTCAGCCGCGTGGGCGCCCAACTGTTCAGAAGGGAGGAAAGAAGGAACTAAAAGGAAGAGAGGGGGAAAGGAAAAAAATGAGAGGCCGGGAAGGCAAAGAAGACCAAGTCCAACACCTGAGTTCCACTAGAGACTAGCCCTCAACAAAGCCTGTAAGAAAAGATAAGTCCAGAAAAGCAAGCGTATCCCACCCCTGCTTGGCCGCGAGGGCGCCCCACTGATCAGAAGGGAGAAGAGAAGAAACTGAAAAGGGGGCATACAACAACAACAACAACAACAAAAGGACCAAAAGAGAAGGCCGGAAAGGCCCTAAACCAGTGTGCTGCCACTTCGTGCAGACTCCGGGCTGCATGGCACCGGGAGATAGGATGTTTAGAACAGTGCATACAGCATACCCGCTGTGCCCTGCTGAACACTCGGCCACTTGGGGCTGGTAGGGGACTATGACTAGGCTCAATTCAAGCTACCATGCACAGCCTGGGCCATGGTGCAGCCATGCCATCCTCCCATGTGAGGGGGCAGGAACATGGAACCCAGCCCTCTAGTCGGGGGGGGAGAGAAGATCGTGTGGCGGGTTCGATCCCTCAACCTCTGGGTATGGAGATAGGATGTGGCATGGACGAACCATGGCCAAATCAGGTTCACGGTGTTGCGTAGTTTATGGTGCATTAGTGCATATGCTCCTACGAGGCCACGGGCCCATGGCGCTCTGGCATTTGGTTGCCTTCATGTCTCCATGCTTCTACCTGACGTTAGTAGGCATCAGGTGCTGCACGATTTGATAGCTCTGAAGTCGAGTCTGAAATCTGCCAGATATTTTGCATTCGTTCACCCTTTTCCAACGCCAACTAAATAACCAATCCCACTTGTTGACGTAGGCCTACCGTACGCGTAGGGTTTCAATTCATTCGCCGATCTCTGCCCAGCGTTGCAGAGCTTGCTAACTTTTGTAAATTGGATAAGTGCGATGCCACTGGTTACGTCAACCTTTCGGACACGCATTGGCCGGGCGCCCTTTGGCCATCCTCGTGCACCCAAGCTTCACAGGACATCAGCGATTGCATCTGATGTATCAATGATTCTAGGAGACAGGGCACGTAACTACAGAGAGATCCGAGCGGACAGGGACGTCATAAGGTTTGCAAATTGCAACTTGCATATCGTGCATATCCGAATTACAAAATCTGGTTTCTTAAATTGCTGCCCGGAGAGACGGCTTTGCCAGTGAAGAAAACTCTTTGTGATGACTTTCGGCGTGGCAGCGGATTTCAATTTACTCACCTGACAAAAACTTGTTTTCCCGACCCTGCAGCGCCCTCCTGACTCCTGCCCCTGAGGATTATTACGCTCTCCTGTGTCTCGACGGCAGCAGCACCCCTGAGGATGTGAAGGCAGCATACAGGAAGCTGCAGCGGGTGAGCTTGTGAAACGCAAATGGCTTAGAAAAGGGTTTTTGTGGGACTGGCATCAAGAGACTGAAATGCACCCTGCATGCCCATCATCTGATCTTGTGGCCAAAGGCCCCTGATGTGGCAAACGGCCTGTGTGGGTGATAGGAAATGATCATAGTAGAGGCTGATTTCTATTGCTTTTGCTGGGACTTCACAAGGTGTGAGGCCGGCCGCCTAACCCAAGAAAACTAGGCTGATCGAGTGATTGCACACCATGTCAGAGAAAAGCTGTTCACACTCGGAATTTGATGATGCGACGTCATGCCACAGCAGGAACCGGTGCCTAGGTTGTTCACCCACTCGTCAACACCCTCGTCACAAATTCAGTTATTAACCGGCATGGGAAAGTCCAACAATTGTTTGATGGGAAGCTAAGCAGCATCTCTTCACTCTGCCTCTACATGCAGAAATCCCGTCTCCCTGTGCTGCACTGTCAAAACCCTTTACCTTCACCTTGAACCCAGGTAGATTTGTTTTGTGTGCGTGTCATGCCCACCTGGGTTGGCCGCCGCTCAGGTGTGTCACCGAACCTTCTACACCAAACCCCAGCACACAGAGCTCTTATGTTTAGGGTGCTTCAACTGCACTTGGGCAGCAACCCGTTCTACGACTGGTGTGGCTTGATGTAGCCAAGTGCCTGTGGCTTGGGCAGTCTAGGTTTTTCCCCATCGGCCCAGCTATGTCCACCCGGCAGCCCCGTCAGGATGGCCTGGTGCACGCTGAAATGCACGCAGGTCGCAGAGAGGCCGACGTCTGACCGGCCCTCCCCACACCCACCCTTCGCACCCAGGTTGCACACCCTGATGTGGCAGGGCCTGGCGCCACCGCCCTGGCCATCATCCTGAATGCCTGTTACGCCACCCTCATGGATGAGACGTTGCGCGCCACCTATGACTTTGACCTTGGGCAGTACATCAAGCTGGCCGGCGGTGGCTTCGACGGCCGGCCTGTCAGTGGCTGGATGGGGGGGCCTGAGGAAGAGCGAGCGGTCTTTGTGGCTGAGAATGAGTGCATCGGCTGTGGGCAGGTCAGATGTTGTCTGCTTGTGCAACGCGATATATGTGCTGTGACGTGCGTATTATGTTGTTCTTGTCCAGTTACGCTGCACGAGTTCAGTTGGCGGTGTGGTGTGCAGTACGTATTTGGTTAATGTAGTGCCGTATGCAGTACGTATTCAGTGTTTGGTGTGCTATGATGTACGTGTGCGCTCTGTGTTGTGAGAAACTGTGCGAGTTATGCCGTGCTGTTTGTTGTGCTGTCGCCTTTAGCTGAGACCTTGTGTGCCCTCGCCTCAACTGGAGCACACAAACACTCGACTGAGCACCTTGAGTGCGTTGGGCACGACTGATTACTGCAGCGTTCACACTAACACACATTGTATCCTTGCGGGCAGGTCAGATGTTGTTTGCTCGCGCAACACAGAGTGTGTGCTGTGATGTGCGTTTTATGTTGTCCGAGTGGGTCTCACACATTGAATTCTTGTGTGCTCCAGGCAGACCAAGCCCCCTCCTAGTCCTGAGGCATGTCATTGTCTCAACACTAGGAGGTGAGGGGGGGGCATATTATGGGGCATAGCCTCACCCCTGACTCATAACAGCTCGATGGCCCGCCTCACTCGTAGCACACATTTGCACGCATTTGTGTAGTGGTGTACCCAAGACCCCAGTTGAGCCTATTCCCTATTTCCTTAAGTGTAATTCTAAAGCATGGTGCCTCTGCTGTCTGTCTGTCTTCCTCGTGCATCACACAGTCATTGCTGTCATGCCCTAGTTGAATCTATTCCCTGGACCCTGAACCCCAGTCCTGAGGCCTGGTATCTCTGCCCTAAAACCTAAACCTTTAACCCTAAACCATTAATTCCAGTTCTGAGACCTAGTACCTCTGCTCTTAACTCTAAACCCTAAACCCTTAACTCCAGTTATGAGGCCTGGTGTCTCTGCTTTAAACCCCAAACCCTGAACCCTTAACTCCAGGTCTGAGATGTGCATCTGCTCTAAATTCTAAACCCTGAGCTCCAGTTCTTAGACCTGTTACCTCTTGTCCTTGTCTTTGGCGTTCTTACTCGCAGTGCACACGCTCTGCCGCTAAGACCTTCTTCATGGAGGACGAGCACGGCCGGGCTCGCGTCTCAACCCAGTGGTGGGTCACATCCTGAACCCTACGCCCTGTTTCAAACCAGTATTGCGCCAAACCCTGACACCAGATTGAAACCTTGAAGCCTGAACCCTGATTGAAACCGTTCTCCCTGAACCCTGTTTCAAATCTTGAACCCCAAACCTTGGGGACCAAGATTTGAACCCCAAACCCTGTCTTCACCCCTAATGTGTGAAACCCTTCACCCCAAAGCACTGCTACTTCAAGCCAGTGGGTCATCTTGGGCCACTAGTGCATGCATGCATTCATCCTGTTTTCACTCGCCCTCTCATGCCACACAGCTGTTTGATGATAGGGGAGAATCTGTTTTCCGAATCTGTTGCCCAAATCTGTTGTCCCAAGCCTGCCCCCTCTTTGTTCAACCAGGGCTGATAGTGAAGATGCCATAGAGGAGGCTGTGGACTGCTGCCCTGTTGACTGCATCTGTGAGTCGTAACCCTAAACCCTAAACCCTGTGGGCCCATCAAATGCTTCTGTGAGGGGGAAACTCCACCCTTGAGCCAGATTCCTAGTCGACTGCATCTGGTTTAATCGAAACCCTGAACCCTAACCCCTGCTGCCGTCAACTCTGAAGCCCAACCCCTGCTGCCCTAAACCCTGAACCCCAGCCCCTGCTGCCCTGACGAACGATTCTGTTAGTAGACTGTCTCAGGTATTGCAGAGTCACTTGATGTCTTTGCGTCCAACATAAGAGAGAGATAAGATTACTATCTTGTGTGGGGGAAAAAGTGTGAACATATTTTGGACCACTTTCGACATCTCTGTGTGGCTTTCCCGGCACATTGCCCGATGGGCAGTGCCTGCAGCAGAGCCGGAGTTTCCAGTGGCTTAAAAAGTAAACAGCGCATGTTCACCGGGTCGCAGATTCTACTACCGATTGAAAGAAGGTATGAGGTGCTTGCTGCGCGCAGACTATGTCCAGAAGGACCAGCTCGCGCTCCTGGAGTTCATTATGAAGGGATGCAAGCGGGAGAATGTGGGCCTCATGGGGCGCAGGCGCAGCGGGAACATGGTGAGGCGGCGGCGGGGGGGGGGGGGGGGGGGGGAGGCGGTAGAGGGGGGGGGACGATGTTCAGGCAGGGAGGGGGGGAGTCATGGTGAGGCGGCGGGAGGGAGGAGGGGAGGCGGTAGAGGGGGGGGGACGATGTTCAGGCAGGGAGGGGGGGAGTCATGGTGAGGCGGCGGGAGGGAGGAGGGGAGGCGGTAGAGGGGGGGGGACGATGTTCAGGCAGGGAGGGGGGGAGTCATGGTGAGGCGGCGGGAGGGAGGAGGGGAGTTTCCGTAGAGGGGGGGGGACGATGTTCAGGCAGGGAGGGGGGGAGTCATGGTGAGGCGGTGGGAGGGAGGAGGGGAGGCGGTAGAGGGGGGGGGACGATGTTCAGGCAGGGAGGGGGGGAGTCATGGTGAGGCGGTGGGAGGGAGGAGGGGAGGCGGTAGAGGGGGGGGGACGATGTTCAGGCAGGGAGGGGGGGAGTCATGGTGAGGCGGCAGGGGTGGACTGAGGCAGAGGGGGGGGGGGGCTGAGGCGAAGGGGGGAGGAGGCAGGGAGAGGGGACGGTGAGGTGGCAGTGGGTGGGTGGGTGAGGGGCAGGGGGGCTGAGGCTGGAGGGTGGGGGGCAGGGATATGCATGATATGATAAAATAATCAAATTCAATTTAAATAACTTCTGCAACATCCAAAATTTTAAGGTTTCCTGGACCAGGTGAGGCGGGTGGTGATCAGGGACAGACAAGGGTCGCATGCGCCGAGGGGATGTGGTGAGGGGTGCAGTGAGCAGGGACAAGTGTGTGCAAACCGCTCTTTCACCCCCCAGCTCTGCGGGTCCTGGCGGGTGCCAGACATCTGCCGAGCCTGCGAGTCGCGTGCAACACGGAGGACAAGAAGGGCAAGGGGGCTTTGATTAAGACATGATGGCTCTGGGTTGGCTTAGAGTGGGAGGGTGGATAAGGGGAGGATATGCAGCAAGATCTTATAGCAGTGAGCTTCCTCATGAAGCTGATCTGTGGTGATATCTGATCGCTACGAGTGTGTGACTAATCCCTGAACCCAAGACCCTAAACTAGAAAGTGAAGGGCTGGAGGATCTGTTGTGAAATCAGGAAGACTACTTGGCTTTGGGTTTCTTCATGGAGCTGATCTTTTGTGAGATCTGACGGCTGTGGCTTGACTCAGCCACTCTGATGCGGCAGGGATTAAGAGCAGGGCTGAAGGATCTGTCCAGCGGTCTGAAGGCCATATGCCGGGTTAAGTGGCTAAAGTGCAGTAGTAAGCTGAAGTATCCTGCGGTACCCTGAAGTAATTGGTATTTTGAAGTACCCTGCAGTACTTTGAAGTACCTTGAAGTACCATGCAGTACCTTGAAGTACCCCGCAGTACATCGAAGAACCCTGCAGTACTTTCAAACACCTTGCAGTACCTTGAAGTCCCCTTCGGTACCTTGAAGTACTCTTCAGTACCTTGAAGTACCATGCAGTACCTTGAAGTACCATGCAGTACATTGAAGTACCATGCAGTACCTTGAAGTACCATGCAGTACCTTGCAAGCACCCTCATTTGATGTGGAGATTTGGAGATTGCTTGTCTCCATCGCCCACCGTTTGCCTTCCGCAGGGACCGCCGCCACAATGTGAATGCCCCTTTGACCGAGCAGAGGTGTACACCAAGGCACGCAAGGGAGCGCTGGGTGCGGAACAGGCGGTCATGTCGCGGAGGGGCCGGCCGGCTCACGACCAGCAGCTGGCCGCAGCGATTGCAGGTGCCAGGGGGAGAGAGGGGGGGGGGACGGTATTTTCTATTTTGTTTTCATCTCAGTGATGTATTGCTGGAACTGGTTTTGGGGGCACCTGTCCTTTGCAACAAATACGATGCTTTGCTGGACCTCAAAATAATAGTTTCAGCAGTGCCTACCGGTAGATGAACCAGCCCGAAAGGCGCATGTCCCATGTTTCGAATGGCGTTTAGTTGGCTGGAGTGTGCCCCCCCCCCCCCCCCCTCAATTCGCACTTTCACAGGCACGTGGCTGGACCTGTGCATGCATCAAATGTGATGCTTTGCTCGACTTCACAAGTTTACAACATTCACACTTTCACAGGCACGTGGCTGGACCTGTGCATGCATCAAATGTGATGCTTTGCTCGACTTCACAAGTTTACAACATTCACACTTTCACAGGCACGTGGCTGGACCTGTGCATGCATCAAATGTGATGCTTTGCTCGACTTCACAAGTTTACAACATTCACACTTTCACAGGCACGTGGCTGGACCTGTGCATGCATCAAATGTGATGCTTTGCTCGACTTCACAAGTTTACAACATTCACACTTTCACAGGCGCTTGGTTGAACCTGCCTGAGGAGGTGCGCGCCAAGGGCTGGCCATCCTGGACAGAGACCACTGCGAGCAACGAAGATGGATGCAACCCCGACATCATCATGGTGTGAATCCGGGTGTGAATGTCATGATCCATCTCCATCTTCACTGTCATATAGATCGGCACGCGAAGTTAAGATCATTGAAGTGTGCATGGTTTGATTTCACAATTCGTTGGACGAGTCTGGTCTGGCCCGGACAGGTCACTGACCCAATGTACTTTGAAGTTCGAACGTCGGTGAGCAGTAACAGCCTGACAGTAGGCTGAATACGTTGCACCTCAGGGAGTCAGCAGGGCCCTGCTCAAAAGGCTCATTGGCCGAATGGGTGCCCAATTGTCAGGTTGGCAGAAAATGAATGTGTGAAAGGAGGTAGTTGGTGTTTAGGATGACACATTTGAAACACAATCATGAGATCCAAAGCTGGCCCTATTTATGCTTGGAGCCCGAAACGGTGCGATACGGTACAGGATTTACTGGATTGTACTGCCAAGGTAGCACTACGCGGCCAGATCCGGCACAAGTAGTGCCGGATCGTGTGACCATTTTTGAAGGCATGTGTCAATGTACTTCATTATGTGTGTATGTATTCCAAGTTTTTGAACCATGGATGGATATCAAGTTGCCGAGTGGGATTGAGGACGGATGGAGGGTGTTTAAAACAGTGCATACCCGCTGTGCCCTGCTGAACGCTCGGCCACGTGGGGCTGGTAGGGAATGACTAGGCTCAATTCCAGCTACCATGCACAGCCTGGGCCATGGTGCAGCCATGCCATCCTCCTATGAGGACGGATGGAGGGTGTGTTATACGTTTGTGGTGTTGAGGCCTGGGTGCCGTTGCCCTAGTCTCATGGGGACCTGTTGTACAATCCTGTATTATTAAGCGTGTGGCGCTGAGGCCGAGTGCCACGTCACCGATGTACAGTACCGAGGGCCCTGAGTTACTTTTTATTATATGTAAGATATGGTGCTGGTAAATTGTCAATGACGCTACACCTTTGGGCCATGCTCAAAAGGCTCGGCTGCGTGACCGCTGCATGTGAGCTGAATGACCTGCCCTGGACCCCATGTGCCATATGTGCTGCGGATGTGAAGATGTTTCAGTCCAGTGGAGCACCCAATGCTTGGGGCAGGTGCATGCGATGCAGAACGGACATGCTAGGCAACCAACGAATACGCAACCGCTGTTCGCGGGACAAACCGTGATGTGGAAGATTAGCCACCATCCAAACCATGGGTATCAAGCCAATGGACGGCGGTGCCTAGAATTTTTCTTTCAGACACGCAGAATTTGTTGGTTGTCACGATGTCTTAATCGCCCTACTGGTCAGGAATTGAATTGCCCGCCCATGCCAACAGGGGCATGGCAGCAATAAAGCTGAAATTTTTGACTGGCCTGGCCATTAGTCGAGGACATCTCCAATGTGTGGTAATTTGGAACCAGGGCTGGAACCACACAGCGAAATATCGGGTGTTTGAAAGGGTTGCGGAGCTGTTCTGCAGATTCTGTTTCAGTATGCAAGGGCTGTGGAAAAGGTACGCAGCCAATTGAGTCGCCAATCAGAAACAGGCAGTCATGGTTTCGGTCAGCCACCAAGCCTACCTGATAATTTTTTCGGCAGAGCCCCCCCGGGCGGCCGAAGGTCGCGGGGGCGATGCCCCCAGTGTCCACCCGTTTCCGTCCGTCCGTCCGTCCGTCCGTCCGTCCGCCTGATGTTTCTGGAACGTCACGGAAACTTTATGCGCTACAGCGCAAATCAACCGGCTGTATTTATGAAGGTTATTCCTGCCAGACCTCAAAGGCCGAGGTGCAGAAATGAGAAACTCAGCTACCAAGGCTGGATCTCACAGCGGATGACGTCAGCGTGAGGTGTCACGCGACAGCTGCACCTTCGCTTCTCTATGCGCAATTCGATGCGCATCATTACCAACACGCACTTGGCCAGTGATAGAGTTGCGAAAAATATTTGAAATCCTGTAGCATGACAAGGGGGTTTGCATGGGGTCCTGGTGACCCCGTCCACACCTGAGCCTGCCCTCTGAAAAGTCACGTACCCGACTGCTCTGCCGTTTTTCGTGCTGCGCAGCAGCACCTCTGATTACTTGTCAATATCATATCAGGTGTTGGCATGCATGGGTCTGCTCAGCAGTCACCAGCAGGTGCCTGTTACCAGAGTTTCAAAAAAGCGAAAGGGAGTGTACAACATCAGATTCGCCCTTTTCGAAGTCCAGGATCTCGCACTTGCCTACAGCGCTGGGCTGGATTTCTGGAGATTGCATCTGTAATCTGAGCACCACCGGGATAGGAAGCAGGCATGCAAATTGGACATTCAGACAAAGCAACGGCCAAGCACAATCAACAGAACAGCAGGTCTGCAGTCTGCACGGTACCCCAGTGATTTGCTGCTTTGTTGACGACGAAACATTCAGTAGGATACTGACACTCATCCGCGCTATCCGTTCCAACGATGCAAAAAGAAACGATGGAGACTCGGTAGGCGGGCCCGTAGGCCAGCTCTCTCTGTAAACTGTACAGCAGGTGGTGATGACGTGCCTACCTTGCTCATTTCGTGTTTACGCAGGCGCTGGCAATAAGGGCTTCCTGACTTATTAGCATCGTTTCATCGTTTGGTATTCAGCTTTTACAATTTTCGAACGGTCTGACAACCTCTCAAGAAAGCACGTCGTTCCCGCCCGACGCTGCACACCCTTCGGAACCGAAAAACATCCACCCCCCGACAAAAAACAGATTCCATGTCAGTTTGCAATGCCACTCATACGTGCAAGGACCACCTACAGGTATATCCACCCCTCAGTAGCTGAGCACGTTCGGTGGGATCTAGCTAGGAGGGTGTTGCCGCTGCAGCGATCAAGCGTCGAATCAGGGAGGCCTGGAGATCATGGTGTCATACCAACCTCCATGGAAACAGATTTATCTAGAGCATCGTCATCACAGACATATGTTGTAGCACGAGCAGGGGTGGACACAGCATGGACTCATCATGGACGCAACATGAGCATGGACTTCACGCCATGCAATACTTTCTTGTGTAGCGTGTCCGCTCCAGTGCACTGAAGTTAACTGAGTTCAATACCATGCGCCTCATCCCTCCCACGCTTGCAGGTGCTCAACTCATTCCTTGCCAAGGCCGACGGCAAGGACAAGCTGACAGCCTTGGTGCAGGTGCGCACTTGAGGCTGCCAGTCTGATGTAGTGATGTCTCTGCGCAAATGCGAAGCCCTGCGCCCCTGCTGGACTGTAAAACTTCAAAAACTGCACGGCTGCTGCCATGCCAATGCCATGCCATGCCACGCCATGCCGCAAAACAAGTGATCAGTGTATAGCATACCGGTAGCATTCACATTCCCAATAAGATACACCGCTGTGCCTTTGCATCCTGGCCGCATGCTCCAGAACAGTTTATTTGTTTTGCCGTTGCCCGGCTCTAAGGTTCAGCCACATTTAGGCATTTAGTGGGCAGGGATTGTTTCTAGTGACATTCGGAATTGATGTTGGTTACCAGAAGCAGGGAGTTCCGAGGGAGTCCTTGGGTGAAGAGCTCGCCGCAGGCTCTGAAATTGTCCCGATCTCAATTGATTTTGTTGTTTTTCGTTACCGCGCTACTGAGTACTGACCCTTGGCTTCGCCGAATCAATTGTTTGATTACCACTTTGGTTGCGACTCGTAACCAGTGACCCCTAAAACAATCCCTGCTGGTGGGTTCTGGCAGGAGACCTCTTGTGCGGCCAGCCATGCAGCTTCGGCCTGTGTCTGCTGGCCGGTCAGGCTTTGACCCCCCCCCCAAAAAACGTTGACCCCTATCCGGTCTTAGGCAGCCGAGGGGCGGCCCACCCAAGGTTGACTCGTAACCGATGCTAGATTCGTAGCCGGAGGTTGACTGATAGCCGAACGTTTACTCGTACCCCTTGCTTGTACCCAGGAAATAAATACTGTCAACTGTTCATGAGTTGGTGCTCTCTTATATTCCCGACCTGGCCTGCCTCTTCAGTATGCTTGCCTGTTCATCTCGGCGGGGGAGCCCGGCAACATCAAGAAGATTCAGGCCTCGGTGACTGCCGCCAGGAAGGTGTTCCGCATCCTGAAGGTGCGCTGATAAGTATAAAAATGTGTGGTGATAAGTATGAAAATGTGTGATGTTGTATGTAAAAGTGTGGTTATAAATATGACGGTGTGATATTTAGTAGCTGAGAAGGTGTGATTCTGAGTGGGAAGCCGCGATGCCTAGTGTGAAGGCAGGTGCTGTTGATCACAAAGGTGTGTCGCATGACCAAAGTGTGCTGCTGATGTTTTGCAGCTAGCTGCCACGCAGCTGCTGAGTTGCTGCCATGTAGGTGCCTAGTGGCTGCCAAGGCAATGCAAAAGCTGATTCCAACAGCGTTTGAGGCGATGGCCCCTTACACCAAGCTCGTGGACAAGTAAATTGTGCAACGGTGCTTAAAAACCCCTGAGGATTGTGTGCAACGTAGCAGCCTGTATGCAAGGTTGCTTCAGCTACACTTCAGCTACAACCCGTCCTACAGCTAGCAGGGCTTGGTGCAGTAAGCCCTGCTGCTTGGGCCACCAATCATAGGCCGGTCCAGGTTTGGTCCTCAGCGCTGGTGAAGGCAGTGGCGAGCTACATCAGCATAGCACAGGATCACCATGCAGATTCCCATGCAGATCCCCATGCAGACCACCTCAACACAATCACGTAAAATGTGTGCTATGAATGGTGCGCTACCCCTTGCCTGAGCTTGCTGACTCCTGCATAACTTTCTGGGTGCCGCTGGTTTAGGGTTTAGGGATCAATCCCAAACCCGAACCCCACAGACCCCCTGCATTTGTTCCTGCCTGCCACTGACTTAGGGTTAAGGGTTTAGGGATCAATCCTTAACCTGAACCCTGCTGCTCCCTGCATGTTCCCCTGCCTGCCGCCGTCAAAGAGTTTAGGGTTTAGGGATCAATCCTTAACCTGAACCCTGCTGCTCCCTGCATGTGTCCCTGCCTGCCGCCGTCGAAGAGTGTAGGGTTTAGGGATCAATCCTTAACCTGAACCCTGCTGCTCCCTGCATGTGTCCCTGCCTGCCGCCGTCGAAGAGTGTAGGGTTTAGGGATCAATCCTAAACCCAAACCCTGCTGCTCCCTGCATGTATCCCTGCCTGCTGCCCATCTGGACAGCCGCTGGAGACCATTGTGCCCCTACTCAACCAGCCCGGCTTCTCTGGCAGCCAGCACGTCCTGTTGCAGGCAATCAACAAGGTGCGGGGGCCTTGTTTGGGTTACGGGTTATGGGTTAAGGTGTGAACCCTGGTTTAGGGTTCAGGAGTGATTCCTGGTGTAGGGTCATAGACCTGGGGTAGGTTCTCAACCCACGGGCTTAGGGCATGGGCCTAGGGTTCGGGGTATTTACAAATGCTCAGTGCAGTGCGCAGGGCCATGTGCAACGCCACGCTGGTTTAGGGTTCAGGAGTGATTCCTGGTGTAGGGTCATAGACCTGGGGTAGGTTCTCAACCCACGGGCTTAGGGCATGGGCCTAGGGTTCGGGGTATTTACAAATGCTCAGTGCAGTGCGCAGGGCCATGTGCAACGCCACGCTGGTTTAGGGTTCAGGAGTGATTACTGGTACAAGGTAAAACCCTGGGGAAGGCTTTTAACCTATGGGGCATGGGCTTAGGGCCGGGGCATATATACATGCTCAGTGCAGTGCAAATGGCCAGGGCAATGTGCAAGGCCAACCTGGTTTACGAGGTGAGAGTCTAGAGGCAGAAGCTGTAAGCTTGTCTTTCATAAGGTGACAGCATCAGCATCAAACCTATTGGGTGTCAGCTGTCAGCATCAGCTTTAACCCTATTGGGTGTCAGCTGTCAGCATCAGCTTTAACCCTATTGGGTGTCAGCTGTCAGCATCAGCTTTAACCCTATTGGGTGTCAGCTGTCAGCATCAGCTTTAACCCTATTGGGTGTCAGCTGTCAGCATCAGCTTTAACCCTATTGGGTGTCAGCTGTCAGCATCAGCTTTAACCCTATTGGGTGTCAGCTGTCAGCATCAGCTTTAACCCTATTGGGTGTCAGCTGTCAGCATCAGCTTTAACCCTATTGGGTGTCAGCTGTCAGCATCAGCTTTAATCCTATTGGGTGTCAGCTGTCAGCATCAGCTTTAACCCTATTGGGTGTCAGCTGTCAGCATCAGCTTTAACCCCATCCGTCATGAGATGTAGGCTGTACGCTGCCCCTCGTCTCACTTCCCAGGCTGCCCGCTGGCCAGCTGCTGGGTGGCTCTCCTCAGTCTGGCGTTGCATTCAAATTCAATTCAAATTGCACATCCTGCTCCCATGGGTATTTGTTGCAATCCTGGCATCGATTGTTAGGTTTCCCATTCCTGTTGATGTTTTGGGTTCATTTAGTTGACTTGTCAGTGACAGCCCCTACCGAGCTCTTCCTCTCGCACGCCCTCTTTCCACTCCACCCAGCCCCGCCCACCTCACCCCACTTCACCTGTTCACAGCCTGAAAGTCTTGCTGATGGCTGTCTATTCCTGCTTATGCCTCCCCTCTTTTTACGCCCCATTTCCCCCTTCACAGCTTGAAGTCTTGCTCTTGGCCAGCTACTCCCGCCCATGTCCTCCCTCATTTACGCCCCAGTCCCCCCTTCCACAGCTTGAAGTCTTGCTCTTGGTCAGCTACTCCCGCCCATGTCCTCCCTCATTTACGCCCCAGTCCCCCCATTCACAGCTTGAAGTCTTGCTCTTGGCCAGCTACTCCCGCCCTTGTCCTCCCTCATTTACGCCCCAGTCCCCCCATTCACAGCTTGAAGTCTTGCTCTTGGTCAGCTACTCCCGCCCATGTCCTCCCTCATTTACGCCCCAGTCCCTCCTTCCACAGCTTGAAGTCTTACTCTTGGCCAGCTACTCCCGCCCATGTCCTCCCTCATTTACGCCCCAGTCCCTCCTTCCACAGCTTGAAGTCTTGCTCTTGGCCAGCTACTCCCGCCCATGTCCTCCCTCATTTACGCCCCAGTCCCTCCTTCCACAGCTTGAAGTCTTGCTCTTGGCCAGCTACTCCCGCCCATGTCCTCCTTCATTTACGCTCCTGTCCCCCATTCACAGCTTGAAGTCTTGCTCTTGGCCAGCTACTCCCACCCATGCCCTCCCTCATTTACGCCCCAGTCCCCCCTTCCACAGCTTGAAGTCTTGCTTTTGGCCAGCTACTCCCACCCATGCCCTCCTTCATTTACGCTCCTGTCCCCCATTCACAGCTTGAAGTCTTGCTCTTGGCCAGCTACTCCCGCCCATGTCCTCCCTCATTTACGCCCCAGTCCCCCCATTCACAGCTTGAAGTCTTGCTCTTGGTCAGCTACTCCCGCCCATGTCCTCCCTCATTTACGCCCCAGTCCCCCCATTCACAGCTTGAAGTCTTGCTCTTGGCCAGCTACTCCCGCCCTTGTCCTCTCTCATTTATGCCCCAGTCCCCCCATTCACAGCTTGAAGTCTTGCTCTTGGCCAGCTACTCCCGCCCATGTCCTCCCTCATTTACGCCCCAGTCCCCCCTTCCACAGCTTGAAGTCTTACTCTTGGCCAGCTACTCCCGCCCATGTCCTCCTTCATTTACGCTCCTGTCCCCCATTCACAGCTTGAAGTCTTGCTCTTGGCCAGCTACTCCCACCCATGCCCTCCCTCATTCACGCCCCAGTCCCCCCTTCCACAGCTTGAAGTCTTACTCTTGGCCAGCTACTCCCGCCCATGTCCTCCTTCATTTCACTCCTGTCCCCCATTCACAGCTTGAAGTCTTGCTCTTGGCCAGCTACTCCCACCCATGCCCTCCCTCATTTACGCCCCAGTCCCCCCTTCCACAGCTTGAAGTCTTGCTCTTGGCCAGCTACTCCCACCCATGCCCTCCTTCATTTACGCTCCTGTCCCCCATTCACAGCTTGAAGTCTTGCTCTTGGCCAGCTACTCCCGCCCATGTCCTCCCTCATTTACGCCCCAGTCCCCCCTTCCACAGCTTGAAGTCTTGCTCTTGGTCAGCTACTCCCGCCCATGTCCTCCCTCATTTACGCTCCAGTCCCCCCTTCCACAGCTTGAAGTCTTGCTCTTGGTCAGCTACTCCCACCCATGTCCTCCCTCATTTATGCCCCAGTCCCCCCATTCACAGCTTGAAGTCTTGCTCTTGGCCAGCTACTCCCGCCCTTGTCCTCCCTCATTTACGCCCCAGTCCCCCCATTCACAGCTTGAAGTCTTGCTCTTGGCCAGCTACTCCCGCCCATGTCCTCCCTCATTTACGCCCCAGTCCCTCCTTCCACAGCTTGAATACTTGCTCTTGGCCAGCTACTCCCGCCCATGTCCTCCCTCATTTACGCCCCAGTCCCTCCTTCCACAGCTTGAAGTCTTGCTCTTGGCCAGCTACTCCCGCCCATGTCCTCCTTCATTTACGCTCCTGTCCCCCATTCACAGCTTGAAGTCTTGCTCTTGGCCAGCTACTCCCGCCCATGTCCTCCTTCATTTACGCTCCTGTCCCCCATTCACAGCTTGAAGTCTTGCTCTTGGCCAGCTACTCCCGCCCTTGTCCTCCCTCATTTTACGCCCCAGTCCCTCCTTCACAGTGCCTGATGTCTTGCTCACGGCCGTCTATTTCGCAGTGACCCCTTGATATTAAAACTGAGTACTCAACACAATGTCTGCAAAAATGAAGGCGGAAACCTGCCTCTCTCCGCTCTCCCTTACCATCACACAAACAAACACACACTGCTCAAGACCTTGCTGATGGCCCCTTATTTCACGCCCCTCTTCCCCCGTTCATGATTCACATCTCAAGCTCTTGCTCTAAGCCCTCCATTTGACCCCCCCTGCGTAGCGGGGCAGTGCCCTATTGGACCCCAACTACCTTTCCCTGCGTAGCGGGGCAGTGCCCTATTGGACCCCAACTACCTTTCCCGCATATTGGGGCAGTGTCCTGTTGGACCCCAACTACCTGTCCCGCATATTGGGGCAGTGCCCTATTGGACCCCAACTACCTTTCCCGCATATTGGGGCAGTGTCCTGTTGGACTCCAACTACCTTTCCCGCATGTTGGGGCAGTGTCGCTGGACCCCAACTACCTTTCCCGTATATTGGGGCAGTGCCCTATTGGACCCCAACTACCTTTCCCGCATATTGGGGCAGTGTCCTGTTGGACCCCAACTACACAGCTCAGGCTCCTGCCCATGGCCTCTTCTTCACACACCCTCCCCCCTTGACACCCGCAGCTCAAGCTCCTACTCATGGCCGTCTACTTCGGCGGCGACCACTTTGTGTGGGCGCACCAGATCGGCCTTTTGCCCGCCGACAAGAAAGCGATGGAGCGCTGGCAGAAGCTCTCGCTTTACTCCTGGGCGCTGGGCTCCCTGTGCACGGTGACGGGCGAGGCGTGGCAGATCGCCGCGCTGAAGGTCGTGCGGCGTGAGGGCGAGGCTGAGGAGGATTATTACAGGCGGGTCGACGCCGGCAAGGCCAAGTCCCAGCAGCACCTGATGGTGCTGGTGCACGGGGCAGTGCAGGTGAGAGGAGAGGTTGGAGGCAGGGCAATGGGGTTGCCCTGATTATGTTGCCCTGGTGCTGGTGCTGGTGCACGGGGCGGTGCAGGTGATAGGGGAGGCTGGAGGCAGGTAAAACAGTCATGTTCTATCTGAAGAACCATACCATTTTTGTGACTCCGGAATTGAGTGGGACTCCTGCTTTGGTTGGATTTAGGACTCTTGTGAAACGTTCCCCACTCTATTACGCAATAGAATAGCAAAGGAAGAGCCGTAAAATTACCGTGACAGCGTGAGGAGGCCGACCATCACAGCCGTTAAGTGCCCTTCCTATTGATAGGAAGATCATATCCAGTTTCATGCTGGGGCCCCACATCCATTGGGTACGACTCCTAAGCTCAACGATAGAGCACGCAATGCCTGCGGCAGTGCACACCTTGCCTGCCCTCCCTCCTTGCCCACCCATCCTATCCTCCATCCACCCTTTTGTCTGTGCACAGCCTGCCCTCCCTCCTTGCCCACCCACTCTCCTCCATCCACCCTTTCATACTTTTGTCTGTGCACAGGCTGCCCTCCCTCCTTGCCCACCCACCCTCCTCCATCCACCCTTTCATAATTTTGTCTGTGCACAGGCTGCCCTCCCTCCTTGCCCACCCACCCTCCTCCATCCACCCTTTCATACTTTTGTCTGTGCACAGGCTGCCCTCCCTCCTTGCCCACCCACCCTCCTCCATCCACCCTTTCATAATTTTGTCTGTGCACAGGCTGCCCTGGCCTGCGGGCTGCTACAGCTTGCACCGATGAAGCCCCGCACGGTGGGCATGCTGGGTGTCATCGCGTCCGCCATGAACTGCTACTTCTTGCTGCCGGCATACCCCAAGCTGGCTGCTGCCCCGGCACATCCTAAGGAGGCATGAGCTTGGGTTGCATGCTGGAAACCGGGCCGTGAGAGGGGAGGCTGGAGGCAGCGCCAGGCAAATCCCAAGGGAGCGTGTAAGCGTGGGTTGGAAAGCCTGGGAACTGGGCAGCAGCTCCTGCAGGAGGCCTTGAGCGGAACGAGAGAGGAGGAGGACACACCTTCCTTGGATAGTGATATTTAAAGTCCTGCGGAGCATCTGATTTGCGTGAAATGAATACACTGCATGTGGTTTCCAATGTTGGAAAGTCCATTATTATGCATAAAAATATCTGTGGCTACATGAGCAAAGATGATGGACAAGGTTTAATCGGGTTTAATTAACGGATAGATTGCCACTTATTAAGGGTTACCGATGTCATGCACCTGCTTCCCTCATAGCGGTTCTGACTTATGTCTGCACGCACTTTCCAGGTTTCGGATTGAAATCTAAAACATGTCAAGTCGACATACCAAGTGGACATAACTTGAACATAAGCACGATCGCCCTCAGATTGAGTGCTACATCCATTTGATGCACCCCTTAGCTGCTTCTCGACGACGTTGATATGCAGCACCATAGCTCAGGAAATGGGTAGCAACTGTGATCTTCCGCATGCTCACTTGGTATGCTAATGTCGACATATAATGTTTTTAGTTTTTCAATCCGAACCTGAAAAGTGCAGACATAAGTCAGAACCGCTATAACACCCACCTGCACCCCTACCTGTCACTAATTCAGTATTTCCGATGAGGGAAGGATCGAGATTGGAGTAGAGCCACGCCTGTGCCCAGACCCCCGTCCATACTACATACAGCCGCATACAGCAGTGATCTTCCTAGAGAGGGAGAGCGTCACCAACCCCAGCTGGGCATTGCACACAAACAGCCGCCCAGTAGTGGGAGGTGCTAAAAAAACGCCGACCTGGCAGTTGCTCTGATTGCCAGGGACCCGCATCACTTGTTTCACACCACTGGGCACATACCAGGGGGAAACATTAAGCAGTCAGTGACGTTACACCTCTGGGCCCTGCTCAAAAAGGCCTGACCAAGCGGGCGCCTAACTAATAGGGGCAGGAAAAAGAAAGAGGGGGGCAGACAAAAGTCTGAAAATAAAAGGCAAAGGAAGTTCCAGCCTCTGAGAACGTCTACGCCTTAACGGTATCTACTACATCTTCCACAAAAGCTGAGGTATCCCACCTAAGCCTGCCCCGGTACAATTTGAGGAAGTCTCTAGCACCGTTCGGAAGACCTGCCCTCCTTGACATGACTATGCCAGTCTTTGAAGGTAACATTGCAGATATGCACAGTTGGCGTGTGTGTGTGTTTAAGAAGACCCTGGTTCCCTAACCTCTCCGAGGGGGGCTGCTTCGAGAGGAAAGTCAGGTTCATCACCTGCTCTCCTATAGCCTCGACCAGACCCCCTCGTATCCGCAGGTGGAAATTCAGGTGCCTCACCTAAAGCAAAGCAAGAAATCAAAGGCCACGGTGTTGCGAGTCCCCTCAGACAACAGTTTGGCTATTACACATTTTCACTAATTAGAACCTCTCGCTCTCCAAAACTGGATCCTCACATCAAACGACGAAGCTTTTAATCAGTAACCTCGGCCGTCCCCCCATGGTCAAACCCGTCCCAATACATGAAGACAACGCTCCAAGTCGGACGCGTCACAAAGCGGAGAAACCAAGGGACGAGAATAAACGTCCCTCATCGACTGAGCACGCGGTGTCCCCCTCCAACCCCCCCTGTCTAGCTCTCGGCTGCTAAGCGCCTGTTCAGCTCGACCTTCTCAGCCACCAAGGCGGCCATCTCGCGGGCCATGGCCGCCTCGCGCTCAAACTCCGTCACGGAATGCTTCTGCACGTAGTCCGCCGCCCAGCTCAGCTGCTGGTGGGCCTGAATCAACGTTGCGGCGTCCCTGTGGGATTCGAGGGCATCAAGGAGGGGGCCAGCAGGGTCAGAAGAGAGTGGGGCATATGAACCCGAAACCCTTAACCCCTCAACTGGTCAGAAGAGAGATGGCATATGATTGATATGAACCCTAAACCCTAGACCCAAAGGAAAGGGGCAGCAGGTTCAGAAGGGAGAGGGGCATAAAGAAATCGAGCATCATGGTCAGAAGAGGGAGGGGCATCAGCAAGTGGGGGTTCCAGGGGCAGGAGAGGGACTTCAAGAAGGAGGGCAACAAAAAGGAAGGCATCAGGGTCAGAAGGGGAGAGGCGTCAAGAAAGGGGGAGGGGCATCAAGGTCAAAAGGGGGAGGGGCATCAAAGAGGAAAGCCGGCAGGCCGCCATGGTAAGAAGGGGGCATCATCAAGGAGGGCCGCTGTGGTAAGAAGGGGGCACGGAAAAGGAGGGCCGCCATGGTAAGAAGGGGGCATGGAAAAGGAGGGCCGCCATGGTAAGAAGGGGGCATGGAAAAGGAGGGCCGCCATGGTAAGAAGGGGGCATGGAAAAGGAGGGCCGCCATGGTAAGAAAAGGGCATGGAAAAGGAGGGCCGCTATGGTAAGAAGGGGGCATGAAAAGGAGGACCGCCATTGTAAGATGATGGCATGGAAAAGGAGGGCCGCCATGGTAAGAAGGGGGCATGGAAAAGGAGGGCCGCCATGGTAAGAAGAGGGCATGGAAAAGGAGGGCCGCTATGGTAAGAAGGGGGAAATCCAGAAGGGGGGTATCCAGAGTCAGGGAACGAAAATATAGCTGAGATTGATTCAAGGGCTTCTGCCCCCTCCGGGTTTGTGCCACCACCCTGGGGGGCCTTATGCCCGGGGCTCTGCATGTCCACTCACTTGTTGGGCGCCCTGGACAGCACCCTGCCCAGGCTGATGCACCCTTAGACAAACGGGACCCTAAACCCTGCGCCCTGCATGTCCACTCACTTGTCGGGCGCCCTGGACAGCACCCTGCCCAGGCTGAAGCAGGCCTGCAGGAAGTACCGCTCGCTGGCACCATCCTCGATACGCAAGCGGGGCAGCTCGCCGCGGTCCCCGGCGATCCCGGGGGGTGCCTTCGCCTGCTTCCCTTCCTTTGCTTCCCGAAACGTGTCGATGAACTCGCCATAGTAGCGGGCGGCTTCTCGCCTGGCGGCCGCCACCTGTGAACAGGACACTGTGCATGTTAGTGTGTTCCAGCTACCTTTTAGCTACCTTTCAGCTACCTTTCAACGGTATCGCCATAGTAGCGGGCGGCTTCTCGCCTGGCGGCCGTCACCTGTCCACTCAGCACTGTTTAAGTTAGGGTGCTTCAGCTACTTTTCAGCTACATCCCAGTAGTAGCAGGTGTATCCTCGCCTGGCGGCCACCACCTGTGAACACGACACTGTCTTACATTTACTTTCCCTCTCCCAATTCATTGGTGGGCGCCCACGCGGCCAAGCCTTTTTGAACGGGGTCCAGAGGTGTAATATCTTTGACTGTTTATGTTAGCGTGTTTCAGCTGCCTTTCAGCTACTCCACTGTGTACCACTGTGCGGGTCAGGTGCAGCAATGTGCCTAAAGGCTGCTGCTTTGGTCTCAAGCCTCCGGCAATATACCTAATAGGTAAATAATCAGTGCTGAGCTGATGAAGGTCCTAACGATGGCTGAATTACGTAGCTGAGTTTCAGTCACTGTAATTTCAAGGCAAATTCAGCTACCTTTACCAGGAAGGGACCGTAATGACAAAATCAAATTCTGAATTACGGCGCAATTGCACAGCACTGTCCGGTTTATAACCGGATTGCCTCAGTGGACAATGGCAGCGGCACAAAGTGGTGCCTTGGCATCATGTCACGATGAGCAGCTCACAGAAAGGAGGGGAGGTACGCCCTCCAGCAGCGTGTTAAGGAGGGGAGGTACGCCCTCCAGCAGCGTGTTAAGGAGGGGAGGTACGCCCTCCAGCAGCGTGTTAAGGTGGGGAGGTACGCCCTCCAGCAGCGTGTTAAGGAGGGGAGGTACGCCCTCCAGCAGCGTGTTAAGGAGGGAGGTACGCCCTCCAGCAGCGTGTTAAGGAGGGGAGGTATGCCCTCCAGCAGCGTGTTAAGGAGGGGAGGTACGCCCTCCAGCAGCGTGTTAAGGAGGGGAGGTACGCCCTCCAGCAGCGTGTTAAGGAGGGGAGGTACGCCCTCCAGCAGCGTGTTAAGGAGGGGACGTACGCCCTCCAGCAGCGTGTTAAGGAGGGGAGGTACGCCCTCCAGCAGCGTGTTAAGGAGGGGAGGTACGCCCTCCAGCAGCGTGTTAAGGAGGGGAGGTACGCCCTCCAGCAGCGTGTTAAGGAGGGGAGGTACGCCCTCCAGCAGCGTGTTAAGGAGGGGAGGTACGCCCTCCAGCAGCGTGTTAAGGAGGGGAGGTACGCCCTCCAGCAGCGTGTTAAGGAGGGGAGGTACGCCCTCCAGCAGCGTGTTAAGGAGGGGAGGTACGCCCTCCAGCAGCGTGTTAAGGAGGGGAGGTACGCCCTCCAGCAGCGTGTTAAGGAGGGGAGGTACGCCCTCCAGCAGCGTGTTAAGGAGGGGAGGTACGCCCTCCAGCAGCGTGTTAAGGAGGGGAGGTACGCCCTCCAGCAGCGTGTTAAGGAGGGGAGGTACGCCCTCCAGCAGCGTGTTAAGGAGGGAGGAATGTTGCTGCGTGGGCCAAGGCCTCGCACACCTAATTCCCATCAGCCACAGAAAAAGACAGAAAAAAAGCTACTGCAGCTTCGGCTCACAATTATGTATGCCCAACTGAACAGTGGTTCCTGTCGTGAAAGAGTATCACAAATCATGCCTGGCTTGCACTTAACCCTAAACCCTGTGGTGGGCGAGTATTACAAATCATGTCAGGCCTTCACCATGAAAAGTAGCAGTGCTTCTTATTTCACAAGAGCCGTTGCTGCAGCAGGGAATCTGTCCCTGGGAAGACTCAGCTGGGGGGCAGCTGCAAAATGTGCAAAAGGGGACTCAGCGGGCTGCGCACAAGAGTCAAGGGTCTCGGCAAGGGGCCTGGCACGTCCGTGGGGTCGGACGCATACTCCAAAACAGGGGGGTTCAAGGTCCGGGATGGCGCATTTGTCTCGGCCCAGCTTATGGAGATGCAGAGCGTTCCTATTGACTTTGCTGCACCCCTTCTCCAGCCATCGTTTCACCCACCTTTGCTTCACCCCTGCCCCGGTCATCGCTTCAGCCCTTTGCCCACCTTCGCTGCGTTCCTTCCCCGGTCATCGTTTCATCCTTTTCCCACCTTCCCTGTGCCATTGCCCCAGCCATCGCTTCAATCCTTTAAAGCGCAAATGCGCCTCCGCGCTTTAGATTATCATAGGGATTCGCCCACCTTCGCTGCGTGCCTTCCCCGGTCATCGTTTCATCCTTATCCCACCTTCGTTGTGCTCCTGCCCCCGGCCATTGCTTCATTGCTTTTCCCACCTTCACTGTGCTCCTGCCCCGGCCATCGCCTCATCCCTTTTCCCACCTTCACTGTGCTCCTGCCCCGGCCATCGCCTCATCCCTTTTCTCACCTTCCCTGTGCTCCTGCCCCGGCCATCGCCTCATCCCTTCTCTCACCTTTGCTGCGCCCCTACCCTCGAGCTCCTCCAGCTCGGCTACTTCTCTGCAGATGTTACCAAGCTCCAGCGCGATGCTGCGGCGGCATAAAAACATGGTGCATAGTCATAGATCTGGGCATGGTCATGTATCTATGCATGGTCATAGATCTAAGCAGGGTCATGGATCTAAGCAGGGCCATAGATCTAAGCAGGGTCATAGATTTAAGCATGGCCAGGATATAAGCATGGTCATAGATCTTAGAATGGCCATAGATCTAAGCACGACCATAGATCTAAGCATGGTCATGGTTTTAAGCATGGTCATTGATCTAAGCATGGACATGGATCTAAGCATTAAAATATGTTTCAGCATGGTCATAGATGGGTCATAGATCATTGTATCATGTCAACAAGAAGTAGGTCCTATGCACCGCCCTTCACATGAGAGGCGACGCCCTCGCAAGAGATTCAAAGACCCGCCAAGGTATGTGCAGCGGAAAACACGGCATACCGGCACAGTCAAGTCTAAACCCTACACCCTAAACTAGACCTGCCAAGGTATGTGCAGCGGGAAACACGGCAGACCGGTACAGTCAAGGCATGTACACCTCATAAGCACCAGACAGGGACGCGGTGTCATCCCTCAATTTTTTTCATTTGAGAATCCAATGCGGCGTTTTGGCCCAAGTGCCTTGGCCCAAGCGCAGCATAGGGATCCCTAATCCTCTATACCACTTTGGGGGAGGGGCCGGGCGGCCACCGCTGAGCCAATTGGGAAGAAAATCCATGACCGGCGTTCGGCTGGAGGCCCAACCAGCAAGGCTTGCTGCACTAAGCCTTCCCTGCCGAGGGCCAGGGTGTAGCTGAAGTAAAGCTGAAGGTGTAGCTGCAGTGCGTTGAAAGAAACTCCGGTAGGCGTACAAGGTAATGGAGCATAGGGCCGTTAGGACACCAAATCTTGAACCCTTAGCTGACCATCAGGACACTGGGCCCTACCCTCCCCACCTCCACTGGTGTCCAGGACCCTGACCCTTAAACCCTCCTGCTGGCCACTAAGACCCTGGACCCTAATCCCCCCTTCCCCTGGACGTTACGGCCCTAAATCATAAACCCTTTTGCTGGGCACCAGGACCCTGGACCCTGCCCCCCCTCTTCATCTGGTTGTCAGGAATCTAAATTGTAAATCCTACTTCTGGCCATCAGGACCTGCAGACGATGCGCAGGCAGTACGTCTGGTACCCTGCGGCCAGGAGGTGGCTGACATGTAGCTGAACACTGTCGTCGCACCTGCGGACAATGCCCAGGTAGTACTCCTCGTTTAGAGCTCCGTGCAGCTCCTCCAGCCGCACCGCACGCTGCTTCTGCATCAGTCTCTTCCGCTTAACACTTGGTTCAAAGGCAACGAGGCACCTGTCGGCGAGGGCTCGGGGATCAAGGTTCAGGGTGTGGGGCGAAGAAACGTGCACCGCACGCTGCTTCTGCATGATCCTCTTCCGCTTCACATTCGGTTGAAAGGCAACGAGGCACCTGTCGGCAATCAGGGCAATCAGGGTTCAAAGTCAAGGGTTTCGGGGCGAGAAAACGTGCACAGCACACTGCTTCTGCATCAGCCACTTTGCATTAGGTCCAAAGGCGACAAGTCACCTGGCGGTGAGGGTTCAGGGATTAGGGTTCAAACTATCGGGTTTTCGGGCAAAAGAACGTGCACCACACGCTGCTTCTGCATCAGCCGCTTCCACACTCGGCTCAGTGGCAAGAAAGCACCTGGCGGCGAGGGTTTGGGGATCAGGGTCTTTGTGTTACAAAATGTGCACTGCACGCTGCCGCTGCATCAGCCTCTTCCTCTTTACACTTGGTTCAGGTGCTAGAAAGCGCCTGGCAGCGAGAGTTTTGGGATATAAGGGTTCAAAGTTCAGGGCGTAAGGCGATAACACGTGCACAGCGCACTGCTTCAGGATCAGCCGCTTCTGCTTCACACTCGGCTCAGAGGCGACGCAGCACCCGGTGACAAAGGTTTATAATTGAGGGTTTAAAGCTCAGGGGGCAGGGCGGATAACCTGGACACTGGACAGCATACTACTGCTGCATCATCCGCTTCCACTTCACTATCGGCTCAGGGCAAGAGAGTACTGTCTACAAGGGTTTAGGGTTTAGGGTTTAGGGTTTGGTGTTTAGGGTTAAGGGTCCAGGTGGAGACACCGTGCGTGCTGTGAATGTGTAGACAGCATATCAGCATCCGGCAGACAGGAGAAGCTAGCACGTTAGTCTACAACATTTTTTCCCTAAGCGCAATTCCTTGTACCCCAACTAAGGGGTGCAGTCCCACTTGTACCCCAAGGTTAGGGGGCAGTCGCATCAGTAAATGCTGATCATAAGGCAAAACGGCCTCAGTGTGAGGAGTGCAGTCGCATCAGTACAAGCTGCTGATGACACAAACAAGGCCTCGGTGCAAGGAGTGCAGCCTCACCTGCACAGGTTGCTAAACCCTTAACACTAAACCCACCTGTACATGTTGCTTAACCCAAAACACTAAACCCACCTGTACATGTTGCTGACCTCCATGACAATGTCACAGTACTCGGTGACGCTGCCGTCCAGCTGGTAGTGCTCCATGGCCGCCTTGTACCGCAGCATGCCGGCATTGAACAGCTCGCGCGCCTGCAACACACACACACACGTTAGGCAGGCAGCATGAGGATTATTAGGCAGCATGCCGGCATTGAACAGCTCGCGCGCCTGCAACACACACACACACATACACACACACATCAGGCAAGTACCATGAGGAGCAGCAGGCAGCTTATCGGCATGGAGTAACTTACTCGCCTGCAACACACAGGCACACACACGTTATGCAAGTACCGTGAGGAGTACCAGGCAGCTTATAGGAATTTATAAAGTTGCGCGCCTGCAACACACACACACGTTATGCAAGTACCGTGAGGAGTACCAGGCAGCTTATTGCAGCTTGCATACCTGCAACACACACACACACACAAACGTGCAGCAGGCTCAAACGGTGGGAAGTACTAGGCAGCGTGTCCTTCAGTTGCGCACGTTTGGGGGGCCTGCCAAGTAGCCACCACCTGGTCGATGGGGATAAAATCCTGACCGGCCCACAGCCAGTGGCACCTCACTCTACCTGACCCGCACGGTTGACAGTGATCATACCGCTTCAGTGTGGCTGGAACTCTGTAAACGAGTAGGGGCGCAGAATGAGGTGTACTCTCAATCCCACTGCTACAGCTACTGGTAAGACGAGGAACGGCACAACAGCCCGTTGACAGGTCATTCGCTCACCTCGTCGAATGTCTTGACGAGCGAATCGAGGCCCCACTGCATGGTCTCGGGGCCAGGTAGGTCCAGGGTGTGGAAGCTGCATAGAAGCCACGGAATATTAGAGTCAGGTAGTCCAGCAAGGCATGGGCTAAACAGGCAGTAAGCAGCAAACCAGGCCCTGTCACACTTAAGCTACATCGTGGTCCACAGCCAGGGTGGCCTGGTCCAGCGAGGCACCTGCAGCATTGGCCTCCTGCCGTAGGCCAGTCAAGGCTTATCATCATGGGCCCAGCCGTGGGTGCCTCGAGGTCTGCCATAAGCAGTCTGGTTAGCAGGAACATAAAAAAATATGCTGTGGATCTCAAAGCTGTGGATCTCAAATCTGTGTATCTCAAATCTGTGGATCTAGATGCTGTGGATCTCAAAGCTGCGGATCGCCACGCTGTGGATCTCAGTGTTGTGGATCTCCGTGCTATGGATCTCAATACTGTGGGATCTTGATGCTGTATATCTCAATACTGTGGATCTCAAATCTGCGGATCTCCATACAATGGATCTCATTACTGTGGATCTTAATGATCTGGATGTCAATGCTATTGATCTCACTGCTGTGGATCTTACTGTTGTGGATCTCACTGCTGTGGATCGCACTGCTGTGGATCTTACTGCTGTGGACCTTACTGCTATGGATCTCACTGTTGTGGATCTCACTGCTGTGGATCTCACCGTTGTGGACCTTACTGCTACGGATCTCACTGCTGTGGATCACACCGTTGTGGATCTCACCGTTGTGGATCTCACTGCTGTGGATCTTACTGCTGTGGATCTCACCGTTGTGGATCTCACTGCTGTGGATCTCACTGCTGTGGATCTCACTGCTGTGGATCTTACTGCTGTGGATCTCACTGCTGTGGATCTCACCGTTGTGGATCTTACTGCTGTGGATCTCACTGCTAAGGATCTCACTGCTGTGGATCTCACTGCTGTGGATCTCACTGCTGTGGATCTCACTGCTGTGGATCTTACTGCTGTGGATCTTACTGCTGTGGATATCACTGCTGTGGATCTCACTGTTGTGGATCTCACTACTGTGGATCTCACTACTGTGGATCTCACTGCTGTGGATCTCACCGTTGTGGATCTCACTCCTGTGGATCTCACCGTTGTGGATCTCGCCGTTGTGGATCTCACCGTTGTGGATCTTACCGTTGTGGATCTCACTGCTGTGGATCTCACTGCTGTGGATCTCACCGTTGTGGCTCTCACTGTTGTGGATCTCACAGTTGTAGATCTCACTGCTGTGGATATGACTGCCGTGGATCTCAATGCTGTGAGATCTCAATGTTCTTATATCTCAATTCTGGATCTCAATCATGCAGCTGGCAACGATATTCGTATGCATGTGTGATGTGCTGTCGTGCAGCTGCACATTGATCGCCTAGATGACCTGGGACTTGGAGAGTGGCAGCAGGTGCGATGAAGGCTTCCAGCATAGCTGGGTCGAGGCTCTAACTGATTTGATAGGGCAGGTTTCTTCACACTGTCATGACGGTACTAGGGCAGTGCACGCTATCACGAGGGCAGCAGTAATTAATTTAGTGTGCACCAAGCCACGTTGGGGCGGCTGCCAGTCAGCCACTGGTGCGCCCATGGGGACCAAACCCTGGTCATAGTACCGGCGTGGATGTGACTACGGCCTCAAGCTGCATTGTTCCCTCAACCTCCACACCCCAGTAGGGCGCAGCTTTCTTTCGTTCTTCCTTGCCGGACTATGGCCAGGACCAGGCGGCATGCATTTCTGCACCTGCCCCCCACCGCCATGGACCGTGCTGAAGCTGAATTACAACTGAAGCGCGCTGAAATAAACACTGAGGGTAAGTGCACCCTTCCTTCAGGTCAGGAATTTTCATGAAGGCAGTGCATTCTTCAATAAGAGCAGTGTACCACTGCGCCCTTTCGTCACTTTATAATCACCCTTCATGAGGGCAATGCACAGGTTTACATATTTGCACACACCCTGCAACAAGGATAGCTCATCCCCTATCACGAGGGCAGTGCACCCTTGTACACGGTTGCCCCCCCCTCTCAACTGGATAGCGCATCCCCTATCACGAGGGCAGTGCACCCTTGTACACGGTTGCCCCCCCCTCTCAACTGGATAGCGCATCCCCTATCACGAGGGCAGTGCACCCTTGTACACGGTTGCCCCCCCTCTCACCTGGGTAGCACATCCCCTATCACGAGGGCAGTGCACCCTGGTACACGGTTGCCCCCCCCTCTCAACTGGATAGCGCATCCCCTATCACGAGGGCAGTGCACCCTTGTACACGGTTGCCCCCCCCTCTCAACTGGATAGCGCATCCCCTATCACGAGGGCAGTGCACCCTTGTACACGGTTGCCCCCCCCTCTCAACTGGGAAGCGCATCCCCTATCACGAGGGCAGTGCACCCTTGTACACGGTTGCCCCCCCCTCTCAACTGGATAGCGCATCCCCTATCACGAGGGCAGTGCACCCTTGTACACGGTTGCCCCCCCCTCTCAACTGGATAGCACATCCACAATCACGAGGGCAGTGCACCCTTGTACACGGTTGCCCCCCCCTCTCAACTGGGTAGCACATACCCTATCACGAGGGCAGTGCACCCTTGTACACGGTTGCCCCCCCCTCTCAACTGGGTAGCACATCCCCTATCACGAGGGCAGAGCACCCTTGTACACGGTTGCCCCCCCCTCTCAACTGGGTAGCACATCCCCTATCACGAGGGCAGTGCACCCTTGTACACGGTTGCTCCCCCCCTCTCAACTGGGTAGCACATCCCCTATCACGAGGGCAGTGCACCCTTGTACACGGTTGCCCCACCCTCTCAACTGGGTAACACATCCCCTATCACGAGGGCAGTGCACCCTTGTACACGGTTGCCCCCCCCCCCTCAACTGGGTAGCACATCCCCTATCACGAGGGCAGTGCACCCTTGTACACGGTTGCCCCCCCCTCTCACCTGGATAGCACATCCCCTATCACGAGGGCAGTGCACCCTTGTACACGGTTGTCCCCCCCTCTCAACTGGGTAGTACATCCCCTAGCACGAGGGCAGTGCACCCTTGTACACGGTTGCCCCCCCCTCTCAACTGGGTAGCACATCCCCTATCACGAGGGCAGTGCACCCTTGTACACGGTTGTCCCCCCCTCTCAACTGGGTAGCACACCCCCTAGCACGAGGGCAGTGCACCCTTGTACACGGTTGCCCCCCCCTCTCAACTGGGTAGCACATCCCCTATCACGAGGGCAGTGCACCCTTGTACACGGTTGCCCCCCCCTCTCAACTGGGTAGCACATCCCCTATCACGAGGGCAGTGCACCCTTGTACACGGTTGCCCCCCCCTCTCAACTGGGTTGCACATCCCCTATCACGAGGGCAGTGCACCCTTGTACACGGTTGCCCCCCCCTCTCAACTGGGTAGCTCATCCCCTATCACGAGGGCAGTGCACCCTTGCACACGGTTGCCCCCCCCTCTCAACTGGGTAGCTCATCCCCTATCACGAGGGCAGTGCACCCTTGTACACGGTTGCCCCCCCCTCTCAACTGGGTAGCACATCCCCTATCACGAGGGCAGTGCACCCTTGTACACGGTTGCCCCCCCCCTCTCAACTGGGTAGCACATCCCCTATCACGAGGGCAGTGCACCCTTGTACACGGTTGCCCCCCCCTCTTAACTGGATAGCACATCCCCTATCACGAGGGCAGTGCACCCTTGTACACGGTTGCCCCCCCCTCTCACCTGGGTAGCACATCCCCTATCACGAGGGCAGTGCACCCTTGTACACGGTTGCCCCCCCTCCCCTCAACTGAGTAGCACATCCCCTATCACGAGGGTAGTGCACCCTTGTACACAGTTGCTCCCCCCCTCTCAACTGGGTAGCTCATCCCCTATCACGAGGGCAGTGCACCCTTGTACACGGTTGCCCCCCCTCCCCACAACTGGGTAGCACATCCCCTATCACGACGGCAGTGCACCCTTGTACACGGTTGCCCCCCTCCCCTCAACTGGGTAGCTCATCCCCTATCACGAGGGCAGTGCACCCTTGTACACGGTTGCCCCCCCCTCTCAACTGGGTAGCACATCCCCTATCACGAGGGCAGTGCACCCTTGTACACGGTTGCCCCCCTCCCCTCAACTGGGTAGCACATCCCCTATCACGAGGGCAGTACACCCTTGTACACGGTTGCCCCCCTCCCCTCAACTGGGTAGCACATCCCCTATCACGAGGGCAGTGCACCCTTGTACACGGTTGCCCCCCTCCCCCCAACTGGGTAGCACATCCCCTATCATGAGGGCAGTGCATCTTTGTACACGGTTGCCCCCCTCCCCTCAACTGGGTAGCACATCACCTCACCGGAGGCTCTCAGGGAAGCTCTCCACTGACGGCAAGTCGACCTGCACGCCATCGCTGCAGTAGTGGTCATGTGAGGCCACCAGGCGCTGCAGGTTCAGCTTGGCCCACGCCAGCTCCATGTTGGCCGCCACGTCAGCATCCAAGGCAGCAGGCGGCGGCTGGGAGGCGCCGCTGCCGCTGCCGCCATCGCTTGGCGGGCCTGATCCAGGCAGGACAGGCGCCTGCTCTGTCGGCTTCATACTCGTATCGGGATCTGTCAGCTGTGCCTCTGTCGGCTTGATGAGCGCACTGGGCTTTGGCAGCGTAGCTACCTGCACCCAAGAGTGGCGTTCAAATGCATGACGTCATGCTCGAGGCCTCAGCGGTAAATCTGCTCGTGACTTTCAGAGGCGACAGACGGCTCGTTACGTGCAGCAGAGAGGCACAAATTGGTTCGCTCTGCCTGGCCCTTGCGAAAAAGGCTGTGGGTGGTAGCGTCAACTTTGTGATAACACCGAATGGCTCAGGCCTCCCCCCCCCCTCCCTTGGGTGAGGGGGCAGCAGAGCGTTTCCGACCATGCAGATACTTTGCAGCCCTGGACCTGCATGGCCACCCATGGCTCACACAGACATTCGTGTTAATTTAAGCATGCATCATACCACCCTGAACAGACCAGTCCGCAGCCACCACCGGGCTGATGGGATCCTTTCATGACCGACCAACAACCGGGCGCCCAAGCAGCAGGCACCTTGCTACGACAGACCCCACCTGACAGACAGACCTCACCCCTGTGGGCCATGAATCCATGATGTAGCATAATAGCAGCTGATGTAGCTGAAATGCGGCTGATTTAGCTGAATTGCAGCTGATGTAGCTGAATCGCGGCTGAGGCACCCTGAAACCAACGTTGGCAGACATGCACTGCCCGCATGCCTGTTTAAATTACGGCCCCCCTTACCTGGCCAGCAGCAAGCAGGCAGTACTGCCCGATGGCAAACGCGTTGACCGACGTGTAGATGGAACTGAGCTGCAAGCAGTTCTGAACCCACTCCTGCAGTTGGTACTGGCCTGTCGGGGAGTAATGACCAACGTTTCATTCAGGGTGCTTCAGCTACAAATTCAGCTACATCACAGCCCACCACTGGGGTGGCCTGGTTCAGCAAGGTGCCCGCTGCTTGGGTCAACGACCGTAGGCCGGTCAAGGTTTGGTCCCCATAAGCCCAGTTGCGGCCGCCCAGTGGCCTGCCACAGGTGGTCTGGTGCAGTGCACACTAAGTGCAAGCATTGATACAAGCAGGCACGCTGGCAGCGAAGTAGACGCAGCCCGCAAGCATGGCCAGGGTTTCCAAATCCAGCCTCAATGTGCTAGGGGCGCAGCCTGTCCCAAGTTCCTGGGCAGTGATGGTCCGGGATCCGCACCCTCAGACGCATTCTCTGTCCTGTCTTCCTGGGCGCTGCAATTAATACCAGAGAAGGTCTAATCATCCAGATCCTTATAATCATCCACCACCCTTTGATCATCCATGGATCATCCTTGATCATCCTAGATCATCCTAGATCATTCTAGATCATCAAAGGATCCTGAATGATGAGAAGGATGATCCATTATGATCCTACCCCCCTCATCATCCACGTCCTTTGATATGAATGGTGAGAACGCTTCAGGTTCAATATGTCGCAGTAAAAAGCTTTGGACTGACTGGGAACATCCAAGACCAGCTGCAGCAAGCAGCCTGGCCTGTTCTATGCACTGCTTGGGTCTCCATTGTATCTAACTGAAGAGTACGCTGCAGGCCAGTAGCACCTAGGTGCTTATCACTCCTGGAACACGCCACCCGGCATGAGCAGCACAGCCTACAAGTCCGGGTTGAGGACAGTCTAGCACTCTGTATGGTTAGGTCAAGCACAAGATGGTTCTTAAATGCATTACTGACACGCATGCAGTACCAGCAGTACAGCACATACACAGTGCCAGCATTACAGCAAGCACCCTGTACCAGCAGTACAACATGCATGCAGTTCCAGCAATATGGATGTGCGCTGTGCCAGGTGTGCATTACGTTCGCAGTACAAGGACTAGAGCATGTAAGCAGTACCAGTAGTGCTGCACACGAGCAGGAGCAGATATCGCGGTGCGGCAAAACGCAAGACATCAGAGATTTAGTTGGCACTCACCACTCGCGAGTTGTCGCTGCAGCGTGGCTGCGCAATACTGCGCGGACTGCGTCCGCTGCCGCGTATGCGCGTAGACTTGAGCCAGGAAGAAAAGCGTGCTTGTGTACTGAGACTCCACATCGTCCCATGCGTGCATGGTGGACTCAGGCGGCGCTGACGCGGCGGCGACACCATCAGAAGCTGCTTCGTTCCCATCCCCCCTGTTCAAGATCTGTTCTGGATGAGGCTCACCCGCCCCGGGCTGATCGCTAACCAAGCTGCTAGCTTGCTGGACAGCTGAGGCTGCAGCTGTCTTGGCGGCACCTGTTGCATGCTTGCCGCGGTGCTCGAGGTACAAGGCCTCGGCCTTGCCCAGCCATGCAAGGGCACTGTCCAGATCTGCCCGACCGCTTTGAAGCGCCCCGAGCGCGTTGTAACACTCCTGAACTAGGGCCATGTGCTGATGCAGCGCTTGCTCCAGTTTTGGTAGCGCAGTTTCTACGCAGGCCTGCCCGTCCGCCAGCATGTCCGTTTCAAGGAGGACGAGGCCGCGTCGAGCCTGCAGGACGCTCAAAGATGTATCGCCCGCGTCAACAACCTGATCTATGGCGCTCTGGAGCACCAGTGCTGCCTCGTATTTGAAATCGTAAGGTTTCTCCTCATCGGCATCTCGCAAGCAGAGATCGCGGGCTTTCTTTAAAACCTCCTCCATGTGAAAAAATCACAGGAATTTTACAATTGGATGAATGAACTCTTTCGAAAAACAGCACTCCTTGTCATCAATCGCCTGCACCCGCGCCCGCGCCCGCCCAAGGATGCTACGTAGATCAAAAGCCAGATCCGGCGGTACATCCAGCCCTGGCTGCGACCTCTTATAAGACTGTACCCATCCTACTGAAGGGCTGATGTTCCTGGCACTTCATTGTCCTGTACACGACATTCAGAGTCTGGCTTAGGAAATTATACTCACATAGTTCTCCTACATAAGCAACATAGCTTGTGTATGATATCTCATTCGGTGCTACATCGGTGGAGGTCCAAGAAATTAGTCAGTGACGCGGATAATGAATCGAGAGAAAGAGCAGAATGCTACACACGAAAGCTCGGCCAGAAAAAACGCTGTTTCGGCGTTCAGTCTGAAGCTGCGAACGGCGGTGCTTCATGGTGACAACGTCAGCGAGTTTTGGAGAGCTGCTAAGAGCCCTCTGAGAACCCAGAGGGCATCTATGACCTTGGCGGTACCAGAAACTGGCTCCCACGACCCCCAGCTCCTTGAATACATGGATGTGTTTGTCGACACTATATGTCAAGAGGCAGTCTCGGCCTCCAAAGCGAAGGCTGCTGCACCTGGACTACCACTGAAGAATGACCAAGCACAAGGGCACTGGCCTGTGGAGAGGCAAGCAGAGCCGACGCCAAGCCATGCATCCCCCTCACAGGTACGCCAGATTCAATTTGGACTAAGACATCTCCCATGCTACCTTTGGGCTGTGTGCCCACATGAAGGAGATTTGTACCTTTGTAGTATAGAACCTTGCAGAATCGAAGCTGCATAAGCCAGTCAATTGCATGAATCCCTGACTGAAAGGCACCCTGACGCCCTCACGCACCTCTTACATCAGGCTCCCCACAACGCACGCGTGAAAGGATCGATTTTTAGCCAAAGGCAGGCCCACCAGTGCCTAACTACCTGTGGCTAAGAATCGATTGGCACGGAAGGAGCATGCTAATTTAAACAAAGCAGCAGGGTAATGGACTACCTGAGCTAGCGAGCTCTACTGCTTCCACCCATATTTATTTATTTTAGTGCGCACCAGACCACCTTCAGGAGGCCGCTAGTAACCCGCCACTGGCCGATGTGGACCAAACCTCCACCGGCCTACGGCCGATAGCCCAAGCAGGAGGGCTTGCTGCACCAGGCCGCCCGGCCGCAGCCCTAGCCGTATCTGAATTGTAGCTGATGCACCCTGAACTGTAGCTGATGCACCCTGATTAGTAGCTGATGCACCCTGAATTGTACCTGATGCACCCTGAACTGTAGCTGAGGCACCCTGAATTGTAGCTGATGCACCCTGAATTGTAGCTGATGCACCCTGAATTGTAGCTGAGGCACCCTAAATTGTAGCTGAGGCACCCTGAACTGTACCTGATGCACCCTGAACTGTAGCTGATGCACCCTGAACTGTAGCTGATGCACCCTGATTGTAGCTGATGCACCCTGAACTGTAGCTGATGCACCGTGAATTGTAGCTGATGCACCCTGAATTGTAGCTGATGCACCCTGAATTGTAGCTGAGGCACCCTGAATTGTAGCTGATGCACCCTGAATTGTAGCTGAGGCACCCTGAATTGTAGCTGAGGCACCCTGAATTGTAGCTGATGCACCCTGAACTGTAGCTGAGGCACCCTGAATTGTAGCTGATGCACCCTGAACTGTAGCTGATGCACCCTGAATTGTAGCTGAGGCACCCTGCATTGTAGCTGAGGCACCCTGAATGGTAGCTGAGGCACCCTGAATGGTAGCTGAGGCACCCTGAATTGTAGCTGAGGCACCCTGAAATGACGAGAGGGCCTGCCACCCCCAGGGCTCGCCTAAGAGCAGCAGGGGCAGTAGACGCCAAGGCGCTGGGGCTGGCGGCAAGCCCGCTTGGGCGCTTTCGGAGGACCAGGCATCAGCAAAGCAGGAGGGTGAAGAGGCCGAGCTGTTGAGCTTTGCCGACAGCCTGGACTTCGACTCGTTTGTTGAGAAGCTGGACGACACGGAGTTAAGGCAGACATTCACGGTGCGGTGGGCTTACATTGAAGGTTCTATAGCTCAGGGTTTGGCCATTGCTGGGTTCAGGGTTCTATGACTTAGGTCATGAACCTTCAACCCTGAACCCTCGACCCTCCAATTGCCCCTTCATCCCAAGGTGGAGCAGGGGATGCATTTGTAAATAAACCGCGGGTTCCTTCATGGCCAGGTTCCTGTGTCCAGCCTTTAATCCCTTCATCCTGCTGAGCCTTTCTCATGCTGGGCAAGCAAGGACGCTTCACGATCGCCTTTTTTTGCAAGGGCTATGCTTGGAACTCAGGCTGACAAATTTCGACGGTTCAGACTTGACTGACAGGCTCTACATGTGCCAGTCACTCTTTATTCCCTGTGTGCCTTTCCACATCTGGGGGACCGCCGGGCGGCCAGCCGGTCACTAAATGGGCCGATTGGGACCACACACCTTGACTGGCATACGACCGGGAGTCCAAGCAGCAGGCACCTTGTGGCATAAAGCCACTCCGACCGATGGCCGTGACTTTGCTGAAGCGTTTCCGGACAAACTGAGCTCACACTTCACACTTCACACCCTCCGGCAGGCGCTCCAGGCTTCGGACAACGGGCCCGATGGGATTGCGGGGCACGAAGCATGGCGGAGGTCTTTTGCACGTGCCTTAAACCAGGCTACGTCCTCTCAGGTCCACGGGGGCAGCCGCGAGCAGCTGGATGGGGAGGACGGAACTCGGTTTGTCGGTGCCCAGGCTGAGGGAGCATGCAGCAGGTGCGTTTTCAGACATTCGTTTTTAATGGATGTTATGTGTATTTGCAGTGTGCGTCAGACCACTGCAGGGTTGTACAATTCAGTCTCTCTGAAACCATTGGAAGCAGGCCGTGATTTAGATGAATAATTGAATTATTCACCCTGAGGCTGCATTAGGCTGATTTAGCTGAATGGTAGCATCAGCGCCCCAACAGGAAACCTGGACATTTTGTTTCATCATGTCCCGCCCTCCTCTTCAGGTTGACCCTACCAATCCGAGCGAGGCCTGAAGCCACCCCCACGAGAACCGCAGAGGCAGAGGATGCAAGCGGGGCAGCTGCAGCCCCGGCTGTTTGCAAATGGGACGTCTCCAGGCTCTTCGACGGCATGGGCGGGGCCAGCAGGGTGCAGGCGGACGCTGGCCGGCTGCGCGACGCAGAGGACTTCCTGCAAGAGAACCCCCAGCACAAGGCGCTGCACTCGCACGCGAGCGTGAGGACTATCCTCGGGACTTTCATGGCCAAGGTGGACCCGCCCATCCGACCCACACTGGCTAACCTAAGCTTGCAGGCGCAGCAGAGGCAGGCCCAGGCGCTGGCAGCATAGCATCGTGATACCCAGGAGGCAGGGTAGCGTTGGTACCGGTCGCTAGCGGTTCATGTTTAGGCAGGAAGGGGAGGACGCTTACTTCTAAAAGAAGAAAGAGTTACTGGAGATATGAGTATATGAGTTTGCTAGGATGTAGCGATATGGCTTCAAGCCTACTTCATGCCTTGTTACAGTACCACACACATGCAACAAGGTAAACTTGCACGTACTGTGCATGCTTGTGCTGTATTTGAAGTTTTTGTGAAGTTATTACAGTCCATCAGAGCATCACATTTGATGCATAGGACATGTGCCCGTAAACCGGTACACGCACTTTATACTCTAGGACAGAAAGCGAAGAGCAGTGCATGCAAGTCTTAACGCCACTGAATAGGACTATCAATGTGTACCGCGTTGTAGCAGGCATTGCCGGGACCTTGCAAGGGACTAATGGGACTAATGGGATGAATGTGCTGCAGAAGTCATCTCCCAGCCTTTGCTGATTGAAAGTTTACTACCTATAGTGACCTATTCATTTAACATCCACACTGCGCACTTGCGCATTTATTTATTTTTCATCTCTTCATGATTCGTCAGGGTTTGCGCGACTGCTCCACTGCTTGCTTGAACGAGTCATCGCAGTGGGATATTTCACTGGTTGTATAAATGCGCTAGCACAAGATGCGCAAATGCGCAAACCCTTACCACCTAATGAAGGAAACCCTAGATAAGGCTAACTTACCGTATCTGGAAGACTGAACTAAAACTAGTCTAGAAACCCCTGTTGCCAACAATTAATTATAGCATGACCCAAGGAGCCAGCACTCAATTAAATCAGGCAATGGGTGCTGATTCCTTACCGAAACCGTGACCCCTCTTTCTGTTATGTTTTGAACCACTTCATGTCCCATGAATGAAATGTGATGCTCTGCCGGAACGGAAAAACTCAAAAACCCTCACTCCGAATATTGTTTTTCTCATCTGTTCCCTTTCTCCATCCTCTATCTGGGCTGGGGGGAAATTAAATCGGCATGCTGCCTTTGTGCAGGGGTTGCATGGCTTTCCTCATGCTGGCGCTCTCAGGCTGAGTGAAAACTTAAACTGTAACTAAAAATCGTGGGCATGCGTCTGCATGGCCCTATCTGGCTGCACACGCTGACATGTGCTGTCTGCCGGCGTTGCAATGCAAAGCGGCTTTCAAACTCCAAGACCTCTGTCTTGCTGACGTTGCCCAGCTGCTCTTTGTCCACAGCATATTCATGCAGGGCATCCAACATGTGTGGTAGCTCTGCCGGGGTACAGGAAAGCACCGTGTGCACAAAGTAGGCTGTACAGCTGTCACCCCGCCCCCAACACAATGCCTTCTGTCGGGCACATGGCGGCAAGCAAGTCCAGTGGGGCGCTGATGTTCAAGCTAAAGAGCTGAGAATTCAGTGGGTAGCCCTGTTTGATGCCTCTGTTGCAAGGCACTGGCCTCGCGTTTGTTTGGCCGACTAAGAGCTTCCTGAATGCACCCTCCCAGAGCGCATACATAACACGTGACAAGCCTGATGGCATGTGCAGCCTATCGCACATCTGCCCCTGCGTCACACTGTCATAGGCCTTGGCGAGGTCCACACAGGTCACATGCAGCTTGCTGCGGCATGTATCTGCCCGCTGTGCAGGGACTGCATCCCTCGGTTTGGAGTGCGTTGCGACCCCGCTAGTATCCGAACAGCTGGGGAGGGATGTGCTCATGCATGCATGCCCAATCATCAGTGATGAGTGATGGCTGCTATGAGTGTGGTACCATAAAGCCGGTACAACACGCTGTTGATGGCGATGGGCTGATAATTAACATAATTATCGGGGTTGGCCCTTTTTGTACAGGCTGAATCCTGACTGGCTGCCACGCACTTGGCAATGCCCCCGGCACCGCCATCGAAATCATCCTGTCCTGCAACAAGTGCCAAAGCACAAACCGTTGTCCCCTCAAGAGTCCTCCTCCATTACGGCCAGCTTGATGAAGGGTGCTGCCATGCTGACTAGGCCCGCCGCACATGGAGACCCTTCTGTAGCCCGTTAACCACTGGTATTCACTCTTTCCCGCCCCCTAGTTCAGCGTTTGAGGTTCAGACCTTAACCTTTCCTGTCGACCTGCCCCCAGGAAAATGATGGAGACAAAACTGCTGGCTGCTGTTTCCAGCTAGCTGCTGGCCAGTCGAAGCGGCGTGCAATGGTGAATCCTAGAATCCCCATGTTGGCTGCTGATTCCATGCACTTGCAGGCCAGTCCCAGGAGTCAGGAGTGAGAACAATTGAATCCACATGCTGTGCTTAGCTGCAAAACAACATCATCGATGCGTCCCATTGCATGGAATGCATCGCCCCTGCAGCCGCAATCATCCTCCATGATCCCCACACGAATTCACACAGCCAAGGCGAGGGTAGGGTAGGCCTGTACAAGTTAGACTTGCCTATTCACCAGCAACGTCCAGGGTCGTAGTCAGTTAGTCACTGTTTATTTTAGGGTGCTAAAACTACAATTCAGGTACATCACAGCTAATGGACTTGGGGGCCTGGTGCAGGTTTGGTCCAAATCAACCCAGTGGTGGCTGCCCAGCTTATGGTTGTCTGGTGCTCACAAAAATAAAAGTGGCACTTCTTGTCTGGAAGCTCCTTCATATGTAGCCGCAAGTCCATCAGCACTCGCTGCAGCCGCATGGGGCTGTTGAACCCATGCCGCTGTTCAACCACTGCTGGGTCCATGTGGCACATGCATTGAAAGTTGAGACAGAAAGGAACATGTTGAACATGCATTTCAACAGATATGCTCAAGTGTCACATCCCTTGAAACAGATAGGAGTCAAAAGACCATGTTACACATGCATTCAAATTTCAAACAGACAGGCCCATGTGGCACATGCGTTGAAGCAGACAGAACCATGCCATGGTGCACCAGCGTTGAAACTGATAGGACCATGCTACGGTACACATGCACTAATGTCTTGTGTTCTTTTTGCCTGGGTCACCCATTCCTTAGAGTGCACCCCTTAGCTGCGACAAAACATGCTAACAGCTAGGCCCATACTGCACATGCTTTGTATCGCCAAGTTGAATAGTTCCTGCAGGCTACAGTGTGGAAGCAGGGGGGGTAAGTACGGTGAGGGCAATGCACCACTTGCCAAGGATCCACGAATCTGCAGACGACTTAAGCACGTCTTCCTCTAGCCATGCTGCGGCGTTGCTTCTTATCTTTTGAATGCTGCTTCAGAGTTCTCACCCTTCTGGTGAATGGAGACAAATCATCAGTGCATGCTACAGGTTTCACTGCAATGTGTCGCTATTTCACCGACGGGCCCAACTGCCCGTCATAGCCTCCTTACTCCTTGGCCATGATGGACGCGCCAGGCACGATTGTTGTTAGGCAGGCCCAATTCGTAACAACTTTTGAACAAGCAGCTGACCGAAATGCCGAACGTTTTGTAATTGCCCACGCCATGAGGCCATCATCTAATGAAGCGGATTTGCTGGCGAGCCTCAATTCAAATAACGTCAAGTCGTACCTATTAGCGCTGGGAAAATCTGTGGGTGGAAAACTGTATCTACTAAACAGCACGATAGCAATCGTTGGAATACCATTCAAAACAAGTTCTCGTTTCTCAGGGCCGACATAGTGGAACCGAAACTCTGAGGGAATTCACCCAAAAGCAGCTGACTTCGACGTGCGAAGCAATCGAACAGAATGTCAGCCAAGCAGTGCAGGCACTGATCCAGGCACAGGCACCGGAAGAGGATCATGCGGAGGGTCCCGACATCATGGAGCTAGTAAGTTGACTCTTGACTCCATGCAACAATCTGCATGGGAGAATATTCTAGGAACATGCCCCCATTTGTGGTGTGCGCACCAGTCGAATTTAGGGGCACTGCTGCTTGGCCACCGCTGGGATGATGGGGACCACATCTAGACTGGCCGACGGCTGTCGGCCCAAGTAGTTAGAGCACCAACCTCTGCATGCCGTACGCAAGGTTGTACCTCAAGCGTAGCTGTAGGAGCCTTCAAATAAAAGTGACCAACAGCATAGTCTGTGTGAACAGCTCCTCGCGCCTGACTTACTAACATCAATCATGTGCTCGCAGGGCGAGGTTCTGCAAACCCTTCAAGGTGCTGCCCTCCTGGCATGTAGCGTGCTTTACGTGTGCCACAGCCACCCACCGCCAGCTCTCCTGGATGCCGCCATCATACTGCATGACAACTGCATGCTGGTAGGGTGTGAAACAAGTGTGAACTGCGTGACTAAAAAAAGTGCGCATGACTGCCAATTTTAGTGCGCACCAGACCATCTCTGGCGGGCGGCTGAGCAGCCAGCTCCGGCCGATGAGGACGAAATTTTATCCGACCTACAGCCGGAGGCCGGAGGCCAATGTAGCAGATCATTAAGCACCAGGCCTTCTCACCCGTTGGTCGTGATATAGCTGAATGGTAGCTGAAGCACTCTTTAGTAAACACGCCTCCCTAACCACTCAGACCCTGTCATCAAGATGTAGATTTCCAGCCACGGCCATGCATCAATCCAACATCGCGCCAGGGAAATGTCCTTCCCCCTTGTCCCTGCCATGTCGTCAAAGACAGCGGGTAGGAAGTGCTGCACAGGCTGCAAGACAGCAATGCAAATATCAAAGGGCGGGCCCCGGGGCCCGCCTCCCGATTTCTCCTGCTTGGATCTTACTTAGCCAAATAAGGCAAGAGTCGGGTCAAATGTACCTGCATCCCGGTTTGGTAAACGAGGTGCATGTACATCCTTCATTGCTGCAAACCTGCAAAGTGAGTTCGAGGCAGTGCAGCAGACAGCTCCTGTGGCCAAGCTTTGCCATGTGATGTTGCTGAAGTGTGAAATAGAAATACAACTTCACTCCCGCAGGCCGTCGGCGACCTGCCAGATCTTCAGGACCCGGTGGCCAAGCTGTGCTGTGCGTGGTGGGAGCTGCAGGCATCAGGGAAGGAGCAGCTGATGCCCCAGACCTTGCCATATATCCTGGTAAGTGTAGGTGTGAGGGAGGGCAATGGAATGTTCACACCTGGCTTATCAAACAGGATAGGGATGCACGCAATGCCGGAGCTGAGGTGGCCAAGGAAGCATCCTCAACAACGCAGGCAAGGCTTATATTCCGTGTTTGGGGTTGTGGGTTAAATGATATTTTTACGAATAGATGCAATGCACTCTGCTCAGCAAACAGGATAGGGATGCACGCAATGCCGGAGCTGAGGTGTCCAAAGAAAGCACATCCTCAACAACGCAGGCAAGGCTTCTGTTTAGGGTTTATGGTTTAGGGTTGAGTGCATTTTTTTACAAATAGATGCAATGGAATGTTCAAACTTAAAAAATAAATAAAAAATAAATAGTCATGTTGCGCCATGAGGGAGGCCCTCTCCCCTCTACCTCTACGCCCACCCCTCAGGCCGTCACCTCTCTTTTAATTAAAAGTGTCCTATCCCCTCACAGATCCGTGCTGATTCCACTGAGGGCATTGCGGATATCAAGACATGTTGCGCCATGAGGGAGGCCCTCTCCCCTCTACCCCCCTACCTCAGGCCGTTACCTCACTTGCAATTCAATGTTTCCCTTCACCCCAAACCTCCCCCCCCTCATGCTGTTACCTCACTTATAATTGACTGTCCTATTCCCTCACAGATCCGCGCTGAGTCCACGGAACGCGTTGTTGACATCAAGACGTGTTGCGCCATGAGGGAGGCCTTCTCCCTGCTGGACTTCGAGGATCCCACAATCGAGGACGTCAAGCGGCTGCTCCTGCAGGTGGGCCCTGCTATGGGGCATTACGCACACCCGGGAAAGGACGGATTTATCTCTTAATTCGAGAGTCTTTCAGGGCCAATCCTGCTTCATAGCGGCCTATGGCCCTGGGGGCCTGATGCAGCCAATAAGCCAACCCTGCTGCTGCTGGTGGGGCCTGCCGACTCATGACGCACACCCGAAGAGTTTTTTTCGAAAAAATGAAGTTTCCCCCCTACTATTCAAATTTAAATGGCATGCATCAAGGCCGTCACCTCACTTTGAAGTGAATTATGAGCATTATATCTTCAATCCATCACTACCATGGCTGTGGCAGCCAGCCAGCCGGCCACTCAGGCAGGAGGTCCTGTTGCAGCCAGTCCGTCCGTCAGAGGTCACTCAGCCAGTCACTGAGGCAACCACTCAGCCAGCCGCTCAGGTAGCCAGCCAGCCGGCAACTCAGGCAGGAGGTCCTGTTGCAGCCAGTCAGTCCGTCAGAGGTCACTCAGCCAGTCACTGAGGCAACCACTCAGCCAGGCACTCAGGTAGCCAGTCAGCCGGCCACTCAGGCAGGAGGTCCCGTTGCAGCCAGTCCGTCCGTCAGAGGTCACTCAGCCAGTCACTGAGGCAACCACTCAGCCAGCCGCTCAGGTAGCCAGTCAGCCGGCCACTCAGGCAGGAGGTCCTGTTGCAGCCAGTCCGTCCGTCAGAGGTCTCTCAGCCAGTCACTGAGGCAACCACTCAGCCAGCCGCTCAGGTAGCCAGCCAGCCGGCCACTCAGGCAGGAGGTCCTGTTGCAGCCAGTCCGTCCGTCAGAGGTCTCTCAGCCAGTCACTGAGGCAACCACTCAGCCAGCCGCTCAGGTAGCCAGCCAGCCGGCCACTCAGGCAGGAGGTCCTGTTGCAGCCAGTCCGTCCGTCAGAGGTCACTCAGCCTGGGCCTGCCACAGCCAATCAGCCTGCCAGGCATACGACCAGCCAGCTAGTCAGGGGCCATGCGGTTAGGCTAGTTATGCCTACCATTGGCACTGGTCGAAGGGGCCCTTCCCTTCAGCAGCACAAACAAGGTGATCTGTCCACATCCAGGATCCATCTCCAACTAAGATCCATCTGTACCTGAGATCCGTCCTCACCCAAGATCCATCCCCATCTAAGATCCGTCCCCACCCGAGATCTATCCCCAACTTCGGCCTCTCCATCGCCAATAACCCGTGGGCTGACACCTTGCTCCTCCCCACCCTAGGCTGCTTTCAGCCCCTCTTTCCCCCCTCAATATTGTGTGTCACTCAACCCATTTGCGTCTCACTCTTCCCCACACCCACGCTGCCTTCAGTCCACTGACCTGAGGGCTGACCCCTTGCCCTTCCCACCCCACCCTAGAATCCCCTACTTTCTACGTGCAATTGTGTCATTGAGTATATTATCCTGTCACACTTCACACTCCCAGGCTGCCTTCAGCCCCTCGTTTGTCCACCCGATATTGTGTGTCCCTCAATTCGTTTTCCTGTCACACTCCCCCACACCCACGCTGCCTTCAGCCCCCATTTGTCCATTGACCTGAGGGCTGACCCCTTGCCCTTCCCACCCCACCCTAGAATCCCCTATTTCTTTACCTAAAATTGCGTCATTGAATATAGTTTCCTTTCCCACTTCCACATTCCAGGCCGCCTTCAGCCCCTCTCTTTTCCCACCCAATATTGTATGTCCCTCTATCCGTTTTGCTTTCTCACTTCCACACCCCCAGGCTGCCTTCAGCCCCTCTTTTGTCCATCGACCTGAGGGCCGCCGCTTCCTAGGCAGCCTCTTCAACCTGGACAGGAACTTTGTCAGCGAGCTAACAGCCATCATCAAGAACCAGGTGTGGACAGGTCTCGGTTAGGGATAGCTCTCGGGTATGGACAGATCTCGGGTGGGGATGGACCTCATGTCGGGACGGATCTAAGGTAGGGATGTACTCTAGTTGGGGATGGATCTCGGGTGAGGACAGATAGGCCCTTCGAATTATATTTGGAGGTGCAGCGTCTCTCAGAAGGGACGGGCCCCTCTGACTACAGTATGCATACCTAGCATCGTCGCAAGGCCGTATTTAGGTTTTGTTGTTTGGGACCCTAAATCCTGCACCCCGAACCCTGCATATCCCTCAAGCCGCAAGTCAGTGCTAAGGGTTCAGTTTCTTTGTTAACCCTTCACACTTCACACTTCAGATCCCTTCAGGTCGCAAGTCCGTGCTGGACGCATATGGGGAAATCATCTTCCGCGGCTGGAAGGAGGCCACTGGTCCCTGCCTGCTGGAGGTGGAGACGACTTGCATACAGGCAAGGATAAGGGTGGAGGGTGTAAGGTGTAGGGAAGAAGGACACAAGGAGGCCATCGGCCCCTGCCTGCTGGAGGTGGAGACGACTTGTATACAGGCAAGGGTGTAGGGGTAAGGGAGGAAGGAAGGAGGCCACAGGCCCCTGCCTGCTGGAGGTGGAGACAACGTGTTTGCATGCAAGGGTTTAGGGTGTAGAGTTTGGGGAGGAAGGAAGGAGGCCATCGGCCCCTGCCTGCTGTAGGTGGAGACGACGTGTATACAGGCAAGCAAAGGCCACTGGCGTGGCTAGCTAAGGCAGCGGCTTATAGGGGGGTAACGGTTGGGGATTGAACTACAAAAAACTCAACTGGCGGTATACAAGTGCGGACACTTGATGCGTCCAGCTGAGACAGCGGTAGACGGGAGAGCCTGGGTTGGTCAACTTTTGGGCACGGCCTGTAGTAACGGTATGCATCATTATGCAGACTGACTCCCCGTATTCTTGAGCACTGCGCTGAACAAGTCGCGGGCTCTTGTTAGGACTGGCTGAGGCCACCTATTGTTTTTTAGCGGGAGGTGCTCGTGCCAGCAGGAGGCATTCCGTGGAGCGTCGCGTGCGAGGCATGAATTGCCCAGGGCGTCCTAGGGTTACGTTTTGGGGGGTTTCGGGTGTAGGGTTTAGGGTTTAGAGCATTCTTGAGTGATCATCACCCATCCGTGACTTTAAGAGGGGCTGGCGCATGCTTCTGCTGGCCGGATGATGTACCCTCTCAAAAAACGGACCTCGGGTTGGTTAGTTTATGACCGATTTCATTTTGATTTGAACCACGACCAAGGGGTGTGAATAACTTTCTCTCCCGCGACTTGAACAGGAGCTGATGCAGGCGGCCATCATGGCATCAACTCCTTCGCTGGCAGCTGCGCTGCGCCAGGTACCGGGGGGGGAAGGGGGCCGACAGGGTGGGGGGCAGGTACCGGGGCAGCAGGGGGTAGGGAAGGGGGGGGGCAGGTACCGGGGCAGCAGGGGGGGGGAAGGGGGGGGGGCTGGTACCGGGGCAGCAGGGGGCCGACAGGGGGCGGGCAGGTACCGGGGCAGCGTGGGCCGACAAGGGGGGGGGCAGGTACCGGGGCCGCAGAGGGGGGGGGGGGGGGCGACAGGGGGGGGCAAGTACTGGGGCAGCAGAGGGGAGGGGGGGGGGGGGCGAAAGGGGGGGGGCAGGTACCGGGGCAGCAGAGGGGAGGGTGGGGGGGGGCGACAGGGGGGGGGCAGGTACCGGGGCAGCAGAGGGGAGGGGGGGGGGGCGACAGGGGGGGGCAGGTACCGGGGCAGCAGAGGGGAGGGTGGGGGGGGCGACAGGGGGGGGGCAGGTACCGGGGCAGCAGAGGGGAGGGGGGGGGGCGACAGGGGGGGGCAGGTACCGGGGCAGCAGAGGGGAGGGGGGGGGCAGGTACTGGGGCAGCAGAGGGGAGGGTGGGGGCAGGTACTGGGGCAGCAGAGGGGTGGGGGGGGGGGCGACAGGGGGGGGGGCAGGTACCGGGGCAGCAGAGGGGAGGGGGGGGGGCGACAGGGGGGGGGCAGGTACCGGGGCAGCAGAGGGGAGGGGGGGGGCAGGTACCGGGGCCGCAGAGGGGGGGGGGGGGCGACAGGGGGGGGCAAGTACTGGGGCAGCAGAGGGGAGGGGGGGGGGGGCGAAAGGGGGGGGGCAGGTACCGGGGCAGCAGAGGGGAGGGTGGGGGGGGGCGACAGGGGGGGGGCAGGTACCGGGGCAGCAGAGGGGAGGGGGGGGGGGCGACAGGGGGGGGCAGGTACCGGGGCAGCAGAGGGGAGGGTGGGGGGGGCGACAGGGGGGGGGCAGGTACCGGGGCAGCAGAGGGGAGGGGGGGGGGCGACAGGGGGGGGCAGGTGCCGGGGCAGCAGAGGGGAGGGGGGGGGCAGGTACTGGGGCAGCAGAGGGGAGGGTGGGGGCAGGTACTGGGGCAGCAGAGGGGTGGGGGGGGGGGCGACAGGGGGGGGGGCAGGTACCGGGGCAGCAGAGGGGAGGGGGGGGGGCGACAGGGGGGGGGCAGGTACCGGGGCAGCAGAGGGGAGGGGGGGGGCAGGTACCGGGGCAGCAGAGGGGAGGGGGGGGGCAGGTACCGGGGCAGCAGAGGGGAGGGGGGGGGGCGACAGGGGGGGGGCAGGTACCGGGGCAGCAGAGGGGAGGGGGGGGGCAGGTACCGGGGCAGCAGAGGGGAGGGGGGGGGCAGGTACCGGGGCAGCAGAGGGGAGGGGGGGGGCAGGTACCGGGGCAGCAGAGGGGAGGGGGGGGGCAGGTACCGGGGCAGCAGAGGGGAGGGTGGGGGCAGGTACCGGGGCAGCAGAGGGGAGGGTGGGGGCAGGTACCGGGGCAGCAGAGGGGAGGGGGGGGGCAGGTACCGGGGCAGCAGAGGGGAGGGGGGGGGCAGGTACCGGGGCAGCAGAGGGGAGGGGGGGGGCAGGTACCGGGGCAGCAGAGGGGAGGGGGGGGGCAGGTACCGGGGCAGCAGAGGGGAGGGGGGGGGCAGGTACCGGGGCAGCAGAGGGGAGGGGGGGGGCAGGTACCGGGGCAGCAGAGGGGAGGGTGGGGGCAGGTACCGGGGCAGCAGAGGGGAGGGGGGGGGCAGGTACCGGGGCAGCAGAGGGGAGGGTGGGGGGGGCGCAGACAGCGTTTTCATTTCATTTGTTACGAGCGGAAACCATCCAGAGGTGTGGGCGTGTGGAAAAGTATGGCACTGGGGCGTAGGTGCCTGCTTGGCCATGCAGGAAGTGTGGGCATGGACGCTGAGCTGGTGAACGTTGAGCTGTAGATTTGACAGTGTGGGCATGAAGCCGTGTTGTAGCTGAATTGTAGGCCGTGCTGTAGATGAATTGTAGCTGGGGCACCCTGTTGAAGATCAGCAATGCCCCCCTGGTTGCTCCCGCAGGTCCTCAAAGGCCTTAACCCTACACCCTAAAACCCTGAACCCGCAGGTCCTCAAGGGCCTAAACCCCGAACCCTAATACCCTGACCCCTGAACCCGCAGGTCCTCAAGGGCCTACACTCCGAGAAGCGTGCGAGCGGCGTTGACGCCATGCTCCTGCGTCTCTACGCGCCCATCCTCTTCCGCGCGTTCGCCGCCAACAACAGCGCCATCCGCCTCAACGCACTTCACCTGCTGCTAGCCGCCTTCCCACTCATGGTGAGGATGACAGGCCGCCTGCCCTCCCTCCCCACCTTCCTTTTCTCTCTCCTTCCTCCCTATTGCCTCAACGCATTCCACCTGCTGCTAGCCGCCTTCCCACTCATGGTGAGGATGACAGCCCGCCTGCCCTCCCTCCCCACCTCCCCCCTGCCCCCCTGCATCCCTGCCCTCTTCCCCTCGTACCCCCCTCCGCTAGGTTTTTGAAGATCCAGGCTGATATACCCTGGGAGTGATCCAGGCGGATCTAGGTTAATGGAGATCCAGGCAGATACACCCTGGGAATGATCCAGGCAGATCCAGGTGGATCTAGTTTAATGAAGATCCCGGCAGATACACCCTTGGAGTCATACAGACAGATCCAGGTGGATCTATTTTAATGGACATCCAGGCTGATACACCCTTGGAATCATACAGACAGATCCAGACAGATCCAGGTTAATGGAGATCCAGGCTTATACACCCTGGGAGTGATCCAGACAGATCCAGACAGATCTAGGTTAATGGAGATCCAGGCTTCTAAACCCTGGGAGTGATCCAGACAGATCCAGACAGATCTAGGTTAATGGAGATCCAGGCTTATACACCCTGGGACTGATCCAGACAGATCCAGACAGATCTAGGTTAATGGAGATCCAGGCTTATACACCCTGGGAGTGATCCAGGCAGATCCAGACAGATCTAGGTTAATGGAGATCCAGGCTTATACACCCTGGGAGTGATCCAGGTAGATCCAGACAGATCTAGGTTAATGGAGATCCAGGCTTATACACCCTGGGACTGATCCAGACAGATCCAGACAGATCTAGGTTAATGGAGATCCAGGCTTATACACCCTGGGAGTGATCCAGGCAGATCCAGACAGATCTAGGTTAATGGAGATCCAGGCTTATACATCCTGGGAGTGATCCAGGCAGATCCACATTCCTAGTATATGATGAGCGATAAATACTGGCCTCCACTCTTGATCTATGTCAGGCCGCTGAATCCCTATCCCTGACAACCTCACTGGCTGTCAGGACCCAGAACACTAAACCCTAACACCCTCACTGGCTGTCAGGTCCCAGGACCCTTAACCCTGTTACCCCTCTACTGACCGTCAGGACCCCAAACCCTCAACACTAACACCCTCACTGGCTGTCATGACCCCGAACCCTAAACCCTGTCACCTCTCCTCTGACCGTCAGGACCCCGAAGCAGGCCCCGAGGATATGGAGGAGACGCTCACGCTCCAATTTGATCACCTGCGGAAGTGAGTAGACAACTTGCGGAAACGCAGGCCACCTGGGATGCAGCTGAAGTGTAGCTAAATGGTAGCTTAAGGGTAGCTTGGGTTTGATAAATGATAATTGTGTGTGCTCTGGCACCCCCCCCCTCTCATAAACGGTTCCATGCCATTTTCTGCCTGACTGCAGCTGCCTGGTGGACGCGTCCTCGTTGGTGCGTGAAGTAGCTGAATGGCATCTGAATGGTAGCTGAAACACCCAGAAATGAATGTATTGCCTGTTATTAGCTGTTTGGTGGACGTGTCCACGCTGGTGCATGATGCAGCTAAATTGTAGCTGAAACACCCTGAAATAGACATGTTGCCCGCCCGCAGCAGCGTGGTGAACGTCTGCCTGCTGGTGCGTGACGTAGCTAAATTGAAGCTGAAACACCCAGTCACAAATGATTTGTCTGCCTGCAGCTGCCTGGTGGACGTGTGCCCGCTGGTGCGTGTGGCCGCAGTGGGCGGCGTGTCCACCATGCTCAACCTGTACTGGGAGCTCATCCCTGCCTCCACCACCGCCAGCCTCATCTCCAAGCTCACAGGTAGGAGGAGGGGGGCTTTTGCAGCTCAGGCAGGCAGGTTTGATGGAGGGGGTAGGCTCATTCCCCCCCCCCCCCCCCCACCACCACCGCGAGCTTCATCTCAAAGCTCACAACTAGTCCTGGCACGCCCTGCGCTGTGCCCCGCAACCCCACCCTGCCCCGCCTCCCTTGTCTCAAACAGGGGAGCTGGCATACGACATGTCTCGTCACACACCCAACCCACCCAACCCCGCCTGTTACTCTTTAGGCTTGGCCTCACGTAACAGGGGAGCTGGCATGCGGCATACACCTGGCACACACCCAACCCACTCAAACCCTGACTTTTCCTTTTTTTGCCTGGCCACCCCCAACATGAGAGCTGGCTTACGGCATGTCCTGGCAAACACCCAACCCACCGCACCCCACCTCTTCTTTCTTTGCCTGGCCTCATTCACCAGGTGAGCTGGCATACGACATGTCCTGGCCAGCGGTGCGGTACGCCGTGCTGGAGGGCCTGAAGCATCTGGTAGACAACCCGAGATCTCTTGGCACAATCACCCACCCACCCACTTGACCCACCTAACCCACCCATCCCACCTCTTCCTTTCTTTGCCCGGCCTCATTCACCAGGGGAGCTGGCATACGACATGTCCTGGCCGGCGGTGCGGTGCGCGGTGCTGGAGGGCCTGACACAGCTGGTGGACAACCCGCATGCCCAGCCAGTGATGAAGAAGGCGCTGCCGCTGCTGGCCTCCCTGCTAGCAGACCCCAATCTCAAGGTGGAGCAGGGTCTCTCTGTGTGTGGGGAGGGAGGGGAAGGTCAAGGAATGGGGTTTGTTACTGCCGCTGCTGGCCTCCCTGCTGCCAGATCCCAGCCTCAAGATGGGGCAGGGTCTCAGCGTGGGGGGAGGGAGGGGAAGGTTAAGGAACGGGGTTTGTTGCTGCCGCTGCTGGCCTCCCTGCTGCCAGATCCCAGCCTCAAGGTGGGGCAGGGTCTCAGCGTGGGGGGAGGGAGGGGAAGGTTAAGGAACGGAGTTTGTTACTGCCGCTGCTGGCCTCCCTGCTGCCAGATCCCAGCCTCAAGGTGGGGCAGGGTCTCAGCGTGGGGGGAGGGGGTGGAGGCAGGGGCCAGGATTGGATGTTTAATATGTGGGGTAAGGGGAGGTGGGGGGGGAGGCTCGCCGTTGCTGCGTCTGGCCTCCCTGCTGGCAAATCTCGGCCTCATAGTGTCTGTCTGCGTGTGCACAGGGGCAAGCACGGGGGGTGGGCTCTAATTCTATGGCTCTGATCCTGTCCCTTGTTGCCATTCCAGGTCCTCATATAAGGCCAACCTCCTTCCGGTAGTACAGCCATCACCCTCCCACCCTTATGCACCCGCCTCTTGCGCCGAATGGACAGATCCATTAGGCCCTGGTCTACCAGTTCGGTGCCCAGTCCAGCATCCGCATGTATCGCTTGATCTGAACCCTTGGCCCTTAAGCAGTAACCGACCCCCCCCCCCCAGGTACGAGAAGGTATGGCCAACCTGCTTGGCGCTCTGTCCAGCAGCCGCGCTTTGCACTTCTATGACGTGGTTCCCGTGGACATGCTGCTGGACGTCATGGCGCATGACAGCCCCTCTGTCAGCAATCGCATCCAGGCCATCCTGGTGCCCAGCTACTTCCCGTGCCCCGAGGAGGGATCCGTGAGTACTTGATGCATGCATGTAGGCGCATGCTGCATGCATGTAAGTGCATGGGGCAGCAGGCGTGGATGGCATTGCTCAATGCATGCATGCAGCTGGTGAGTGCATGATGCATGACACATGGGTTGTATTTCTCACTGCATGCTGCATGCATGTGCACGATGCGTGGTGCATGGATGCCAGTGCTGCATGCATGCAAGTGTTTTGTGCATCCTGCGTGTGAGTGCTCCCTGCATGCACGCTGCTGGCAAGTGCTTGTCGCATACTGGGGCGCCTTGGCTGGTGGCTGCTGCCAGGTGGCGTTTGGGGTAAACATGTCCCAACCTACAAAAAATTAATAACAGTGCATCCTATGCTACAGGACATATAATAAAGATTAGGGCACTATATTATAGAAATTTATAGATTAGGGTACTATATTATAGATGTTTATAGATTAGGGCACTATATTATAGAAATTTATAGATTAGGGCACTATATTATAGATATTTATAGATTAGGGCACTATATTATAGATGTTTATAGATTAGGGTACTATATTATAGATGTTTATAGATTAGGGCACTATATTATAGATATTTATAGATTAGGGCACTATATTATAGAAATTTATAGATTAGGGCACTATATTATAGATATTTATAGATTAGGGTACTATATTATAGATGTTTATAGATTAGGGCACTATATTATAGATATTTATAGATTAGGGCACTATATTATAGATATTTATAGATTAGGGTACTATATTATAGATATTTATAGATTAGGGTACTATATCATAGAAATTTATAGATTAGGGTACTATATTATAGATATTTATAGATTAGGGCACATCCATCCTAAAACACGTGGCATGAAAGGGAGATGCCGGAGCAGCGCCTTGGGCAGGAGGACGGGGTCTATTATGCATGCGTGCCGACATGCCCCGCCACCGTGCAAGAAATGGCGTTGTTCTTCTGCTCATGATGTGTGTGTGTGTGTGTCTGTTGCGCGTCCCTGCCAGTGTTATTTTTAGAGAGTGGTATATCACAATCAGCTACAGCTCAGCTACACTGTGCCCCCCGGCCACAAGCCCCTGTTGCGGCCGGCACTGCTGTATGGGCCTCAGGCCGGAGGCCGGTCAAGGTTTGGTGGGAATCGGCCCAGGGGTAGTCGCGGGCGTCCCAGCAAAGGTGGTCCGATACCCACTAAAATAAACACTGGTCCATGTCATGCAGGCTCGAGTGGCCATGCTCCTCAAGGCCAACCCGTCAGCGGGGCAGGCTTTCTGCCAGTACCTCGTCAGCAGCTACACGCAGGCCTCCTCCACACACGGCTACAGGTGGGAGACGAAGCTGCTACAGGCGCACTAGTTCATAGGATCTTTTCTGGTGCACTCTAGCTACAATTCAGCTTCATCCTGGCCTGCGACTGAGGGGCCCTAATGCTTTGTCCTCTGGACGCAAGCTGGTTGAGCTTTGGTCCCAGCTGGTTATTGGTATAGCTGCCGTGCAGCTACCCAGAAGCTGTCCAGTTGGTTAAGTGGTAGCTACCGTGCAGCTACCTAGAAGCTGTCCAGTTGGGTTAGTGGTAGCTGCCTTGCAGCTACCTAAAAGCTGTCCAGCTCGAACCCTCTACAAGACTGGTTGACGCCATTGTTGCTGATCATTCTGACGAATGGTGTGTTCATAGTGTTTGGTGAGCTGTTAAATTTACCGGCTCCGCAGTTGCCCCCCCTCTGCCGGGCTCTGCTGCGTCGTGCCCAGCTTTATTGCATGTTTCAATTGAAGTGTCACTTGCTGTCCACCTGCTGTAGGGCTTCCGTGCCCATTGAGCATGTGATCCGCCTCGCCTTCGATTTGAAGTGCCACCTGCTGGCCACTTGCGTGGCTATGCTGGCCAGCAGCGGCCCCAGAGCCGCCCCCGCTGCGGCCAAGAAGGGAAAGACGGGCCGCAACAGCCGGGCAAGCGCCAGGCAAAAGAAAGCAGCCACTGGTGAGAGGAGGCTGAGGGTACGGGGTTTTGAGGATGAGTGTTGCCAGTTGCCCCCTAAGTTGCCAAGAAGTGGAAGACAGGGCGCAAAAGCCGGGCAAGCGTCAGGTAAAAGAAAGCAGCCACTGGTGAGAGGGGGCGGATGGAAGGGGTGTGAGATGAGTGGTTCCCCCTGGGTTGCCACGAAGGGATAGACAAGCCGCAAAAGCCAGGCAAGCGCCAGGCAGGAGAAGGCAGCAACTGCTGAGAGGAGGCCGAGGGAGAGTGCGCCACTGCGCCTTGGTGTGGTCTCCTCGAGGCATACAAAATGCAAGACGCCCGCTAAGGTTTAGGGTGTCCTGCAGCCTAAACCCTGAACCTGTTCCCATTCCCCTGTCACAGGGAAGAGACGTAAGCAGCCCGCTATGATTTAGGGTGTCCTGCAGCCTTAACCCTGAACCTGTTCCCATTCCCCTGTCACAGGGAAGAGGCGCAAGCAGCCCGCTATGATTTAGGGTGTCCTGCAGCCTAAACCCTGAACCTGTTCCCATTCCCCTGTCACAGGGAAGAGACGTAAGCAGCCCGCTATGATTTAGGGTGTCCTGCAGCCTTAACCCTGAACCTGTTCCCATTCCCCTGTCACAGGGAAGAGGCGCAAGCAGCCCGCTATGATTTAGGGTGTCCTGCAGCCTAAACCCTGAACCTGTTCCCATTCCCCTGTCACAGGGAAGAGGCGCAAGCAGCCCGTCGTAGCGGGCGCCGATGGTGCGGTGGCCGAGGCAGGGGAAGGTCATGTCAAGGAGGAGGAGGAGGTGAGGACCGCTGTTTGGCATCAGGGTTCATGCCCCAGACTAGGCGCGGACTGGGGTTGTGACTTAGACCAAACTAGGTGGCTGCGTCAAAGTGGAGGAGGTGAGGGTTGGGGTCTGGGGTTCAAAGGCTAGACTGGATGGAGGCAACTTGAGCGGCCAGCCTCATACTTTCCAAGCAAATTTTTTCGACACGCTGCATTTCTACCGAAGCAGGCCGCTGCCTCAAGCCTTGTTGAAACCAGGTAGACTGGCCAGGAGCGTAAAATAAGCACGTGCGCCTGAGGGAAGCCCTGCAGGGTTGTGACTCGTGAGGTTAATGGATACTGTGTGGCAAAAGCCACGGCACAAGCTTACACGTCTTCACGCCATCTTCATGCGCTCCAAAGGCTGGTTAAGTAAGAAGGGCATGCGCTATTACCTGGGCTGTCTGGCAGAGTGCAGGGACACAGGGTTCGGAATATGGTCATATGACACGGAACGATAGGATACGGGATATTTTGCCAATACGGGACAAAAGTGTGGATTTCCAGGCGGTGCACCGTAGTGGACTGTATCGATACACTACACTACTGGTCCAAAACAATATGATACAATACGGGATTTTCGGCCAAAACGTCCCGTATCCTGTGTCCCGGGCCGAGTGTGATCAGCGAGGTGGCGTGTTGGGCAGGTGGCTGCAGACCTCTCAACAGGTTCCAACCCACAAGACATAAGACTGACTCGGCCCCACCCTGCCACCAGATGCTTTAGGACTTGTTGCTGTATGGCAGGGCCCTGGGGATCCCACCTGATGAGTGCTGTGCCGATCACTGTCTTTACGGTGGCGGAATTGCGTAGCTGAGTATCCGCACCCTTCACGAAAAGAAAAAACCAGCTGCTTTTACCAGTAAGGGACCGTAATTACTTACCCGATTTCTGAATTCTGGCGCAGTTTCACAGCACTGCACCTGCTGCTTTAGGACTTGTAGCATTATGGCCAGGCCCTGGGTACTTACCCTCACGGATGCTCTCTTACCAGATGCTTCATGGCCAGATTCTTCATGGCCTGATGCTCTATGATCTCATGCTCTATAGCCGGGTGCTCCAGGGCCTGATGCTCTGTAAACTGATGCTCTATGATATCATGCTCTATGATCTCATGCTCTATGGCCGGATGCTCTGTAACCTGATGCTCTATAATATCATGCTCCATGGCGGGATGCATGTCCTCCTGCCCACAGGCGGCAGTTGTGATTGAAGACGAGCCGGAGACACGCGAGAGCTGGACGTCCATCCTGGCAGGCCTGTCTCTGGTGTGTGTGAGGGGGGGATTGGGGGTGCAGGGTTTAAGACCTGTGTTGTGTGTGTGAAGGGGAGATTGGGGGTTTAGGGTTAAAGACCTGTGTTATTTGTGTGAAGGGGAGATTGGGGGTTCAAAGGTTTTGATGCCTTCCTCTGGTACGTGTGATTATGAATTGAGGAGATCAAAGTTCAATGCTGGGTGTTAAGTTTTTGTGAGGGCCAGAGCTGTTTGTGTGAAGGGCAAGACCTAGATTACGTGCACGGTACACATCGACATCTGTTGCCCTAGTCTAGGGTTTAGGGTTTAGTTGCACACATCTGTTGTACCCATTGCCCCATCGAGCCGAACAACTCCAAGTGCTGGCTTTGCACCGATGGCACACGTCCAGCAGCCTATTTCGGGTTCAGGTTAAATCACCTGCCCGGCCGCTCGTGACTCGACGCAGATGCCTTGTCCAACCCTCTGCCCCCCTGTAAGCTACCTGGCTGGAGCAGTGCAACAGATGCAGTGTGGGGAGGGGGACGTTGCCAAATGTATTGCCTCACATGCGCTTTCCTGCAGGTCTGCCAGGGCTTAGCTGGAGCGGTGCAACAGATGCAGTGTGGCGTTTCCAAATGTGATGCCTCACACGGTGCTTTCCTGCAGGTCTGCCAGGGTCTGGCTGGAGCCCTGCATCAGATGCAGTGTGGGGAAGGAGACGTCGACGAGGTGTTTGAGGGGGACGAGCTGCTGCTGCTCTATGACGCCTGCCCCTTGGATGCAGCCAGGTATGCTGCACCAGCGACCCACATGGTGGTACAATTCAGCTACATCTGTGCCTTATCAAGCCATGTCATCTTACCTTGGCAGTACAATTGGAATAAACCTGTGCCAATGACCAAGCAGGACTACGTGTGACTGTCTGTCAACCCTTTGCTCTTCAGAGCTGAACTTGCCTACTGTAGGTGTGCCTTGCCTTCCCTCGTAATGTTTTACAAGGGTGATGAGGAATATATTCTAATCAGTGCGGTGCAATTGCACCGAAAGTCAGAAATCGTGAGAGTAATGACGGTTGCTGGCTGGTAAAAGTAGCTAAATTTGCCTTGAAGTTATGGTGACTTAAACTCATCTAGGTAATTCAGCCGCCGTAAGAACTGCAAATGGCACTAATTCAAATACTATTTGTCGAACGTTGGCGTCAGTTCAAGGAAATCGAGAGGTCTGTGCCGTACCCCAACCCCCCTCCTCTAACAGGGTGAGCGTCCAGCGCATTGCGGCTGCGTTGCCCTTCCTCTCCGCCTCGGCCAGCATCCGGTCCCGCTTGATGGCCGATATCTCAACGGGGAGGCTGATGCACCATGTCACCTACGTTGTGGGCGCAGACGATGGCATCGAGGAGGACCCTGTGGAGAAACAGGACCAGGTGAATTTAAACCCTAGCCTAATTCAGGGGTTAGGGTTAGGGTCCTAGACCCAAAACTCTAAACCCTACTCGATAAAGTCGAGGAGGATCCAGCGGAGAAACAGGACCTGATAATGGAAAACCCAGCTGGATATTGTTGGTTGGAAAAGCCAGCATATGCTCCTCCTAGGAAATGAAGAGCAGCAGATATGTTGAAAGTGAGATATGGTCGCTCCCCCTCCCCCCCCTGCATGCCTACCCCTCTGCCTGCTTCCCCCCTCCCTGCCTACTCCCCCTACTCACTGCCCTGTCCCTGCTGCACCCCTGTCCCTCCAGGCCACCACCCTGCGCGAGGCCGTGCGCTCGCTGTGCGGGCAGTGTGGCGGCGCCAAGCTGATGGCCATGATGATGGCCTCGCTGAGCCTCCGACCCTCCGGGACCATCCACGTACCGGGTGAGCGCAGGGTCTTCAAATAATCAAAAGAAAATGATGGCCTCAGGTCAGGTCTAGTGGGTTTTCATTCTTTATAATAAAAAAATGCAGATCTCACAGGTGAGGTCTGGAGGGTTCAGGGACTTGGGAAAATTAAATGCAGACTCCAGGTTTTGCAGGTGAGATCTGGAGGGCTCTAGCTGGCTGGCAAAAGTAGATTAAAAAGGAAATACATCCCGTGGCCCCAGAAGAGGTGGAGTTGGCAGGAACCTGCGTTCCATGCCTGTGTTTAACCTCAGGGTCTATTGCGAGTTCAGTGCCCCAACGCTTCCATACACGCATGTCACACACGCTCTCACAAGCATTCTCAAAAAAATTCCCTGCACGCATTCTCGCACGCGGTCTTGCACGCATTCTCGCACGCGGTCTTGCACGCATTTCTTTTCTTCTGCGCATTCCTTGCACGCAATCTCACCCACATTTTCTCTCACACATTTCTCTCACACATTTTTTCTGCACATTCCTTGCATGACCTGGCAGTTGACAAGACCCCCCTCCCTCCCCCGGGCAGTGCCTCACGCTCATCATGCCCCCCCTCTGCTCGCTTTTTGTATCCTTGCAGTCGGCAAGCCCCCGGCCAAGAAGCATGGCAAATCAAAATCCATCATCAGAATAGAGGAAAAGGACGAGCTGGCGGATGTGTGGTGAGAGTTCATAAAAACCAGTCACAAAAAAAGATGTTTGTAATAAAAATCACGGTGCTTGCTTTCCCTGCCCGCCCACCTAAACATCCCCTAGGCTTGGTCTCATGTCCCCGCCCGCCCCCCTCAGCTGCCTGGCTTTCGACGAGGGCAAGCCTGAGGATAGCATCCTCCCCCTCCCCCCCCCCCCCCCCCCCCCTCCCCCCTTGATATCCCCTCAATGCCTGCTCCCCTGCCCAGTGTCATGACACTGTCTCTGCCCCCCTGTCCTCCTCCCTCAGCTGCTTGGCTTCTGGTGAGGGCGAGCCTGAGGACAGTATCCTGCCCAGTGTCATGACACTGTCCCTGCCCCCTGCCCTCCCCCTCAGCTGCCTGGCTTGTGGTGAGGGCGAGCCTGAGGAACGCATCCTGCTGTGTCATGACACTGTCCCTGCCCCTTTGTCCTCCTCCCTCAGCTGCCTGGCTTGTGGTGAGGGCGAGCCTGAGGTCAGCATCCTACCCCCCTTCCTCCCTTGATATCCCCTTAAAACCCGCTCCTCTGTCCAGTATCATGACACTGTCCCTGTCCTTGCCCCCCGCCCCCCCCCCCCTCAGCTGCCTGGCTTGCAGTGAGGGGGAGCCTGAGGATAGCATCCTGCTGTGTGACGGCTGCGACGGCGCCTTCCACATGCAGTGCCTGCAGCCCGCCATCAAGCACGTGCCGGAGGGGACATGGTTCTGTCACAAGTGGGTTCAGGGCTCATGAACTGGTTAGGGTTGAGGGTTCACATCCTAAAGCTTGGAAGCCGTTGTGGAACTCTTGCCGTAGGGGACATGGTTCTGCCACATGTGGGTTCAGGGGTTATGTGTTGGTTAAAGTTAGGGTTGACGGTTCACATCCTAAACCTTGAAAGCCGTTGTGGGACACTTGCTGGAGGGGGACATGGTTCTGCCACAAGTGAGTTAGGGGTTCTCATTATTTTTAGCTACCAGTGGTCTGGTGCCCGACCCCAAAGGCACAGAATTTAACCATGGGCACCAAGAATGTAGCCGAGGAGCACTGGAATGTAGCTGAGGAAAGATGTAGGCTGTATCTAGGCTTGCGCTAAATTTTACAACCGGCGCACGGTGTAAGTTATATGGTATAACAAAACCCTAGATGTAGCTGAGGCACACTGGCAGCACCGCTGGCATCATGCCTCCGTCCCGCCTCAAGATGTGAGTAGGAGTGAGCAGGGCTTCCAGCTGCTCAAAAAGCATCGGCAGCCAGGAGGCACACGGAAATGTAGCTGAGGAAAGATGAATTGTAGCTGAGACTCGCAGAATTGTAGCTGAGCCACTGAAAATACATTCCCCCAAAATCTCCCTCCAGATGTGAGCAGGGCTTCCAGCTGCTAAAAAACATCGGCACACGGAAATGTAGCTGAGGATAAGATGTGGCGGAGACTCACGGAATAATAGCTGAGCCACTCCTTCCCGTGGAGTAGCTCAGCTACATACTGTGTAGTAAGTAGCTGAGCCACTACTCAGCTACATACATTCCCCCAACCTCCCTTCAGATGTGAGCAGGACGTCCAGCTGTGCACCATGGGCAGCCAGGAGGCGCTGGCGTGCGTCGCTGCCTCGTTGTCGCTCTCTGAGGGTCGGGCCGCACTCCGGGGCCAGGGGCTGATGGTGAAGCTGCTCGAGGGGCTGCGGGGCATAGCGCACCAGCAGGGCCAGCTCCTGCTCCGGGCCCTGGGGGGCTCCGAAACCACGGGAGGCGACAGCGCCGCCCGCGGAGGCGCCGCGGCGGCAACGGCCGGCGACGCGGTCGGGCTGTACTGCCGCACCGCGCTGCACCTGTCCCTCTCGGCGGTCTTGGAGCCGGAAGCCGCTGAGCAGCTGCCGTCATCGACCCGTGATGACGCAGGCGGCGGCGGCCAGGCCGCCGCCTCTTCCACCCCGGGTGCCGCAGCTGGGTGCACCCCCGGCAGCAGTCATCGCGCCGCAAAGAGTCGCCTGAGCAACACCGAGGCGTTCACCGCAACGGTGAACGCGCTGAACGAGGCCGTGGAGATGTGCGAGGAGGTTCTCGAGGCCTGCCACGTGCCCGAAGAAGAGGACGGCGATGACGGGCCACGGGCGGCACCCCCCCAGGACCTTGCCTTGGAGTGCCTCGGCTTCGTCGGATCCGTGCTTTCGGTCGTGACTGACGCACAGCGTCTTTCGATCCTGGACCTCGCTGCCGGTGGGGGCAGCCAGGTGGCGCGGTTCTGTGATCTGGGTGCAAAGACGGCCAGGGTGGCCATTCAGTGCCACGCAGACAGCGGCAGCCGGCCGGCCACCAGGGTCCGCGATACCTTCTGCTATGCCCTGTCCATCGCCAAGCAGCTGGTTGTGCAGGCGCACGATGCAGCAGCAGCAGGTAGCGCGGCCAACAGGCAGACGCAGCAGGAGGAGGACCCGATGGAGCGCCTCAACGAGGACGCCGAGGCGGCGGCGGGCTGCGCCGTCGCTGCGGGGCCAGACGCGACGTTGCTAGCGCTGACGCACCTGGACAGGCTGGTGTGCCAGCTGTTGCACGACCTGCAGCGGCCTGAGGCGTCTGGCCTGCTTCAGGCGGTGCGACCGCAGCTGTCGTCCCTGCTGGGGTTGTTGCTGGAGCAGCAGCTGGCCCACACCTCGGGCCTGGGGCTTGGTCAGGCGACGGGGAGGACGCAGTCGCTGTCCTGCGCACCGCCGGCGGCTTGGCTCACTTCTGTGGCCGCAGCTGTTGGCCGCGCCGTGGTGGTCGGAGAGGTGGGCTTGCCATCGGATGAGGCGGAGGGGGAGGGGGAGGATGATGTGGAAGGAGATGACGATGCGCCTGCAGCAGATAGTCCTGGGAAGACGCTGGGGGGCGCAGCCAGACGGGTCAGCAAGCGCAGGAGCAGCCGGCGCCTCTCCGCCTCGTTGGCACCCTCAGCAGCTGGTGATGAGGCTGCCGCAGACGTGCATGCAGTGGGTGACGGTGACGACACGTTGCCGGAGCAAGACGTGGAGGCTGGACCGGCCCCACCGGCAGCTCCTGAGAAGAAGCAGGCGGGGGCAAGGCAGCAGCCGGGCGGCGGCTCGCGGCTCGCGGCCGCGGACCCGGCGGCCGCGCTGATGTGTGGCATGGTGTTGGCGTTGTTGCGGACGAAGAAGCAGGCAGGAGGCGGCGTTGATGTTGCGTTGGACAGGCTGGCGTGCCTGGCCTCAGAAGCTTGGTTGGGAAGCTGTGCGGAAGCTGGCCTGGGCGCGGTCTACATGATCGGGCTGCTTGGCTACAGAGGTGAGAGAGCCAGTCGGCATTGTTGATCCCCAGACAGACATTCCTGTCTAGCCGTTTCTCAGTCCCTTATCGGTATTCTTATTTGTAACACCTGACCATCAATCCCTCAGACATCTCGGCAGACAGAATGACTATTTAAAATACACAACACGGTGTATGTGCTAGGCTCGACTGCTCGCCGTCATTGTGTCCTCATGCTGCCATGCATGGCCATGCATATGCTGGTGGATGTGCCTGTGCATTCCTTTTCCTAACTTCCTCAAGTTTGATGCATTTGGACATGGGTATGCAACATGTCCCTGCCGCTGTCTCACGTGTCGATGTGCCTGACACTGCAGGGATGCAAGGCAGGCGTCTGCGGCTGAGTGGCACCGAGGTCAACACGTTGCTCAAGCTGGAGATGCTGCACAAGGATGTGCGCACTCGACAAGAGCAGGACGGCTCCGTGGCCGCGGAGGGGGATCAGCGGCCGGAAGCCGTTGTTGTGCAGAAGCTGGAAGCTTTCCTAGCATGCCTGTTGGCTTAACACAATAGAAGGGAAACAACAGATTTCATTATTTCGATGATACCGGTTCGCTAATTTGAAATGAAATCTGCTGGATTCGGATCCGCCTTTCAGCCAAGTCAAGGCCTTTGGCGAACAGTGTCCATGAGTTAGTGATGGACGGCCTGAGAGGACCTCTGCTAACAGCAATTAGCTGAGACTGACCAGGACTGTTTATTTATATCAACTACCAGACTATTTTTCAGTTGAGAAACCCCACGTGCCTACTTACTTTTAACGCACAGCTTATGTAATGCACCTCGTCACCAATTCACATGTGAGTGTTCGCTATCAACCCATGAACCCTGGATATGCCCCTTAACCTTCCACTCCATGCTTTTGTTACATCGACACCCATACCCATATGGGCCATATCCATACCCACGTTCTGAACCCGAATCCATTTGACGATTACCGGTGTCAACATGCTTCCGAAAACTCTGATCACCTCCTGCTCCCCTAAACCTTACACCCACACCTGCTCCCCTGAACCCTAAGCAACCACTAGCTCCCCCCTGCCCTAAACCCAAACATGCTCACCTGAACCCTTAACACCCACCTGCTCCCCTAAACCCTTAACCCAAACATGCTCCCATGAACCCTTAATCATAAACCCATACAATATACATGCCCCCCTGAATCCTAAACACCCAAGTGCTCCCCTAAACCCTAATCACACACATGCTGTCATAAGCACTTAACACACCTGTTCCCCTAAACCCTACACCCAAACATGCTCATATGAACCCTAACCACCCACCTGCTCACCTAAACCATAAACATCCATCTCCTCACATTAACCCTAACCACCCGCCTGCTTCCATTAAACCTTAGCACTCAACTACTCCCATAAACCCTAAGCACCCACCTGCTCCCATAAACCCTAAGCACACATCTAGTCCCATAAAACCTAACCACCCACCTACTCCCATAAACCCTAAGCACACACATGTTCCCCTAAACCCTAAGCACCCACCTGCTCCCATAAACCCTTAACATCCATCTTGCCCCCTAAACCACAATCACCCACCAGCTCCCCTAAACACCCACCTGCCCCCCATAAACCCTAATCATACACCTGCTCCCCTAAACCCTAATCATACACCTGCTCCATTAAAATCTAAGAAGAGATCTGTCATCAGCCCTGTGACCAGCCCCTCCAAAGCCATGGACGGCTCTCCCACTTCCAGCCAGCCTGTCAAGGTGCGGAGTAGAGACGGGGCTGAGGGGATGTTTCGGTAGTTTGCACAGCTGCTAGGGTGGCAGTCGGCCAAACAGCTAGCAGCAGCCAGCCAGCTAACAGCAGCAAGCCGGCAGCAGCAAGCCAGTTGCAGCCAATCAGCATGCATCTAGTAGTGACAGGCATCAGCCAACAACAGCCAGGTAGCAAGCTGTCGAATGTTTGCCAGGCTTGCCTCTTCTGCAAGAATCTAGCATGCCTCAAAATAGAGCACCCTTCTGGAGGGTGCCCTGTCAAGGATGATCCCGAGCTGGAAAAGCTGAGGGAGGCAGCAGCCAAGAGGATGAGGAGGAAGGTCAGGGACTTCAGCGAAAGGGATACAGATATATGCTAATATGCCACGTGCATAGTAGCGTTTTGTGATAAGGGGCATGCGGGGCAGCAGGTGTAGGTGACCAGAAGCCAGAGGCTGTTGAACACTTTTCTTATACGAACAATTTGAATGATTTTACACCTTCAACCGTTCCCTTATTGTTGTCTAGGCCCAGTTAGTATAAGTTGTGGCAGAGAGAGTTGGGGGGCAAGTTTGTGGTTAATTCTCACTGCTCATTGGGTTGATGCCCATAGGAGAAGTAGCCCTCCCTTTATAATTCTTTCCTTTTATCTCCCCCCTCGCCCATTCTTTCCCTCCACCTTCAAGGCTTGCTCCCTAGTAAACGCGCACCTAATTTCCCCTAAACCCTAAACCCTAAACAGGACGACAGTCAGTCGGACTGTTTTCAAGGAAATGTCGAAGACGATGGATGAAAAATGCAGGGAGTTCACTCAGGACGCTGGTGCAAGCACCAGCTCATTACTATGTACGACGTACGTTGTACCTGCGTACATGCCACGGGTTTCACAAATGCAGATTGGGTTGTTGGAGTGGATGCGCGATGCGTGACGAACTGTCGAACTGACTCGTCACTGACACCAACTGAAGACATCGTCAACTTGCGTGTACTTCCCAAAATCCAAGCCGCCTCCGTGTTTTCTTTTCATGTCGATTGATAGCTCACTGAACAAATTAACGCGTAGCTTGCTGGAAATTAAGCTATAAATGTAAGTCTGATTACAGTGCGTGACGTGCCCAGTGATTCAGCAGGATTTACCAGCCTGCATCTTAGTCGGCATCTTAGTAGTATTGACGACGGTGATGACATGCTGTTCAGATGACCTCCCCTGTCGTGTTCCGCTGATGTTGTTTTCCATCAGCAGGTGTACATGAATCATCAATAATGCGGCGATGATGCGTGCCTGCCCCGGCAGTGCGCAACATCCCACGCGTTGTTGCCCCGCACCTCCTGAGTGTGGTCCCTGTGCGCTTGGTTTCCCCGTGACGTCAGGTCGATCTGACGACATGCAATGCGTTTTTGCATCGCCCTGCTTCCAGGATGGACGAAAACGCGATGAGGCGCGTGAGGAGTTCTTCCAGGCCAGCAGATGTGGCCGGGCCATCAGGCGTGGGAGGCTCCTTCGTTAGCAAGGCCAAGAGCGTGGTCATGAGCAAGATGAGCATCCGGGGCATGGAGATCCAGGAAGATCCCAGCCAGGTCGAGCTGTTCGTCGCGGACAAGCGGAGCGTTAGCACCTTCGAGCCAGGCGGTGCCCCCTCGAGTACAAACCTGGGAGGACCATCTTTTGCCAGGGTCCCCACAGTCCTGGACTTGTCCCAGCAGGGACACTTGCCAGGACAGAGCACATGGGTCTCAGGTCAGACTCAGGGCTTACTCAGGGCATACCCATGCTGCTGCCAGACATGCCAATAATCCCATGTTTATTATTATTATGAGAACAGGGGCGATACAACTCTTTAGGTGACAGGATGAGCACATGTCAGAAACGCCCCCTTTGAAAACCCAATCAAAGATCCTCTTGCCTACTGCGTCATGAGACTGAGGTGGGCACTGTTGTTTTAGGGTGCTTCAGCTACAATAATGCTACACCATGGCATGCAAGGGCCTGGTGCCGCTGTCCCTGTAGCTGAGCCCACCGGTCTCAGGCCTATCCAGGCTTGGTCCCGCTTGGCTCGGTGGTGGCTGCTCGCTCGGTAGCCCCCAACAGGTGAGAGCCAAGAACGGTCTGCCGTGCCTTTGGCCTCAAGCTTGCTTTCCTATTTGCAAGAGCTTAACTCACACTGTTGCCCCGTTATTCTCGGGTGCTCCGGCCACACTTAAGCTAGAAGCTGGATTATGGCTTGCAGGGCTTGGTGCAGAAAGCACAGTTGCTTGGGCCATCGGCTTAAGGCCGGTCAAGGGTGGGCCGCACTCGGCACAGCGGTGGCCGCTCAGCGGCCTGCTGAACGTGGTCTGACATGCAAAAAAAAAACTGGTGGAAAACCTTCACACTATTTTTTAAGGCCTGAGCACCAATAGACACAGGAGGGTTTTGTATCTCCCTCCCTCCCTCCCTCCCTCCCTCCCTCCCTCCCTCCCTCCCTCCCTCCCTCCCTCCCTCCCTCCCTCCCTCCCTCCCTCCCTCCCTCCCTCCCTCCCTCCCTCCCTCCCTCCCTCCCTCCCTCCCTCCCTCCCTCCCTCCCTCCCTCCCTCCCTCCCTCCCTCCCTCCCTCCCTCCCTCCCTCCCTCCCTCCCTCCCTCCCTCCCTCCCTCCCTCCCTCCCTCCCTCCCTCCCTCCCTCCCTCCCTCCCTCCCTCCCTCCCTCCCTCCCTCCCTCCCTCCCTCCCTCCCTCCCTCCCTCCCTCCCTCCCTCCCTCCCTCCCTCCCTCCCTCCCTCCCTCCCTCCCTCCCTCCCTCCCTCCCTCCCTCCCTCCCTCCCTCCCTCCCTCCCTCCCTCCCTCCCTCCCTCCCTCCCTCCCTCCCTCCCTCCCTCCCTCCCTCCCTCCCTCCCTCCCTCCCTCCCTCCCTCCCTCCCTCCCTCCCTCCCTCCCTCCCTCCCTCCCTCCCTCCCTCCCTCCCTCCCTCCCTCCCTCCCTCCCTCCCTCCCTCCCTCCCTCCCTCCCTCCCTCCCTCCCTCCCTCCCTCCCTCCCTCCCTCCCTCCCTCCCTCCCTCCCTCCCTCCCTCCCTCCCTCCCTCCCTCCCTCCCTCCCTCCCTCCCTCCCTCCCTCCCTCCCTCCCTCCCTCCCTCCCTACCTACCTACCTACCTACCTACCTACCTACCTACCTACCTACCTACCTACCTACCTACCTACCTACCTACCTACCTACCTACCTACCTACCTACCTACCTACCTACCTACCTACCTACCTACCTACCTACCTACCTACCTACCTACCTACCTACCTACCTACCTACCTACCTACCTACCTACCTACCTACCTACCTACCTACCTACCTACCTACCTACCTACCTACCTACCTACCTACCTACCTACCTACCTACCTACCTACCTACCTACCTACCTACCTACCTACCTACCTACCTACCTACCTACCTACCTACCTACCTACCTACCTACCTACCTACCTACCTACCTACCTACCTACCTACCTACCTACCTACCTACCTACCTACCTACCTACCTACCTACCTACCTACCTACCTACCTACCTACCTACCTACCTACCTACCTACCTACCTACCTACCTACCTACCTACCTACCTACCTACCTACCTACCTACCTACCTACCTACCTACCTACCTACCTACCTACCTACCTACCTACCTACCTACCTACCTACCTACCTACCTACCTACCTACCTACCTACCTACCTACCTACCTACCTACCTACCTACCTACCTACCTACCTACCTACCTACCTACCTACCTACCTACCTACCTACCTACCTACCTACCTACCTACCTACCTACCTACCTACCTACCTACCTACCTACCTACCTACCTACCTACCTACCTACCTACCTACCTACCTACCTACCTTCCTACCTACCTACCTACCTACCTACCTACCTTCCTACCTACCTCATTCTGGCTGACAGTCCCTGAATGGATTGCTTTTGAGCTAAAGCATGGCCTGCTCACTTAACTTGTTGACAGGCTTCTTCCATCTGGTGACCGTTATGATCGGAGCTGGCGTGCTGTCCTTACCCAGCTCAATGGCAGTGCTAGGCTGGGTGCTTGGCCCGGCACTGCTGATTGTTTTCGGAGCGGCCACTGTGTGGAGCTCAAACATGCTGGCAGAGATCTTTGAGACCCCGGATGGGCAGAGGCACTACACGTGAGTGTGTGGACTGGAAGGGCACTACATTTCATTGTGTGGACTGGTAAAGCGGTAATGCACTACATGGATTGGAAAAGCACTACACACTTCATTGTAAATTGCACTACATAAAGCTTAGTTGTGGACTAACATTGATATCTATAACCTAAACCCTAAACCCTAAACCCTGAACCCTAGGGCTCCACGGTCACGTCATAGATGACACTCTCCTAAGCCGGTCTGCAGAGCATAGGCTGCGTCCATCATGGCTTGACATAACTCGGGCGATATCATGCAATGCTGCATTGCGGCTGTGTACAGTAGTGCTGTGTACTGTACTCTTGATGGACTTCTTTATTTGTTTTTGCCTCTAGGTAACGAAGATGTGGCTACGGCCCCAAGCTGCGTTGTTTCCTTAACCTCCACGCCCTAATAGGGCGTAGCTTTCTTTCTTTGCTGGACTTTGGTGCTGGACTGATGCGGTGGACTCTCCGTCCTGAAGGACTGCAGATTATGCATGGAGAGGCGCAGGGAGATATAGGCCTAAGCACCCCACACAAATTTACCTCTACAAGTTCAAGGACGCATCGTCCAGCATCATGGGATGCAGCCTTCCCTTATCCCTATGGCCTTACACAAATCCACTCACATTTACACAAACCCACACACAATTACACAAATCCTCACACAATTACACATATTCACACAAATCCATCCTTGCAGGTACAAGGATGCCGTTGCCAGCATCATGGGCGGCCGACATCCCTACATCCTCGCGGTCATCCAGTACCTCAACATGTTCCTCACTGCTGTCGGCTACACGCTGGCGGGCATGACATCTATCCAGTTCATAGCCACCACGGCGTGCGGCTTGAAAACACCGGTAGAGGATCCCTGCCCGCTGACGCTCAACTCAGAGGCCATTCTGCTGTTCTCTGGGCTGCAGCTCATCCTCAATATGTGCCCGAACCTGGAGTCCATCTGGTGCGTGGGAAAAGCTCGCTAGGAGGCCAGCAGCTATATATATTGTAATGAGCGCATGCGTGGCGTTTTGCCCGAGTGGCCAGTGGTGGTGAGAGACTGGGAGTGTTGCCATACTTGTAGCATGCGGGGTGCTGCTAAGATATGTTATGTGGTTCCATGAAGTTTGTGCGGAGGCCAGCTGCAGGATATATGAACACTGAGGGATGGGCTGAACATACATTTGTAATGCGTTCTGCAACAAGCAAACGACCTAAACCGCTCCTGCTTGGTACATGGTAATAGGGCCGTGCGGTGCCTGGGAATAACAGCGTGCAGGGCAGGAAAATAGCAGCATGCAGGATCTGACATTAAAAAGTTTGGGATTCAGATGTTGGTCCCTCACCTTCGCTCTGGTCACCTGATCATTGAGAGAGAATGGAACCAAAGTGTTCGTCTATTTTCGTATTTCCGCTTCTAAAGGGCTGACGGATGGGTGTTTTATTTTTTGTTTTGTTGGTAGCTTGTAAGGGGAAATTAACTGTCGTTTAAAATTGCAGCAGTTATGGTGGCTAATGCTGAATGAATCGTTTCTGTGATCGATCGGCTTCTTTCAGTGAGGAAAGTGAGAAAAATGAGGCAAATGAATTGGTGTTTTTTTAATGAGGTGATCTGTTAGCCCTACTGATATGCTAAACCATATGAACATGAAACAAAACAAGGGTGACCGGTACGGTACATAAATACATTTTGGCCTTTGATATTTTATTTTAATTACTGGTACCGTACTTGTGTACCAGTACCGGTCATTTAAATGATGTGTCATCTAAATCATCCTGAATAATACTTGTCAATAAATACTTTCCCATGCCTCCTAGGTGGGTCAGCATGGTCGGGGCTTTCATGAGCTACTTGTACAGCTCGCTGGCCATCATTTTGTCTGCGCAGTCTCTAGGCACAAAGGGTATGGCTGATACGACGGCCTTTGGCGTGGAGGCAGAGTCAGACTGGAAGCGTGCTGTCGGCATGTTTGGTGCCCTGGGCAACCTGGCCTTCGCTTGGTCCTCCGGCCTCATGATCAACAGCATACAGGTCGGTGGTTGTGTGGTGGTTGTGTGGTGGTTGTGTGGTGGTTGTCTGGTGGTTGTGTGGTGGTTGAGGAACTTCGAGGGGGGTGGCACTGTTTTCGCTCGCTGCCCTTGCCAGTATGTTTTGTGCCCGGAACAATTTATGGGTCTTGCCTCATGCATCAATTGTGAAACTATGACGAGCCACTGGACTGATGAGAAACGGAATGGAAAACAAATCACACCAATCATACAAATCACGCTGCAGGCCACCCTCCGGGAGCCGCCCAAGTCCGTCGTCAGCATGAAGAAGACCATCACCGCGACCTACGCGTCCACCGGGGCTTTTTACTTCCTCATCTCGCTGCTGGGCTACGCCGCGCTGGGGTCAGCGGTGCCGGGCGACGTGCTCACCGGCTTCGACGTGTCCAAGCAGATCGAGCTCATGGCCAATGCGGCCGTGTTGGGGCACATGATCGCGGCAGTACAGGTCTTCATGCACCCGATATACGAGGTGCGGGATATGTGGGCCCCCATAAAATTGAGCCCTAAACCCTTAACCCTAAACCTTAAACCCTTTCATGCACCCGATCTATGAGGGGAGGGGTACGTGGGGCACGAGCAAACCTGAACCCCAAATTACCGGTCGGACGGGTTCATTTTAGCGCACACCCATTGGCAGGCCGCAGGGTAGGGCAGGGCAGGGCAGGGCAGGCAGCAGGGCAGCAGGGCAGGGCAGGCCGCAGGGCTGTCACCGCTGGGAAGATCATCAAACCTTGACCAGGCGATGGCCGGTGGACCAAGCGGCAGGGCTTGCTGCACCAGACCCCGCCCCCCAGCTGTAGGCCGCGATGCAGCTGGATGAACACCCGCGATGGACATCTTTGTGGTCCATGCAGGCAGCGCTGGAGTGCGCTTGTGGTGGCGAGAAGCTATGAGCAGTAAAACGGTACAACGTAGCAGTAAAACGGTACAACGTGCAGCACGTAAAGAATGGATTTTCATGCTACCCGGTTTAGCCCGTGGAGTCAGTCGTCACCACATTTCTTCAGCCTCTCCTCATCTCCCGCAGCATATGCTCAAGACGTGGAACACGTCAATTTGTTTCTTCCTCATGCTCCTTGATCAGGCGATCGAGCTGGCCCTGGGAGACCGCGTTCCGTACCTGCTGGATGGGTCGTGGCGGGCGTACGTTTTCCGAGCGGTGTACCGCTCCTTGTGGACGGTGTGCATCACGGGTCTTGGGTATGGACTGCCACACTTCTCACTCATCTCTGGGCTGAACGGTGCTGTCACCTACTGGCCTCTGCAGGTGTGTCGCAAGGGTTAAGAGTTTGGAGGTTAGGGTTTCGGGTGGAAAGGGTCCTGTGCAAGATAGCATTTCGGTGCAGGTTGCGCCGGCGCGGAAGAGTCTTTTTGAGCAGGGCCTAGGGGTCAAAATAAAGCTACACCCCTGGAACCCTGCTCAAAAGTCCCGGCCGCGTTTGCGCCCAACAGGGCCCAGGAGTGTGACGTCACTCCAAGGTGAAGCGGCATTTATTTGAAGGCAACTTGGCTGTCATCTAATGCAGACAGCCAACTTGATCTGCCATGAATCCCATGATCGCACAGATGGTTATTCTCCAGTTTGTTTTCATGCCATGACGGATCGGGGTGTCACAACATGCGGCTGTGAGGATCCCATACCCCTGACAGCAGCAGCGAATCAAACCCATCTAAGATGTGGGCATGGTTGGTGGTGCTTCCCCCATGACGCCAATGGGTTCCACACTATCCTCAGGGGTCTGCGCTTGTACCCTGAGTCAGCGAATCAGTCCTGACTCGTGGATGGGTCCACGATGTTAATTTTCCTCGCTGAGGGACTGCTTGCTTGCCTGCTTGCTTGCCTGCTTGCTTGCCTGCTTGCTTGCCTGCTTGCTTGCCTGCTCACTACCTTTGCCGGTGATGCTTGTTTTCCTCATTGTGAAACTCTATCTGCTTGCCTGGCGATGACTTCTATTCGTCGGCTTCCTTCTTCATGCCCTGCGCAGATCTACTACCCGTTTACAATGTACTTGATGACGTATCCGCCGCGTAGCAGCCTCAAGAAGCTCATGTATGTGACGGCAGCTTTCATTCTAATGGTCTCGGTCTTGGCAACGATCGGGAGTGTCTATGCCCTGGCTGCAGTCTAGTTAGCTGGCGGTGTGGGTTTGCCCAAAACACTTGGAGCTCTTGATGAAGGTGAAGTTTTAAAGTCCATCAGAGCATCGTATTTTGAAGCATGGGACGGGTGCGCCCGCAAAAGCCTAAGGATAAATAAAACGTTGATTCAGATAACTTGGCCTCGGTGCATTTATGATCGTTGATACTGATGATATGTGACACAAAAAATGTTCAGCAAGTCATGTTGCAAGTCATGTTGCATGTTGAGCATCTAGTGATCTAGCTACGATTCATAATTGCAGACCAACATACACATGTCCTTAAGAAGCGCTGTTGATTGGAATTGACCCCCGCCCCCCCCAGAGTTCTGTTTTGTACTGAGGAGTAAAAATTTTACTAGGTTCCGGAGGTGGGAGAGGGGGGCGTCAGCCAGGGATTGTTGCACATTTTTAGATGATGGGGGGGGGGGGCGTTTTACTTTTGTATGCCCCTCCCCCTCAGCTCCACTGGTGCTGAACTTGGGCCTGGGTACCTCACTGAGTTCGTGAATTATTCCCAGGTAGAGTCTTTGGACAGGGGTGTCCAAAAGTAATGGCACATTTTTCGAGCCCTCGTGTTTGAATCGGCAATCCGACCTCGTTCACACTTACCGTCTCAACCGTCCCACGTGTCCCACCCGATATTTAAACCTGTGTATGTGGCCCTTGATCAAGTGTTATTCACCCCTATTCTTGATGTATCTCCAATTCCCCTCACAACCTGCTTTTCCCCTCGCTAAGATGACGTGTTTGGGTATGATTTGAATCAAAATTTTAAAATTGCATGTAAACTGCCCCGTTCGGTTTGAATTTGAAGGCACTTGGGCCTGAAAAGTGACCAAAATCCGACAAAGGTCAACCCTTTCATGGTCTAGCACTGCCTGTGGCAGCGCCCTAGAAGCCATTTCAGGGCCAAACGACCAAGTCTACATGGAGAAATGGGCTGCCGCGTGGCCTGGGGGTGGGCCAACTTAAACAAACGACAGATCCATCCTCCCACACTTCTCGTATGGATGAGATGGGCCGGGGTACAGGTAGCGTATAAATAGTATAAAAAAGGCCAGGGGTCTGATGGGGCCTGCCACACGCAAGAAGCTGCAGTGTAAAGCCAAACATGGATTTTCTAGCCATGAAACAATGCAGCCATGCAACAGAAAATCTAGCGAGCCCACACTCGTCACCACGGGGATTCATGCCTCCTCCAGCCTGGGTGAAGCAGGGTGGTATCAGCAATATTGCCCTTCCTTGTCTTCTGTATCTTGTCTAGAGTAGATCGGGAACGGGGGACGAAAGGAGACCGGGAGCTTGGACGGTCGGCGAGCATCATGTTACATCTGCAATCATACCAGCGATCATCAGATCGGCTGGTAATAAGAATAAGGAATTGAAGACTCTCTGAGTGAGAAGGCAAAGGCAGGCCATTTAACAATCACGCAAGATTCGGATAAGAAAGTGTCTCAAAGAAGCATGACTATCATGGCGACCTGCAGCTACAAGATAGAGTGAAGCCTAGCTACCAATAGCTCACTCAGTAGAGTGAAGCCAAGCTACGTTCCGGAAACCCTCTATCTAGAATACGCCCGTAAGATAACAGCTTCAGTCCGTGCAGAGAAATACACGACTTGCAATCCTAAGAGCATGGTATCCTAGCAACCAAATCTATGAAGCATTGGCATGGCACTTGTCACGTGACAAGTCTGTTACACTGGGTCCCATTCCCTTTCAATGATTATTTCCTTACAGAGCCTCAATCTCAGGTATCTCTTCCGACCAGAGATCCAACGGCGTTTTCCCCTGGTTTTTTTCCCTGCGGGATGGGACACCACTTTGCATATTTCGTTTTGGATCCAACCGCCGGTGCTCAGTGCCCGTTACAGCGTGGAATTGAAGGCTTCCCTGAACACCATGCCGTGTCGAAAGCACAAGTTCAAGTCCACCCATCTGGGCATGCCAGCCCAATTAATTTCAATATAGAAATACAGGAGCATTTCACGCTCAAACTAAATAATGAGGTCACATTTAAAAATTGCACGCTGATGCACAAACCTGAAGGTATCTAGTCCCACACAGGCTCAGCATCAATAAGAGTGAACAAGTATACAAAAAAGTGAATCATGGCTGGACCCTTTACCGCAGATGGGCATGCCCCATTCAAGTCCAGGGCTTTTGGACACCTCTGTATGGTTTGATTTCAGATGTCATCACCCCCACACTTGCGTATTGCATATATGCATGCAGGCTAGTGTACTGTCTAAGCACACTTTTCTGCCTAGTCCTCCACGTCAGTGTACTGTCTAAGCACACTTTCCTGCCTAGGCCTCCACGTCAGTGTACTGTCTAAGCACACTTTCCTGCCTAGGTCTCCACATCATTGTCTAAGCACACTTTTACGCCTAGGCCTCCATGTCAGTGTACTGTCTAAGCACACTTTTCTGCCTAGGCCTCCACGTCAGTGTACTGAAGGTTGGTGGCAATGCCGTGTGGCCTGCCATTGATGGCGCCGAAGTCGAAGACCAGCGCATTGTCCACATCGATGCGGGTGTCATTGTAGGGGAACACAAAGACCTGCAGTAGCGGCAGCCCACAAATCCATAAGATCTTCCAAACTCCGTTGCTCCCTCATATCCCATATCAATGGCGCTCCCATCACTGGTGCAGGCATACAGCTGCATGTGAAGTCTTTGTGAAGGTTTTACAGTCCAACAGGATATCGCATTTGATGCATGGGATATGAGCCCGCTGCATGCTAGTACAGCACCTGCCTGGCAAAACCCGCGCACTCAAACCTCCTTTCTCTCCGTTAAGGCGCCCCGCCCCAACACATTCCGTCCCGCCCCAATCATTCCCCTGCCTCGCCCACACCTTCTTGTTTCCCCCGGCGTGGATCTTCCCGATGACCCCCTGGTCCAGGAAGTAGTCGGCCACCGCCACCCTGTTGTCGCCCGGGCCCACAGGCGTGATGTAGTGGGGCGAAGAGCCAGCCCCCAGGTACACCGCCTGCAGCACCTTGGGGGCCGTCCTGGGTGGTTGCAAGCAGGGGCAGGAAGGGTAAGGCAGGGGGTACTACACCAGTGAGGGGAGTGGCCTTGGGTGGGATCGTATCAGGGGCAGTAACGGTCAAGTAAAGCAGGGGCAGGGCTGGTGTGGAGAGTGGCCAGGGGGGGGGATGGTAGCAGGGGTAGTCGGGGTAAGGCAGGGAGCAGGGCTGGTAAGGGGAGTGGCCGGGGGTGGGATGGTAGCAAGGGCAGTAAGGGTAAGGCAGAGGGCAGGGCTGGTGAGGGGAGTGGCCGGGGGTGGGACGGTAGCAAGGGCAGTAAGGGTAAGGCAGGGGGCAGGGCTGGTAAGGGGAGTGGCCGGCTGTGGGATGGTAGCAGGGGCAGTAAGGGTAAGGCAGGGGCAGGGCTGGTGAGGGGAGTGGCCGGGGGTGGGATGGTAGCAGGGGCAGTAAGGGTAAGGCAGGGAGCAGGGCTGGTGAGGGGAGTGGCCGGGGGTGGGATGGTAGCAGGGGCAGTAAGGGTAAGGCAGGGAGCAGGGCTGGTGAGGGGAGTGGCCGGGGGTGGGATGGTAGCAGGAGCAGTAAGGGTAAGGCAGGGAGCAGGGCTGGTGAGGGGAGTGACCGGGGGTGGGATGGTAGCAAGGGCAGTAAGGGTAAGGCAGGGGGCAGTGCTGGTGAGGGGAGTGGCCGGGGGTGGGATGGTAGCAGGGGCAGAAACGGTAAGGCAGGGGGCAGGGCTGGTGAGGAGAGTGGCCGGCTGTGGGATGGTAGCAGGGACAGTAAGGTTAAGGCAGGGGGCAGGGCTGGTAAAGGAAGTGGCCGGCTGTGGGATGGTAGCAGGGACAGTAAGGGTAAGGCAGGAGGCAGGGCTGGTAAAGGAAGTGGCCGGCTGTGGGATGGTAGCAGGGACAGTAAGGTTAAGGCAGGGGGCAGGGCTGGTAAAGGAAGTGGCCGGCTGTGGGATGGTAGCAGGGACAGTAAGGGTAAGGCAGGGGGCAGGGCTGGTAAAGGAAGCGGCCGGCTGTGGGATGGTAGCAGGGACAGTAGGGGTGTAGCAGAGTTTCATTAATGCCAGCAACCGGGATGCCTCCCCCCCATCCACCTCCCTCCCCTTTGATACCTATCTTACCTGATGGTCGTGTCTAGCAGCAGGAAAAAGCCAGCCTTGTTGAGGGAGAGAAAGAAGCGCGTGCCCTGAAGAGCATCAATGCACACGTTTGGAGATCCGTCAGGTTCAGAGCGCAAATATTGTAGACCGACAGAGGGCCGGGAAGAAGCAGCAGCTATGCATGACGGGCAGAAGCTGGCTTTCAAACAGCCCTGAGGGTACCAAACCTTCAACCAATCAACAACCCCTGCACCCTACACCCTATTCACTAAACCTGAGCTCTTTACCTTGAACCCTGAACCCCACATCCAATACCCGCTACTCTGCACACTGCAATGCTGGTTCTGGCTGATGTGCCTTGCAGAGCACTGGTGGAACGGAAATACGGCACGGTCAAACGGTACGGTACGGTCAAACGGTACGGTACTGATACGGATACGGATACGGATACGGATACGGATACGGATACGGCCAAAATGGTCGGACATGTAAGAAAATGGCCGACACCGTGTTTTAACACAGTACGGAATTGTTAAACGGTGTGATATGGTAAACAGTGCAGGATTTGGACCTAAATGGTCGTACTGGGTATCCCTGGTACTACTAGGAAGAGGGCAGGTCTGGTAGATGAATGCTTTGGATGTGCCACTATGGGCTGAGAGACCCATGAGCAAAATAGCCTAGTCTGCTGCTAGGCCTGATCGGAAGTGGGTACAAGCAGTGCAGGAAGATGCACACGCCCTGAGGCATGTCCCCACCTGCGCATTGGCGGGTGCAAGGAGGTGGGGGTGCGTGTCGATGCCAAAGTCGATGACGACCTGGGCCGTGCCTGCCACAGGGTCCACGAGGTACAGCGCGCCGTTGAACACGCCGGTCGCGTACGCCAGGTTGTTGGGGTTCACGCCGGGGATGATCTGCGGCGGCAGCAGCAGGAGGAAGGCACACATTGGGTAGGAAAATGTGGTCAGGGGGGAGGCATCGGGTGAGCTGGGTGCTGGTGCGAACAGAGGTGAGCGGGACAGGGCGAGCAGGGCCTGAGCTTATTGGACTGACTATGTGGGTCGGGTGGGTCGGATAGCAGTGTACAGTCACAAGAACATTTCCCCCATACCCTCTCATACCCTCCCGTACCTTCCCATACCCTCCCGTGCCCTACCGTCTCCCCCGTACTCTCCAGTACCCTCCCACATTTCCCGAGCTCAAAACTACCCTCCCCTACCTAGTTGAGGTTGAGCAATCCAAAGGTGTCAGGGAATGCAAACTGTTGAGGCTGGGGTGGCCTCAAGAGTGGAGCGGCCTGCATGCTCACTGGTCTGGCTTGACCTGGCCGTGCTCCTACTGCCACCACGGCTGAATATTACCGCAAAACAAGCCATATATGTGTCGGAGAGGATCTCCAGCTCATGCTCTTCCTGCCCGACCTGAAGGTCCCCCGTTCGACATCAAGTGATGTCAATGACATCCTGAACCCTTAGCCTTAAACTCTAAAACTTTAACCCTTCCCGCCTCACCTTGATGTCGATGACACCCTGGGCCCCCGGCAGCACGATGGTCTTTTTGATGGCAGACAGGTCCGAGAGGTCCCATACACGCACGGTGTTGCGGGTCACCAGGCCGGCCAGGGGGGTGACATCCGCTGGGTTGAGCACAGAGGCCAGTGGGTTTGTGGGGCTGGCTGATCCCAGGGGCAGCAGGGAGAGCGCCTGCAGAGGTACGTGGCGGTGGTGAGGAGGGGTCGGGGACCAGGAGGGTATCAGGGAGTGCAGGGGCCACGCCGGCAGGGGTGAGCGGTGAGAGGGGTAGGCAAAGGTAGAGGCCACCAATAGCAGGAGTGGGCGGGTGGGATGGATGGATTCGCATGCAGCGACGGATGGCACTGCAGAGGCGGATGGCTCTCGGGCTGTAACCTCTTAAGAAAGGGTAAGGTAAGTGAACGTCATAGAATTATGGTCACTAGTTCATCAGGTATGCGTCGAAATAACTGGCCTGGGGGCTAGTGGGTAGTCAAAAGCCGTGGGACAGCCAAGGGGTTTGCAACGCTCGCCCTACTTGAGCGGTGACCGTGCTGACAGGCAGAATGAAGTCGGTGGTGAGCAGCGTATTGTTGCGGACGTCGGCGCCGTGGGGGTCCAGGTCCGCAGGGGGGCTGCTGGGGTACGTCTTCACTGTGGCTAGGTCACTGTCCCAAATGCTGATGCCGCCGGGGGAGCCGCCAACCTTGCTGCCCATCTGCACGGCGTGGCAAGTGGAGAGGGGGGTGGGAGGGCAGGGCAGGGCAGACAGGGCACAGCCAATCTCAAAGTCTGCAGCACAGCATTCGGAGACGTTGGAGGAGGAAAGAGAGCATAGGAGGCAGGGGGACAACACCCTGCCCCTCCCACGGTGCGTCAGATGGCCTTCCTAGAGGGTCACTGGGATGGATGTGAGAACAAACAAGGCAATGCGATAAGGGGAGCATGCCGATGCCAATGTGACATGTGGGATGCGTGTGGCCGGGCAAAGAAAGTATGAGGGGGCCCTGTTTTGAGGGATACAGTCACACCAGTCCCCACACCTATTTGAGAGGTGGTGGAATCAGTGTGACCTGCCTGAGTGTGTGACCAGGATATGTGCGACTGCCTAAGTGTGTGACCAGGGTATGTGCGACTGCCTAAGTGTGTGACCATGATATGTGTGACCTGCCTAAGTGTGTGACCAGGGTATGTGTGACCTGGCTGTGCGTGTGACCATGGTATGTGTGACCTGACTGTGTGTGTGACCAGGGTATGTGTGCCCTGCCCGAGTGTGTGACCATGATATGTGTGACCTGCCAAAGCGTGTGACCATGGTATGTGTGACCTGCCTGAGTATGTGACCTGGGTATGTGTGACCTGCCTGTGTGAGTGATCTGGGTAGGTGTGACCTGCCTGTGTGACCAGGAAGTTCCCGTTGCGCAGACCGAAGACGTGGTCGGTGACTGCCGTGAGTTCCAGCTCCTTAGACGCAATCAGCTTTGGGGTGCGCGGGTCGGTGGCAATGTCAAAGGCGAAGAGGTCCTTCTGGCGCTTGAGGAAGGACAGCAGGCCGCTGCCTACCAGGCGGGTGCGGGCGAAGTTGATGGAGATGTGGTGGGGCTCGTTACCAGTGTTGGCAAGAGGCTCCACATGGATGATCTATGTGGAGGAGAATGGGTTTTTTACTCATTGCTGGGTTGTCAGCAGATGTGCACTGATAGGGGGTGGGGGATCTGCCAATGACGTTACACCTCTGGGCTCTGTTTAAAAAGGCTCGGCTGCGTGGGCGCTTAACTAAAAGGGGCAGACAAAAAAAGGAAAAGGGGGGGGGGTCTGTGACTGATGGTGCGTCTCATCATTGCTTGCCAGAGGTTTAGGGTTGTGGCATGGATGATAGAAAGAAATAAAAAGAAAGAAAGCTACGCCCAGGGAGGGGCGTGAGAGATAAGGCAACAGCGCAGCCTGGGCCGAAGCCACATCCGCGCCGTTACCGTGAGAAAAAGACATGTCATAACTGTGGCATGGATGATACGTAGGGTAAGTTACGAGTTAACAACTGACCAGACAGGAAGCAGCTGGTGTATTGAATGATGCCGAAGCTTTGCCAGGGTTTAGGGTTGAGGAACCAGAGGCCTCATGAACTCCTGAAATCAGGTACCAGATGCATTTCAACATAGCAACCTACCTGATAAATACCCCCCCCCCCTGACATCGTACACAAGCTTTTCAGAAGGGGGACGTGCACTCCTCAAATCATGCAGCTGGATCTTCACAGGGTATGAGTAGGACGCCTTGCTGCGGTCGGTCAACAACATGCCCACCTGCAGTCTCCTTCAGACCCACATTGCCCCCTCCCCCCACTAAACCATAAGCCTTGAGCCATATAAAGTAAACCCTCCCCCCTACTCCCCCCCTCCTAACAGGCACCTACTTGCTTATAGGTGGGGGAGGCTGCGTTTATGTCCACTGTAGCCAGGAAGTCGGTGTTGAGGGTGACCAGGGGGTCAGTGTAGGACTTGCCGTACGCGTTCCACACCTGAGCCAGCACCAAGGAGGGAGCATAGCAGTCCCAGTCAATTACAAAGGCAACGGTAACGGCGCGAATGTGGCTTCGGCCCAGGCTGCGCTGTTTCCTTCAATCTCACGCCCCCACGGGCGTAGCTTTCTTTCTTTCTTACAATAGCAGTCAAGACTGGGCAAAACATCCCATCAGAGTTTGGCCATGTAGATCTGGTATGACAGAAGCCGGCCAAAGCTGGACCAGTGAGAACAACTACCGAGCACACTCAGTCTACTAAGCGCCTACTGAGTACATACCGAGCACCTACCGAGCACCTACCAAGCATCTACTGAGCAACTACTGAGTACCTGCTGAGCACCTACCAAGCAGATACCGAGCAACTACTGAGTACCTGCAGAGCACCTACCAAGCAGATACCGAGCAACTACTGAGTACCTGCTGAGCACCTACCAAGCACCTACTGAGCAACTACTTAATACCTGCAGAGCACCTACCAAGCAGATACCGAGCAACTACTGAGTACCTGCAGAGCACCTACCAAGCAGATACCGAGCAACTACTGAGTACCTGCAGAGCACCTACCAAGCAGATACCGAGCAACTAATGAGTACCTACAGATCTCATGCTGAACATATTCTGAGAATGTACAGCACACAGCGAGCACCTGCTGGGCCACTCACATGTCCGCAGTTCCCTGGCCCTACGCCCCTCAGAGGTAGTGGCCGCCTATCTACATATTTTCCTCTTCGGACGCGCATCGTTCGCTGGTTGTGTGACTCAGGGACCAGTGAAACGTCCATGTGACCCAGAGCGTAGGGTTTAGGGTTGAGGTTAAGGGTCAAGGGTGGTTGTGACTCGGGAACTGATGAAACTCAATGCACAGACTCACATACAGGAACGGGCCGCTCTTGGGCGTGTTGGGCTTCGGAGCGTAGCCAGTGGGCGTGTTCCAAGCGGGCTCGATGGTCAAAGCTCCGTTGAGGGCCTGGCAGAGCAATAAGAGCATTGCACGCAACTGATGAGCAGCCGTGCATTTGGAGACAGGGTGTGCGGAAGCTGGAGTTTCAGAAGAGTGTTAATTTGAGTTTGAAATACTATTTTCGAGAAGCTCATAGATGTTGTGGGCAGTCGCAATCTAAACAGAAACCATTCTTCGTTTGCTTGAGGGGACAGGCCACATGGTGGCAGGCAGGAAGCCAGCCAGCCAGGAACAAGGCACTGTCTGCATGTCGACTGTGTACAGTGGCTGCATCGGGTTCATAAGCCTTTGATTATGCATACTGGTTGTCAAATGTGAATTGAAAATTTGAAATTAAACATCCGTCACAACTGACCTGCGAGGTGATGCCGACGGAACCAGCGCTCGAGCCCAGTGGGGAACTGTAGGACAGGACAGGACCCAAGAGGCCGCCCGCACCGGTATTGACTGCACCCGCAGGGTCCCCAAGCAGGTCAGCAAGCTGCTCCAGTTTTCGCCTCGGGGCGGCTTCGGCCATGCTGGCGGCGAGTGCACAGAGGAGCAGCAGGGCTACGTGGAGGCCCTTGCGGGGCACCGTTCTGGTTGATTGGTTAAAAGCCATGGCGTCCAGGCTGGCAGTAGTGCTCAACGATCGATGTGGCAGCTGAGTCGGCTTGGCAGGTTGGCTGAGGGGCACAACTGCAAAAGCATACAAGAGAGACAGTAGTTAATGATCGGTCCGACAAGCTAGACAGAGAGATGGGAAACGAAACTGTGTGTCCTGCCGAACCCCGCCCCTTAATGTAACGTAACGTATGGCGGAACCCCTGCTCCGAACCGTGGCTTTCAAGGAATGCCCGATCCGCAAGTTACATTCAATGACGACATGCGTGCTGTATACACGCGGCAAGTACTCAACTCGTACCGGTAAATATTAACAGGGAGGGAACAAAGATGTCGAAATCTATTTCGCAACAGTATATGTCGCCACACGCGGCTTCCTGCAGGTACCTAGCTGCTAACAGCTCCACACTGTGGTTGACTGCGCCCTATTTCACTGTGAAAAACGGGATGTGCTGCTGAAAGTGTGGAAGTGTGAATGAAACCCACGGGAGCCCGCACCCCGTCTGCGTTGCGAGGCTACTCTTTTTCTGGCTTCTTGTCAGGTATTGTCTCCTTCTGTTGGCTGCGTGCCGTTTTCCTGTTTGGGTGGTGACGTTCGCTAACGCTTTGGCGTGGATTTATACTGGTAGTGTGTTCTAAGCTAGTAGGGTGCCGCGGTGGGGTGCCAGTTCTTTTTCCAGACCTTAATCTAACATATTACGCCTGCGTTATTGCGGCCGCGTGAGTGCTTGCTGGTCGTATGCCTTTTCTGGTTCCTGATCGCCTGTTTTCGGCTGACGACGAGGACCACATGCGCACCTGGGCGTTTTCTTGTATTCGCGTCTCAGGGTTTCAAGGTTGGGCGGGCGGTCTTACACCTTGTTAAGTCCTAGCAAAATAAAAGTACAATGCAAAGCACAAGGCAGCTCTCATCAAAAAAACAGGCGATGATTAGCTGGTGCTGCCTGGAGCACCTGGGGGGCTGCTGGGAGTTGGGGATTGCTGGTTCCTGTCTGGGGGCTCCTGCTGGCCTATGGGCTGGGGAGCTGGGTGGCTGTTGGGAAAATTGTGGCTACGTTGACGTGGGGAATTTGGATTCAACTAGTTTGTGTATTCCTTAGTGCGCTCCTGTTTATTATATGTTTGCAGTTTTTAGGAGTTTCTTCTTTTGAGTCGGAATCAAACCAGGTTCAGAACCAAAACCTGCCGCAAGGGCTGGGTTCGGTTCGGGGGACATGTTTGTTTCCTGCTGATTTCGAGGGGGGGGGAATAGTGGATGTTACAGCTACAAGAGTTAGCAAGCGAATACTCTATGATGAATACTCATTTAGTTATTCTGTGTTTTTAAAGCAGCTATTATGTCCCATGTTGCTATGCAGCTTAGAGCCAAGTGGTGCTGCTACACACAGGTTTGTGGCGTTGCGCAGGGAGGCATCAGTCCAGTGCGACACGGGCATGGGTAAAGGCCCAAACAAAAGCACGCTGCTGGCAGTCAAGTCCCCCTGCCCCCCTGAACTAAAATGTGTCATATGCGGCTCCATTCCCCTTAATCACACCCAAATGTTCTTATTACTTCCCAAACGCCTGAAACCCGAGTCAGCACTTGTACCCTGACGCAACGCTCGGACCCTGGTCAGTGCCTGCACCTGGAGTCTGCACTGGTACCCTGAGTCAGCAATAGTACTTAAAGACAACCCCTGCAACTCCCCGTCAGCGCTTGAATCCAAGTCAGCACCTGTACCCTGAGTCAGCACTTTCGATACTACTCAAAATTCCAGTACCTGTGTACTATGAGTCAACACCAACACCTTCTTGTTGTTGTTCTATCTGTTTGGCCGTTTTTTGCTTTGTTTAAGCAGGGCCCAGAGGTGAAACGTCATCAACCTGCACTTCGAGTCAGGAGTCCACACGTATTGTACATGGCAGGAGTTCAGAGTCATGCCCAGGTGTTATACCCTACAGCCGCCTTGATGTGCTCTGGAGATGCTGGCGGGCAGAGAGGGGTGAACCCCGGCGGCCTTGCAAATGCCAGCTTGAGCTGCCCCGCAGACGTGAGGTGGCGCGAGGAGGGCAGGGAGGCGGCAGCTGCTGCGGCTTGGATAGCAAAAAGGACACTGCTGGAAAGCAGCATAGGGGGCTCGCCCACGGCCTTGGAGCTGACGGGACCCTGCAGGAAGGGGGGCGCGCAAGGCAGCACGGCATGAGTACTTTTCTGATTCAAATAAATGTGGACCATATCCAGCCCTAACAGCTGGCGGGCGGGACCTTGCAGGGGGGGGGGAGCAGGGGGGCACGATATTAGTATTTTTCTATACAAATAAATGTGTACCATATCAAGCCCTAACAGCTGGCAGGAACCTGCGGTGGTGGGTGGGCGGCAAGGTAGCACGATATGAGTATTTGCTTTGATACAAAAAATGTGTACCATATCAAGCCCTAACAGCTGACGAGAAGCTGCAGGTGTGGGGGGAGGCAAGGTAGCACGACACAAATACAATTTCTTGCGAAACAATTTGATATGACACTGCTCAATATGTTCACCACATTATCGACCATAAGAGCCGACGGGACCCTGAAGGGGAGGGAGCGGGCAGCAGAGCAATACGATATGAACTGGACTGGCAGCAATGCGAGGCAGACCTACGTCCGCTGCATATAACACATCCCATCTCCTTCGCGGCACTAACCCTGCCGATACGCCTCCTTTCTGTTTGCTGAGAGTTGTAGGAAGTGTGGGACCGGCCGCCTGATGCCCAGGAGACGCTACCCAGATAACAGCCTAAATATCTGGAGTGAACTTTAAGGCACTCCATGAGACACTCCAGATATTTAGTGCACTGGGCGGCCAAAATATCTATTTGCCCAGCCTAAATATCTGGAGTGCACTCGAAGGCACTCCATGAGACACTCCAGATATTTAGTGCACTAGAGGGGTCCGACGGTAGGGGGAAAGTCGTTTTCGCTGTGTCCCTAGGCTACTTTCGGCGTGCTGTCAGTTTTCGACAGCAGAAAGCGACAGCCTGTCGCTTTCGGCGATCGGCTGTCGATATTGTGCTAAAACGAACAGCGAACAATGTGAAACACGCTGTCGCTGTACAGCTTTCTCAACAGCCGTTTCTTGTAGCTGAACGTCTGCTCTCCCCACTTTTCCTCGTCTAAGGTGTTCCTCGGAATCCGTCATATCTTATTCTCATACAGGCTATTGCATTCCCTGCACTTCAGGTTGGACGTTTGATTTATACTAGTAGATTCGACTCAGACGGAAATCGCAACACTCCAATTGGTGACCCAGCCCTCGATTACCGGTATCGTTTCGTCACGACTGAATTGCACGGCAGATGGAATGAGAGGAGCGCAACATCTACAGCGCACAAATGAATTTAGAGAACCAGGTACAAATAATGCCTTCAAGTACCAGCGAAGCATGGCATGTGAATACTACCATCACATCCCATGCTGGTTCAGAGATTGCACGCATGAGTGTGCGGATGAATACCTTTACGATCTTCTGACGCAACCAGTTTGTCATGTTTGTTGGATGCTCTTAATGTCATCTTGCCCTCCTGTCCTCCTACCCTGCCTCCTGCCCACCTACCCTCTCGCCTTGACGCCCTCCTGCCCTCCTCCTACCGTCCTACCCTCCTACCCTCATGCCCTCATGCTACTACTACTCATAGCCATCTACTGCACGACCAGGTGCCGATTGTGCGTTAAATTCATAGCATAGCATGGCATTAACAATTCTCAATACTAGCACTCCATGCTATGCGTGTTGATAATGTACATGAGTGTGAAGATAAATAGGCTCATGACTACATTCAACTGCAATGGGAAACACTGTTCCCTTCAGATTCAAGGAAAGCGCCGGTCAACTAAACCGTCATCATCGAGTATCGATCTTCCTACGCAACCTGCGAAAGAGATGTGTCGTGTTTCTAGAATATTTTGTAGCTAGGTAAAATAGGCTCCAGTCCCTCCTCCGGTCCCTGCTCATGCTCATGTCCCATGTCACTGCCCCTGTCCCCTATCATACACATGTCCCCTGACCATGCTCCTGACCCTTGTCACTGCTCATGCACCCTGTTCCTGCTCCTGTCCCCTTTCATGCACATGTCCCATGTTCCTGTCCCTGGTCATTGCTCATGCCCCATGGCCATGCTCTTGTCCCCTGTCCATGCTCATGCTCCTGTCTCCCATCCCTGCTCCTGCCCCTGTCCCTGCTCCTGTCCCTTGTCCCTGCTCCCCTCCCCTGTCCCTGCTCATGTTACTGCTCCTGTCCCTTGTCACTGCTCCTGTCCCCTGTCACTGCTCCCGTCACTGCTACTGTCACTGCTCCTGTCCCTTGTCCCTGTCCCTGCTCCTGTCCCATGTCCATGCTCCTGTCCACTGTCCATGCTCATATCACTGCTCATGTCCCATGTCCCCACTCCTGTCCCTTGGCAGTACTCCTGTCCCCTGCCCCTGCTCCTGTCCCTTGACACTACTCCTGTCCCCTGTCCCTGCTCCTATCCCTGCTCATGTCCCTCGTCCCCATGCACCCATCTCTTGTCACTGCTCATGGCCCTGCTCCTGTCCTATGCCCCTGCCCTTGACCTTCTACCCTCCTGCCCTCCTACCATCCTGCTCTTCTACCCTCTTGCCCTCCTACCCTCCTGTCGTTCTACCATCCAACCTTTCTACCCACATGCCATTTACCCTCCTGCCCTCCTACCCTCCTCCTCTTCTACCCTCTTGCCCTTCTACCCTCTTGCCCCTCTACCCTTCTGCCTTTCTACCCCCCTGCCTTTCTACCCACATGCCCTTCTACCCTCCTACCGATCTACCCTCATGCCGTTCTACCCTCATGCCGTTCTACCCTCATGCTGTTCTACCCTCATGCCGTTCTACCCTCTTGCCCTCCTACCCTCCTGCCCCTCTACCCTCCTACCCTTCTACCCTCCTGCCCTTCTACCCTCCTGCCCTCCTACCATCCTGCCTTCTTACCCGTCCTGTCCTCCTACCTGTCTACCATCCTACTCTCCTACCCTACTACCCTCCTGCTCTCCCACATGCATGCACATTCATTTTGTCATGCAGGTCCCATATGAGCGGTCAGAGTTAGGACCGGAAAATGGAACAAGTGCACCCAGCACAACCGACTCAATCATGCAAGCAAAGATCCACACGGTACGTTAGTATATTGTACATATCATGCCATGTTTTAATAAACCTCATTTTCAAAGCATATTATGCTTGCATGCTGGGCATTTGGATGAAACGTGTGCCTTACATTCTAAATGCAGGAGTTTGTGGCATCTGTACAAGGCAGCGCATCATCTAGTTTGCTTGGTCTGCAGGAGTCTTACTCACTGTTCAGATTCTGCGTGCAAAAACCGGATAAAAAGACATTGGACATGTTGCAGCAATACGGGGGACCAGAAGTCCTGCCATTGCACTGTGGTCTGCGGCCGCCTATCGCACCTGGTTTCAGTATATGCCGGGCATTGGGCAGGGGTCGCACCAGCCCAAGGAGTGTGCTTGGCACAAACTTTATGTTGCGGCTGGGTGTTGTCAGAACGGCTGACACTTGCGGACAGCACAGCGGTCAGCATTGTGTCAAACGGTGTTGCCCATGATGTTCGGGTAGGGGAGACAGCAAGCATGTGAAGAATGCGTTGGGATGGATTGCATGGATTGTATGTGGCCAGCAGTGCACACTCTATCTCTTCAACCAGGAAAGAATGCTGCAGCAAATGCCTGAAGAGGTTGTGCAAATAAATACGGACCAGGCCAGCAGTGCACACTCTCTTCAACCAGGAAGGACTGCTGCAGCAAATGCCTTAAGAGGTTGCACAGATGAATACCGACCAGGCCAGCTGTGCACATTCTCTTCAACCAGGAAGGAATGCTGCAGCAAATACCTTACGAGGTTGCGCAAATAAATACGGACCAGGCCAGCTGTGCACACTCTCTTCAACCAGGAAGTAATACTGCAGCAAATGTCTTAAGAGGTTGCGCAAATAAATACGGACCTGGCCAGCAGTGCACACTCTCTTCAACCAGGAAGGAATGCTGCAGCAGATGTCTTAAGAGGTTGCGCAAATGAATACGGACCATGCCAGCAGTGCACACTCTCTTCAACCAGGAAGGAATGCTGCAGCAAATGCCTTAAGAGGTTGCGCAAAGGAATAGGGACCAGGCCAGCTGTGCACAATCTCTTCAACCAGAAGGGAATGCTGCAGCAAATGCCTTAAGAGGTTGCGCAAATGAATACGGTCCAGGCCTGCGGTGCACAATCTCTTCAACCAGGAAGGAATGCTGCAGCAGATGTCTTAAGAGGTTGCGCAAATGAATACGGACCATGCCAGCAGTGCACACTCTCTTCAACCAGGAAGGAATGCTACAGCAAATGCCTTAAGAGGTTGCGCAAATGAATAGGGACCAGGCCAGCTGTGCACACTCTCTTCAACCAGAAAGGAATGCTGCAGCCAATGCCTTAAGAGGTTGCGCAAATGATTACGGACCAGGCCAGCAGTGCACACACTCTTCAAACAGGAAAGAATGCTGCAGCAAACACCTTAAGAGGTTTCGCAAATAAATACGGACCAGGCCAGCTGTGCACACTTGCTTCAACCAGGAAGTAATACTGCAGCAAATGTCTTAAGAGGTTGCGCAAATAAATACGGACCTGGCCAGCAGTGCACACTCTCTTCAACCAGGAAGGAATGCTGCAGCAGATGTCTTAAGAGGTTGCGCAAATGAATACGGACCAGGCCAGCAGTGCACACTCTCTTCAACCAGAAAGGAATGCTGCAGCAAATGCCTTAAGAGGTTGCGCAAATGAATAGGGACCAGGCCAGCTGTGCACACTCTCTTCAACCAGAAAGGAATGCTGCAGCAAATGTCTTAAGAGGTTGCGCAAATGAATACGGACCAGGCCAGCAGTGCATACTCTCTTCAACCAGGAAGGAATGATGCAGCCAATGCCTTAAGAGGTTGCGCAAATGAATAGGGACCATGCCAGCAGTGCACACTCTCTTCAAACAGGAAAGAATGCTGCAGCAAACACCTTAAGAGGTTTCGCAAATAAATACGGACCAGGCCAGCTGTGCACACTCTCTTCAACCAGGAAGTAATACTGCAGCAAATGTCTTAAGAGGTTGCGCAAATAAATACGGACCTGGCCAGCAGTGCACACTCTCTTCAACCAGGAAGGAATGCTGCAGCAGATGTCTTAAGAGGTTGCGCAAATGAATACAGACCAGGCCAGCAGTGCACACTCTCTTCAACCAGGAAGGAATGCTGCAGCAAATGCCTTAAAAGGTTGCGCAAATGAATAGGGACCAGGCCAGCTGTGCACACTCTCTTCAACCAGAAAGGAATGCTGCAGCAAATGTCTTAAGAGGTTGCGCAAATGAATACGGACCAGGCCAGCAGTGCATACTCTCTTCAACCAGGAAGGAATGATGCAGCCAATGCCTTAAGAGGTTGCGCAAATGAATAGGGACCATGCCAGCAGTGCACACTCTCTTCAAACAGGAAAGAATGCTGCAGCAAACACCTTAAGAGGTTTCGCAAATAAATACGGACCAGGCCAGCTGTGCACACTCTCTTCAACCAGGAAGTAATACTGCAGCAAATGTCTTAAGAGGTTGCGCAAGTTAATATGGACCCGGCCAGCAGTGCACACTCTCTTCAACCAGAAAGGAATGCTGCAGCAGATGCCTTAAGAGGTTGCGCAAAGGAATAGGGACCAGGCCAGCTGTGCACACTCTCTTCAACCAGGAAGGAATGCTGCAGCAAATGCCTTAAGAGGTTGCGCAAATGAATACAGACCAGGCCAGCAGTGCACACTCTCTTCAACCAGGAAGACATGCTGCAGCAGATGCCTTAAGAGGTTGCGCAAAGGAATAGGGACCAGGCCAGCTGTGCACACTCTCTTCAACCAGAAGGGAATGCTGCAGCAAATGCCTTAAGAGGTTGCGCAAATGAATACGGTCCAGGCCTGCGGTGCACAATCTCTTCAATCAGGAAAGAATGCTGCAGCAAATGCCTGAAGAGGTTGTGCAAATAAATACGGACCAGGCCAGCAGTGCACACTCTCTTCAACCAGGAAGGACTGCTGCAGCAAATGCCTTAAGAGGTTGCACAGATGAATACCGACCAGGCCAGCTGTGCACATTCTCTTCAACCAGGAAGGAATGCTGCAGCAAATACCTTACGAGGTTGCGCAAATAAATACGGACCAGGCCAGCTGTGCACACTCTCTTCAACCAGGAAGTAATACTGCAGCAAATGTCTTAAGAGGTTGCGCAAATAAATACGGACCTGGCCAGCAGTGCACACTCTCTTCAACCAGGAAGGAATGCTGCAGCAGATGTCTTAAGAGGTTGCGCAAATGAATACGGACCATGCCAGCAGTGCACACTCTCTTCAACCAGGAAGGAATGCTGCAGCAAATGCCTTAAGAGGTTGCGCAAAGGAATAGGGACCAGGCCAGCTGTGCACAATCTCTTCAACCAGAAGGGAATGCTGCAGCAAATGCCTTAAGAGGTTGCGCAAATGAATACGGTCCAGGCCTGCGGTGCACAATCTCTTCAACCAGGAAGGAATGCTGCAGCAGATGTCTTAAGAGGTTGCGCAAATGAATACGGACCATGCCAGCAGTGCACACTCTCTTCAACCAGGAAGGAATGCTACAGCAAATGCCTTAAGAGGTTGCGCAAATGAATAGGGACCAGGCCAGCTGTGCACACTCTCTTCAACCAGAAAGGAATGCTGCAGCCAATGCCTTAAGAGGTTGCGCAAATGATTACGGACCAGGCCAGCAGTGCACACACTCTTCAAACAGGAAAGAATGCTGCAGCAAACACCTTAAGAGGTTTCGCAAATAAATACGGACCAGGCCAGCTGTGCACACTTGCTTCAACCAGGAAGTAATACTGCAGCAAATGTCTTAAGAGGTTGCGCAAATAAATACGGACCTGGCCAGCAGTGCACACTCTCTTCAACCAGGAAGGAATGCTGCAGCAGATGTCTTAAGAGGTTGCGCAAATGAATACGGACCAGGCCAGCAGTGCACACTCTCTTCAACCAGAAAGGAATGCTGCAGCAAATGCCTTAAGAGGTTGCGCAAATGAATAGGGACCAGGCCAGCTGTGCACACTCTCTTCAACCAGAAAGGAATGCTGCAGCAAATGTCTTAAGAGGTTGCGCAAATGAATACGGACCAGGCCAGCAGTGCATACTCTCTTCAACCAGGAAGGAATGATGCAGCCAATGCCTTAAGAGGTTGCGCAAATGAATAGGGACCATGCCAGCAGTGCACACTCTCTTCAAACAGGAAAGAATGCTGCAGCAAACACCTTAAGAGGTTTCGCAAATAAATACGGACCAGGCCAGCTGTGCACACTCTCTTCAACCAGGAAGTAATACTGCAGCAAATGTCTTAAGAGGTTGCGCAAATAAATACGGACCTGGCCAGCAGTGCACACTCTCTTCAACCAGGAAGGAATGCTGCAGCAGATGTCTTAAGAGGTTGCGCAAATGAATACAGACCAGGCCAGCAGTGCACACTCTCTTCAACCAGGAAGGAATGCTGCAGCAAATGCCTTAAAAGGTTGCGCAAATGAATAGGGACCAGGCCAGCTGTGCACACTCTCTTCAACCAGAAAGGAATGCTGCAGCAAATGTCTTAAGAGGTTGCGCAAATGAATACGGACCAGGCCAGCAGTGCATACTCTCTTCAACCAGGAAGGAATGATGCAGCCAATGCCTTAAGAGGTTGCGCAAATGAATAGGGACCATGCCAGCAGTGCACACTCTCTTCAAACAGGAAAGAATGCTGCAGCAAACACCTTAAGAGGTTTCGCAAATAAATACGGACCAGGCCAGCTGTGCACACTCTCTTCAACCAGGAAGTAATACTGCAGCAAATGTCTTAAGAGGTTGCGCAAGTTAATATGGACCCGGCCAGCAGTGCACACTCTCTTCAACCAGAAAGGAATGCTGCAGCAGATGCCTTAAGAGGTTGCGCAAAGGAATAGGGACCAGGCCAGCTGTGCACACTCTCTTCAACCAGGAAGGAATGCTGCAGCAAATGCCTTAAGAGGTTGCGCAAATGAATACAGACCAGGCCAGCAGTGCACACTCTCTTCAACCAGGAAGACATGCTGCAGCAGATGCCTTAAGAGGTTGCGCAAAGGAATAGGGACCAGGCCAGCTGTGCACACTCTCTTCAACCAGAAGGGAATGCTGCAGCAAATGCCTTAAGAGGTTGCGCAAATGAATACGGTCCAGGCCTGCGGTGCACAATCTCTTCAATCAGGAAGGAATGCTGCAGCAGATGTCTTAAGAGGTTGCGCAAATGAATACGGACCATGCCAGCAGTGCACACTCTCTTCAACCAGGAAGGAATGCTACAGCAAATGCCTTAAGAGGTTGCGCAAATGAATAGGGACCAGGCCAGCTGTGCACACTCTCTTCAACCAGAAAGGAATGCTGCAGCCAATGCCTTAAGAGGTTGCGCAAATGATTACGGACCAGGCCAGCAGTGCACACACTCTTCAAACAGGAAAGAATGCTGCAGCAAACACCTTAAGAGGTTTCGCAAATAAATACGGACCAGGCCAGCTGTGCACACTTGCTTCAACCAGGAAGTAATACTGCAGCAAATGTCTTAAGAGGTTGCGCAAATAAATACGGACCAGGCCAGCAGTGCACACTCTCTTCAACCAGAAAGGAATGATGCAGCAGATGCCTTAAGAGGTTGCGCAAAGGAATAGGGACCAGGCCAGCTGTGCACACTCTCTTCAACCAGAAAGGAATGCTGCAGCAAATGCCTTAAGAGGTTGCGCAAATGAATACAGACCAGGCCAGCAGTGCACACTCTCTTCAACCAGAAAGGAATGATGCAGCTAATGCCTTAAGAGGTTGCGCAAATGAATACGGACCAGGCCTGCAGTGCACAATCTCTTCAACCAGGAAGGAATGCTGCAGCAGATGTCTTAAGAGGTTGCGCAAATGAATAGGGACCAGGCCAGCTGTGCACACTCTCTTCAACCAGAAAGGAATGCTGCAGCCAATGCCTTAAGAGGTTGCGCAAATGATTACGGACCAGGCCAGCAGTGCACACATTCTTCAAACAGGAAAGAATGCTGCAGCGAACACCTTAAGAGGTTTCGCAAATAAATACGGACCAGGCCAGCTGTGCACACTTGCTTCAACCAGGAAGTAATACTGCAGCAAACATCTTAAGAGGTTGCGCAAATAAATACGGACCAGGCCAGCAGTGCACACTCTCTTCAACCAGAAAGGAATGATGCAGCAGATGCCTTAAGAGGTTGCGCAAAGGAATAGGGACCAGGCCAGCTGTGCACACTCTCTTCAACCAGAAAGGAATGCTGCAGCAAATTCCTTAAGAGGTTGCGCAAATGAATACAGACCAGGCCAGCAGTGCACACTCTCTTCAACCAGAAAGGAATGATGCAGCTAATGCCTTAAGAGGTTGCGCAAATGAATACGGACCAGGCCTGCAGTGCACAATCTCTTCAACCAGGAAGGAATGCTGCAGCAGATGTCTTAAGAGGTTGCGCAAATGAATACGGTCCAGGCCAGCGGTGCACAATCTCTTCAACCAGGAAGGAATGCTGCAGCAGATGTCTTAAGAGGTTGCGCAAATGAATACGGACCATGCCAGCAGTGCACACTCTCTTCAACCAGGAAGGAATGCTGCAGCAAATGCCTTAAGAGGTTGCGCAAATGAATAGGGACCAGGCCAGCTGTGCACACTCTCTTCAACCAGAAAGGAATGCTGCAGCCAATGCCTTAAGAGGTTGCGCAAATGATTACGGACCAGGCCAGCAGTGCACACATTCTTCAAAAAGGAAAGAATGCTGCAGCAAACACCTTAAGAGGTTTCGCAAATAAATACGGACCAGGCCAGCTGTGCACACTCTCTTCAACCAGGAAGTAATACTGCAGCAAATGTCTTAAGAGGTTGCGCAAAGGAATAGGGACCAGGCCAGCTGTGCACACACTCTTCAACCAGAAAGGAATGATGCAGCAGATGCCTTAAGAGGTTGCGCAAAGGAATAGGGACCAGGCCAGCTGTGCACACTCTCTTCAACCAGAAAGGAATGCTGCAGCAAATGCCTTAAGAGGTTGCGCAAATGAATACAGACCAGGCCAGCAGTGCACACTCTCTTCAACCAGAAAGGAATGATGCAGCTAATGCCTTAAGAGGTTGCGCAAATGAATACGGACCAGGCCTGCAGTGCACAATCTCTTCAACCAGGAAGGAATGTTGCAGCAGATGTCTTAAGAGGTTGCGCAAAGGAATAGGGACCAGGCCAGCTGTGCACACTCTCTTCATCCAGGAAGGAATGCTGCAGCAAATGCCTTAAGAGGTTGCGTAAATGAATAGGGACCAGGCCAGCTGTGCACACTCTCTTCAACCAGAAAGGAATGCTGCAGCCAATGCCTTAAGAGGTTGCGCAAAGGAAAATGGACCAGGCCAGCTGTGCACACTCTCTTCAACCAGAAGGGAATGCTGCAGCAAATGTCTTAAGAGGTTGCGCAAATGAATACGGACCGGGCCAGCAGTGCACACTCTCACCTACAAGGAAGGAATGATGCAGCAAATGTCTTAAGAGGTTGCGCAAATGAATACGGACCAGGCCAGCTGTGCACACTCTCTTCAACCAGGAAAGAATGCTGCAGCAAATGCCTTAAGAGGTTGCGCAAATGAATACGGACCGGACCAGTTAAAGTACGTTACAAGGGAGAGGCATGGCTGTGGATGTAAAGAAATGAGAAAAGGCTTCAAACGATAACTTGTCGATGGAAAGCATTGAGGGTATCTCTGTAAGTATCATACGCATGAATGATGTGGCGACATTAGACGGTGGTGAGCTTTCTATCGCCGCGGAAGTAGGGAAATCACCGCGGAAGTGAGGAAATCAACGCGGAAGTGGGGAAATCAACGCGGAAGTGGGGAAATCAACGCGGAAGTAGGAAATCACCGCGGAAGTGGGGAAATCACCGCAGAAGTATGAGAATCAATTCACCACTGTTGATTGTCAACAGTGACGGTAGAATTTCGACAGCGGCTGTTGCGAATCTCAACGGTGACGGTACTATTTCGACAGCGGCTGTCGCGATTTAACAGGAGAAGTCCGACAGGCGCTGTTGATTACCAACAGTCACGGTTTACGGGCAACAGCCGCTGTTGATAGAGTACCGTCACTGTTGGGATTCGACAGCTAAGAAGTGATTTCATACTTCTGAATTGATTCTCATACATCTGAAGTGTTTTTCATCGTTTAAAAGTGTTTTTCATCGTTACGCGTTGATTCTCATACTTCTGCGGTGATAAGAAGCCCACAGCCGACTTAGTTCTGCTTTACCATACAGTGCCTACGTATGACATCGCCCACAGAGACGCCCTCATGGCTTTTCCTCAACGAGATATCGTATGAACCCTTGCGCACATTGTTGCAAAGTAAATCGAAGGTGTACTGGTTGCAAGTTTTTCGCATTGATGGTTCCAAAAGTGTCTCTGAAAACAAGGCAGCTGTCGCCCTAAGATTGATGAAGACGCTAGACGCCAACCGTCATGACTCCAATGAACAGTGTGTCGCACCCACCTGGAATCAAAGCTTGGATGCGAGGTACGCTGCTGCCAGCATCGTCATGGCCGCTACTGAGACGACGCAACTCCGTTGCCCCACTCGCGAAAACTCCGCCGGTGACCACACGAAAGAAGTATCGCCCGCCGTGTCTCTCACGACTTCCGGACTGACACGAGACTCGCGTCATGATATAAATCCCAGAGTAGTTACGGCCGTTTGACCAAGGGAGTTGAACCCAAAGAACGTTAACATCATTTCATAGGCAGACTAACACAACATTTACTATTGAAAAGTGATCAGTTACGATTATGACTAGGCCTTGAAGATTAGAGCAACAAAGCACCGTCCATAGACCGAACAAGGCTATGTTGTCACTAGCCTAATGCCTGGCGATTGGAGATGATCTGGCCGCTTACAAATACATACCGGAAGGTCTAGAAGCAATGCCGCACTATCAACCTGAAGAAATGCCGCACACACTGAATAAATAACGCATAACTTGAGAAAATGCCTCACAGCTGGGAGGAATGCTGCACAACCTGAAGGAATGCCGCACAACTTGAGAAAATGCCTCACAGCTGGGAGGAATGCCACACAACCTGAAGGAATGCCGCACAACTTGAGAAAATGCCTCACAGCTGGGAGGAATGCCACACAACCTGAAGGAATGCCGCACAACTTGAGAAAATGCTTCACAGCTGGGAGGAATGCCACGCAACCTAAAGGAATGCCGCACAACTTGAGAAAATGCCTCACAGCTGGGAGGAATTCCACACAACCTGAAGGAATGCCGCACAGCCTGGGAAAATGCCACACTGCCGGGAGGTATGCCGCACAACCTAAAGGAATGCCGCACAGCCTGGGAAAATGCCTCACAGCCGGGAGGAATGCTGCACAACCTGAAGGAATGCCGCACAGCCTGGGAAAATGCCACACAGCCGGGAGGAATGCTGCACAACCTGAAGGAATGCCGCACAGCCTGGGAAAATGCCACACAGCCAGGAGGAATGCCGCACAACCTGAAGAAATGCTGCACAGCCTGAGAAAATGCCGCACAACACGGAGGAATGCCGCACAGCCTGAGAAATGCCTCACAGCCGGGAGGAATGCAGCACAACCTGAAGAAATGCCACACAGCCTGAGAAGATCCCTCACAGCCGGGAGGAATGCAGCACAACCTGAAGGAAATGCCACATAGATTGACCAAATGCCTTACAGCCGGGAGGAATGCCGTACAACCTGAAGAAATGCCGCACGGCCTGAGAAAATGCCTCACAGCTGGGTGGAATGCCGCACAACCTGAGAAATGCCTCACAACAGGGAGGAATGCCGCACAACCAGAGAAATGCCTCACAGATGGGAGGAATGCTGCATAACCTGAAGAAATGCCGCACAGCCTGAGAAAATGCTTCACAGCCGGGTGGAATGCCGCACAGCCTGGAGAAATGCTGCACGGCCCGAGAAAATGCCTCACAACCTGAAGAAATGCCGCACAACCTGAGAAATGCATCACAGCCGGTAGGAATGCCGCACAACCTGAAGAAATGCAGCAGAGCCTGGGAAAATGCCTCACAACAGGGAGGAATGCCGCACAACCTGAAGAAATGCCACACAGCCTGAGAAAATGCTTCACAGCCTGGAGGAATGCTGCACAACCTGAAGAAATGCTGCACAGCCTGAAAAATGCCTCACAGCCGGGAGGAATGCCGCACAACCTGAAGAAATACCACACAGCCTGAGAAAATGCCTCACAACCGGGAGGAATGCTGCACAACCTGATGAATTGCCTCACAGCTGGTAGGAATGCCGCACAGCTGGGAGGAATGCCGCACAACCTGAGAAATGCCTCACAGCTGGTAGGAATGCCGCACAGCTGGGAGGAATGCTGCAAAACCTGAGAAATGCCTCACAGCTGGGAGGAATGCCGCACAGCTGGGAGGAATGCCGCACAGCTGGGAGGAATGCCGCAAAACCTGAGAAATGCCTCACAGCTGGGAGGAATGCCGCACAGCTGGGAGGAATGCCGCACAACCTGGGAAATGCCTCACAGCTGGGAGGAATGCCACACGACCTGAAGAAATGCAGCACAGCCTGAGAAAACGCCTGATAGCCGGGAGGAATGCTGCACAACCTGAAGAAATGCCACCCAGCCTGAGAAAATGCCTCACAATCGGGTGGAATGCTGCACAACCTGAAGAATTGCCACACAGCCTGAGAAAATGCCTCACAACCGGGAGGAATGCTGCACAACCTGAAGAATAACCACACAGCCTTAGAAAATGCCTCACAGCCGGGAGGAATGCTGCACACCTTGGAGGAGTGCCTCATGCAAGCAAGCCGGCCAGCAGCTCTAGGCAGGTGCGCAAGCTGGGCAGTAGCTCCATGCTGGCGTCATAGCGTGGCAGCATGCCCAGGCTCCACTCTGGTGCGCAAGTTATCTAGCCAGCAGTACAAGGCCTGTGCGCAATCTGGGCAGTGGGCAGCAGGTCCATGCGGGCGCGGAAGCTTGACAACAGGTCTAGTCTGGCGCATAAGCAAGCAGTCATGCAGCCAGGATGGGGCATAACCAGGATGGGGCATAACCTGGGCAGATGGTCTATGCTGGCGTGGAAGCTTGGCAGCACGTCCAGGCTGACGCGGCAACAGGTCTAGGCTGGCGCGCAGTACTACGATGGTGCGCAAGTTGGGCAGCAGGTCCATGTGGTCGCGAAAGCTCGGCAGCACGTCCAGACTGACGCGAAAGCAATTTAGCCAGCAGCTCAAGTAATCCAACTGTAGTGAGGGCATATGACATCCGCCATCGTTAAATACACATATATATATAAGTCACGACTTTATACTTTGAAACAAGGCAAAGCCAGCGAAAGCGTTAACTGTAGGGGCGATGACGGAAAGAGTGGGCATTCCGCTACTCGGCTACTCGGCTGTTGTTTTTTCGCTGTTGAAAGAGCGCTCAAAGGTACAGCACAGTTATCGACAGCGAACGCAATTTTCAACAGTGGAAATCAGTAATTGACAGCGCGCTGTCGATTTCAACAGTTCGCGAAAGTAGCCTAGGGACACAGCGGTTCTATGGGTCGGACCCCTCTAAGTGCACTGGGCGGCCAAAATATCTATTTGCCCAGCCTAAATATCTGGAGTGCACTCGAAGGCACTCCATGACACACTCCAGATATTTAGTGCACTGGGCGGCCTAAATATCTATTTGCCCAGCCTAAATATCTGGAGTGCACTCGAAGGCACTCCATGAGACACTCCAGATATTTAGTGCACTGGGCGGCCTAAATATCTATTTGCCCAGCCTAAATATCTGGAGTGCACTCGAAGGCACTCCATGAGACACTCCAGATATTTAGTGCACTGGGCGGCCTAAATATCTATTTGCCCAGCCTAATATCTGGAGTGCACTCGAAGGCACTCCATGAGACACTCCAGGTGTACTCTAGATGGCTTCATAGACCAGCCGCCCACAGTGCTTAGTTTTTCGGCTACGAGCCCCGCAGCCACCAAAGGCCCAATTGGGACAAGACCTGCCTGCGCCTAGTGGCTTAAGCAGCATGGCTGGCCACAAACGTGCCGCCGGCCAGAGGCCAGAGTGTACATGACATGTAGCTGAGTTTTCATAAAATAATCACTGGCCGCCCAGTGCTTGGGAGTCGTAGCAATGGCAAACAAAAGGATGCTGGTCCTAAGCTATGCGTAAACTTCATGCCATCATGTTAGGCCCAAGGGTATGGGGGATGGCATTTGAACTGCACCAAATAGTCCTGGTGTGAATGTCCATTCGAATAAACGTCCCGTACGTTGATAAATAGGCATGATTGTCCCAGAGGTGAGAATGGGCCGTTGGTATAAACATCCCACAGGTATGAATGTCTCATACGTGTCAATGTCCCAGATGTGTCAATCGCGTGCCTCACCTTCACATGCAGTGGCGAGTCCTTGAGCAGGGCGACGTTGAACTGCTGCGGTACACAGTACACACCAGGCACCTGCCAGGGGCAACAGGAGCACGGGCAAGCATCAGCATCGCAGGAGGATAAAAGCCGGGAGAAGATCCAGCGCAGCGGTTGAACTGTTGCGGTACACAACACACACCAGGCACCTGCCAGGGGCGACGGCAGCACGTGCAATCATCAGCATCGCAGGAGGAAGAGGCTGGAACAATACCGCCACAGCAGTAGGATAGGACAGCTTCCAATCAGCTCCCCCCTGTGGTTCAACAGATATGGTAGTATGCATGAGGAGCATGACAGTTTTTATCATTCAGGGCTGAGGGAACCACCTGCTGGACTACAGGAAACCTTGGGTATGCCTCCCCCATCACCACAAATGTACCCCGTCATGTCCCTTCAAGTTCCCCAAGTCCTTCAAGTGCCTTGTCCTGTTTCTGGCCGGTCCTGAATGAGAGCTACCAACGTGTCAGTATGGCAGCAGCAACAAGCGTCGGCATACCACTGTCCACCGTGCATATTTCAAGGCAGCTCGACTACAATTCAGCTACATGGGCAGAGCAGCAACATAAAGCGTCCGCAACGTGGCCAACACATCAGCACTCAACCGCACGGCAGTTTCGCATTGCACCCACACCCTCATTCAACAGACGTCGAAGTTAAGGCGCCTCGGGGCCCTAAAACGACATCTTTGATATTTTAAGAAATTCTTGCAGGCCCGAAGGTCGCCTCTTTTCTAATTCTTGCAGGCAGCGCCTTATAGGACCAGGTGCTCCCGGTGGCTTCAAAGCCGTCCACCCTCCATTATGTTTGGCATTGCAGTTAAAATTTAGGTGCATCGGCAGTGCCCTCAACCCTAGGGTTGACCCTTCACCTTATAGGACCAGGGGCTCCCTGTGGTTAGTACATAAACCCTTATGCCGTCAACCCTTAACCATAATGCCCTCAATCCAAAACCCTGTACCTTATAGGACCAGGTGCTCCCCGTGGTTGCGGAGCCGTCCACTGGGTCCGTCTCAGCACTCTCGGACAACATCAGCCCCATGCCAAAAACAAACGCGCCCTCCACCTGCAATCAAGGCAGTGCATCAAATGTTGATGTGAAGATCTTGGTTGGAAAATGCGTCTTCATACGTGTTGACTGGCCCATCGAAATGCCCTCCAGGATCAAGTCCAATATACAGGTAAGGACCCTCTCAACCCTCAACCCACCTGGTTGAAACGCACGACCCACCTGGCCAATGTTCAGTACAGGGTTACAGACCACAAACCCTCGACCCTGCATTATTCGCATGCCTGGCCTATGCCCGACTATGAGGTTGTGTACCCTCTAAGCCCTCAACCCACTTGGCCGATACCCACTGCTGGGTTGATGGTCTTGCCTGCGTCAAACAACACGTCTACCGACAACACCTGCGCTCATGCAGAAAGGCAGGTTTGGGGCGGGTTGGGCAGGGTTGAGACGGGTTGGGGCCTGAGGGGGGGAGGAGGAGCCATTGCAAGAGACACATGATTCTGATACTTGAAATTTGTCAGATAGCGCCAGCGCCCATGCAGGGGGTGGGTGGGTGTGGGGTGGACCGGAGGATCTATTGCAAACTAGACTTGATTCTGATACTCCAGCTTATTTAAAAACTGACTTTGTGCCCATGCAGAGGTTCAGTTTGTATGGTGTGTGTGTGCGGGAGCCATCCACTGTCTACGTGTGTGTGTATGTGAGTGGGGCGTGGGTGTGGGAGGTTTGGTGTGTGTGTGGGGGTGGGTGGGGGGTGTATGTGGGTGGGGTGTGGGTGTGGGAGGTTTGGTGTGTGTGGGTGGGTGGGGGGGGGGGTGTATGTGGGTGGGGTGTGGGTGTGGGAGGTTTGGTGTGTGCGTGTGGGTGGGGGGGGGTGTATGTGGGTGGGGTGTGGGTGTGGGAGGTTTGGTGTGTGTATGTGGGTGGGGTGTGGGTGTGGGAGGTTTGGTGTGTGGGTGTGGGTGGGGGGGGGTGTATGTGGGTGGGGTGTGGGTGTGGGAGGTTTGGTGTGTGTGGGTGGGTGGGTGGGGGGGGGGTGTATGTGGGTGGGGTGTGGGTGTGGGAGGTTTGGTGTGTGTGTGTGTGTGTGTGGGTGGGGGGGGGGTGTATGTGGGTGGGGTGTGGGTGTGGGAGGTTTGGTGTGTGTGGGTGTGGGTGGGGGGGTGTATGTGGGTGGGGTGTGGGTGTGGGAGGTTTGGTGTGTGTGGGTGGGTGGGGGGTGTATGTGGGTGGGGTGTGGGTATGGGAGGTTTGGTGTGTGTGTGTGGGTGGGGGGGGGGTGTATGTGGGTGGGGTGTGGGTGTGGGAGGTTTGGTGTGTGTGTGTGGGTGGGGGGGGGTGTATGTGGGTGGGGTGTGGGTGTGGGAGGTTTGGTGTGTGTGTGTGTGGGTGGGGGGGTGTATGTGGGTGGGGTGTGGGTGTGGGAGGTTTGGTGTGTGTGGGTGGGTGGGGGGGTGTATGTGGGTGGGGTGTGGGTGTGGGAGGTTTGGTGTGTGGGTGTGGGTGGGGGGGGTGTATGTGGGTGGGGTGTGGGTGTGGGAGGTTTGGTGTGTGTGTGTGTGTGTACGTATGTGTGTGTGTGGGGGTGTTTGTGTGGCAGGTTTGGTGTGTGTGTGGGGGGGGGGGGTGTATGTGGGTGGGGTGTGGGTGTGTGTGTGGGGGGGGTGTATGTGGGTGGTGTGTGTGTGTGTGTGGGTGTGCATGTGTGTGGTATGTGGGTGGTGAGGGGTGTGGGGTGGAGCAATCCACTGTCTGGTTCAGGGTGATACAGCATCACTTAAGAATCACAACGCAGTCGAAGGCCTTCAGGACCTGGTGCAGCAAGCTCTCTCATGCTGTGGCCACCAGAGTTAGGTGGGGGTCCTCCACTGTCTTCAGAAGTATATGTGGGCGTGGCTGGTATGTGGTGTGATCATGTCTTGGTCCTCAACGACCCAGCGTTGGCCGCCGGGCAGCCCTCTAAAGTGCAGTCCCTTTCTCACCCAGTCCCTGCTCCAAACCGCCTCCACCTAGCACCTCCCACTTTCTCCACAATCCCTTCCCCAGCCTACACAAAGCCCGCCCACCCCGCTGTATGATCCAGTAACCAACCTACCTGCCAGACACCCCCTCCACCTAGCACCTCCCACTCCCTCCACAATCCACACCCCAACCTACACCAAGTCCACACCCTACCACCACCAAGTGCCCCCACCCCCCACCCTGTAGGCCCTGCCCTACCTGCCCCACACTCCACCGAATACCTCCCATTTCCTTCACAGTCCCCCACCCCAGCCTACACGAAGTCCCCTACCCCCCTCAGCCCCACCCTACCTGCCCCACACTCCACCGAATACCTCCCATTTCCTTCACAGTCCCCCACCCCAGCCTACACGAAGTCCCCTACCCCCCTCAGCTCCACCCTACCTGCCCCACACTCCACCGAATACCTCCCATTTCCTTCACAGTCCCCCACCCCAGCCTACACGAAGTCCCCTACCCCCCTCAGCCCCACCCTACCTGCCCCACACTCCACCGAATACCTCCCATTTCCTTCACAGTCCCCCACCCCAGCCTACACGAAGTCCCCTACCCCCCTCAGCTCCACCCTACCTGCCCCACACTCCACCGAATACCTCCCATTTCCTTTACAGTCCCCCACCCCAGCCTACACGAAGTCCCCTACCCCCCTCAGCCCCACCCTACCTACCCCACACTCCACCGAATACCTCCCATTTCCTCCACAGTCCCCCACCCCAGCCTACACGAAGTCCCCTACCCCCCTCAGCCCCACCCTACCTGTCCCACACTCCACTGAACACCTCCCATTTCCCCCCCAGTCCCCCCTACACCAAGTCCCCCCTCTCCCCCCCGTATGCCCCCCCCCACCTGCCGGTCTCCAGTCAGCACGTCCACCTCCGCAACAGCCACGGCGGCCCCGTACGACGAGTAGGAGAACCCCGTCTCCCCGTCCCTGTCCCTTAGCGCCCCAGTGGCGTGCGCGGTCAGTGCCACCGAGGGCACGTCACCGACAAATGTTAGCGTGCCCACAGAGGGGGCAAAGGCAGAGGCCACCAGCTCTGGCCAGGTGTAGGCTTCCCCCAGGCCCTGCGCCACCTCTCCCAGCCTGTGCACCAGCTTTTTGCAGGCCAGCCGTACCGCCTCGCAGGCCTGCCGGATGAGGGTAGAGGGTTCAGAGCCCGCTAGCAGGGTGTAGGGTTTAGGGTGCCAGGTTAGGGATTCGGGTAAAGGGATTGGGGTATAGGTTTCAGGGCATTGCTTGCAGGGTTTAGGGTTGAAGTTTCAGGTTACGGGTTTCAGGTTGACGGATTAAGGTACAGGGTTGAGGTTTTAGGATCCAGGTTTCAAAGGTTAGGGTCTATGGTTCAAGATTCCTGATTGAAGGTTCCAGGCTGAGAGTTTTCGGTTCAGGGTCTCTGGTTAACGGTTTCAGGTCCAGGGTTTCAGGTTAAGGGTAGTCGGGATTGTGTGCTACCACTCCATCGCCAACGCGCACCGGCTGGCTGGTGCTGCTCCCCCCCCACGGTGCTGACATGCTTCACACTATCACCATGCGTCGTGCGCCAAACCTAGGCATGTGCTCCTATATCCGTGATTCAATAGAACCCTGCCGCACCTGTTCGCTGGTGGTGCCGCCCCCCCAATCATGCCATCCAACACGATCACCAGTCGTTGTGTGGCACACCGAGGTATGTGTTCCTGGATCACCCTTCCGCGCCTGCCCCCCACACTGCTGAGTGCTGACATGTTTCACACTGTCACCAGTCGTTGTGTGGCACACCGAGGTATGTTCTCCTGTACCCCCCTGCTGTACCTGCTCGCTGGTTGTGCTGCCCCCCGTGATGCCGGTGTGCGGAAGGACCGCTGTGGAGCAGTCACCCGCTCGGATGAGGCTCAGTGGGATTGGCCGGTTGGCCGCGGGAATCGCCTGAGCAGCATAGGTAGGTAGAAGGGAGGGGGAGTGTGGAGGTGTGACGGGGGAAGACAAGTGTGGACACCAGTGAACCCCATGGCCTGAATGTGTGCAGACGGGTGAGGTCGCCATCTGCCGTGCTCAGCTACCCTGCCCAGCTACCATATCCAGCTTAAATATTCAGCTACTATGTTCATCTACCATACTCAGCTACCATGCTCAGATGCCATGCTCAGCTACCATGCTCAGCTACCTGCAGGGTAGTCATGGAAGCAAGCTGCTGAAGCACCCATTGAGATATAAGGGACTTCAGACTTCACGGTTTAGACTAAATAACCCAGGAATTGCAGGGGCTCCAAACACCGCTGCCGAGACCACATAGCGGGGCTTGACGCGGCTCCGTAACCCACCTTGCTAAGCTCGTATGCCGCGGTTTGGATGACTTTGGTGATCAGGCCTTGGCCCATCTCGACACCTGAGAAGAGGGCAGAAGGGTTAAGGGTTTGGATGGCCTTGGTGATCAGACATTGGCCCATCTCAACTCCTGAGAAGAGGGCGGAACGCCAACGCCACACAGCAACGTCATGGACAGTTAGTGACAGCGTAGGAACATGGTAGCTGAGCATGGTAGCTGAGCATGGTAGCTGAGCATGGTAGCTTAGCAGGGTAGCTGAGCATGCTACCTGAGCAGGGTAGCTGAACAGGGTAGCTGAGCAGGGTGGGTTCATATCAACAAGATGTGTCCATCCATGTCGGTCTGCAACTCACACAGGTGCAGAGAATCCAGGGGAGCTATTCTTCCCCATTGCGCACGTCATTACATTGCAGCTATTTCGCACACCCTGATCCCGCCCATGGTGTAGAGGGGCTGGCAAAGCGCAACCTGCGCTTCACACCTTGGTTCTTAATTCAGGGCACACTGCTACGATTTGGGCTTCCCCCCACTCAACCCTTAGCCCCCTGTTCTCCACTCCCAGATGCACAGTGCTCTATTTCAGGCAGAACCTTCAGAGTTCAAATTCTGAACATACACCTCCCCCCTCCCCCCTGCTTCCCAGAGCTTGGCTTCAGGCCAAGCCTTCCAGAGTTCGAACTCCGGACATGACCCCCCCCGCTAACTGCTGCCCACTGCTTTGCTTTTCAGGCTGAGCCTCAAGAGGTTGAACCCTCAACCCTCAGCGGCCCATTTGTTTCAGGCTGAGCCTTCAGAGTTTTAACCCTGGACATCACCCTCTCTGCACCCCGCTACCCAGTGCTTGGTTCGGGCTGAGCCTTTGGAGGTACATCTGCACCGTTACAGTAGCAGCCCTGCTGTCCAGTGCTCACCCGGCTGTATCACTAGGATGGAGCCGTCTCGGTAGATGCTGACCATCCCACTCCTAGAACCCGGGGCCATGTTCTACCTGCGGTGAGGAGGGAGGAGGAGGCAGTGTTAAGATTGAAGAACATGCAATAGAGGTTAAGGAGCTGAGGGGCATTAGATGCTGACCATCCCACTCCTAGAACCTGGGGCCATGTTATACCTGCGGAGAGGAGGGAGGAGGAGGAGTGTTAAGATTTAAGAGTATGCAATAGAGGTTAAGGAGCTGAGGGGCATTAGATGCTGACCATCCCAGTCCTGGAACCTGGGGCCATGTTATACCTGCGGTGAGGAGGGAGGAGGAGGAGTGTTAAGATTTAAGAGTATGCAATAGAGGTTAAGGAGCTGAGGGGCATTAGATGCTGACCATCCCACTCCTGGAACCTGGGGCCATGTTATACCTGCGGTGAGGAGGGAGGAGGAGGAGTGTTAAGATTTAAGAGTATGCAATAGAGGTTCAGGAGCTGAGGGGCATTAGATGCTGACCATCCCAGTCCTGGAACCTGGGGCCATGTTATACCTGCGGTGAGGAGGGAGGAGGAGGAGTGTTGAGATTTAAGAGTATGCAATGGAGGTTAAGGAGCTGAATGGCATTAGATGCTGCCCATCCCACTCCTGGAACCTGGGGCCTCGTTTGCGCTCAACCGGGCCCAGGAGTGTGACGTCACTCCAAGGTGAAGATGCATTTATTTGAAGGCAACTTGGCTGTCATCTAATGCAGACAGCCAACTTGATCTGCCATGAATCCCATGATCGCACAGATGGTTATTCTCCAGTTTGTTTTCATGCCATGACGGATCGGGGTGTCACAACATGCGGCTGTGAGGATCCCATACCCCTGACAGCAGCAGCGAATCAAACCCATCTAAGATGTGGGCATGGTTGGTGGTGCTTCCCCCATGACGCCAATGGGTTCCACACTATCCTCAGGGGTCTGCGCTTGTACCCCGAGTCAGCGAATCAGTCCTGACTCGTGGATGGGTCCACGATGTTAATTTCCCTCGCTGAGGGACTGCTTGCTTGCCTGCTTGCTTGCCTGCTCACCCCCTTTGCCGGTGATGCTTGTTTTCCTCATTGTGAAACTCTATCTGCTTGCCTGGCGATGACTTCTATTCGTCAGCTTCCTTCTTCATGCCCTGCGCAGATCTACTACCCGTTCACAATGTACTTGATGACGTATCCGCCGCGTAGCAGCCTCAAGAAGCTCATGTATGTGACGGCAGCTTTCATTCTAATGGTCTCGGTCTTGGCAACGATCGGGAGTGTCTATGCCCTGGCTGCAGTCTAGTTAGCCGGCGGTGTGGGTTTGCCCAAGCACCAAAACACTTGGAGCTCTTTGTGAAGGTGAAGTTTTAAAGTCCATCAGAGCATCGTAATTTGAAGCATGGGACGGGTGCGCCCGCAAAAGCCTAAGGAGAAATAAAACGTTGATTCAGATAACTTGGCCTCGGTGCATTTATGATCGTTGATACTGATGATATGTGACAAAAACAAATGTTTAGCAAGTCATGTTGCAAGTCATGTTGCATGTTGAGCATCTAGTGATCTAGCTACGATTCAAAATTGCAGACCAACATACACATGTCCTTAAGAAGCGCTGTTGATTGGAATTGACCCCCGCCCCCCCCAGAATTCTGTTTTGTACTGAGGAGTAAAAATTTTACTAGGTTCCGGAGGTGGGAGAGGGGGGCGTCAGCCAGGGATTGTTGCACATTTTTAGATGATGGGGGGGGGCGTTTTACTTTTGTATGCCCCTCCTCCTCAGCTCCACTGGTGCTAAACTTGGGCCTGGGTACCTCACTGAGTTTGTGAATTATTCCCTGGTAGAGTCTTTGGACAGGGGTGTCCAAAAGTAATGGCACATTTTTCGAGCCCTCGTGTTTGAATCGGCAATCCGACCTCGTTCACACTTACCGTCTCAACCGTCCCACGTGTCCCACCCGATATTTTAAACCCGTGTATGTGGCCCTTGATCAAGTGTTATTCACCCCTATTCTTGATGTATCTCCAATTCCCCTCACAACCTGCTTTTCCCCTCGCTAAGATGACGTGTTTGGGTATGATTTGAATCAAAATTTTAAAATTGCATGTAAACTGCCCCGTTCGGTTTGAATTTGAAGGCACTTGGGCCTGAAAAGTTACCAAAATCCGACAAAGGTTAACCCTTTCATGGTCTAGCACTGCCTGTGGCAGCGCCCTGGAAGCCATTTCAGGGCCAAACGGCCAAGTCTACATGGAGAAATGGGCTGCCGCGTGGCCTGGGGGTAGGCCAACTTAAACAAACGACATATCCATCTCCCACACTTCTCGTATGGATGAGATGGGCCGGGGTACAGGTAGCGTATAAATAGTATAAAAAGACCAGGGGGCTGATGGGGCCTGCCACACGCAAGAAGCTGCAGTGTAAAGCCAAACATGGATTTTCGCAGCCATGCAACAATGCAGCCATGCAACAGAAAATCAAGCGAGCCCACACTCGTCCCCACAGGGATTCATGCCTCCTCCAGCCTGGGTGAAGCAGGGTGGTATCAGCAATACTGCCCTTCCTTGTCTTCTGTATCTTGTCTAGAGTAGATCGGGAACGGGGGACGAAAGGGGACCGGGAGCTTGGTCGGTCGGCGAGCATCATGTTACATCTGCAATCATACCAGCAATCATCAGATCGGCTGGTAATAAGAAAAAAGGAATTATAGACTCTCCGAGTAAGAAGGCAAAGGCAGGCCATTTAACAATCACGCAAGATTCGGATAAGAAAGTGTCTCAAAGAAGCATGACTATCATGGCGACCTGCAGCCACAAGATAGAGTGAAGCCTAGCTACCAATAGCTCACTCAGTAGAGTGAAGCGAAGCTGCGTTCCGGAAACCCTCTATCTAGAATACACCCGTAAGATAACAGCTTCAGTCCGTGCAGAGAAATACACGACTTGCAATCCTAAGAGCATGGTATCCTAGCAACCAAATCTATGAAGCATTAGCATGGCACTTGTCACGTGACAAGTCTGTTACACTGGGTCCCATTCCCTTTCAATGATTATTTCCTTACAGAGCCTCAATCTTAGGTATCCCTTCCGACCGGAGATCCAACGGCGTTTTTCCTGTTTTTTTCCCGGCGGGATGGGTCACCACTTTGCATATTTCGTTTTGGATCCAACCGCCGGTGCTCAGTGCCTGTTACAGCGTGGAATTGAAGGCTTTCCTGAACACCATGCCGTGTCGAAAGCGCAAGTTCAAGTCCACCCATCTGGGCATGCCAGCCCAATTAATTTCAATATAGAAATACAGGAGCAATTCACGCTCAAACTAAATAATAAGGTCACATTTAAAAATTGCGCGCTGATGCACAAACCTTAAGGTATCTAATCCCACACAGGCTCAGCATCAATAAGAGTGAACAAGTATACAAAAAAAGTGAATCATGGCTGGACCCTTTACCGCAGATGGGCATGCCCCATTCAAGTCCAGGGCTTTTGGACACCTCTGTATGGTTTGATTTCAGATGTCATCACCCCCACACTTGCGTATTGCATACATGCATGCAGGCTAGTGTACTGTCTAAGCACACTTTTCTGCCTAGTCCTCCACATCAGTGTACTGTCTAAGCACACTTTCCTGCCTAGGCCTCCACGTCAGTGTACTGTCTAAGCACACTTTCCTGCCTAGGCCTCCACATCATTGTCTAAGCACACTTTTACGCCTAGGCCTCCATGTCAGTGTACTGTCTAAGCACACTTTTCTGTCTAGGCCTCCACGTCAGTGTACTGAAGGTTGGTGGCAATGCCGTGTGGCCTGCCATTGATGGCGCCGAAGTCGAAGACCAGCGCATTGTCCACATCGATGCGGGTGTCATTGTAGGGGAACACAAATACCTGCAGTAGCGGCAGCCCACAAATCCATAAGATCTTCCAAACTCCGTTGCTCCCTCATATCCCATATCAATGGCGCTCCCATCACTGGTGCAGGTATACAGCTGCATGTGAAGTCTTTGTGAAGTTTTTACAGTCCAACAGGATATCGCATTTGATGCATGGGATATGAGCCCGCTGCATGCTAGTACAGCATCTGCCTGGCAGAACCCACGCACTCAAACCTCCTTTCTCTCCGTTAAGGCGCCCCGCCCCGACACATTCCGTCCCGCCCCAATCCTTCCCCTGCCTCGCCCACACCTTCTTGTTTCCCCCGGCGTGGATCTTCCCGATGACCCCCTGGTCCAGGAAGTAGTCGGCCACCGCCACCCTGTTGTCGCCCGGGCCCACAGGCGTGATGTAGTGGGGCGAAGAGCCCGCCCCCAGGTACACCGCCTGCAGCACCTTGGGGGCCGTCCTGGGTGGTTGCAAGCAGGGGCAGGAAGGGTAGGAAGGCAGGGGGTACTACACCAGTGAGGGGAGTGGCCTTGGGTGGGATCGTATCAGGTGCAGTAACGGTCAAGTAAAGTAGGGGCAGGGCTGGTGTGGAGAGTGGCCAGGGGGGGGATGGTAGCAGGGGTAGTAGGGGTAAGGCAGGGAGCAGGGCTGGTGAGGGGAGTGGCCGGGGGTGGGACGGTAGCAGGGGCAGTAAGGGTAAGGCAGGGGGCAGGGCTGGTGAGGGGAGTGGCCGGGGGTGGGATGGTAGCAGGGGCAGTAAGGGTAAGGCAGGGGCAGGGCTGGTGAGGGGAGTGGCCGGCTGTGGGATGGTAGCAGGGGCAGTAAGGGTAACGCAGGGGGCAGGGCTGGTGAGGGGAGTGGCCGGGGGTGGGATGGTAGCAGGGGCAGTAAGGGTAAGGCAGGGGGCAGGGCTGGTGAGGGGAGTGGCCGGGGGTGGGATGGTAGCAGGGGCAGTAAGGGTAACGCAGGGGGCAGGGCTGGTGAGGGGAGTGGCTGGGGGTGGGATGGTAGCAGGGGCAGAAAGGGTAAGGCAGGGGGCAGGGCTGGTGAGGGGAGTGGCCGGCTGTGGGATGGTAGCAGGGACAGTAAGGTTAAGGCAGGGGGCAGGGCTGGTAAAGGAAGTGGCCGGCTGTGGGATGGTAGCAGGGACAGTAAGGGTAAGGCAGGGGGCAGGGCTGGTAAAGGAAGTGGCCGGCTGTGGGATGGTAGCAGGGACAGTAAGGGTAAGGCAGGGGGCAGGGCTGGTAAAGGAAGTGGCCGGCTGTGGGATGGTAGCAGGGGTTAGTAAGGGTAAGGCAGGGGGCAGGGCTGGTAAAGGAAGTGGCCGGCTGTGGGATGGTAGCAGGGACAGTAGGGGTGTAGCAGAGTTCCATTAATGCCAGCAACCGGGATGCCTCCCCCCCATCCACCTCCCTCCCCTTTGATACCTATCTTACCTGATGGTCGTGTCTAGCAGCAGGAAAAAGCCAGCCTTGTTGAGGGAGAGAAAGAAGCGCGTGCCCTGAAGAGCATCAATGCACACGTTTGGAGATCCGTCAGGTTCAGAGCGCAAATATTGTAGACCGACAGAGGGCCGGGAAGAAGCAGCAGCTATGCATGACGGGCAGAAGCTGGCTTTCAAACAGCCCTGAGGGTACCAAACCTTCAACCAATCAACAACCCATGCACCCTACACCCTATTCACTAAACCTGAGCTCTTTACCTTGAACCCTGAACCCCACATCCAATACTCGCTACTCTGCACACTGCAATGCTGGTTCTGGCTGATGTGCCTTGTAGAGCACTGGAGGAACGGAAACACGGCACGGTCAAACGGTACGATACGGATACGGCCAAAATGGCCGGACATGTAAGAAAATGGCCGACACCGTGTTTTAACACAGTACGGAATTGTTAAACGGTGTGATATGGTAAACAGTGCAGGATTTGAACCCAAATGGTCGCACTGGGTATCCCTGGTACTACTGGGAAGAGGGCAGGTCTGGTAGATGAATGCTTTGGATGTGCCACTATGGGCTGAGAGACCCATGAGCAAAATAGCCTAGTCTGCTGCTAGGCCTGATCGGAAGTGGGTGCAGGCAGTGCAGGAAGATGCACACGCCCTGAGGCATGTCCCCACCTGCGCATTGGCGGGTGCAAGGAGGTGGGGGTGCGTGTCGATGCCAAAGTCGATGACGACCTGGGCCGTGCCTGCCACAGGGTCCACGAGGTACAGCACGCCGTTGAACACGCCGGTCGCGTACGCCAGGTTGTTGGGGTTCACGCCGGGGATGATCTGCGGCGGCAGCAGCAGGAGGAAGGCACACATTGGGTAGGAAAATGTGGTCAGGGGGGAGGCATCGGGTGAGCTGGGTGCTGGTGCGAACAGAGGTGAGCGGGACAGGGCGAGCAGGGCCTGAGCTTATTGGACTGACTATGTGGGCCGGGTGGGTCGGATAGCAGTGTACAGTCACAAGAACATTTCCCCCATACCCTCTCGTACCCTCCCGTACCTTCCCATACCCTCCCGTACCCTACCGTCTCCCCCCGTACTCTCCAGTACCCTCCCGCATTTCCCGAGCTCAAAACTACCCTCCCCTACCTAGTTGAGGTTGAGCAATCCAAAGGTGCCAGGGAATGCAAACTGTTGAGGCTGGGGTGGCCTCAAGAGTGGAGCGGCCTGCATGCTCACTGGCCTGGCTTGACCTGGCCGTGCTCCTACTGCCACCACGGCTGAATACTACCGCAAAACAAGCCATATGTGTGTCGGAGAGGATCTCCAGCTCATGCTCTTCCTGCCGGACCTGAAGATCCCCCGTTCGACATCAAGTGATGTCAATGACATCCTGAACCCTTAGCCCTAAACCCTAAAACTTTAACCCTTCCCGCCTCACCTTGATGTCGATGACACCCTGGGCCCCCGGCAGCACGATGGTTTTTTTGATGGCAGACAGGTCCGAGAGGTCCCATACACGCACGGTGTTGCGGGTCACCAGGCCGGCCAGGGGGGTGACATCCGCTGGGTTGAGCACAGAGGCCAGTGGGTTTGTGGGGCTGGCTGATCCCAGGGGCAGCAGGGAGAGGGCCTGCAGAGGTACGTGGCGGTGGTGAGGAGGGGTCGCGGACCAGGAGGTATCAGGGAGTGCAGGGGCCACGCCGGCAGGGGGGAGCGGTGAGAGGGGCTGGCAAAGGTAGAGGCCACCAACAGCAGGAGTGGGCGGGTGGGATGGATGGATTTGCATGCAGCGACGGATGGCACTGCAGAGGCGGGTGGCTCTCGGGCTGTAACCCCTTAAGTAAGGTAAGTGAACGTCATGGAATTATGGTCACGAGTTCATCAGGTATGCGTCGAAATAACTGCGGGCCTGGGGGCTAGTGGGTAGTCAAAAGCCGTGGGACAGCCAAGGGGTTTGCAACGCTCGCCCTACTTGAGCGGTGACCGTGCTGACAGGCAGAATGAAGTCGGTGGTGAGCAGCGTATTGTTGCGGACGTCGGCGCCGTGGGGGTCCAGGTCCGCAGGGGGGTTGCTGGGGTACGTCTTCACTGTGGCTAGGTCACTGTCCCAAATGCTGATGCCGCCGGGGGAGCCGCCAACCTTGCTGCCCATCTGCACGGCGTGGCAAGTGGAGAGGGGGGGTGGGAGGGCAGGGCAGGGCAGACAGGGCACAGCCAATCTCACAGTCCGCAGCACAGCATTCGGAGACGTTGAGCTGAGGGTATAGAGGGCAGGGGAGAGGGAGGAGGGCAGAGGGCAGAGGACAGCAGTAGCAGGCCAGTAGGATAAGAGGAGGAAAGAGAGCACAGGAGGCAGGGGGACAAAACCCTGCCCCTCCCACGGTGCGTCAGATGGCCTTCCTAGAGGGTCACTGGGATGGATGTGAGAACAAACAAGGCAATGCGATAAGGGGGGCATGGCCGATGCCAATGTGACATGTGGGATGCGTGTGGCCGGGCAAAGAAAATATGAGGGGCCCCTGTTTTGAGGGGTACAGTCACACCAGTCCCCACACCTATTTGAGAGGTGGTGGAATCAGTGTGACCTGCCTGAGTGTGTGACCAGGATATGTGTGACCTGCCTGAGTGTATGATGAGGGTATATGCGACTGCCTAAGTGTGTGACCATGATATGTGTGACCTGCCTAAGTGTGTGACCATGATATGTGTGACCTGCCTAAGTGTGTGAACATGATATGTGTGACCTGCCTAAGTGTGTGACCATGATATGTGCGACTGCCTAAGTGTGTGACCATGATGTGTGTGACCTGCCTAAGTGTGTGACCATGATATGTGTGACCTGTCTAAGTGTGTGACCGGGGTATGTGCAGCTGCCTAAGTGTGTGACCATGGTATGTGTGACCTGACTGTGTGTGTGACCATGATATGTGTGACCTGCCAAAGCGTGTGACCATGGTATGTGTGACCTGCCTGAGTATGTAACCTGGGTATGTGCGACCTGTCTGTGTGACCTGGGTATGTGTGACCTGCCCGAGTGTGTGAACAGGGTATGTGCGACCTGCCTGTGTGACCAGGGTATGTGTGACCTGCCTGAGTGTGTGACCAGGGTATGCGTGACCTGCCTGTGTGACCTGGGTATGTGTGACCTGTCTGAGTGTGAGACCAGGGTATGTGTGACCTGCCTGTGTGACCAGGGTATGTGTGACCTGCCTGAGTGTGAGACCAGGGTATGTGTGACCTGCCTGTATGTGTGACCAGGGTATGTGTGACCTGCCTATGTGTGTGACCAGGGTATGTGTGACCTGCCTGTGTTACCAGGGTATGTGTGACCTGCCTGTGTGAGTGACCAGGGTATGTGTGACCTGCCTGAGTGTGAGACCAGGGTATGTGTGACCTGCCTGTATGTGTGACCAGGGTATGTGTGACCTGCCTATGTGTGTGACCAGGGTATGTGTGACCTGCCTGTGTTACCAGGGTATGTGTGACCTGCCTGTGTGAGTGACCAGGGTATGTGTGACCTGCCTATGTGTGTGACCAGGGTATGTGTGACCTGCCTGTGTTACCAGGGTATGTGTGACCTGCCTAAGTGTTACCAGGGACACGTTTGACCTGCCTATGTGACCAGGGGATGTGTGACCTGCCTGTGTGACCAGGAAGTTCCCGTTGCGCAGACCGAAGACGTGGTCAGTGACTGCCGTGAGTTCCAGCTCCTTAGACGCAATCAGCTTTGGGGTGCGCGGGTCGGTGGCAATGTCAAAGGCGAAGAGGTCCTTCTGGCGCTTGAGGAAGGACAGCAGGCCGCTGCCTACCAGGCGGGTGCGGGCGAAGTTTATGGAGATGTGGTGGGGCTCGTTACCAGTGTTGGCCAGAGGCTCCACATGGATGATCTATGTGGAGGAGAATGGGAGTTTTACTCAGTGCTGGGTTGTCAGCAGATGTGCACTGTTAGGGGGTGGGGTATCTGCCAATGACGTTACACCTCTGGGCTCTGTTTAAAAAGGCTCGGCCGCGTGGGCGCTTAACTTAAAGGGGCAGACAAAAAAGGAAAAGGGGGGGGGGTCTGTGACTGATGGTGCGTCTCATCAGTGCTTGCCAGAGGTTTAGGGTTGTGGCATGGATGATAGAAAGAAATAAAAAGAAAGAAAGCTACGCCCAGGGAGGGGCGTGAGAGATAAGGCAACAGCGCAGCCTGGGCCGAAGCCACATCCGCGCCATTACCGTGAGAAAAAGACACGTCATAACTGTGGCATGGATGATACGTAGGGTAAGTAACGAGTTAACAACTGACCAGACAGGAAGCAGCTGGTGTATTGAATGATGCCGAAGCTTTGCCAGGGTTTAGGGTTGAGGAACCAGAGGCCTCATGAACTCCTGAAATCAGGTACCAGATGCATTTCAACATAGCAACCTACCTGATAAATACCCCCCCCCCCCTGACATCGTACACAAGCTTTTCAGCGGCATCCTCTTCAAAGCGTGCAGCTGGATCTTCACAGGGTATGAGTAGGATGCCTTGCTGCAGTCGGTCAAGAACATGCTCACCTGCGGACTCCCTCAGACCCACATTGCCCCCCCACACACACACTTAACCACAAGCTTTTCAAAAGGGGGACATGCACTCCTCAAATCATGCAGCTGGATCTTCACAGGGTATAAGTGTGACACATTGCTGCGGTCGGTCAACAACATGCCCACCTGCAGTCTCCTTCAGACCCACATTGCCCCCTCCCCCCACTAAACCATAAGCCTTGAGCCATATAAAGTAAACCCTCCCCCCTACTCCCCCCCTCCTAACAGGCACCTACTTGCTTATAGGTGGGGGAGGCTGCGTTTATGTCCACTGTAGCCAGGAAGTCGGTGTTGAGGGTGACCAGGGGGTCAGTGTAGGACTTGCCGTACGCGTTCCACACCTGAGCCAGCACCAAGGAGGGAGCATAGCAGTCCCAGTCAATTACAAAGGCAACGGTAACGGCGCGAATGTGGCTTCGGCCCAGGCTGCGCTGTTTCCTTCAATCTCACGCCCCCACGGGCGTAGCTTTCTTTCTTTCTTACAATAGCAGTCAAGACTGGGCAAAACATCCCATCAGAGTTTGGCCATGTAGATCTGGTATGACAGAAGCCGGCCAAAGCTGGACCAGTGAGAACAACTACCGAGCACACTCAGTCTACTAAGCGCCTACTGAGTACATACCGAGCACCTACCGAGCACCTACCAAGCATCTACTGAGCAACTACTGAGTACCTGCTGAGCACCTACCAAGCAGATACCGAGCAACTACTGAGTACCTGCAGAGCACCTACCAAGCAGATACCGAGCAACTACTGAGTACCTGCTGAGCACCTACCAAGCAGATACCGAGCAACTACTGAGTACCTGCAGAGCACCTACCAAGCAGATACCGAGCAACTACTGAGTACCTGCAGAGCACCTACCAAGCAGATACCGAGCAACTACTGAGTACCTGCAGAGCACCTACCAAGCAGATACCGAGCAACTACTGAGTACCTGCAGAGCACCTACCAAGCAGATACCGAGCAACTACTGAGTACCTGCAGAGCACCTACCAAGCAGATACCGAGCAACTACTGAGTACCTGCTGAGCACCTACCAAGCAGATACCGAGCAACTACTGAGTACCTGCAGAGCACCTACCAAGCAGATACCGAGCAACTACTGAGTACCTGCAGAGCACCTACCAAGCAGATACCGAGCAACTACTGAGTACCTGCAGAGCACCTACCAAGCAGATACCGAGCAACTACTGAGTACCTGCAGAGCACCTACCAAGCAGATACCGAGCAACTACTGAGTACCTACAGATCTCATGCTGAACATATTCTGAGAATGTACAGCACACAGCGAGCACCTGCTGGGCCACTCACATGTCCGCAGTTCCCTGGCCCTACGCCCCTCAGAGGTAGTGGCCGCCTATCTACATATTTTCCTCTTCGGACGCGCATCGTTTGCTGGTTGTGTGACTCAGGGACCAGTGAAACGTCCATGTGACCCAGAGCGTAGGGTTTAGGGTTGAGGTTTAGGGTCAAGGGTGGTTGTGACTCGGGAACTGATGAAACTCAATGCACAGACTCACATACAGGAACGGGCCGCTCTTGGGCGTGTTGGGCTTCGGAGCGTAGCCAGTGGGCGTGTTCCAAGCGGGCTCGATGGTCAAAGCTCCGTTGAGGGCCTGGCAGAGCAATAAGAGCATTGCACGCAACTGATGAGCAGCCGTGCATTTGGAGACAGGGTGTGCGGAAGCTGGAGTTTCAGAAGAGTGTTAATTTGAGTTTGAAATACTATTTTCGAGAAGCTCATAGATGTTGTGGGCAGTCGCAATCTAAACAGAAACCATTCTTCGTTTGCTTGAGGGGACAGGCCACATGGTGGCAGGCAGGAAGCCAGCCAGCCAGGAACCAGGCACTACTGTCTGAATGTCGACTGTGTACAGTGGCTGCATCGGGTTCATAAGCCTTGGATTATGCATGCTGGTTGTCAAATGTGAATTGCAAATTTGAAATTAAACATCCGTCACAACTGACCTGCGAGGTGATGCCGACGGAACCAGCGCTCGAGCCCAGTGGGGAACTGTAGGACAGGACAGGACCCAAGAGGCCGCCCGCACCGGTATCGACTGCACCCGCAGGGTCCCCAAGCAGGTCAGCAAGCTGCTCCAGTTTTCGCCTCGGGGCGGCTTCGGCCATGCTGGCGGCGAGTGCACAGAGGAGCAGCAGGGCTACGTGGAGGCCCTTGCGGGGCACCGTTCTGGTTGATTGGTTAAAAGCCATGGCGTCCAGGCTGGCAGTAGTGCTCAACGATCGATGTGGCAGCTGAGTCGGCTTGGCAGGTTGGCTGAGGGGCACAACTGCAAAAGCATACAAGAGAGACAGTAGTTAATGATCGGTCCGACAAGCTAGTCAGAGAGATGGGAAACGAAACTGTGTGTCCTGCCGAACCCCGCCCCTTAATGTAACGTAACGTATGGCGGAACCCCTGCTCCGAACCGTGGCTTTCAAGGAATGCCCGATCCGCAAGTTACATTCAATGACGACATGCGTGCTGTATACACGCGGCAAGTACTCAACTCGTACCGGTAAATATTAACAGGGAGGGAACAAAGATGTCGAAATCTATTTCGCAACAGTATATGTCGCCACACGCGGCTTCCTGCAGGTACCTAGCTGCTAACAGCTCCACACTGTGGTTGACTGCGCCCTATTTCACTGTGAAAAAACGGGATGTGCTGCTGAAAGTGTGGAAGTGTGAATGAAACCCACGGGACCCCGCACCCCGTCTGCGTTGCGAGGCTACTCTTTTTCTGGCTTCTTATCAGGTCTTGTCTCCTTCTGTTGGCTGCGTGCCGTTTTCCGGTTTGGGTGGTGACGTTCGCTAACGCTTTGGCGTGGATTTATACTGGTAGTGTGTTCTAAGCTAGTAGGGTGCCGCGGTGGGGTGCCAGTTCTTTTTTTCAGACCTTAATCTAACATATTACGCCTGCGTTATTGCGGCCGTGTGAGTGCTTGCTGGTCGTATGCCTTTTCTGGTTCCTGATCGCCTGTTTTCGGCTGACGACGAGGACCACATGCGCACCTGGGCGTTTTTTTGTATTCGCGTCTCAGGGTTTCAAGGTTGGGCGGTCGGTCTTACACCTTGTTAAGTCCTAGCAAAATAAAAGTAAAATGCAAAGCACAAGGCAGCTCTCATCAAAAAAACAGGCGATGATTAGCTGGTGCTGCCTGGAGCACCTGGGGGGCTGCTGGGAGTTGGGGATTGCTGGTTCCTGTCTGGGGGCTCCTGCTGGCCTATGGGCTTGGGAGCTGGGTGGCTGTTGGGAAAATTGTGGCTACGTTGACGTGGGGAATTTGGATTCAACTAGTTTGTGTATTCCTTAGTGCGCTCCTGTTTATTATATGTTTGCAGTTTTTAGGAGTTTCTTCTTTTGAGTCGGAATCAAAACCAGGTTCAGAACCAAAACCTGCCGCAAGGGCTGGGTTCGGTTCGGGGGACATGTTTGTCTCCTACTGATTTTGAGGGGGGGGAATAGTGGATGTTACAGCTACAAGAGTTAGCAAGCGAATACTCTATGATGAATACTCATTTAGTTATTCTGTGTTTAAAGCAGCTCTTATGTCCCATGTTGCTATGCAGCTTAGAGCCAAGTGGTGCTGCTACACACAGGTTTGTGGCGTTGCGCAGGGAGGCATCAGTCCAGTGCGACACGGGCATGGGTTAAGGCCCAAACAAAAGCACGCTGCTGGCAGTCAAGTCTCCCTGCCCCCCTGAACTAAAATGTGTCATATGCGGCTCCATTCCCCTTAATCACACCCAAATGTTCTTATTACTTCCCAAACGCCTGAAACCCGAGTCAGCACTTGTACCCTGACGCAACGCTCGGACCCTGGTCAGTGCCTGCACCTGGAGTCTGCGCTGGTGCCCTGAGTCAGCAATAGTACTTAAAGACAACCCCTGCAACTCCCCGTCAGCGCTTGAATCCAAGTCAGCACCTGTACCCTGAGTCAGCACTTTCGATACTACTCAAAATTCCAGTACCTGTGTACTATGAGTTAACACCAACACCTTCTTGTTGTTGTTCTATCTGTTTGGCCGTTTTTTGCTTTGTTTAAGCAGGGCCCAGAGGTGAAACGTCATCAACCTGCACTTCGAGTCAGGAGTCCACACGTATTGTACATGGCAGGAGTTCAGAGTCATGCCCAGGAGTTATACCCTACAGCCGCCTTGATGTGCTCTGGAGATGCTGGCGGGCAGAGAGGGGTGAACCCCGGCGGCCTTGCAAATGCCAGCTTGGGCTGCCCCGCAGACGTGAGGTGGCGCGAGGAGGGCAGGGAGGCGGCAGCTGCTGCGGCCTGGATAGCAAAAAGGACACTGCTGGAAAGCAGCATGGGGGGCTCGCCCACGGCCTTGGAGCTGACGGGACCCTGCAGGGAGGGGGGGCGCGCAAGGCAGCACGGCATGAGTACTTTTCTGCTTCAAATAAATGTGTGCCATATCCAGCCCAAACAGCTGGCGGGCGGGACCTTGCAGGGGGGGGGAGCAGGGGGGCACGATATTAGTATTTTTCGATACAAATAAATGTGTACCATATCAAGCCCTAACAGCTGGCAGGAACCTGCGGTGGTGGGTGGGCGGCAAGGTAGCACGATATGAGTATTTGCTTTGATACAAAAAATGTGTACCATATCAAGCCCTAACAGCTGACGAGAAGCTGCAGGTGTGGGGGGAGGCAAGGTAGCACGACACAAATACAATTTCTTGCGAAACAATTTGATATGACACTGCTCAATATGTTCACCACATTATCGACCATAAGAGCCGACAGGACCCTGAAGGGGAGGGAGCGGGCAGCAGAGCAATACGATATGAACTGGACTGGCAGCAATGCGAGGCAGACCTACGTCCGCTGCATATAACACATCCCATCTCCTTCGCGGCACTAACCCTGCCGATACGCCTCCTTTCTGTTTGCTGAGAGTTGTAGGAAGTGTGGGACCGGCCGCCTGATGCCCAGGAGACGCTACCCAGATAATAACAGCCTAAATATCTGGAGTGCACTTTAAGGCACTCCATGAGACACTCCAGATATTTAGTGCACTGGGCGGCCTAAATATCTATTTGCCCAGCCTAAATATCTGGAGTGCACTCGAAGGCACTCCATGAGACACTCCAGATATTTAGTGCACTGGGCGGCCTAAATATCTATTTGCCCAGCCTAATATCTGGAGTGCACTCGAAGGCACTCCATGAGACACTCCAGGTGTACTCTAGATGGCTTCATAGACCAGCCGCCCACAGTGCTTAGTTTTTCGGCTACGAGCCCCGCAGCCACCAAAGGCCCAATTGGGACAAGACCTGCCTGCGCCTAGTGGCTTAAGCAGCATGGCTGGCCACAAACGTGCCGCCGGCCAGAGGCCAGAGTGTAGATGACATGTAGCTGAGTTTTCATAAAATAATCACTGGCCGCCCAGTGCTTGGGAGTCGTAGCAATGGCAAACAAAAGGATGCTGGTCCTAAGCTATGCGTAAACTTCATGCCATCATGTTAGGCCCAAGGGTATGGGGGATGGCATTTGAACTGCACCAAATAGTCCTGGTGTGAATGTCCATTCGAATAAACGTCCCGTACGTTGATAAATAGGCATGATTGTCCCAGAGGTGAGAATGGGCCGTTGGTATAAACATCCCACAGGTATGAATGTCTCATACGTGTCAATGTCCCAGATGTGTCAATCGCGTGCCTCACCTTCACATGCAGTGGCGAGTCCTTGAGCAGGGCGACGTTGAACTGCTGCGGTACACAGTACACACCAGGCACCTGCCAGGGGCAACAGGAGCACGGGCAAGCATCAGCATCGCAGGAGGATAAAAGCCGGGAGAAGATCCAGCGCAGCGGTTGAACTGCTGCGGTACACAACACACACCAGGCACCTGCCAGGGGCAACGGCAGCACGTGCAATCATCAGCATCGCAGGAGGAAGAGGCTGGAACAATACCGCCACAGCAGTAGGATAGGACAGCTTCCAATCAGCTCCCCCCTGTGGTTCAACAGATATGGTAGTATGCATGAGGAGCATGACAGTTTTTAATATTCAGGGCTGAGGGAACCACCTGCTGGACTACAGGAAACCTTGGGTATGCCTCCCCCATCACCACAAATGTACCCCGTCATGTCCCTTCAAGTTCCCCAAGTCCTTCAAGTGCCTTGTCCTGTTTCTGGCCGGTCCTGAATGAGAGCTACCAACGTGTCAGTATGGCAGCAGCAACAAGCGTCGGCATACCACTGTCCACCGTGCATATTTCAAGACAGCTCGACTACAATTCAGCTACATGGGCAGAGCAGCAACGAAAAGCGTCCGCAACGTGGCCAACACATCAGCACTCAACCGCACGACAGTTTCGCATTGCACCCACACCCTCATTCAACAGACGTCGAAGTGAAGGCGCCTCGGGGCCCTAAAACGACATCTTTGATATCTTAAGAAATTCTTGCAGGCCCGAAGGTCGCCTCTTTTCTAATTCTTGCAGGCAGCGCCTTATAGGACCAGGTGCTCCCGGTGGCTTCAACGCCGTCCACTGTCCATTATGTTAGGCACTGCAGTTACAATTTATGTGCATCGGCAGTGACCTCAACCCTAGGGTTGACCCTTCACCTTATAGGACCAGGGGCTCCCTGTGGTTAGTACATAAACCCTTATGCCGTCAACCCTTAACCATAATGCCCTCAATCCAAAACCCTGTACCTTATAGGACCAGGTGCTCCCCGTGGTTGCGGAGCCGTCCACTGGGTGCGTCTCAGCACTCTCGGACAACATCAGCCCCATGCCAAAAACAAACGCGCCCTCCACCTGCAATCAAGGCAGTGCATCAAATGTTGATGTGAAGATCTTGGTTGGAAAATGCGTCTTCATACGTGTTGACTGGCCCATTGAAATGCCCCCCTGGATCAAGTCCAATATACAGGTAAGGACCCTCTCAACCCTCAACCCACCTGGTTGAAACGCACGACCCACCTGGCCAATGTTCAGTACAGGGTTACAGACCACAAACCCTCGACCCTGCATTATTCGCATGCCTGGCCTATGCCCGACTATGAGGTTGTGTACCCTCTAAGCCCTCAACCCACTTGGCCGATATCCACTGCTGGGTTGATGGTCTTGCCTGCGTCAAACAACACGTCTACCGACAACACCTGCGCTCATGCAGAAAGGCAGGTTTGGGGCGGGTTGGGGCAGGGTTGAGACGGGTTGGGGCCTGAGGGGGGGAGGAGGAGCCATTGTAAGAGACACGTGATTCTGATACTTGAAATTTGTCAGATAGCGCCAGCGCCCATGCAGGGGGTGGGTGGGTGTGGGGTGGACCGGAGGATCTATTGCAAACTAGACTTGATTCTGATACTCCAGCTTATTTAAAAACTGACTTTGTGCCCATGCAGAGGTTCAGTTTGTATGGTGTGTGTGTGCGGGAGCCATCCACTGTCTACGTGTGTGTGTATGTGAGTGGGGTGTGGGTGTGGGAGGTTTGGTGTGTGGGTGTGGGTGGGTGGGGGGGGTGTATGTGGGTGGGGTGTGGGTGTGGGAGGTTTGGTGTGTGTGTGTGGGTGTGGGGGGGGGTGTATGTGGGTGGGGTGTGGGTGTGGGAGGTTTGGTGTGTGTGTGTGGGTGGGGGGGGGTGTATGTGGGTGGGGGGTGGGTGTGTGAGGTTTGGTGTGTGTGGGTGGGGGGGGTGTATATGGGTGGGGTGTGGGTGTGTGAGGTTTGGTGTGTGTGTGTGTGTGGGTGGGGGGGGGTGTATGTGGGTGGGGTGTGGGTGGGGGAGGTTTGGTGTGTGTGTGTGGGTGGGTGGGTGGGTGGGTATGTGGGTGGGGTGTGGGTGTGGGAGGTTTGGTGTGTGTGGGTGGGGGGTGGGGTGTATGTGGGTGGGGTGTGGGTGTGGGAGGTTTGGTATGTGTGTGTGGGTGGGGGGGTTGTATGTGGGTGGGGCGTGGGTGTGGGAGGTTTGGCGTGTGTGTGTGTGTGTGGGGGGGGGGGTGTATGTGGGTGGGGTGTGGGTGTGGGAGGTTTGGTGTGTGTGTGTGTGGGGGGGGGTGTATGTGGGTGGGGGGTGGGTGTGGGAGGTTTGGTGTGTGTGGGTGGGGGGGGGGTGTATGTGGGTGGGGTGTGGGTGTGGGAGGTTTGGTGTGTGGGTGTGGGTGGGGGGGGTGTATGTGGGTGGGGTGTGGGTGTGGGAGGTTTGGTGTGTGTGTGTGTGTACGTATGTGTGTGTGGGGGGGTGTTTGTGTGGCAGGTTTGGTGTGTGTGTGTGGGGGGGGGGTGTATGTGGGTGGGGTGTGGGTGTGTGTGTGGGGGGGTGTATGTGGGTGGGGTGTGGGTGTGTGTGGGTGTGCATGTGTGTGGTATGTGGGTGGTGAGGGGTGTGGGGTGGAGCAATCCACTGTCTGGTTCAGGGTGATACAGCATCACTTAAGAATCACAACGCAGTCGAAGGCCTGCAGGACCTGGTGCAGCAAGCTCTCTCATGCTGTGGCCACCAGAGTTAGGTGGGGGTCCTCCACTGTCTTCAGAAGTATATGTGGGCGTGGCTGGTATGTGGTGTGATCATGTCTTGGTCCTCAACGACCCAGCGTTGGCCGACGGGCAGCCCTCTAAAGTGCAGTCCCTTTCTCACCCAGTCCCTGCTCCAAACCGCCTCCACCTAGCACCTCCCACTTTCTCCACAATCCCTTCCCCAGCCTACACAAAGCCCGCCCACCCCGCTGTATGATCCAGTAACCAACCTACCTGCCAGACACCCCCTCCACCTAGCACCTCCCACTCCCTCCAAAATCCACACCCCAACCTACACCAAGTCCACACCCTACCACCACCAAGTGCCCCCACCCCCCACCCTGTAGGCCCTGCCCTACCTGCCCCACACTCCACCGAATACCTCCCATTTCCTTCACAGTCCCCCACCCCAGCCTACACGAAGTCCCCTACCCCCCTCAGTCCCACCCTACCTGCCCCACACTCCACCGAATACCTCCCATTTCCTTCACAGTCCCCCACCCCAGCCTACACGAAGTCCCCTACCCCCCTCAGCCCCACCCTACCTGTCCCACACTCCACTGAACACCTCCCATTTCCCTCCCAGTCCCCCCTACACCAAGTCCCCCCTCTCCCCCCCGTATGCCCCCCCCCACCTGCCGGTCTCCAGTCAGCACGTCCACCTCCGCAACAGCCACGGCGGCCCCGTACGACGAGTAGGAGAACCCCGTCTCCCCGTCCCTGTCCCTTAGCGCCCCAGTGGCGTGCGCGGTCAGCGCCACCGAGGGCACGTCACCGACAAATGTTAGCGTGCCCACAGAGGGGGCAAAGGCGGCGGCCACCAGCTCTGGCCAGGTGTAGGCTTCCCCCAGGCCCTGCGCCACCTCTCCCAGCCTGTGCACCAGCTTTTTGCAGGCCAGCCGTACCGCCTCGCAGGCCTGCAGGATGAGGGTAGAGGGTTCAGGGCCCGCTAGCAGGGTGTAGGGTTTAGGGTGCCAGGTTAGGGATTCGGGTACAGGGATTGGGGTATAGGGTTCAGGGCATTGCTTGCAGGGTTTAGGGTTGAAGTTTCAGGTTACGGGTTTCTGGTTGACGGATTAAGGTACAGGGTTGAGGTTTTAGGATCCAGGTTTCAAAGGTTAGGGTCTACGGTTCAAGATTCCTGATTGAAGGTTCCAGGCTGAGAGTTTTCGGTTCAGGGTCTCTGGTTAACGGTTTCAGGTCAAGGGTTTCAGGTTAAGGGTAGTCGGGATTGTGTGCTACCACTCCATCGCCAACGCGCAGCTGCTGGCTGGTGCTGCTCCCCCCCCACGGTGCTGACATGCTTCACACTATCACCATGCGTCGTGCGCCTAACCAAGGCATGTGCTCCTATATCCGTGATTCAATAGAACCCTGCCGCACCTGTTCGCTGGTGGTGCCGCCCCCCAATCATGCCATCCAACACGATCACCAGTCGTTGTGTGGCACACCGAGGTATGTGTTCCTGGATCACCCTTCCGCGCCCGCCCCCCACACTGCTGAGTGCTGACATGTTTCACACTGTCACCAGTGTGAACAGTGGCACACCGAGGTATGTTCTCCTGTACCCCCCTGCTGTACCTGCTCGCTGGTTGTGCTGCCCCCCGTGATGCCGGTGTGCGGAAGGACCGCTGTGGAGCAGTCACCCGCTCGGATGAGGCTCAGTGGGATTGGCCGGTTGGCCGCGGGAATCGCCTGAGCAGCATAGGTAGGTAGAAGGGAGGGGGAGTGTGGAGGTGTGACGGGGGAAGAAAAGTGTGGACACCAGTGAATCCCATGGCCTGAATGTGTGCAGACGGGTGAGGTCGCCATCTGCCGTGCTCAGCTACCCTGCCCAGCTACCATATCCAGCTTAAATATTCAGCTACTATGTTCATCTACCATACTCATCTACCATGCTCAGCTGCCATGCTCAGCTACCATGCTCAGCTACCTGCAGGGTAGTCATGGAAGCAAGCTGCTGAAGCACCCATTGAGATGTAAGGGACTTCAGACTTCACGGTTTAGACTAAATAACCCAGGATTTGCAGGGGCTCCAAACACCGCTGCCGAGGCCACATAGCGGGGCTTGACGCGGCTCTGTAACCCACCTTGCTAAGCTCGTATGCCGCGGTTTGGATGACTTTGGTGATCAGGCCTTGGCCCATCTCGACACCTGAGAAGAGGGCGGAACGCCACACAGCAACGTCATGGACAGTTAGTGACAGCGTAGGAACATGGTAGCTGAGCATGGTAGCTGAGCATGGTAGCTTAGCAGGGTAGCTGAGCATGCTACCTGAGCAGGGTAGCTGAGCAGGGTAGCTGAGCAGGGTAGCTGAGCAGGGTGGGTTCATATCAACAAGATGTGTCCATCCATGTCGGTCTGCAACTCACACAGGTGCAGAGAATCCAGGGGAGCTATTCTTCCCCATTGCGCACGTCATTACATTGCAGCTATTTCGCACACCCTGATCCCGCCCATGGTGTAGAGGGGCTGGCAAAGCGCAACCTGCGCTTCACACCTTGGTTCTTAATTCAGGGCGCACTGCTACGATTCGGGCTTCCCCCCACTCAACCCTTAGCCCCCCTGTTCTCCACTCCCAGATGCCCAGTGCTCTATTTCAGGCAGAACCTTCAGAGTTCAAATTCTGAACATACACCTCCCCCCTCCCCCCTGCTTCCCAGAGCTTGGCTTCAGGCCAAGCCTTCCAGAGTTCGAACTCCGGACATGACCCCCCCTCTAACTGCTGCCCAGTGCTTTGCTTTTCAGGCTGAGCCTCAAGAGGTTGAACCCTCAACCCTCAGCGGCCCATTTGTTTCAGGCTAAGCCTTCAGAGTTTTAACCCTGGACATCACACTCTCTGCACCCCGCTACCCAGTGCTTGGTTCAGGCTGAGCCTTTGGAGGTACATCTGCACCGTTATAGTAGCAGCCCTGCTGTCCAGTGCTCACCCGGCTGTATCACCAGGATGGAGCCGTCTCGGTAGATGCTGACCATCCCACTCCTAGAACCCGGGGCCATGTTATACCTGCGGTGAGGAGGGAGGAGGAGGCAGTGTTAAGATTGAAGAACATGCAATAGAGGTTAAGGAGCTGAGGGGCATTAGATGCTGCCCATCCCAGTCCTGGAACCTGGGGCCATGTTATACCTGCGGTGAGGAGGGAGGAGGAGGAGTGTTAAGATTGAAGAACATGCAATAGAGGTTAAGGAGCTGAGGGGCATTAGATGCTGACCATCCCACTCCTGGAACCTGGGGCCATGTTATACCTGCGGTGAGGAGGGAGGAGGAGGCAGTGTTAAGATTGAAGAACATGCAATAGAGGTTAAGGAGCTGAGGGGCATTAGATGCTGACCATCCCACTCCTGGAACCTGGGGCCATGTTATACCTGCGGTGAGGAGGGAGGAGGAGGCAGTGTTAAGATTTAAGAGTATGCAATAGAGGTTAAGGAGCTGAGGGGCATTAGATGCTGACCAGGGGGTGGGCAGCCACGAGGGCTGGATCCAGGCCAAGGCCAGGGTTCAGGAAGCAAACCCCTGATGCTGACCATACCACTCCTAGAACCCCGGGCCATGTAGGACCTGCGGAGAAGTGAGGAGGAAGCAGACTTATGGTTTGAAATCATATGATAGAGGTTGGAGCTGGGGGGCGATAGGCGCTGTCCGCGCTGCTGCTTGAACCCGGGCCATACAGCACCTGTGGGGAAAAGGAGGCGGGTTAAGAGTTGCCTTGGGGGGAGCCTGGGCGGGCCAGATGCTGAGGTAAATGATAATAAAATAAAAGTAATCATGAGCCACTGGCCCCAAGACCATGGCACTGAACCCCCAGATCACGAATCCTGGACTGGTCGCATGCATGTAAGATACTCACTTGCATGGCACCATGGACACACCGCGCTTGCGCCACGCGTGGCTGTTGTTGAAGGCCAGCGCATCGGCAACCTTGGCGTCGTAGCCAGCCTGTCAACGGCAGAACCGGGGGGGGGGGGGCTTTAAACAAAACAAGGCCTTAAAAGGCGTGGTCGTCGCATGGCAGTGTGAGTGTGACTTTTGAGGTGTGATGGGGGGAGGCTAGGTCCCCGTCACGTGGAAGTGTGATGTGAGGGCATGGTCGTCGCATGTAAGTGTGATGTAGGGACACAGCTGAAACATGGGGGTGTGATGCATTGGTGTGTCTGTAACATCTTGGGAGTGTGATGTAGGGGCATGACTGCCAAGAGGAAATTGGTGTATGGGGTATGGTGGTCATGTGGAATGTGATGTGTGGGTATCGGCAACTTGTAGAAGTGTGATGTGGGGGTATGAATCGTATGATGGCAACGGGAATGTTTGATGCAGGGGTGAGGGCGGCTCGTGTTACGCGTGCTGCGGATCATGGATTGTTGTGTGAATGGTGTGAAAACAAGGCGTACCGCAACCGCCTCATTCTAACGAGGCCTATCTCCTCGGCTTCCAGTTTGCCCATGCAAACCCACACTTGTTCACACCTCGGCTTCCAACTAGCCCATGTAAACCCACACTAGTTCACACCTTGTCCTTCAGCTGCTTCCAAATCCTAGGAAGAGTGTACTGATCCCCCTTGAGGGATTTGCCGAAGCTCGTGGTCAAGTCACCGACGCCCTCTGCGCCCGCCATGGCTTTTAGCATGTTGCGCTCACGCACCACCTGCATTTCATAGAGGGGGGAGGGGGGCTTGTAATTTTATTTTATTTGTATTTTATTCTACCGTAAAAATACGGTATATTCAACCACAAACCGTATTTGATTTCCTTCCCTAGGGTGTGAAAACAAATCTGTCAATGCTGTCATGGCAGATTATCAACGAAAACTCGGAATTCATTACTCAAAACTGGCGCGGACAATCGATAAGAAGTATGTTCATGGATGCCCCAAACAACCTTGATTACGAGGGAAGGCAAGTCTACAGTATTTTTCCCCCCCTTATTTTACCGCTTTGTCTTGTACAAGTATATTTACTCGGAACTTATTCATCATGCCAGCAATGCACACTGTTTTCTTCATGGGGATGATGTGTGGACAGGGTGTGTGGATCATCCACACTCATTTTTGTGTCGGAGGCGCTTGCGCAACCTATCCAGGGGAGACATGGGACGGGCGCAGAGAAGGGAGCTTGTGAAGCATCTAAGCCACCACAGCAGCGCAGACAGTTTTAAGGGTTCAGGGCTTAGGCCTCAGGCCTGAACTCAGGCACATGTTCCCTGTGTTTGCTTCACAAAGCCCGTCTCAGCTGCCACTCTCCAATGGGCCCAGCCCCGTCTCAGCGGCCGATGGCCACATCTCTCACCGTTGGCTTGTACACCATTCCGGCAACGATTGAAATGTCAACCTGCGGGACTCATTGCTGGGTCCAGCCACGTCTCGGCCGCCGAACGCTATATCGCTTAGCAGGAGATAGTAAACCGTTCCGAGAACAAGTCGATTTTCAACCTGCGGGACTCACCGCTGGATCCAGCCCCGTCTCAGCCGCCACATGCTCCATCACATTCTCCATCATCAGGTGAGCCTGCAGCTCCCCGGGGCCCCTGCCCAGGTACAGAAGAAAACATAAAGGATTTCAGTGCTATGATTACAAAAACAGTTTCCGTTTGTTTTCGTTTGTTTCTGCCCGGGAACAGAAACAAACGAAAAAGGTGATGGGATGTTAAAGCAGCAGGGGGTAAAGGTTTGTACCCGGAACACATCATGATGAACTGTTGTCCTGGTCGACACGAAGGCGAAGGAAACAACAAGGAAACAAATGCGAGATAAAAGTGATGGGCGGAATAATGTGGAATCTGTCAGTATTGGTCAGTGCTTGGCAATTGAGCAATCCAGTGAACAGAAGTCCTCATAAACAGCGGGAACAACAGGGGGATGGAAGACACAGGACCCAACTGCCACTCTCTGGAAAAATCTACCTTTTCTTTACGTTATTTTTTCAATCTCAGGGATATCGTGCAGGAAGTTTTTCTTTGCATGCATGGTTTGATTATAAAGAAGCATTCAAACCTCAGGGGAAAAGGCTAGTTGTTCTTGATACAAAGTTAACGCAACGGCACACAGCCCTAGTGAGCATGTCAGTGGCATTACAACTCTGGCCCATGCTGAAGAGGCTCGGACGCGCGGGGCGCATGAGCATGTGGGACATGCTGATCTGCATCCACAGCAGGGTGTGCAGGGACAAAGAGGTGTTGAGGTTTTCAGGGTTTCGCAATACATCTGGCGCCAGGCGTCCCTAGTGGCATCACGAAACCCTGAAAACCTCAAAATATACCGGTGACAGAATTAAATGGCACGCACCTGACTTGCGTCCTCGGCATGACGTTGCACCGCACTTGTATCCACTCCACCCTGACCGCGGGGATGTGGTACGCGGCGGTCCCGCTGTCCAACATGAGCAAGGCCTCAAACATGGACACGTCCGGGAAGGCCCCGCCCTGCGCAGAATGATGGGAGCAAACTTATTTGAGCGCACAGCTACAGGCTATCAACTGCCTAGCTACACCCTAGTCACAGCCCATGTACAGCCCATCCACAGTCTAGTTGCAGCCCACCTTGAGCTTGACCTTCATGTCCAGGGCCAGGACCAGGCCGTTGCTGTCAAAGCCAACGCTGTACTCCACCTCGGTGTCCAGGCGGCCGCCGCAGAGGGCAAAGTCGGTGTTACGGTTCACAGCGAAGCGGACCTGATGACATCGGGGGGACCAAAAGGTATCAGGGTCCAAAGGGTTTAGGAATTTTAGGGGGGGCAAAAGGGTGTACGGGTCCAAGGGTTTAGGGGTTTTAGGGGGGGCAAAGGGGTGTACGGGTCCAAGGGTTTAGGGGTTGTAGGGGGGGCAAAAGGGTGTACGGGTCCAAGGGTTTAGTGGTTCTAGGGGGGGGGCAAAAGGGTATCCGGGTCCAAAGGGTTTAGGGGTTTTAAGGGGGGCAAAAGGGTGTACGGGTCCAAGGGTTTAGGGGTTTTAGGGGGGGCAAAGGGGTGTACGGGTCCAAGGGTTTAGGGGTTTTAGGGGGGGCAAAGGGGTGTACGGGTCCAAGGGTTTAGGGGTTGTAGGGGGGGCAAAGGGGTGTACGGGTCCAAGGGTTTAGGGGTTTTAGGGGGGGCAAAGGGGTGTACGGGTCCAAGGGTTTAGGGGTTCTAGGGGGGGCAAAAGGGTGTACGGGTCCAAGGGTTTAGGGGTTTTTGGGGGGGCAAAGGGGTGTACGGGTCCAAGGGTTGAGGGGTTTTAGGGGGGGCAAAAGGGTGTACGGGTCCAAGGGTTTGGGGTTTTTAGGGGGGGCAAAAGGGAGTACGGGTCCAAGGGTTTAGGGGTTTTAACCCATATTTGAACCCTAAAACCTTGTCATGTTTTATGACTCATGCCTTATGGTGGACTGTAAGCCCTTTTCCCTCCTGGTGTGACAGCAGGAGACCAGTGAAGAAACTCAGCGTCCAGGTTTAAGGGTTTTAAACCCGTAAGCCTTATCATGCCTCATGGGCTCATGCCTTATAAAGTTTTAGTGGACTGTAGGCCCTTCTCCCTCCTGGTGAGAGAGCAGGAGAGCAGTGAGACATCTAGGGACGGCGAGGTGTGCAGGGAGTCAGAATGCTGAGATGGCACATGCAAACCAGGCAGTTAAGTTGGAGTAGAGCTAGTCAGAATTTGAATCCACCGCACACACATTGACATCTGTGTGGGAACAAGGCGGGGGGGGAGGAGGGGGGGGGAGGGAGTCAGTAGGGGAAAACAACAGTATGTTTTTTCCGGCTAGGAGAAGAAGAGCGAGTGTGCAGGGAAGGCGCAGAACCTAGCGAGGCCTTGCTGGCTTCTCACCACATTGCTTTGAGGTTCTTTACCTTCCATCCGAAATTTCTTCAATCAGAAAAGAAGACTGGAAGGCCCGAGTAATCCCGGATCTACAACTTATGTTCCGGCGGGCCATATCAGGCGTGCTACGCTTGCTTGTCGTCTGAACACATCCATGAGACCTGCCGGGTACCACCTGGCGCCGGGCTGTTTTCTTAATGATTCCTTACCGGTGCTCCGGGCGAATGAAAAAATAAAATGTAAAGAAGGGGAAGCCTGCGGCTCCAGCTAAATCCACGAGACGGACATGCCCAAGTGTGTGGAATAAAACGGGAATTCGAGGCCTCGCCTCCAGGCATATCATCATATCAGCTGCCTCTGTCCCTGCTTGCCCGTCTAAGTGCTGGCAACTGCAATCGCAAATGCCAATTTCTAAGAATGCAAGGCCGTGTCTCCGTGCTTATCATCATCCCAGCAACCCCATGATACCAGGTGTGTCATCATACCAGCAGCCCCCGTCCCTGTTCGCCCGTCTTAGTTCGGGCCACTGCAGTCGCGGATGCCAATTTCTGAGAATGCCAGGCCTTGCCTCCAGACGTGCCATCGTCCCAGCCACCCGTCCATGATACCAGCAGCCCTCGCACCTGTTCCCCGGTCGTAACGCTGGCCACTGCTGCTGCGATGGCCACCTTTTGGGAGTGCGACGCCTTACCTCCAAAGCTGCCCCCCAGCCGCCGAACCTTCACGCGGACCTGTGACAATGCATCGGAACGTCATCAGCAGAATCGAACCGCCTTCACTCAAACTACAAAAGGTGACACATTCAGACTTTAGAGGGATGTAAAATATATTCAGACGTGAGAGGGATTCATTCCAAAAAGTTATGCTCAACTTCAAACGCCAGTTTGACAAAAAACAAATTATTTTTTGGCCATTTTGGATCCGAGGGAGGTTAAGTAAAGACACGGTATTTGCATGGTTGTATAAGCTGTAATTCAGCCAGGTAAATCACGGCGGCCTACAGCCACGAGGTCTCGTGGCCAGAGCCAGCCCTGCTGCCCGGGCCAAGGTTGGGTCCGCATCCCGAGCAGTGCCAGCTGCCTGACAGCCTCGCAAAGGGGGTCTAATGCACATCAAATTAATCATATTTGTGCCATCGTGCATCCCATCAGCTGCACCTCCCCAGAGAGCCAGCCATCACCTCCCTTGAACCTGAACAATTCAGCCCAGCAGGTTCCGGCAGCACATGAAGACGTACAACTGTTCATTCTAGGGTGTGCATGAACTATGATTCAGCTACATCAAGCCCCACTCACGCAGGTGGCAGCAGGGACACGGGATACCGATTATGGTCATACGAAACGGTACGATACGGGATTTGTTGCCAAGACGGGACTAAGGTATGGATTCCCTGTCGGTGCACCGTTGTGGACCGTACCGACACAATATAATACGATGCAATTTTTTTGCCCAAACGGCCTGTATACTGTGTCCCAGGGTGGCAGACCCAGTGTCACCACCACGCCCCACTGCATTGAGATCTTGGGCAGGCCCTCACAGCCAGCTTCTCGATTCCAGCCTCTCCAGGGTGTTTCATTTATTTCCTGTATTGCGAGGCAGGCCCAGTGCTACCCTACCATGTTCCAGGGCAGGCCCAGTGTCACCGTCATGGCCTGCTTCACCGAATCACTTATGGGGCAGGGTAGGACCAGTGTCATCGCCACAGCCCACTGCACCGAGTCGGGGCCCCTGGCAAGCCCTCAGTGCCTGAACCTTATTTCGTCATGTGGCAGGCCCCACTCAGGAAGGTGGCAGGCCCAGTGTCACCGCCATGTCCTGCTTCACATACCACAGAGCCATTTCCCCATGCAAGAGCTCAAGACTTGCACCACACGAAGTTGTAATGTGGCATGCCCCAACTTGATATTTTATGGGCAGGCCCCAATTTCTTGTGTGACAGGCCCTTCTTGTTGTTTATATGGCAGGCCTCTTTGAGGCAGGCCCAACCTAGCAATTTATGGGGCATGCCCACATTGTTATGTGGCAGGCCCAGTGCCGCTGCCACACCCCCTTGAATATAGTCGGGTCCCTGGTAGGCGCTGACCACCAGCACCCCACTGTTTAATGAGGCAGGCCCCAACCTTGTTATCTATGTGGGGCATGCCCACCTTGTTGTGTGGCAGGCCCAGTGCCGCTGCCACGCCCCATTGAATAGAGTCGGGTCCCTGGCAAGCGCTGACCACCAGCACCGCGCCGTCCTCCTCTGGCTGTGCAACCGCGGTCTGAGGCTCCATGTAAAAGTGTGCCTGGGGTGGAGGAGGGGGATATGAGTTTATGGCTTAGGGCCCAGATCTCTTTCCTTTTCGGAGGTCCGAACGATGTCTGAGGCTCCATGTAAAAGTGTGCCTGGGGAGGAGGAGGGGGATACGAGTTTATGGCTTAGGGCCCAGGTTTCCTTCCTTTTTGGAGATTCGAACGAGGTCTGAGGCTCCATGTAAAAGTGCGCCTGGGCAGGAGGAGGGGGTACGAGTTGACGGCTTAGGGCCCTACAGGTTAACTTCCTTTTCGGAGGGTTAAATGAGGCCCGAGGCTTCATGAAAAGTTTGCCTGTACAGATGGGGGGCGGGTAAAAATACCCGGCGAGGTTGCGTTTTCTTGTACGCAGTATTACCGATAAAGAGTTGAGGCATAAAAGCGGGGTGGCATACGCTAGGCAGGAAAAGCGCTGTTTTGTTCCCCGTCATGATCGCCATGCGTCATGCTTTGGCCAAAATTAGCGGCTTCTTTAATCTACGCATTTGTTTGTGTATCAATTTACTGGTGTCCTGTTTTTTTGATACGGTACAGGCCAGTTGGTTTGGGAAGATGATGGGTTCCTGATGCTGCGCATGGCTAGATAATGGGCATTCCCACGGATGCTGTTCCTCTCCACTCGCCTGCGAGGGCACCGTGTAGCGGGCATCTCGGGACTGGTGGGGCGCTCGCTCCAGGGCAGCAGACACGTCCACGCCTGCAGAGCGTGCACCGTATGTACATCACCGTTAACTCCAAGGGTTCTCAACAGGAGTGTGTCCGCACCATCAGGTTTGGTGGCAACAGCTCATTCCTTCACCCCCCACCCCCTCCCCACCTCACCACTCGTCGCGAACATAACGCCTGATGCCATTTGCCAAGGGACCCCTTCCCCACCTGCGGCAAATCAACCCCGAACCCGCCCCACCGCTGATTACGAGCTCATGATTCTGGTCCATATGCAACCAAGAAGTATGCCGTCTAGACAGGAACAACCGCATGGGCAACAGCCGCATGCACAGACCGCTTTACCCCTGCTCACAAACACAAGGTCATGAATCTGGCCCCTACACAACTGGTAAGTTTGTCGTATACATAGGAACGGCAGCGTAGGCATCAGCCGCAAGCACAGCCCCCTTCACTCCGCATCACCACTGCTCACTAACGCGAGGTCATATATGATTCTGGCCCATGCACTACCGGCGAGTATGCCGTGCATGCAGAAACAGCAGCATGAGCACCAGCCGCGGACAAGACTGCTTCGCTCCACCTCAACCACTGCTCACGAATACAAGATCATATGATTCTAGCCCCTACACTGCCGGTAGATATGCCACATCTACAGAGATAGCAGCATGAGCACCAGCTGCGGACAAAACCGCTTGGCTCCGCTTCACCACTGCTCATAAATACAATATCATATGATACTAGCCCCTACACTGCCGGTAGATATGTCACATCTACAGAGAAAACAGCATGGGCATCAGCCGCGGACAATTTTTTACTCCCCCTCACCGCTGCTCACATATACGAGGTCATGATTCTTGCCCCTATGCAGCCGATAAGTATATAGTGTGTACAGAAACAGCAGCACGGGCACCAGCCACATGCACTGACCAATTTACTCCACCTCACCGCTGCTCACAAGCATGCAATCTTATGGTCCTTGCCCCTACACTACCGATAGGTACCGGTATGTAGTGTGTAGCCAGCACGGGCATTAGCCGTGGACAAGACTAATGCATTCGTCCTCACCGCTGCTCACAAACATGACGCTGTTGCCGTCTGCAGAGGGCCCCTTATCCAGCTGCGGCATCCACGCTGACAGGTCGTAGAACGAGCGTGCCTCGAAAGCTGCTTTGATAGATAGTAGCGGGGGCGGGCATCCGGCCTCGTCATACATAACTTCCACCAGCTGCGCGCCCCTGAGGGTTTAAGGCTAATGGTGGAAGTTCAGGCGGGCAGGTGAAGGATCAGGCGAGCTGGTCATAGAACGAGCGCGCCTCGAAACCTGCTTCGATAGATAGTAGCGGGGGCGGACTTCCAGCCTCATAATTCGTTACTTCCACCAGCTGTGCGCCCCTGAGCGATTAGGGATTGGGGTGAAGGGTCAGGTACACAGGTGAAGGGTCAGGCAGGCGGACCTAAGAACGAGCGCGTCTCAAACGCCTCTTTGACGGACAGCAGCGATGGCTGGCAACCAGCATAGTCATACATAACGTCCACCTGCTGCGCTGCTGAGATTTTGCCCCTGAAGGTTTAGAGTTTGGGGTGAAGGGTCAGGCGGGCAAGTCGTAGAAGGAGTGCACCTGAAACACCCTTCCGATGATCGCAGGGGTGGCAGGCACACAGCCTGGTTGTGGGTTCAGGGTTGAAGGTTTAGGGTTGAAGGTGTAGGTTTTAGGGTTGAAGGTGTAGGGTTCAGGGTGTAGGGTTCAGGGTGTAGGGTTCAGGGTAGAAGATGTAGGATGTAGGATTGAAGGTTTAGGGTTCATAGTTGCAGGTGAAGGTTTGAAGGCGTAGGGTTCAGAGTTAAGGGTTGAAAATGTAGAGTTGAATGCGTAGGGTTTAGGGATGAGGGTGTGCTGGTAGTGTTTGGTCAGGCAGTCAGCTCGTAGAAGGAGTGCCCTTCAGATACTAAACTTGATGCAGCAAAATGGGGGGGGGGCAGCCTCGTCACACACAACATCCGCCAGTGGTGCCCATCCAGATTTAGGGATTTGGGTCAGGAGGGTTCTAACACAAAAAGTCAATTGTGCTTGTAACAGCTACAGGTAACAGCTGCTGTTAACCCCAGCTGCTTATAACCCTAGCTGTTTGTGACAGCTGCTTCAAAGCTACTTGTAACAGCTGTTTTTAACCCTTATTCTGATGCCTTGTTCACTCGCCTCTGTGCGGCCTGGTAAGATGTGGCCAGGATCAGTCCGATGGGCTGCCCGTGGTATCGCACCTCGCCGTCCGCAAACAGAGGCTCGTCATCAGCTGGACCCAACTGCGCAATTCAAAATTTTCGAATGTTAATTGAACATAGGATTTAGGGATCGCAATCGCGCAGGCGTCGCAGGGGCGCACGCAGGGCGCTCGTACACCTGAGAAGCCGAGATTACAACGAGATTGTAAAATAATAAAAACAATCTCACACAATCGCCCCTTCTGCACGCCAGAACGCTCACCCGCTGCGTGGTCACCCAGACACCCTGGTTGACCCCGGGGACGTCCCGCGGTCCCACGAAGTGGAGCACGCCCGGACACTTCAGCGCGGCGGCGGGATCTACTCGCACCAGCCTGGCGCGCGGGCGGCGAGACGTAACGTACGCAGCGAAAAGGGCGCCCGGCAGGATGGGTATGTCGTCTGTGTACTGAGCGGTGCCCAGTGCCTGGGCAAGAAAGGGGATGCATGATGAGAAAGGGGAAGGTACAGGGCGTGGGAGGTGCAGGCAAGGTGCAAAGAGGGCACGGGGGGGTTGCATGCGTGAGGATGGGCAACTCGTCCGTGTAAAGGGCGGTGCCCGGGGCCTGGGCAAGGCGATGGTATGCAATTGAACCCAAAACACCTCTACCTGTGGCTCGATGCCCGTTCTTGCATGAATACTTGTATACCAACACAATTGAACGCCACACCCTTCTACCTGCAGCTCCACGCCAGTCTTGGCCAGCGGCTGCGTCAGCGGTGCAAAGCGGAGGTCCGGCTCGGGGAAGCTCTGCCTGCCGCGTGGGACCAAAGGCATCGGCAACTTGTCCGCAGCGCCTGGTGCGTCACTGGCGCCCAGCCCGGTTGAGGCCATTTCCCCGGGGCCTGGGCCAGGCGCTGTCGGATCAGGGCTGCATGCCGGGCTGAGGCAGGTGGACAGTGCCTGGAGCAGCATGCCCTCTGCGGCCGACCGGAGGTAGTCGGACCTGGATTGCCGGGGATCGACATGAGGAGAAATAGTTCAGGGTTTAGGGTTTAAAGCCTAGAGTCTGGACCCTCAGCAGCGGAACGGAGGGAGTCAGACCCTAGTCGCCAATTCAAAAGGAGGGTTCAGGGTTCAGGGCTACAGCCTGGGGCCATCACCCCCCAGCAGCAGATTGGAGGTAGTCGGACCTGCATCCCCAGGGATAACAAACAAAATCAGGATCCAGGGTTACAGCATAGGGCCGACCCCCCAGCGGCAGACCGAAGGTAGTCAAGCCTGCATCGCCAGGGATCTAGGGCATAAACCCTCAGAGGCAGTTCGGAGGTAAACAGACATGGACCCCTTGAGATCAAAAAGAGAAGAACGATTTCTCAGGGGTTCAGGGTTAATGTACCTCCCCTCTATACTAAGATTGTTTCAGGCCTCTATACATCAGAAGTGTGACATTGAGCCATGGCAGCGCCTGCCTCCCCCTACTCCTCCTCAGTAGCACAGTCTGAAAGCCATCCTCCACCCTCCACCTTATGACTCCCACCCTCTACCTTCTCCCTCCTCCAGCTCCCCTTCGACACCTCCTCCAGGCCAGACCCCAGCACACACACACTAAAAGGCATATACTAATATGGGATGCATAGCATGGTGCCGTGGCCCCACAGCCCCCCTCTCTTACCTCCGGCTCCCTTTCAACGCCTCCTCAAGGTCAGACCCCAGCGCGCGCAGAGCATTCGCGACGCTGGATGCAAATACCACGTCGCTGCATCCAAGGGTCAACGAGGCTGGCAGGCCCACAACGGCTCTCTCAGCCTCCGGGGCGCGGGACAGGTGCCAGAGCTGGGATCCTGGAAAGAAATTAGAGGCAGTGCATGGAGCGGGTGACAGAGATTACATTTACGGGGGGGAAAGAGGCAGTGCATTTGACAGGGTCCAGATTTGACATTGGGGGGGGGGGCGGGGATTAGAGGCAGAGCATGGGGCGGGTGCCAGAAAGGGGGGGAAAAGAGGCAGTGCATTTGACAGGGGCCAGATTTGACATTGGGGGGGGGGGCGGGGATTAGAGGCAGAGCATGGGGCGGGTGCCAGAAAGGGGGGGGAAAGAGGCAGTGCATTTGACACGGGCCAGATTTGACAATTTTAGGGGCAATTAGAGGCAGGGCAAGGGACGGTAGCTAGGCTAATCTGTGTGGGACATTTGAAGTCGCCCCTCCCTCAAAAGCAAACAAGCAAACTGAGGAAGTCAAGCTCGCAACCCTGCAGCTAAGTACTCCCCAACCGCGTACCAATCCCCTTCCTGTCTTAGGCTTTTTAGATTCCTGCCATTTTGCTATAGATTTTTATTATAGATTTTTTGATAAAGTTTAGCCAAGCAGAAGATTTCCCCCCTGCCCTGCCCCCACCCCTCCCCCCCATAGGGGTCCATAAGAGGGGGCAGGGGATGTCAAAGCCAAAGGTACCGCCCATGCAAAATCTGTATGCGGATGCAGTCGTTTCAGCCTTTGGGGCCCACACCGCAGCCTTGCAGCCTTTTGAAGGCCCATGCCACATCACGGTTGTCATTTAAGGGACTACGCCACATCATTTCAGCCTTTTAAGAGCTGATGGGACATCATCGAGCCCTCACCAAGCTATCTCCATCTAGGTGCAGCCCGTTGGCAATTTGCACCCTTTAGAGCTTTTAAGTGTAAGGGCTTCTAGGTTTCAGGGCTTAGGGCTTCTAAATTTAAGGACTTAGGGCTTCTACATTTAAGGGCAAACGACTTTTAGGTTCAAGGAATTAGGGCTTCTAGGTTTAAGGGCTTAAGCTTCTAGGTTTTAGGGCTAAGGGCTTCTAGGTTGAAGGGCTTAGGGCTTCTAGATTTAAGGACTTCAGGTTTCTAGGTTTAAGGGCTTACGGCTTCTAGGTTTAGGGGCTTGGGGCTTCTACGTTCAAGGGCTTATGGCTTCAAGGTTCAGGGCTTAGGGCTTCCATATTTAAGGGTTTCGGGCTTAAAGATTCAAGGGATTTGCACCCCCTAGGGGTCTTAGGTTTTAATGACGAGACTTAATGCTTCTACTCATGAAAAGTTACCTTTATCGCCCCCCAGGTCCATGCCAATGGCGATGCGCGCCGCTGTGACGGCGCCCCCCACGACCGTCACGCAGACTGCGACGTTGATGAGGGCGGCAGCATTAGCGTACCGCTTTGCAATTCGTGAGGACCAGAACCTGATTGACCCAGCCGCTTCGACAGGGGTGCTGGAGGCCTGGAAGGGAAAGGAGAGGAGGGAGGGGGGGAGGAGATGGGATAACCTCAAGCAGATCCAAACACTCAACCATTAACCATATACCCCATACAGATCTTAACCCTTAACCCCATACAGACAAAAACCTGAACCCCATACAGTACTTAACCCCAATCCCCATACATACATCCATCCTTAACCCCAAACCCCATATAAACCATAACCCTAAACCCTATACGCACCTTAACCCTGAATCCTATACAGACATTGACCCTAGACCCTGCCAAACACATGATGTTTTTTCAGTGCAGTATCTTCCAAAGACCTCAAACAGGCCTAGACCCTTTGATCCTGAACCTACCAAAACCCTGATTCCGAACGAGCATCTCATGTGCTTCATCAGCGCAAATCAAGCAGTGTGGTCAGATTGCCTAAAACAAAAGTTCCCTCAACGCATGCAGTCTGGTTTTCAGAGAGAGCTCAATACGGCCAAAACGGGGTTCAGTCAGCACAGAGACCATTAGTGCCGAGGCGGCCTCCGTGTGGAACCAGCGCAAGAAGAGGAAGAAAGAAAAAACTACGCCCCCCTAGGGGCGGGCGGGTTAAGGGAACAGCGCAGCTCGGGGCCGAAGCCTCATCCGCACCATAACCATAGCGCAGGGAAAAAACAAGACGCACCTCCATGCAGGGGATGTTGACTGCTTTGATGAGGCAGGCCCATTTAAGCATGCCGTCCTGCAAACTGGCTGCAACGGTGGGGGCTCTGGAGCCGGCGGTTGACCTGGTCGCGGCTTTGGAGCTGTCCGCTGCACCCAGCAGGAACTCCTCCAGGCTGACCTCCTTACTCACGGCAGCGACGCTAGAGCAGTCCACGTAAGAGACTGATGCGCCTGCAAAACAATATTAGTACCGCTGTTTTTTTCGTACACCGGGAAGGGCGAAAAGCTTATTAAATAAAAACTGTGCACATGCCCCCAACCCAGTGCATGCATCACATACCGTACTTGCTACAGCAGCAGGCAGCAGCTACAAATAGAGCAGATATACGGTGGATATACGGTGGAAAACTGGAAATATAATATACCGGTACGAGTGCTATGACAGCAGCCGTTTAAGGGGGCGAACTGCTGCACTGCCGCAGGTGTGTGTAGAGAGTGAGCCAGAGAGAACGCTATTAAGGAGGTCAAGGCCACCTAGTAAGCAGGTTTCGACGGCAAGAGAAAAAATACTGCACCCGCAGCCAGCAGCGGCATTTTCAAGGGTCTGACGTCAGGCCCATGCCCCGCATCAATGCAAGGCAGCGATCGTGGATGTGTTCCTGAAGTAGCAAACTTACAGCAACAAATATTTATGGACGTTCCACGTACCCACCCGCAGCCAGCATTACTGCCGCCAGGCCCGTGACCCGCGTAAGCACACGGGTTTCCGCCCATGGTCAGGAGTGCAGCTCCCCGCGCGGCTCCAGCAGGCGATGGGTCAAGCCCCAGGTTAAGCCCTCGGATCTACGCATAAAATAAAGCCATACAGCGCTATCAAATAAAAATCACACCTGCGGCCAACAACAGCGTAGCCAGGTCTGACGGCAGGCCCATGTCCCGCGTCAACACCAGGTTTCCGCCGACAGTCGCGCTGTTCCGCACGTGGCTGCCCGCAATGCGCCCGATGTGGTCGGCCATGCCGCGCAGCAGCTCCGCGCAGGGCGCGCCGACCACCCCTGCCCTTGCAGCCAGCGCGTCGGACAGTCGTGACAGCGTCACGGAGGCCCCAACGCGTAGCTGGCCTCCACCTGCGTCCTCAAGCACGTGCAGCTCCGGAACCTGCCGGGCAGCAGGTGGAAGGCCAAGCTCGATTCAAACTACCGGTTTCAGTACTCAAAATAAGTGTGCCTTCCAGAATTCAGACCTCTCCTTCGACATGATGCGTCCATAAACCCGCCCACCTTTGAAATGCTGATGAGCACATCCTGTCGTGGCCAGTCTTTGAAAACCCCTAGGCCCCGTGTTGCCTGCCCCCGAGCGCACACTAGCCAGGTGTGTGTTCCAGAATGCAGGCCTCTCCATGATGTCTCCACAAACCCACCCACCTTTGAAATGCTGATGAGCAGATCCTGTTGTGGCCAGTCCTTGAACACTCCCGGCCCCGTGTTGCCAGCCACCAGGCGCACGGCGTCAGCGCCGCGTCTCTCAAAGGCGGCTGCGGACAGAGCCTCCAGCAGCTGCTCCAAGGAGTGGGGCACCAGCAGCTGCTGCACGGGGCCTAGCTCGTACCGCTCAGCCGCGAGCCCTTCGAGCTTCTGGACTAACGTCCATTCCTGCAAGTGTACCGGTAGGGAGAGGACGTCACCCTGGCCTAGGACACGGGAGAGGTGGCCTGCACCACAAAACGCAACGGAGTAGGACCATGCGCCGGTGGCAGCGGTGCCCTTAACCCCTAGTTAAGGGTTGAAGGTTTAGGGTGGCAGCGGTGCCCTTAATCCCTGGTTAAGGGTTTAGGGTTCAGGGTGGCAGCGGTGCCCTTAACCCCTTGTGAAGGATTTAGGGTTTTAAGTGGCAGCGGTGCCCTGACACCCCTAGTTAAGGGTTAAGGGGTTTAGGGTGGCAGTGGTGCCCCAAACCCTAAACCGCGGTCCGCATGCTGATCTGGCCTGAGAGTAGTACCCTAACCCCTTAACAAAAAATCTCCAGGCGGCAACAGACTTGCAGACAAATGTCCAGTTCTGCAGGTGAGGGCAGCTCAGGCATAAGATGTGGGGGAGGGGGTCGCGTACACTTCAGGTGCGGAACCCGCTTTGCCCCTGACGTCATCTGATCCATACCTACTCTGACGCTGCGACCTTACATGTTGTGTCTTGCAAGATGCGCTTAAATATATCAGGTGCACCCTGAAATAAACATGGCAAATACCAATTGACAATGTGATGCAACATGGTGCACCCTGAAATAAACCCTGTTTTGTATCAGGTGCCAGAGTATGTAGCGGCTGCATGTGTCCCGCCCCCACACACACTTGGAGCTCATTAAATTCAGAGCTCAATCTTACCTCTGATTCAGAGCTCGAGCTTGTGTCGCTGGACGCATGGACAGCACAAACAGGCCGCTTGCCCGCACTGGGAAGTGCTGAGAACCCCAGGTCCTCGATATCCACATCAGCCGCAAAACTCTGCGAAAATACGAATCACATGAACAATGGACTGGGTGAGTGACTGTCAAGGATTGACACAACTTATCTCCCGCCGCCCGGAGATCAGCAAATTGCTTTCACACATTATTCTTCACATATGTATTCACACTTCGAAATTGACTCAGACCACATAGTGTGAACCCTACCATTTTTCTGTCGCTGTTGTGACATTCTTTATGTGAATAGCAAGCCCCCTGCCCTTGATCTACCTTTTCACCCTGGATCTACCTTGCACACCCTGGATCTACATAACAAGATTTATATCTACCCTGCAAACCTTGGATCTACTTTGCAAGCCCTAGATCTACCCTGCACAACCTATATCTACCTTGCAAGCCCTGGATCCACCTTGCTAGCACTGGATGTACAAGCCCTAGATATACCCTGCAAGCCCTATGTCTACGTTTAAGACCCTGGATCCACCTTGCAGACACTGGAATTAAATTACAGGCCCTGAATCTACCTTATAAGCCCTGGATCTACTTCGCAATACCTGGATCTACATAGCAAGACCTGGATCTACCTTTTCAGGCATGGACCTACCTTTCCAGACAAGGATCTACCTTGCAAGCCCTGGATCTGCCTTGCCAGGCAAGCATCTACCTTGCCAAGCCTTACACCTCCTATGAATGTACCTTGCCATCCCTGGATCTACCTTGCAAGCCCTGGATCTACCCTAGATCTACCTTGCAAGCGTCAATTATGGGTCGGTAGCCGGTGCACCTGCACAAGTTCCCATCCAGTGCAGCCCGCATGGCCGCCTGGGTGACCGGCACACCCTGGTCCTTGCACTTGATTAGTGCAGCATGGCAGGCCACAGCCATGCCTGGGGTGCAGAAGCCGCACTGGGACGCGTGGAAGCCAGCCAGGCGAGCTGCGCAGCATAAGTCACACCAAAATTTCAAAAATAACTACCTGTATTCGAGCGGGTAAGCAAGCACGGGCAATCAGGCCTGAGGCAGCCCCGATGCTGGTACTACATGCCAGAGGGATAGGTGCAGGCCGGCCAGGAGGGCTGCGCAGAAAATGCAGCGGTACGGATCCAACAAGCCAGCATGACATTTCAGGTCTCAGATCCGCATAGGAGTGCTGGTGCAAGCATACAACAGGTACCGTACGCGTCAAATCACAAGAGCGTCTGAGCTTTGAAAAGAAAGATATCAACACACCACAGCGGCATGAAAGTTGAGGATGCAGCGCGTAATTGGCATCAAGGCGGCGTTACCGTTACCATTCCCATTCTAAGCTAAAAAGACAGCGTCGGGTTGAGACGCCTGTACACCACACCGTTCATTGTACCCGTAGTTCATTCCAGCTACAATTCAGCCGCGCCACAGCCTGCTTCTTTCATAGGGCACAGGGACAATGTCAACAGGCCGCTGGGCAGACACAATGGGTCCATAAGGACTTAACCCCTGAACGGCCTGCAGCTGGTGGCCCAAGCAGCAGGGCCTGACGCACCATAAGTCCAGAACTCCCAGATGCAGGCTGGGGCTTAGCTGAAATGTAGCGGACAAGTACTGAAATGTAGCTGAAATGTAGCTCATGAGAGCAAAAAACCAGCGTTGTGAGGCGCTTCCCATGAAATGCCCATCCCACAGACTTTCCACCGACAGGTTTCAGCACTGCACAGCTCGCAGCCCCAAAGCAGGCCCTACAATGGAAGATGCCCAAGAGTGTTGGCAGCTATGAGCTTGAAATAGAGCTACAATTTGTAGCTGGATTGACGCTGAAGAATGCAAACGAAACGGTGTGAGGGAAACCCTCCTCTCAGAATTGCTCAAAAGCAGCCTCCAGCAGCAGACGGTCGACACCTCGCAGCCCCAAAGCAGGGCATGCAGTGAGAGGTGCCCAAGGCAGTTGGCAGCTGTGTGCCTGAATTACAGCAAATTTGCAGCTGGAGTGTAGCTGAATTGTAGCTTAAGGGTGTGGACGAAACGGTGCGAGCAAAACCCTCCTCTCAGACCTTCTCCCAACAGCCTGCAACATTGGACTTTGGACACCTTGCAGCCTTGAAGCAGGGCATGCCAAGCCAGATGCCCAAGGAAGACTACAGCCATGCAGGACATGCAAAGCCAGATGCCAAAGGAAGACTGCAGCCATGCAGCTAAATTACAGCTAAATTGTGGCTGGATGATATCGGAATTGTAGCTGAATTGTGGCTGAAACAGAAGTATCCTTACAGCACCACAAGACCCAGTACGCACCAGCGACCTCTCCCTCAATGCCTTCAGCAGTGGATACCTCGCAGCCCAGCGCAGCGAACACGGGCATGAGGCATGAGTTCACAGACCTCGTACTGGTCACACCTGCGTGCCCAAGTATGCGTCATTATGTCAGCACAGCGAACACAGGCGTGAGTTGACGGACCTCGTACTGGTCACACCTGTGTGCGCAAGTATGTGTCATTATGTCAGCACAGTGACGATAGACATGAGGCATGAGTTGGCAGACTGGGTACGGGTAACACATCTACGATCAAGTTTGTGTAGCTCTGACAGCGCAGCAAACACAGGCATGAGGCATGATTTGATGGACCTGGTAACACATGCACACTCAAGGTGCTGTACTAGTTTGAAGGGACCCACGAGCCCCAGAGGTTGAAATTCACCCATACCCCTCCACAGAGACCCTGTAGGAGCTGATGGGCATAAAGCTGACGGGAAACCTCCTTCAAGATGGCACAGGTCATGAGCTGGCTGACCTGGTACAGGTAACACCTGGGATGGTACAGATAACCCCAGGGGCAGTACAGGTAACACATGGAAAGGTGCAGAATACCAAAGGTGCAGTACAGGTGACAAAATGCATTGCACTGGTTTCCCTGGAAGCAGTACAGGTGACACATGGAATGGTACAGGTTACCCCAGGAGTAGTACAGGTGACAGATGGAATTGTACTGGTTTCCCCGGGAGCAGTACAGGTGACAGATGGAATTGTACTGGTTTCCCTGGAAGCAGTACAGGTGACACATGGAATGGTACAGGTTACCCCAGGAGTAGTACAGGTGACAGATGAAATTGTACTGGTTTCCCCGGGAGCAGTACAGGTGACTCATGGAATGGTACAGGTTACCATAGGAGCAGTACAGGTTACCCCAGAAGCGGGTAAGGTGACACATGGACACCCTATTTGTGGTCGTGGTTGTAACATCAGAGCAGCCACACCAATTGCGATTGCCAGAATACGCACAGCCACACAAGGTCCTTGATCAGCATCAGGAGCCACGAGCCGTGGACAGGCACACTTCGGACAGGCAAATGGGCGGAGGGAATAGAAACTGGCAGATGCGAAGTTGGTGGGAAGTTTGATGACTCGTCTTCATAGCACAGCAGTGCCTGCTTTGGTATGCACCAATCCGGAGCGCATCAGTATGTGGCCTGCAACCGACCAAATTTGGGGCAGGTTTACCCAGTACGGCCGTTTGGGCCCAAATCCGTACCGTGTTTCCGCACCAGGTAACCCTGCTTCATGGTGCGACCGGACGCTGACCACTGGGCTGATGGGGTGCATCAGACCACCTTCAGGGGGCTGCGGGCGGTGACCATTGGGCCGATGGGGAGCACTCTATCACAGTATCACAGACCTCTGCCGGAGATCCAAGCAAATACAACAGGGCTTGCTGCACACAGCCCTACTGGCCGAGTGGCCGAGTGGCTTGCTGCACACAGCCCTACTGGCCGAGTGGCCGAGTGGCTTGCTGCACACAGCCCTACTGGCCTAGTGGCCGAGTGGCTTGCTGCACACAGCCCTACTGGCCGAGTGGCCGAGTGGCTTGCTGCACACAGCCCTACTGGCCGAGTGGTCGAGTGGCTTGCCGCACACATCCCTACTGGCCGAGTGGCTGAGTGGCTTGCTGCACACAGCCCTACTGGCCGAGTGGCCGAGTGGCTTGCTGCACACAGCCCTACTGGCCGAGTGGCCGAGTGGCTTGCTGCACACAGCCCTACTGGACGAGTGGCCGAGTGGCTTGCTGCACACAGCCCTACTGGCCGAGTGGCCGAGTGGCTTGCTGCACACAGCCCTACTGCACACAGCACTACTGCACACAGCCCCACAGGCCGTCTGGCCGATTGGCCATATGCCGGCTTGTACCTGAAGTGCAGCAGATGCGCTCCCAAAGAAACAGAGGGAGGGTGTGCAAACATGGCATACTCATGGCATCAGCTGTAAAGCTAATGGGACTGTCCTTTTGATGATAAGACTGCACCTGATAGGGGATCCTTCGAGGATATGAGGACTGCGCAGGCACCACAACCGCCCTCTCCACAGGACAGCTTCGTGCTCTGCGTCAGGGGGGCGTCAGGGATATGTTGAATGTGTTTTATTCAAGTTGGGGGCGAACGAAAATTTTGACGCGACGGACATCGCATGGCCTCGTCAGCCCCGCATGGCATAGGTACAGTCATCGCAAACTCGCGATGTTCGTGTATCGACAAGCATTGCATCATCGCACTGCCTTTGAGATGTCCCTGTTGTTCGAAAAACATCGCACGCATGGCCTCATCATCGTCGATCACACCTTGGTTTTTGCGTGCGACCGGATCCACTCATTCAAGCTCAGATTCCCCAGATGGCTGGGTACGCTCCAAGGCTTCCCATTCACCACGATTTCAAATGACTGATGCGACATTGCGTAAGCTAGAGAATTCGCAACGCGAGGATCCGAAATTGCAGCTGGCGAGAAGTGGATCTAAATTTGTGAATGACCACCTGTCTGCATAGATTTCCAAAAGCACTGCTTGATGTCAGGGACAAATATACAGTGGGCTGACACAGTCGTTTGGCTTGGGGCTCCAACGCTGCTTCTGCCTCGTCAACTGCTTGGGAAGTGCAACCGTGATGGAAGCCCTAACCACCACAACCACAACGCAGGGCTTTACACACGGGCTTAACACTCACTACGGTAGTTTCGTAGTTTCGTAAAAAACTAAAGCAACCGAAAGCCGTGGAGTTTGGCCAGGTACACTTTTTACAGGTGTGCCTTATCCTTGGCATGTTCCCCGTTTTTAAGCGAACTTGTAGCAAGGAATAAAACCTGGAATACCGGTATTCACTGTGAAAAGAGGTTCATACCGGTAGTTTTTTTCAGTGGGTGTGGCCGAGGGGGGGGCAAGAAACAACTGAAAACACCCCATCATCATAAATTGTAGAGCTTGATGCGAGCTTTCCATATCTGGTCTTAAAACGGTGACTGGGGTACAGAGCGGTGGTACAGAGAGCCAAACAACGAGGATTTCGTAGATTTCACAAAGCTTGTTTTACAAATAACATCTAAACCCGAGAAAACTACATGATTCGAAGGTCTCAATGCGTAGGGCAGGGCCAGGGCTTTCCAACGACCTCCTGTGCATGGTCAACGGTCGTCGTTCAGTACCCGGTCAATGCATGTCAAAGTAGGAGGTGGGGGTCCAAGCATTGTCCAAGCCCCTAAAAAACGTGTTTTTCTTGAAGCTGAGATACCCTCCCAATAGTCCTTACGTGCGACTCCTGTGTCAAACGGATGAGTTTTGGAGAAGTAGGGGTGATGGGGTCCATGCTTTTCATTTCTGCCCCCCCCCCTCGGGTGTTGCCATACAATTACACGCATGAGTGATCGCGGCTGTGTGAGTGCGTGTTGGTCGTGTGTCCTTCCTGTTAATGCTCGCCGTTTCTCACCTGACTTTAAGGGCAACATGCGCACCAGGAATTTTCGATTATTTTCATAGTTTACAAATTCATTTGTTGCATAATGAAAAAAATTACTTAACTATTACATTTTCTATATTTAGTGTCGTTTTTAGCGAAGAGGGGGGGGGGTTATCACTGGAAATACCTCATCCTCTAACTATGTAGAGCTATCCATATCTGGTCTCAAAATGTGTTTAGGCCATGAGGAGGGGGTGGAAAAGGGGAGCAAAGTTAGTTAGAGGGGACGTAGGGGAGTCTCCCCAAAATTGCATTTTTAGACAAACATCACAAAATATTGGCTGAGAAACTTCTAGCCAACCAAGGAAGGGCAGCGGACAATTGCATCTTCATATCCGTCTGCGCCTCTTGTTTTTATTCTTATCCCTGATTACTTGTTGATGCGGTGGCCAAGGCTCTGCATTTACGTGAGCTATCACTTTCTCATCTCATGGAGTCAGCCCACCCTGGCCAACAGCTGACGGTACTGACGGAGCCAGAGCCAGGTGGCGAGACACGCTATCAGTATTGAGGAGTTTGACGGGGTGGTGGGCAAGGACGGCCTGCCTATAGCTAAAGTACCCTGAGTACCGTCAGCCTGAGTACCGTTATCCTAAGTTGTATTCGTTTCCCGAGTATCGGTATCCGCCGGTATCCCAAGTATTTGAGTATCCAGTATACCTGAATTAGCTTTTTCGTGATCCACCATTTTCTATGCTTGAACCACCTGCTTTAATCGATACCAGATCGCACTGTCGAGCTGATTGTATGTTGAAACACCCCGTCCCCTTTACCACCCTCACAATACTGTTTGCCTACTAGAAAAATAATACTGTTCTTACTTCTTACTTGCTTACTAGGTAAAATAAGGTTTAATTGGGTCCTGGTGGCGGGGGATCGAATAGTGGAGTCATATTGATTTAGGATGATGTTTTCAGCTTTTATTCCTGCCCCCCCTCGGTATTTAGTTAGGAATATGTATTGGGATTTGGGATACACTACTTACTCACACTATTTTGCGATCTTTTTCGTACAATTACAAGACCAAACTTGGGGCGACCGGCGCCAAACAACAGAAATTTGATCCCCAACGGCCATACGATTGATTGTTGCATTAACTTATGCCAAATTTGTTGAGGTACCGGTATAGAAGCATATACTATGAACATCACATACCACTGCCTGCAAGAGTAAGGGCCATGCTACAACAAATAAGGCCAGCTCTAGGCCACCAACGTGGTTTGTTACCTTGAACACCAACGAATACAAATGGGTCCATAACGTTACACCTCTGGGCCCGCTCAAAGCTCGGCCGCGTGGGCGCCCAACTGTTCAGAAGGGAGTAAAGAAGGAACTAAAAGGAAGAGAGGGGGAAAGGAACAAAAGGAGAGGCCGGGAGGGCAAAGAAGACCAAGTTCAACACCTGAGTTCCACTAGAGACGACTAGCCCTCTAAGAAAAGAAAAGTCCAGAAAAGCAAGCGTATCTTACCCCTGCTTGGCTGCGAGGACGCCCCACAGATCAGAAGGGAGAAGAGAAGAAACTAAAAAGGGGGCAAACAACAACAACAACAAAAACAACAAAAAGGACAAAAAAAGAAGGCCGGAAAGGCCAACGACATTGGCCTCAGAGACCCTGGAGACTAACCCTCAATAATGCCCACCGCACAGTCCACAAAAGCAAGTGCGTCCTACCCATGCTCAGCCTGGTACAGCTGGTGGAAGTTAGTGGCAGCGCCCGGAGGACCTGCCCATCCCCGCTCCCGAAACTGCTCATTGACACTAGGGCACTGGAAGCACACATGCAGCGCATCCTCTACCTGCTCGCTATCCCCCCGTGCCCAACACCGCTGGCAGCAGCGTGCCTGTCGCCGCTGACCGTTGCGCCGTCCTCTGGTGTCAGCAGTGCTGATCGCGCCAAGCCGCAGTCGCAAATTGGTGCGCACACAAGCACACTCCCTCTGACTAGTGCGGCTCTTGGCTTGCGCCAGCACGGCACCCGCCGTGGACTAAAACCAGGCGCGGTAGGTCGCCGCAGATCTGTGCTCGGTGGTAGGGTCCCTGGGGTCCCCACCGCCGCTTGCGTCCAGCCGTGCTTGCTCGTAGGCTACGTCAACGAGTGCCAACACCTCTGTGACGGGTAGGCGCTGTAGGGCAGCTGCTGCCTCGCGCAAGGTGGGGGTGGCTGCCCCCCGCTCCAGCTCCTCTGATGCACCCAGCAGATCAGAGCACCAGGTGCGGCCGCCAGTGCTCTGGCTGATTGCAAGCTGCATATCTGCTGCCAGGGCTTGAGCCATGAGAGGGCTGTATTGCTGTGCCTCCGGTGCCACCGCTGCATAGTAGAAGCGGAGGATATCATGGGCCCACCAGTCTCGCTGTAGTGGCTGGAGCTGCAGCTCTCTCATGACTCCCCAACTGGCGGCTGATGCAGGTAGCCCCGCAGCCTGGCGTAGGTGCTGAAGCAAGCTGGACTGCATTTTGTTGGAGAGACATTGCCGCGGCCGAAGGTGGCTGGTGGCCTACACCACGTCGCCGTATTTGGCCGCAGGCGTTGCGTACACAGCTGCCAGCCTGATGCAAGTTGGAAGATGGCGCCTTAGGCCCATCTTGGCTGCCATGCGGCGAACACGGTGCAGCGCGGCAGCCAAAGGCGCCTGTCTACCCTCCATGGCCCTCTTCACGCCGCCGCTTTCGTGCTGAGTGATGCCCAAGAATTTGAATTCTTGGACACGCTTCAACGGTACGGTCAGGGCCGTAAACGCAAACATGGGCTGGCTGTTGGCGCTGCGCTGCTAAGCGGCTGCCAAACTCCATGATCTGAAGCTGTTTATGTACCGCATATTCACGCAAGGCATCAAGCATGCGTTGCAGCCCTGCTGGGGTGCGGGCTGGCAAGGAGTAAAGGAGAGGTCATCCGCCTACAGCAGGTAGCGTAGCTGTCGCCCCACCTGCATCTCAATGCCCTCTGCCGGGCACTTGGCTGCGAGCATGGCCGGCAGGTCACTGAGGTTAAGGCTTAAGAGCAGGGGGCTCAGGGGGCAGCCCTGTTTGATGCCTCTGGTGCAAGGCACAAGACCAGTGCGCTTGTGGCCGTCAGTGAGCGTGTAAACTGCACCGGCATAAAGCGCTTGCACTGCGCGTAACAGACATGCAGGCAAGTGAAGATGCTCGCATAAATGCCGCCACACTAGCTGCTCCTGGGGCACGCTGTCATAGGCCTTTGTGAAGTCCACGAAGGCCACATGCAGCTTGCCACGGCCTGCAGCTGCCCGTTGAGCATGGACTGCATGCCTGAGGAGGAAAGCAGCCTGGAGCATGCTACGGCGCTGTTGAAAACCAAACTGTTCAGGAGGGACGTGGCCGTGCAATCGCGCCCACTCATCAGTGATGGCAGTGAGCATGCTGGCATGCAGCCGGTAAAGCACGCTAGTGATGGCGATGGGCCGGTAATTACCGGGATCAAGGGGGTCGCCCTTCTTGTAAACAGGCTGAATCCTGACTGGCTGCCAGGCACTAGGCATTCCCCCCCGCACCGCCATGGCAGTGAACCAGTCTTGCAGCAGATCCCTCAGCACGTGTCGTTGCTCCCCCTCTGAATCGTCCTCTACTATAGTCAACTTGATAAAGGGTGCCGCCAGACCGTCTGGGCCCGCTGCGGTGTGTACGCGCATGCGGGAGAAAGCCCTTGCGAAGCAAGAGGCAAGCTGCTCAGCTGACACGCCTAGGTCCTCCGGCTGAGCGGTGGTAGGGGGCAAGTTTGCCTGTGGCGCCGCAGGAGAGGGGGGCACAGTGGCGGTGAATTGCTGTCGCAGGTGTGCCTCCCACATCAGGGAGGATACAGCCGTGGTGGGGCAGGTCTGCCGCCTCTCTTGCAGCTGCTCCCGGTAGACGTTGCACTCGTGACTCGCCACGCTGCAGCCTGTCAGCTATAGCCGCTGCCATATGGCGCGTGTAGTAGCGGCGATGCCGTCGTTCTGTGGACTTGTAGCGCTGCCTGGCTGCCTTGCGCTCTGGGCCCGGGGCACTGCAAAGCGACTTCGCTCGCAGCGCAGCATAGGCGCTCTGAACCTCCGCATCCCACCAGGGGGGGCGCTGATGCTGCCCACGCTGGGCATGGGGCCGCGTAGTGCGTGTCATGTATGCCAGCAGCTTCGGCTGCAGACCAAATAAATCACAGCAGTGAGCGCCGCTGCGGCTGCCTCGTCGTCAGCCCCCGCAATGGCCAGGCTGAAACGCTGTAGGCCCTGCTCATCGCGGGCTAGCGCGGCGCTGTAAATGTGCGCCTTATCAGCTCTCCATGTCAGGATGGTTCGGCAGCTTCCTGCTGGTTGGCCAGCCTTAGGCTGACCTCCCCCCACGTCGATGCCGCTATCTACCGGAGGTTGAAAGGTCGCCGCAACCAGACAATGATCCGAGAGGTCTGGTTGGGTGGGAAGCACCCCGCTCACCTCCACATGCCTCCACATGCTACATGGCACCGCAATGTGGTCAACACGGGACCGGCCAGTAGCTGCAAGGAAAGATGCGTCCCCTTGGTCACCCTTGCGGCCCGTGAGCAGCAGCATCATGGAGGCCGCCACTGCGTTGAGCAACATCCGAGCCTGCGGTCTAAGCATTCTGGGCGGCTCACCGCGGAGCGCCCGGTGCGTGTGCATCTCAGGTGCATGTTGGATTGTCCATGCAAGGTCCGCACTGCCGTCCGGGAGCTCACTGCCATGCCACACGTCCGCATTGAAGTCGCCCGCCTAAATGCAAGAGCCTCGCAAACTGAGCTGCTCCGTCTCTTGCTGCAACTCCTCTAGACGCTGCTCATACTCCCCGGCATCATGATTCTGCCCTGTGGGGGGCAAGTAAGTACATGCCAGAAAAGTAGGCTGAGGACTGTTAAAAAGCCGTCCGCTGCATTCTAGCCACGCCAGCCCCCGTGGTTGGGGGTGCTGTTCAGGGTTCAGAGCCCCGAATACAAATGGGTACTACTCCTCACGTGCCTATGGGCCTTTAAGAAATCCAGGGAATCCTTGTAGATGAGCTACGGTATTAGAGCTAAGCAAAATAAATTTGACAGGGAGCCAATTGTTGAGGGAAGACCCCATCATGGTTGCCTTGTCCTGTGCCGAAGCCGGCTTCTAAGCAAACTTGCAGGATATTGAAACTCTGGTTGACATCATTGACGACTTATGGGCACATGAACATCAATGCAAGGGCTCGCAACTAACACAAACACTTCTGATGTGGGCAAACGGCAATATATGCAGCTGAGTCCCATACTCATAATTGTGTGCATACATTGATGAGTTCATGACATGCACTTCCGATGCTCTCGCGCGAAGCAAGCGAAGCTTCAGAACGACATGTAAAACATAAGGGGTGGACGTGTGGACAAACCAGAGTGCCCTATGCTAGAGACCTGCACCTTCAACCCTACGACATACTTTTGCTAGGACTTGACAAGATGTGAGGTCGGCCACCAGAACCAAATCCAGTTTTTCTCTTCAAAATGTCTATTATCTTAGACAACGCGCATGCTTTAGATTGGCTGGTCAATGGTCGTCATGGGTGACTCACTGACTTAACCGTACTTACGTACCGGTACATGTGTGTTCCTGGGAAACGGCTCTCACGAGGTGTACTGCCCTCTACAAACCAGTATTAGAGTCAATGACATTACACCTCTGGGCCCTGCTCAAAAAGGCTCGGCCGCGTGGGCGCCCAACTGTCTCGTTGGAAGAAAATAAACTTGAGCTAAGAGGGAAAGAAGGAGAAGAAAACAAAGAAAAGAAATACCCCCCCCAAAAGGAAAAGGCAGCCCGAAGTAGACCTTGCCCCTCTCAAGCCTTTTCCCCAAGAAGGCAAAGAAAAACAACAAAACTAGGCATCAACAAAGCGAACGAAGTCCTCAACAAAGTCAGATCCTCCCAATCAAGGCTGCCCCGGTACAACTGTTGAAAGTCTGTGGCGCACTCCGGGGGGCCTGTCCAACCTCTCTCCCTAAGCCTCTCCTTCAGGCTAGGGCACTGGAAGCAGACATGCAGCGCATCCTCCACATGCTCGCCACTCATCTCCCCTTGCTCAACACCGTTGGCAGCACCGTCCGTCACTCTGCTGACCGCTGCGCCGTCCTCGAGTGTCAGCCATGCTGACGGCGCCGAGCCGCAGCCTTAAGTTCGTGCCCTCACAAGCAAACTCCCTTTGACTGGTGCGACCCCTGGCCTGCGCCAGCACGGCGCCCGCAGTAGACTGAAACCAGGTGCGGTAGGCCGCTGTAGACCTGTGTTCAGTGTCAGGATCTCTGGGGTCCCCTCTGCCAGCTGCATCCAGCTGCGCCCGCTCGTATGCTGCATCAACTAGCGCTTGCACCTCTGGGATAGGTAGCGGTTGTAGGTCAGTCGCTGCTTGACGCAGTTTGGAGACGGCTGATCCCAGGTCCAGCTCCTTCAAAGCACCTAGCAATTCCCTGCACCAATTGCGCCCTCCGGTGCCCTGTCTGACATCGAGCTCCATGTCGGCCGCCATGGCTGCGGCCATAGAAGCGGAGCACACGCTGTCACCAACTTCGCTGAAACGGCTGGGTCTGCAGCTTCCTCATGATCCCCCAACTGGCAGCGGACGGAGGTAGCCCTGCAACATGGCGCAGATGCTGGAGGAAGCTGGACTGCATCTTGCTCTTGAGGCAATGCTGAGGCCTGAGATGATCGGTGGCCCATACCACATCACCGTAGATGGCCGCAGGCGCTGCATAGACCGACGCCAACCGGATGCGTGCAGGCCGATGATGCCTGAGGCGCACCTTGGCGGCCATGCGGCGGACACGCTGCAACGCGGCAGCCAAAGGCCCCTCTCTTCCTTGCATGGCCTTCCTCATGCGGCCGCTCTGGTGCTGGATGATGCCCAAGAACTTGAATTCTTGGACACGCTTCAGCGCTATCCTATCCGGGCAGTATGGGCTGCTTGTCTGCGCTGCGCTGCTAAGCGGCTGCCAAACTCCAATATCTCTGTCTTGCTGACGTTGACCTGGAGCTGTTTGACCGCCGCATATTCATGCAGGGCATCTAGTATGTGCTGCAGCCCTGCCGGGCTGCTGGCTAGCAGGGAGAGATCATCAGCATATACCGGTAAGAGGCACCCGAGTCTTCGCCCCGCCCCCAGCACGATGCCCTCTGCCGGGCACCGGGCTGCGATCTTGCCCAGTAGATCGCTGATATATAGACTGAAGAGTAGTGGGCTGAGTGGTCAGCCCTGCTTGATACCTCGGGTGCAATGCCCAGGGCCAGTGCTTTTATGGCCGTCTATGAGCGTGTAGACTGCACCTTTGTAGAGCGCTTGCACAGCGCGTAACAGGCATGCAGGCATGTGAAGCCGCTCAGACAGGTGCTGCCATAGCTGCTCGTGTGGCACACAGTCATAGGCCTTGGTGTAATCCGCAAAGGCCACATGCAGTTTGCCACGGCCTGCAGCTGCCCATTGCGCATGGACTGCATGCCTCAAGAGAAAAGCAGCCTGGAGCGTGCTACGGCACTGCTGAAAGCCGAACTGTTCAGGAGGGATGTGCTCATGGAAGCGTGCCCACTGAGCAGCGACGGCGGTCAGCATGCTAGCATACGGCCGATACAGCACGCTCGTGATGGCAATGGGCCGGTAGTTACCGGGGTCAAGGGGGTCGCCCTTCTTGTAGATGGGCTTAATTCTGACAGGCTGCCATGCACTTGGCATTCCCCCCCGCACCGCCATCAAAGTCATCCACTCTTGTAGCATGTCTCTGATGACATGCCGCTGCTCCCCATCGGAGGTGTCGTCTATTACGGCCAGCTTGATGAAAGGAGCTGCCATGCAATCCAGGCCCGCCGCGGTATGCACGCGCATGCGGGAGAAAGTCCGGTCAAAGCAAGAGGCTAAATGATCGACAGACACGCCCATGTCGTCATGCTGCGTGCTGAGAGGGGACAGATTGGGCTGTGGCGCCGTGGGAGAGGGGGGCGAGATGGCGGTAAACTGCTGCCGCAAGTGGGCCTCCCACCTCTGGGAGGAGATAGCAGTAGTGGGGCAAGCGTGCCGCCTGTCTTGTAGCTTCTCCCGACATACGCTTTGATCATGGCGCTGCAGCCTATCCGCTATAGCCGCGGCCATATGAGTATATGACGCATGAAATGCCTGAGGCGGCGGCGTGCAGTGGACTTGTACCGCTGACTAGCTGTCTTGCGCTCCGGTCCCGGGGCACTGTTCAGCGACAATGATCGCAGCTCAGCATACGCTTCCTGTACCCCCTCATCGCACCACGGGTGGCGCTGACTAGCTGTCTTGCGCTCCGGTCCCGGGGCACTGTTCAGCGACAATAATCGCAGTTCAGCATACGCTTCCTGTACCTCCTCATCGCACCACGGGTGGCGCTGACTAGCTGTCTTCCGCTCCGGTCCCGGGGCACTGTTCAGCGACAATGATCGCAGCTCAGCATACGCTTCCTGTACCTCCTCATCGCACCACGGGTGGCGCTGACTAGCTGTCTTGCGCTCCCGTCCCGGGGCACTGTTCAGCGACAATGATCGCAGCTCAGCATACGCTTCCTGTACCTCCTCATCGCACCACGGGTGGCGCTGACTAGCTGTCTTGCGCTCCGGTCCCGAGGCACTGTTCAGCGACAATGATCGCAGTTCAGCATACGCTTCCTGTACCTCCTCATCGCACCACGGGTGGCGCTGACTAGCTGTCTTCCGCTCCGGTCCCGGGGCACTGTTCAGCGACAATGATCGCAGCTCAGCATACGCTTCCTGTACCTCCTCATCGCACCACGGGTGGCGCTGACTAGCTGTCTTGCGCTCCGGTCCCGGGGCACTGTTCAGCGACAATGATCGCAGTTCAGCATACGCTTCCTGTACCTCCTCATCGCACCACGGGTGGCGCTGACTAGCTGTCTTGCGCTCCGGTCCCGGGGCACTATTCAGCGACAATGATCGCAGCTCAGCATACGCTTCCTGTACCTCCTCATTGCACCACGGGTGGCGCTGACTAGCTGTCTTGCGCTCCGGTCCCGGGGCACTGTTCAGCGACAATGATCGCAGCTCAGCATACGCTTCCTGTACCTCCTCATCGCACCACGGGTGGCGCTGATGCTGTATGCGCTGGGCATGTGGCTTGGCTACGCGCGTCATGCCTGCAGCTTCGGCCGCATTCCAAACTGCGGCCTTTAGCACCGCTGCAGCTTCCTCATCGTCACCCGCCGTGATGGCCGCTCCGAAGCGCCCTGCTCATTTCTGGCCAGCGCTGCGCTGTAAATCGCTGCTTTATCCACCTTCCAGGTCAAGATGGTCCTGCTGCTTTCTGCTGGCTGTCTAGCTGTCCGGTGATAGCTCCCCACATCAATGCTGCTATCTTCTGGTGGTTTGAGGGTGGCCGCGACCTGTCGGTGATCTGAGAGATCCGATCCAGTAGGCAGCACAGAGCTGCCCTCCACCTGCCCCCAAAGGCTGTGATGCACCGCGATATGGTCAACGCGGGACCGGCGGAGAGCCGCTAGGAAGGTGGCGTCCCCCTCATCTCCATTGCGGCCCGTGAGCAGCAACATGCCAGTGGCCATTGCCGCGTTGAGCAACATCCGGGCCTGCGGCTTCAGCAGTTTGGGCGGCTCACCACGGAGCGTCCGGTGCGTGTGCATCTCAGGTGCATGCTGGATTGCTCTTGCGAGGTCTGCACCACCGTCCGGGAGCTCGCTGCCATGCCACAGGTCCGCATTAAATTCCCCCGCCCAAATACAAGGGCCTCGCTTGCTGAGCTGCTCCGTCTCTTGCTGCAGCTCCTCTAGACGCTGCTCATACTCCCCAGCATCATGATTCTGCCCTATTGGGGGCAAGTAAACACATGCCAAGAAAGTAGGCTGAGGACTGTTAAAAAGCCGTCCGCTGCATTCTAGCCAGGCCAGTCCCCCGTGGCTGGCGGTGCTGTTCAGGCTGCCGAGCCCCAAAATGTTGCTGGCCACCACAAAGGCCACACCCTGTCTCTTTCCCGAAGCAAGCTGTGGTTGGGAGCCAACAGCTGCTGCATCGCCGCGTCGTTTATGCCAGTGACGTCCCATAGAGCCACTATATGATGCCATCTTATGAAGCCGAGCAGGGGTCCACCTTGGGGGTGGGGGCACCTTGGACTGCGGCAGTATTAGAGTCGTGCATGCAAAACCAGGAGGCCTCAATACTCATTCAATTTGAGCTGGAAGAGGCACTAGTCCACAGATCATGGTGCCTTGCTACATCACGCCTGGATCAACTTCACCGCTTCAACCTCATCCACAACCGGCGTGAATGCCATGCACTTACAGTGTGATGCTAATAATAGAAAGAAAAAAGAAAACGCCTGAGCGTGGCTTGAGGAATACGGGTTCTCCCGCGCGCCCCGACCGAAGTCGGACTACGGATTTGAAATGCCGTACACCGAATACATGAATCCAGACATATCAAAACATCCATGGTTCCGGAGCCACGCACATCAGATTACTCGCGTTTACAGGTTACAGTCGCAGTCCGGTGTACGGCATTTAAAATCCCGTATTCCTCAAGCCACGCTCAGGCGTTTTCGTTCTTTCTTTTAGTCATCACCACCGCATATTGCAGTTAGCCAGCCTGCCTCCATGAAATTATACCGCATTCTAAAGTGGTATTCACAATCAGACGACGTGCGTGGCTACTTTCGCATAACCATCAACGAGGAAGCGGCCACAAACATCAACCGCAAAGCATGCGCTTTCTTTTGCTTCGTATCGAAGTTGAAGGCACAAGATACACTACCGGGCGCGATCCAATCCTTGAAAAAATGCAAATATATCAACGTCGTCAAATCCATCCACTTTTCCGAAAGCAATGCAGGCAATACTCCTTGCACCTCCCTTTCAGAGGCACATTTTTGAATCCGCAGGCTCAGCCTTACCTTGCAACGCACGCGCAGATCCTACAACATTGGTGTACCATGCAAACGAATCTGACCTCAACGCGGCAACGCCTGCCGATAGCATTCGGAGCCATGCAGCCGGGTTTGTCCACATCCTGCCGGAGGCGATTGCCGATCGGCCTGCAAATGGTGGTGCGATGTGGAAAAACATACGTTGTGGGATGCACATGTGTGGTCATGCACTCATACGGATTCATGCAGGGCACATCTGTGCATGGTGGCAACTGGCAAACACAATGCTTGCCAAACATGAACCCTGCCAGTTACCCCGCCCGCAATCGCGATCATGAACTGACGAACCTGGACGAATCGCGAAATATAAATATTGTGTGCACGAAGATATGAGGGGTTCGATGACGACGTAACAGTTGTCAATATATGGGTCCCGGGAACACCCGGAAATGGTATACTGGGCCTCCAGGGCTCCACCCGCCGGGCCCCAAACAGCATCGGTTGAAGCCTAGCATAGGTTCCGGTCAGGAAGTCGCTGGCAACTAGCGACTGCAAGCTATTGAGACTGCTCCTAAGCAGGTGTGCACATCTTCAATTGCATATCTCGGTGGGCATTGCAAAACCTGTTGCTCACTCAGCTGCATGCCCCAATGCAGCCCACCCTCGTCAACCTGGACTAAATGAAACCTATGCTAAACAACACCGGCTGCCGCACCACCAACTTGAGAGTGATGAGCACACACACACAGACACACACACTTCTGTAAATGCCTAAATAAAAGACCACAGTGCCGGTTCGCTGGGCTCACTCCGCTTGCATGACCGCCATGCAGAACCAGTGGACGAATTGGTGGACCTGATGGAAGATGTAGCGACCGGCAGCGGTCCCACTCCCCAGAAGCCTCAGCGGCGGTTCCGCTCCCCCATCAGCCCTAGTGCCCCCTCGCCCGCCGGCGCTGCAACTCGGCATGCAGTACCCATTGTATTTGCCTCGAAGTGGAGGGCCGGCGCAAGTGTGTGCCTGGTCATGACCATCGCTCTGGACGGGCAGAGCAAAATTGTGGATGAGGTGAGGATGGCCCTTGGGCCCGCTGCCTCGGCGCTACCTACTAACAGTACGACACACAACATACTCGGCGATAGGTCTCAGTGCAAGTAATACACCCTGGGGCGTGGATTAAGGAAGCCGCCCGTTCGGTCGTAGCACTAGATGGGCTAACATGACAAAGTAAGGAGTCACAGTGTTCATTTTTTCGGCCATGCTGCTTTGGCCACCAGTCGTAGGCCGGTCCAGTTTTGGTCCCAATCAGGCCCTCGGCGGCTGCAGGGCAGCATGTGGAAGGTGAACTCGTAGCCGAAAAAATAAACATTGGACTAGGGACCCTGAGCATGCGGTAGAGGCTCGGCTGGCAGCTGTGCACCGAGGCATATGACCACAACGCTGGACCTGAGAGAAGGAATTTTGCTCGTGGACAAATACATGTGTCCTCTTGAAATGTCTGATGGCGGTCGAGACTGCTGGCCGTTCAAGATGTGGGTGACGCGGCCGGTGACGCTCGGCTGGCCGGTGACATGGCTGCTGTTGGATGTCCCAGCCCCACTGATGTCCGGGAGGGATGTTTTGTAGCTTGGTCAATTATAAAAATACTGCTTACTGGCATGGTTGTTTGAGAGGATTCCAGCTGAACAATTCAGGCTACACCGGGTCTGTAACTGTGTGCTGCAAGGTGCATGTTGCTGGGGCTACCGACAGTGGACCGGTCATCCTTTGGTCCCCATCGGCCCATTGGCGGCTGCCCAACAATCCTTAATCCCAGATCTCTTTCCCCGGCCCCCCCTACTTTCTCCTACCCGCTCATCTAACCCGCTGTCCTACGCGTTGTCCTTCCCCGGGTATGTCGGATGTACCCACTATTCTTCATCCTCGTTCATCTCCCCGCCTACCTTCCCCGCCCCCCTGACGTGTCCATGATCGTCGTGATGGTGGCATAGCAACGCGCGTATAGACGGCTTAGATCTTATCCCCATAACATTTCCAATCTGAATGGCTCTCCTCCCCGCCCCCCTTTTCCCATCTGAATGGCTCTCCTCCCCGCCCTCCTTGTCCCATCTGAATGGCTCTCCTCCCCGTTGTCACCACAGGAGTTCTGCTTGAGCGACCTGCCAGAGCTTGCTCTCAGCCGCCACCTGATGTTATCTCTTTTGCAAGCAAATGGCATCAGAAACCCTGAAGACAAAATTGCCATGGTAAGTAACCGTGCCCTACCGTTTAGACTCAAGGGTGCTTCAGCTACACTTCAGCTACACTTCAGCTACATGTCCGCCTGGGATGGCCAGGTGCAGCAAGCCCTCCTGCATGGGCCACCGGCTGTAGGCCAATCTAGGTTTGGTCCCCATGGGCCCAGTGGCTGCTGCGAGGGGGACTTTTGAAGGGGGTATGACGCACAGGGAAATGTAGACTGGCCTGCGCAGGGCATGTAGCTGAGTGCATGTGGATGTGTAGCTGACAGCCACATGCTGACGAGGGCACCCTGTCATGTGAGCAGCGCGACAGTGGCGAATTTTTTGTGCAACTTAATGCCTGGCCTGTTAACTGCCACATGCACTCAGCTACATGCCCAGCGCGGGCCATGCATATAGCTGCACACAAAAGTCGCCACTGTCGCACTGTTCACATGTTAGAGTGCCCTCGTCAGCATGTGGCTGTCAGCTTCACATCCACATGTACTCATCTGCATGCCCTGCGCGGGCCAGTCTTCATTTTCTGGGCCAACCTGTGGACCAGGCCATGACTGGCCTGTGAACAGTGGCTCAAGTAGCAGGTCATTCTGGCATGCTGCTACTGGCTAGCAAAAAAAACCCAGCAAGGTACAACAGATTGTCCTGATTTCCCAATATTTCGGCCGTTGGCTGTGATGTCTCTATGCTGAAGCTTTTAAGCAGCATCGCACTTTGCTGCGTTCAAATTCCGTAGCCTGCTTATAATTGTATTTTTTCTTTCGCTTGGGTCAAGATAAACATTTCCAGGCAGATACCGGTAGGCAGTAGCGGGGTCCCTGATGAGATAGGCGGTATACTAGAGGGATCCTTTTGCTCATATCAGGATGTGGATGTCAGGGATAGGCTGCAACTCCCACCGTCGCAGTTGCCGATATGGGGGGTGGATATGTTGATACTTGTGATTGCACTGAGGCCTTTCTCCCGGCCAAGTCTGCACTCTGTCGCAGTTGCCGATTTGGGGTTTGGAGGAATTATAAACCTCCGCCGCCTGGATCAGCTACACATGCATTGGTTCGCTCTGTCTGGCCCTTTTCCAAAAGCCTGTGGGTGGTTGCGTTAACTTTGTAAGAGCAACACATACTACCCCCCTCCCCCCCCCCCTTTACTGCTTGCAGGCGCACGTGTTCCCTGGTGCGGAGGGACCAGAGCAGTGCAGGGCCCCTGCCACTTGGATCACTTACCGGGCCTACTTGGAGAGCGTGCGAGCCATTCCCCCTCTCAGGACGGCCATGACAGTGCACAACAGGGCGTTGCATGTAAAGCTGACGAATGCACATTACGAGACTGTGAGTGGGCCTTCTGGGCCGGGCGGCTGAGCCCATGCTTTCCTTTTTCATGTCTCAACGAAGGTAACATTAGGACGCTGCAGTGTGTGTATGTGTGTGTCAGTGTCGGTTTGTCGTTCTGCAAAGCATCCCACTGGCACTATGTGCATGTGAGTAAGCCTGTGTGGGCTGTTGGGACCGGGGGGAAGAGCCTATGCTCTCCGCTTTCATCTTCTAACGAGGGGAACTCGGACGCTGTATGTGCGTGTGTGTGTGTGGAAAACATCCTATTGGCACTATGGCCGTGTGGGCCGTTGGTACTGGGTGGCGGAGCCCATGCTCTCCGCTTTCTACCCTTCAACAATTGCGTTTTGATGCTGCATTGTGTGTGTCTGTGTCTGTGTAAAACATCCCACTGGCACTATGAACATGTGAGGGCAAAGGGTGTGTGGGCCGTTTGGACAGGGCGGCAGAGCCCTTGCTCTCCGTCTTCATCTCTCAACCAGGGGTAGCATTTGGAGGCTGCAGTTGTTTATTATTATAAAAGATAACAATGTTCACGCAGCAGTTCTTTTCACAAATGTTATGAATCTGTACCTGTAGTGTGTTACTGTGTTTTTGTGTGTGTGTGTTTGTTTGTTTAGGACATTCAACTGTTTTTGTGTTCAGCTCCTGTCCTCTGTAGGCTCAATAATTGTCCGACATTATGCAGCTTCAACAGCCTCGTGAGACTGTGGCTGTGCAGCGCGGGGGCTTGCCAAGGAGAGCATGCACGTGCTTATGTTGCAAGTTGAACTGCTGGGGTTTAGGGTTATGGTCACATCCTGAGATTAGTTAGCCTGGAGTTAACTAACCTAACCCGGTACGTTACTTTTGAAGCCCACGTGTCCATTTTGCAAGCTGGACAGGCAGGGTTTAGGGCAATGGTAACCTGAAGTTGATTTTTTCCGTTGAACTGAGGTTCAATTTACAATTAACGTGCTCAGGCTGCATGTTGAACACTTCGGGTCCCATCTGTCAGAAAACATGGTGGAGCGTCGCCCTAACCCCTGTAATCCTTGATCCTGAACCCCTGAACCCTGATGTCCTGGATCCCGATATCCTGAACCCTGATATCCTGGATCCCGATAACCTGAACCCTGATGTCCTGAACCCTGATATCCTGAACCCAGATGTCCTGAAATCTGATACCGTAGGTTTGCTTTGCCTTCCTTCATAATTAACGTTGTTTGGGATTCAGGGATTCATGAATATACTAATTTTCGATTGTCGATGCCAGTCTTCCGTCAGGATTTTAGGGTTTTGGTCGATAATTTACCCTGAGGGCAGCCTGAAAAGAAATTATTTTTTCACATCGGAGGGATGGCTAAACTAAATCTACGCTATCCTGAACCCTGATCTAGAAGTTCAGTCGAGCATTCTCCTTACCCTGTTGAGCCTGAGGTTGCGCACAGCCCTCCCCTCTCCCTTTGTTTTGCGCAATCACTTGCTTGCAGCCCATAGTGTGAACACAAGTATGGACATCTGAATGTCCTGCTGCTTGTGCCTGCCCCCAGGTGAGGCCTCAGGCTGCTGGCCCGCCGCCGCCCCTCTCAGAGGCAGCGACCCGCATGCCCCTGGCGGAGGGCTGCATCGTGTGGGTGAAGCAGCCGCCTGCTCGACCCGGCTTCAACCGCTACGTCTTGGGTCTGCTGATGCCGGAGGATGTGCCACACGGTGCTGCTGCTGCTTCTGCTGCTGCCGCTGCTGCTACTGCTGCTGCTGCTGCTACTGCTGCTGCTGTCGCCGCTGCTGCTACTACTTCTCCTGCTGCTTCTGTTGCTGCTCCTGCTGCTGCTTCCAACGTCATGCCATCAGCAGCAGCAGAAGTGGTGGTGCCGGTAAGGGTGCGCGCCACATGGGTCGTGTTCCGTTTCGACCAGCTGCAGAATGAGCGAGTGATGGTGGAGGATGTGTCGCCCTTTGCTTCCGCTCCTGCCAGCCTGTCGCCGCAACAGCCGCCGACGCTGTATGGTCCCTCTCTCGCCGGCCTGGCATCGCCGCAGCAACCGCAGGATGGTACCGCTCTCGCTGGCCTGGCGCCGCGGCAGCCGTCCGCGCTGAAGGCCGATCCCGACCTTGCCTCCGATAAGCCCGGCTCCTCTGACGGGTCTGAATCCTCAGGTGAACCCACCGACGAATCTGGATCCACCGACGGGTCCGATTCCGATTCCGATGACGAGGATGCCGTCGTCGACGTCCGCGCGAAGAGGCGTCGCACTTCTGGCCCGCTCGCGAACCGCAGCCCCCGCCAACGCGCAGTGGGCAGAGCCAGGCGGGGCGCTGCCGAGGCTTCTGTCGCCAGACGAAAAAACTGGCGGGGGGGGCTGCATCGTGTGATTGCCCCTCTGGCTAAGCACGATGCACAATGCGGTCGGGGCGGCACCCGCTGTGTGGAGGCGTCGTTGGTGGTGAGGTCGCTGAGGCTGCCGGGGCTCGAAGAGGATTTGCACGGCTCTGTCACGCTCCATCTGGTGGACTCGAACGTGCTTGACCTGGAGGTAGGACCCCTATACTAGCGAAAATCACCAAAGTTTGTTTCCATGCGTGCCAGCCCACCGTCAGGGGGCCGCCGGGTGGCAGCCACTGGGCCATCATGGGCCAATGTGGACCAGACACCGACCAGCCTGCAGGAGGTGGTGGACCTAAAAATCAATATATATACCATACGCAAATAAGTGCGTGGATTGAAGAAGCTGCCCGTTTTTGACGAAGCATGGGATAGGCGGACCTTCCTTGAGATGCGTGCGGCGATGGTGGACCACCTCCTTTGTCCCTTTTGCTATCGCTACTGCTACTTCTGCCCCTGCTTATGATTTATCCCAATCCTGTAATTGATGCTCTTGCTCCTGTTGCCGCCCTTGCTGATGCTTGCTCATGATGCATGCGCTCATGCCCCTGTTAGTGATGCTCTTGTTGTTGCTGGTTATGTTGTTGTTGCTTCTATTGTTGATGGTTGTGGCTGTTCCTCCTGTTGTGGCTATTGTTGCAACTGTTTTTGTGACTGTTGCCCGTGTTGTTGCAGGTCTTCACTGACGCTTGTATGTACTGTTGTTGCTGATGTTGCCCCTGTTGTTGCAGGTCTTCACCCTCCCAGGCCTTCCCCCTCTCAGCAGACGGCTGCTCCACGTGTTGCTGCAGTGGAGGGGTGTGCATGTGTTCAAACTGATAATGGTAAGTGATGAGGGCAATGCAACACAGAGAACTGTTGATGCACATGGCAAAAGGGCTATGTGGGGGGCGGCGGGGTGCTCGTGGCTAGACTTGGTAATGACAAATCTTGTAATGGCCATGCAAAATCTTGTGTTTTGTCAAAAACACCCTGCATGGTGTCAGGGCAAGTGTGGAAATAGTTTCCGTGTCCTCCACCTCATGCCCCTGTTGCTCAGCGGAATAAAGGGCATTGTTGTTGCACGGGGAAAGAAGGCTATGGGGGCATCCGTCCCGGTCACGATGAACAATTATCATCACGATGTACAACTATTTGCCACAATGTGCAATTACCGTACGATGTGTACAACTATCTGCCATGATGTACAATTGCTGTACGCAATGCACGACTATTTGCCACGATGTACAATTCGCATATGAAATGTACAACTATCTGCCACAATGTACAATTCGCATATGCAATGTACAACTATCTGCGACAATGTACAATTACCGTACGCAATGTACAACTATCTGCGACAATGTACAATTACCGTACGCAATGTACAACTGGCTGCCATGATGTACAATTGGCGTACACAATATAAAACTATCTGCCATGATGTACAATTGCTGCACGCAATGTACAACTATCTGCCACGATGTACCGGCACATTGCACAGTTATCTGCCCCCTGCCCCTGTTGATGTTCCACTGACAGGACAACCTTCTAGCCAACGGCAGGTCCTACATGCAATTATTGTACTCAAAGAATGTGGTGCGGCCCGGCTTTGGGATGCAAGTGATGCGGCTGTACGACAACATACACGACCGCCTCTGCCCGCTGCATTATGTAAGAGGCCCAACACTTGACCCCTAAACCCTGAGCCCTGAGCCCATGACTGCCACTGTGCGTTGCACCATGTAAGAGGCATGGGACTTCATCCTTGGACACGTTACCCTGAACCGTACTGTCGCCGGCATGCCTCCTTGCCGTCCGTATTATCACAGGCAGGCAGGCCTGCCGCTTTCTCGTACCGTTGCTGGTAAGCCCTCTCTCACACTGATGTTGCCCACCGCTGTCCACACGGACTGTTCCGGCTTCACCCTCAGCCCATCTGTGTTTATTTCATGGAGCCCCTGCCAGTTACAGACAAATTACACGCTTTGACAAAATGTCCCGCCCCAGAACCGCTGGTTGCCCCCCGCCCTGGTTCTGGAAGCCTCCCGAGCAGCCACCCCATTGGGCCCGTTGGGACCAAATCTGGACCGGCCTATTACCGGTTGCCCAAGCAACAGGGCTTGAAGCACTAGATATCCCCCTTGCCTTAGGCCGGGATGTAGCTGAACTGTAGCTGAGCGCACACTACTGTGCTGTTGTTCTGCCTTCCAGATTTGCTCAGACTGTCAGCAACGTGCATACGCCGCGAACCCCCCCGCCAAGCCGCCTCCTCCAATAAATATATCTCAGCCAACAGACCTGCTGATAACCTTATTGTGCAAACCCTGCCGTTCACGCAACCCCTGCATGTCTGAATTGTAGCTGAGGTGTAGCTAAGTTTGCATACACAACCTGTGCCGTTCATGCAGACTGCCGCGGCGGCGCCCCCTGCTCCCCCGGAGGCGCAGCACACGCCCTCGGAGGCTTCGCCTGCCAGTCAGGACTCTGCACAGCAGGCATCGGGTTCCGGAGCAGACACCGGATCGGCCTGGCCCGCGGGCTGCATCGTGTGGGTGAAAACCGGCCTCCCGGCGGGCCCTGCGTTCGCCATGGGCATGGTTGTGCCTGGTACAGGAGGCCCAGGCGGGCTGTCAGGAGGAGCAGCGGCGGTTACGGAGGCAGATGCTGGTGGTGGCGGCGGCGGAGGAGGAGGAGGAGTGCGGCCTGTGCTGGAAGGGAGGGTGGATCAGCTGGCGGCATCAGGCAGCAGCGGCAATGGCAGCGGCAGCAGCAGAGAGGATGCCCTGCACGTGCTGAGGTTTGATTGTCTCCGAGTGCAGCGTGTGTCTGTGGAGGATCTGACGCGAAGCGGGCAGTGCCCCGCCGCCTTGGAGCCCCTGCCTGGCGCGGCGCCGCCTGCCAGCACAACTCCAAGAGCGAGAGGCCTGGCGCACGAGTTCGGTGCCTCCGCCGCGCAGGTGAGCGCCGTCTGCCGCAGCGTCGTTGATTTGAATTGGCCTCCCTCGGGTTTGACTTGATTGATTGTATTTGGTGCTTCCCTCGGGCCAACTTCTTTGCCTCTGCGTCCGCTTGGAACTGCGTCTGCCCCTGCACCTCCACCCACCCAGCCATCAGGTGGGAGGCGGTCAGCGTCCCTGCCAGGCGGAACTGGTGCACGGGGGAGCTGCAGGGGCATTGGACAAGACTCTTGTTTTTGTTTACTGAAACTGGCCTTGACAATCGATTGTGAGTGTGTTCAATGAATCCCTCACCCAGAAACAACTGTGATCTGGAGGGAAGGCAATTTGCATCCACAGTCAACTTCAAACTACCAGGTTTCGCTCTTCATGACGCCTTGAGGGCCACCGCCCTCGCTTCCCCGTTCATCGCCTCCAGGTACCGGTTGGCAGAGGGACCGTTGCCCGGCCCCTCCCCGGCAGCTCCCGAACTGGCAGCAAAGCCGCACGCCGCCAGCTGGCGCCGCCGCCGCCACAGCCGCCCAGTGGCGGCAAATCCGGTTTCATCGGCGTAGAGAGGAGTACAAAAATGGGGGGCCCAATCTACGCCTCGATCCACGTGGGCAATATTCACGTGTCTCTTGGCCGCTACCCGACAGCTGTGGAGGCGGCCGTTGCGTTTGACAAGGCGTGCGTGATGATGCGAGGCGCGCGGGCCCACACCAACTTCCCGATCGAGAACTACGCCGACGGGGCGGGCGGGTTTGTGGAGGACGCTGTGATGCGGGGCAGGATAGAGGCATGGTGAGTGAGGAGGCCTTACGCCTAGAGCTTTGTTGAAGGTGTGTGTGTGTGTGTGTGTGTGTGAAGAGGGGAGTACGAAGGCGGTGCTGCGGGGCAGGATGGAGGCTTGGTGAGCGAGGTGTGTGTGGGGGGGGAGGGGATGCATTGGTTCAGCTACATTACAGCCAAATGCTGTGGGGAGCCCTATAGCCTAGAGCTTTGCTGTGTGTGTATTTGTGGGGGAGAGGGGGGGTACCGATGCGCTTCTGCGTGGCAGGATACAGGCATGGTGCGGGTGGGGGGGGGAGGGCTGCTGGTCTGCGGCTGCTATTTAGCTACGTTTCAGCCAAATGCTGATGGGTGTGTGTGGGGGGGGGTAGGGATGCGGTACTGCGGGGCAGGATGGAGGCCTGGTAAAGTGGAGAGGGGGGATCTGCAGCTCTGCGGCTGCTGTTCAGCCAAGTCGAGCCCTATCGGCTACAAACAAAAATGTAGCAGGGGTGTGTGGGGTGGGTAGGGATGCGGTGCTGCGGGGCAGGGTGGAGGCCTAGTGACAGTGGAGGGGGGGGGGAGTCTGCAAAGGCGCAGCTGCGTGAATGTTGTGGGGCCCTGGTGCACCGAGCCCTGTCACCGTGGCCGCCTGCGGTCACTGTTTTCTCGATTTATTACTATGCTGATAGGGAGGGGGAAGGTGAGGACAAGGTACTGTGGGGGAAGGTAGATGCCCGGTGAAGGGGGGCAAGCTGCAAAGGGAAAGCAGTATAGGTGTTATTTCAATTGGAATTTTTTCTTTCAAAATTGAAGACAAAGCTTTCAAGAAAGCGAGACCTCGAGCCCTTCAGAGTGTGCAGATAGAGGCCAGGTCGGGGGTGGGGGGGGGGGGGGGGGGGGGGGGAGGTAAAATCTAAACTCGTAACCCTAAACCCCAAACCCGTAACCCCAATCTAGGCAGCTGGGGTTTAATTCATAAGCCCCAAGCCGGACAATAGACATGATAGTGTCTAGGTGAGATCAGGGGCTTTGGCAGCGGCGCCAGCGTCAGGAGCGCAGGCAACGTGTAATTACCACCACGATATGTGAATATGTCACTTGGTTGCTGGAGATGCAATTCAGCCACCTCACCACTGACGCGGGGGGGAGCAGGGCGCTCCTGGCACTCCTGCTCATGGTAGCACAATCCGGCTGAACCTGTGCCGTATCGAGCTGTATCGTGGCACTTTGGTGGTTCAATCTGGCTGAACCAGTGCCGTGTTGCGCCTTATCATGCCGTTTTGTGCTACCATGCTGCTGCTGAAGCCACTGGTGAAAAGTTTGGTGGCCAACCAGCGGCCATGTGGTATGGTGGCCTTGAGATGAAATCGTGTGGCTGCCAGTGTAACAATGGGGCGGTGCCAGGCAGAGCTTCCCAACTAACATGAGCTAGTGCGGTCTGTGTATTTTTGCACGTTTTGTTACTTCAGCTGTCAATGCCACAATGGGTCCCACCAGGCAGAGCCTTCCTACTTCTCCCTTCAGCTAGGACGTTTTGTGTATATCGATTTCTTTCACTCATGCTGACTCTACACTCTGGGGGTCGCCAGGCAGAGCCTTTTTCAAACCATGTGCTGTGTTTTTGCGCTTTCTCTACCTGAGCGTCCACTGCCACCATGGGGGGCTGCCTGGCAAAGCCTGCCTACTTTCATGAGCTAATGCAGTTGTTGTCTGTTGCGTGTTTCTGAACTTGTGTCCCGCTTTGCGACTCGTTTGCAGTCTTGGAGGGGTTCAGGGTGGCTGTCCCAACATGGTATCTGTATTTTTTTATGTATCTTTACTTAAGCTGCCACTACCGCAATGGGGCTACCAGACAGAGCCTTTGGGATACCATGAGCTAGTGTGGTCTGTGTGTTTGCGCGCTTCTTAATTTCAGCTGCCACTACCACCAGGGTGGCCGCCAGAAAGAGCCTTTCGGATACCATGAGGCGGGATATTTTGTGTATTCGTTCGGCCCTTTACTCGTAACCCAACGTGCTGCTCGATTTCAGTCTTGGAGGGGTTCAGGGCCGCTGTCCCTACGTGGTCTGTGTATTTGCGTGTCTCTTTACTCAAGCTGCCACTACCAAAGTGGGGGCTGTCAGACAGAGCCTTTCTACTATCATGAGCTTTTGCGGTATGTTTATATGCGCTTTTCTTAACTTGTGTCCCGCTTTGATACTCGATTGCAGTATCGGAAGATTTTGGGGTGGACGTCCCAACATGGGGCCAGCGGCGGCGGCCCCTCTGCCACCACCCCGGCCAGGGCAAGCCCCCCCGTCTGCAGAGCATCAGGAGCCAGGGCAGGCCGTTTCTCCGGCAGAGCGTCGGAAGGTAGGGAGGCCCTCTATGAGCGGCGGAGCGAAGCGGCGGTTGCCTGGGGCCGCAGCCCCCGGCGGCTGGCCTGTTGGGCTCCAAGCTACAGCGGGGCTGCCCTCCCCGGTGGCTGCCTCCCATGGCTCCAAGCGACAAGGTAGTGACGTGGCGGCCGCGGACCAGCCCGCTCTGGAGATCAGCGGTACTCAAGACAGGCTGCAGCTGACCCTCACGAAGCTGGTGGACATATTCGGGGAGATGCCGGAGTTGCCGCTGCTCGCGAGCCTGTATGTCAGCATCGGCGGTACAGAAGCCCACGGAGGGGTGCACAAGGTGTGGACCCCCCCCCCCCCTCGAGCTTTATTTTTGCCCCATACTGTAGCGCCTCCCCCCCCCCCCTGCCCTGCCCTCCCCCTTCGGAGGGGGGGGCTACCGTGCATAGGTTAGGGTTAAGGTTTTAGGGTCCCATAAATCCTTAATGGAGGGGTGCACAAGGTGTGTGAGTGCATTGTTAGGGTTGAGCTTCAAAATTCAAACCCTGAACCCTGATTGTAGGGGTGCACCAGCTGAATGTGTGTGTTTCTAGGCGCGGGTTGACGGGGTTATATGCTTAACCCTGAACAGAGGGGTGCGCACGGCGTGTGTCTCGGGTAGGGTTACGTTACAAGGGGTCGAACCCCTAATCCTACACGGAGGGGCACACAGTGTATGTGTGTGTCTAGATTAGGGTTCATGTTTCATTTGAAGGGGCTATACCCTTAACCCTAAACCCTTAACAGTTGAAGGGGCTACACCCTTAAGCATACACGGAAGGGCACACAAGGTGTGTGACTGTGTCTCGTTGTTATGGTTAGGCCAAAAGCGCTCAAGGGTCCTAACCCTAACCCTACACGGAGGAGCGCACAAGGCGTGTGAGTATGTCCAGTTTGAGTTTCAGGGTCCGATCCCTGAGCTCTAAAGCCCCGTTAATTGAGGATGGCGCAGCGTATGCTGCTGTGCTTCTGTGTCGTAGGAAGCCTCGCTACGAACAGAGAGGGGGGAGGGGCAATCTTGTTACCCTCGACTTACTTTCGTACCTCACAGGTCAAGATTGTAGAAAGCAAGGACGGCAAGAGCTGCTACATGGCCGTGCGTGAGCCCTGGCTCACGACCATAAGGTCTCACAAGAGGAACGGCTGGGAGTTGAGCCGCAAGGAGGGCTCATTGCCGACGATGACGCTGGACCTAGGCCCGCTGCTGCCCGCCAAGCCGGGCGCAGCGGCGGCCGCCGCCGCCGCCGGCCCCGGCCGGCCCTCGGGCCTGCTGCTGCCAGCTAGGCCGGCGGTGGCGGCTGCAGCCGGGCCCAGCGGGCCCCCAGGCCCGCCGCCGGCGGCGGCAGCGGCAGCGGCGGCGGCCGCCCCTAGCCAGCCTTTGGGCCTGCTGCTGCCTGCCCGGCCAGGTCAACCGCCTGCTGGAGCCGGCCAGCCCCAGGTCGTGTGTTTCAAGCAGGACATGGATGCCGCGCCGCCCCCCCGCGTGCTCACTCATGGTAGCGGTCAAGTGACGCTGGTCAGTCGTAAGATGCAGGCTTTGTTCGGGGAGGAGGCGCTGGAGATGCCCCTGCACCTGCCATTGCGAGTCAGCGTGAACGGCGCCGTGGTGGAGAACTCACTCGGAAGTAAGGAGCACCTGGTGAGTTGTGAGCTGCAGCTGTCCGTGGTTAGTTGCCGCTTGTTGCTGCTGTTAAGGAGCGACGCGAGGCCTTTTAAAGAAGGGCCAGGCAGCGCGAACCAGAGGGAACGGGTAACTCAAAAAAATTGTTAGCAACATTTTTACTTCATAAACAATCTACGGTGTTTTAAAAGGAAACAAATGCAAATCAGGATGAACACTGTTTGAAATCAACTACTAAGGGCAACCAGAAAGAAATATCTGTGACATGTGGAAGAAGAGGCAAGAGCCTAAACAGCCGAACATTGGTTGCTGGCGTCAAGGCGCACAACACGCAAAGCGCGGTCAGCGCTGCGTTTGTTGCTTGCCATTTGTTATTACTGTTGTGCTGGCTGCCGTGTTATGGTGCAGTCTGCTAAATTGTCAGGGGGATGCTCAGCAGGGGGGGGGTGTCTGGGGCGTGTCCAGGGTGTGTGTGAAGAGGTGGGCGGGTATGTCCGGGGAGGGGGTGTTCAGGGGGGATCCGCGGTTGTGCAAGGGGCAGGGGGGGGAGGTCAAAGGGGGGGGAGGGGCTCTAGGGGGGGGAGGGGGGCAAGGGGTATGGTCAGTGATGGCCATGTTACAAATGCCACAGCAGGATTGAAAATGACCGATATTCGCAATGACATAGCAGGACGCTGCTCTCTGAGACCTGTCGTAATTCCTGACTGGATGCTTGCGGCGTTACACCTCCCATCCCGCAGCCTAGTTAGTGCCTCCTAGTCAAAGTTTTTGGGGGGGTAAGATTGAAGGGTTTTAAAACCCTTCAACCCTGAACCTCATGTCGTGCAGGCTGTGCATCCTGATGAAGGTTTGTAGGGTTTAGGATTTTAAAACCCTGAACCTGAAACCTCCTGTCCCGCAGCGAATACCCTGGTTAGGCCTGACCTGGGCTACCTGGCGCCTTGCAGCATCGTGGGTTTAGGGTTTAGGGTTGAGACCAGTCATTGGTTGGACGGAGAACATGGTGCAGTGGGTCGTTATGTTAGATCAGGTAAATTATTTAATAACAAATATTATATGGTTGGCGAAGGTTACGCATTGCCACGGGATGGGAAGGCCACGGCGCGCTTTAGAGAATAATCGGGATTGCCTATACGTCTTGAGGGCTGCTACACGCTGTAGAGAAAAATCGGTATTGCCTCGAAGAGGTAAATTTGGGTACCAGAAGGTAGAGGCTACGCGCAAAAGATTCCAACGCTTGGCTATCAGGTTATTTTGATGCAGACGGTGGTTTTGAGCATGTGACCCCGAAATATAAACCAAATGGAAGACAAAGCCTTCTGTCTTGCAATTCACAGCTCCGTTCCACCGATCGTCTGTCAACCTGAAACAGGACCTGTCCCTGTCCCTGTCCCTGTGCCTGTCCCGGTCCCGGTCCCTGCCCCTGCCCCTGCCCCTGCCCCTGCCCATGTCCTTGTCCCTGTGAAAAGGAACCTTCCGTCCCGCAACCAGTGCATTGCCCATATCCCGCACGCCCTGCATGGCGGAGAAGAAACCCCACGGCCCCGCTGCTTGTAAACAAGTCCCACCGTCCCGCAAGTCAATTTTGAAACAAATTTCAACATCCTGCTACTTTGAAACAAATCCCACCGTCCTGCAGTTTTGAAACGAATTTTAATCCGCAGCTTTGAAACATATCCCATCGTCCCGCAGCTTTGAAACATATCCCACCGTCCCGCAGCTTTGAAACAAATCCCACCGCCCTGCATTTCGCATCCAGGTCAAACTGACCGACTGCAACCAAGGCTACTTGGTGGGAATGTGGATCAAAGATCCGTGGTACAACGTCGTCCGATCCTGCCCGTCGAAACGGAGGACCTACGGCCTGGATAGATCCGGCGCTGCTGGATCCGTTTCTGGACCTGGATCTGAACCTGGATCCGCCCCGCCCGCTGTGCTGGTACTAGAGCTGGAGGTCCTGCCGCCGTCACCCAACAGCGGCTTGGCCGTCCGAACGGACAGTGGCACAGTGACGCTAGTCCGTCACAAGATACAGGCTCTGTTTGGGGAGGAGCCCCTGACGCAACCCCTCCAGCTGCCGCTGCGGGTCAGCGTAAACGGCGTTGTGCTAGAGGACCCGCTCGGCGCCAAGGAGCATATGGTATGTTGGCCGGCAGCTGTTGGTTGTCAGGTGTTGGTTTTCAGTTGCCGGTTGTCAGTTGGTGGTTGTTGGCGATGGAGGGCATATGTTGAACAGTGTCGCAGCTGTACTTAGTCATCTGTCAGTTGTCTGTTGTCAAATGTCAGTTGTCTGCAAGATGGAGCCTACGTTGAGCAGGGCCGCAGCTGTCAGTTGTTAGTTGACGGTTGTTGATTGTAGGCACGCAAAAGCATACGGCCAGCATGGCTGTTGCTGTATCTTGTCGCCAGCAGTTGTGCAACCTAATATCAAACTCTACTGTCCCATACCCTAAATGTCAACCCTGCCGTCCCATAACCTAAAATCAAACTGTCCCACACCCTAGAACCCAACCCTGCCATCCCGCAACCTGCCTGCAGGTGAAGCTGTCCAATGCCACAAAGTACCTTGTGGCAGTCAAGATCAACAGGCCGTGGTACGACAGCGTCCGAGCATGCCCGTTCAAACGCAGGACCTGGAGCCTGGATAGATCCGCGGCCGGATCTGGATCTGGATTGGCTGTTTTGGTGCTGGACCTGGAGGTGCTAAAGCCCGCGGCGGAACCCAGTGGCAACATGGCTTTCGGTATGAAGACCGAGCGCTGCGCCGCCGGGGAGCCACTGGGCGCACCCGCCGGGAAAAGACAGTGCCTGACCAACGCACAGCCGGCACTGGCAGCTCAGCTGACTCGCACAGCTCCCGCCGCTGCAGCTGCTGCTACTGCTGCAAGGAACGAGGCGTCTGGCCCAGGGTCCTCCTCCAGGGCGGCAGGCCCAGGGCCCCCGGACGGCGCGATGCCTGTGGCTCGAGCTGCTCTGCCGATCCCGACCCGTGGGACCTGCTCCCCTCCTCCTCCCCTTCTCAGACGGGTGTCCATCGTGACGGTGCAGCAGCCTGACCCTGGCAATGTGAACAGGTGCGACCAACTACCCAGGATGTAGCCCCCTCACACACACACACACACACACACCACTCATGCACCACACATGCACCATACGAATACATACATAAACATTCACCACAAACGTGCACACAGGCACGACATGCATGCACACCAGCGCTACACAAACACTCACACATGCACCCACACCACGCATGCACTACATACGGACACAAATAAACATTCACCACAAATACGCACACAGACACCACACACACGCACACACATCCACCGCACACACGCCAGCACGTGAACACGCCAGCACATGCACACACACACACACACACATGATGCACCTTTTCATACACACACAAGCATCTGAACACAGACACTGAATCACCGAAGCACTGCATGACATGGTTCCTTGCCACACCATGCCCTGCCGCACTCCTTCGGTCCACACCCTGTTGCATGATTCCCCCCCTCCCCTCCCTTGGATCCGCTTTACAACACCTTGTCCATGCCTTAAAGCTCTGATGCTCTGGTGCCTTCAAACCCTGAAGCCTGATCCCTTAAATAACAGGGTATCGGTACTGTTACCATAGTAAAGGATACAAATAGGAGGGTATAACTGGGTACTGTTACCATAATAGTGGGCAAATAGCAGGGCATAACAAGGTACTGCTACCCTAATAACTTAACAATGGACAAAAGCCTGGGGACCTCTTAACTGTGCCTTGTACTTGACTCGGTGCGTTGCCTTGCCTCACACCTCCACTCTTGCCCGCCTCCCTCTATGGACCATGATGTGCTTTGTAGCGGCTAACAGCATCCCTCCCTTTCCATGCGACGCCATACCATGTCATGCTTTTACCTTACCATGCCACACCTTAACCTTACCATGTCATACCTTAACCTTACCATGCCACACCTTAACCTTACCATGCCATACCTTAACCTTACCATGCCATACCTTAACCTTACGATGCCATACCTCAACCCTAACATGCCACACCTTAACCTTACCATGTCATACCTTAACCTTACCATGCCAAACCTTAACCTTACCATGCCATACCTTAACCTTACCATGCCACACCTTAACCTTACCATGCCATACCTTAACCTTACCATGCCATACCTCAACCTTACCATGCCATACCTTTACCTTACCATGCCATACCTTAACCTTACCATGCCATACCTTAACCTTACCATGCCATACCTTAACCTTACCATGCCATACCTTAACCTTACCATGCCATACCTTAACCTTACCATGCCATACCTTAACCTTACCATGCCATACCTTAACCTTACCATGCCATACCTTAACCTTACCATGCCATACCTTAACCTTACCATGCCATACCTTAACCTTACCATGCCATACCTTAACCTTACCATGCCATACCTTAACCTTACCATGACATACCTTAACCTTACCATGACATACCTTAACCTTACCATGACATACCTTAACCTTACCATGCCATACCTTAACCTTACCATGCCATACCTTAACCTTACCATGCCATACCTTAACCTTACCATGCCACACCTTAACCTTACCATGACATACCTTAACCTTACCATGCCATACCTTAACCTTACCATGCCATACCTTAACCCTAACATGCCATACCTTAACCTTACCATGCCACACCTTTACCTTACCATGCCATACCTTAACCTTACCATGCCATACCTTAACCTTACGATGCCATACCTCAACCCTAACATGCCACACCTTAACCTTACCATGTCATACCTTAACCTTACCATGCCATACCTTAACCTTACCATGCCATACCTTAACCTTACCATGCCACACCTTAACCTTACCATGCCATACCTTAACCTTACCATGACATACCTCAACCTTACCATGACATACCTTTACCTTAGCATGCCATACCTTAACCTTACCATGCCATACCTTAACCTTACCATGCCATACCTTAACCTTACCATGCCATACCCTAACCTTACCATGCCATACCTTAACCTTACCATGACATACCTTAACCTTACCATGCCATACCTTAACCTTACCATGCCATACCTTAACCTTACCATGCCATACCTTAACCTTACCATGCCATACCTTAACCTTACCATGCCATACCTTAACCTTACCATGCCATACCTTAACCTTACCATGCCATACCTTAACCTTACCATGCCATACCTTAACCTTACCATGCCATACCTTAACCTTACCATGCCATACCTTAACCTTACCATGCCATACCTTAACCCTAACATGCCATACCTTAACCTTACCATGCCATACATTTACCTTACCATGCCATACCTTAACCTTACCATGCCATACCTTAACCTTACCATGCCATACCTTAACCTTACCATGCCATACCTTAACCTTACCGTGCCACACCTTAACCTTACCATGCCATACCTGAACCTTACCATGCCATACCTTAACCTTACCATGCCATACCTTAACCCTAACATGCCATACCTTAACCCTAACATGCCATACCTTTACCTTACCATGCCATACCTTAACCTTACCATGCCATACCTTAACCTTACCATGCCATACCTTAACCTTACCATGCCATACCTTAACCTTACCATGCCATACCTTAACCTTACCATGCCATACCTTAACCTTACCATGCCATACCTTAACCTTACCATGCCATACATTAACCTTACCATGCCATACCTTAACCTTACCATGACATACCTTAACCTTACCATGCCATACCTTAACCTTACCATGCCATACCTTAACCTTACCATGCCATACCTTAACCTTACCATGCCATTCCTTAACCTTACCATGCCATACCTTAACCTTACCATGGCATACCTTAACCTTACCATGCCATACCTTTACCTTACCATGCCATACCTTAACCTTACCATGACATACCTTAACCTTACCATGACATACCTTAACCTTACCATGACATACCTTAACCCTAACATGCCATACCGTAACCTTACCATGCCATACCTTAACCTTACCATGCCATACCCTAACCTTACCATGCCATACCTTAACCTTACCATGCCATACCTTAACCTTACCATGCCATACCTTAACCTTACCATGCCATACCCTAACCTTACCATGCCATACCTTAACCTTACCATGCCATACCTTAACCTTACTGTCATACCTTAACCTTACCATGACATACCTTAACCTTACCATGCCATACCTTAACCTTAACATGCCATACCTTAACCTTACCATGCCATACCTTAACCTTACCATGCCATACCCTAACCTTACCATGCCATACCTTAACCTTACCATGCCATACCTTAACCTTACCATGCCATACCTTAACCCTACCATGACATACCTTAACCTTACCATGACATACCTTAACCTTACCATGCCATACCTTAACCTTACCATGCCATACCCTAACCTTACCATGCCATACCTTAACCTTACCATGACATACCTTAACCTTACCATGACATACCTTAACCTTACCATGACATACCTTAACCTTACCATGACATACCTTTACCTTACCATGCCATACCTTAACCTTACCATGCCATACCTTAACCTTACCATGGCATACCTTAACCCTACCATGACATACCTTAACCCTAACATGCCATACCTTAACCTTACCATGCCATACCTTAATCTTACCATGCCATACCTTAACCTTACCATGCCATACCTTAACCTTACCATGCCATACCTTAACCTTACCATGCCATACCTTAACCTTACCATGCCATACCTTAACCTTACCATGCCATACCTTAACCTTACCATGCCATACCTTAACCTTACCATGCCATACCTTAACCTTACCATGACATACCTTAACCTTACCATGCCATACCTTAACCTTACCATGCCATACCTTAACCTTACCATGCCATACCTTAACCTTACCATGCCATACCCTAACCTTACCATGCCATACCTTAACCTTACCATGCCATACCTTAACCTTACCATGCCATACCTTAACCTTACCATGACATACCTTAACCTTACCATGACATACCTTAACCTTACCATGCCATACCTTAACCTTACCATGCCATACCTTAACCTTACCATGCCATACCTTAACCTTACCATGCCATACCTTAACCTTACCATGACATACCTTAACCTTACCATGACATACCTTAACCTTACCATGACATACCTTAACCTTACCATGACATGCCTTTACCTTACCATGACATACCTTAACCTTACCATGACATACCTTTACCTTACCATGCCATACCTCAACCTTACCATGCCATACCTTAACCTTACCATGCCATACCTTAACCTTACCATGACATACCTTAACCTTACCATGACATACCTTAACCCTAACATGCCATACCTTAACCTTACCATGCCATACCTTAACCTTACCATGCCATACCTTAACCCTAACATGCCATACCTTAACCTTACCATGCCATACATTAACCTTACCATGCCATTCCTTAACCTTACCATGACATACCTTAACCTTACCATGGCATACCTTAACCCTACCATGCCATACCTTAACCCTACCATGACATACCTTAACCCTACCATGACATACCTTAACCTTACCATGCCATACCTTAACCTTACCATGCCATTCCTTAACCTTACCATGACATACCTTAACCTTACCATGACATACCTTAACCCTACCATGCCATACCTTAACCCTACCATGACATACCTTAACCTTACCATGCCATACCTTAACCTTACCATGCCATACCTTAACCTTACCATGCCATTCCTTAACCTTACCATGACATACCTTAACCTTACCATGACATACCTTAACCCTACCATGCCATACCTTAACCCTACCATGACATACCTTAACCCTACCATGACATACCTTAACCTTACCATGACATACCTTAACCTTACCATGACATACCTTAACCCTGCCATGCCATACCTTAACCCTAACATGCCATACCTTAACCCTACCATGCCATACCTTAACCTTACCATGCCATACCTTAACCTTACCATGCCATTCCTTAACCTTACCATGACATACCTTAACCTTACCATGACATACCTTAACCTTACCATGACATACCTTAACCCTACCATGACATACCTTAACCTTACCAACCCTAACATGCCATACCGAACCTTAACATGCCATACCTTGCCATGCCTTACTATAACATGCCTTGCCTTAGTTTTGACCAAGCCTGACCATGGCCACACTCATTCCTCCCTGCATGATCGACCTCTACTCCTCGGGCACCCTTCCCCGCCCTCAGATGATCTCCTCTCCCTCTAATGACCCGCCTTGCAGCCGCAATCACCGCCCATGCATCACCTAGCCTGATCAAGGCCACACTCATTCCTCCCTGCATGATCGACCTCCACTCCTCGGGCCCCCTCCCCCGCCCTCAGATGATCTCCTCTCCCTCTAATGGCCCGCCTTGCAGCCGCAATCACCGCGCATGCATCACCTAGCCTGACCATGGCCTAACTTATTCCCCCCTGTCTGACCCCTCTCCACCTGGACACCCTTCTCTCTCAAGCGAACCCCTCTTCCTCTAACGAACCCCTCTCCCTAAAACAAACTCTTCGCCCTCAAGCAAACCCCTCTCCCACCAATGCCCCCCTCCCTTCCATGACCCGCTACGGGGACCTCTATCAGGCGCATCCATCGTCCATCCATCCCCGTCAGCAAGATGTACGAGCTCTTGGGAGAGGAGCTGGAGATGCCCTGCAAGATCATGCTCCAGATCCTCGTGGCGGGTGTGGTGCAGCAGGACACCTCCGGGCGGGACAGGCACGAGGTGAGAGGAGGTCATGATCCCCGAACCCGTCACCCAGAGAATAACCATGCATATATTTACACAAGAAAGGCAAATGGTTTTGTACTTTTTGAGATCTGACACTTATTCAAGTCCAAGAGACACAAGACTATAAACAAATTGTGGACACGACAGTGCTTGCTCGCGCAGTGGGGACCATGGGGGCATTTCCGGGGAGCATGATCCCGTCGGCTTACAAATGACATGCCATCAAATCTCAATTTGTTACCTTCGGAGTGTACACACTCGTGGGTTCATAACTCAACTTTGGGTGGAGGGACTCTGGTACTTTGGGTTGAAGGACTGGTGCTTGGGTAGCAAGGAACGTTGATTCATGTTAGGGACTTGTGGGGATGTTGTTGCAACATTTGCACCACACTTTTTGTAGTTATTTTCCCCGTCCTCTGGGGCCTCTTGGGACAAAGTCGTGTATCATGCAATTCTTCATATGTCTGATGTCCCATTCGTATGTCACTGGATTCCTCTCCTTGTCTGCATGCGATCCAGTCCTGTTCCGGATCCTGATCATTTCTTGATCATGATCCTGATCCAGTCCTGATCCAGTCCTGATTCTGATCCATTCATGATCCAGTCCTGAGCCTGCCCTGATCCTGTCCTGATTCTGATCCTGTCCTGATCCAGTCCTGATTCTGATCTTGTTTCTGATCCAGTCCTGATTATATTCTGATCTTGTCGTTATCCTGTCCTGATCCAGTCCTGATTGTGATCTAGCATTGATCCTGTTCTGATCCTGTCATGAATCCTGTCATGATCCTGTCATGATCCTGTCATGATCCTGTCCTGATCCTGTCCTGATCCTGTCATGAATCCTGTCATGAATCCTGTCATGAATCCTGTCATGAATCCTGTCATGAATCCTGTCATGAATCGTGTCATGAATCGTGTCATGAATCCTGTCACGAATCCTGTCATGAATCCTGTCATGAATCCTGTCCTGATCCTGTCCTGATCCTGTCCCGATCCTGTCATGAATCGTGTCATGAATCCTGTCACGAATCCTGTCATGAATCCTGTCATGAATCCTGTCATGAATCCTGTCATGAATCCTGTCACGAATCCTGTCATGAATCCTGTCACGAATCCTGTCATGAATCCTGTCATGAATCCTGTCCTGATCCTGTCCTGATCCTGTCCTGATCCTGTCCCGATCCTGTCATGAATCGTGTCATGAATCCTGTCACGAATCCTGTCATGAATCCTGTCATGAATCGTGTCATGAATCGTGTCATGAATCCTGTCATGAATCTTGTCATGAATCCTGTCATGAATCCTGTCACGAATCCTGTCATGAATCCTGTCATGAATCCTGTCACGAATCCTGTCCTGATCCTGTCCTGATCCTGTCATGAATCCTGTCACGAATCCTGTTCTGATCCTGTCCCGATCCTGTCATGAATCCTGTCATGAATCCTATCATGAATCCTGTCATGAATCGTGTCATGATCCTGTCCTGATCCTGTCTGATACAGACCTGATCCTGTTATGAATCGTGTCATGAATCCTGTCATGAATCCTGTCCTGATCCTGTCCTGATCCTGTCCTTATACAGACCTGATCCTGTCATGATCCTGTCCTGATGCAGACCTGATCCTGTCCTGATCCTGTCCTGATCCTGTCCTGATCCTATCCTGATCCAGACCTGATCTTATCCTGATCCTGTCATGATGCTGTCCTGATCCTGTCCTGATCTTGTCCTGATCTTGATATTTCTCTGCAGGTGATGATGTATCGGAACAGTAAGACTTACGCTGTCATCCATGTGGAGGAGCCGTGGCGTACCTCTGTCATGAAGGATAATAAGATGTCCAGGAAGCTTTGGACAGTGATGGAGGAGGACGGCTGGCCGATCCTCGTTTTGGACTTGCAGCCCACCGCTGTCTCAGCTGCAATGGGAGCAACAGAGGTGCAGCCCACCCCTGCTACTGCTGCAATGGGACCAACAACAGAGCGACCCACCACTGCCGCTGCTGCAATTGGGGCAGCAGATGTGCAGCCCGCCACTGCTACTGCTGCAATGGGAGCCACGACAGTGCGGCCCACCACTGCTACTGCTGCAATGGGAGCAACAATAGAGCGGCCCACCACTGCTACTGCTGCAATGGGAGCAACAATAGAGCGGCCCACCACTGCTACTGCTGCAATGAGAGCAACAACAGAGCGGCCCACCACTGCCGCTGCTGCAATTGGAGCAGCAGATGTGCAGCCCACCGCCATCAGTGATGCAGCAGGATCAGCAACAGAGCGGCCCATCACTGTTGCTTCTGCAATGGGAGCAGCTGAGGTGCAGCCCACCACTGTCATCGCTGCAACAGGATCAGCCGCAGTGCAGCCCGCCACCATCAGTGCTGCAACAGGATCAGCAGCAGAGCGGCCCGCCGTTACCACCACTGCTGAAATAGTCGGGGGGTCGCAGATGATTCCCTACGAGGGGTCCAATCTGGCGGCTGACGCCACCGGCCGTGTCGGGGATGACCGTTTGGGTGCTGGGGCAATGGCGTTGGCATCAACCCAGGATTATCATCGGCAACCGCCACAGCAGCTGCAGATCTTGCCACTGCCACCGGGTCGCGTGCTGGATTGCAACCATGTGGGAGGCGGTGAGCCACTGCCAACTGTCACCTTGGCATCAGCTCAGGCTCATCATAAGCAACAGCTGCTGCGGATTAAGCCACTGCCACCGGTTGGAGTCTTGGATTGCAACCAAGAGGGAGGCGGCGAGCCTCAGCAGACACTAGTCACCCCTGGTGCACTTGGACGGGCTCACATCATTGACCTGGCCATGCCGCTGCTGTCCCGCCTCCAGGCACTGCCCCCCAACATTGACCGCTTGGCGGCCAGCAAGGACCTGGGTTCCCCAGCTGGGTTGGCGCTGGCCGCATGTGTGGCCTGCAACTTGGGCCTGGATGCGTTGGAGCATCCCGGGGTGATCCAGATGTTGCAGGAGATCTCGGGGAATGAGCTAGGCCTGCCGGATCACCTGGTAAGGATCTACCAGGCGGCGTCTGTTGTTGCTGGCGTCTCCGAGGAGGAGATGCACCGGGCGGCGAAGGGTGTGGAGCTACCACATGGTCAGCAGGGAGACGCCACAAGAACTGGGTGTGTTGAGGTCTCGTCGCGACTGGACTTGTTCGTTTTGTTGGCCGGTGTGGGCCGTCAAATGCAGCAGGGCGGGCAGCGCCGGCTGTCCGGCGCTGGGCTGAGCCAGCCGGATAGCATCTATGTGCTGGAGGGCCTAGTTGCGAGGCATTGGCACGCAACGGCGGGTCTGCCGCAGCGCGAGGCACTGAGGCTGGCTAAGCAACAACGCGGCTTGCTACTGGAGCTGTTGGGAGTGTGTCTAGTGCGACAACGGCTGATGCAGGCGCGGAGCGGGGAGCGGGATCAGGACAGCGTTTCGGTTGTGCTCAGCGCCGCGGGCTTGGCCGGCGGTTTGGAGGCGCTGGCCCGGGCGGCCACAATGGTGATGGCGCGCCTGCACCTTGATTATTACGAGCTGGACGCACTCGAACCGGACGAGGATCTGCAGATGGCTGTATTTTTCAACGATCCGGTCATTGACACTCTGCGCGCCTTGCAGATCGATGACAACGTTGCGATGACGGGCGGGTTCATGGTCCAAGCTGTTAGCCCGGTGGACGCTAGGGTGGAGGGGGAGCTTGCCGCATGCATATGTGCCGTCATGAGGCAGCTTCCAAGCGGCTTCTGTCTGGAAGGTTCCAAGAGCAGGAAGGAGCTGGTAGTGGCTGTTTGTGCTGTGGCGGCCGTGGAGCGGTCGCATGTTGGGCTCTTGAGAGCAGGAGGAGGAGAGGAAGTTGAGGATCAAGAGGTGCGGAGGTTGCTCATGGAGGAGCGGTTACGTATGCAGCAGGCTTTTGTTCAGGAGCTCTTTGAGGCGTTGCTAAATACTGCCGATAGTTAGAACGCCGCTTAGACATGAAGGTTGGTTAGGGTTTACGGTAACTTTTTGTTGGGGTGAATGGGTGTCAGTTCGTTAGAGTTGATAGGGCCAGTCCGCTGGGTTTCATGTTGTTGGTTGGATAGGGTTGATGGTGTGAGTTGTGTGTGGGTTTAGGGATATGAGGTTTCAGGGGTTTAGTCCCTTACGCGGCCCTGATGTCAGACTAGCTTCCATGTTGGCAAAACAAGTTGTTTGTCGCGAGGTGGATTCCTGAGGCCCTGAGGGTATTGGTGTCAGATCAACAGTCCATCTCCCTCATGGCGTATTTGTTTCTTGTTGCCAAGCATATGTGTACATGGCATGCATATGTCAATGACACCTCTGGGTCATGCTGAAAAGGCTTGGTTGGTGGGCGCCTGACTGGCATGCATATGTGTACCTGGCAAGCATCTAGGTACATGACATGCATGTGTACCGGGCAAGTATCTGTGTACTTCGCAAGCGTATGTGTACTTTGCAAGCGTTTGCGTACCTCCCAAGCATCTGCGTACATGCCAAGCATCTGTTTACCTAGCAAGCATGTGTGGTTGCCAAGCATCAGTGTGGTCGCAAAGAGGACAAGACATGTGTAGTCACGCCTGATGGTGTCCCATGCAATCATGCATGGCCCAAGCATGTATAGAAGTTTATTCCGCCATCCTACCTAGCAATGCACTATCCTAGCTCCATGCAATAATGTAACATGTATATACCGTACCTTACATGTAATTTACATATGAATACCGGTATCATCTCAATTACCGGTATCCAGCCAACCACCGTTGTTGCTCACTGGTTTAGAACAGTGCATACCCGCTGGGCCCTGCTGAACGCTCGGCCACGTTGTTGCTCACTGGTATACCGGTATGTCTACAACGTTACACCTATGGACCCTGCTCGGTGGTATATGTCAAAAACGTGACGCTCGGTGGTGTATGTTTGAATGGTATGTGTCAGAGACATAACACCTCTGGGCCATGCCCAAATGGCTTGGCCGCGCGCTAGGGTCTGGTTGGGCGGAGAGGCAAATTCAGGCTATAGGAGATTTGGAAATAAACAGACGGAAAAAGGAGACGGAGAAGGAACAAGGGCATGCACCGTTCAAAATTTGTTGCTGAAATTGTAAGGCCCTGAATAGGGGCAAGCGAAGGTTTGCTACCGTCAAGACGCAGAGAACGGACATGTCAGAAAACAAGCTTGCAATTAACCAGTACTTACCGTCGTAGTGAGCCATATTTTCAATTCAAGGTGAGGCCACGAATGCCCCATTGAGATGTTAGGGGATACTGTGGCGCCATGGACAGAGTACGGGCCGTTTGGGCCCAAAACCCCGTATGGTAGTGAAGTAGTGAATGGATACGGGCCAATACGGTGCACCGAATGGAAATCCACACTATGCCATCCCATATCGGGCCAAAGTCCCCTATGGTATTATCGTATTCCGTATCTTGTGTAGTTTTGTGTCCCTGCATGGTGCCCGTTAAGAAATCATCCAGATTGCGTTTTTTTTTGCCTCACACAAGTGTGAGGCTAAAAAAAGGGGCGAGCTGCTTGGAACTCTATTTAAAAAAAGTAAGACTAGGTAAGGTTTTGCGGGGATCGTCGCATTCATCCGCATGCTCCACCACAAATATCGATCTCCGCCTATTGCTTTGACTTAAAGCGTAGCCGCCGTGTCATCAGGCGACCTATTCTATTATTGGCAATTGACGGTCCAAACTACACGAGTCTCTAATTCGTTTCGATACTCGGACTTCCGTGTTTAAACTTTTATTGCGGCGGTTACGCCGTGGCTCTGCTGCTCCACAGAAGGTGGAGGGCTGCTGGCGGTTCCTCACACACAAGTGTGAGGCTAAAAAAAAAGGGGGCCAAAAACCCGCCCCAAGAATTAAATTTGGGTCCCATGACGGTTAGGGGCCCCAAAAATGCCATTCACTATGTGGTGGCGCATTTTTGGTGACCCCCGCGAATTCAATTTGGGTCCCTGTCCGGTAGATGCACGTCGCGCACCAAGAATTAAATTGGGGGTCCCGGACGGTAAGGTGGCCCAAAACTAGTGAATGAAATCGGGGTTCCAGGACGGTATGTGCGCTCCGCACACAACCGTCCTGGGACTCGATTTAATTCTTGGTGCGAAGCGCACGTAACGTCGGGGGCTCCAATTTAATTCGCGGTGTTACAAAACTAGCACCCTCCACGTAGTGGAGGGCTAGTTTTGGGCCACTTACCGGACAGGGGCCCAAATTTAATTCTGGGGGCGCTTCCACGCTTTAGAGAAACAGCGGGATAGCCCCAAGAGGTCAATTTGGGTACCATATGGTAGAGGCGTGGCCCCAAGAACAAAATCCGTTAATTTCAGGCCCGTACCCCTTTTTTTTTGCGGCCCGCCCTAAAAGCGCAATTAGGGTTCCAGATGGTAACACGCTTTAGAGAATCATCGGGATTGCTTAGGTGCCCAGAGGGCCCCAAGCTATCCCCATGATTCTCTAAAGCGCGAAGCGAATAGCGCTTTACCGTCTGGGGCCCAAATTGCGCTCGAAGGGTTACAAACCCAGCACCTCCACTACGTGGAGGCCGGTTTTGGGCCCCCTTTTTTTTTGCATTTCACACTTGTGTGTGAGGAGCCGCGGCGTAACCTCGAGGGGGCCCCGTCGAGGCCTCTCCACCGAAGGTGGCGGGACAGGGCGGACCCCACACACCTTTTAGGCAAAGAAAGAAAAAGCTTTTGCGACCTTACCGTATGGGACCCAAATTACCGCAACACGCTTTAGAGAATCCCGATTATTCTCTAATGCGCGACACGTCTTTAAAGACGCAGAAGCGATATCCGCCGCAACGCTTCAAAATTAGGATAGTTTTTAGCAAGATTAGCTATGCAAAGAATTTATTCCAAGTACATGGTCTGACGCCTGCCCAAATGTCATCGGCAAACGGCAGCTGTAACTCTAACAGTTCGAAGGTTAAGTGCTAGCCAAGGCTCTTGAAGGTTCTTGTTTATTTATACGGTAGCCTAATACTAGGTAAAATTTAAACAAGATAAACTAAGCTATTTGCTGGAAACTCCTCAAAAACTTACTTGTACTCGTATAATGAACCATTATGCACTCATTGAGGCCGCCCCGGGCCTCCACCTACGGTGCAGCAGTGCAGCAGAGCAGCAGAGCAGCGGCGTAACTCCCCGCAGCCCGCCCTAAGAGGCCCGCCTCGGCCCTCCACCTACGGTGCAGCAGAGCCGCGGCGTAACTCCTTGAGCTCCAAGCACAAAATTAGGGTCCCAGACGAAAAGTGCGAAGCACCCTTACCGTCTGGGGCCCTAATTTTCGACCAGGGGATGGTCGTGCACCGCTACTACATACCCATGACATTTGGGTTGGACCAGATTATATAAGGCACTTGTGCGCAGGATGAAGGGGTAAGGCAGCTGAGCAAGCATGATGCTTGAGCAATGGACTGGAAAGAACAACAGCATTGAGAAGGAGATGACAAGATGTGAAGGACTGTAGCCTAATCGGTTGATAATGGATATGCCTACCAGAAATTGACCTCCATTGTTATTTCCCTTGAAACATTATAATAAGTGTATATTACATACGTTCAGAGAGAGTTTCTCGCCTAAGTAGAACCTTGCATGGCAATATGGCATTCAATGAATGAATCAACTGCCATAGTGCCAGTCGGGGACTCCTGCTCGTGCGCCTGCTGGCTTCAATTGGGTTTCCAGAACCTATATTCCTAATCACGCCAATCGCAAGATTGCAGCAGGGGATTACAGAGATGGCGCTACCTTCTGAGCCCAGATCTTGCCTCCACCTGCCTCAACTCGTGCCAGGGCCAGCAGCTGCTAGATCTGGTTTCGAAGCCAGTCGCCGTTCTTGAGGTGGGGAAGCATCGCAGCACTGGGGCCACCCACAGCTACATTCCTAAAACAACGGCACACAGTGTCGCCAGTTCAAATATTTTTCTCCCCTCGGTTTAGCAAGCTCATTGAAGTTATTCGTTCCTTGCATCATGCTTCATCGCCTAGGCTCCTCTGTGTTTGGTTCTCGCGGGTCGGCCAGCACCTTGGTACAAGGCAGAGCCACGTCAGTATCTTTGCGAAATGTGGCTGCCGAAGCTAAGAAGCGAGCCTTAATAACGGGAGGCAACAGCGGGATCGGTTACGAAACAGGTTCGAAACAGGTCCCGACTTTAGTCCATGTGGCCGCTAAATGCCAGGCCATGTGGCTGCAAAGTGCGGTTCCCACTTATCCTTGCCCGCGCCCCCCCCTCTTGATGGCGTACAGCGCTTGCCCTTATGAAGAAGGACTACGATGTGGTGCTGGCATGCAGGAATGAAGCCAAGGCATCAGATGCAGCGCAGAGGCTCAGGTGTGTGGGGGTGGCTGGCATGACAGCACACCTCTTCATGGATTTTAGTTAGAACCCTAACCTTTGGTTCGCTCTGCTTCTTCTTGCCCCTCGTGCCTCATTCCCATGCTTGCCCTGTTTTGGTTATGCTTTGAGTTCAGCGGATCTGTCGGTAGCAGTGAATATTTGAATATTTGATGACACGCTATGTAGCTGCGGCCTTCGGTTGCCAGTATGCAAGTTGTTTCCTGGGCGTTAGGGTCCATGCCTTATGGTGAACTGTGAATATTTCTCTCCTCCTGAAGGTGGAATGCCATTTTTGTCTGCTTCGGTCGAGGCGTTTACAACCGCTTTCCTTTGCGCTGAACCCTAATCCCGGATGCTTTAATTTTTTGTGCTGTTTTCTGCATTTGTCTGCTCGATCCCAAGTTGCTATGATTGATAGACTGGCCCTATGGCACTAAATGATGATCCCTGCACCCTAACCCGGACCTCTTAGGGCTGCGGTGCCAGGTGCCTCAGTCAGCTCTGTCACGCTGGATCTAGGCGACCTTGCATCTGTGAGGCAGTGCGCTCAGCAGCTCATAGAGGGAGATGCGGCCTTTGATGTGGTGCTCAACAATGCAGGTGCGGCCTCCAAGTTAAGATTTTGTTTGACATAGACGCGGGCCTGTCACATGCATGCGCTTGGGGATGCGCATCAGGTTGTGCAGATTGTCATGTGCATGGGAAAAGATCCATCATGTGCATGGGACTTGATCCGTACTTGGGAGACAATGTGTTATGCGCATGGGTCAAGATCCGTCGTGTGTTTCGGGGAAAATCTGTCATATGTGTGGGACAAGATGCCATGTGCCTGGGACAAATTCCGACTTTGCATGGGACAGGATCCGTCATGTGCATGGGACAAGATCCGTCCTGTGCATGGGGCAAGCTCCGTCATGTGCATGGGCAAGCTCCGTCATGTGCATGGGGCAAGCTCCGTCATGTGCATGGGAGAAGATCCGTCCTGTGCATGGGGCAAGCTCCGTCATGTGCATGGGCAAGCTCCGTCATGTGCATGGGGCAAGCTCCGTCATGTGCATGGGACCAGATCCGTCATGTTCATGGAGCAAGATCCGTCATGGTCGTGTGCATGGGCCAGGATCAGACATGCATGGGGCAAGTTCCGTTGTGTGCATGGGGCAACATCCGTCATGTGCATGGGGCAAGATCTGTCATCTGTGCATCTGTGGGATGCCGGCTGATGATCGGGCTTTGCATGCAAAGAACAGCTGATTTTGTCATAATGATGATGGCGCTCGCTATAGCTACGCCTGTAGTTGGTCTCAAGCCTGGTTAAGGCAATCAATTTTGGTGCGGAATTATGCTTGCCTGGGATTGTGGGGGGCTGGGTGAGGGATATACCATGTTGACATGCATGGTTTCAGATTATATGCATGTGTGGGACAGTGAGTGACTGGGTGGGAGAATTGGCTCGCCATAATTGAAGATTGCATGCCAGCTTGGGACAGCGGGTGACTGGGAATTGGATTGGTTGCGCATATGGTTTTAGATAACTTGCCAGCCTCGGAACGCTAATTACGGAGTGAAGGAATGGGCTTGGTCACATTCCCGGGTGACATACAGGGTTGTTAATTTCCGCATAGGTTAAGGGTTATTTCATGCATATCAGCCTCCTGAGCCCACTGATTTGATCACCCCCCCCCCCCCCCCTGATACAGCCTCCTGAGCCCACTGATTTGATCTCTCCAGTCCCCCCCCCCCTGATACAGCCTCCAGAGCCCACTGATTTGATCTCTCCAGCCCCCCCCCCCTGATACAGCCTCCTGAGCCCACTGATTTGATCGCCCCCCCCCCCCCCCCCTGATACAGCCTCCTGAGCCCACTGATTTGATCTCTCCAGTCCCCCCCCCCTGATACAGCCTCCAGAGCCCACTGATTTGATCTCTCCAGTCCCCCCCCCCCCTGATACAGCCTCCTGAGCCCACTGATTTGATCTCTCCAGTCCCCCCCCCCCCCTGATACAGCCTCCTGAGCCCACTGATTTGATCGCCCCCCCCCCCCCCTGATACAGCCTCCTGAGCCCACTGATTTGATCTCTCCAGTCCCCCCCCCCTGATACAGCCTCCGGAGCCCACTGATTTGATCTCTCCAGTCCCCCCCCCCTGATACAGCCTCCTGAGCCCACTGATTTGATCTCTCCATCCCCCCCCCCCTGATACAGCCTCCTGAGCCCACTGATTTGATCTCTCCATCCCCCCCCCCCTGATACAGCCTCCTGAGCCCACTGATTTGATCTCTCCAGCCCCCCCCCCCCCCTGATACAGCCTCCTGAGCCCACTGATTTGATCTCTCCAGCCCCCCCCCCCCCCCCCCCCCTGATACAGCCTCCTGAGCCAACTGATTTGATCTCTCCAGTCCCCCCCCTCCCCTGATACAGCCTCCTGAGCCCACTGATTTGATCTCTCCAGTCCCCCCCCTCCCCTGATACAGCCTCCTGAGGCCACTGATTTGATCTCTCCACCCCCCCCCCCCCCCCTGATACAGCCTCCTGAGGCCACTGATTTGATCTCTCCAGCCCCCCCCCCCTGATACAGCCTCCTGAGGCCACTGATTTGATCTCTCCAGTCCCCCCCCCCCCTGATACAGCCTCCTGAGCCCACTGATTTGATCGCCCCCCCCCCCCCCCCTGATACAGCCTCCTGAGCCCACTGATTTGATCTCTCCAGTCCCCCCCCCCTGATACAGCCTCCGGAGCCCACTGATTTGATCTCTCCAGTCCCCCCCCCTGATACAGCCTCCTGAGCCCACTGATTTGATCTCTCCATCCCCCCCCCCCTGATACAGCCTCCTGAGCCCACTGATTTGATCTCTCCATCCCCCCCCCCCCTGATACAGCCTCCTGAGCCCACTGATTTGATCTCTCCAGCCCCTCCCCCCCCCCCTGATACAGCCTCCTGAGCCCACTGATTTGATCTCTCCATCCCCCCCCCCTGATACAGCCTCCTGAGCCCACTGATTTGATCTCTCCATCCCCCCCCCCCTGATACAGCCTCCTGAGCCCACTGATTTGATCTCTCCAGCCCCCCCCCCCCTGATACAGCCTCCTGAGCCCACTGATTTGATCTCTCCAGTCCCCCCCCCCCTGATACAGCCTCCTGAGCCCACTGATTTGATCTCTCCAGTCCCCCCCCCCCCCGATACAGCCTCCTGAGCCCACTGATTTGATCTCTCCAGTCCCCCCCCCCCCTCATACAGCCTCCTGAGCCCACTGATTTGATCTCTCCAGTCCCCCCCCCCCCGATACAGCCTCCTGAGCCCACTGATTTGATCTCTCCAGTCCCCCCCCCCCTGATACAGCCTCCTGAGCCCACTGATTTGATCTCTCCAGTCCCCCCCCCCCGATACAGCCTCCTGAGCCCACTGATTTGATCTCTCCAGTCCCCCCCCCCCCTGATACAGCCTCCTGAGCCCACTGATTTGATCTCTCCAGTCCCCCCCCCCTCATACAGCCTCCTGAGCCCACTGATTTGATCTCTCCAGTCCCCCCCCCCCTGATACAGCCTCCTGAGCCCACTGATTTGATCTCTCCAGTCCCCCCCCCCCCGATACAGCCTCCTGAGCCCACTGATTTGATCTCTCCAGTCCCCCCCCCTTCATACAGCCTCCTGAGCCCACTGATTTGATCTCTCCAGTCCCCCCCCCCTGATACAGCCTCCTGAGCCCACTGATTTGATCTCTCCAGTCCCCCCCCCCGATACAGCCTCCTGAGCCCACTGATTTGATCTCTCCAGTCCCCCCCCCCGATACAGCCTCCTGAGCCCACTGATTTGATCTCTCCAGTCCCCCCCCCCCTGATACAGCCTCCTGAGCCCACTGATTTGATCTCTCCAGTCCCCCCCCCCTGATACAGCCTCCTGAGCCCACTGATTTGATCTCTCCAGTCCCCCCCCCCCTGATACAGCCTCCTGAGCCCACTGATTTGATCTCTCCAGTCCCCCCCCCCCCGATACAGCCTCCTGAGCCCACTGATTTGATCTCTCCAGTCCCCCCCCCCCCTGATACAGCCTCCTGAGCCCACTGATTTGATCTCTCCAGTCCCCCCCCCCCTGATACAGCCTCCTGAGCCCACTGATTTGATCTCTCCAGTCCCCCCCCCCTGATACAGCCTCCTGAGCCCACTGATTTGATCTCTCCAGTCCCCCCCCCCTGATACAGCCTCCTGAGCCCACTGATTTGATCTCTCCAGTTCCCCCCCCCCCCGATACAGCCTCCTGAGCCCACTGATTTGGCTTCCATTCTCCTACTGAATTTGCCTTCTCTACCCTCCTGATTTGACTTTCTCCCCCCCCCCTGATTTCGCCTACCCCAGGCGTCATGGCCTCACCCAAGATGGCGACCAAGGATGGATTTGAGTTCCAGCTCGGCACCAACCACCTGGGACACTTCTTGTTCACCAACATGCTGCTTCCGTCATTGATCAACGCTAACAAGTGAGAGGGAATTAGCCTCAGACCGCGAGCCCCATGGGCCCAGTAGGCCCCTGCTTCCTTGTGAGCCCAGGGTCGCGGGACGCCACCATTACAGTCCTAGGCGCTCTGTGTCATGAGCCCATGGCAGGTCAACACCACATGCCGATTCAGAGCGCTGCACTTCATGTGTCAGTATATCACAACCACCATTCTTTTGTCCCAAAGTCAGTGCTAGGGTCAGCTTGACATCTTCAGGTAACGTATATTGTCCCTAGTTGCCGCGTTCCACATGTCAGGATGTCAATACCTCGTCCCAAGATGCCATGAGAAGTTTTTTGCAGTCCAACAGAGGATTGCATTTGATGCATGGGACATGTGCCCGTAAATCGGCTCACACACAAAGCATGCCAGGACAGCCAGCCATGATAAGCTCAACATAGTTTGCTGCCAGTGCTGCGTTCCCCGTCCCCCTTTTGATGACACGCTGCCCTTTTCTACAGGCCCGTGCGGATCATCAACGTTGCGTCTGCCGCGCACACATTTGGCAAGGTGGATTTCGACGACCTGATGCGAGAGAAAAAATACTCCCCCTGGGACGCCTACGGTGAGAGCCAGAGTGGGAGATTGGATCCTTGGGTAGGGTCCAGGGGGGAGGGGGGTGCAGGGAGTGGCTATGACCTCCCTGCTGTATGAACATCAGGGTAGCCCACCTAGTGCTACAGCCGAACGGGTGGCTTCCTTAATTCATGCCTCAGGGTGTATTTATTTATTTACATCAGGGGCAACATACCTCTTGCTAAGAAACTATTTGGCTTGAGTCAAGACGTGAAGAAGGTGCTTCAGCTACATGATGGCCTGTGGTTAAGGGAGTCTGTTGCAGTGCGACCTACTGCGTGGGCTTGCCATGGGCTTGTGAATGTTTGGCCCCCCTTGGGCCCACTCATGGCCGCTGAGCACTTTCAAAATGTAGTCTGGTGCACACTCAAACAGAGACAGTGGGCTAGGGTGGATTGATGACCGTAAGGGAGTCGAAATATTGGGACCAAGGGCTTCCATGAGGTAAGGGACCAAGCAGTTGCTGCTAGGATGAAGCGAGGGGAGTGAGGCCGTCAGTATCTGGGGTACTTGTCACCAGGGTTGTCACATTTTTTCCCAATGAGGGGGGATTTGATTCACGCAGCCGATTCTGAGGTCAAGGTGTCAGGGGGGCTTAAATGCAGAGATGTCATGTAGTCAGGTACCTGCGACTACAGGAAGGGGCACGATAGCTGTCAGAACAGTGCGGTGCTCCTGTCCAAGATGCTGTTTTTCTTCAAATCTTCCAGTTTCCAGATTTTTTAATCTCCGCGGGGAGAGTTGGTTTTCCATGTGCCTGCCAATCAAAGTTTTCCAACACATTTCCATTTTTGTCCTCCCGTACGCAGGCCAGTCCAAACTTGCCAATGTCTTGTACACGTACGAGCTCGCCAAGGTCGGTCCATCACACTACTTTCAAGAATGGTTTGGCTTCCCTCTTTCCATGCATCACACAGCACATGTACACTGTTGTCGTGCGCAACAGACTGCCTTTGCATGGCCTATTTGGCAGCCATCAGTGGGCAGATTGGGCATACCTGCTTTTTGGCCGGCTGGCTGAGCGGGAAAAACTGCTGTTCAGTTGTAGCTTACGTTGTAGCTTAGTACGATAAAATTATGTGAGTATAAATGCACTGCTTGAGAATGCTGCCTTAGACTCAGGAGATGTCATAGAGAGACACAGTAGGAGAGCAGAACATTTTTGAAGTTTAACTCTGAATGCCAGAGAAGGATGTCCTGAATGCGCAACATTGTTTATCCTACATGTCAAAATGTGTATTAAATGCCCATGCATTGTTTATCTGAAATGTGTATGACATGCCCATGCATTGTAATAAATGTCTATGCATTGTAATACTTGCCCATGCATTGTTTATCCTAAGAGTGTATTATATACCCATGTCCCGTGCAGCGCCTGTCAAGCCACCCGAATATCACCGTCAACTGCTTGCATCCTGGGGTTGTGAAGACTGAGCTCGGCAGGTAAAAGCTGTTTGGAGATCTCATGGGGGAATTTCTTATCCGTCAAACACTCTTTACCCCAAGTGTGTCATGCTTCAAGCGAGTGCCTAGGAGAGGTGGTGGATTTAACTCCTTCCTGCCAGCTAAAAAAGATATAGAAGCACAGGAGTAAACAAGTTTTAGAAGCACACTAGGGAGTGCTTAGGATGAGGATATGGGGTAACGCAGGGTGACTGGTGCTGCCGTGTACTTTTGAAGTTGCCTTGGACCCTTTGCTTGCGAGATAAGGGGACAAGGGGGGCAAAATCACAATGCAGGAAAAACATTTGGACCCAGAGCCTTTTTGGGGCTGCAGGGCGACTACCACGGCTGATGTGGACCAAGCCTTGACCAGCGGGTGGCCTAAGCAACAGGGCATGCTGCTTCATGACACCTACAGGTGTCCTGCTACAGCTTGCTCACTCCCTGGCGATGTAGCTGAATTGCTGCCGAAGCACGTGTGGGATTAAAACAGCGGTACATCATTGTGTTATTTGCATTTTGAAAGCTAGAAGTGAGAAGGTGTGGGCTATGCCCGAGTTTCGAAATGGCCCTTGAGCTGGCCGGCTATCGTCCATGCCTGGTGATACTGCTTGCTGTTGGGGCCTGCTCTATCTTGCTGGATGCATCCTGGACTGCCCTGATGCTGGACCACCTTTGGTAGGAAGCTGGGTAGACTCGTAATTGTATGGCTGCTCTATGCTCGATGATCTGGGTGAGGGTTGGTTGGTGGACCAAACCTTGAACAGCTTGCGGCCTGTGGCCCAAGCTATCTAGTGGGCTTACTGTGCCAGGCCCCCTAACATAGTAAACTGTTTTTTCTCGCTGAATCATATTATTTATCCGTAGAACTCCCCTCATGATTATATTGATTGCCGTGCACCCATCAGGTACATGCTCGAGGAAGGGCCCTTGATGGCGATCGCGGTTGGGCTTGCGTCGTTTTTCTTCAAGACACCGGCGCAAGGCGCGGAAACCAGCATCTACCTCGCCTCGTCGCCCGAGGTCTCCAACGTCAGCTCAAAATACTACGTGGACTGCAAGTGGGTGGCTTTTACCATTTCCCCTAGGGTTTTATTCACTGTTTTATTGGTGTTCCTCTCAGATACATTTCAGGTCCACTTCAGCTGAATCATGGTCAGAGGCCAGAGCAGTTTTCTGTTAGTGCGCTTCAGCTTCAATTCAGCTACATCATGGCATACTGCCGTAGTCCGTAGGGGCCTGGGGCAGCAAATCCAGGGCCACCGGCCATAGGTCGGCGAAGGTGTTGTCCCTATTGGCCCTGTGGTAGGGGCCCCAACAGGTGGTCTGGTGCCCACTAAAAGAAACACAGTGCATGAGTGGCTGCTAGCTCTTTTGTCACGCATGAACTTCAGGTGAACTACATTCACTCATTTACTGTTTACTTTCTGGCGCTTCAGCTACATATAGCTTCAAAGGAGACATGCCTCAGCGTGCGTGCATGACGGACTTGCTATTTCCATGTACACCTTGTGAAATCATCAGGTGTTGAGGCAGAGAGCATGTTCTTTAAAAGATTCCGACACCGGCTTGCTGAGGCACCTGCAGATTTGTGTGGCCTTTCCTTTAAAAGCCTTCTTCAGGAGCCTAAAGGACTACTCCCCTCATTGAGGGTGGTATCTGGTCAGACTGGTAGCCAGTTGGAGGGTTAAGGGTTAAGAGGACGAGCTTACAGGTCTACTCCCTGCATTGAGTGTGGTCTCTCGAACCAGGGCAGCTGACACTTGTCTTTATAACCCGCAGGCCTACAGCGTCTTGCCCCGCATCTTACGACAAGGAGACGGCGAGGAGGCTGTTCGAAGTAAGCACGGAACTCACCGGGGCGCCTGCTGTGCCCTGAAGCACAGTTTTAAGCACTAGGGGAAGCACAGCCTGTGCCCTGAAGCACTAGTCTGGTGCACAGTCTGAAACTCAGGTCAGAAGAACTTTTCTGAAACATAGTCTCTGTGCCTTGAAGCTCTGTCTGAAGCACAGTCTGGCTCCTTTGAAACGAGCACGGAACAGACTGGGGCCCCTGTCTAGCCCCAGGATGCAAGTCTGACTAGTTACGTGTACGATACCAACAATTGTAGGCTACAGGGGTGGGCGGTGAAGTGCTTAGATGCAGACGCTGAGGTCCCATTCCGGGCGCCTGTGATGCGTCGAGCTCAAGATTTCTTTGGTTAACATAGGATAACAAGAATTGTTGACGTAACACGCACGGAGGTGTGTTCTCATTTATATGTATTATTGAGGCATGCTGCGTTCTATTTGGTTTGCCACCCCCCACAAACAAGCAGTTTTGGGGCTTGTCTTCACAAGGGGGAGGGGGGGGTGAAAACGTAAGCTTATACCCAGGGTCAGGCGCACAATCTTCAGTTAGATAACAGATGTTCAAAAGGGGGACGGGGTATTTCTCTCTCGACAATTCCGCATGGAATCTGTTAACACAGCTGGGTAACAGCAATATGCCGTCAACGTGAATCAAGAAGCCACATGAGACATGAGTTCAAGACCCTAGGGATACCAGTAGGACATTGATCACTTGGGCGCGGCTGAGCCTTTCCAGCCGGGACCTGGGGTGTAACGTCATTAACCCGGGAAAGTGGTTCCCTAGCTACTCACCTTCACCTGAGATTCAATGACGTTACACCCCTGGTTGCACCTTCACTAGATAGTGAACAGCCCCGGAACGGAAGGACACAAGCAGTACACTGATATCTGCCTACCACAGTTTGCTGGTGCACCTCTCAGCCAACTTGGTTTTGCTGCTGCTTGGAAAGCTTCTTGCCCACCTGACTATTTCAAAATCTCTGTACACGAGCATATCCCAACACAATTGCCTCCGTCGGCTACTGACCGAGGTGGATTGACCCCATGTTACATACATGAAGTGATCGCTCCAGACAAAAGGTTTGCAGCGGTCTTGCATATGTCATGTTTATGGCTAGGGTTTATCTTCTGCACTATGGGATTCATGCCCAGGCTACTGCCCGGTGTTTAGAACGGTGCATACCCCGCTGGGCCCTGCTGAACGCTCCGCCACGTGGGGTGGTAGGGAATGACTAGGCTCAAATCCAGCTACCATGCACAGCCTGGGCCATGGTGCAGCCATGCCATCCTCCTATGTGAGGGGCAGGAACATGGAACCCGGCGCTCTAGGCGGGGGAAGAGAGAAGATCGTGTGGCGGGTTCGATCCCTCAACCTCTGGGTATGGATGCTACTGTCCGGTGGCTCATGTCCCATGCGTCAAATGTGGTGCCCCGTTGGCCTGTAAAACCTGAAGTTCACCGGTTTACGGAAACGGCCCATACATCAAATGCGATGATCTGTTGGACTGAAAAGCTTCACAGATGGAGCAAGCCACCGGCCTGCTGCTGCATGGTGTGTGCGGAACCGTCCACTCACATATAGCGGTACAGCGGGCAAAGTGATTTCACAGTCCTGCATATTCGAACAGTACAGGCCCATGCAACCGAGTCTCTTGTATCAGGTCTTAGAGGTGTAAGGCCATCAATAATCGTGTTTCTGGTAGAACTCTTTCCATGTCTGGTTTGCACTGGCATGATGCCGTCTCTATACACAATGCCAAAACGGACTTTCAGCAGTTGTACCAGGGCAGGCCTGAGTGGGAGGCTCTGGCTTTTGTTGATGACGTGGTAGGCTTTGTTGAGGGCTAGTCTGCTGTCTTGTTTTTGCATCCCTGGGGATTGGCTCTTTCCCTTTTTGTCCATGTTTTGCTTTCAGAGGCAGGAATCCTCCGGTCTACCTCCCCGTCTTCTGGAGGGGTGTTTTCTTCGCCCTTTGTGCGTATCTCTAGCCTTTGCTTCCTTTCCGTTGCCTACCAACCAGACAGGACATCGAAGAGCCCGCAGCCAGGGGTGGGAGGCCCTGTATTTTGTTCTTTCAGCTGAGGTTTTTGAAGGCCATTCTCTTCAGGGGCAGGGGATTTGGTTTCATCTTTGCGTTCTTTTTGTTTGGTGGGTGAACTTGCTAACATTTCTTTCCTCTTATGCCTTCTTCCTTGACTTTCCTAGCTTTTTTTGTTTGCCGACGTGGCCGAGCTTCATTTCAGCATGGCCCAGAGGTGTAATCTCAAGAACACAATGCCAAAAAGCTGCCTGCCTTGGGGACACTGCGCTGTCTACAAATGTCCAGACCTTAAACAAAGCTTACATGTCAATGACGTTTCACATCTGAACCGTGCAAGGGCTTGGCCACGTGGGCGTCCAACAATTAAGTTAGAAGAAGAAACCTTTCAAGCAAAGAGGGGAAATGAAAGAAAGAGAGGAACACAAAGGAGGCAAACTGCCCTTTTCCTCCCCAAAAAGGAAGGGCAGTGCAAGGGTGCCTTGCGCATATAGATTCAAGGCCTGAACAAGAAAAGATAAAAGAGAGGGGAGAAAGCTTACATGTAGGCCTATCTCCCAAGAACATCATCCTGCAATGAAATATGCAGAAGTCACTTTAACGCCGGCATTCAACAGCAGATGTGTCCTTTTTTAATACTGAAACTAGTCAAAATAATGATTATTCAGTCAAACTCCTCGCACATGCTCAGTATCGGGAACTTCCTTGAACGGGGACAACGTCCAGAGGCTACCTAGCTCAAATTGCGCTCATTACTGTGTGTAGTCGTGCTGAAGGCCGGCTTGGTATCCACGCCTGCGGCACGAAGAGGGCAGAATCATGGGAGGGGAGAAATGCGTCCTCAGTCAAGGCGCACTCCTGTATCTGCACTGTTATGTGAATATGCATGGAATGGACTGCACACAAATCTGATATAAGAAGCCAGTCTGAGATTGTATGCGAGCCCGAGATCTTCAGCCAGTCTGAGATCGGCAGCATATCCACAGAAGCAAGCGCTCACACTTTTTCAGGCTGCTTTGATTTCCCAAACGACCTTTCCTACTTACCCCCAGGCCTCTCCTTCTCTCCCCCGGCCCTTCCTACGCCCCCCCCCCCCCCCATATCCTTGCTACTCACCAAACAGCTCTGAATTCCTCCTTCGCAGTTGCCAGCCTTGCCTTCAAGTTCGGAGAACGCAGCGTGGCGTGCAACAGAGGCAGGCCCAGTCCTACAGTACATAAATACAAATACGCCCATGGGTCCAAGGCAGCATATCAGGGCTTGACAGACATCTGAAAAGAGAGAATGGTCATTGCCACGTGTATTCTCATCTGCCTCTCCTTCCATGCACACCCCGTCCTGCGTTTTCAACATTCAAACCCCAACGGATCCCTCATCCAGCACCCACTTTGACCCAAGCCACGGTCAGCAAAACTGCATTCCTGCCTCTCATCCCCTTTCAATGCCCATCCCGCCCCTTTCAAATTCAAAAATCAGATCTCCCCTGATCACTCACCCAGTACAATAACCCAGGCCACGGTCAACAAAGCCGCACTCCTCCACATCAGCAGTGCGCCCGCCCCCAGTGCCAGCAGCACAGCCAGCCCTCGCGGCATCCATAGGATGTACAAGCGCTGCTTGCCTCTCCGCCTCACCCTGCAGGGGAGGTGTGCATCAGCTTCAGCGCATCGTCCTCCTTCAAACTTCAGCTGAAGTGGTGCTGAAGCAACGAAAGGATGCCCAAGGACTACATACGCTACTGCCCCCTCTGCAGGGGGTGAAAAAGACACAGGACATTAGGACATCGTAAGCATTGCGTGTGTTCTGTGTTACAAAAACAGCTGAATTGGTGCGGAAGCACTCAGGGGGTGTACAAGCGCTACGGCCTACGGCCCCCCTCTGGGTCACTCTGCAGGGAGTGAACGGAATCATGGACGCATCATCTTTTGTGTTTCTTCCTTTGACTTCCAGCTGAATTTCTGCTGAAGCTCACGTCTGTAGAGGTTGTACAGGCGCTGTTTCCCCCTCTGCCTCACCCATGCACACGAATGACTTACAGATGTTTCCTCCTCCTCCACTTCACTCCCCACTCATGGGCTGTCAAGTCAGCGCGGCAGCTTTGGTAGGTTTGCAGCACCGTAGCCAGCATGCACATGGAATGTTCTGACCTCACCAGTCTTCATTTTAAGGGTGCAAAATAATTGTTGGGGCCACCGAGTGGCTACAACTGGGCCGATAGGGACAACAACAGGTATGGCCCATGGCTGGCGGCCCAAGCAACAGGGAATGCTTCACTATGACCCGTTAACCGCGTGCCGGGATGAAGCTGGAATGTAGCTGAAACGAGGTTTAGACAACAGTGGCATGCGCGAAGAGTCATTTCTCACCCGAGGTTTCCGTCATGCGCATGAGTCGATAAGGCGCGGAGCCTCATGGCCGTCTTAGCATGCAGCTTCTTCACGACCCTCAGCAATTGGTCACTGTGCAGTGGGAGGATCGTGAACACGCTTTGGTGTACATGAACAGGAGCACTCCCATGAATTCACCCAACAAACACGTGGATACACACAAATGAAAACAGTACATTGACACACACGAATGGATACATGGATACCGGTAGTCGGGTATACGGCCTCGCATTAACTTTTGATGGATGCATGGACAAACATGATGCATGATACATGCACACACACAAATGAAACTCAAAGCATTTGAATACACATGGCAAACGTATGGCATGGCTTGGAGCTGTGCATGGGGGAGCTCCACATGGGTGCGCTGGTCAGGCGAGCCATGCTATCGAAGATCTACCTACTTCGTGGCCACTGCGAAAGGATCGTTCAGACTGAGGAGGCCCATGGCAGTGACAGCCACTGCGAGCAAGCCCAACGGGTTTCGCAAGAAGCAGACGATGAAGCTGAGCAGTAGCATGAAGGCGTAGTTCGATCGGTAATAATACGTGTTGTTCTTAATCCTCGAATTCCATTTCATCCCCGTTTTAGGAATCATGAAGGCATTAGGGGCGAGGAACTCGCCGACCGGCCGTGGGGCTTTCCAGTCCACCTGCAGCAGAGGAAGATTTGAAATCCACGTACCACGTCTGTTATTCAAGTGTTACAGCGACTCACTTCCCTCAACGCTTCCCAAAGTTCGCCAAGCGTGACATTGTTCCAGTCCATGACTAGGACTTCAAACCTGCCTCAAAATATCATGGGCCATTTCATAATTGTGTTCATATTTACGATACCGGTTATCATGCGTATAAAGAAAAAAATAGAGCCCTAGTAATGAACATAACATCACTGTCTCTGGAGTTTTCCTGTGGGGGGCGCAAGTTAGCTGTCATACCATCCCAGCTGTCACTTTGTTGAGGGCTAGATGCCAGAGGAGGAGCTCAGATGCCGGCAGACTTGTTGCCTTCCCGGCCTCGCCTTTTGTTCCTTTTCTTTTGTGTTCCCTCTTCCTTTAAGTTTTTCTTTTCTTTTCTCCCAACTGAACACTTCGGCACCCACGCAGGCGACCCTTCTTGTGCATGCATGGCCCAGAGGTGTAACGCCATTGACCAGCTGCAACTACCGGTAAGTGGTATGAAACCACACCGACCGGGTGTGACAGCTTCAGGCATCATACGAGCGGCTTGCCTAATTGCCCTCCCCCTTCATTCTGCACAAAACTAAGTGCCTTCAGCTAGTTCTGCCAAAATGTCATGGGCACGTACCAGTTCATTATCATACCCCAAGACTTTTCCTTCTCATACCCCTTTTCTTTTCCTATCTCCCTTCTCCGTTTGTTCCATTCCTCTCTCCTGCATCCTCAGTTTCCCCCCTCCCGACCAGACAGTCGGGCGCCCACGCGGCCGGGCTATTTCAGGCATTTTCAGCATAGCCCAGAGGTGTTATATCATCGACCCCAAGCTTAGCTAGCGGAGGCCATGGGATCCCCTGACATCCCATTGGGGAGATCATGCACTGCGCCTTCAGTTGACAATGCGTCTCCCTAATGCGGGAAGTACCGAGACTTGCATGTCGGTTTCCTGACATTTTACAAACTTCAAAACATGCTTGGGCCATGCATGGGTCACTCGTCGCCTGCCGCCTCAAACATTACTACGTGGGCCCCCTCCTCTGGGCAGCCACACATATTGACATATGCTTGGCAGCCACTCACACAAATGCTTGGCAGCCACACATATCACTATGAATTCTACCCCCCCTTGTAGCACTAGTCCCGATTTGTAGGAGTGCTAGTAGCACTCCTACACTGTAGCATATTTCAGTATTGCATTGCTACAAACATGAGAGCAGTGTAGCACTGCTATGCACTATAGGAGTCCTACAACGTGTAGGAGTTTCCCTTTCTAGGTATGCTACAAACGATGGCACACAAATAAATTGTTCACATCACGCGAGCGGCAGCATGAGGAAGGCCATGCAAGGTGGAGAGGTGCCTTTCGCTACCGCATTGAACTGTGTCCGTCGCATGGCCGCCAAGGTGCACCTCAGGCATCATCTGCCTACATTCATCTGGTTGGCGTCTGCCGGCTGTCTATGCAGCGCCTGCGGCCAACTACGGTGATGTTGTGAGGGCCACCGATCACCTTAGGCCGCGGCATTGCCTCATGAGCAAGATGCAGTCCAGCTTCCTCCAACATCTGCGCCATGCTGCAGGGCTACCTCCGTCCGCTGCCAGTAGGGGGGTCATGAGAGAGCTGCAGATCTAGCCATCCCATTACAGCGAAGTTGTTGACAGCATGTACTTCGCTTCTACAACGCGGCAGTTGCAACATCAGCAAAGCAAGGCAGCCCACTCATAGCGGCAGCCATGGCGGCCGACATACTTGGCAGCCACACAAATGCCTGCCAAGAGCACATATATATGCTTGGCAGATACAAATATGCTTGGCATACTGATACACATATGCTTGGCAACCACATATGCTTGGCGACCACATATGCTTAGTTGGCAACCACATATGCTTGGCAGCTACACATATGCTTGGCAACCACATATGCTTGGCAGATACACATATGCTTGGCAGATACACATATGCTTGGCAGATACACATATGTATATGCTTGGCAACCACATATGCTTGGCAACCACATATGCTTGGCAACCACATATGCTTGGCAGATACACATATGCTTGGCAGATACACATATGCTTGGCAGATACACATATGTATATGCTTGGCAACCACATATGCTTGGCAACCACATATGCTTGGCAACCACATATGCTTGGCAACCACATATGCTTGGCAACCACACGTATCCTTGACAGCCAAACAAATGCTTGACAACCACACAGATACTTGGCAGCCACACGAATGCCTGCCTTGAGTACATATGCTTGGCAACCACATACATGCTTGGCAACCACACAGATACTTGGCAGCCACACAAATGCCTGACATGAGCAGGCTTGGCAGGTATACAGATACTTGCCGTGTACACATAAGCTTGGCAACGAAAAACATATACGACCTGAGGGACATGGACTGAAAATCTGACACCAGTACGTACCCTCAGAACCTCAGGGATCCAAATCGCGACAAAAAACGTGTGTTGCCAACCTAGCAGCCAGTCCATCAGCCAGGGCCCCGCAAGAAATACAAGACTCCCCCATGAAACCCTTTCCAACCGGCACCCTATCCAACCAGCACCATCAGACCCAGCCAACCGGCCCTATCAATCCTCAATTCCTAACAAACCGACACAATTCTCCCTGGCAACAAAGCGTCACCATCAACGCAAACCAACTTGCATGTTCAGGCAGCGTTCTAACCTGTGGCAGCCTTCAGCAATGCCTCAAAGAGCTCATGCACAAATGCCTGCTGCATACGCAACCGCTCCTCTCTGAGCAACGTCCGCACCTCTTGATCCTCTACTACTTGTCCTCCTCCTGCTCTCAAGAGCCCAACATGCGACCGCTCCAGGGCCGCCACAGCACAAACAGCCACTACCAGCTCCTTCCTGCTCTTGGCACCGTCCAGACAGAAGCCGTTTGGAAGCTGCCTCATGACGGCACAGATGCGTGCGGCAAGCTCCCCCTCCACCCTAGTGTCCACCGGGCTAGTAACAGCTTGGACCATGGATCCGCCCCTCATCGCAATGTTGGCATCGATCTGCAAGGCGCGCAGAGGATCGTTGAAAGTTAAAGCCATCTGCAGATCCTCGTCCGGTTCGAGTGCGTCCGCCAGCGCGTAATAATCTAGGTGCAGGCGCGCCCTCACCATCGTGGCCGCCCGGGCCAGAGCCTCCAAACCGCCGGCCAGGCCCGCGGCGCTGAGCACGACCAAAACGCTGTCCTGATCCCGCTCCCCGCTCCGCGCCTGCATCAGCCGCTGTCGCCCTAGGCACACTCCCAACATCTCCAGCAGGCCGCGTTGCTGCTTGGCCAGCCTCAGTGCCTCGCGCTGCGGCAGACCCGCCGTTGCGTGCCAATGCCTCGCAACTAGGCCCTCCAGCACATAGATGCTTTCCGGCTGGCTCAGCCCAGCGCCGGAGGGCCGGCGCTGTTCACCTTGCTGCATTTGACGGCCCACACCGGCCAACAAAACGAACAAGTCCAGTCGCGACGATACCTCAACACACTCAGTTCTTGTGGCGTCTCCCTGCTGACCATCTGGCAGCTCCAAACCATCTGCCAAAAAGGCGAGAGGGTGGGATCCAGCACCCTCTGCAGCCCGCTGCATGTCTGCCTCTGAGACGCCAACCACAACATACGCCGCCTGGTACACCCTGACCAGGTGCTCCGGCAGGCCCAGCTCATCCCCCAAGATCTCCTGCAACATCTGGATCACCCCGGGATGCTGCAACGCATCCATGCCCAAGTTGCAGGCCACACATGCAGCCAGTGCCAACCCCGCCGGGGAGGTCAGGTCCTTGCTAGCCGCCAAGCGGTCAATGCCGGGGGGAAGCGCCTGAACGCGGGACAGCAGCGGCGTGGCCAGGTCGATGACGGCAGCCAGTCCAAGCGCACTTGGGGTGCCAAGTGGCTGAGGCTCGCCGCCTCCCTCTTGGTTGCAATTTGACATGCCACCCGGTGGCAGTGACTTGATCTGTTGTTGCTGCTGTTGCAGAGCGCCTGCTGCACCATCCGGCAACCCTGGGTCTGCCCCACCATCAGGTGACCCTGGGTCTGCCCCACCATTGGGCGACCCTGGGCCAGATGCCTTGTTCCTTGCAACAGTAGAAGCAATAGCCGCGGTAGCAGCAGCAGCAGTAGATGCAACAGCTGTAGATGCAGCAGCAAAAGATGCAGCAACAGAAGCAGCAGCAGTCGCAGCACGAGCAGCAGCGGCAGCACGAGCAGCAGTCGTAGCACGAGCAGCAGTCGCAGCACGAGCAGCAGTCGCAGCACGAGCAGCAGCGGCAGCTGCAGCGGCGGGCGCTTTGTGAGTCAGCTGAGCTGCCAGTGCCGGCTGTGCGGTGGTCAGGCACTGCCTTTTCCCGGCGGGTGCGCCCAGTGGCTCCCTGTGGGCGCAACGCTCGGGCTTCAGGCGGTAAGCCCCGTTGCCACTGGGCTCCGCCGGGGGCTTGAGCACCTGCAGATCCAGGACCAACACCGCCGATCCAGATTCAGATCCGGCCGCGGATCTGTCCAGGCTCCATGTCCTGCGTTGAAATGAGCACGCTCGGACGCTGTCGATCCACGGCTTCTTGATCTTCATCGCCACAAATTCGCCCGATTTGAAACTGGTCAGCCTCACCTGCAAGCAGGTTGCGGGATAGCAGGGTCTGATTCTATGGTGTGGGACAGTTTGATTATTGGCTATGGGATTAGGGTTTACTTTTAGGTAACCGTCATTCACATACCACCATTCACCCCGCCACATATTATTACTTTTCTCTACACGCATCACTACCCAGTACCATCGTAAACAACTTGTGTGAATGGCATAACATGATGGATAAGGATGTATGTACGCTTTGCGCACCACTGCAGAAGCTCAGCCAGGCTGGCTGCATGTGTTGTAAAGACTATCAGGTCAGCAGAGCTTCAAGCTCATATATGCGCATGATATTATTTGAATCCCGTCGTGCACCTGCCCGTAATAAATAACTAGGACCCCCTGAATAATGGAAGGTGCAAGTGGGAATGGAGGGGGGTGATAATAGATTGTGGGACGGTGAGGTTTGACTTAAGATTATGGGACGGTGGGGGTTGATTTTAGATAGTTGGACTGTGGGGGGTTCGATATTAGATTATTGGACGGTGGGGTTCAATTTTAGGTTGCATACTAACAGCACGCAATAATGTACAGAACAGGCCATGCTGACCTTATGCTCCGTTGCTCCTACAACCGACAACCGTCAGTGAAATGACAACCTACAGCTGATGCCATGCTCCACATGAGCTATTTCCTACCGACAACTGACAACTAACTGATTGCGTAGAACTGTGCCACCGCTGAATACATGCTCTTCGATGCCGACAACCCACCACCAGGAACTAGCAACTGACAACCAACAGTTGCTGGCCTGCTTACCGTATGCTCCCTGGCACCGAGCGGGTCTTCCACCACAACACCATTGACGCTGACCCGTAGGTGGAGGGGCTTCTTCAGCGGCACATCCCCATCAAACAGAGCATGTATCTTTTTTCTGGCCAGCGCCACTGAGCATGAGTCCGCTCTGATGGCCAAGCCGCTGTCAGGTGCCGGCGGCAGGACCTTCAGATCCAGCACCAACACCGCGGACGGGGCAGATCCAAATCCAGATCCAGATATAGCGTTGGATCCAGCGCCACATATTTCTATGCTGTAGGTCCTCCGTTTCGACGGGCATGACCGGACGATATCGTACCATGGCCCCTTAATGCTTATTACTGCATAGCCTCGACCTGGGTCGGTCAACTTGCCCCGGTTGGTCAACTTGACCTGGATGCAGGAAGCAGGGTGGTGGGTGATGCAGGTGGTGCGGGATGTGGTGGATGCAAGCCATGAGGCTTGCATGAATGGTATTCAGTTGCGGGACACTTTGATTAAATTTTAATTGTCAGGCAGTAGGATTTTTTAAGTTGCGGGATGGGAGGGTTTTGAAGCTCCGGATTGGGAGGGTATGTTTTATAGTCGTGGGACGGTAGGGTCAGCTTTCATCCTTGGGGACGGGGATACATTTAAGTTCAGGACGTCGGGACGGTATAACCATACAATAGAGTACCTTTTTACGTTGCCGGTTGATAAGCGGTGCGGAGCTGCGGGTTGCAAGACATGATGGCTGTTTTATCCTTAGGTTTATATTTCAAGGTCTCCATAATTTCGAGGTCACATGTTGCTTACACCCTAGAAGATTCTCCATGATTTAGGCTGTGTGACAACATGTGGGCGAGGGGGTTTAAACCCTAAGACCCTGACAGCCAGCACATACGTAAGGAATAACAAATGGCAACCAACTAACAAAACAACACAATATCATTGATTGCCCTTTGCGTGATGTGCTCCTTGGCACCGACTGACAATGTTTTATCTGCCTCCCTCTATCTCAACGTGTCTCACTGACATTATACTTTCCAGTTGTTCTTCCCTGTGTTGAGCACATAGGGTTTAACTTTGAGTTGTCCATTCCACCTGTCTATCCCTACCATGAATGCTACCCTAGGGTGGCTGCTTAAGCCACAAAAACAAGAGGTAACCGACCACGGACCGTTGCGGGTCTACTCACCCCGTGCTCCTTGTTTCCAAGCTGGTCCTCCACCACAGTGCCGTTAACACTGACACGCAACGGGAGCGTGAGGGGTATATCTTGCCCTTCCCGGCAGAACAAAGCCTCCATCTTGTGACGGACCAGAGACACTCGGCCGCTGCATTGACTGAGCACGCGGGGGGGCGCGGCGACTAAATCTTGCTTGATGAACCTGGGATCGGGGACCGCGGACTGGCCGGCTCCTGGGACCGGGGTCTGGCCGGCTCCAACAAGCGGCGTCTCCCTTGGTAGTGTGGTGGGTATCAGAAGGCCCAAAGGATGGCTAGGGCCGGCCGCCGCCTGGAGGGTCGTCAATGTCGTGCCGTCAAGATCAGGAGCACATGAAGAAGGCGGCCGTCTTTGTGGCGGCAGCGGCGGGAGGAAGTTAGCCTAGCAGGGGGGGAAATTGGGTCAAACAGAACGGGTGATATTGTGACAAAATGGTGATATAAACTCAGGTTTCAAGGGACATGTCATCATAAGCCCCATCACACCGCATCATGCGACAGATTTAAGGCACCTTACCTTGCTTGCGCAAGCATCAGTATGCCACAACGTCCTCGAAAGGAGATTCTTAAGCAAATTAATGTACGACTGTCTAGAAGATCTAGGAGGTCTAGGAGGTCTAGGAGGTCTAGGAGCTCTACGAGGTCTAGGATCATATAGGTCTAGGAGGTCTAGGAGGTCAAGGAGGTCACCGATATAGGTTTAATACTAGTTTGTCATAATATAGGTTTCATAGGTCTAAAAGGTCTAATAGGTCTAAAAGGTCTATATGTCCTTATGTCATCATGGTCATAACATTAGGGTTTAGAGTTAAGGCATCAAGGTCAAGGTCCCTACAGAAGAAACGAGGGGGGAAGTGGAAAGCCCCGGGGTGAAACCGCCCCCGGGGGGTCGGGGACTCGTCACTAGCTCCTTTCGATCGGCGCAAGAACAAGTACGCACTTTCATGTGACTTTATCCCTTACCCCCGGGAGGGCCATAACGTGTGTCACTGACCCCCGAGAGGGACGGGATGTGGGCCACCGACCCCGGGAGGGCCGGGACATGTGTCAACGACCCCCGGGGGGGCCGGGACATGTGTCATTGATCCCTAGTGAAGCAGGGTGGTATCAGCAATACTGCCTTTACTTGTCTTCTGTATCTTGTCTAAGGTAGACCAGGAACGGGGGATGAGAAGAGACCGGGAAAGCGTGGACAGTCGGCGAGCATCATGTTACATCAGCAGTCATACCAGCGACCATCAGATCGGCTAGTAATAGGATCACGAAACCACAGACTCTCAGTATAAGAAGGCCATGGCAGGCCATTAAACAGTCACGCAAGATTCGGATAAGAAAGTGTCTCAAAGGAATAAAGCTAGCCTAGCTACCGGCAGCTACAAGATAGAGTGAAGCCTAGCTACCGACAGCTTACACAATAGAGTGAACCGTAAGCTACGTAAGCCTCTATCTAGAATATGCCCGTAAGATAACATCTTCAGTCTGTGCAGAGAAATACACAACTAGCAATCCTAAGAGCATGGTATCCTAGCAACCAAATATATCTATCATTAGCATGGCACTTGTCATGTGCCAGCTCTATTACACCTAGTAGGAGGGTAGGGACGTGTATTTCTGACACATGGGAGGGCCGGGACGTGTGCCACCGAACCATCCACGGGAGGGCCGGGACGTGTGTCAACGCCCCCCGGAAGGGCTGTGACGCATATCACCGCGCCCCGGGAGGGCTTTGACGTGTGCCACGGACCCTTGGGAGGGTCGGGATGTGTGCCAACGATCCCCGGAAAGGCCGCCAGGAGGTGTGGCACCAAAACCCGGGAAGGCTTGGACGTTTGTTAACTTTCCTTGGGAGTGCCGGGACGTGTGCCACCAACCCCTAACTAAGAGGGCTTGGAGATGTGCCATGATGAAGTGTCACCTGCCTAGTCTCACACCACGAAGTTAATTAGGGCATTCAATGCAACACACATACAGTTGGAAGCACTTTTCCTTCCGCCGGTATACCCTTCACACGGGACTTGCGACAAAGGAGCCTACTTATATACCAACACCGGCCATTCCCGGCCGGGAATGGCCTGGTCCCGGCCGGGAATGATCGGGGGCCCGGCCAAAAATGACCGGGCCCGGCCAAGTCACAGTCATCTCAATCAAGTGGGACGAACGAACTCAGGCACGGTATTTACCCCTGCGTGTGTTGTTTCCGCAACCTTCATGCCCTCATAATAGGGTGAAGATTTCTTTCTTTCTTCCTGTCTCGACTGCTGTCTCGAGTGCTGTCTCGACTTTTGTCTCGACTGCTGCTGTCTCGACTGCTGCCGCCAGGGTGTCTTGGTATGTGTCCGTATAAACTACTCGTTACGTCCGCGCGCTAGCTAGCTATCGAACGACAAGCAATCCTAAGTATAAATGGCGGTCGAGGGCTTTTGACTCGCAACTCATGGCCATGCATCGAAATGGCGTGTTGTCAATCTGACTTGCCTTCATCCAAATAATGGGGTGCGTGGATGGTTCTTGCTTGACTCCTTGGAACACCAATGACGCCCGAAGTCCGTGAAGCAAGGTATGTAGCTCGAACGACCACAAGAGCAATGCCTATAGATTCGTGACGACTCAATTACATGCCAGTAGTTTTCAATCGTGTCCAATGGCCAACAATTGAGTACACCGTGGTCATCAGTGATTGGAAATTTGGGGGTCAAATCTGGCTTGCCAAGATCGCGGCGGCCGCCGAGATCGTAACCTATTAAACCCATGCATTAGTTGTACGTGCGTGTGGTCTCGGTGCAACACACTATGGCTGAAAGGGGACTTCATCCAGCCCCGTTAGTTACCATGCTACCATCTCTGCTTGTATATGAGCGATTCGCGTCTCATCTCTTTAATTCTGGTGTATTCCACGAGCCACGCTCATTCGTTCTTTTTCTTTCCCTCACATATGATTGGTGAGCTAGAGAGGGGATCGGGCGTTTACTTGTTTGGGGGTTTCCGCCCTTTGGTATTTTGGTCATTTGGTCTTGTCATGCCATGCACGTAGGCAGTTTCATGCACTTTCTTGGACATCCTTGACATCCTTGCCCATGCTTGAAGCCCAATGAAACATGAAAGACAGGATGCAACGTTAGTGCATCGGTTGTGGAATGGTATGCGTAATATTGGAAGGGGCATGTGTGCCATGGGATGACGCAATTGTGAGCTATTGGAAGGGAAGTCATATGTGTTATGCCCTCCCGTACCCCCCCGCCTCCCCCATTCAGTCAAATGTGTAGACATGGGTAGATGAGGGGTAGTTAAGTAGGGGGTATGCAGGGGTATTAGGGTGTCGGAAAGCAAGGGGTGGTCTGCTGGTTTGGCAAGGTGTACTTTGGAGTAATAATGGGGTTGTCAGTGGTAGATAAGGTAAGGGGGGAAATGGGGTAGTCAGGTAAAGGGGTAGTATGGCCCCCCGGCCATGGGGAAGTAATGGGAGGTATAGCGTAGTAGTAGGGGACTTGGGGTAGTATTGGGTAATCGGTGGTGTTAAAGGGTGGACAGGGGTAATAAAGGGTTCGGGGTTGGGTTTGGGGAACGGGGTTGGGGTTGGGGAATGAAAGGGGTAATAAAGGGGTTATCAGCCAGTTCTTTCCTCACACATCTAAACAAATCTTCTTTTTTTCACGCCAATGGAACAAGGTGTTGTGGACCAGCACCCCACTGGCCGCCCTGTGAGCGAGGGAGATGATGGATTGGTCCTTGCAGCAAGAGGCGGAAGAAGCCCCCGCAGCCATGGAAGAAAGGGCCATCTACGGAGCCATATGCACAACGAGGGCATGCATCAAGAGCAGGGGCATATGCATCGGGGGGGGCGTCCGCACTGGCAGGGACATCTGCACCAGGGGGCAAATAACATCAGCTCCAACAAGGGCAACTGCACCGGGAGAGCTTGTAGCCCAGTCTCGGTCGCCAGAGGCAGGAGCAGTCCGGGCAGGCAGGGGCAGCTGCCCTAGCAGAGCTTGCAGGCATGGAAGGGGCAGCTGCTAAGGGGGAGGTACCATCAATGGCAGAACAAGCATCACTCATTAGCAGAGCTTGAAACGATGGAGGGGCCGGCTGCCCAAGGGCGGACACATAGCAACGGGTGTACCACCTGCACTTGATGGGGCAGCTGGCAACACCAGGGGCGGGGGGCGGAATGGACGGGGGGGGACAGCAGCACAGCCCGGGCATGTTGCATGGGAGGGGGGCGTGGCAGTACTGCCAACACCCTTTTCAACAGCATTGTTTAGACAACCGGCAGTCAGTATGGGGCACAAGCACCGGTGGTAGAACTGCCAGAGCCAGGTCCACTTCAAGTGGGGCTGGCAACAGTCTTGGTAACCTTTGCATCACAGATAGGGGCGACTCGCTCACCTTGTAGATGCAACTGCAGCAGCCCTGGCCAGAGAACGAATTGTCTGTATTTCCACTGCCATGAGCATCAGCACAGCCTGGAGCAGCATCACCATCTTTGATGACGACATTGGCAAAGGGGCTTCCCAACTTCCTACAGGGGTGGTTGGAGAGGGACGTCGGCGTGGGGGCACAAGGAGCAATTCAAACAGCCCAAGCAACAGCTTCCCCCCATCAGCCAATCCAGCAGGGAATGCAAGAGCAACAAGGGCAGCAGGAGTAGCTAGTGCAACTGGACTTAGGGGCCTGGCATCATCTCCTCTTGGGATAGCCAGGACAGGCTCCCCGGGCTTACCCTCTCAAAGGGCTTACCCTCTCAAAGGTAAGGCCCCTCTAGAGCCCGCCCAACCCCCCTCTGCAATTCCCCTCATCATGAATTTCGTGCCCTCAAGAATCCCCTTCATGCATCAAACAGTGTGAACAGCTGCCCAGGGATGTCAGCCCCCAAGGAAACTGACAATTTGCCATTCTGGATGCGTTACCAGGTATGGCAATCACAGCCCAGCTCAGCCAGCAGGCCATCCCAGCCTTCTGCCTAGACAGCACAACCCGGCGGCTCTTTTATGTTTGTAATTCATTATTTCAAGACTTGAATAATATGGCGTGGGGCAATTCATGGCCTACAAAAAGAAACTTGCCTCATAATTGGAATATTGAGATGGGAACACTTGCTTTCCAGCCCTTACCCTTGGACATGCTATGTTTGAAGTAGTCATGCTAAGGATCCTGGCTTGGGAGCATAAACTCTCTTTGGTGGACGCCCGCCGTGTTGAGCGGGAGATGCGGCTTTGAATCCCACCGGCGGCGGCGAAGGACTCGAGCAGGCACCTCTCCCTCCATTGCCGTGGGTCCAGGGGACATTGCTCCCTCTGTTGTCGCCCCTCCCTCTCTCGCCGCCGATCCAGCAGGCACCTCTCCCTTTTGCACACACGTGCTCTATCCACTTCTGTGTTGCATCTGCTTCGTCATTACAACTGCTGACACCCTTGCAAAACAGTTGCAGTAACCGCTGCCACGACCGCTTCGCCCTCTGCAGATGCGGCTGTTGCTGCCTCTGCCGCTACCTGTGCTAATGCTCATGCGGCTGCTGCCTCCTCTGTCGCTACTGTCGTTGCTACGTCCTCTGCCGCTACTGCTGTTGTTGCAGCCCTTTGAGCGTTTGTTTCAGGCTTGTTGCATCCGCAACATCCCATACACGCTTTTGTCAAGATCTGCAATGCGCATGGGCAAAAAAGTATTGGATCATGAGACAATGAGCATGTATGGACAATGTTCCAAACTTTATTTCTGCATCCTGATTGTACTATAAGCTTGTACGGTACACGGTTTCAGCATATATATACCAGGCCCAGTGTATGTCGTAGTCTCAACATGTGCAAGGTGGCAGGAACATAACGATTCAAGCGTGCATGACACACGACAGTAAGGGTATCAGAGACACTACCTGCCTCTGCTGGCGCCACTTCTTGGTCGAAATGATCGATGTTGGCCAGTGGGTGCTGAAGGTGACTTTGTGCGCTTTGTAGGGATCCTCCGCCCTCTTCATGGCCAGATACTTCGTTGTGTAGGCCTTGATCATGCATGGCCGAGGAGAACTCGCAGAAGTAGTATCGGGGTGTTGACACAAATGAACCGGACCCGTCCTCTTGACCATGATCATGGTGGCCACCGTGATGGCACACTGTTGCTTTCCGGAATGGAAACAAAATATGGCTGCCGATTTCAGTACCGTGCATAAACAAAGGCATTGCCCGACAGTGACTGGTTAGAGAGGACAAATACTTCATGGCCCCACCCTCTGTTACAATTAAGTGACGCGTATCTATCAACATTTTCTTGAGTATATCGTAAGTTGCGTCCATCTCTTAGCGGTATCAGTTCCTACGACTTCCAAATGGGTCCCCACGACCATCGGTGGGGACCTCGGGAGCACCGCTCCGGAGTCCGGGCTGGGGGGCTCGGGAACACCGCTCCGGAGTCCGGGCTGGCTGTGGGGAGGTCCGGAGTCCGGACTTTCCCCCCGTCGTAATTTGCCCTCCGGCCACGCCCACCCCCAGAAGGCCGTAGGTATACAATCGTATTCTAATTTATTTGTAATTTGAAAGGAAGAAAGAAAACGTCTGAGTGTGGCTTGAAAAAGAACATTTCACCTCATGACCGGTGTCGCCCCGCCCGCGTGACGGAATTCCACACTACTTCGCACAAAAATGAATCTATTGATTTCAACAGGGTGGATGTGTGTGGATCAACTGTGGAACAACACCCTCTCATTCTTATTCAGTGATACAGCTCCAAACTCCCACTCTCCACCTTTGGCCGAGCCATGGCAGGCTTTGGATACCGTATGGCACTTCTCGCATCCTCTTCCATGTTGAACATAGCGCACTCCCCACACCACTTCTCCACAAACTCCACCATTGGACATCCAAGCTCATTGACAAGGGAGCAGCTCCTCCGCCAGATCCTGTCATGTGGATACCCCGCCACCCCCATCTCCTGTGTATGCCAGGGGTGCACTCGCACCTCCTTCCGGAGGAGCCGTTGGAGGGCGGTATCGGCGCCATTCCCTAGGCGGCTCATCTCCTTGCTCGGGTTGTTGCCCATGCCCGACACTTCCTAGCATGTACTGCGGGCAACATAGGCGTCTTTCTCCTTGGGCGCCTCTGCAACCTCATTGCAGCCATGTTACGCAACCCGGGCAAGGGCCCACGCTCAAGGAGGAACTCCTCCTGACACTTATACCCTGCCGGCCACTATGGATCGCTATCCCAGACAGCATCATGAGTCGCAGCACTCCCGCCCTGGGTGCCTCCGCCCACCTCCTGGCCGTCCGCGCGGCGTACGTGGCCATCTCGGTCCCCGTCACAAACGTCCCGCTGCTGTTGGCCCTGACATACTCTATGGGCGTCTCGGCCGCTGGCGTGGTCGCGTACTGCCTCGATCTCATCCGCAGCCATATCAAGCTACACAGGTAGCTGCCTTAGGAGTTAGGGTTGAACCCTGAACCCGAAACCCCTCCACAGCTGCATCAAGCTGCACAGGTACCTGCCTTTGGGGTCAGGGTTGAACCCTGAACCCGAAACCCCTCCACAGCTGCATCAAGCTGCACAGGTACCTGCCTTTGGGGTTAGAGTTGAACCCTGAACCCTAAACTTATCCGCAGCCGCATCAAGCTACACAGGTAGCTGCCTTTGGGGTTAGGGTTGAACCCAGAACCCTAAACTCCTCCACAGCCGCATCAAGCTACACAGGTAGCTGCCTTTGGGGTTAGGGTTGAACCCTGAACCCTAAACTCCTCCACAGCCGCATCAAGCTACACAGGTAGCTGCCTTTGGGGTTAGGGTTGAACCCTGAACCCTAAACTTATCCGCAGCCGCATCAAGCTACACAGGTACCTGCCTTTGGGGTTAGGGTTGAACCCTGAACCCGAAACCCCTCCACAGCTGCATCAAGCTGCACAGGTACCTGCCTTTGGGGTTAGGGTTGAACCCAGAACCCTAAACTCCTCCACAGCCGCATCAAGCTACACAGGTAGCTGCCTTTGGGGTTAGGGTTGAACCCTGAACCCTAAACTCCTCCACAGCCGCATCAAGCTACACAGGTAGCTGCCTTTGGGGTTAGGGTTGAACCCTGAACCCTAAACTCCTCCAAAGCCGCATCAAGCTGCACAGGTAGCTGCCTTAGGGGATAGGGTTAAACCCTGAACCCTAAACTGTGTCACATACGCATCAAGCTGCACAGGTGGCTGCCTTAGGGGATAGGGTTGAACCCAGAACCCTAAACTCCGTCACATACGCATCAAGCTGCACAGGTAGCTGCCTTAGGGGTAAGGGTTGAACCCAGAACCCTAAACTCCTCCACAGCCGCATCAAGCTGCACAGGTAGCTGCCTTAGGGGATTGGGTGAAACCTGAACCCTAAACTCCTTCACAGCTGCATCAAGCTGCACAGGTAGCTGCCTTAGGGGATAGGGTTGAACCTGAACCCTAAACTCCTCGACATCCGCATCAAGACGCGCAGGTAGCTGCCTAAATCCCCACTTGTATAATTTAGGTGTTTTTTGCATTCAAGCTACATTTCGTTAGTTGCCACAATCCATGCCGCAGATGTATGTTCGCACTCATGTGTGTGCCAAACATAAATATGCATCAGGCGCTTGCACATGCGTACTTTTTATGTACCGTACGGTTTAACTATTACATAATCAGGCTTACAGCACCGCACACATGTGGCTGGCTTAATCCTCACTGCAGGCGCTTGCATACCGGTACTGGTACATGTTTCCCGATACTGTGGTTCTTTTCTCCTTTCTTGTTTCCAGGCTTTTGAAGCGCTGATGAACTGGCATTTTATTTTTGTAGTGTGATTTCAAAGGGAAATCAACCTAAATGCGTATTAATACCACTACTTTTTACAACAACAGAAACGCGCGTGCTACCGCGCAACTTGATGTTCCAACATTCTGCCTGCAATGCGTTGAATGGCAGGGCAGGGCAGGGCGGGGGCAAGGCGTGGCCGAAGGGTGGGGGGTGGGGGGGGGGCGAAACAGGGACCCACCGGGGGACTCACCTGGGGACCCACCTGGGGACCCACCTGGGGACTCACCTGGGGACTCACATGAAGACCCACCTGGGGACTCACATGGGGACCCACCTGGGGACCCACCTGGGGACCCACCTGGGGACCCACCTGGGGACCCACCTGGGGACTCACCTGGGGACCCACCTGAGGACCCACCTGGGGACTCACCCGGGGACTCACCTGGGGACCCACCTGGGGACTCACATGAAGACCCACCTGGGGACCCACCCGGGGACCCACCTGGGGACCCACCTGGGGACCCACCTGGGGACTCACCTGGGGACTCACATGGGGACCCACCTGGGGACTCACATGGGGACCCACCTGGGGACCCACCTGGGGACCCACCTGGGGACCCACCTGGGGACTCACCTGGGGACCCACATGGGGACCCACAAGGGGACCCACCCGGGGACCCACCTGGGGACCCACCTGGGGACCCACCTGGGGACCCACCTGGGGACTCACCTGGGGACCCACCTGGGGACCCACCCAGGGACCCACATGGGACCCACCTGGGAACCCACATGGGGACCCACATGGGGACCCACCAACAGTGCCTGTAGTCAAGAGGGTTCCGGGCAGGCCCCAGGGGGGGGAAGGGGGCAGGAGCTGCAGAGGTGGCGCATGTTGTGGCTGTTGAGGCCTCACCCCCTGGGTGTGGGTTGAAGAACTAACGACTCCCTGTCGCCCGGCTTCTGTGATAGCACTCTGTCTGAAAAATTCTTCCACACTCAACATACACCTTTTCTATCCCAACAGTTCAGTCAAAAGATTTTTTCCCGGTCATGCTTCAGTGCTAGCTCACTGTCTAACAATTCCGCCCTGCTTGACGGACAGACTTTCTCCCCGCGCAGTTCAGGGATAGGATGCCCTCCCTATTGCTGTTACAGTGCTAACTCTCTGTCTGTGAACTCCTCTATGCTGCTTAGGGATAAGAGGTTCTCCCCCGGTATCGCTTCGGTGCTAGCCTGCTAGCTCAATGTCTAAGAACTCCTCTCTGCTGCTCAGGGATAACAGGTTCTCCCCCGTTTTCGCTTCGGTGCTAGCTCACTGTCTATGAACTCCTCTCTGCTGCTCAGGGATAAGAGGTTCTCCCCTGGTATCGCTTCGTAGCTAGCTCAGTCTAAGAACTCCTCTCTGCTGCTCAGGGATAAGAGGTTCTCCCCAGGTGTCGCTTCGGTGCTAGCTCACTGTCTAAGAACTCCTCTCTGCTGCTCAGGGATAAGAGGTTCTCCCCTGGTATTGCTTCGTAGCTAGCTCAGTCTAAGAACTCCTCTCTGCTGCTCAGGGATAAGAGGTTCTCCCCTGGTATTGCTTCGTAGCTAGCTCAGTCTAAGAACTCCTCTCTGCTGCTCAGGGATAAGAGGTTCTCCCCAGGTGTCGCTTCGGTGCTAATTCACTGTCTAAGAACTCCTCTCTGCTGCTCAGGGATAAGAGGTTCTCCCCTGGTATTGCTTCGTAGCTAGCTCAGTCTAAGAACTCCTCTCTGCTGCTCAGGGATAAGAGGTTCTCCCCTGGTATCGCTTCGGTGCTAATTCACTGTCTAAGAACTCCTCTCTGCTGTTCGGGGATATCTCGGAGGTGGTAGTGTCCTCTCTGTGGTGGCACGCGTACTCCAGGTATGAATGGTGTGGACTGTATCTGCAGTTACTCTCCGTTTCTCATAGTTGCCAGCTGTTACTGCGTGGTGCAGTGAGCGCTTTGGTGGCATGCTTTATTGCTCTCTCTAGGTATGAACAGTGTGGCATGGCTCAGGTTACTGCATAGTCTGTTTTTAGTACCAGTTGTAACTGCCTGTTGCTGGCATGTAGGTTGTGAAAGGCATGCTGCAGGTATGACCGGTGTGGACTGTCTGCTGTTATTGTACTGCCTTTCATTGCTGCGAGCTGTTTCAGTACCACATCTGGTTTGTATGCACGAAGCGCACTGCCTTGTGTCAAATAAATCGTCTGGGTCAATTCTACGATGCTGGTACCCGAATGCCCATCCTTATATCCCTTTCAAGCAGAATTGCAGCCACGACTAGGCCCACAGTCTAGAGATCTTTGTGAAACCTACCCTGGCGCTCAGATCACTGGCGGGACACCCGTCTCGATTGTTTTTCCATTCGGACCAGCGGCGGCTGCCCAGCAGTCGGCCCAAGCTGGCCGCGTGCGTTCAAACATCACCATGCCCTCTCCACTGCAGGATAGACCCCTGCCACCACTTGGATGTGAGCAACTTGGCCACACTAAACCCTAAACCCTGGTTGCCCCTTGCCGCCTTGATGATGTACCACTGGGGTTACCTGGTCCGGCCGTTGGGTCCTGAATCCCGTACCCTTCTATCGCAGGCATGCATGGCGGCCCCCCCGGCCACAATGAGACCAAGGAGCATGGCGGCCCCCCCAGCCACAACGAGACCAAGGAGTACAGCGGCCTGCCCGGCCACCATATTGCACGTAAGTTGCTGCTTCTGCGCAAGATTTAAAGACTGGCGGCCCTCCCCATGTTGGCCTCGAGGGCGGCAAGCACGGAGGCCCACCCCACGATGACAGCAGCGAGCACGGCGGACCTCCCCATGTTGGCCTCGTGGGCGAAGAGCACAGTGGCCCACCTCACAAGTCTGTCATCAACAAGCATGGCGGCCCTCCTCGTTCTCGTCAGCTACTGGGAATGCATTCTGGAGGCCCACCTAGCGGTGACTCCAAGGGCATGAAGCACGGCGGCCCACCCTCCGAGGATAAGAGGCACAGCGGCTTAACTTCCGAGGATAAGAAGCACGGCAGCCCACCTTCCAAGAACAAGAAGCACAACGGCTTAACTTCCGAGGATAAGAAGCTTGTCAGCCCACCTTCCGAGAACAAGAAGCACAGCGGCTTAACTTCCGAGAACAAGAACCACGACAGCCCACCTTCCGAGAACAAGAAGCACAGCGGCTTAACTTCCTAGAACAAGAAGCACGGCGGCGCACCTTCCGAGAACAAGAAGCACAGCGGCTTAACTTCCGAGAACAGAAGCACGGCGGCCCTGCTTCCGAGAACAAGAAGCACAGCGGCTTACATACCGAGGATAAGAAGCACGACAGCCCACCTTCCGAGAACAAGAAGCACAGCGGCTTAACTTCCGAGGATAAGAAGCACGGCAGCCCACCTTCCGAGAACAAGAAGCACAGCGGCTCAACTTCCTAGAACAAGAAGCACGGCGGCCCACCTTCCGAGAACAAGAAGCACAGCGGCTTAACTTCCAAGAACAAGAAGCACGGCGGCCCACCTTCCGAGAACAAGAAGCACAGCGGCTTACGTACCGAGGATAAGAAGCACGACAGCCCACCTTCCGAGAACAAGAAGCACAGCGGCTTAACTTCCGAGGATAAGAAGCACGGCAGCCCACCTTCCGAGAACAAGAAGCACGGCGGCTTAACTTCCGAGAACAAGAAGCACGGCGGCCCACCTTCCAAGAACAAGAAGCACAGCGGCTTAACTTCCTAGAACAAGAAGCACGGCGGCCCACCTTCCGAGAACAAGAAGCACAGCGGCTTAACTTCCGAGAACAAGAAGCACGGCGGCTAACTTCCAACGATAAGAAGCACGGCGGCCTACCTTCCGAGAACAAGAAGCACAGCGGCTTAACTTCCGAGAACAGAAGCACGGCGGCCCTGCTTCCGAGAACAAGAAGCACAGCGGCTTAACTTCCGAGAACAAGAACCACGGCGGCCCACCTTCCGAGAACAAGAAGCACTGCGGCTTAACTTCTGAGAACAAGAAGCACGACAGCCCACCTTCCGAGAACAAGAAGCACAGCGGCTTAACTTCCAAGAACAGAAGCACGGCGGCCCACCTTCCGAGAACAAGAAGCACAGCGGCTTAACTTCCGAGAACAAGAAGCACGGCAGCCCACCTTCCGAGAACAAGAAGCACAGCGGCTTAACTTCCGAGAACAAGAAGCACGGCGGCCCACCTTCCGAGAACAAAAAGCACAGCGGCTTAACTTCCGAGAACAAGAAGCACGGCGGCCCACCTTCCGAGAACAAGAAGCACAGCGGCTTAACTTCCGAGATCAAGAAGCACGGCGGCCCACCTTCCGAGAACAAGAAGCACAGCGGCTTAACTTCCGAGAACAAGAAGCAAGGCGGCCCACCTTCCGAGAACAAGAAGCACGGCGGCTTAACTTCCGAGGATAAGAAGCACGGCGGCCCACCTTCCGAGAACAAGAAGCATGGTGGCCCTCCACATGAGGACAAGAAACACAGTGGCCCACTAATTGCCTGATCGGTATAATAATTTGAATTGATAGACATATTTTCGTACATAGGGTATTGCGGTTGCCTTTAGCCAGGGGCAGGCAGCTCAGCAACCTCAGTAGGCTCCAAGTTTGATGTATTTATATATGTTTTGTTTTTGTCATAACATTGAATCATAATGCCATAGATCAGAACACGTCGAGAACCTGCTGGATTTCACTGCTCAAGTATTTTCACACTTTCTGGTTTTTTTTCGCGTGTAAAATCCAATGAAACTCATGCCAGGCAGGAATCAATCATAAGCGCAAATGTATTCTGAACAGTGAGGTCACTCATCCAGAAAGTTTAAGTACCAGTATATCACCCAGCAGATCACTCAAAAGGGTATTGTCACCGCCAGGGTAGGTCATTCAGATGTTCAGCATGCCAAACACTAGTGGGCCATGCAGTAGTGTCACACAATCATGCAGTAAAATAGTCAGCATGTCACACACCCAGGTAACACATCCAAGTCACACACACACACAGGTCAGAGACCAGGTCCCAAGTCCACTTCAAGCAAGCTGACAAACTAACATGGCGTATTTACGCAATACGGTATGTGCTACCCACTTTGGCGCCTAATCAGACACACGTCACCTGGCACGCATGCAATCAAGGGCTCGATTACGTTCATGCCGCAAGCCTGACCACACACAAAGTTTGCTCACACTGTATATATGGTAGGTGCAATGATGTTTGCTCATCCCCTCCCAGCCCCACGCGGCCAAGCTTTCAGCAGAGGGTGCGCACCATCAGTATTTATTTTGCTTGCTACAAGTTCACCTTCGGCAGGCCGCCCTGCAGCCTCTTGGGTTCGATCGGGGGCAAACCTAGACCGGCCTATGGCTGTTGGCCAAGGCAGCATGGCTGGCCACAAACAAGGCCTCCGGCCATAGGCAGTAGTGTAGCTGACAAGTAGCTGAGACATGAATAAAGAATCGCTGCGCACCATCCTAAACACGGCACATGACACACATGGCACTCTCGCACCATGTGTTACATGCACCCTTGCCTGGCAGCATCCCAGCAGCATCTGCAACATGCACTCATGCACCAAGCCCTGCCGGCCACAGGCCGGAAGTGTAGCTGAGTACAAATTTATCCTTAGGACACTGGGCTAGCAGAATGTCTTACTGTTGTATTGGCCACCCCTTCAAGTCTGGAGCTGGGAACAGAGGCGGCACTGATCTTCAAGCATGCATGTCACCCACCCGCATGTGCAGCGCCCCACCCTCATGGGTAGCCCCCACCCGTACCTGCCTTGTCCTGCCCGCATGTGCCGCACCCTCCCCGTATTAGCAGCGCTCCACCTTCATGCACATTGCACCACCCGTACGAGCAACGAGAGGAGGATGCACCCCATGTGCGCTGCGTCCTACCCGTATGCGGAGCGCCCAGTAGCGGGGCATCCGGCAGCGAGGCAGCCGTGAGCAACCGGACATGCGAGCTACCAGCGAACTTGCTCTTGAATTGTGTAGCTCCCAGACATATTGCCACATACGTCGCAAGATCTAGCCAGCCGTTCACGAAGCAGTTCCGCGGCGACAGCCCACTTGTCCAAAAATATGAGGCCCGCCAAGATCTGCAATCGCGGAAACAGCCTACGTGAGCATGCATTTCCATGGAAAACGCGAGTGGAAGTCCAGCTCGAGTCCAGCTGACACCCACCCAGGGTGGGTGGCACCTGCTGGCACTTCTGATTTGGTTTCAAAAGACAATCATTTTTGCGGCCCGGTAGTACGGCGATACGGGAGACACGTGGTTTGGCCGAAACCCTGTTGAGTGAATGAAGTAGGCTGGTTCCCTGATATGCAACATGGTGTTCGCGTGAACTCGTTTGCATGTCAAATGTATTCCAATACCCCCGCTGGCCGTCTGCATCATTCAGTGTCTCTAAAGCATGCGTTTTTCTTTGCGGCGCAAATGCTGCTGTTCGTTCCAGTTGCATTTCAAGGCTTTCTAGTGGCTTCAACCTTTCGCACGTTTAAAGTAGGGCACGCATGCCTAGCTATATTCACTGGAGCGTATGGTCTAGCGGCAGGCAAACTAACGATGGGCTGTATCTATGGCACTACCACTGCACGTCAGCGATCTGACTGGACACTCATGTTCCTTTCAGTGCTTATCCCAGTCCTTTTAGCGTTGACGCGCTTCTTTCCTCTGCCCACATCCGATGATACGAAGGCCAACTGCCTGATAACCTTCGCGTTCCTGTTGAGGCTCGGCTCCCTAATGGGCCTCTCTACAGACTGCACAGTCATTCAATTACTTGTCTCCTACCCTTTCTTCTCGTAAGTTCCTCGTTCCTCCTCATCTTCGTTGCTGGGTTCCTAGATGACGCAAGGCTTACTGCACACTTAATTATGCTTCCTCTTACTCACTCCCCTGAATCGCTTACCCAACGCTGCCCCTAGAATCACCACGCCATTACACCTTACCATGCAGGTTCCTGGATCACCACAGGCGATGTCACAGCCCAGTCCTGTACCCTGAGACCTGCCTGTACCACCTGGGCCCCGGCGGGGAGGTGGGGGAGGGACCCTCCTCCCCGGATTCAACCCAGGGCTGCTGCAGCGCCACCTCACTGGTGCACCACATGATGACGCGGGGCGTCTTCATGCTAGTCACCGGCCTGATCGCGGCCTGCGTCCCCATGGTCATGTCAATCAAGATGAGGGAGGACGCCAAGGCAGACTCCTCTCTGTCCCTCGGCCGGACAAGTGCTGGGGAGGACGAGGAGCCACTGCCATTTGAAACGTTCGAATCGAGCGTTATCACTTACGTTTTTGAAAAGCTGAGGATACGGGAGCTACTGAGCCGGATCGACAGGCTGCTGCGGCTGCTGGCAGACAGCATGGACGAGTTTGTGCTCATGTCCATCGTCTGCCTCCCCATCGGCTTCTACTACTTCGGCTACGCGCTCTTGTCAAGAGTCATGCCAAAGGTTTGTGCTCGTAATCAGGAATTCATACGGTTACTCCCGGTTTGGTAGGATCCCTGCCTGAATGCCACGTTGGTAATGATGACCGTGATTGACCAAGCTGTGCTAACGAGCCAGATGGTGGGAATTTAGCTGTAACAGATTGTGCGTTTCCCAAGTGGAGAGCTCCGGCAGCCTGGCATGAAACAACCTGCATGTACACTGCCCCATGGCCGCTGGGTGCAGGGCACTTCGTTTTGCAAGAAATATGTGTCAGATTACGCAAAAGCGGCCCAGACCATCACTCCATGAGGGATAGGCATGGTATTTCACTTTGCTGGTTCTGGAGTGTCATGCGCAAATTCTCTTAATGCACCAGACCACCCTTTGACAGGCCACTGGGCGGCCACCACTGGGCCGATGGGGTCCAAACCTAGATCGGCCTTGGCCCAAAGATAGGGCTAGCTGCACCAGACCCCCCTGACCATACACAGTTGTGCCGCTGAATCGCAGCTGAAGAGTGTAGGAAAGCATTGGTCAGGGTGGGGTACAGGACACCACCACCATTGAAACTTCTGAATGCTTGAGTGTGAAGTGTCAGTCCAGGCATATGCACCATTGGGACTGTCATATGCCCATATGTCTCTCGCTGGCGCTGTGACATGCCCCTCTCTCTCTCTCTCTCTCTCTCTCTCTCTCTCTCTCTCTCTCTCTCTCTCTCTCTCTCTCTCTCTCTCTCTCTCTCTCTCTCTCTCTCTCTCTCTCTCTCTCTCTCTCTGCCGGGTTTGAGGTTTGTCAGGTACGCCTGCTCAGAGGGGGTGGCACCTGCTCAAATGTGCGCAAGTCTCTCTATCTTAGGGGCTTAGGGTCCTGGGTTTACTCTGCACAAGTCTCCGTCTGCACACTCTGGCTGGCCTGTTTCAAGGTCTTCATGTTCTATGTTTCCCCTCCTTGCAGTTGTTCTCGGTCGCGAGGATCACGTCAGACGAGTGGATGCTGGGTCTGTCGGTGTTTTTCGTCCTGGGCAGGTGGGTGCAGCTCCTTCGCCACATGACCCTCCGTTTGTGTACTTCTTGCGTTGTTTGTGTTTTCTGCCGCATGACACTGCGTTTGTGCACTTATTGCGGTTGTTTGCCGTTTTTCAGCAGGCTAGTTTTATCCTGCAAGTGTGGCAGACATGGAGGACATGGCTACGGTAGTTATGTGCCGTGGTTGAAACCGGCTGCCAGACTCGGCACCTGCACACCTGCTAAGGTATCGAGGCCCTCTTCCCATAGCCTCCTGCCTCCCCTGCTAAGAAAGGTGTTGAGCAGGCTTTAATTTCACAAGTGTCACGGCCATTTTTACATTTCATTTACGGAGCTGTTCCCAAAACCTTCTCATCTATATCCCTAACCTCTGAACAGGGTGACGAGCAAGCTTGACGTGGTGCCTCCACCATGCCGTCAGTGATTTTTGCAGTGGTTACCGCATCACTTTCAGTTACATGTCAAGTAATGTGGCCTAGGCCACCAGCCCCTGGCTTGGCCAGCCCTGCTGCCCAGGCCTCCTGCCGGAGGCAGATCCATGTTTGGTGTCCATCGGCCCAGGGGTGGCCACAGCCCATCAAAGGTGGTCCGGTAAACACTAAGAAAAAAAACTGCATGCCGATCGTACGAGAGCGCCTGCGGGCCTCCCAGGAAATCCTGCAGCATGTCCCCACCCTCGGACCCTGAACCCTATCCCCTGCACCTTCATTCCTGGGCAGGGAAACGTGCAAGCACGACATGATGCCCACCATGTTGAGCGTCCGAGCGCGCCTGCGGGCCTCGCAGGAAATCCTGCAGGACGTGCTCCCCTCGCACATCGTGGACATGCTGCTGACCAAGCAGCAGGGCCGCAGCAGCAACCTGCAGGAGGTCGAGTCCTGCGACGTGGTCGAGCATTGCCCGTCCCAGGTGTCTTCGGACGGGAATTCGAGCAACCTGCGGTGCCTGGGGACGCCCCCGCTGGCGCTGCGCTGCATTCGGACAGAGGACCTCGACAGCGGGCGGCTCGACTCGTCCATGCTGAACCAGATGGGTCGAGGTAAGTAGCATACTGCAGCCAATAGCTGGAGCTTTTTGTGTGACCATGAAACCTTCGCTTGCAATCCAGCCTAAAACACGGAGCTTTCGCGTGACCATGGGGCCGTCGCTTGCAACCCAGCCTAAAGCACGGAGCTCTTTGTGTCATTATGGGGCCTTCGCTTGCACTGCAGCCTATGGCTGGAGCTTCTGTGTCATCATGGGATCTTCGCCTGCACTGCAGCCTATAGCAGGGACTCGTGTACCAGCATGCGACCGTCGCATGCACTGCAGCTTAGCGGGGACCTATGTGCTACCTTCATACGCGCGCAGGCACTGCAGCCTTGAGCACGGAGCTGTGCGTGACCATGCCACCATGGCATGCACTGTAGCCTAGCGACAGCTGTGACCCATGCATCAATTAATATATGTGCATGCGTTGCACCTTGTATTAGGGTCTTCTGGGCGACCATGCCACCGTCGCATAAGCTGCAGCCTAAAGCGTCAACCGGGACCAATGCATGTGTGAGGTACCTCTGCTGCCGCATGCACCGCAGCCTAGCAACAGCGGTGACCCATGTGTGCTGGCAGGGGGGACATCTGCCTTACAAAACGATTTGCTTTGTCCCTCTATTTTAGGAGCTTGTTTATTGAGCTGCTCTCTCTCGTGCTGAGACGCTCTGCGGCTGCCTAGGGGGAGCAGGCCCATGTGTGTGCAGCCATGCCCCACCCACCCTTGCATGCAATGGGGCCTGTCTGCATCTGTCACGGCAGGAGTGCACTTCAGCTACGCTGCACCTTGTGCCCTAGAGCCTCTAGGGTCAGTGTCTAGAGGACTCTGCTGGCATGTCCATACGCACTCCTTTCCCACACCTTTTCCCACACCTGCCCAACAACCCTCTGCCAGGCAGTTGCACGAATGGCCAGAGTATGGAGGACTCCGCAGGCGAGTCCATGCGCACGTCGTGCGACGTCCTCCCGCAGCCAATACTCCCGACCCATGGCCATGCTGTGTCGGCCTTCATGCAGCCCGAGTTTATGAGTGCCATAGTCGCCACGGGGCACCGGGAGCGCAGCAGCAGCCTGTCGAGTGACAAGAACAGCGGCATGTCCAGGGCGCGTCTGCAGACCAAGCCTCCGTGCGCGGGGACCGAGGTCTCGGCCGTGACGAGCAAGGTCATGCGCGCCAAGCTGTCGTCAGACCACGCGGAGAGCCACGATTGCGTGACTGTCTTCTTCTCAGACATCATCGGGTTCAGCATATGGGCGCACACGCTGCCGCCCAGCCAGGTGTGAAGAGGGGCGTGAAGTGGCATGAACCAGGGTTTGAAGCGTGATGGTGTGGTAACGATCGTGTGCGTCATGCATGAAGCCGTGTGAAGTGTATGAAGTTGTTTGAAGTGGGTGAAGCTGTGTGAAGGGTGTGAAGAGGGGTGTGAAGCGTATGGAACCATTGGTGCGCAACGGCTGGGGCCCTGTTTGTGGTGGTGAGCCTTGGGGCTGCGACGTACATCATTTGCCAGACATGTGTCCCTTCCCCTTTCCTTTTTTTTTCAGTACCCTTAGCTGGTAGTGGCTTTTATTTTGAGGTCTCAGAAGGACAAGTGAATCACTGACAATTGCGGTGTCCTGCACAATTGTGCAGGGTTTGTATTGTATTGTGTAGGAACCTTTGACCGGCTCCTATGGAATGTAAGCATCATGGACAGTAGGGCCTTCAACTGGCCGAGGGTCCAGGGTTTAGGGACGTGCTAGGTGATACACCCTATCTGAAACCCATCTTCAACCTGTGTATGTTGGACCACCTGCAACCCAGCTGCATCCTGTTGGGCTATGCGTAAGGCATCTGTGCCCCACCTTTGCCACAGGTGATGAATACGCTCAATGACCTGTACTCGCGCCTGGATGACGTCATCACACACGAGATGCCCAGCCTGTACAAGGTGATTCATGCCCTGCCACCTATTGTAATTTCTGTGTGGGGTAGGGGGGGGGGGGGGTATTAACATCAATGATAAGGATGTGAAAACAAACGTTTTGGTGTCATAAAATGTGTTAAAATGGCCTGCTGCCTGTCCCCTGTTGGGCTGAGCACCACTCCTTGTGGATGTTCAGTTTGCCCACCTTGACTGCTTGAAAAGCCTTATAGTAGACTCACTCTCCAATCCTATGCCTTGGATGGAGTCCCACCCACCTGGGCCGCCAAGCTGGTGTTTGGTGTATCCTTTTTTGTCTCCACTGCTGCCTGCTGCCTCCCTTCTTTTGCCTCTTATTTTGCCTCCCTTCTTTGCCTCTTCTTTTGCCTCTTCTTTCACCCCCTTTTCTGGCCTCCTCCCTTGGCCTCCTCTCTGCCGCCTAAAGACCTGTGGACTCCCCCTTAACCCTATTTCAACACAGAAACATATCAGGTGTACGGTAATCAGGTGTGAGCAGGCGTGCGGTTAATCTGGTGTGACCAGGTGTAATCAGGCGTGCGGTTAATCAGGTGTGGCCAGGTGTAATTAGGTGTAATCAGGTGTGGCCAGGTGTAATCAGGCGTGACCAGGTGTAACCAGGTGTGGCCAGGTGTAATCAGGCGTGACCAGGTGTAATCAGGTGTGGCCAGGTGTAATCAGGCGTGACCAGGTGTAACCAGGTGTGGCCAGGTGTAATCAGGTGTGCCTTGTATTTAGGGTAACAACCCTACTGGTGTGCTCTTTTTCTGAAACACTCAAAGTGTGTATGATCGTCTCAGGTGGAGACTATTGGCGATTCCTACATGGTGGCCGCCAACCTCAGCAGCCAGGACGAGCAGCACGCCGCCACGATGGTCCGGTTCGCGCTCAGGGTCCAGGAGGAGGCGGCCAGGGTGCCCCGGCCTGACGTAGACGACGGCTCCTCCCTGCAACTGAGGATTGGTGAGCGGGGGGCGTCCTAGGTGAAGGGCCCTGAGCCCTTAACTTGACGTGGACGATGGCTCCTCCTTGCACCTGAGGAGGGCAGCGGTGGTGCTGCTTCTGTTTTGCACACCTATTGGTCTGTAGGGCGGTTGTGCTGATTGTTAGGAGGGGTAGGGTGGCAGTGTTCATTTTAGTGCGTGCACCAGGCCACCTTGGACAGGTTGTTTGGAAGCAACCACTAGCGGCCTGTGTTTAGACCATATATATATATAGATATATATACGGTACATGTTGATATACTGTGTTTAATAAAAGTGTATGGTCTGTGTTTGTAAAAGTGTATGTGGATTTATGGCCGCCTGTTGTAGCATATCTGTGTCCACCTTTCCTCGTAAATCAGGTCACACTTTCAACTTTGCTGTGTACCGTGCCCACCCTTTTGCTGCAGGCATTCACAGCGGGCCTGCCGTGACGGGCATTGTGGGCAAAGTGCGCCGCCGCTTCTGCATGTTTGGCGACACTGTCAACCTGGCTTCACGTTGCGAGACGAGCTGCCCACACGGATGCATCCAAGTCAGCGCCATGGTAAGTTTGGTAGCAGGTGTGAACGCATGGATGAGTCCGGGTCAGCTTTGTGGTAAGGGTGGCAGTAGGAGTGTTGCTAAACTTTGCATCGCTGCACACGACCCTTCTCTCAGCTTTTGACGTCCATGACGGGTCCATCTAAATGCCCGCATGGGGTCGATTTGTTTTCCCTTCCTTTTATTTTGGCTGCCCGTGTCTATTTTACTGCCAGATATTTGATCCTTTCTGCCCTCTCGTGGCCTACCTACACATTCCTTCCCCCCCTGCGAACATTTCCAGGTTTAATTTGGCTTCTTTTCTGCTGCCATACATTTGACCCCTCCTGCCCACCCGCGGCCCAGCCACACATTCCCCCGCCCCTGCGTACATTTCCAGTCCTCGATTGGCTTCTTTTCTGCTACCATGCATTTGACCCCTTCTTCCCTCTCGCAGCCTCTCCCCACACATCCCCCCCCCCCCCCCCTGCGTACATTTCCAGTCCTCGATTGGCTTCTTTTCTGCTACCATGCATTTGCAGTCTTCGATTGGCTGCTGTTCCGCCGCCATGCATTTGACCCCTCCTTCTCTCCTGTGGCCTCTCCCCACATAGACGCGCTCCCTCGCGGTGCCCCACCTCGCCCGTGAGGTCGTTTTCAAGGACCGTGGGGATATCGAAGTCAAGGGCTCGACAGAGCCGATGCACATGTTCCTGGCAATCTCACGGCAGGCAATCATGGCGGCAGATAATGCAAGGATGGCATCCATGGGCTCGGCCAGCAGCAGCTTCGATCATAAATCCGGCTGCTGATTAGTCATAATGTGGGATGCTGGTGGCAAGGGAGGGAGGAGCGGTGGGGAAGTGGAGGGGGGGGGGCTATAAGTGCGGCTGCCATGGCGGTCAGCACATCTTTCAGGATTGGTTTTGGGCCTGTGTCCATGCAAGCGTAATTGTACTCTTTTTCATGTCCAGTGTTCCCCCCTGTTTGCTGTGGTCGCTCACCAGCGGAGGCAGGTCGGCGTCGGCGTTGTGGTTAGGCACTGCGCAGGCTGTGGGGTTCAATTTGTCCGGCAGCAATACAGGAGAGAGAGGGGGGGGGGGGTCCCGTTTCAAAGCTGTGTAGGAAAAAGCATAAAACTCGGTTACACAATCAGAAGCTTTCCCTTTTTCCAGGATTGCACTTCAGTCTGGTTCACTCCATTGAATATGTCGAGCGTTCCGTCGATTTAATAATCCCACCATTTTCATTTCACGCTTGCACATGGTATTTCGAGCACAGCATTTCTCGGCAGATGTCCGAGACCCTTTCATTTCTTGGTCAAGTATCAGTCGGGATTTGAATGCTTGGTAGAAAGATGTTTTAAGTTGTGGTGGTGTTTTCCATCCCGCCGAAATTAAATGCTTTTTAAGGTTTATTTCGGCAGTTTTTCGACTAGTTCCATGTACTAGGGCTGTATTATTTTGTCAATATATCGCGTACGATGGGTCCTGAATATTGAAGTTGTGACCGTTGCACGAGGTGCCTGAGCTGAAGGTTCCGCAACTGCTGCGATAGGGTGAATGAGATGTCCCTCGTCTTGTTGGCTGCGAGTTTTGGTCATAATAGTTTGCACCAGCAGTAACGGCGCGAATGTGGCTTCGGCCCAGGCTGCCCTGTTTACTCTCACGAGGCGTAGCTTTCTTTCTTTGTTTGCACCAGCGCGTCTCATGACATGATTGATTTTCTCGACATGGATATGAAGCATATGGCTAATAGGGCTGGTATATACCGTATACGTATATGGGGGCCTGCAAATCTTAAAAAGCCTTGGAACCTAGGGCATTGCATGCCTTGAACTTCACCGATCACTTCATCAATGTAAAAATTGAGTTTACTGATGTCAGCCTTAAATCCAGCTCAAATACAACAACAAATCAAGTATCAGGTTCGCGGCCAGCCGTGTGTGGTGATGGCATAGCACAGTGCAGTCTTGAGGTCTGCTCGCACAGTGGCCAGCGCTGATGCATGCCCTGTGTCCAGCAGCAAGCGGGTATGTGACTTTTCAGAGGACAGGTGCAGGTGTGGACGGGATCACTTGGACCCCATGCGACCCCCCATGCCATGTTACAAAATTGCAAAGAACGAGTCACAACTCTATCGCTGGCCAGCTCCGTGCTAGTAATGATGCGCGTGGAGAAGAACGGACGGACGGATACGTGGTGACTCTGGGGGCTTCGGCCGCCCTGGGGGGCTCTGCCGAAAAGAGTAGAAACGAGAACGCAGATGCGGCGTGCATTACAAAGCAAAATTGCGCAGACCAAGAAGGGCCCGCGCTTTTCAAATTTACCGTACGCGCTTTTCAAATTTACCGTACGCATTTTAAACATATACGCGTATATGGGACTCAAATATACACGTATATACGGCGTATATACGTATATTTCCATATACGCCACCCGTCAGCCCTAAATGGCTAACGTATGTGATGAGGAACTGCAAAAATATTGACCGCCAGCTCTTGGAGGCTCAATAGCCTCATTTTTCGGTTTTACAGGACATGTTGCGTGCAATGTTCCTGGAAAACTGACGGTTTAATTATATTACATGTGGTTAAAGAGTTCCATCCTTGTTGCATTCGCCTTCCTTGGCTTCGCCGTCTGGCGCCCATCGAGGGCTTTTCTTGATTGCGGCTTTTCTTGATTGCTGTTTCGCATGACACACAACCGCATTGTGTACTTTTCTGTTAACCCCACCACCTCATGTCACTTATCTATGATGGGCTGCACGCCAGCAGATCTTTCTTTCAGCATTCTCACGTCATGATAGAACATCACGAACCTTCATCTGTAAATTTAGAGCTCGCCGATGCTGGTACCCTGATATACCTCCCGTTCCTAATGCAGTGTCCAGTCCAACAGTAGCCACTAGCCAGCAAGTCAAGAACGTTACACCTCTGGGCCCACTCAAAGCTCGGCCACATGGGCGCCTAACTGTTCAGAAGGGAGAAAAGAGGAAGCTAAAAGGAAGAGGGGGGAAAGGAACAAAAGGAGAGGCCGGGAAGGCAAAGAAGACCAAGTCCGACATCTGAGTTCCACTATAGACTAGCCCCCAACGAAGCCTCAAAAAAAAGAAAAGTCCACAAAAGCAAGCGTAGCCCACCCCTGCTTGGCCGCAAGGGCGCCCCACTGATCAGAAGGGAGGAGAAGAAACTAAAAAAGAGGCAAAGAAAAGGATCAAAAGAGCGCAAACGGATTAGAGACTCGTGTAGTTCGGACCGTCAACTGCCTATAATATAATAGGTCACCTGATGACACGGCGATTACGCTTTAAGTCAAAGCAATAGGCGGAGAGCGAGGTGTTGTTGTTGGCGAATGCAGCCTAGGAAAAGGCGCAGCTGGAGGTCCCCAGCCTACTTAAGCTATCCAGCCCGAGCATAGGTCTGCGGCCCCGACCGCGCCTGTTTTCAGCCTACGGCAGGCAGGCAAGGAGCCGCACTAGCAAGAGGGAGTGTGCGTGTGTGCGCACGAACTTCATGCCGCGTCTCCGAGCACTCAGCATAGCCGACACTAGGCCACTAGGGGAGGGCGCAGCGGTCAGCAGAGTAACCCCCGCTGCTGACAGCGATGTTGGACAAGGGGAGACGGCCAGAATGTGGAGGACGCATTACATGCTTGTTACCAGTGGTTATCAAGAGCGGTGCATACCCGCTGGGACCCGTGTATGGTTCAGCAGGGCTAGAGAATTATCGGGGATTTTGTCGGGGCTATGCGCTGCGCCTAGTAAATGACCGCAAGTACAGGAAATAAATAAAGCAAGTATCAAAGACACCCTTTCACTCTTAGAGAAGTGCTGTGACTTCAGGAATATGATAGATTAATCACTGGAATAAAGTGAGCAGTGTTTGTGCTTGCTCGATGAGGAGTGACTATGCAACCTCAGATTAAAGGGTGATTACGAAATCAGGGCTTCAAGTAAGAAAGAAATAGTGGCTGCAGAAAACCAAGCAGCCACTAAGAAGGAGGCTAAAGTGTGAAAGTACACACTTCTCTGACATCCAGAGAAACACAAAAGTGTAAATGCAACAGCAGTTCCGTAAACAGAGTTCAACTGCAGGAATCCTTAAACAAGGAACTGACAATTCAGTAATACGCGCGGTGCGCTACATCAGCATGACAGCTGTCGGGGCTAAGCGCTGCGCCTAGTAAATGACTGCGCAAGTACAGGAAATAAATAAAGCAAGTATCAAAGACACCCTTTCACACCCCCCCCAGTCCGAAATAAGAGACGAAGGAGACGCTTATAGAGGACTGTCAAAAAGGGTGAAAAATCCCGAGGGGAAATTCTTAAAAGACTACAGCTTAATCTTCAATAAGGGCTACGAATTTCACTTAGTTCAATCATTGAACTTTTGAGAAGCAAATCAGCTGAATAACAATATTTTTAACCTTGGTTCAAGGTCACTGCAGAAACAGATCAGCACATGACTGATGAAAGCCTTGTGACTGTCTTTAGCCAAAAATAACCGTCGCAAGCTTAAGTCAAAACAAACGCTAAAAGCTAAACGCACAACACCCGTGCGTGGGATGCACACAAAATCTTCAAATTGACAGCAATTGTTAATTGCCTATGGTAACTAGAGTTCTAAATTGCAAAAGCCAATCAGTTCTAGTTTAGGAACCTTCCACAAATGAAGCCAGCTCTGGAGATACATTTCAAGATTTGCCAGAAAAATCCCAGGGCAGTGGCTGATGCTATTTTCATCTAGCTCCGTAATTGGCGAGGACCTTGGACTGATTCCGGATGGGGCTGCGGTCCCCAGGCGCCGTTGCGCTGGGGCCTTAGTCTTCACGGTAACATCCTCCACAGCCGATCTTGCGGGCGAAAGCAGCTACAGTAAGAAAGCTTTAATTTGGGTACATACCGGTAATGCAGCAAGGTACTCAACATAGCCAAATTCAACAGGAACATGCATAAGTGTGAACACATTTAAAAGTGTGGACTAAAAACCAAACCTGTGTCACAGTACAATTAAATGTTTTAAACCATGAATTGATCTATACTCATAGGATTATGATTGACACAGGGTGTAAATCACAATCGAACAGAAGTTTAAATTATCAGATCATCATGATCATACAAGCGGCATGGGAAGCAGGTCATGGTTTAAAATTGTCCCATCTCTGGGTATCCCATCCTTGCGGCGGCACGGGTAGTCTGACCACACCAGTGGGCCTGACATTATGACCCCAACAGGTATGGCAGCAGAGTACAAGCAGTCCTTCAGCACCTAGCTGTCAGTAGAGGTAAGATCTAGGCCGCAGTTTTAGAAAGCGGCGTATCACAATGCTAAACAACGAACATAGCTTCTTCCAACCATAAATGGTTACCAGGCAGGATCTATGATTTTTGGCCGTAATTAAGCCATAATTTCACTGACCAGGTAATTTTAGCACATGGCAGTGGCAGTTTTCCCACCGCATTTGGAATCATCACTGAGTCTCAAGGTCAGAGTGGCGAGCATGACTCTTACTTTAATTAGCACCATTACCCGTATGTATAGTTACACAGTACACATATCACTCCAAGGCAGGTAGGTCCATATCTAATTTATTTTTAGATCTAGCGTTTTATGTAGGTACCGCAGTTACGCACTTTTCAACGGCCGAACATGGTGCTTAACACTACTACATATGTCAACTCAGCAGCTAATGTTTGAGCTGTATGCAAGATCAAGTCAGCACAAAGCAATAGGACATGAGGACAAAGAGGACAAAGAGGACAGCACATTAAACGAACAGGTTGCCTATCCCTTGCCCCCTTTCTCAGTGGTACCGGAATCAAGGTTAATTTATGATGGTTGGGTGCAGCAATAATTTTGGGTGCAACAGCAATTTTGGGTGCAACAGCGTGATTTTGGGTGCAACAGCGCGATAAATTGCACCCTCCACCCTTTGCATTAATGTCAACACCATCTTCCTCATTAACAGGTTTGAATGTCTGCCTCAGACAATTCTGCAGCTTCTGCCTGAGCTGCATGAAAATCATGTCAGCTACTATTGTAACTAACCTTTCCAAATTTTGATCAGGATTTCGCCCCCCCCCCAGCTCTAGGCAAGAAACTGCAGCAACTAAATTATGTTGCGAGGGCTATATAGGGCTGCATGATATCAGCAGCTCTATATGCAAAGCTGGCAGCAATAAGATGACTTACGGTGTTGCATCAAAAGCTCCTCTGTTGATTTTGTGTCTAGCATCGAAAGAAGCACCATTGCCTGAAGTGCAGTGATTTGCATAGCCAAGAATCCGTTATGTTTCTAAATTAGCTAGGTCAAACGGGTTGTTGTCTTTCCAAACTAGCCCCGCACCGTCTCTGTTGAAGGCCCATGAGTGAACTCATGCAACCAGAGTAGGTAACACTTGAAGTAGATTTCCGTATCATGGTTGAACAGATTGCCGGGCGACACCTGAGCCAATAACCTCCTCACGAGGCGTTGCCGCTGCGTGATAACAAACATCGGCCCAGACGTGAGAGTCTGACCTGCCCAGAACTGGAAGATCTCACCTTTATCCTGCGCCTCCTCATAGAGGAGCAAGATTTCAGTCGGGAGCGAATCCCACTCAACCGGGGTCCCCACTAGGACTCCCAGCTCTCCATGACTGAAGAACTGCGAGATATTGCTGGAACCCCCACCTGGGGGCCCTGTAGCCATAAGTCAGCCCGATCCGAATCTGATCTGTGAAATCATGCATAGTCTTCTTTCCCCTCCTTGACAGAGAGCTGCATTTAACTGTTGAAGACATGTCTGACGTCCTGCAATGGAGCGACCGTTGGAAATCGCCAATCCCCCGAGTCCCCCATTATAAGTCCCAGTATATCCCCAGTACATGGCGTTCTACAAGCCCGAGTACTCTTTCGGTTGCCCTAACAGTATCGTCAAACATAGCACATCTAAACTGCACTTGAGACATTACGCGACGAGGGTTAACTACACCGGTTTGGGGAGTCTGGAGTAGTATTGTGCAGGCACACAGTAATATTATGCAGAAGCTTGCTCAATACGTTGTGCGCTGCGGTGTGCGCTGCATTCGGTTGGCGATTGATTACTCACTGGACCATTCTGTACATGGGAGAAACCATGGGTAGGGAAAAGTTGTAAGCAAAGAACATGAATAAAGCATGCATATGTACAGACATCCCCCCCAGCTCTGAGCTGTGACCATAAACCAGCTCTGAGCTGGACAATAGGCATGCTTAGCAGTCCTACAGGAGACTGCATTTATTACAGTCCTATCAGGAATTAGGAGTTAGTGTTTGCGCATATGTCTACTGAAAAAGACAGCACATCACGGTAGTAGTAACCTTTATGGTCCTCAACCAAGTGTGAACCGGGAGTACGTAAAACTAGGTGTGAATTTCACGCAAGTATGAGCAGGTGAGTACCACCAGGTGCATACAACATGTGTGAACATTCAGGGGCGTACCACCAGTGTGAACAAGCAGGTAGTAACTAGCAGGTATGAACACGCTGTTTGTATCAGCAGGAATGTACATCATAGCAGATTGCAATACACACAGTACATATCTCTAAGAGAGTCAATCAAAGTCGAGAAGGCAAGAACAACAGGGGCATTATAAGTAGCAACTAGAGGCACCAGCCAACTGCTATAACGGGCAGTGCTACTTTCATTGCATGGGTCACCATGCAAGAAGGAAACAAAAGAAATTAACAACCTGACATTGATCAAGGACAGGTCAACCGAACATCACCATGCCGTTGCCACGCTACCGAAGGTGGGGGCTGTGGAAACCCTTAACCGCTGGTTTATCCAGGGCCGCACGAAGAAGGTGTAGCATACACCCTGGATTTGGGTAGGAAGGGAGGGAGCAAGCGTCTTGCAGTGGTCAAGCATCTCGCAGTGGACAAGCATCTGGCAGTGATCATGCATCACAAATGGGGTAGAGACGGGTGACCACATTCACTCACACCCTGACCGGTGTCAATTCACATCTGGCTAAGCTCCGACTTCGCAATGCTCTGTGCGGATGAAAGTGTGAACTGGTTCGGATCACACTCTGCATGGTCCACATTTTCAACCGACTTGTTTCGGTGCTTGGATCGATGGGGCACTGGCGACTGACCAGGCGTGACAGGATTTTTAATTTCAAATGGAGGTTTGCTTAGCTCAAAGCACAGCTCAGAAGCCATTGGAACCTGTCTTTTAGGCCCCCATGAATCCATCATAAAATTCCCACTCTGTCGGTGTACCTCATGCACCATGCGCACCAGAGTCTCTAGGCCTGATGCAATCTCACTGAGCTCTTCTGCTTCAATGACACGCTCTTTACTGACTGGGTAACTGTCGAAGGAAGTCTCAGCTCTATACCCCGTAGGTTCCATACTTCCACCCGGGTCTTCATGGGGACGGATGTCTCTGTCTTGAATCTTAGGGACATCAGTGTGTTTGTCTAGGCTTGTCTCAAACAAACCCTTTACCTTTGAAGCCATGAATGACCAAATTTGTGGAGCACTGTCAATGAGGATGGGCCCGGAGGAACGCGGCACGCTGTTGCCCTCTCCACCTCGTGTGGTCTTGTACTTCTCAACTGAATCAGTTTCCTGCATGGGCTTGGCTTTGGAGGAGCACACATTAGTGATGTCATGCTTTGCGGGATGTGTGGACAAGGGAGTTTCTGAGTAAATCACCTCGTGCACCATGATAGCGGAAGGCAGCTCTGCATGACTGTGCATGGCAATTTCAACTTGCCATTGCTCATGCGGTTTAATGACGGGAGGCAGCTCCTCATGGCTGTGCATGGCTATAAACAAAGAACTCTTTAAGCTGTCGTCCAGGAACTCGTGAACTGCCATTAATTCGTTTAACCAGAAGAATGCAAGTTTATTGCTCCTCCCCTAATTTGGTCCGGAATGTCTATGAGAACCTTGAGAATGTGCTCCTCTTGACAAAGAAGCATGATATAGTAACCCTTAGTCTGTGATTGTGCGAACTCTAGCATAGTCCTCTCAAGTTTACTAATCAGCGCGGGTCTTGACCACGAGCAAGCAATCTCAGCATGATTGGCTGGCACACCTTCAAGCTGCAAGATCACCTTAGTGAGCAGGATGGGCAAGCCCCCAAGACGATGCTAGAGGCTTCCACGCTTTTTACCAGGGCAGGTTAGGGTGGGATGCTCTGACTGTTGTGGAGTGTGTGTTAGCTTTAGCTGAGGTTCAGTCGTGTCAGAGGCTTCCATTTTCTTGCATCCCCCCAGCTATTTGTGTCCCTTAACCTTCCCCTTTTCCTGGGATTCCTGACCAACTACCTTCGGGGTCCATGTTCCTGTCCTTCGCATAGACGATTGGCAAGGTTGCACCATGGTCATAGCTGTGCATTGTAGCTGGAACTAGCTTGCTCGTCCCTTACCAGCCCCACGCCACATCCGGGAGTTCAGCAGGATCCTTGACTTAGTGGAAGGGATGGTATCTAACAGCAGCTGTCATGACAACACGCCTTCGGTCAGTTCCACAATTTCCCCGATATGACTCAAGAGGACGCACTTATAAGTTTCCCAGAGGTTGAGAGATCAAACCCGCCACACAATCTCTCCCCCCCGCCTATAACGCCGGGTTCCATGTTCCTGCCCCCTGCATAGGAGGATGGCATGGCTGCACCATGGCCCAGGCTGTGCTTGTCACATGGAATTGAGCCTAGTCATTCCCTGTCAGCGCCACGCGGCCGAGCATTTAGCGGGGCCCAGCGGGTATGCACTGCTCTAAAGTTATGAGTTGCATTTGGGTCCTGACTGTGAATGGTAGCAGGAATGGAGCTTGCGCATCCCCTACTAGCCCTATGCGGTCAAGCAATGAGGAGGGCCCAGTGGGTATGCACTATCTTGAACTTACGAGTTGCAAACGTTACATCAGCGCTGTCTAGCAATACTATCCATTCCAGAGACACAACTTCATCTCTGCCTGATTCCTTTCACCTCAGCAAAAGTTGATCATATTCCCACACTGTCCACACTTGCTCCTACTGACAGCATCAGTAGTAGTTCCTTTTGTTTCCCCCCAACGGACAGTTGGGCGCCCACGCGGCAGGGCCTTTTTAAGCAGAGCCCAGAGGTGTTATGTCATTGACTGACAGCATCGGCGTCATCTATTTCAGCTGTTTCAAAGCCGAGCCTTGCCCCTGCGAACAAGGGACACGCAAATAATACGTAACAGGGGAGGGGAGTGGAGCAAGGTTGAAGGGGAGCAACAACGCATGCAAGGGGGATGACGGACGCGGCAGCTGCACAAGTCTACCCGGACCTTCGAAGGAATAAGAGCCGTTCCAAGAAGGCATCGTGCAAGACAGCATATTTCATATACAAGATTTATATCCCGCCTCCGCCCATCTCCCTCCTATTGCACACCCAGCCCCCGCTAGATTTGCTACCAAACCTGAACCCGCCTACGGCTGGTAGCCCAAGCAGCAGGCACGTTTGCTTCAGCAGCCCCCCCCGGGCCCCCTAGGCCTATGTGTAGCTGAGGTGTAGCTGATCTGTACCTGATGCTCCCTTAACCCTACAGCGGACTCCACCATCCCACCCAACGCACTTGGTAGAAAACGTAGCTGAGCACGAAGTCGGCAACAAAGATAGCCACCAGGGAAATGACCACGGCACTGGTGGTGGACTCCCCAACGCCCTGAGCGGGACAATAAGGGAGAGGGCAGGCTTGAGGGCAGGAGGCAAGCATCTTACCATTGCATGTTTGAAAATAAAAAGGGAGACCATGCTTATAAATGGAGAAACACAGCACTTGTGGTGGTCTGGTGGACTTCCCCACACCCTGAGAAGGGCAGCAAGGGAGAAGACAGGCTGGAGGGCAGGAGGCATGCGTGCTGTGTTTGCATGTTCGAGCATGAGCCGACAAGGGTGACCTTGTTTCTGCACGGAGATGACCAAGGCGCTCGGGGTGGATTCCCCAACACCCCTCAGGGGATAGGGAGGGAACAGGCTTGAGGGCAGGAGCAAACTCAGAGACTTCACTTCTAAAGACACGCAAACACCAGATTTATTTCAGGAAGCTTCAACTTCAATTCAGCTACACCATAGCCTACGGTCGGGGTGGCTTGGTGCAGCAAACCATTCTGCTAGATCCATTGGGCGCAGTCCAGTCAAAGCTTGGTCTCCATCGGGCCCAGCGGTGGCTGCCCATCGGCCTTGGATCGAGATTCATGCGCAAACCAACGTGCGGGCACCTGGCCCTTGCATCATATGTGAGGCTACCCAAAACTTCAAAAGCTCCACACAAAGCCCCGCAGAAATACGCGTGGCAGAGGCAAAGCGTACCTTGGCACCTCCTGTTGTCGTGAAGCCCCAGGCGCAGCTTATCTGAAACAGGGAGAGCAGCAGAGGGACATGGGCACAGGGACTTGGGAGTCCGCAGGGGCACAAAGGCAAAGTGACATGGGGGGCATAAGGCATAGAGGATTAGAGGCTTAGAGGCTTAGAAGCTTGGGGCTTGAGGCTTAGAATCTTGGGGCTTGGAGGCTTGGGGCTTAGAGGCTTGGAGGTTGTAGGGGTTTGACATGTTCATAGGCCATGAGCTGTGCAGCTGCCGTCCGACTCCATTCCCATGCAGGACGCCCATCGCGGCCATAGGCCATGCAGCAACTGCCCCCTTCTCCCAAGGGTCGCCACCTTTAAGGCTCCTCTCTCCACCCGCCCCTGACCACCCTTGACCACCCCTGACCACCCCTGACCACCCGTAACTCCACCTGACCGCCCCTGACCACCCCTCCCCAGGGCTGTCAGCCTTAAGGCTCCTCTCTGTCACCGCTCCTGACGAAGGGGGACTGGCCCACGTGTGGCATGCTCAGCAGATCTACACGGGGCGCTGCACATCCTCCATCGCTGGCAAGCTGCTGCTAAATCAAGCATGCTTCAGCTACAATTCAGCTACAATACAGCAACATCTCGGCCTACGACCGAGGGGGCCTGGGGCAGCAATGTGCCTGCTGCTCGGCCCTAGGCTCGTCAAGGCTTGGTCCCCCTCTGCCTAGAGGCGGCCGCCCAGCAGCGCCCCAAAGGAGGTCCGGCACACACACAAAACAAATGCAGATACTGCTGCATACCGATACTCAGAACCTGGTGCAAAGCGTGCCTTGACCTTGGTGGAACACAATACTTCGGGAACATAGCATCCGAGGAATGTTAAATATTGCCACACACGGTGGGGTGCGCGTTCACCAGTGCTGCTACTATGCTCTTCCCCTCTGCCAAGTATCATGGGGTTCTTTTCCCACAAACCCTCTCCCCTGGAATGTGCAAGGCTGTCCCTCTTTTCAGATGGGGGTCCACTTCCTGGAAGAGGAAACACTGGATTCAGATTCAAAATCAAAATCAAGAAGGCGAATCCTGTCCCAGGAGGGGACAGCTTAGAGCTGCTCTTGTGCGGCTACTTATATCGTGCTCGCCATGGAATCGGCTAACAGACACGAATCCCCAATGTGCCTGCCGTCGCCCGAAGGACTATCGAATCCCAAACGCGGCGATCAATCGCTACAAGCTGTGCTAGCCACGTGCACCGATATTCAAACTTTCCAATCCATGAAAAATAGGGTGTTTGATCAGGGATCGGGGTTTGACCTCCCCACACCCTAAACCCAGGTTTCACACCCAAAGCCAAGTCCACCTAGCCACCCGTTGTCCACGTTTCTGACCCTGAACCCTGAGCTCTGAACCCCAAACTCACCGTTGACACAATGGTCCCAAACACCCAGGACTTGAACATGCTGGTATAAATATCGTAGTCAGTCAGAGCACGCCTGCGCGCACACACACAAACACTCATACACAAGCTCATATTTATGAACCATAACACTCCATTTTGTGTATTTGACAAAATCAGAGCGCACCTGTGCACACACGTACACGTTGGTGTCTATGAACCATCACATGCTGGCGTATCTGTCGAGTAAAACCAGAGCACACAGACCACATACACTCACAGTCACACACACCTATGTTTGAGGACCATAAGATGCTGTATTGCTGGTGCGTATGTCAAAGACAGCCAGAGCGCATCTGCACACACACACACACACAACACACACAAACATGTACACGAATGCACACACGTCTATGATTAATTCAGCGCGCACCATGCTACCTTCGGCAGGCTCCTGGGCGGCCACCAATCTGGCCTATGGGAACTAAAACTTGACCGGCCTATGGCCGGTGGCCCAAGCAGAAGGGCTTGCTGCATCAGGCCCCTATGGCTGTTAAGCCGCAATGCAGTTGAACTGCAGCCAAACACCCCCCCTAAATGAGCAGAAACAAACACTTCCACACGTACGCACAGAGTTCGCCACCAGACAAGAGACAAGGCCCTGCCAGGCCTCCAATGCGTTATATGCATTCAACCGAAATTTACAGACACAAGAGTGACATCCGGATTTACAGACACAGAAGTGAAGCCATGATCCTTTCCTATCAGGCCGGTCCATCCTCCAGCCCAGCCCCATGCCCCCCCCTCCCACACCATGCACATACCTGACTGAGTCTATTATAATGTTGGCAGGCACATTGTACACCAGGTCAGCCAAGAACACTGAGGCACCGATCCCTACATCATTGAGGGACGTGAGAAGAGGAGGGCGGAGGATCAGTTATAAGGAGAGGAGGACAGGAACACGGAGGCATCGATCCCTGCATCATCCAGGGAGGTGAGACGAGGGGGGCGGAGGATCAGTTCTGAGGAGGGGAGGTCAGACACACGGAGGCACCGATCCCTGCATCATTGAGAGACGTGAGAAGAGGGGGCAGAGGATCAGTTATGAGGAGGGGAGGACAGGAACACGGAGGCACCGATCCCTACATCATCCAGGGAGGTGAGAAGAGGGGGGCGGAGGAATAGTTATGAGGAGGGGAGGTCAGACACACGGAGGCACCAATCCCTGCATCATCCAGGGAGGTGAGAAGAGGGGGGCGGAGGATCAGGTATGAGGAGGGGAGGACGGACACTTGGAGGCACCGATCCCTGCATCATCCAGGGCGGTAAGAAGAGGGGGCGAAGGATCAGTTATGAGGAGGGGAGGACAGGAAAACCGAGACACCGATCCCTGCATCAGGTCCACATTCCCACACCCATGCAGGAGCAAAGGACGTTGAGGAGTGCAAGCACAGCCATGCTGGCCAGGACGCCGTGGTTTAGGGTTGTAGCATTACCACCCACCCATGCAGAAGCAGTGAATGTCAAGATGGGCCCTGGCGATCCAAATCTTCACCAGGCACGGCCACCAAACCATGCAGAGACAGACAACGCCAAACATGTGCCCAGGACACCCCATGCTACACCAGGCACGACCACCCACCCATGCAGAGGCAGACGACGCCGAAACGGGCCAGCCCAAGCTACACCCAAAGCTAGACAAGACAGGGTCACCCACCCATGCAGAGGCACAGCACGTTGAGGATGGGCCTGGGTCACACGAACCTACATTAGGCACGGCCACCCACCCATGCAGAAACATAGCACGTTGAGGATGGGGCCCGCCACCATGCTGGCCAGCACGCGAGGAGTCACCAGGTAATCCACCGGGTCCGTGTCCAACACGCGCAACGAGTCCATTTGCTCAGACACCTGCAACCCAAAGCAGGGGCATGAGACTGGGCTTGCACACGTAATGAGTCCATTGCCTCAGACACCTGCAACCAAGACCAGGGGCATGAGACTGCGCTTGCGCGCGTTACATATCCATTGGCTCAGACACCTGCAACCCCAATACACTTTGCGATCTAGAGAAGGGATCCGACATTTACATTCTTCTATCTGACCTTGTTTTTCGTCCAACCTTCAGTGAAGTACTGAACATGCTGTACAGAGCATGCTGTACTGAACCTGCTGTACTGAACCTGCTGTACTGAACTTGCTGCACTGAACTTGCTGTACTGAACCTGCTGTACTGAACCTGCTGCACTGAACATGCTGTACTGAACCTGCTGTACTGAACCTGCTGTACTGAACCTGCTGTACTGAACCTGCTGTACTGAACCTGCTGTATTGAACCTGCTGTACTGAACCTGCTGTACTGAACCTGCTGTACTGAACATGCTGTACTGAACATGCTGTACTGAACATGCTGTACTGAACATGCTGTACTGAACCTGCTGTACTGAACCTGCTGTACTGAACATGCTGTACTGAACATGCTGTACTGAACATGCTGTACTGAACATGCTGTACTGAACCTGCTGTACTGAACATGCTGTACTGAACCTGCTGTACTGAACCTGCTGTACTGAACCTGCTGTACTGAACATGCTGTACTGAACATGCTGTACTGAACATGCTGTACTGAACATGCTGTACTGAACATGCTGTACTGAACATGCTGTACTGAACATGCTGTACTGAACATGCTGTACTGAACATGCCCAACTCAATTTCAAGCTCCAGTGTATACCGGTTAATAAATTTTGCTGTACAAATTTTGTCACTGTCCTTGAAGGTACAACCAATACCGAGGGCATTAGACGGCGCATGAACGAGCGTGCGTGCGTGTGAGGGCTCCAGTTGGGTTGAGGGTTTCACTGCCATCAGGTCACCCCTGGCCGCCACAACCCTGTCTCCTTGCTACTCCCAAGAGTGGGAGGGGGGTGCAACTGGCGCAATTCTTTACCCTGAAATAGGACCCAACGGCTGAACCTCTCGAGTGGCTGCGGGCGACTGCAACCTCCTAGGTTACAGCAGGGTGTTTCAGCTACAAAAGGTGCTTCAGCTACAATTTAGCAACATCACACCCATGAGCTTTGAGGGCCTTTGTAACGATGTGCCATTACAGGCAGTGATCGTGCCACTCGGACAAAAGGATCTAGATGTGTGCGAGGCACGCTTGCGGGTACTTATCCCCGTGCGTGTACGCTACAGTCTTTTGCAGCAAGCCGTGCTGCTTGGACCACAATCAGTAGGCCGGTCCAGGTTTGGTCCCTCCCAGCCCAGTTAGGGCCCAGCAGCAACCCAAAGGTGCGCATTGCGACAAAAACAATTGGGTCCATCTCGGCGCCGTGGTGGCAGCCCAGCAGCCTCCCAAAGGGGGTCTGGTGATCTTCATCATGAACACCCCCCCCCCCCTCCCCCTGGCATAGGGCCGAGCTCTGCATCCTGGGCCACCAGTCGCGGCCAGACATGGTCTGGTCCCTCTCAGCTCAGTGATGGCGGCCAACCCAAAGGTGGCCCGATGCACATAGAGACAAACACAGCTTGGTCCCTCTCAGCCCAGTGGTGGCGGCCTAGCAGGGTGTTTCGGCTAAAACAAGGTGTTCCAGTCACAATTTAGAAGCATCACTGATGTGTGCTGTGCGGGCCTTGTGCAGCACGCCACACTTCGATCCCTCGCAGCCTAGTGGTGGCGGCCTAGCAGCCACCCAAAGATGGTCTGACAGTTTGGTCCCTCTCAAGAGTCCCAGACAGGCGGCCCAGCAGGGTGCTTCGGCTGCAAAAGGTGTTCCAGCTACAATTTAGGGCTTAGGGTTTAGGGTTTCAGCTGCAAAAGGTGTTCCAGCTACAATTTAGGGCTTAGGGTTTAGGGTTTCAGCTGCAAAAGGTGTTCCAGCTACAATTTAGGGTTTAGGGTTAAGGGTTTCGGCTTCAAAAGGTGTTCCAGCTACAATTAAGCTACATCGCTGTCGTGTACAGTGCGGGCCTCATGCAGCATGCCACACTTCCATCCCTCCCAGCCAGGTGATGGCTGGGCAGCCACCCATAGCTGGTCAGACAGTTTGATCCCTCCCAGCCCAGTGGCAGCGGCTCTTCGGCCTCCAGAAGGTGGTCTAAAGCCCATTAAGATATACTGATATGCACACCCACCTGCATGGTACAGAGCTCTGTGTCTTGGGCCAGTCAAGGCTTGGTCCCAGTCAGCCCAGTGATTAACAATGAGATAGACACACACCTTGATCCCTCCCAGCCCAGTGGCAGCGGCCCAGCTTCCTCCACATGCGCTTTGATGCACACAGATATACATACACACACCCCTGGATGGTGCCGAGCTCTGTGTCTTGGGCCAGTCACAGCTTAGTCCCAGTCACAAAAATAAACACCCTTTGATCCCTCCCACCTGCATGGTGCCGAGCTCTGCTGCGAAGGCGCTGCCGACCCGTCCGGCCAGGATAATCGCTGTCACCACGGGCGTGAGCTCCCGCGACAGTGCCAGCGCCAGCACGCCACCCACCGACCGCGTCAGGCCCAGCTTTGCAAACTCGCGCACAAACTGAACCCCGCAGATGGGCGATACATAGCAGGCAGAGGTTTTATTTCTCTCTCGAGAATGTGTTTTTCAGGGAGGGTTGAGGGGGGGGCGTCTTTACCAGATTTTGGTGGCAGTGGTGCGGCAGAGGGTGGGGCGGTGTTAAACGTTTGAAGATGCTGCGGCGATTGGGTGTGGTAGTGTGTAACAGATGAAGTTGTTGTGGCAGGGAGGGGGTTGGTGAACCCGATTATCGTGATGTTACGTAAATGGGTGTGGCAGTGTATGCAGAAGTTGCGGACGAGGGTGTGTCAGTGTGTTATAGATGAAAGTGATGTTGTGGCAGGGAGGGGTCGGTGCACAGGAGTCTCGTGGTGTTGCGTCAAGAGGCTGTGTCAGTGTTGCGTCAGAGGCTGTGTCGGTGTTGCGTAGGAGGCTGTGTCAGTGTGCAATATAAAATAGGTGCTCCAGCAGAGGGTGGGTCAGGGCAGCAGGATCTTGAAGGAGTTCAAGTTGAAAAACTGTTAAATCAACGTTTAGGAGGACATCCGAAAACGTAGAGCGTCAACTTAATGTCGAATCTCGTCACAGACCTGGAGCACATCATGCCCCCCACTTGGATTGGGAAGGCCATGCAAGCCACCCTCTCATCAAAATCTACATTCCAGTGCACAGCTTTAATTGTACACAACCTGACAAAAACCATTTAACCCTGAATCACTTCACCCTCATCACACAAACCTCCCACAATATTCAAGTAATAACACAAACATACGGACATACCACATGAGTACTTGCGAAGGCACCTCCTGCCCCCCACCTGGATGGTGAAGACCATGCCCACAAAAGCGGCCGTCAGCAGCGCCACCCCCAGGGAGCTCGGCCCAACGAGCTTCAACTGATCCGCCGTGTTCTTCCAGTGGATCTTCCCTGAGCACACAGTGAGCATATATCATATGTGTGAACACATGTGTGGGGTAGTGGGTTGTGTGGGGGGGGTCTATGTGAGAAAGGGGAGGGCGTGCGTGCATGAGTGTCCAGAAGGAGGACAGCTTTAAACAAAAATCACAGAGTTCCTCCAGTGGATCTTCCCTGTTCATACAGCAGGCATGTGTCACATGTGTGAGAAAGTGAGTGTGGGGGGGCAGATGGAGGACGGCATCCAAGAGGTTCCGCAGTGTGCTTCCAGTGGATCTTCCCTGTTCACACTAAGGGCATATGTGTGAGAAAGGCTACGGCCCTACCCCAAATGCAAAATTAGGGTCCCTCCTAGCCAGGGGGCGGGGGAGGGTGTGGAGGGGATGGAAGATGGCTTACAAGAGGTTCTGAAGTGTTATTCTATTGGGTTTTCCTGTATACACAGCAGGGCACATGTCAATATGTGTGAGAAGGGGGCGGGCGGGGGAGGGTGTGGAAGGGATGGAAGATGGCTTACAAGAGGTTCTGAAGTGTTCGTTCAGCGGATCTTGCCAGCTCACGCAGCAGGGAGGATGTCAGTATGTGTGAGAAAAGGGGGGTATGTGAGTGTGTGGGCGGGTGTATGCAAGTGTGTGGGGATGAAGGATGGCCATAAAGAGGGTCTGCATTCTATGGAGGCTCCGGAGGGATCTGAGGGATGCCTATGTCTGACCAGCTTCAGCTGACGTGCAGCGTTCTGCGAGTAGATCTTGCCTCTACTCTAGACAGCGCGTGTGTACGTAGGGGCGGGGAGGGGAGAGGGGGGAGCGGAGGAAGGTTTTCATGAGGTCATGCAGTGCCCCTCTAGTGGATCATGCAAACTCATGAGCAGTATGCTTGAGTGGGGTGTATGTGCGTGGGCAGGGAAGGAGTGGATGGAGGAAGTTTTTCGTGAGGTTATGCAATGTTCTTCCAGAGGATAATGCATGCTCGCAACAGAGGTCTGTGACTGTGTGTGATGCAGGGGTATGCTTGTACTGGGTGCATGTGCGCCGGCGGGAAAGGGCCGGATGGAGGAAGCCAGGAAGGCGTTCACAAGTTGTACGCAGTGATTCTTCCTGCCCCCCCCCCTCGCCCGAAGGGGGGAGTAGGAAGGGGTCCCAAGACAGAGGGAAGGGGCTGGTTTTAGCCCCTGCCCCCCTATTACTTGGGACCCCTCCATAAGATTCCCCTGCAGATGTTCTTCCAGTGAGCTTTGAACACTCATATCATATCAGTGGGTGCAAATGTTTGTGGCAGGCAAGGAAGTGGATGGATGGAGTTTTTTTGAACACCGGTACCTGTACAGCTCTGCTAGGCTTTTAAAAGAGGTTCTGGCACTTTGCACTATGCAGAAGCTCCAGGAGTAGCCGAGGGATGTCTTGAATGGTGGTAAGTGGTTATTTAGTACTGGCCACCAAAAGGGCGGGGGGCCTCCGGGTCTGGGCCATCTTCTGGGCCATCGGGGACCAAACCACAACCAGCCTCCAGGCGTTGGCCCAAGCAGCAGGCACCTCGCTGTACCAGGCGCCCACGACCGTAGGCCGTGATGTAGCTGAGCTGTAGCGGAAGCGTGCCAAAGCGAACTGTGCTGGTGGAGGCTGGATCTTGATGATGGCCAGTTTTCCTCAACATGCAGTAGACGAGGATGCAAGGCAGCAGTGGCGGATATGATGTTCACAATTTTTTGGGGGCGGGCATCAGCGCTTTACCCTCAACCATGAACCTGAGGCGGGGCTATGAGGAGACATACTGGGGCTACAGCCCATGAGGGAGTCTACGTGGGAGCTTTTTGGGGCATGGCTATGAAAGGATCTACACGGGGCATGGCTATGAGGGGCTGTGGAAGCCCGTCACAGCCAGGTTCCATGCTTGGAGCACGTGCAAAACATTCAAAGCATCATGTGCAATTTTGTTCGGCCCCGCGACGGCGAGCGTTTTGTCACGGGGCATTGTGTGGGTCATGACACGTGACCTGACAAAGAGCTTGGTCCCAATGCCTATTTGAGGCGGCTTCTGCTACAGTACAGCTATATCACGGCCCACGTCCGGGGAGAATTGGTGTGGCAAGCCATACTGTTTGGGCCACCGGACGGACGCTGGTCAAGGTTTTAGTCCACATTGGCCCAGTGGTGGCTGGGCCAGACAGCCTGCCTAAGTTGGCCTGACACACGCTAAAATAACGCTAGGATTGTGACACCCAAACGCTAGGCCCCGCACAGTCTCTGCATGCATGTGATGCCACCATGGTGGGGTCTCGCCATTGGGCTCCATGCAGACCTGGCCTGATGTTGGGCTCGGCTCGCATGGTTTCGCACCTTGGAAAATACGGAGCATGACCTGGCCTCCGAGCACGAGGCACGCCACTGTGCGGAACACCCACTTGGGGGGCTTGAATCTGTCTATGGCTTGAATGATGGCTGCAGCAGCAAAGGGGGCGTGGTTTCATGTGAGCGCCATGCGATATCCCCGCCGCCATGTTGGCTGAAGGGCAGGTGACCTGCCCCATGCAGCCATGCAGCCCCTGTCGTGTGCAAATTCGCATTCCGTTCAAATTATCACTGCGAAGCTGAGCTGGAGCTCTTGGAAAGTTCACCTTCTGGCGTCTCAATCACTGGTTTTGATTCTGACGTCTGCGGATCATTCCCGGTGTTTTCATCTGGGCTTGCCGCTGCTTGGGATATCGAAGCGCTCGGTATGAGCAAGTGTCTGCTGCGCCTTCTCGTCAGCACAGGAATTCTAGAATGACATGAAACGAAGCGCGCTGGTCGCCGCAGCGCTGGCTGCATCAAGCCATTCATCCCCCTTCCTTCAATTTATGCAAGGAAGAGCATAGACGCAAAACGATTGTTGGGATTAGACCGGCAAGCCCGCGCTCCTGAATGATTGCTATCACGAGGATCGCTCTGTTGGGATCTAAAAAATCGAGCGGGCAAGCCCACCCCTCGGTAAAGGATGCATCCTGGGATGTGACTCATCACTACCTGACTCAGCAAAAATACCTTGAGCATACTGATACCAGGGGCTGGTACTGTGTACGCAATTTGCTTACAGACCTGCTCCAGAATGAGTATGCCCCTCTGCCACAAACAGAAGAAAAAAAATGCCCAATTAGAACAGGAAACTGATCGGCAAGGAATGCATGCCGCATTCTGCCTGCGGTAGCGCACTAGAGCCCTTGTCCACAGATAGTGCATGCCTGTCAGTGCAGCGATGCTTTGTCCCCTGGGATTGTGCATGCTGAGCATGTGTTCGTTCAGTGGCACGGTATGTCAGATCAATTGTGGGGGGGACTGGTCCTCAGACAGCATAGTAGCATGTCTTCTGGCTGTTACGGTGCTTGAGGCAGCGTCACGGTTTCTCATATCTTCAAGCTAAGCTACAAGATATGGAGACAGAATCATCTCAATGCCTTCATCGCTGCAACGTCTGTGGCCTGTGAAGCGTCCAGCCATTAACAAACTAACAAAGCATGACTGGCCAGCCATCATGTAAGCTGACACTCAATAAAAACAAACACTGTTGCATGGATACGCAAACATCCATTTGAGATATATGCACCGTCAGCACTTGGGATATCCACCCATCTAAACCCTCAGACCTTGGGGTCCTTCAATGAACCCACACCGGCACACCCCATCCAACCAGACAGGACGTCGGAGAGCCCGCAGGCAGGGAATAGATGGAGGCCCTGCATTTTGTACTTTTACTTGAGCTTTTTGGATTATAGTCTCTTCAGGGGCAGGCGATACGGTTTGCCCGACCTTTGTATTCTTTTTGTTTGGTGGGTGAACTTGCTATCCTTTCTTTCCTCTTAAGCCCTCTCCCTTGACCTTCCTAGCTGTTTTTTTGTTTGCCGACATCCCCGAGCTTTATTTCATCATGGCCCAGAGGTGTTATGTCAACACTGGCAAACCCTGACAGTACAGCCCAACTTGGTCGGTTCCATTAGTTACTTAAACATGGTTCAGCTACTCTCATGCTACATCACTGCCTACGAACAAGGAGAGCAAGCCCTTACGCCATGTTGCTCTCCATGTAGATCCGTCAAGGTTAGGTCCCTCAGAAGCCCAGACGCAGAAGCCCACCGGCCTGCCATAGCGGCACCTGAATTAAGTGATCACAGCATGCCAGCCTTTGCGACAGGTAGACAATCAGACATGCAATTATGTGCGGTCACCCTTTTCACCGCAGTGCATGGGCGCATGCCCTCACCCGTCTCAAAATGACACACAGGGAAAAGGATATCTCGTCGCCCTTCGTCCACTCTTCCCAAGTGAACCAAGCACCTCATGTTGACCTTCACAGAAAGGCACTAGGGAAGTCCCGCCAGGTTACCCATTCATGTACGGTACATGCACTGTTTTGGCGAGTGTCCCTCCTTGTATGTCCACCCACACATGTGTGAACTCCCTTCTCAATTACCATGCTCGCTACTGGTCTGGCGTATTCTGCCCACAATGTTTGCATCTAAAGGTGATTTTTTTTCAATTTTCATTAGTTGGGAAGTGCATGAAGCATGTGTGCCGAATGAATCTGACGCTTCACGGCTCCAACGCGTTCACGCAGTTTACGTCGGAGGATTACGTGCAGACGTGACGCAGCGAGACGTTGAAGACGGTAAGATAGCATTGCTCAGTGTCACAGGAAGTTCTTCCTGTCGAAGAGTCACTTCCGAAGTTGCTGGAAGCTGAAGTAGCTGGCTGGTTGCCCAACATACATTCGCGTCTCCCCCGCCCTTGCTTTTGCCCAACAGAGTTCCTGAGGTTTGGACGAATCGACAAGGTGATGAGTACTTGACCTCGGTCCATTGCGGCTGGTAACACTGGTGTAGTATGAATGATAGAATCTTCGGGGAAATAAGAAATTCTCGGCCCTAATTAATTGTCTCATCCCATCCGATCACATCCGCCCTGCACTGGGTGCCCTGGGTGCTGATTGAGTGCGTCGTGGTAGTAGTGCGTGTCAACTACTGCCAAGTGGTCAGCCACTCAGTCTCCTCCCCGACCTCTCCCATCCACCCGGCGGATTACCAGCAGGGCTGTGCATGCCCCGGGCATTTACCCTTCCCCTACTGCCTGATCTGTGAAAGCCTCTGAATCGCCCTTTATCGATCTCACTGGCTGGAAGTGTGCTTTGTCTGGCCGCATTCTGACGGAATACTTGTGCAACCTACAATTTGACCTGCTCCGCAGATATGGATTGCTAGAAACCCCCCAGGTGAGGCTTTGCTGGCAAGAACCAGAAATCTTCAAGATATTCTGCCCCCCCCCGGCCATGACCATTCTTACCAGTTTTCTACTGATAGGGAAGGACATTGCTCTGAATGCTTGCAGTACCCGTACTGCTACTTTCATTTGGCGCTTTGATGCCTTTGGGGGTCCAATTTTAGGCAATTCATAATATTCCAGTGTTTTAGGGGTTAGTTATCAAGAATATTCAATATATTCCGGTGATGTGACTTTGGGGGTTGAATATTTCCAGAATTCAGAGCAGTTATTGGCATCAATGTGCCCCTCTGTCCCCATCTGAATAGGATGCTAAATAGAACTCCATTACATAACATTATCTGATGAGGAGACCTGAAGACAAACATCTGCCACACAACATTCACCCGTAGGTTGAAAATATTGTGGTGATTTGGCTGTAGGGGTTCAAGCCGACCCCTAATATCAATGGTGTTACAATTGGGGGTTGTAACCCCCCAAATTAAGCACCAAAGATAAGTAGCAGTAAGGTATTCAAGCTGTATGTACCAGTAGTCAGAACAATGAGTCGCTGCGGCCTGCGGCCCACCAGCAGGTTTTGCCTTCATTGACTACGAGGACTACCGAGATGCCGAGGATGCAGTCAGGAGGCTGGACGGTGAGCTGATGGACCTTAGTTCACATGCCTCACTACCCGGCGGCTACTTTTTAATTTCTTCTTCATCTGGGCCAAGCTCCTGCAACAACCTGCAACAACCTGCAACAACCTGCTTACATGCAACAATATGCAACAACTTGCAATAATCTGCAACCTGCAACAATCTTCAACAACCTGCAACAACTTGCAACAACATGCAACAACATGCAATGCTCTGCTACAATTTGCAAGAACCTGCAACATCCTGCAACAATCTGCATGCATCTGCAACAACCTGCACTACCTGCAACAACCTGCAACCTGCAACCGCGCACAACACTGGCTGCACAGCCGCATGCAAACCCGTGGATGTTCCTGCCTTGTGGTCCAGCACACTCAGAGTGTTCCAGCTGACTGAAAATTGGAATCCATGCAGGACTGATCGCTGTCTACTTACAAAATAATCAAGAGTAATGTCTCATTATAATCTTGTGGCCAGTGCCCCACTCTTTATCTACCTTACTCAATTGTACAGCTCTAGGGACAGCCTTCTCCTCCTCAGCTGGGAGGGGGCCTCGTTACTGCTGCCGCTGCTGACCGCCGCAAGGCTCCCCCCATGCACAGCAGCACCTACAAGCCAGCTGCGCTCCAGCTCACACCCTGCAGCGATGAGTCGTGTCGTCCGCCTCAGCACACCTAGTCCACTTCAGCCTGCACCTAGCAGCCATCTCGCCCCTGCACGCTCGCTGCGCTCCAGTCCAAATGCAGCAGCGATACGAGTCTTGTCGCCCCCTGCACACCTGCTGCGCTCCAGCGCTCTCCCCTGCGCGCCTGCCACGCTCCAGCCCTCGCCTCAGCACGCTTCAGTAGCACTATGAGGCTTGTCGCCCCCTGCACGTCTGCTGCGCTCCAGCCCTCCCCCTGCACGCCTGCCATGATCCAGCCTTCGCCAAAGCATGCCTCAGCAGCACATGTCGTCACTGATGCATACGCTCCAGCCCTTGCTTCGCTCTCGACACATCCACCACACTGGTAGAAGCTGGATGTCCACTCTTTACTTGTTGGGGATAGACTAATTTACCTTCTGTGCAATGACCAATGTCGTTTGACTGTGTGTATATTTTGAGAAAGCCCATACCATGCTAACCTAGCCCGGCACTCCTTACTAGCAGTAGCTGCTCTGCTCAGCACAACCACAGATATGCCCGATCAGCACTTTTCCCCTAGTTTCCATTTTTCTATTTATTTGCTTGCAATTTATGTGCATGGTGCAGGTGCCTATGGCTGGAAAGTGGAGATCTCGCGCTCCAGGGGCCCTGGTAGTGCTGGATTCGGCCGCAGTAGGGGAGACATGGCGTAAGTTGATGAAACCCTCAACCCCTTAGAGCCTCCCCCTGGTGCTGGATTCGACCGCAATATATAGAGGAGACATGGCGCAAGTTGATGAAACCCTCAACTCCTTAAGAGCTTTCCCCTGGTGCTGGATTCGGCCGCAATAGAGGAGACATGGCGTAAGTTGATGAAAGCATGAACGCCTTGCAATACTTCCCCTGTGCTACATTCACCTACAGTAGGGTACCAATGGCATAAGTTGACGAAAACATAACCCCCCTAAGCCCCCCGCGCCCCCCTTCCCCCTGGTGCTGGATTCGGCTGCAATAGAAGAGACATGACGGAATTTCACATTGATTGCTTCTAGCAGTGACCTATGCTAGGCTTTCGAGGCTATCGAGTCACCCTTTATTAGCCATCAGCTACATTGGTGGCAAGCAGTAACCCACGCTTAAACCCGTGGTGTTCACCCTTCTTGTTTATCCCACCTCTCATGCATCGCGCCCATCCTTGCCCATGGATGCAGGTGTTTCGTGTGTGGCGAGTTGGGACATCTGGCGCGCGACTGTCGAGGCGGCCCCCCTCGAAGACCCTACAGGTTAGTGCCGGTGCCCTTGATTGAGAGGCTGCTATTCTCCCTCCATGATATTCCTCCCCTTGATATCCCCCCCCTCCATGATATTCTCCTTCCATCATATTCTCTCCCCTTTTTCTTGTCGATCCTTCAGTAGACTGCTGCCGGTGGGGTGCCTTGTAGAGTGCTGGGGGCCTTGGAGCTGCCTAACCCAGATAAATGACGGATTGCTCATCATTTAAAGATATGCACTTCGATCATTCCAGGCCTTCGAGCAGTACATTGTTATTTAATCCCTTACATCATGATTTCGCACTTTGCACACCTTACCTGTACAGTATCCCCACGGAATTGATATACTCCTGACAGGGGGGCCAGTGATACATTTCTGGCTGTCGGCCACTTTAGACAAGCCATCCCGTGAACACCAACGGCGCGATGGGACTAAACTTGGTCTGGCCTACGGCCGGCGACCCGGCAGCATGGCTGGCCAGATCTGAGGCCCTCAGCTGGAAGCCTGAATATATCTGATATGTTTGTATGATATGTAGCTGAATCACGAAAAAATTCTCCTGTCCAACGAGGCGGCCATTCAACCACCGCTTCAAGTGCAGATACAAGTGTACTATATCCCACTACTTTGAGTACAGACTGAACGAGTTATAAGAAGCAAATGTCTAACTAGTCTAACTCATTGCATGTATCGTATTGCCTGTTTACCCGTACAGCCCTCCCAGGGGGATGATATCCCCAGGCCCTTCAAGGCGTTTCAACCGCAGCCCTCCCAGACGCGGATACGACAGCCCGTTCAGGCGGGGGTACGACAGCCCGCCCAGACGCCGGAGCCGCAGCCCCCCACCCAGGGGAAGGGCGCGCAGCCGCAGCCTGTCCCCTTTCCTTTACCGCCGGAGCAGGAGCCTCTCATAGACTGCTATCCCTAGGTGCAATTTTCCCATTCCATAGGTTGAACGGCGAGGTCAGGAGTTGCTTGCATACGGACATGTTACAGGGCCTGACCCGCACTGGCTGCAGTCCTTGTGCATATTTCCTTTTTTGTTGTTGACTAGCCTTCGCCCACAACATATACCGGTACTGATTTTCATTTTATGCAGCCAGCAGGCCGAGTTATTATGACATTGCTTGCCTGCTTCTGCGCAGCTTGTGAGGTGCAGCTGTCGATCACAACGCATCTGTATATCATGAATGTGTGACAGAATAACTGATATTTGAGGTGTGTGTTGGGATTTACTTGGTTATTTTGAGGGGAAACCTGTTCGTGTCCCTCAGGGTTCCCCATTGGTTGTACCAAGGGTTTCTTATGGTTTTCCCTGGAGGTGCATGTTAAGCAGACATGTCGCAGAAGACCCCTCTCCCTGATCTAGAAGCCCCTGAAGGTCTCCGATGGCAGCCGCAAGCAAGGCTCTAACATGTTACAAATAGAATAGTAGCCACACCAATTAATGGCATGCCTAATGTTGTCACCTTTTGCACGGGGACGGGGATGCCACACTGTCGGTGAAACCAATTATGTTAAAGTATTTTGTCTGGCCGACAGGCAAATAAAGTCATGACGCGCAGTACGATAGAGGAAAGGCAGAGGGTTTTGAAGGGAATACAAATGAAGATATAATGAATGCCACACACCAGAAAAGCGGGCCCCGATCGTATGTCTATCCATGCACCCTCTCATGCTGCACTTCGGACCTGCACGGAAAAGAGGGGGGGGGGATTGTGTGACGTGTCGTTAAAAAGACAAAGTGGCAAGGAATTCAGCTACCATGTGGCCTCTTGTTTCAGTAGGTGTTTACCTTCAACTCCGTGATATATGATTTCTTGCTAGTGAATACATTTTACATAAGAAGCTCGAGAACATACAAAGCTGCAGGCCTTGTCAAAGGACTTTTCAGGGGGAACCCAAATTTGGCCCAAATGTTTTTTTAGTAAACCAAACGAGTAAAGCCAATATTTTCAGGTACAATATAAGAAAACCAACCGTAACAACCAACCGCGTTTAAAAGCAAATTCCGGGATCCAGAAAAAATCAACTCAGAACAAGAAATCTGACCAAAACTACGGTACCGTCACTGCCATTTGGTCCTCGTCAACTGAATTGTTAAGTCTTAACCCAAGCATCTTAATTGCCCCCCAGCCCAATCAAGCCGGTGTCCATTATTGGGCAGTGAGTGCGGATCCAGTTCGCAGCTTGTCTGGCCACTCTGGCACTGCGGTGACATGGGTTGAGTACATAGATTGGCGATGAAAAGGAATTGAGAATATCCCCCGATTTCCATGACCGTTTCAAGTGGAATGTATCTAGTTCTAAGACCCCTGGACGACCGGTACTAAATCTATAAAATAATAGTTCAGGGCTGAGAACACGTATGTAAGATCCATATGCCTCACAGTTGGTGTGGACTGTGGACTGACTTGGTGCACCTCTTACCGGCTGCTTGTAAGATACCGTAAATATGAGACTGGGTGGCTGAATCCTTACCTGTGCCTGCGCCAACGCAATGTTCGCTTCTGGTGAAAGTGTGCATGCATGGGCTTTTCTGCTTTGGAGTTTGGAGGGCGAATGAGTGGCTGAACCTAAAGGATTGAAATGGCCTCGTCGTACTCATTGGAATGAAGATTTCACAGCCCAGCGGAGAATCACGTTCGATGCATGGGGCACGTGCCTGCACACCGTTTTGAAAAATCTAGCGATTGACAGTGCTTGAGCTTAAGCTGAGATACCTTTGGATCCGTTTCTTAAAGATACCTGAAAGACGGCAGGACAACGGCATTTACTCTCTCAACCCACGAGCCTTACCTGTTTCGCCGGATGAACAACGCAGTCCTCTCTTCTTTCAAAATTTGAATTCCACACCAGGATTGTTCTTTGGTTCATGAGGAAGGCATACATGCAGGACGGCCGAAAAATGAGAAAATAAGAACCTTGACACCGACACCAGGGTTGCCCCCTGCTTGACACTGTTGAAGGACGGTAACGACAGGCAATTGCCTGATTGATGTTGATTTATACGAAATTCACACACCTGTTCGTACACTTCATGTATAAACCTTGCTCCATGCCCATGCCCAGTCAATACCTACCCCTCTACTCCGTATCCAGGTCCCTGCACCTGCCCCCTTACTCGGCGCTGATTTCAAACTTAATTACGGTCGCCAATTTAGCATTGGTTTGCCTTTGCTGTGACACATGATACTCTAACAAGTGTGCGGCTGACTGAAATCCTAAACAACGGAGTGCAATTCAAATTCAAATCCGCGGTCGTCACTCTGAAGGGGGCGCTAAATCGGCCTCTTGCCTGGTAGTTTGCACATCGTCCATGTGATAGTGATCAAATTGAAATCCGTGCACCTGGCTCCGAAGCAGAGGACCATGTCGATTGAATTTCGTCGAATTTGAAGAAGGGCATATTGCACACCGACCCAGTTACCAAGCCCCAAGAACCTTGGAGACAACAGCAACCAAGATAGCAGCCACCAGGACCGCAGCCATGCTTGCGTCCCGCCGGACCGCCGCCAAAATCTTTGCGTAAGGCGCAGATCCCAATTGCAGCAGCAGCGGCTGGCTGCCGTAAAGGAACGGGACGATCTTGGACAGGATCGTACCTTTGAATGAGGCAGGGCAGGCAATATTTAATTGTATGCATTACGGTACATCATGCGATTGTTTGTGTCTGACTGAACCCGGCGAGGATGTAATGCAAATGTTAGATGGGGCATGCTGTGAGGACCCAGGGTACCAACCTGCTGGTTCGTACTAGGGCATGCTCCTGTGCCATTGTTTGTTTGTTCCCCCCTAGCTTATTTTACCACCCACAACTCCAGGATATGTATGATTTAATACCGTGCAACTATCCCACGCCCCCCTGCCTGAAAATTATTAAACCGTTTTCCTGACGCATTCTCCATTGTTCACTGATTTGTTCACATAGGATATTGCATGGGTATGTGAGTAATATGACAGTAGCTGCAGGATTTTGACAGGCCGGGGGACATCACCTCTTGATAAGATTCATAAGGCGGCAGTTTCTTAGTCTCAAGCTAAGCCAGCCATTTTCTGATGTCCTTTGCACTTCTGAGAGCAGCTCACCGAGAACGATATGTGACAGGAGCTGCAGAAAGTCTGGGTCGAATGGACCCTTGCGGCTGAAAAAACTGGGGATGGGCAGAAGCAGGAAGGGGGGGCGGGGAGGAGGAGGCAGAGATGAGGGGTAGGACTGGGCAGTCAGACTGATAAAATCGTTTGTCTCCGAGTGTATCAGCTACAATTCAGCTACATCAAGGCGCATGGCCGCAAGAGGCTGGTGCAGCAGGCCCTGCTGCTAGGGCCGCCGACTGTAGGCCGGTCATGGCAAAAGGGGCACAGTGCCCATAGGCGCCTCCCCGGGAGGCACTCCAAGGTGCCCTGGTGCACACTCGGGCACATACATATTGGCGTAATAGCAGACAGGCGGGGCAATAAAGCCTTCTTGACACAAGGCACATCAGACCAGCAGTGCTAGACAGCTCCCTGCTCATGCTGCAGGCTCATGCAGGTGGACACAAGTGGAGCTGGTCCAAATCATTACTTGTGATGGAAAGAAGATCAATTGGGAGACAACGCGGCCTGCTGCTCATCGGTGTTTAACTCGACCCAACAGGCAGAGAGACATAAACAAATCAAGCCTTGGGCAGAGAGACTAACGAATCAGGCCTGGGCAAAGGCAGAGGTAGAGAGACTAACGAATCAGGCCTGGGCAAGGGCAGAGGCAAAGAGACTAACGAATCAGGCCTGGGCAAGGGCAGAGGCAAAGAGACTAACGAATCAGGCCTGGGCAAAGGCAGAGGTAGAGAGACTAACGAATCAGGCCTGGGCAAAGGCTGAGGCAGAGAGACTAACGAATCAGTCCTGGGCAAGGGCAGAGGTAGAGAGACTAACGAATCAGGCCTGGGCAAGGGCTGAGGCAAAGAGACGAACGAATCAGTCCTGGGCAAGGGCAGAGGTAGAGAGACTAACGAATCAGGCCTGGGCAAGGGCAGAGGCAAAGAGACTAACGAATCAGGCCTGGGCAAGGGCAGAGGCAAAGAGACTAACGAATCAGGCCTGGGCAAGGGCAGAGGCAAAGAGACTAACGAATCAGGCCTGGGCAAGGGCAGAGGCAAAGAGACTAACGAATCAGGCCTGGGTAAAGGCAGAGGCAAAGAGACTAACGAATCAGGCCTGGGCAAGGGCAGAGGCAAAGAGACTAACGAATCAGGCCTGGGCAAGGGCAGAGGCAAAGAGACTAACGAATCAGGCCTGGGCAAGGGCAGAGGCAAAGAGACTAACGAATCAGGCCTGGGCAAGGGCAGAGGCAGAGAGTCTAACGAATCAGGCCTGGGCAAGGGCAGAGGCAAAGAGACTAACGAATCAGGCCTGGGTAAAGGCAGAGGCAAAGAGACTAACGAATCAGGCCTGGGCAAGGGCAGAGGCAAAGAGACTAACGAATCAGGCCTGGGCAAGGGCAGAGGCAAAGAGACTAACGAATCAGGCCTGGGCAAGGGCAGAGGCAAAGAGACTAACGAATCAGGCCTGGGCAAGGGCAGAGGCAAAGAGACTAACGAATCAGGCCTGGGCAAGGGCAGAGGCAAAGAGACTAACGAATCAGTCCTGGGCAAGGGCAGAGGCAAAGAGACTAACGAATCAGGCCTGGGTAAAGGCAGAGGCAAAGAGACTAACGAATCAGGCCTGGGCAAAGGCTGAGGCAGAGAGACTAACGAATCAGTCCTGGGCAAGGGCAGAGGCAAAGAGACTAACGAATCAGGCCTGGGTAAAGGCAGAGGCAAAGAGACTAACGAATCAGGCCTGGGCAAGGGCAGAGGCAAAGAGACTAACGAATCAGGCCTGGGCAAGGGCAGAGGCAAAGAGACTAACGAATCAGGCCTGGGCAAGGGCAGAGGCAAAGAGACTAACGAATCAGGCCTGGGTAAAGGCAGAGGCAAAGAGACTAACGAATCAGGCCTGGGCAAGGGCAGAGGCAAAGAGACTAACGAATCAGGCCTGGGCAAGGGCAGAGGCAAAGAGACTAACGAATCAGGCCTGGGCAAGGGCAGAGGCAAAGAGACTAACGAATCAGGCCTGGGCAAGGGCAGAGGCAAAGAGACTAACGAATCAGGCCTGGGTAAAGGCAGAGGCAAAGAGACTAACGAATCAGGCCTGGGCAAGGGCAGAGGCAAAGAGACTAACGAATCAGGCCTGGGCAAGGGCAGAGGCAAAGAGACTAACGAATCAGGCCTGGGCAAGGGCAGAGGCAAAGAGACTAACGAATCAGGCCTGGGCAAGGGCAGAGGCAAAGAGACTAACGAATCAGGCCTGGGCAAGGGCAGAGGCAAAGAGACTAACGAATCAGGCCTGGGTAAAGGCAGAGGCAAAGAGACTAACGAATCAGGCCTGGGCAAGGGCAGAGGCAAAGAGACTAACGAATCAGGCCTGGGCAAGGGCTGAGGCAAAGAGACTAACGAATCAGGCCTGGGCAAGGGCAGAGGCAAAGAGACTAACGAATCAGGCCTGGGCAAGGGCAGAGGCAAAGAGACTAACGAATCAGGCATGGGCAAGGGCTGAGGCAAAGAGACTAACGAATCAGGCCTGGGTAAGGGCAGAGGCAAAGAGACTAACGAATCAGGCCTGGGCAAGGGCAGAGGCAAAGAGACTAACGAATCAGGCCTGGGCAAGGGCAGAGGCAAAGAGACTAACGAATCAGGCCTGGGCAAGGGCAGAGGCAAAGAGACTAACGAATCAGGCCTGGGTAAAGGCAGAGGCAAAGAGACTAACGAATCAGGCCTGGGCAAGGGCAGAGGCAAAGAGACTAACGAATCAGGCCTGGGCAAGGGCTGAGGCAAAGAGACTAACGAATCAGGCCTGGGCAAGGGCAGAGGCAAAGAGACTAACGAATCAGGCCTGGGCAAGGGCAGAGGCAAAGAGACTAACGAATCAGGCCTGGGCAAGGGCTGAGGCAAAGATACTAACGAATCAGGCCTGGGTAAAGGCAGAGGCAAAGAGACTAACGAATCAGGCCTGGGCAAGGGCAGAGGCAAAGAGACTAACGAATCAGGCCTGGGCAAAGGCAGAGGCAAAGAGACTAACGAATCAGGCCTGGGCAAGGGCAGAGGCAAAGAGACTAACGAATCAGGCCTGGGCAAGGGCAGAGGCAAAGAGACTAACGAATCAGGCCTGGGCAAGGGCAGAGGCAAAGAGACTAACGAATCAGGCCTGGGTAAAGGCAGAGGCGAAGAGACTAACGAATCAGGCCTGGGCAAGGGCAGAGGCAAAGAGACTAACGAATCAGGCCTGGGCAAGGGCAGAGGCAAAGAGACTAACGAATCAGGCCTGGGCAAGGGCAGAGGCAAAGAGACTAACGAATCAGTCCTGGGCAAGGGCAGAGGCAAAGAGACTAACGAATCAGGCCTGGGCAAGGGCAGAGGCAAAGAGACTAACGAATCAGGCCTGGGCAAGGGCTGAGGCAAAGAGACTAACGAATCAGGCCTGGGCAAGGGCAGAGGCAAAGAGACTAACGAATCAGGCCTGGGCAAGGGCAGAGGCAAAGAGACTAACGAATCAGGCCTGGGCAAGGGCTGAGGCAAAGAGACTAACGAATCAGGCCTGGGTAAAGGCAGAGGCAAAGAGACTAACGAATCAGGCCTGGGCAAGGGCAGAGGCAAAGAGACTAACGAATCAGGCATGGGTAAAGGCAGAGGCAAAGAGACTAACGAATCAGGCCTGGGCAAGGGCAGAGGCAAAGAGACTAACGAATCAGGCCTGGGCAAGGGCAGAGGCAAAGAGACTAACGAATCAGGCCTGGGCAAGGGCAGAGGCAAAGAGACTAACGAATCAGGCCTGGGCAAGGGCAGAGGCAAAGAGACTAACGAATCAGGCCTGGGTAAAGGCAGAGGCAAAGAGACTAACGAATCAGGCCTGGGCAAGGGCAGAGGCAAAGAGACTAACGAATCAGGCCTGGGCAAGGGCAGAGGCAAAGAGACTAACGAATCAGGCCTGGGCAAGGGCAGAGGCAAAGAGACTAACGAATCAGGCCTGGGCAAGGGCAGAGGCAAAGAGACTAACGAATCAGGCCTGGGCAAGGGCAGAGGCAAAGAGACTAACGAATCAGGCCTGGGCAAGGGCAGAGGCAAAGAGACTAACGAATCAGGCCTGGGCAAGGGCAGAGGCAAAGAGACTAACGAATCAGGCCTGGGCAAGGGCAGAGGCAAAGAGACTAACGAATCAGGCCTGGGCAAGGGCAGAGGCAAAGAGACTAACGAATCAGGCCTGGGCAAGGGCAGAGGCAAAGAGACGAACGAATCAGTCCTGGGCAAGGGCAGAGGCAAAGAGACTAACGAATCAGGCCTGGGCAAGGGCAGAGGCAAAGAGACTAACGAATCAGGCCTGGGTAAAGGCAGAGGCAAAGAGACGAACGAATCAGTCCTGGGCAAGGGCAGAGGCAAAGAGACTAACGAATCAGGCCTGGGCAAAGGCAGAGGCAAAGAGACTAACGAATCAGGCCTGGGTAAAGGCAGAGGCAAAGAGACTAACGAATCAGTCCTGGGCAAGGGCAGAGGCAAAGAGACTAACGAATCAGGCCTGGGCAAGGGCAGAGGCAAAGAGACTAACGAATCAGTCCTGGGCAAGGGCAGAGGCAAAGAGACTAACGAATCAGGCCTGGGCAAGGGCAGAGGCAGAGAGACTAACGAATCAGGCCTGGGCAAGGGCTGAGGCAAAGAGACTAACGAATCAGGCCTGGGCAAGGGCAGAGGCAAAGAGACTAACGAATCAGGCCTGGGCAAGGGCAGAGGCAAAGAGACTAACGAATCAGGCCTGGGTAAAGGCAGAGGCAAAGAGACTAACGAATCAGGCCTGGGCAAGGGCAGAGGTAGAGAGACTAACGAATCAGGCCTGGGCAAGGGCAGAGGCAAAGAGACGAACGAATCAGTCCTGGGCAAGGGCAGAGGCAAAGAGACTAACGAATCAGGCCTGGGCAAGGGCAGAGGCAAAGAGACTAACGAATCAGGCCTGGGCAAGGGCAGAGGCAAAGAGACTAACGAATCAAGCCTGGGCAAGGGCAGAGGCAGAGAGACTAACGAATCAGGCCTGGGTAAAGGCAGAGGCAAAGAGACTAACGAATCAGTCCTGGGCAAGGGCAGAGGCAAAGAGACTAACGAATCAGGCCTGGGTAAAGGCAGAGGCAAAGAGACTAATGAATCAGGCCTGGGCAAGGGCAGTGGCAAAGAGACGAACGAATCAGTCCTGGGCAAGGGCAGAGGTAGAGAGACTAACGAATCAGGCCTGGGCAAGGGCAGAGGCAAAGAGACTAACGAATCAGGCCTGGGTAAAGGCAGAGGCAAAGAGACTAACGAATCAGGCCTGGGCAAGGGCAGAGGCAAAGAGACTAACGAATCAGTCCTGGGCAAGGGCAGAGGCAAAGAGACTAACGAATCAGGCCTGGGCAAGGGCAGAGGCAAAGAGACTAACGAATCAGGCCTGGGCAAGGGCAGAGGCAAAGAGACGAACGAATCAGTCCTGGGCAAGGGCAGAGGTAGAGAGACTAACGAATCAGGCCTGGGCAAGGGCAGAGGCAAAGAGACGAACGAATCAGTCCTGGGCAAGGGCAGAGGTAGAGAGACTAACGAATCAGGCCTGGGCAAGGGCAGAGGCAAAGAGACTAACGAATCAGGCCTGGGTAAAGGCAGAGGCAAAGAGACTAACGAATCAGGCCTGGGCAAGGGCAGAGGCAAAGAGACTAACGAATCAGTCCTGGGCAAGGGCAGAGGCAAAGAGACTAACGAATCAGGCCTGGGTAAAGGCAGAGGCAAAGAGACTAACGAATCAGGCCTGGGCAAGGGCAGAGGCAAAGAGACTAACGAATCAGTCCTGGGCAAGGGCAGAGGCAAAGAGACTAACGAATCAGGCCTGGGTAAAGGCAGAGGCAAAGAGACTAACGAATCAGGCCTGGGCAAGGGCAGAGGCAAAGAGACTAACGAATCAGGCCTGGGCAAGGGCAGAGGCAAAGAGACTAACGAATCAGGCCTGGGCAAGGGCAGAGGCAAAGAGACTAACGAATCAGGCCTGGGCAAGGGCAGAGGCAAAGAGACTAACGAATCAGGCCTGGGCAAGGGCAGAGGCAAAGAGACTAACGAATCAGGCCTGGGCAAAGGCAGAGGTAGAGAGACTAACGAATCAGGCCTGGGCAAGGGCAGAGGCAAAGAGACTAACGAATCAGGCCTGGGCAAGGGCAGAGGCAAAGAGACTAACGAATCAGGCCTGGGCAAGGGCAGAGGCAAAGAGACTAACGAATCAGGCCTGGGCAAAGGCAGAGGCAGAGAGACTAACGAATCAGGCCTGGGCAAGGGCAGAGGCAAAGAGACTAACGAATCAGGCCTGGGCAAGGGCAGAGGCAAAGAGACTAACGAATCAGGCCTGGGCAAGGGCAGAGGCAAAGAGACTAACGAATCAGGCCTGGGCAAAGGCAGAGGCAAAGAGACTAACGAATCAGGCCTGGGCAAGGGCAGAGGCAAAGAGACTAACGAATCAGGCCTGGGCAAGGGCAGAGGCAAAGAGACTAACGAATCAGGCCTGGGTAAAGGCAGAGGCAAAGAGACTAACGAATCAGGCCTGGGCAAAGGGCATGAGGCAAGAGAGACTAACGAATCAGGCCTGGGCAAGGGCAGAGGCAAAGAGACTAACGAATCAGGCCTGGGCAAGGGCAGAGGCAAAGAGACTAACGAATCAGGCCTGGGCAAGGGCAGAGGCAAAGAGACTAACGAATCAGGCCTGGGCAAGGGCAGAGGCAAAGAGACTAACGAATCAGGCCTGGGCAAGGGCAGAGGCAAAGAGACTAACGAATCAGGCCTGGGCAAGGGCAGAGGCAAAGAGACGAACGAATCAGTCCTGGGCAAGGGCAGAGGCAAAGAGACTAACGAATCAGGCCTGGGCAAGGGCAGAGGCAAAGAGACTAACGAATCAGGCCTGGGTAAAGGCAGAGGCAAAGAGACGAACGAATCAGTCCTGGGCAAGGGCAGAGGCAAAGAGACTAACGAATCAGGCCTGGGCAAAGGCAGAGGCAAAGAGACTAACGAATCAGGCCTGGGTAAAGGCAGAGGCAAAGAGACTAACGAATCAGTCCTGGGCAAGGGCAGAGGCAAAGAGACTAACGAATCAGGCCTGGGCAAGGGCAGAGGCAAAGAGACTAACGAATCAGTCCTGGGCAAGGGCAGAGGCAAAGAGACTAACGAATCAGGCCTGGGCAAGGGCAGAGGCAGAGAGACTAACGAATCAGGCCTGGGCAAGGGCTGAGGCAAAGAGACTAACGAATCAGGCCTGGGCAAGGGCAGAGGCAAAGAGACTAACGAATCAGGCCTGGGCAAGGGCAGAGGCAAAGAGACTAACGAATCAGGCCTGGGTAAAGGCAGAGGCAAAGAGACTAACGAATCAGGCCTGGGCAAGGGCAGAGGTAGAGAGACTAACGAATCAGGCCTGGGCAAGGGCAGAGGCAAAGAGACGAACGAATCAGTCCTGGGCAAGGGCAGAGGCAAAGAGACTAACGAATCAGGCCTGGGCAAGGGCAGAGGCAAAGAGACTAACGAATCAGGCCTGGGCAAGGGCAGAGGCAAAGAGACTAACGAATCAAACCTGGGCAAGGGCTGAGGCAGAGAGACTAACGAATCAGGCCTGGGTAAAGGCAGAGGCAAAGAGACTAACGAATCAGTCCTGGGCAAGGGCAGAGGCAAAGAGACTAACGAATCAGGCCTGGGTAAAGGCAGAGGCAAAGAGACTAATGAATCAGGCCTGGGCAAGGGCAGTGGCAAAGAGACGAACGAATCAGTCCTGGGCAAGGGCAGAGGTAGAGAGACTAACGAATCAGGCCTGGGCAAGGGCAGAGGCAAAGAGACTAACGAATCAGGCCTGGGTAAAGGCAGAGGCAAAGAGACTAACGAATCAGGCCTGGGCAAGGGCAGAGGCAAAGAGACGAACGAATCAGTCCTGGGCAAGGGCAGAGGCAAAGAGACTAACGAATCAGGCCTGGGCAAGGGCAGAGGCAAAGAGACTAACGAATCAGGCCTGGGCAAGGGCAGAGGCAAAGAGACGAACGAATCAGTCCTGGGCAAGGGCAGAGGTAGAGAGACTAACGAATCAGGCCTGGGCAAGGGCAGAGGCAAAGAGACGAACGAATCAGTCCTGGGCAAGGGCAGAGGTAGAGAGACTAACGAATCAGGCCTGGGCAAGGGCAGAGGCAAAGAGACTAACGAATCAGGCCTGGGTAAAGGCAGAGGCAAAGAGACTAACGAATCAGGCCTGGGCAAGGGCAGAGGCAAAGAGACGAACGAATCAGTCCTGGGCAAGGGCAGAGGCAAAGAGACTAACGAATCAGGCCTGGGTAAAGGCAGAGGCAAAGAGACTAACGAATCAGGCCTGGGCAAGGGCAGAGGCAAAGAGACTAACGAATCAGTCCTGGGCAAGGGCAGAGGCAAAGAGACTAACGAATCAGGCCTGGGTAAAGGCAGAGGCAAAGAGACTAACGAATCAGGCCTGGGCAAGGGCAGAGGCAAAGAGACTAACGAATCAGGCCTGGGCAAGGGCAGAGGCAAAGAGACTAACGAATCAGGCCTGGGCAAGGGCAGAGGCAAAGAGACTAACGAATCAGGCCTGGGCAAGGGCAGAGGCAAAGAGACTAACGAATCAGGCCCGGGCAAGGGCAGAGGCAAAGAGACTAACGAATCAGGCCTGGGCAAAGGCAGAGGTAGAGAGACTAACGAATCAGGCCTGGGCAAGGGCAGAGGCAAAGAGACTAACGAATCAGGCCTGGGCAAGGGCAGAGGCAAAGAGACTAACGAATCAGGCCTGGGCAAGGGCAGAGGCAAAGAGACTAACGAATCAGGCCTGGGCAAAGGCAGAGGTAGAGAGACTAACGAATCAGGCCTGGGCAAGGGCAGAGGCAAAGAGACTAACGAATCAGGCCTGGGCAAGGGCAGAGGCAAAGAGACTAACGAATCAGGCCTGGGCAAGGGCAGAGGCAAAGAGACTAACGAATCAGGCCTGGGCAAAGGCAGAGGTAGAGAGACTAACGAATCAGGCCTGGGCAAGGGCAGAGGCAAAGAGACTAACGAATCAGGCCTGGGCAAGGGCAGAGGCAAAGAGACTAACGAATCAGGCCTGGGTAAAGGCAGAGGCAAAGAGACTAACGAATCAGGCCTGGGCAAAGGCTGAGGCAGAGAGACTAACGAATCAGGCCTGGGCAAGGGCAGAGGCAAAGAGACTAACGAATCAGGCCTGGGTAAAGGGCAGAGGCAAAGAGACTAACGAATCAGGCCTGGGCAAGGGCAGAGGCAAAGAGACTAACGAATCAGGCCTGGGCAAGGGCAGAGGCAAAGAGACTAACGAATCAGGCCTGGGCAAGGGCAGAGGCAAAGAGACTAACGAATCAGGCCTGGGCAAGGGCAGAGGCAAAGAGACTAACGAATCAGGCCTGGGCAAGGGCAGAGGCAAAGAGACTAACGAATCAGGCCTGGGCAAGGGCAGAGGCAAAGAGACTAACGAATCAGGCCTGGGTAAAGGCAGAGGCAAAGAGACTAACGAATCAGGCCTGGGCAAGGGCAGAGGCAAAGAGACTAACGAATCAGGCCTGGGTAAAGGCAGAGGCAAAGAGACTAACGAATCAGGCCTGGGCAAAGGCAGAGGCAAAGAGACTAACGAATCAGGCCTGGGCAAGGGCAGAGGTAGAGAGACTAACGAATCAGGCCTGGGCAAGGGCAGAGGCAAAGAGACTAACGAATCAGGCCTGGGTAAAGGCAGAGGCAAAGAGACTAACGAATCAGGCCTGGGCAAGGGCAGAGGCAAAGAGACGAACGAATCAGTCCTGGGCAAGGGCAGAGGCAAAGAGACTAACGAATCAGGCCTGGGCAAGGGCAGAGGCAAAGAGACTAACGAATCAGGCCTGGGCAAGGGCAGAGGCAAAGAGACGAACGAATCAGTCCTGGGCAAGGGCAGAGGTAGAGAGACTAACGAATCAGGCCTGGGCAAGGGCAGAGGCAAAGAGACGAACGAATCAGTCCTGGGCAAGGGCAGAGGTAGAGAGACTAACGAATCAGGCCTGGGCAAGGGCAGAGGCAAAGAGACTAACGAATCAGGCCTGGGTAAAGGCAGAGGCAAAGAGACTAACGAATCAGGCCTGGGCAAGGGCAGAGGCAAAGAGACGAACGAATCAGTCCTGGGCAAGGGCAGAGGCAAAGAGACTAACGAATCAGGCCTGGGTAAAGGCAGAGGCAAAGAGACTAACGAATCAGGCCTGGGCAAGGGCAGAGGCAAAGAGACTAACGAATCAGTCCTGGGCAAGGGCAGAGGCAAAGAGACTAACGAATCAGGCCTGGGTAAAGGCAGAGGCAAAGAGACTAACGAATCAGGCCTGGGCAAGGGCAGAGGCAAAGAGACTAACGAATCAGGCCTGGGCAAGGGCAGAGGCAAAGAGACTAACGAATCAGGCCTGGGCAAGGGCAGAGGCAAAGAGACTAACGAATCAGGCCTGGGCAAGGGCAGAGGCAAAGAGACTAACGAATCAGGCCCGGGCAAGGGCAGAGGCAAAGAGACTAACGAATCAGGCCTGGGCAAAGGCAGAGGTAGAGAGACTAACGAATCAGGCCTGGGCAAGGGCAGAGGCAAAGAGACTAACGAATCAGGCCTGGGCAAGGGCAGAGGCAAAGAGACTAACGAATCAGGCCTGGGCAAGGGCAGAGGCAAAGAGACTAACGAATCAGGCCTGGGCAAAGGCAGAGGTAGAGAGACTATCGAATCAGGCCTGGGCAAGGGCAGAGGCAAAGAGACTAACGAATCAGGCCTGGGCAAGGGCAGAGGCAAAGAGACTAACGAATCAGGCCTGGGCAAGGGCAGAGGCAAAGAGACTAACGAATCAGGCCTGGGCAAAGGCAGAGGTAGAGAGACTAACGAATCAGGCCTGGGCAAGGGCAGAGGCAAAGAGACTAACGAATCAGTCCTGGGCAAGGGCAGAGGCAAAGAGACTAACGAATCAGGCCTGGGTAAAGGCAGAGGCAAAGAGACTAACGAATCAGGCCTGGGCAAAGGCTGAGGCAGAGAGACTAACGAATCAGGCCTGGGTAAAGGCAGAGGCAAAGAGACTAACGAATCAGGCCTGGGCAAGGGCAGAGGCAAAGAGACTAACGAATCAGGCCTGGGTAAAGGCAGAGGCAAAGAGACTAACGAATCAGGCCTGGGCAAAGGCAGAGGTAGAGAGACTAACGAATCAGGCCTGGGTAAAGGCAGAGGTAGAGAGACTAACGAATCAGGCCTGGGCAAGGGCAGAGGCAAAGAGACTAACGAATCAGGCCTGGGTAAAGGCAGAGGTAGAGAGACTAACGAATCAGGCCTGGGCAAGGGCAGAGGTAGAGAGACTAACGAATCAGGCCTGGGCAAGGGCAGAGGCAAAGAGACTAACGAATCAGGCCTGGGCAAGGGCAGAGGCAAAGAGACTAACGAATCAGGCCTGGGTAAAGGCAGAGGTAGAGAGACTAACGAATCAGGCCTGGGCAAGGGCAGAGGTAGAGAGACTAACGAATCAGGCCTGGGCAAGGGCAGAGGCAAAGAGACTAACGAATCAGGCCTGGGCAAGGGCAGAGGCAAAGAGACTAACGAATCAGGCCTGGGCAAGGGCAGAGGCAAAGAGACTAACGAATCAGGCCTGGGTAAAGGCAGAGGCAAAGAGACTAACGAATCAGGCCTGGGCAAGGGCAGAGGCAAAGAGACGAACGAATCAGTCCTGGGCAAGGGCAGAGGCAAAGAGACTAACGAATCAGGCCTGGGTAAAGGCAGAGGCAAAGAGACTAACGAATCAGGCCTGGGCAAGGGCAGAGGCAAAGAGACTAACAAATCAGTCCTGGGCAAGGGCAGAGGCAAAGAGACTAACGAATCAGGCCTGGGTAAAGGCAGAGGCAAAGAGACTAACGAATCAGGCCTGGGCAAGGGCAGAGGCAAAGAGACTAACGAATCAGGCCTGGGCAAGGGCAGAGGCAAAGAGACTAACGAATCAGGCCTGGGCAAGGGCAGAGGCAAAGAGACTAACGAATCAGGCCTGGGCAAGGGCAGAGGCAAAGAGACTAACGAATCAGGCCTGGGCAAGGGCAGAGGCAAAGAGACTAACGAATCAGGCCTGGGCAAGGGCAGAGGCAAAGAGACTAACGAATCAGGCCTGGGCAAGGGCAGAGGCAAAGAGACTAACGAATCAGGCCTGGGCAAAGGCAGAGGTAGAGAGACTATCGAATCAGGCCTGGGCAAGGGCAGAGGCAAAGAGACTAACGAATCAGGCCTGGGCAAGGGCAGAGGCAAAGAGACTAACGAATCAGGCCTGGGCAAGGGCAGAGGCAAAGAGACTAACGAATCAGGCCTGGGCAAAGGCAGAGGTAGAGAGACTAACGAATCAGGCCTGGGCAAGGGCAGAGGCAAAGAGACTAACGAATCAGTCCTGGGCAAGGGCAGAGGCAAAGAGACTAACGAATCAGGCCTGGGTAAAGGCAGAGGCAAAGAGACTAACGAATCAGGCCTGGGCAAAGGCTGAGGCAGAGAGACTAACGAATCAGGCCTGGGCAAGGGCAGAGGCAAAGAGACTAACGAATCAGGCCTGGGTAAAGGCAGAGGCAAAGAGACTAACGAATCAGGCCTGGGCAAGGGCAGAGGCAAAGAGACTAACGAATCAGGCCTGGGCAAGGGCAGAGGCAAAGAGACTAACGAATCAGGCCTGGGCAAGGGCAGAGGCAAAGAGACTAACGAATCAGGCCTGGGCAAAGGCAGAGGCAAAGAGACTAACGAATCAGGCCTGGGCAAGGGCAGAGGCAAAGAGACTAACGAATCAGGCCTGGGCAAGGGCTGAGGCAAAGAGACTAACGAATCAGGCCTGGGTAAAGGCAGAGGCAAAGAGACTAACGAATCAGGCCTGGGCAAGGGCAGAGGCAAAGAGACTAACGAATCAGGCCTGGGTAAAGGCAGAGGCAAAGAGACTAACGAATCAGGCCTGGGCAAAGGCAGAGGTAGAGAGACTAACGAATCAGGCCTGGGTAAAGGCAGAGGTAGAGAGACTAACGAATCAGGCCTGGGCAAGGGCAGAGGCAAAGAGACTAACGAATCAGGCCTGGGTAAAGGCAGAGGTAGAGAGACTAACGAATCAGGCCTGGGCAAGGGCAGAGGTAGAGAGACTAACGAATCAGGCCTGGGCAAGGGCAGAGGCAAAGAGACTAACGAATCAGGCCTGGGCAAGGGCAGAGGCAAAGAGACTAACGAATCAGGCCTGGGTAAAGGCAGAGGTAGAGAGACTAACGAATCAGGCCTGGGCAAGGGCAGAGGTAGAGAGACTAACGAATCAGGCCTGGGCAAGGGCAGAGGCAAAGAGACTAACGAATCAGGCCTGGGCAAGGGCAGAGGCAAAGAGACTAACGAATCAGGCCTGGGCAAGGGCAGAGGCAAAGAGACTAACGAATCAGGCCTGGGCAAGGGCAGAGGCAAAGAGACTAACGAATCAGGCCTGGGCAAGGGCAGAGGCAAAGAGACTAACGAATCAGGCCTGGGCAAGGGCAGAGGCAAAGAGACGAACGAATCAGGCCTGGGCAAGGGCAGAGGCAGAGAGTCTAACGAACCAATCAAGGCAGAGGGACCAACGAATCAAATAGACTTACGAATCAGACCATGGGCAAGGGGAGCCGCATCCAACGATGATGCAAGCAATGATGCACACACAACTGTGTGGGTTGGCTGGTTGATAGTTAACCGATTGTTAACCGTGTCCCAGGCAAAAACATCCCAGCGTTGGGGAAGGATTTTACCAAGTGAACAATTTCTATATTATCCTCAATTTGTCGACAAAAGATTGATGTGCCATACCTGAATGCCTTGCGGTCGATCTCGTACAACCCGTGCACATCTGGTTTGCGAAGGCTGTCGAACAAGGCTGGCAGCGCCTCCAGGTCACCCTTTGCCTGTGGGAAACAAAAGCATGCGTTTAAAAAGTGATATAAGCGTTTGTGTATTATCTGGTTTGCGAAGGCTGTTAAACAAGCCCGGCAGCACCTCCAGGGCACCCTTTGACTGTTTGCAGGAAACAAAAACATGCTTTTCTTTGCGCAACGTTATTCTTCATTATCTGGCTGCTGAGGCTGTCAAACAAGGCCGGCAGCAGAGTCCCCACCATGCGACCCCCACTTTTTCTGGCGATCGAAAACTGTGAGGTCGATCACCATGTTTTTCTAATCAGGGGTCTGGTGGTGGGGACTGTACAGCAGAGACCTGTGATGGCACAGTCTGCAGGTCTCCGCTTGCCTGTTTAACTCCCTGGCAGAACGGAAGATATAAACGAGATATTACTAGGGATCCTCTGATGCTACCCGGGGACACGGAAACCTGATATGGCGCTCACTCCCCTACAAAACCTGTCTAGGCTATCACCTGCTCGAGGGCCTCTCCCAAAGCACCCTCCTGCCCAGCCTCACCTGCTGGAGGGCCTCTCCCACTCCCTCCTGCCCTGACTGACCTGCTGGAGGGCCTCTCCCCCCTCTCCTACCCAGGCTCACTCGTTTAAGGGCGTCTCCCCCCCTCCTGCCCAGGCTCACCCGTTGAAGGGCGTCTCCCCCCACCCTCCTGCCCAGGCTCACCTGCTGGAGGGCCTCTCCCAGCACCCTCCCGCTCTCTATGCTGCTGTTGGCGCCCTGGCCAAACACAGGAGTCACCTGGGGCAGATTGTAAGTGTTTGGGTTTCAGGCCTAGGGTATATGATTTGTGGCAACGGCCAAGGGTTCAGGGCTGGGAATTCAGGCCGAGGGTCAAGAGTTAGGGGTTAAGGCCTAGGGTTGAGGATTTGTGGCAAAGGCTTATGGCTCAGGGTTGGGGGTTCAGGCCAAGGGTTAAAAGTGTGGGGTAGAGGCCTAGCATTTAGGGTGAAGGGTTGACTGTGGTCCTAGGTGGGCTCGCTGGCAAAGAACGGGGAGGTTTCGAGGTCAGGCAGCATATTAAGGTTGGATTGCTGGTACAGAATGGGGCAGCACTAGGGTTTAGGGTTAAGGTTTGCAGAGTGGAGAATGGGGAGGCCTGGGGGCTGTGAAGAAAAACAGGGAACACAAGCTCCTGCGTTAACCAAGAAAGTCGAGAAAGTCTGCCTGGGGCACAGTCCGGAAGTGTGGGTTGGCTGTCCGTGCCACACAGTCTGTCGGTCCCGAAAAAAGCCAGGAGATCCAGGTGGGGGGAGGGGGCAGTCCATGACATGCATTCTGTTGGTCCCATGGGAGTTGGCTAGTTCTATAAAGCGAGACGGCCTGGGATTTGGAATATTGTACAAGGCAAGGCGGCCGGGAATAAGGAATGTTCTAGAAAGGAAAGTGGCCGGGGAGTTGGCATGTCCTACACTGCAAGACGAGGGAGTTGGAATATTGTACAAAGCAACATGGCCAGGTTGGAATGCGGGCGGGGAGTAAAGAAAGAACTTAATCCAGCACTACTGCCATGCTTCCGCCCACGGGCGCCCTAGGGATAGTGAGCAGCTCAAGCATGGAAGCAAAGAGGTCTCATGATTGAATCACATTCAAGGCATTCTTCACAACATGGCTAGGCTCAGCTCGGCCTGGCTCCAGTCCTATTTGGAGTGCATACTAAGTCACCAGGCAACCTTAAAAGGGCTGTCAGTCAGACACCATTGGGTCAATTGAGGCGAAACTGTTGGACTCACTGCATGGGCTGCATCGCCCAGGATCACCACGCCAGCAGAGCCCAGCTGCGAGCATCGGATCCGCTTGCCTGCGGGGCTGGGCTCCACCTTGGTCACCTGAGAGAGCAGGCAGCGGGAAGTCAGGGTAGGTGGCAGAAGGGGGGGGGGAAGGGGGGACAAAAGGGGGAGAGAGCGGAAGCTGGCAGTCAAGGTAGGCGGCAGAAGGGGTGACAAAATGGGGACAGAGCGGAAGCCAGCCCGGCTGCGAGCACTTAAAGCAGGCGGCAGATGGGGAGGGGGTCATGAGGGTGGGTGGGGTGTGGTTAATGTATATTTAAGAAGGCAATTAAATGATACCCCTAGGGACATCAATTGAGGGAGCCACCCATTCGGCCATTGCATTAGGTAGGCTACTGTGCAACGGAGCGCTCACGTGTGAAAGGAAGAGAGAGCCGAGAAGCTTTTTTCTGCGGAGTGCTTGATTCCGCCCACGGATGTTATCATTGGTGCGTTTGATACTACCTTTGGCAGGCCACTGTGCGGCCACCACTGGGCCACTTTGGACCAAACCTGGTCCACAGTCAGTGGCCCAGGCAACAAGGCTTGTCGCACCAGGCCGCCCCAGCCACAGGCTGGCATGCACCTGGCGGGCAGCTGAAGTGTGCTTCAAACAACAATGCCGGGAACACCAGTGCCGCAATCAGCGGGACCCATGCTTCCAACCCGCCCGCAAGGTAGCTGAAGTATAGCTGGAGAGTAGCTGAACAGCACTTAAAAACGGATCACCATGTTGCGCACACTTGCACCGCAATCAGCCAGATATATGCCTCCGGAGGCATGCCCACAAACCTTGACCAGCCTACGGCGAGGGGCCCAGGCAGCAGAGCATGCTGCACTAGGACCCCCCTAGCAGCCGAGGCCTCGGCTGCAGGCTGGGGTGTGATTGTCCTGTGGATGCCACATCCGGAAGGAAAGAAAGAAAGCTTCGCCCCATGGGGGGCGTGAGAGTTAAGGAAACAGCGCAGCCTGGGCCGAAGCCACATCCGCGTCGTTACCGTGAGACACATCCGGAAATGTATAGAGGTGCTCGCTTCCTCGTACTACATGTCCTGTACTGCTCCTCATGTGCTGCACACCTCGTGTACTGTTCCGCATGTACCTGATCTGCGATGAGCGGGATCCACGCGTCGGGAACACCCGCAAACTTGGTGCGCAAGATCTCCTCGTAGGCCGCGGCGGATTTCACGGTGGCGTGCGCCCCGGTCTTCATGCTGTCCACAGGGCAGGGGAGGTGGGATATACTTTCATAAGACTTTTTTGATGATACCGAACATCACCCAAATAACATGAGCGATCTGGTTTAACTCTGCTCTCAAAACGCAGGTACCGATACAGAGATTACCAGTGTTAACGTTGAGAATTTAGCGTCTGGGGTCCGCACAACTTGCACAAATCTAATGAGGTGTTGTATCAGGACAATCGGGCTGATCTCTTCTTTAAGATGCGTGTACCAGTACAGCGATTACCGGTAGTTACGTTGAGGAATTAGGGTTTGGGGTCCATGCTCAAGTTCAACCCCGCCCCGCGGTCCTTGTGCACTATTGCACATTGAACCGAAGCGGTCTTAACTAATGAAGGGGGGTCAATTTAGAGCCATCGATAACTCTCCTCCCACCCTGCCTAATCAAGCAGGTCAGCTTGGGGCCATCGACAACCCTCCCCCCACCCTGCCTGATCCAGGGGGGTCAACTAAGAGCAATCCATAACCCTTTTCCCCACCACACACACACCTGAAGGTGCCGGAATAGGTGTCATCAGGGTTCCTGTGGTCCAGCAGGGTTGGAAACCAGAGGATCAGCTAGGAGGGGGAAATCAGGGGGAAATCAGGGGATCAGCTAAGGAGGGGAAATCAGGGGGGTCATCTTAGGAGGGGGAAATCAGGGGGAAATCAGAGCACCAGTTCAGGAAGGGAAAATCAGGAATCGGCGCGGGGAAGGAAAGCCAGGAGAGGAAAAGCAGGAGGGAATCCAGAGCATCAGCTCAGGAGGGGAAAGCCAGAGGGAAACCAGTATATAAACAGGAAATGGTAAACCTAGGCGAATACCAGGGGAAACCCAGAGCATCAGCGGAGGAATAAAGTCAGCGGAGGAATAAAAAACGGGGGGGAACTAGAGGATCAGCATCCGCGCCCTTGTCACAGTAACAGTCAGAACGAGGCTGGTTTGGCAGATTGGCACGACATGAAATGGTTTTGGATCCTGGCAAAGCTCGAGGATGGTCTGGCAGAGTGAAAAAATGATTGACCATTTGAACCTGATACAACTTCAATCTGGTTTGGCAACTGCGCAACATGGCAAAAGGCTTTGAATCCCAACCTCTCCAAGCACAAGCTTTTATGGGCCATGCACAAATACCAGGGCCAGAATAGTTGAGAGAGAGGGAGAGAGATAGAGAGAGAGAGACAGAGAGAGAGGACCACCATCTGCATGCCTCTGACCCCTGACCCCAGCTGCCTGCTGTTGACCACGCACCTGTGTGCGGTGAAACTCATGAATGGCTCGTCCTTAGCCGACCACAGGTGCAGCGTGGATCCGGGGTTGGTGCGGAACTCAGGAGGCTGCAGGAAGAGATTGGGGTTAAGGGTTCAGGACGTCTGGCACAGAGTGGATCCGGGGTTGGTGCGGAACTCAGGAGGCTGTGTGGAGGGATTGGGGTTAAGGGTTCAGGACTTCTGGCATAGGGTGGATCCGGGGTTGGTGCGGAACTCAGGAGGCTGCAGGAAGAGATTGGGGTTAAGGGTTCAGAACTTCTGGCATAGGGTGGATCCGGGGTTGGTGCGGAACTCAGGAGGCTGCAGGAAGAGATTGGGGTTAAGGGTTCAGGACTTCTGGCACAGCGTGGATCCGGGGTTGGTGCGGAACTCAGGAGGCCGTGTGGAGGGATTGGGGTTGAGGGTTCAGGACTTCTGGCATAGGGTGGATCCGGGGTTGGTGCGGAACTCAGGAGGCTGCAGGAAGAGATTGGGGTTAAGGGTTCAGGACTTCTGGCACAGCGTGGATCCGGGGTTGGTGCGGAACTCAGGAGGCTGTGTGGAGGGATTGGGGTTAAGGGTTCAGGACTTCTGGCATAGGGTGGATCCGGGGTTGGTGCGGAACTCAGGAGGCTGCAGGAAGAGATTGATGTTGAGGGTTCAGGACTTCTGGCACAGAGTGGATCCGGGGTTGGTGCGGAACTCAGGAGGCTGTGTGGAGGGATTGGGGTTAAGGGCTCAGGACTTCTGGCACAGAGTGGATCCGGGGTTGGTGCGGAACTCAGGAGGCTGTGTGGAGGGATTGGGGTTAAGGGCTCAGGACTTCTGGCACTGCGTGGATCCGGGGTTGATGTGGAACTCAGGAGGCTGTGTGGAGGGATTGGGGTTAAGGGCTCAGGACTTCTGGCACAGCGTAGATCCGGGGTTGGTGCGGAACTCAGGAGGCTGTGTGGAAGGATTGGGGTTAAGGGCTCAGGACTTCTGGCACTGCGTGGATCCGGGGTTGGTGCGGAACTCAGGAGGCTGTGTGGAGGGATTGGGGTTAAGGGCTCAGGACTTCTGGCACTGCATGGATCCGGGGTTGGTGCGGAACTCAGGAGGCTGCAGGAAGAGATTAGGGTTAAGGGTTCAGGACTTCTGGCACAGCGTGGATCCGGGGTTGGTGCGGAACTCAGGAGGCTGTGTGGAGGGATTGGGGTTAAGGGTTCAGGACTTCTGGCATAGGGTGGATCCGGGGTTGGTGCGGAACTCAGGAGGCTGCAGGAAGAGATTGGGGTTAAGGGTTCAGAACTTCTGGCATAGGGTGGATCCGGGGTTGGTGCGGAACTCAGGAGGCTGCAGGAAGAGATTGGGGTTAAGGGTTCAGGACTTCTGGCACAGCGTGGATCCGGGGTTGGTGCGGAACTCAGGAGGCCGTGTGGAGGGATTGGGGTTGAGGGTTCAGGACTTCTGGCATAGGGTGGATCCGGGGTTGGTGCGGAACTCAGGAGGCTGCAGGAAGAGATTGGGGTTAAGGGTTCAGGACTTCTGGCACAGCGTGGATCCGGGGTTGGTGCGGAACTCAGGAGGCTGTGTGGAGGGATTGGGGTTAAGGGTTCAGGACTTCTGGCATAGGGTGGATCCGGGGTTGGTGCGGAACTCAGGAGGCTGTGTGGAGGGATTGGGGTTAAGGGCTCAGGACTTCTGGCACAGAGTGGATCCGGGGTTGGTGCGGAACTCAGGAGGCTGTGTGGAGGGATTGGGGTAGAGGGTTCAGGACCTCTGGCACTGCGTGGATCCGGGGTTGGTGCGGAACTCAGGAGGCTGTGTGGAGGGATTGGGGTTAAGGGCTCAGGACTTCTGGCACAGCGTAGATCCGGGGTTGGTGCGGAACTCAGGAGGCTGTGTGGAGGGATTGGGGTTAAGGGCTCAGGACTTCTGGCACTGCGTGGATCCGGGGTTGGTGCGGAACTCAGGAGGCTGTGTGGAGGGATTGGGGTTAAGGGCTCAGGACTTCTGGCACAGAGTGGATCCGGGGTTGGTGCAGAACTCAGGAGGCTGCAGGAAGAGATTAGGGTTAAGGGTTCAGGACTTCTGGCACAGCGTGGATCTGAGGTTGGTGCGGAACTCAGGAGGCTGCGTGAAGAGATTAGGGTTAAGGGCTCAGGACTTCTGGCATAGGGTGGATCCGGGGTTGGTGCGGAGCTCAGGAGGCTGCAGGAAGAGATTGGGGTTAAGGGTTCAGGACTTCTGGCACAGCGTGGATCCGGGGTTGGTGCGGAACTCAGGAGGCTGCAGGAAGAGATTAGGGTTAAGGGTCCAGGACTTCTGGCACTGCGTGGATCCGGGGTTTGTGCGGAACTCAGGAGGCTGCAGGAAGAGATTGGGGTTAAAGGGTTCAGGACTTCTGGCATAGGGTGGATCCGGGGTTGGTGCGGAACTCAGGAGGCTGCGTGAAGAGATTGGGGTGGAGGGTTCAGGAGGAGAGTGCAGGACTCAGGAGGCTGTAAGGAGGGATACACGTTTAGGGTTGTAATAAGCAGGCGGGATAAACACTACTAGAAGAATTGGAGAATCCGGTTAAGCCAGGATGCCAAATGTATTCAGGTTGAGGGTTGTAGCAAGCAGGTCGGATGAGCATATCCAGCGAGAATCAGATAATCAGTTTCTGCTTCCTGGATGGCCCATAAGCACATGAAATATAACAATGTGGTCTTATGGTACATGGCTGTATGAGCTTCGGAAATATAAAAATCAAGAGACTCTGTGACAGGGCTGACCAGGCGATGAAATGAAAAACAACCTCCACCCCACTCAGAAAGAGCCCGGTAAATGCGCCCCTCATGCCTTTTCCCCCGCCACGGAAAGCCCGTCATGCAACTCTACCAGGCTCACCCTGTTCCCTGGACAAAACCCACGCCGCCACACACCCTCTGCAGGACAGGGGAAGGGCTCTGAGACCATTGTAGCGTTCTAACCAGTTACACCAAAGGATCCGGATGTAGTTAACGTCCTGTTAAATTATTAGGATCGTTACATACCTACCAACAATAACACACAGCAGCACACAACGCTCTTGGAAGCAGTCATAGGACTCCTGTGTAAAAAACAGGAACACGACTTCCTTAAGCCGTCTTATCAAGGCATGCCACCGAGCTGCCTAAATGAGGGGGGGCCTGCCTCAATCCGCCCTTCTAGCCCTCCCCCCCCACCGGCCTGCCCTTGTCACCCCTTCATAGTGCACCAGAGCGCCTTCGACAAGCTGCCCGGCGCTGCCACCACCGGGCTAAAGGGGTCCAAACCATGACCGTCCTACGCCTGGTGGCCCAAGCAACAAGGCTAGGGGCACCAAGACCCCCCCCGCCCATAGGCTGAGTGACCTCGCCGAAAGCAGTCGGAGCACCCCAAAGTAAACAGTGTCTCTCCCCTACCTCGATGTCCCCCTTCAGGTTCAGGTACACCTTGTACTCCCTCCCCGAGTCCGACACATCCACTGTGAAGCCAGGGATGTGCGCCTTGAGTGCTGCCCTCACATCACTACAAGTTTCAAGGAGGACACGGGTATGGGCGACTTGAGGGCCACCCTCACATCACTGCAACGGTTTGTGGTTAAGAGTTTAGGGCAGAGGCCCTCCGACTCCTTGTGCAGAATCGTAAGAGACATTCAGCGTGCGCGCAATTCGCAAGACGCCGCGTTGTTGGCCACACCAGGCTCATGGCACCTCCATCAAGACTAGGTGCCAGCATGCTGCGCGCCCGTGCCACCTGGCCCATGCACACATGGCCGCCCCATGCCACCCATCCCATGCACCCCTGGCCACCAAATGCCACCCGCCCCATGCACCCCTGGCCACCCCAAGCCACCCATCCCATGCATCCTTGGCCACCCCATGCCACCCGCCCCATGCACACATGGCCACCCCATGCCACCTACCCATGCAACCCTGGCCACCCCATGCCACCCGCCCCATGCGCACCTGGCCGCTCCATCAGCGCCCACCAGCAGGTCGTAAGAAACCTTGTTGGCCGCCCCTCCGTTGGTGGACTCAAAGGACACCTGGTCGGCATCAGCAGAGGACAGAAGGTGAGCCTGTGAGGGGGCGTGAGGGGACGTCAGCAGGGAATAGTGATTGCGGGCTGCAAAGGAGGCGTCAGCAGAGGACAGAAGGTGAGACTGTGAGGGGGCGTGAGGGGACGTCAGTAGGGAATAGTGATTGAGGGCTGCAAAGGAGGCGTCAGCAGAGGGGAGGGGGAGGGGGGGGGATGAGGGGGGGTCGTCAGGGGACAGTGATCAAGGTCGGCACAGGGGAAGGCAGCATAATACAGCAGGGGGGGGGGGGGGGTCATAGGGGGAGTCAGCAGAGAAGAGCAATAGGTGTGGGCCTGTAAAGCCACTACACCAAGAGTTGTCGCTATGCTGAAAGGAGACTACGCTTCAACCACGTTCTGCGCATCCTAACAGGGCCTGTGGATCTCCTACTGCCCCCAGCTGCATACCAGGCCTCAGAGGAATTGTCTTCCAGCTGCAATGTTAAGTGGCAAACTCAGCTCGGCCCATGCCGCACTCTCTCCTCACCTGTTCCTTGACCCTCAAGCCCCTTTACGGGGTGGTTTAATTTCCTGTTTTTCTCCAGCTGCACGAGGAGCAGGACGTCCTCTCTCGACCTTCCCCACCTGCCAGGCTGCATGAGTTGGACAAGCTCTCTTGTGTCCCCAATCCACCCCCCATGTCCACCTCGCAAGTAGGACATCCTCTCTTGATTCCTGACCCTTCCCCACCTGCCAGGCCGCACAGTTGGACAAACTCTCTTGGCCCCAAACCACCTCCCATTATGTCCAAGTAGAATATCCTCTCTGGAGTCTCGACCCTTCAACACCTGTCAGGCCGTATGAGCTGGATAATCTCTCTTGTGTCCCCCACCCACCTCCCTTGATACGTGAGTTGGACATCCTCTATTCCTCTCCTGCCCCCTGCCTCACCTCCTTGGCTGCAAGATCCACCGCGTCCACGCCCTGTCCAAAGTGGAAGCGGATGGCCTCTGGGTACCGCTCTCTTGCCTCGTTGATCAGGAACTGAGCTAGGTCAGACCGGCTGAACGTTACATTGCCCGCCTCCTTGTTGACCGACTGACGGTGGGAAGGGGCAGGCAGGCAGGGCGTTAACACACACTTTCATACAGATTCCTTTGTCCACTTCACTTGCAATTCAATTACATTTCAATGCTTTCAATTCAATTCGATCCACTTTCACTTTCAATTCACTTTCATTCAACTCAACTCCAATTCACAGTTCCTCCTGCAAACACACACACCTCAAAGTGCCTGCGTTCACGAATACGTCAATGGCTGTCTTTTGCTCTCCCACTCTGATCGGTCATCGATCCACTAACGCCGCCTCAGCCACCCATGCGCTGTTTCCTTGACCCTCACACCCTCCAGGTCCTAGCTTTGTTTCTCCCTTCCTTTCTGCCCGTTCATTTACCATATTCCCCACACATGCACTCTCAAGTTCTGCCTATCCACTCCCATGCATCTCCCTGCCCCCCTTTAATTACTCTTCCTATCTGTCTGCACCCTCCTCTTCCCTCCACTACCCTACACTTCCCACCTCTTTCCTCCACTTCCATCCCCTGCCATCCAATTCTGCACCCTTCACTTCTATCAACTCACCACTTTCCCGTTGGGCGGATGCCTCACAGTGCCTTGCGTCAGGAAGTGAGGATCAGTCGGGAGATCGATGCCCAGCTGCGCACAAAAAAGGGATCAGCGCCAAAAATAATGGTGACAGCGGAGGCGGGGAGCTGGCAGAAACGTGTGACAGCAGCTGCAGCCAAAAGGGGTGGGTCGAAGACAGCCTGGTCAAAAAGAGGACAGCAGCTGCCACAGATCTGGAGACAAATATCTCATCCTTGCTTAAAAGACATGAAAACAAAATGTTACGATAACACCATGCTGGCAGTCTGTGATTTTCGTCACGCCCCTGTCATTTATAAGCATATGATTCATTGGCCTTCACCCTGTAGCCAATCAAGCATCACACCAGCCGCCAATGCTTGCCGCCAATAAAGAGCATTGGCCGCCAATGCTGGCCGCCAATGGAGAGCATTGGCCGCCAATGATGGCCGCCAATGGAGAGCATTGGCCGCCAATGATGGCCGCCAATGGAGAGCATTGGCCGCCAATGATGGCCGCCATTGGAGAGCATTGGCCGCCAATGATGGCCGCCATGGAGAGCATTGGCCGCCATTGCCCGCCAATGATGGCTGCCGTTCAGTGCTGTGCCAATTACAGTCCATACGGTGGCAGGATTGCGAAGCTGAGTTTCAGACACCGTAATTTCGAGGCAAATTCAGCTACCTAGTGTCAGTAAGGGACCGTAATTACTGCCACAATCTCTGAATTACGGCACAATTGCACAGCACTGCCGTCCTTGCTCCCCAAAGCATCAGCTCTACGACTCCAACAATCCATGCAGCGCTAGCCTGTCTAAATCTCCCCCACAACCGCCTAGCCCCTCGGCACCAACGTGATGATGTACGCCCAGCATCGCCCAACACCCTTGAGTAGGGGTGGCTGTACCTGTATACCGGTATGGGGTTAAAATGTACGAGTGTTTACCGTACATACGTGCATCGTAGATGTCCCCTAAACCGTATATCGGTATGAGGTTACCGTGTATGTCCCCTTTATAAGAGGGCCTCAACCTACCTCCTCCACGGCTGCCTTGCCCCTGGGAACCAGAATGATAATGTACGCGCGGCCGTTGTCCACCGCGTCCGCCTGCGGCTCCGGCCGCCGCTCGTACACCTGAAGCATCGGGGCAGTGGCATTTTTTTTTTTTCGTGACTCAGCTACATGTCAGCTATACTCCGGCCTTTAGCAGTTTTAGGCCAGTCCAGGTTTGGTCCCCATCGGGCCTTGGGCGGCGGCGGGGCAGCCTGCCAAAGGTAGACACGTATCGGGGGAAGAAATACTGGCCCGTGGGATGGGGAACAATACTAGGAAATTGGGGTGTCCGGATGATCAAGAGGGAACAGGCTGGCTCACACTTGTGTGCAACACTCCGTGTGGAGGGGGCACAGCCCCTGGGGCACTGAAAGCTGTCGTAGTTCACGCCTTCAGGTTTTTTGGGAGGATGGGTAGGCTGTACCAGTTAGTGAGACCTAACTGAGATCAGCGGCTAGAGGAGATCAGGAGATCAGGAGAGCACCTGATGCATGGGTTCAGCAGTAGGGAGCCCAAACTGAGAGCAGCGGCATGAGAGGAGAGCCCTTTGTTTATTTGTGGTGCTTCAGCAAAACATCAGCTATACCACGGCCTACGGCCGAGGGGGCTTGGTACCGCAAGCCCTGTTGGCAGAGCCAACGCCTGTAGGCCCCTCAAGGTTGGTTCCCAATGAGCTTGGTAGTGGCGGCACGATGCCCCCTTAAGATGGCCTGGTGAACTCCGAGATCAACACTGGTATTTGCCCAGGAGCTCTCTGCCCATGCGATGCTGACAAGACAGCAGAAAGCTGTTTGATAGCCCAAGCATATGCAGAAATCTGCCAATCTGCCAAATCGATCTCACGTCCACATTGAAGCCCTCCCTTGCGAGGTACATCGCCGCAGTGCTGCCAGCAGGCCCAGCGCCCACGACCACTGCTTTCTTGCCGACGTACATGATTATCCTGGTATCAGTGGTTTCGATCAGGGTGTCCTCACTGCATGGGACGAGAGAACGGTTGTGCGAGGGGGACATGCTTGAGAAGGTGAGGTGACCTAAATGTGTGGATTGAGGGGGGGAAGTTGGGAAGGCTGGGGGGTGGGGTGTCTGGAATGGTGTGCCAGAGGGTATGCGAAGTTCCTAGAGTAATAGCGATGCAGCATGTTGTTCTGTGCTCAGATCTGGAGAGGATCCATGCATAGTGGCATGTATGGCACCATGAGTCCATGGCAGCATGGATGGCATGGAAGGGGTGTCGGGAGGGTCGCTGCCTGTCCTTGTACCTTGCTCGGATGGGGACAGCCTGAGCAGTAGCTGCGGCAGGTGCGGAGGGGTGAGACAGCCTCCATGCTGATCCAAGTCGGCAACAGGGGCCGAGGGCGTTTCGGAGGGCAACGGCTGGGAGCGTCCGGACGGTGGCGTTGAACCGCGCGGCTGGGAGGTACGTCAGGGAAACTGACGCGCTACGCGCACGGTGTATTAGACCCAGCTTCATGGTTCAAATATCTCGGATGTTTTCTCGGTACACCTGGGGATCACACTGATAATCGGCTCATACCCGCGAACTGTTCGACCGTTGGGCAGTGAAATGCACCGAACGCCAGGTCCACACCCTAGCGACTGACATTGGACACCCCCCCGGCCTCGAAGTGACTAATCCCAGCATTCGAGGAGTAACAATTGCTTTGGCAGCACGTCAGGTGACGTGAGTGTATCGATGCAGGACGGCCCTCCCATGGGAACGCCCTGGCGCCCTGCGATTGATCCATGGAGCGTCGATTTAAAGCCATCCTCAGGCCCTCAGCAAGCCCATGCAACCGCAACATGCGCTCCATCGGCCATAGCCCCACAGCCGCAGCAAAGCGCCCACCCCATGCATGCCGGTGCAGCCGTGCAGCATGCCGCCGCATGGGCATCGCCCACTAGCGCCGCCCATGCGAGCTACACCCTGCCCTGGGCTCCTGATCATCTGCAAGGTTATAATCCACAGCAACAGGCCTGGGCAGGCAATCGTGACACGCATTCTGGGGGGCATGGTCAACCACCGCACAGCGTCCAGGGTGAAGAATCTTGGCCAGCATGGGGCACCGCAGCAGCACACCCACAGCAAAGCATTCAGGGTGGTTCATCTGTGCCTGGATGGGGAACTTCAGCACCTCATCTGCATCAGAGACCGCTTGACCAGCCTCCCACTGAGCAGTACAGCAATGCTCCGATCTATGCCTCGCCTGCTGGGCAGTACAGCTCAGTCCCTATGTACGCTCCACCTGCTGGGCAGTACAGCTCAGCCCCAATGTATGCCCCACCTGCTGGGCAGTACAACTCGGACCCGATGTACGCCCCATCTGCTGGGCAGTACAGCTCTGCCCCGGTGTACGCCCCACCCGCCCCTCCCTGGAATCTAGGGCATCCATACTGCTACCCCAGCCATCCAGTCAGCAGCAGCCACGCAACAGCCAACCAGGGCAGCCTGCCTGCACAGCTTTCCTCGCAGCACCTGCTGCAGCCTCAGCAGTCATGGGCACCAGCCGCCTATGGCGCACCCCCTGCCGCCGTCTATGGCCACCCGCCACACCCTCCCTTGCCACAGGCGCATCCAGAACAGCTGCCTCCGGGGCACCAGAGGGGGGGTCTATCACCTCTGAATGTGCCCGGGCATGGATGGCGAGGTGGCCATGCGCCCATGGCCGGCCATCCTCTTGCCACTTCATCCCCCCAGAACCCTCAGAAACCGGATCTAGATCCAGGCGGCCCGAGCGCCGATGAGTACGACCCCTGGAAGGACTCAGGTTCGATCCCTGCCGAACCGCTTCATGCTGCGCTTGTTCCCCAAAATGAAACCAGCAACGCTGGTCACATGCAACAGCAGACGTGTTCGGCAGTGCCAGCTGCCGGTCCACACGCCGGGCCTACCCACGGCGGTAGCGGCAGCGCATCTGGGGCACCACCGGCCGCCAAGCGGATGCGGCCCGCAGTGGAGCCAGCGCTAATGCCTGCAAGTCGGAAGGCAGTGTTCGTGTGGGTGGGTACATGAACTACTTAGCCCTTGGCCTCAAGCCAGTAGCCTCAACCCTGAACCCTGTGCCCATGACTGGTGAGCCCTGAACATTGGCTTGTGCCACGAGATGCCGTGTACCTGTACATTTGAAGGTGGTTCAGCTACAACTCAGCTACAACTCAGCTGCATCAAGGCCTACGGCTGCGCCGAGGGGGGGGGGGGCTTTAGTAGCAAGCCCTGCTGCTTGGGCCGCCGGCAGTAGGCCGGATTAGGTTTGGTCCCCATCAGCCCAGGGATTTGGTTGCCCAGCAGGCTGTCAAACGCGTTCTGGTGTGCTCTTCACGAAAAATGGCTGTATTGCCATGTGAAGCTAGGGGGCTGAGGCGAATGATTGCCTTCTCTCTGTTTTGACGCCAAAGCCAAATGCTTTGACAACAGCATGGGGCCTGTCTGACGTGTCCTTCCTACTGGTCATGAGCATGATCTTTTCCTCAACCCCTGTCTATTTGGATGCCAGAGTGAAGGCCTGTTATGTCCCTCTTGACAGGACCATGATGAGATCCTCCTCATCTTGAACTTGCTCCTAAACCGAAAGTTTCCCAGAGCAACATGCTTTGACAACAGCGCCCTGCCTGCCTGAAATGTCCCCCCTTCAGGACCTCGATGAGATCCTTATCATCTTCAACTCACTCCTAAACAGAATGGTCCCCAGAGCGATATGCGCTGACCACAGCGCCCTGCCTGCCTGAAATGTCCCCCCTTCAGGATCTCGATGAAATCGTCCTCATCTTGAACTTGTTCCTACACCGAAAGTTCCCCAGAGTAACGTGCTTTGACAACAGCGCCCTGCCTGCTTGATGTGCCTCGCCTACAGGATCTGGACGAAACCCTCATCATCTTCAATTCGCTCCTCAACGGGAAGTTCTTGCTGCCGGGGGGCGGGCAGGAAGAAAGGGAGTTTGGGACAAGGTAGGTGACCCAGGCTGCCACAGCGGGACATCTCACGTTCATGGCTGGCGCAAGGCAGGCCGGCACTGCAAGAGACCTGCCACACATGGCCGCTCATTGGGCACCCGCTGTTTATTTTTTTGTGCTTCCGCTGCAATTTAGCTACAATCCGTTCTACGGCCACAGGGGGGCTGGTGAACCAAAGCTCTGCTGCTTAATCCACCGCCGTTTTTTTGTGCTACAAATTCAGCTACAATTCGGCCGCTTTTGTTTGCTACAATTTAGCTGCAATTGAGCTACAATCCGTACTACGGCTGTGGGAGGGCTGATGATCCAAGATCTGCTGCGTAGGCCACTGGCAGTAGGCCTGTAAAGGCTTCCCTGTGGTCTGCCAAGCGTGGGCCAGTGCACACTAAAAACAGCTTAAATGGGACTGCAATTTCCCCATCGCAGTGCCATGGCTTTCAGGCAGTACAATGCTGCAATGATCGGTAGGAGACCTCGATATTTTTGTTACTTATATTTTTCTGAACCATAAAACCTGAACATTGAACCATCAGGGCTGCCGCAGCCTGGGCTGACGTGCTATTTGATGTGCTGGACAACAGCTTCCGCTTCCCAGCCGTTGAGGATACGGACCCAATGCATCTAGGCGACGTTCTGCGGGCCGACAATGAGCCGCAGCGGCACGCACGAGGAGCTACGGGGTGGCAGGGCCATCTTGAACAGGGGAGCGAAAGAGACGGGCCTGCCAGCACAGGGTCAGGCGAGCAGGTCTGCAGTGTGGAGCAGGGCGGGAGCACTTCCAGGGACGGGGCAGAGCCGCAGCCACAGCAGGGAGGGAGAACATCCAGGGGTGGGGCAGCGCCACAGCTACAGCAGGCAGGGAGCGCCTCCTGGGGTGGAGCAGTTTCGAAGCTGGATGACAGTGTTGACAACGGGCATGAGCGGCCTGGCGTGGCGCCACGGGAGAGCCTCCCCAGCAGCAGTGCGGGGGCAAGCGGGCTGGGACGCGATCAGGTGGACGTTTTCAGAGCGGGGCGGGACCTGTATGTTGAGGGCCTGCCTGCTCTCCGGGCCCGGCTCTCTGCTGGGAACCTGACCAGGATGGACGAGAGCTGGCGGAAGCTGGAGGAGCTGACTGGAAGCTGGGCCAGCATGGCTGCAGGTCTGCTTCGGAGCACGGCGCTGCGTGGCCTGCCTTTGAGGGAGGATGGAGTGGAATGGGACGTCAGGCATTGCATTGTCTCCCGAGGTAATGGAGCAATATTGAATGACTTCACAAACAAAATATGCTGCATGCTGATGGAAGGATGGGGTTCGGAATTGGGGTTCTGGTACTGCATCATCTCCCGCAGTATTCGTCATGGTAAACGTTAAATTTCTAGTGGGGAAACCGAATTTCTTTCAGACGAAAATGTATACTTGTAGTATCACGGACTGTCATGAGATGCAAAAAAGTGCATGCTCATGAATGCTAGATTGCTCACTATATCGTGGCTCCAGGTTTCTGTGCACTGAACAAATGCCTGCTGCTGCTACTCCTGCTATGCTCTCAGGCCAGCTTCTCGCCACCCTGGCGAAGTTGATGCTGTTCGGCTTCAGCGACTCGGTATCATGGCAGGATGTCTACAGTGCCAGCAAGGACACCAAGCTGGCTTGCTTCCAGAGGATTGCGCAATCGTGAGTTGAAGCCGCATGCTATGCCCTTGTCGCAACATGATGAGTCAAAGCAGATCACTCAACACATTTCACTGACTGAAGAGGAGCCTAGGGCCAAAGGCTGGCGTCACCGTGTCATTGCACCCTCCCACTAGATTTGTTGAAAGATATTCCAGGCCCCCCCTCAAAGCAGGCATTATTTCTTCCTTATAAAATCCATGTGTATTTGAAGTGCCATGTGATGTATGGCTTGTGCGGTTGCATTCCGTGATCACCCCTCTGGCTAATGGTCATACTTTTCCCCAAGCACAGCCACGGTCCTGACTGCCGCTTTGTGGCAGCTGGAGATGCCCCCGAGGAGCTGAGAGCAGCAGATAGCATGGGCTGGGCATTCCTCAAGATAGACCCCAAGCCAACCTCTGTAGTTGGAGCCATCGCAAGTGGCCAGGTTGAACACACGGCACCCGTCGCTGCTGGTTATAGTGTGCCCTCGAGTGGTTTCAAGCAGGCAGCGGGCATGGATCTGGGTGACTGGGCAGAACGCGGATGCTCGATACATGAGTTGGATGCTGGTAGGCTTTTAAGCCTCCTTAAGCATGCCATGTAAGTGATATCGTATGGTGTATTATGCACATTTTGATACCAGGAATGACTTATAAAATGCATAATAGCATCCACCTGAGGATGGCTTGCTGGACCCTGTGCTAAGCAGTAAGCATTATATGTAATAATCACGATTCATATGCTGTTTCTGATTGTACAATCTGCCACGATTCCCTACATTTTGCATCAATTCAAAAGTCTGAATGCCTTGGCAGTCATGCTGCAACATTCACTGGCCTGGATTGTTCTAGAAGCATGCCTAGAAGTCAACCGCAGTTAAATCAGGAGTTGGCCAGGTGCCTCATCCAGGTAAAACGTTAGCATGCTTGATCTGCATGCCTCTTTTTGGTATGCTTGCTTTAATACCGTTAGTCAAGAACAAGTCATATGAAAAGGTCCTGTCTGTGGCCACTCTAAAATCACGTGCCGCCGTTGGGAAATGGGATCAGGTCATCAGGTACTGCACAAGGACATGACCGCATTCGAGCACCGGCACTTGTCGCGCATAGTCCTACAGAAGGTGCTTGTGGGATTGCACTTATGGCGTGATTTCGGGGCCGCATGAGGGTCCTGCATCGCCAGAGTCACGCTCGAAAACCGCCTGCAGGCCACCTGTCGCAGGCCAGGTATCTTCAGGGTTGAAATAACCACCGTTCACTGTTATGTCCCGTACGGTCATCTAAAACCCATCAGGAACATTCCTACACACACCCCTCAGACTGGATCGCTCATTCTGTATACCCAGCAGGCCCCTTTCTGTTTGCTTTAGATCAAATCGGAATCATCTCTGTCTCGTCCACAGGCAATCATCAAAGATGTCAGAAACAGTCCAATCATACATTGACAAGCACAGTCTGCAGGGCAAGGTCGAGGAGATCCTCAACGCTTGTGTCAAGGCTAAACCCGATGAGCCCCTCACGTTCATGGTTAGTCTTTACAGCACGCATGCTTTCGGCAGGGGGCATAATTTGATAATCATTGCGTGGCGATGAAATGTTGCACAGGCAAAGGAGCTCTCCAAGCTTGCTCCCTCTGAGATTCTGAAGATTGAGGGCCGTCAGATCATTGATTCCAGGGGCAACCCTACCGTGGAGGCCGGTACGATAGAAGCATACAACTTAATTTTGTTTCCTACTTCACATATGGGACGCGTGCTATGCTAATTTTACCTCAATGTCGCAGATGTCACGACACACAAGGGTATGTTCCGTGCCGCTGTCCCCAGCGGTGCGTCAACTGGCATTCACGAGGCCGTGGAGCTACGCGACGGCGACAAGACCAAGTGCGTTTCAATGTATCTGCAAAGAAGTAATCAAGTTTGTGTAATCACGTGTTGGATCAATCTTGTAGGTACCTAGGAAAGGGAGTCCTGAAGGCCGTCGAGAACATCAACGCCATCATCGCACCTGCCCTGAAGGTGCGCTTGTCTACGCTCTAATGCGGCTTCTACCCGATACTACCTCTCACACTCAAGTGTCTCCATCTGCAGGGCATGAACCCCATCAACCAGAAGGAGCTTGATGAGAAGATGAAGGAGCTTGACGGCACCCCAAACAAGGGCAAGCTGGGAGCCAACGCTATCCTGGCTGTGTCCATGGCTGTGTGCAAGGTACAGTCCCTCAAGAATGACAAACCCTTGTCACCTTCAGCAGCTGCGTAGGTGTGCTAACGGGTTCTAACCCATGCTGCATGGGTTCTGCGCAGGCTGGTGCTGCTGAGAAGTGTGTCCCTCTGTACAAGCACATTGCTGACCTGGCTGGCAACACCAAGCTGGTAAGTTTATGTAATTTGTTAGCACATCGTAGCCTATAGTACTTGAGAGCCTCTGTTTTGAAAGAAACTGCTTGAGGATTTCTCACACCTCAATTGTCTGTCACCTCGAGGATTTCTCACACCTCATTGTCTGTCACCTTTACAGGTCCTTCCTGTCCCTGCTTTCAACATCATCAACGGTGGTAGCCATGCCGGTAACGCCCTGGCCATGCAGGAGTTCATGATCCTGCCCATTGGGTGAGAGCCGCAGTGAATTTGCATGGTAATTGGTGGCAGATGCATTCAGACAGACGCATGGCTCTTTCTTCCAGCACCATGGACTCGCACTTAGTCTTCCTAGTGGCACACATCTTTTCCTCCTGCTCGAGCGTCGCCCAACGCCTCAGTAATTGTGTCATCGCAGCGCCGCCTCCTTCTCTGAGGCCATGCGCATGGGTTCTGAGGTGTACCACAACCTCAAGAACATCATCAAGGCCAAGTACGGTAAGTGCATGTTTGTGATTGGCCTGAGAATGGCAAGTGAAGTATACCCGGACCTAGCATGAAGCAAGGAAGGTGAAGAGGTTGTGTCTTGCTTTATCCAAAATTAACAGGAGATGCTGCTTGTAGACTGAGATTGCCCCAGGAGAGATAATGGACAGGTCCTACCAAGCCTTAGAAGGCTTAGCCCTGTTACAGCTCGGATGATGATGGTTCAAGTTTCATCATGCCCTCCCAAGTGCTGACGAGGCCTGCATGTTTCACACACACTCTCAACCAGGCGCATTCGATACTCAAAGTCCAGCTTGTTCCGCACATACTTTCCGCCAGGCACTGCAACAGGAAATTTGCCTGTTTTTATCTCATCAGGCCAGGACGCGTGCAATGTGGGTGATGAGGGTGGCTTTGCCCCCAACATCTCCTCCAACGAGGAGGGCCTGAGCCTGGTCACCGCTGCCATCGAGAAGGCTGGGTTCACGGGAAAGATCAAGATCGGCATGGACATTGCCGCATCTGAATTCATTACGGAGGACAAGATGTACGACCTCAACTTCAAGATCCAGCCCAACGACGGGACGGACAAGAAGACTGCGTGAGTAGGGCTGAGCGTTGAGAGGCCCTGTCATGGCCCTCCTCCACCAACCAAGAGCTGGCCTGATTATATCCACTTAAGCAGAGCTCGTCAGCACAACAATGTGCATATCACACGGTTATTTGGCTATATTCTTGGTTCTTGCGCCTACACCTCCTCTTAACGGTGATGCACGCGTTTTCCTGGCCATGCGCCCCCGTTTCCTTTGAGATCGAGCGCCTAGATGCCAGAAATTTACTGTTGCTTCTGCACCAACAATCTGTACTCCCTCTCTGTCGTACTGCTGTAGTGCCCAGATGCTTGAGATGTACGGTGAATTCTGTGCCAAGTACCCGGTGGTCTCCATCGAGGACCCCTTCGAGCAGGACGACTGGGAGCCCTCGGTGACGCTGACGGCAGAGAACTCGTGCCAGGTGAGGTGCAGCTGCCTAGGATGGGTGCCAGGTGGGTCAAGGGTAAAAGGACGACTGGGTGCCCCAGTGACGCTGACAGCAGAGAGCTCATGCCAGCAGAGTTATGGATTCTGGCTAAATGAATGTGAGCCTTTCTTGGCTGACGGTGAACAAGGTGTGTCAGGTGTAGTGCGAGCTGCAGGTTCTACAAGCATATGAACACAAGCTGTATGGGCGGCTCTTGGTACAACTTGTGCAGCTGCGGTGCTGCTTTTGTGGGCAATGATTATTTCCACTGATCCAGTTATGCCTTAAAAATTGTCTTGAAAAATCTGGGCATTTCCCTCCCTTGTGTGGCAGGTTAATACCATGCTGGTTTGAATATGCAGGGCATGCATCTCATGCATCTCCGTTTTATGTACCACACAGGTTGTCGGTGACGACATGCTGGTGACCAACCCGCTGCGAGTGAAGCGCGCCATTGACGGCAAGGTCGTCAACGCGCTGCTGCTCAAGATTAACCAGATCGGAACCATCTCGGAGTCTATTGAGGCTGTGGGCATGTCGAAGGCGGCAGGATGGGGTGTCATGACCAGCCACAGGTGGGGGCCTATTTTCTAGACAGAGACACTTGGGTTGTGTGACGAGAGGAGGATCTGAGTGAAGCACTTGGTATGGCTATAATCCAGCTCAACGGAGGACCTGCCAGCGCCCAGGAACTGTCAAGGACAGGTTTGCTTACACAAAGGTGCCTAATAACAAACCCTTTCTGTGCTGAACACGACCTTGTTGTTTCCAGATTTGTTGAACCAGCCCCGCTGCTCACGAATCAATCCTCGACTCCTCGTATGCTGTTCATAATGTACACTTTTGTTTTCCCTCTGCCCTGTGTAGGTCTGGTGAGACCGAGGACTGCTTCATTGCCGACCTGGCAGTTGGCCTGGCCACAGGCCAGATCAAGACAGGTGCACCATGCAGGTCCGAGCGTCTGTCCAAGTACAACCAGCTGCTGAGGATTGAGCAGGTGGGTGCTGCGAGGGGGATGCAGCGCTGGAGCATAGAAGACGAAAGCAAGGGCTGTGCCCTGTCGCTTGTGCAAGAGCAGGACCTTACAAGTGTTTTGGGGCCTGGTCGTTGCCTTCCACCTGTGGTTTTAAGTGTCTGTTACTCCTGTATTTTTTGTGGCATCTTTCTTGTTCAGTGCTGACTGCTGATTTGGGGTCTGATGTGCGCAGGAGCTGGGTGCAAATGCCGTGTACGCTGGCGAGAACTGGCGCCACATCGCCTGGTAAATGTCTGGTCAAGATATCCTCGAGCTCCGACGAAGACGCCGGCTGGAAAGCCGGGTGCAGCACATGGTTTGAATTGATGCAGACACATGATGGCATGCTTGTCATTCAAATTGTAGTAGCTGCAGTCTGTGATTGATATTGAGGGCTGCTACCCATAGAATTGGTTTTAGATCCTGGTCAAGGTAAAGATCCACCAGGTTGTATAAATTGTGCGAATTGCGCTAATTCTGCGCTGGCTGTGTGCTGTGGAAGAAATTGCTCCTGAGGATGGTTTGCACGGCGGTCATTACAAGACTCCTGCGCCTAGCATGGAATTGTGACATAATAAACATGTCATGACACAGCTGTCCGTCTAGCTCTGAAGGGAAAGAAAGAGAAGAAAACAAAGGAGAAAGAAAGACTCTCCCCCTCCGAGGAAAAGGCAACCCAAAGTATGTTTGCCCCTCCCAAGCCTATTCCCCAAGAAGGCAAAGAAAAGCAAAAAATCAGGCCTCAACAAAGCGTCCATGACATTACACCACTGGGCCCTGCTCAAATAAGTCTCGGCCGCGCTGGCGCCTAACTAGGGAGTTGGGAGGAAAGATGGAAAGAAATCTAGGACAAAAGAAAGGGGAAGAAAGCGTACAACGTCCTCAACAAACGTTAGAGCCTCCCATCCAAGCCTACCCCGGTACAACTATTGAAACTATTTGGCGCTGGGGCACTGAAAGCAAATATGCAGCACATCCTCCACATGCTCGCTTCTCCCCTTGCCCAAAACCGTTGGCATTTGGCAACACCGCCCGCCACGCTGCTGACCGCTGCGCCATCCTCGAGTGTCAGCCATGCTGACGGCGCCAAGCCGCAGCCTTAAGTTCATGCGCACACAAGCACACTCCCTTCGACTGGTGCGGCCCCTGGCCTAGCGCCCGCCGTAGAATGAAACCAGATGTTGTAGGCCGCCGTAGACCTGTGTTCAATGGCAGGATCTCTAGGGTCCCCTCTGCCAGCGGCATCCAGCTGCTGCGCCCGCTTGTATGTTGCATCAAATAGCGCTAGCACCTCGGGGACCTTTTAGTTTCTTCTCCCTTCTCATCAGTGGGGCGCCCTCGCGGCCAAGCATGGGTGGGATACGCCTGCTATTGTGGCCATTTTTTTGAGAGGCTTTGTGCATGGCTACCCTTTAGTGGAACTCAGGTGTCGGACTTGGAAACTTTGTCTTCTTTGCCTTCCCGGCCTCTCCTTTTGTTCCTTTCCCCCTCTCTTCCTTTTAGTTTCTTCTTTACTCCCTTCTGAACAGTTGTGCGCCCATGCGGCCGAGCTTTGAGCGGGCCCAGGGGTGTAACGTTATTGACCAATTGAGCCCTCTGGTGCCCTGTCTGACAACGAGCTCCATGTCGGCCGCCATGGCTACGGCCATGAGTGGGCTGTCTTGCTGTGCTATTGGTGCGCCCACGGCGTGTACTGGGTATGTGTTCATCAATTATGTTACCTCTGCTTAGGGTTAAGAACGATTGCGGACTGATTCATCTAGCATTTGACATCAATTCTGGATTGAGTGTAGGGTTACACACTACGACCGTTTGGGCCTACCGTTTCCGTACCGTATCGCACCGTTTCACGAAGTTCAGTTAACCAGAGACTGTGGTCGAACTGTCCTTTACTTTTTAGTATGTGGGAATTGGATTGGTCTGATCATGCTAATCATGCATGCCATGTTTTAGCCTTAGTGTGGATGAGTAGCTTTGTATGATACATGATGATACCTGGTATCAAAGTACAGCTCGTTGTTTTTGTTTGTTTCATGGCTGACAATCAGACTCGCAATAATGTTTCATGTACATGCACGCAGACAAAAGTGTGAGAGGTGTGACAGTGTATCCCGAGTGGGATGTGAAAACGCTGATCCTGTTTGTCGTCTCATGACCGACAACTGACAAACGCAGAATAAATTTAATAGCAACTTCAATAGCGATGTTGTTGCCCTACGAGGTCTACTGCAATCCACCGGCTGGTACATGCAACTTCTTCCTCGCTCGAGGCAGACCACTTTATTGCCGCAATTTATAAATTTATTACCCCCGGAGATGCACCTTCGGCCTATAAAGCTGTCATGTTAATATCGCCACCCTATTTCCCTATGCGTCCACACTTTCTCTCCCCATTTATTAGTTGCTATTTTCCCGCGCCCCGGGTTCAGGGACCAGCGTCATCGCGGCGGGCTTGAGTCTCCATCCAGCCATGCCCAATGCACATTCGACATTTTTCATGTTTGGAGACATCATTCAGACTTGACGAATAATTGTGTTGTTCTTGAAAGGTGAGGGAATGATGAGGGGTAATCTTGATGGAATGTCTGTTACCTCGTCGTCAGCATTTCCATTTTTGCCGATCGTATGGTATGCCCGGTATCTGACACCAAGCATACACCTGCAGGAAGGCCGCGTTGTAAACATGGCTTGCCAAGGAGGACAATTTGCCCAGGGGGTTGCTCACGTTCGAATCAAGAACACTGCTGTCGCCCAGGGAGGCGCAGCAGCTTGCCCGCATGTTCAAGGTATTGCGGGCCCCTCGCCTCATCGCCACACCATCAAACATATATATGCTTGCGTCTACATCCACGATGGGCCACCTCTAACAAGATAGCTAACAGCTGCTGTCAAAAGCACGAGTGTGAACCAAAGCGACTGGACATGCATCATCAATATATAGCTCTCGTTCGTTGTTGCCATACATGGTATGACAGGCATGCAGCTAACTGGCACTCGATCGGCATTTCTGCTGATGCCCTGCGCGAGGAATCCTAAGCGAAATTTTCTCCTTGCGACATCGCCCGCCGGACCTCGACTGGATCTCTCCTTGCTTGCACCCTAGCTAGGCTGCCAAAGGCTTGAACGGATGGAGGCTTGTGCGTGCCAGCTTGAGGCCTCAAGTTGGCACGCACAAGCCTCCATCCGTTCAAGCCTTTGGCAGCCTAGAGAACAGGGCTTCGCTCATTAGCTCGCGAGATAGAAGCGCGGGAACTAAACGAACATCGAAGTACCTCACTGTCCCGCATCTGACGAAAGCGGTAGTTGTGACTCACCTGATAGCAGCCTGGCTGCTGTTCCTTCAAAACTTCACCACATCCCTCCCACCACCCACACTGGCTGGTAGCTAGGGGGTGTCAACCGGGGGGATGAACCACGCACCTCACTGGCGGCCGGCGGAGAACCACCGACATCTTTGTATCAATGAAGCGCAGACCCTCTGGCGGTTCATCCCCCGGCGAACACCCCCGGCTCAGCTCTCCATGCAAAAAGACTGAGCTACAGGATGCTAAGAACGCTTTTGACCTGCCCGACACAGGCTATGCAGGCGAGGCGGTGCACATGGTCGTGGACAAAGATGCCAACACCGGCGGCAGCGCGGACTGGCCGCAGCAGATTTGCAACCACCTAAAAGGGCAGCCTGAGCTCTCTCAGTCGAGGCCAATGACAGAGCCTCTTGAAGATGCCATGGCTGAGGACCAGAATAATGTGGAGGGTGAGGAGGCTGCATGCCAGCAGCAAGCGGCAACGCACGAGGGCCGCTGCTACCCCAGTAAAGTCGAGGACATGGACTTCGACATCGGGGCGTTCGCGGCCGCGGCTGCCCTTGCTGCCCAGGCCGTGGTGCTGGCCGAGGAGGAGGCAGCACAAGCACTGTGGCACCAGTTCGGCTTGCCCAGAGCTCCGACGGCTCCCCCAATGGCTCACTTCAACGGCGGCCGTCCCGTCCTTCAGCACCACATGTACCTGCCCTGGCAAGAAAGCCCTCATCGCCGTCCGCTCAGGCCGCAGTTTACGGGCAGCAGCACACGCCATCCGAGCCACCCACAGCAGCTGCAGTGCCATGATGGCAGCCCGCACCTGCTGCTGGGCGCCTTGCCCACCGGCCGCTTCAGCCACCTACCGATACGCAGGAACCTCTTCCCGGGCCCCTCGCCCGGCAGCCACCCGAACGGTGGACAGCAATCCGGATTCTCCTCCCACCCGCCAGGCCTCCTGAAGCGCCGGCACAGCCCAGCCGCGCCGGCGTCGGGTATCCCGCAGTCCGCAGGCTGGCACCCTGGTGATGCGCACATGGCGCACTGGCAGCGACACGACCTGCCCCCGGTGCCCATGGTCCATGCCAGGACTGGGACGCCCCTGCTACCCCCTGGCATGGCCATGCAATCTCACGGCAGCCACAGGGCATCGAGGCCACAACAGCAACACGTCCAACAGGTGCCGGCCAGGTCCACCCCGTCCCTGCCGCACCACATGCCCGCGCCGGCGGCCTTGCGAGACAACCAAATGTTCCCGTCTGACATGAGGGGGGACCCACCTTCCGCCGGCTTCCAGCCGTCACATCCCGCTGTGAAAGCCGCTCAGGCGCCCAAGGCCTTCAAGCATGGAGGCGCGCCCAGGTTGGTGCAGGGCTGGGGGGCTGCCGTGTTTTTCTTCACTGCACAATCATACATGGAGTTTTATTTCCTGGCGAGGGTCCTTCTGCCCCTTCCACCGCTGCTGCTACGGCCTTGCACTCTCACTGCTGCTGCCCCTGCTGCTGCTGCTGCTGCTGCTGCTGCTGCTGTGGTTGAAGCTCCTTCCACAGCGGCTGCTGTAGCTGCTGCTGCTGTTGCTTCTGCCTTGTGAAGTTCTTACTTTCACCGCTGCTGCTGCTGCTGCTGCTGCTGCTGCCCTCCCACTGCTGTTGCTGATGCTTGTCGCTTGCATCGTTGCTTCTGCTGCTGATTCTGTTGATGTACTGCTCTAGTGCTGCCTTCCACATATAATGCTAGCTGCTGCTGCTGCTGTTCTTGCTGACGCCCTGCCTCCTTTCGAGGTTGCTGCTAATATCACAGCTGCTACTGGCCACCATTCACGTCCGCTTTTACTCTTAGAGCTGCAGCTCAACCTCCTTCTAGCTTCTGGTTCTGCAGCTGTCGTCCCGCTTTCACAGCTGGTGCTGCTGCTGCTGCCATACTGCCATGCCTCGTTTCTCAGTTGCTGCTGCTGCAAATGTGCCTCCTTTCGCAGCTGCTTCTGCTTTTCCTGCTGCTGCTCTCCCTTCTTTTTAGCCTCTGTTTCTGCTGCTGCTGTCTTCCTCTTTTCACAACTTCTGCTGCTGCCATACTGCCATGCCTACTTTCTCAGTTGCTGCTGCTGCCGTTGTGCCTCTTTTCACAACTGCTTCTGCTCATTCTACTGCTGCTGCTGTTCCTCCTTTCAGCTTATGTTTCTGCTGCAGCTGTCTTGCCTCCTTTCACGACTGCTGCCGCTGCTGCGCTGCTGCTGCTGCTGCTGCTGCTGCTTGTGCCATACTGCCATGCCTCTTTTCACAGCTGCTGCAGTTCATGCTGCTACTGTTCCTCCTTTATAGCTGATGCTTCTGCTGCAGCTGTCTCGACTCCTTTCAAAATTGCTTCTGCTTCTACTTCTGCTGCTGTTCCTGCTGGTGCCATGCATTTTGGCATAGCTGCCGCTGATGGTTCTGCTGCTGCAATGCCTACTTTTATCGCTGATGCTGCTGTGTATGCCAACCCTCTGTTCACTGTTGTTGCTTATGTTCTGTCTCCTTTCACCCTTGCTGCTGCTGCTGTTTCAGCTTCAGCTGTTTCTGTTTCTGCTTCTGCGTCTGCTGTTGCCTTCACACTTCTTGTTTGTGCTGCTGCTGCCGCTGGTTGTTAATGCTGCTCCTGTCGTGCCTCCTTCCACCCTTGTTGCTGTTGTTGCTGGTGCTGCTGCTTAGAAATACCGCATGGTAAAGAAGATATTGCACATACAATTTACTTGAATCCTTTCCTGACCCCTGGCTGCTGTATGCACAATGTTGCCTCACGTAGTGCCAGCTGTGGCATCATTCAGCAAGAGGAGGGGCATGTCTACCCAATGGATCCCCCTCCCTCCGTCAGACATGGCTATCTGAGGTGTGGCCGCCAGGCCCCGGAACCAGCCGCCAGTCCGGCCCCTCACAGCTCAACCAAAGCTTATCCCATCGCTTTGAGGCCGCAGGGCCCCTGCATGGACACTGGGCGTCAAATGCTGCCAGCCATGCACGCCGCGCAGCTGAACCTGTCTTCCCCGGAGAGGGCGTTTGAGGGGCGGTACGAGGCCTGTGACGAGATGCCGTCGCCGCCGGCAAAGAGGCAGCGGATCTCTTGGCAGGACCTGGAACCGGACATGCCTGAGGAGGAATGGATGGTGAGTGATGTACATAAAACCAGGATGACAGCATAGTATCACGGCATCAGATACGATCATAGGATCAGATACGATGTATCAGATTTGATGGTGACTGATGCGCATCATACCAGGGATATACCATACCGTAAAACCGGGTAGACTTCGCTCACAATTAATTAATGATTGGGGTGCGCGGACCTGGATGCGCGCTAATATTAATTCAAAAATGGCCGCTGCGCGAAGTGTCAGCCAGGTGAAAAAAAATTGATCGTACCTGATGTGCGGTGTTAAATTAAATGATCTGCAAAATGTTCGCCACTGTGCCGCCGGTTCTGAACTTTGGGGGGCCTGCGTAACAAAAATGTAGATTCATTGTTTTATAGGTGCGCGGCCCCTATATGATTTTACGGTAGTAGCAGATATCAGATATCAGATTTAAAAAATATCTGATATCTGATATCTGATACCGTATCTGATATTAAAAATATCTGATATATGATATATGATACCGTAGTATCAGTCCGATTTCGTTTTATATTGAATTCGTTTTTTGTTTGGAAACCTTCTAATTAACAAAATCACGCTTTCGTTTCAGTGGTTCGTTTTTCTGATCGGAGGCTGGAAATTTTTACGATCACTGGTTCGTTTTTGCTCCAGAACCACTCAAAACGGCAATCTGCTGCGGCTGGAAGACGCGGCGGGGCCGCTCGCCTATTATCTCGACATCCGGGTCAAATCAATAATCGCAGTGGCAGGAGTTGTGGCAGGAGCTGTGGCTAATGGAGCGGCTCCAGGTAGATTCACAGCCCCATCAGCGGGAGCCGGCGATGTCTGATGAGGTGCTGCCGGTGCCAGAACAGCCCGTGCCTTTGCTCTAGCAATTGATTCAGCGAAAGTGAACTGCCTTTTGCTCATAACGACAGCATTTCAATGCGAAAGGAGCGTGATTGCGACATGAACGAAGCTTATCTTTGTGTGGCGATTTTTAGGGGTTTGGGGCTAAAATATTCGTTTTTATGGTTCGTTTTTGTCCCATGGTACACATTTTAATCGAAATCAACGGTTCGTTTTCTTGAAAAACGATCAATAAAACGAAATCGGACTGATACTACGGTATATGATATATGATATATGATATATGATATATGATATATGATACTACCGTCAAATCAGATAGGGTCCGCGCTTTGAGGGTGAGTGATGCGCATAATACCAGGAATATACAATGGTATCAGATATCAGATTCCAGATTTCGATCAGTACCGATCTCAAGTTTTGTGCTGAAATGTTTATGTCGATCTCTCTTCGGCCTTAGGGATGCCATGATCACACATGGCCTGTGCTTGCGAATCGCCCGAGGAGGCTGGGCCCATTTAGACAATGGCGGGGAGATGCTCGCTCAGGACTGCTGCGCTGCCGTGAATGCTGCTGTGCTGTGCTTGGTGCTGTGAGTTATGTTAGGACGTGATGTAATGAGCAGAGTTGTATGCTGAGATGGTGCTGTAGGCACTCGTGCTCTCCCGCTTTAGAGGCCTGTATTTTAGGCTTCAGGCGCCCAGTCTCTGTATCTGGCTGCATCTCTTGGACACTGGGGGGAGCTTTTGCGGACGGACGTCTCCCTTTCCTCCGATTGTCCCCACCCCCCTCACCTCCTCCCAGCAATCAGCCACCCCCCATCATCTCCTCCTCCCTGATACCACCCTCGTGCTTTTCATCCCAGAACTTACCCCTCTTCCCCTTCCTCTTGCCCCCCTCCCCATGCACCCACCCCCATGCTAACCCCTGTTTCACTCCTCCTGCACATGACCCCATGACCCCGGATGGTACGCAGGTGGATTTTCGCGATGCAATGGCAGCAGTGGAAGCAGCAGGAGCAGCAACAGCAGAAGTTGCCGCAACAGCGGGGGATCAAAGGTGGTGGTCACCACCGAGTTCGTCGCCTGTCGCCGTCCCGTTCCACGCTGGGTTTCAGGAGGAGCACGGCGGTTTGCTCATCCCAGATCTCCTCAAGGCGCAAGTGGCCGCCGGCACTCCGGCCCAGGCGCAGCTGCTGCTGGCAGCCCTCATGCAGATCCCTTCTCTACCATTGCTGACGCCTCAGTTCGCGAATGAACTTGAGCCGCGTCATGACCTTTGGGCCCTCGCGGAGTCAAGCCTTCTGGGGCCCTGCGACTCTGGTGAAGATTTCGATGACTGCATGGGCAAAAACATGGATGTTTGTGATGACGTGGACAGCAAATGGCTATGAGCAAGGATATGGGCAGGGACCATGTGAAGACAGAGGATATGGGCAGGTACCATGTGAAGACAGATAGAGGATATGGGCAGGGACCATGTGAAGACAGAGGATATGGGCAGGGACCATGTGAAGACAGAGGATATGGGCAGGGACCATGTGAAGACAGAGGATATGGGCAGGGACCATGTGAAGACAGAGGATATGGGCAGGGACCATGTGAAGACAGAGGATATGGGCAGGGACCATGTGAAGACAGGATATGGGCAGGGACCATGTGAAGACAGAGGATATGGGCAGGGACCATGTGAAGACAGAGGATATGGGCAGGGACCATGTGAAGACAGAGGATATGGGCAGGGACCATGTGAAGACAGAGGATATGGGCAGGGACCATGTGAAGACAGAGGATATGGGCAGGGGACAGCAGATCGCCAGGGGCAAGGATATGGATTGCTTTGATGACATGGTCAGCAGATGGCCACAAACCTGGGAGGCTGTGAAGGCGCATTGTGTGACATGAAGGAGTACATGGGAAACGGGCATATTAACACCAGTGTTCGTATTGGTTTGTATTATTGATTTATTGATGAAATTGGGAGCTATGCAAGTGATCTGTTTCAATATTGGCTGTTATTCGTTATTTGGCTGGCACCGTACCGCATGTGGCCGTTATTTTTATTAGATCAAGAACTATGGGCTGGCAGAGCTATGGGAGCAAATCATATTGGACACATCACATCTAATATAGCTGTGTACGCAGCGCCTGCGGCCAACTACGGCGACGTGGTGTAGGCCACCAGCCACCTTCGGCCGCGGCAATGTCTCTCCAGCAAACTGCAGTCCAGCTTGCTTCAGCACCTACGCCAGGCTGCGGGGCTACCTGCATCAGCCACCACTTGGGGAGTCCTGAGAGAGCTGCAGCTCCAGCCTCTACGAGACCGGTGGACCCATATCCTCCGCTTCTGCAATGCAGCAGTGGCACCGGCGGCACAGCAATACAGCCCTCTCATGGCTCAAGCCATGGCAGCAGATATGCAGCTTGCAGTCAGCCAGGGCACTGGCGGCCGCACCTGGTGGTCTGATCTGCTGGGTGTATTAGAGGAGCTGGAGCGGGGAGCAGCCACCCACACCTTGCGCAAGGCAGCAGCTGCCCTACAGCGCCTACCCGTCACAGAGGTGTTGGCACTCGTTGACGCAGCCTACGAGCAAGCGCAGTTGGACGCAAGCGGCGGTGGGGACCCCAGGGACCCTACCACCGAGCACAGATCTGCGGCGACCTACCGCGCCTGGCTCCAGTCCACGGCGGGTGCCGTACTGGCGCAAGCCAGGAGCTGCACTAGCCAGAGGGAGTGTGCGTGTGTGCGCATAAATTTGAGACTGCGGCTCGGCGCGATTAGCACGGCTGATACCAGAGGACGGCGCAACGGTCAGCGGCGAGGGGCACGCTGCTGCCAGCGGTGTTGGGCACGGGGGGATAGCGAGCAGGTGGAGGATGCGCTACATGTTTGCTTCCAGTGCCCTAGTGGCAGCCCCACACTGTCAGGGAGCAGTTACGGGAGCGGGGGTGGGCAGGTCCTCTGGGCGCTGCCACTAACCTCTACCAGCTTTACCAGGCTGAGCAGAGGTGGGATGCACTTCCTTGTGTGGACTGTGCTGTGGGCATTGCTGTGGACTGTGCTGTGGGCATTGTTAGGCTCTAGGGATTCTGAGGAGCTGGTCTCGTTTGCCTTTCCGGCCTTTCCTTTTGGTCCATTATATTGCCCCCTTTTTAGTTTCTTCAGTTGGGCGCCCACGTGGCCAAGCTCTCAGCAGGCCCAGAGGTGTAACGTTATTGATATATAATATTGGTTGTGTGATACTGGGGTGCGCAATGCTTCAAGATGCAACCTGGCCTCCTCGAGGCCTCTGAGAAGTGTAAGCTGTTTTAGTAAAGGGATGAAGTGGAGGGCCTACCCACCTCTGGCCTGGAGGGGTGAAACCCCTGAATCAACATATTCATCAGATTGTGGTCGGACCACAATCTAATTGGTATGTGGCTCCAGGATCTACCAAGCTAAGCTACGGTTCGGATGGCGCAATGCCACTCGTGACATCTGGTGCCTCGTGTCATCCAGGCCGGGGTGTCATCATAAGCGTTGGAAACAACTAAAACGTAACAGACGGTGCTGCCGAGATGTTCAGTCATCAGGGGCACATTGCCCATGGGATGGTATAATTGGTGTAACAGTGGGATTGCCCGAGTTGGACAGAAGCTGGGAAAACAGGCAGGTGTTATTCGAGGATGCTGCCTACCCATGATTCTCAGAATCCCAGATAGATCAGACTACGCTGCTGGTCCATTCGAGCGCTCCCTTACATGGGGGATAATGGCACAGTGTGTGCACGACCCGCTGTTAGTTTGCAGCAAGGACTTTCAGGCAGCGTCCAAGATTTGCATAAATATCAAATGCAGCTTCTTCAGATGTTAAATGGACATCTCCTATTAACAGCCCCTTTGTCGAGGCAGCCATGGCGGTAAGAAAAGAAGCTCTGCATTGACACTACTGATTTTTCAAGGAAACCAAACATAAAGGCCATCGAGGTTCGAATCAGTCCTCAAGATTTGTAACATAGCCCTCGAGGTTTAAAACACAGCCCTCGAGATTTGGAACATAAGAACTTAGCCTTCGAGGTTTGAAAGAGAGCCCTCGTAATTTGAATCACTGCTCTCCAGATTTGAAACTTAGCCCTCGAGATTTGGAACACAGCAGCAATGTAGGTGGCAACTAGCAAAAGTGATTGGGTACATGACTTGCATCTGTATACACCAGCGCAGCAACAAAGTTGAGATGTATGCACGGACACCAGTGAAGCCGTGACAACGTTACGATGAGGGTGCATGCCAAAGGGTCTGAGATGTAAAAGATTCTAGACAGGCAACACTCAAACTGCATATGATATTCGGGATACCAGATGCATACGTACATCCTTTTTTAACTCTCACACAAACAAGCCGTGCAAACGTCTCCTAAAATGCCTTAACACAAACCACCAGGAAAATGGAGGAGGACTTCATGCCACAAAAATAGATACCGTCTCCAAACAATAGATACCGTCTCCAAACAATAGATACCGTCTCCAAACAATAGATACCGTCTCCAAACAATAGATACCGTCTCCAAACAATAGATACCGTCTCCAAACAATAGATACCGTCTCCAAACAATAGATACCGTCTCCAAACAATAGATACCGTCTCCAAACAAAAGATACCGTCTCCAAACAATAGATACCGTCTCCAAACAATGAAATGCATTCCAGCATGAATGCATTCCAAAACAATGAAATGCATTCCAGCATGAACTTCAGATGCATGAGAAAGGTAATTATCAGATCACTCTGCAAAACAGCGTGATCAGTTGATCACTAATCACACAAAAACTAACATGCTCATCGACCATCAATAATTCCTGACCTGGGCTGTGGATCAGTATTCAAATTACGAAAGGGCATAAATTGGTTGAGGACATCAGGTACTGCTGTTCACCACCGGAATGACAGCACTCGACAGTCAAAACATTTGGAACTTCAACAATGCCATCGACTCGGTTCTCATTGACTGAATGACATCAAGCGTAACATTTCTTTGTTGGCGCTCAAGACATGCAATTCAAACAAATCATATCAGTGATTTGCACCCGCCTTGACAAAAGTGATGGTACCCGTAGGTTACTCTTAGGAATCACGATTGCCCCCCCATGCATTACTGTATCGCTATTTTGCTATCTTCCTATGGTCAAGGCAGACAGGAAAACATCAATGTGACAGGTGCACATGGTGACATGTGCACAGCATGCCAGTGCTTGCAGAATGCGGAGTTGCCGTCAGATGAGCTTTACGCTCTTGAAAGCTGTTTCCCGCTGGACAGGTGGCTGCTGCCTAGCTGCTTGCCGCTGGAGAAAGGGCTGCCGCCTAGCTGCTTGCCGCTGGAGAAGTGGCTGCTGCCTAGCTGCTTGCCGCTGGAGAAAGGGCTGCCGCCTAGCTGCTTGCCGCTGGAGAAGTGGCTGCTGCCTAGCTGCTTGCCGCTGGAGAAAGGGCTGCCGCCTAGCTGCCTGCTGCTGGAGAAGGGGCTGCTGCCTAGTCGTTTGCCGCTGGAGAAAAGGCTGCCTCCCGTCGACCAATCCTGGCTTGGGAAGGAAGCAGACCCGGGCAGCGCATCAAGGCCAAGCGGGTGGACCTGGCTCCTGCGAATGAGCCTTCGGGACCCGCGCAAGTTCAGGTTAGAGTTTTGCAGTAGCAGCTTGAGGCTGCGCGACTGCGCCAGCCGCGGGCCGATAGATGATATTTGGAGTGCAAAGCCGCCACGCCGCGGCCTGCGCGGGGTCGGCGAAGAAGGCTGGCGAGCGTCCAGCGAACTAACAGAGAGACCGCAATGGGCTGGAGCCAGTTCGGATCGAGATCTTTCATACACCTGTTCTCCCGACGAGCTGGTTGGGCATGACGTGCTGTTCTGCAAACAGCGCCTGCCTCCCACAAATGCCGGCAGCCGGTGTTTGTCCTCACCGGGGATGAGTGGACCTGTTTCCGCATCGTCCTGGAATGCTATGACCCTCAATGACCTGCTGGCGGTTACTGCACCAGGCGAGCTGTCGCGCAATGGCCACACCTGCTGCTGCTGCTGCGCAGCGGGCTGCCTTTCGAGGCTGCTTGCAATAATAGTGGGCGAGCTTTCATCGTCACGTGGTCGGCCACTTGGTGACAGACCTGATGAGAAACAACTCCAAAGGAGTCTGGTGAATTTACCCCGGCCCCTGTTGACTCCTTCTTCAGACTGCAAGAACCGCAAAAATGGACAGCAGCAGAGGATGGAGCAGAGGGGATGGAGTGAGGATCATCACTAACAAGGTGCTGTTCATTGCTTGGGTCTGGGTCAGAGCACCGGTTACGTTACTCCTGAGCTGAGCTGATACCACTTGTGTCCACTATTTTCCCAGTTGATATCTGGAATGTGGTTGAACACATCTAAAATCGAGAATCGGTACCGGCAAGCGCTATCATAACCAACTTTAGTTTGTTTTGTTTGAGGCCACAGTACAGGACATGTACCTACTGTCTGCGTGGGCAACCCAGCATTCACCCATTCGACCCAGAGATAATCATGCAGAGACTGGAGCAGTAGCCCTGCGCATGATACATGCTTCTTATGCAACTCGCTCAGCAGGCTGCTGCAAACGGATGTGAGGATGGATCTCAGCCGATTACGCAGCCGCACAAGCTTGGGCACAGGTCGCCTTCTGCCAAGCAAAACTCTCACCGTTTTGACGAGCTGGAAGCGAGGTGGGGCTCAGCTTCCAGAAGCAGGAGTGGTCAAATCGAATTGTCTGCTTCAGAAGCCGGCTAGGTCGATGCAACAAGCGACAGTATTCATGGTGGTGGTGGGTTGTGATCACAGACCCTTGGCAAATGCCTGATTCGAAAGCTCCTCGCCGGCGCGCTCGCGGTGGACAGCAATAGCTGTCAGAATTCTGAAGGGGCTGGTATCAGAACACAAGACTTCACTCGGCTAAACTAATCTGAAGCGATTGATTTACGCATTGTGACCAACTTGCAGCAAACTTGCGCTGGCCTGCCATGACCCCCTGCCATGACTTAACCGCCGTCCCCTAAATCCTAATTGAGCATCGAACTTCACACTTGGGTCCACACCCGACGAAAAAACGCGACGTGTCATATCGGTGTCAAATGTCTACCAGTGATGCACATACGCTCATGCATGGATAATTTTCTCGGATACGGCCGCACGTCTGGCCGAAAGCGTATCCAAGGATACGTAGAAAGAAAGAAAGAAAACGCCTGAGCGTGGCTTAAGGAATACGGGATTTTAAATGCCGTACACGCAGAAAGACATAGCTCTTAAACGAAAGTGTGGATTCGTGTGGGCAGTTATTTCGCATTCTCTAACGTTTCCTACGCTGAACGTCGGCTTCCCTCTTCCATACCGTCATATATATAATAATGAAGCAAGCGATGATTGGTACCCTCAGGTCGACTGGAGTTGCCCCCCTGCCCCCCCCTAAGGCCCCCCCTAGCGCCCTGCCTAGCGCCCCCCCCAAGGCCACCCCTACGTCATTTTCTCCTCATAATTTAGGCTGATACACTGCGTTAGTAAGAGAGATAACCAGGGCTATTGCGTCGCAAGATGCAGTGTAGAAACGCAACTTTTTGAACGTGTATGACATGCAAACCAGGGGGGTGCAAACTGGGGGCAGCGACAGGCATTGCCGCCTGTGGTCAGAACTCAACTGCGAACTCGACTGTTGCCAGTGCAGGTGACAGCCAGCCAGCGATGTGAATCTGGCAGTCATTGCTCCGCATGCGCCCTCTCTGATAGCAACGTTTCCTCATGGAAACTTTTCCCAACGCAAATCGAAGAGGTGAAGCCAATCCGACACTGTCAACCCTGCTTTCAACATCGGTTAATAGAAACGTGCCGAACGCGACCCGAGGAGATGAAGACCCTCGGACACTGCCAGGTGCCAACGTCGCTGCGCCCATAGAGGAGCGCACCCTTCCCTCGACAGACAGCTACGGGCAGGCACCCCAGCCCCTCCATCAGCAACAATCCTTACGACAGCCACGACCCCTACCGCTGCCACAACTTCGGCCCTTGCACGCACATGCGAAAGCCTTAGCCAGAGACTGCACCCGATCCTGTCGTTTTTTTTCAGCTATGCCACGGGATAATATGGCGTGTGCTTAGGCAACTGCTTACATGCGTACGACTGGGCATAACTGCATGATAGGGTACATGCTTACACGGACAGGGTTGGGCACGGGCTTATCAATGTTTCCCAGGGCTCCCCATGCATGCTAGGCACGGCGTTCTCATGCGTAGGCATGTCCATGGTCACGGACACCCATCCTCAACATCGGCCATGCCCTTGCTAGCTACACCTCGGCCCAAGTACAGACGAGAGCCTCAGCCAGAGCTTGCTGCACCTGTGCACCATGCCTGCTATTTTTCCAGTGCTACCATGGGGTGCTTGAGTGCTTCCACGGGATTCAGTGCTGCCACGGGATTCAGTGTTGCCACGGGATTCAGTGCTGCCACGGGATTCAGTAATGCCATGGGATTCAGTGCTACCACGGGATTCAGTGCTACCACGGGATACAGTGTTACTACGGGATTCAGTGCTGCCACGGGATTCAGTGCTACCACGGATTCAATGCTACCTCGGGATTTTCAGTGCTACCACGGGATGCAGTGCTACCACGGGATGCAGTGCTACCACGGGAAACATTGCTACCACGGTATCACTCTGCCACGGGATTCTGTACTACTACAGGGTTCACTGCATAGAATTGAGCTTGCTCATCCCATACCAGCCCCACTCGGCCGAACGTTTAGCAATGCCCTGCGGGCATGCACCATTCTGAACATGCTCTTGGAGGGGGCGAAGCCCGTTGGGCATTGTACTAGTAATATCTAATACAACCACTTTTATGCATGCGATTTGCGCCTTTTCGCTGGACTTAAAAAACTATCTATATATATGGATACCGTACGCGTCCGTGCATCACTGCATGCCTACCTTATTCCAAAACAAGTGAAGCGAAACACACGCTTCGTACGGCAACTTACTTTTCATGATGAAAAACATATTTCCCTTTCAATCGTTACTACTCAATTAACCAGTTGGGAGGAAACAGGCAGCAAGCAGCGCACAGCAAGTGCTCATAAACTGGAAAACATGCACATTTGCACCAACCTCTTCATGGCACTACGGCACATGTTGCAACCCGGCTACCAGATTGGCAGAAATTCAGCCAACATCTACACATGCAATGAAGCATGCAAGTGCACTTAATCATTTTTGGGGTTGAAAGCGTAAATACAAACCTTTGGGACTATTGGAACTTTGCGGCGGATATTTATGTCTTTACCTCTTTAGTTAGGCGCCCATGCGGCCGAGCCTTATTTGAGCAGGGCCCAGAGATGTTACGTCATCGACTCATTTCTTGAAAGTGTAGGCAATTGGGCTGTTAAGGTGTCCACCTCATGGTGACACGCGCATACGTGCGGATTAAGCTAAAACACGTCCTCGTTGCACCCAGGTTTAAGTCCTGGGTGTTGCAAACGTTTCACCAGGTGTTGCCTTGCATTTGACGTTGCCCTTCTGAATTCACGTATTGGTAATCAAATAATGAGGTTTTACGCCAGGACTTTTGCTTTTTCGTTCCACCAAAAAACATCGTGCTCATAAAGCAAGGCTCAACCCATGCAGAAAATTTAAATTGATTTCTCAAACCATATTCCCGCGTAAACCTTGATAAGAGGCAAAGACTTGGTTTTATATTTTGTATGGAATATATATTCAACAGTTCCTCCTCTTCATACTCGTTGTTCAACTTCACTATCAACAAATGGTATAGACAAACCAAATCGACATGACATACACTCAGATAAGGCAAAAGCCTGATCTCTCCTCCAACTCACCACACATGTTTGATCGGTACATTATCATGCTACATGCCGAAGGTGGTACAGCATATGCCACACATTGTGCAACATCGGCCACATAGAGGTACATGGGTCACCGGCTGGTGTTGGCTCAGCATAGAAAGGTGTTGACGAGTACTAGCTGTGCATGCAATTGTCGTGATTGATGTTGGCTGGTTAGAACTGTCCTAGCGGGTGCCTGTCTCACCCTAAGCATCCAACTTTGGCCCCAGTTAAATTAAGAGCCCATGAACCATTCTTGTGAGTTTGTACAACTTCAGAGTTCAGGGGAGTGTGTGGACATGTAAGTAAATGGCCTGCGAGAGCTTGTGGAAATTCAGGTTCAGGGTTGAAGAGAGCACGTAAATTTGCGGGTTTAGGGGAGCATGTGGAATTTGAAGGTTGCGGGCTTAGTGATACATGTGCAAATGTAGGGTTCAGGGTTTAGGGGAGCAGGAGGCAATTTAGGGTTTCGGTTTTAGGGGAGCATGTGGATATTTATGTTGAAGGGAAAAGGGGCCAGTCAAAACCTTGGTAGACAAGAAGAGGCATATTGGGATGCTTAATGCCATATATAAACTCTGGATGAGGCTTCAATAAGGGCTATGTCCGACTGCACTGGAAGACACCTGCTCCTGAGCTATACCCAAAAGGGGTTCAGGACGAACGCCAGCACCATGGACCAACTTAAGATGCGTGACACACCGGCCAGGATATCTATAATCTGGAAGTCGACTTCTCCTCAGCCTGTAACATGCTAGATCACGACATTCTCATCATGGTCATGCACGACCTAGGGTTCCCTACATATGCGGTGGATGCACTTAAAACCTGAGCATGGGGGCAACAATCCGGGTCTGATGGGGCACAGAGCTCACTGGAAAGATCCCCATGGGGCGGGACAGCATACATGGGAACACCCTCATTTTCCTCATCTACATTGAACCACTGCTCTGGTGGGCCCAAGTCGGGGCCAGGGGCTGTTTGTTTGGATGCATAGATGACACTACCGCTCGCATGGAGCACTCTCTCAGCAATGCAGCAAATGCAGACGACCTGTCAATGCTGATGGGATTGTACCTTTTAACTCTGTTGCTTGGCTGATAAATTAAGGATTGACTGGATTTCTGAGGCGCGGGTGGGGGGGGGAGGCACTTGAAGGGCGATACCATACCCAGAAGTTGAGGGATCGAACCCGCCACACAATCTCCTCTCTCCCCCCCCCCTAGAGCGCCGGGTTCCATGTTCCTGCCCCCTCACATAGGAGGATGGCATGGCTGCACCATTGCCCAGGCTGTGTATGGTACCTGGAATTGAGCCTAGTCATTCCCTACCAGCCCCACGTGGCCGAGCGTTCAGCAGGGCCCAGCGGGTATGCACTGTTCTAAAGTTGAAGGTTGATAAACACCCCGTCCCACTTGAGGGTCGACCCCCCCCCCTCTATCTCATCCATAGATTTGAAGACCCTGCAGGACACCTGTATACCCATAGTGCTGGTGGAAGATAAATGACTGAAATGAATGTCGCGCAGCGGTCAAAGCAACTCAAGACTCAGCCCCGCCTCGCACAACATCCTGGCGCTGGCCAGACATGGCAATGCCCTTTTCCGTGTCCTGGCTAGGCACGACCCCATAACCGCCCACCCTACGAGCCACAAACTCAGCAATCTGTGACCTGTACGTGAAAGCCATCTGAGCCGCCACCATGACAACGATGACAATGACCACTGCCGCGGCCAAAGGGCCTGCCTGGTTGCCCAAGGAGGTGGTAGGTTGGTACACACCCAAGTCATCCTCATCCTCCACGCTCCCTTCAGAGTCCTCGAGAGCTACAGACGGCGCTGCCCCTCGCTGCTGCTCTACCTCGGGCCCCGGTTCATCGGTCGTGGTGTGAGCGGTCGGTGGCGGTGAGGCGTTGACTTTCCTCTGCGTCTCCTGAGGAGACTTCTTGCTGTCATTTCGTGTCATCGAGGGGATCGCTGGCATTGCGGGCGGCGGCGGCGGCGGCGGCTCCGGCGACGGTGACAGGGCGACCTGGATGTCCTCCACTGGCGCGTAATTGATGTTGTTGCAGTCCACCTCTAGGAAGCCCACGCGCTTGTTGCGGCGGTCGTACTGAAAGCGGGCAGGGTGTGATGCAGAATTGTTTGAGGGGTCTTCAGTTACACTTGCATTTCGTCACAGCCACGGTCGTGGGGTAGCAAGGTGCCTGCTGCTTGGGCCACCAACCATAGGCCTGTTGAGGTTTGGTCGTACGACCGTGAGGGCTTAGTGCAGCAAGGTGCCTGATGCCTGGCAAGGAATGCATCGATTCACATAATAAACGTGTAGGTCGGTGTTGGCATGCTCTGCAGATGTCACAGTATGGACAAGAGGATCCAATCGCCACTAGCAGTACCAACCAACTCAACCAACCAACTCAATATTTACAGTGGCCACCTGTAAAAATAGAGTCGGTCGGTTGAGTAGACCAGCATTCACCTGCACATGCACGCCATGTGTCCTGAGTCTGCGTCTTACCATCCTCCTTACAGTCTGCTGCTAGGCCTGTTTGACAAAATGCCAGCTGTGAGCAGCAGCGCTAGCAAGACCAGCACCCATCCTCACCTGCACCAGCTGTGTGCAGGAGCGATATTAAGACCAGCACCCGTGCCACACTGTTTCCTTAACCCTCACGCCCATGCGGGGTGTATTTTCTTCTTTTTTCTAAGACCAGCACCCTTCCTCACCTGCACCAGCACGTTCCGCACGCTGATGCCTCCGATCAGCGTCCCCGCAGCTCCATTGTCAAACAAGCCTAGGCAGTAGGAGCCGGCCGCCAGCTTGAACAAGTACTGCAAGGGCTTCATGTTGATGCGGACCTTAGGCTCAAACATGAACACCACCTACGCAGTGAAACGAAAGGTATCATGAGTTTTTCCAGCGTTTATTTTAGTACGCGCCAGAGCACCTTCGGGGGGCCGCCTGGCGGCCATTACTGGGCCGATGGGAACCAAACCTTGACCGACCTACGGCCGGTGGCCCCAGCAATAGAGGTTGCTGCACCAAGCCCCCACGGCCGAAGGTCGTGACGTAGCTGAATTGTAGCTGAAGCACTCTAAAATAATCAGTGATCTTGACGTTGAAGGAATTCACGAAATGAAGGGCACCTTCCCATACCGGTACGTACGTCGGAAAGTTACCAATAAGGGGGGGGAAATGGCAGGCAGATTCAAACATATGGTGCCCGGGCATGGATCCATAGTTCAACTTGTCCTAGACAAAAGTAGATCCCCAGGATACCCCTTTGTTCCCACCTTTGGGAAGTGGCTCTCAAGGTCCTGAACATCGTCCGAAGCGCCCTTCCAACAAACGTCCTTGTACTGCAGAGACATGTTATGTCACACCTCAGCATCACACTGCGGTTCAGCTAGACATGCACATATACAATGCACTTGGAGGCGGCAGAGGGAGGAGTGCCGGAGGCGAGGGCTGGCACGGGTACGCAGTTGACTGTTCAGTCAAGAAACCTTAGCTATAACCCGGCCCGCGTTTGGCAGGCTTGGTGCAGCAAGCCCTGTAACAGCGCACTAGATTAAACACAAGTCTTGCCACTGTGCCCCTGATTCCTGGGACCTTGCCCCTGAACCCTGGGACCTTGCCCCTGAACCCTGGGACCTTGCCCCTGAACCCTGGGACCTTGCCCCTGAACCCTGGGACCTTGCCCCTGAACCCTGGGACCTTGCAGCTGAACCCTGGGACCTTGCCCCTGAACCCTGGGACCTTGCCCCTGAACCCTGGGACCTTGCAGCTGAACCCTGGGACCTTGCCCCTGAACCCTGGGACCTTGCCCCTGAACCCTGGGACCTTGCAGCTGAACCCTGGAACCTTGCCCCTGAACCCTGGGACCTTGCCCCTGAACCCTGGGACCTTGCTCCTGAACCCTGGGACCTTGCCCCTGAACCCTGGGACCTTGCCCCTGAACCCTGGGACCTTGCCCCAGAACCCTGGGACCTTGCCCCTGAACCCTGGGACCTTGCCCCTGAACCCTGGGACCTTGCCCCTGAACCCTGGGACCTTGCCCCTGAACCCTGGGACCTTGCTCCTGAACCCTGGGACCTTACACCTGAACCCTGGGACCTTTCCCCTGAACCCTGGGATCTTGCCCCTGAACCCTGGGACCTTTCCCCTGAACCCTGGGATCTTGCCCCAGCCATCCTGTACCTGCGGGTCGCCACCATCAGTCCGCTTAAGCCCCTTGGACTTAGCATAGGCATCAATCCCTTCACGGAATTTGTTGAATGCGTCCGTGGGCAAGTACGTAAAGGTGGTGCCGCTGTCCATGACAGCTCCGTAACCCACGGCGTAGGCTGACTGTAAAGCAACAGTGGCAAAAATCAGGAAACAACCTGTCTTGCACAGCAGCAGCACTGCAGCACTGCAGCAGCAGCAGCAGAGGCAGTGCTGCAGAAGCAACAGCAGAGGCAGTATTATAGCAGCAATTACAGAGGCAGAACTGCAGCTGCTGCAGCTTATAGATGTGCAGCACACGAGAGAGTTTGCGTGTCCAGATAGGTACCGTAATTCACGATGCACTGCAGCAGCAGCAATGTACATCAGAACACACAAACCCATATGATACTGCATACCCATAGTCCATGCAACTTGACACTGACAAGCGACACAGCGTCGGCTTCTGAAGGAGTGTGCTGAGGGTAAGAAAGTGTGGAAAGAGGCGAGCGGGAGGGGGTCAGGCAACATGCTCAAACTGCACACCTCTGGGCCCCATGGTGAGCCTCCCCTGAATTTCAGCTAAATTACAGCAACACCCAGCCTTAGTCAAGCAGGCATTGGTGCAGCAATCCCCTTGGCTTCGTCCGCCACTGGCAGCAGGCCGATAAAGCTTCGGTCCCCATCTGCCCAGTGGTGGCTGCCCAAAGCAGCCCAAAGGCAGTCTGCCTAAAAGGGGCTACCGAGCATCCCCCCCAAAGGCAGCCTGGCAAACACTGCAACAACTGCTGCTGTCCTCACAACACAAAGCTGCATGTGCACACAAGGCTCACTTGAGGGACGTCAATCTTCGAGCCGTCTATGTTGATGCTCTCCATTGTGACGGTGTAGTAATGGACCTGGCAGCAGCAGCAGCAGCAGTAGAGATATCATCATCAACAACAGCTGCAGCAGCAGCAGAGGCATCAGCAGCATCAGCAGCAGCAGCAGCAGCAGCAGCAGCAGCAGCAGCAGAGGCATCAGCATCAGCATCAGCATCAGCATCAGCAGCAGCAGCAGCAGCAGCAGCAGCAGAAGCTGAGGTAGTAGTAGCAGCAGCAGCAGTAGCAGTAGCAGTAACAGTAACAGTAGCAGCAGTAGCAGCAATAGCAGCCGCCGCCGCAGCTGAAAAAGTGGCAGCAGTAGCAGCAGAGACATAGTCAGCATCAGCATCAGCATCAGCATCGGCAAACAAATTTAACTTGGTCGGAACTTTGTGATCTTCATACACAAGGTAGAGCAACAGAAGTCAAGAGGCTCATCGTTCAGAAGACCTAGCTCGGCACCTGTCGCCCCCGAAAGACTTCAAAGTCTTTTAGGCAGAGAGGCGGCCAAGCGTGCCATCTGCCTATAAGCGCAAACACACAACATATGAACGCTACCACTCTGACATCAGAGCTAGGTCTTTACCTGGCTAGGTCTTTACCTGTCTAGGTCTTTACCTGGCTAGGTCTTTACCTGTCTAGGTCTTTACCTGTCTAGGTCTTTACCTGTCTAGGTCTTTACCTGACTAGGTCTTTACCTGGCCAGGTTTTTACCTGGCTAGGTCTTTACCTGGCCAGGTCTTTACCTGTCTAGGTCTTTACCTGTCTAGGTCTTTACCTGTCTAGGTCTTTACCTGGCCAGGTCTTTACCTCGCTAGGTCTTTACCTGGCCAGGTCTTTACCTGGCTAGGTCTTTACCTGGCTAGGTCTTTACCTGGCTAGGTCTTTACCTGGCCAGGTCTTTACCTGGCTAGGTCTTTACCTGTCTAGGTCTTTACCTGTCTAGGTCTTTACCTGTCTAAGTCTTTACCTGGCCAGGTCTTTACCTCGCTAGGTCTTTACCTGGCCAGGTCTTTACCTGGCTAGGTCTTTACCTGTCTAGGTCTTTACCTGTCTAGGTCTTTACCTGTCTAGGTCTTTACCTATCTAGGTCTTTACCTGTCTAGGTCTTTACCTGGCTAGGTCTTTACCTGTCTAGGTCTTTACCTGTCTAGGTCTTTACCTGTCTAGGTCTTTACCTGGCTAGGTCTTTACGTGGCTAGGTCTTTTACCTGGGTAGGTCTTTACCTGGCGCCCGGGCTTCAAAGCCGTGTATTGCATGTTCTCTGAATCCTTGACCTTCACGTCACCTGCAGAAGGCACAGGCAGTACAAGAGGGAGGGGGGACAAGAGTGAGAAAGAGTGAGAGAGGGGGTGGCCATGTTGTACATAATACACACGGTCAGCAACCTTCATCTCCACGTCGCCTGCAGGAGGCACCATCAGCGGGAGAGGGGGGACGGGAGCGAGCGGGTGTAAGACAGGGGGTGAGGATACATTGCATGCCTTCAGAAAACTTGGCATGCACGTCGCCTTAAAAAGGGCACCGGCGGCAAGAGAGGGGGGCGGGAGAGAGAGGGGGCAGGAGAGAGAGGGAGAAAGAGCGTGGGTGGGACTGTTTTACAGGCAGTCAGCAACCTTGAACTTGACGTCGCCTACAAAAGGCACCATCAGCGGGGACGGGAGCGAAAGGGAACACGGCAGGGAGGTGAGAAGGCATTGCATGCGTCCAGCAATCTCGGCCGTCACGTCAACTTTTGAGGGCACCAGCAGCGGGAGAGGGAGGGGGGGGAGGCGGGAGAGAGGAGAAGTAAGAGAGGGGATGAGAATGCTGGCTTGCATTCGTCAACCTCAGACTTCAAGCCGTCGCAATAGGGCACCGGAAGGGGGAGAAGGAGACGCAGCTACAGGAAGCAGTGCATTGTTTTTGGTTTGGAGTGCACCTTCAGCGGGATTGGGACAATTCTTGACCAGCTGACAGACACAGGCCCAGGCAACATGGATGGCTGTGCATGCGGCTTCCCATTTGAGGCCAGCAAATGCCTGAATTAGTGAAATGTAGCTGAAATGTAGTTGTGAAGTAGCTGTTGTGTAGCCAAACAAAAGCGAGAACACTTAAATGAAAGTGGTGCGGCAGGGTAGTGGGATGTGGAGGGCAAGGGGCGGTTGGTAGAGTACCTAGGGCCGGACCAACATCATTTTTCAATTGCAGTCCTACTAGATTTCCCGCCTGAGCCAGTTTGCAAGCACCTGTCCCATGCATCAATTGAGATGCTCCGCTGGACAGTAATTTCCCATTATCACACACGAGCATTCCAAATGTCAATGTGCATTGCTTGCACAATGTGCAGCAAAATTTCAAACATTGGTCCTGACAGCTAACACACACAAAACCTGACAGGACAAACACACGCACACACACGTACACACACATCCTGGCAGGACACACACACACACACACACCTCTGAGATAATGCACACACATACACACCCTGATAGAAAGGCATGCGGCGATGAATCGCCAGTGTTCATTAGTGGCATCGTAGCGCAAAACACCATTGTAACAGGGGCGCCCACCTAGCAGCATGGTGCCTCCGTTTGGGTAGCCAAAGCAAAGCCCGAAAGTGTCCTCAATAATCTTCTGTTCCACCAGCTGCAGGCAAGGGGGCGGCGGGAGCAACAGAAAGTCATGCTTGGACCATCCAAGGGTTGTACAGCATTAACACAAATACTGCTTACAATAATGCATTGCGTTGCGAGCCACCTAGCCGGGATGATAAATTATGACATTTCCAGCCTGCCTCTTTCTTTCTTTCCTCCTGATGTTCTTAAGTGCACAGATGGGACGTGGGTTTGGCTCCAAATTACCAGGCCGGACACTGATGTGGGTTTGGCTCCAAATTACCAGGCCGGACACTGACGTGGGTTTGGCTTCAAATTACCAGGCCGGACACTGACGTGGGTTTGGCTTCAAATTACCAGGCCGGACACTGATGTGGGTTTGGCTTCAAATTACCAGGCCGGACACTGATGTGGGTTTGGCTTCAAATTACCAGGCCGGACACTGACGTGGGTTTGGCTTCAAATTACCAGGCCGGACACTGATGTGGGTTTGGCTTCAAATTACCAGGCCGGACACTGATGTGGGTTTGGCTTCAAATTACCAGGCCGGACACTGATGTGGGTTTGGCTCCAAATTACAAGGGAGGAAGAGAGAGTCATGCTTATGCCATCCAGGGGGGCAGCAGTAGCGTAACCCTGGGATGGTGCCCAAGGTTACGTTATTTTCCTAAATGCAAGGCATTTACACCCCTGAACTATTTATTGTGAGCCAGGGGCTATCCTGATTCCACACACACACACACACACACACACACACACACACACACACATACACACACACACATACGCACACACACACACACCAGATCAGACACACCCATACAACACGTTCATACTCATGCCCATACCACACACACACACACACATGCTACACTGTACACACGCCAATAACCACACATGCATACCACACACATGCACAACACATGTCCGCACCAAATTTGATTTTCTCAAATGCATTCATACCACACACGCACATGCACATACCACACAAGTTCACAACAAGCACACCCTTTCCTACCCTGCTCTGTCCATACCATACCCATTGGTATGGTATGGACAGAGCAGGGTGGGAAAGGGTGTGCTTGTTGTGATTCAGATCAGTATACCACACACGTTCATAACACATAACACCAGTGACTGGAATGCGTTCATACCAGGCACACATGCATACCTGTGACTGGAATGTGTTCATACCAGACACACATGTTCATACCTGTGACTGGAATGCGTTCATACCAGACACACATGACCATACCTGTGACTGACATGCATTCATACCAGACCCACATGACCATACCTGCGACTGGAATGCGTTCATGTTGTTCCCCATACCCAAGATTCCATCCGCCATCTGCCTGTAGATCTCGCCCGTCTCGTCGTTTTCGCATCCGAACACAAGCTTGACGGGGCCGTTGGCGTCCGGGAAGGCGAAGTGGTCCTCAATCAGGAAGCCCGCGCTGCTGCTTTGCTCCGCTGCAAGTGGGTGGATGTGCGCATAGATCGGAGTCGGAAAGGGGACGGACAATGCGTAAAATCCACAGTGGCAGTTTGGACACTGACATACAACAGCAACAAACAAGAGCTCTGTTCAAGCTCTATTAACAAGAGCTCTGTTCAAGCTTTGTTCGAGCTCCGTTGACGCTCTGCTTGCAAGCGCTTTGCTGAAGCTCTTTTGAAACTCTTGGCAACGAGCCAATGTCTGGCAGAGGTTCTTGCTAGGGCAGAAGGTACATGGCTGGGGCATGGCTGGGGCAGAAGGTACATGGCTGGGGCAGAAGGTACATGGCTGGGGCAGAAGGTACATGGCTGGGGTTATCCTGTCCAAAAGGCCAAGGAACTAGCTGCCGTTCTGCCCATTGCAGAGATCAAATCAACTTTGGGTGCATCTTTCCCACGCACTTGACAGCGCCTCCCTATCAAAGGCATCTCTGGCACCTATACCCGACAGCTGTTGACGCCGCACCCCTCTCAAAATACTTTTGGCACCTTCTGCCCCGCATCCTCATTGACACACCTCCTATCGGAAGGTCTCCTTACCCGCATCACTATCAGAATGAAAATGCCCTCAGCACCTGAATATAAATAAATACACCCTGGAGCGTGGATCAAGGAAGCCACCTGTTCGGCCGTAGCACTAGGTGGGCTACAATAAGGGGCCCTCAGCCCCTGCTCCTCACCATATGTCCGCGAGTAGTAACACTTGTTGTTAACGCATTGGCACGAAGGCGAGCCACAATAGCACAGCGGCACGCCACACGCCAGCTCTACGGCTGTCGACGATGCAGAAATGTCAAACGCCTCATCCTGTGATGCCAGGAGTGATGAGGGGTGATAAGGAGTGATACCTTGTAATGTCAAACGCCTCATCCTGTGATGCCAGGAGTGATGAGGGGTGATAAGGAGTGATACCTTGTAATGTCAAACGCCTCATCCTGTGATGCCAGGAGTGATGAGGGGTGATAAGGAGGGATACCTTGTAATGTCAAACGCCTCATCATGTGATGCCAGGAGTGATGAGGGGTGATAAGGAGGGATACCTTGTAATGTCAAACGCCTCATCCTGTGATGCCAGGAGTGATGAGGGGTGATAAGGAGTGATACCTTGTAATGTCAAACACCTCATCCTGTGATGCCAGGAGTGATGAGGGGTGATAAGGAGTGATACCTTGTAATGTCAAACGCCTCATCCTGTGATGCCAGGAGTGATGAGGGGTGATAAGGAGTGATACCTTGTAATGTCAAACGCCTCATCCTGTGATGCCAGGAGTGATGAGGGGTGATAAGGAGTGATACCTTGTAATGTCAAACGCCTCATCCTGTGATGCCAGGAGTGATGAGGGGTGATAAGGAGTGATACATTGTAATGTCAAACGCCTCATCCTGTGATGCCAGGAGTGATGAGGGGTGATAAGGAGGGATACCTTGTAATGTCAAACGCCTCATCCTGTGATGCCAGGAGTGATGAGGGGTGATAAGGAGTGATACCTTGTAATGTCAAACGCCTCATCCTGTGATGCCAGGAGTGATGAAGGGTGATAAGGAGTGATACCTTGTAATGTCAAACGCCTCATCCTGTGATGCCAGGAGTGATGAGGGGTGATAAGGAGTGATACATTGTAATGTCAAACGCCTCATCCTGTGATGCCAGGAGTGATGAGGGGTGATAAGGAGGGATACCTTGTAATGTCAAACGCCTCATCCTGTGATGCCAGGAGTGATGAGGGGTGATAAGGAGGGATACCTTGTAATGTCAAACGCCTCATCCTGTGATGCCAGGAGTGATGAGGGGTGATAAGGAGGGATACCTTGTAATGTCAAACGCCTCATCCTGTGATGCCAGGAGTGATGAGGGGTGATAAGGAGGGATACCTTGTAATGTCAAACACCTCATCCTGTGATGCCAGGAGTGATGAGGGGTGATAAAGAGTGATACCTTGTAATGTCAAACGCCTCATCCTGTGATGCCAGGAGTGATGAGGGGTGATAAGGAGTGATACATTGTAATGTCAAACGCCTCATCCTGTGATGCCAGGAGTGATGAGGGGTGATAAGGAGTGATACCTTGTAATGTCAAACGCCTCATCCTGTGATGCCAGGAGTGATGAGGGGTGATAAGGAGTGATACCTTGTAATGTCAAACGCCTCATCCTGTGATGCCAGGAGTGATGAGGGGTGATAAGGAGGGATACCTTGTAATGTCAAACGCCTCATCCGGTGATGCCAGGAGTGATGAGGGGTGATAAGGAGGGATACCTTGTAATGTCAAACGCCTCATCCTGTGATGCCAGGAGTGATGAGGGGTGATAAGGAGGGATACCTTGTAATGTCAAACGCCTCATCCTGTGATGCCAGGAGTGATGAGGGGTGATAAGGAGGGATACCTTGTAATGTCAAACGCCTCATCCTGTGATGCCAGGAGTGATGAGGGGTGATAAGGAGGGATACCTTGTAAAGTGTGGTAATGAGTGGGGATGAGTGATGATGACTGATAAAGAGTGAAGAGGGTTGGTAATAAGTGATTAGTGAGAAGGTGTGGAAAGGAATGACAAGGGAGGTAATGAGTGGTGATAAGTGGTGAGGAGGCCAGCTTGCCTAATATAGTGATACGAGGATGACCGGGTGGGTAACGGCACACTTCTCAGCCTAGACACCTCTCCTTGCAGGAAGACACCAGTCAGGCACCAGTCAGACACCAGTCAGGCACCAGTCAGGCACCAGTCAGGCACCAGTCAGGCACTTGAGTTGCAGGCAAGGGATACCGCTTCAAATTGTGTCACCGCTTGGGTGTGGGAGGTGGCATTTTGGAAAAGTACCTAAACACACGTCTTCTGAATATGCAAGCCTACCGTAGTTAAAACGGACATGACCGAGAATCGGGAGCAGAGAGGCAGGAGAGCTACAAGCTTGTAGGGCGACTGCAGCATTTATTCCTAGGGCGCTGCAGCTGGGACCAGGGCTGCGGCCAACAGTGCTTGGTGCAGCAGGGCCTGCTGCTTGGGCAACAGGCCGTGGTTCCATCGATGTTTGGTCGCTATCGGCCAAGCGGTCGCCGCCCGGCTGCTCCGGAAGGTAGTCTAGTGCGCTGTACAAGAAATTATGTGCAACAGGCCACGCTGCTCGATGAGACGCAGCAGAGGAATCATGTTGGAAAGTTCCGGGCTGTCACGGGTTCAGGGTTAAGAAATTTAGGGTTTGGGGCCTAGGGTTTTGAGTGAAGGTCTTAAAGCACGGTCACCAGAGTGTCAGCATGGAGGTCAACCTCAGCCAAATGTTGTGGGTTAAGGGTTAAGGGTTTAGGGCTTAGGGTTTAGGGCGGGCAGCAGCCCCAGCCGGGCACCGCACCTCATGCTTCCCGCAGTGCTTGCAGCCCCCAGCCGGGCACCGCACCTCATGCTTCCCGCAGTGCTTGCAGCCCCCAGCCGGGCACCGCACCTCATGCTTCCCGCAGTGCTTGCAGCCCCAGCCGGGCACCGCACCTTATGCTTCCCGCAGTGCTTGCAGCCCCAGCCGGGCACCGCACCTTATGCTTCCCGCAGTGCTTGCAACCCCAGCCGGGCACCGCACCTCATGCTTCCCGCAGTGCTTGCAGCCCCAGCCGGGCACCGCACGTTATGCTTCCCGCAGTGCTTGCAACCCCAGCCGGGCACCGCAGCTTATGCTTCCCGCAGTGCTTGCAGCCCCCAGCCGGGCACCGCACCTTATCCTTCCCGTAGTGCTTGCAGCCCCAGCCAGGCACCGCACCTTATGCTTCCCGCAGTGCTTGCAGCCCCAGCCGGGCACCGCACCTCATGCTTCCCGCAGTGCTTGCAGCCCCAGCCGGGCACCGCACTTTATGCTTTCCGCAGTGCTTGCAGCCCCAGCCGGGCCCCGCACCATATGCTTCCCGCAGTGCTTGCAACCCCAGCCGGGCACCGCACGTTATGCTTCCCGCAGTGCTCGCAGCCCCAGCCGGGCACCGCACCTATTGCTTCCCGCAGTGCTTGCAACCCCAGCCGGGCACCGCACCTCATGCTTCCCGTAGTGCTTGCAGCCCCAGCCGGGCACCGCACCTCATGCTTCCCGCAGTGCTTGCAGCCCCCAGCCGGGCACCGCACCTCATGCTTCCCGCAGTGCTTGCAGCCCCAGCCGGGCACCGCACCTTATGCTTCCCGCAGTGCTTGCAGCCCCAGCCGGGCACCGCACCTCATGCTTCCCGCAGTGCTTGCAGCCCCCAGCCGGGCACCGCACCTTATGCTTCCCGCAGTGCTTGCAACCCCAGCCGGGCACCGCACCTCATGCTTCCCGCAGTGCTTGCAGCCCCAGCCGGGCACCGCACTTTATGCTTTCCGCAGTGCTTGCAGCCCCAGCCGGGCCCCGCACCATATGCTTCCCGCAGTGCTTGCAACCCCAGCCGGGCACCGCACCTTATGCTTCCCGCAGTGCTTGCAGCCCCAGCCGGGCACCGCACCTTATGCTTCCCGCAGTGCTTGCAACCCCAGCCGGGCACCGCACCTCATGCTTCCCGCAGTGCTTGCAGCCCCAGCCGGGCACCGCACGTTATGCTTCCCGCAGTGCTTGCAACCCCAGCCGGGCACCGCAGCTTATGCTTCCCGCAGTGCTTGCAGCCCCCAGCCGGGCACCGCACCTTATCCTTCCCGTAGTGCTTGCAGCCCCAGCCAGGCACCGCACCTTATGCTTCCCGCAGTGCTTGCAGCCCCAGCCGGGCACCGCACCTCATGCTTCCCGCAGTGCTTGCAGCCCCAGCCGGGCACCGCACTTTATGCTTTCCGCAGTGCTTGCAGCCCCAGCCGGGCCCCGCACCATATGCTTCCCGCAGTGCTTGCAACCCCAGCCGGGCACCGCACGTTATGCTTCCCGCAGTGCTTGCAGCCCCAGCCGGGCACCGCACCTATTGCTTCCCGCAGTGCTTGCAACCCCAGCCGGGCACCGCACCTCATGCTTCCCGTAGTGCTTGCAGCCCCAGCCGGGCACCGCACCTCATGCTTCCGCAGTGCTTGCAGCCCCCAGCCGGGCACCGCACCTCATGCTTCCCGCAGTGCTTGCAGCCCCAGCCGGGCACCGCACCTTATGCTTCCCGCAGTGCTTGCAGCCCCAGCCGGGCACCGCACCTCATGCTTCCCGCAGTGCTTGCAGCCCCCAGCCGGGCACCGCACCTTATGCTTCCCGCAGTGCTTGCAACCCCAGCCGGGCACCGCACCTCATGCTTCCCGCAGTGCTTGCAGCCCCAGCCGGGCACCGCACTTTATGCTTTCCGCAGTGCTTGCAGCCCCAGCCGGGCCCCGCACCATATGCTTCCCGCAGTGCTTGCAACCCCAGCCGGGCACCGCACGTTATGCTTCCCGCAGTGCTTGCAGCCCCAGCCGGGCACCGCACCTATTGCTTCCCGTAGTGCTTGCAACCCCAGCCGGGCACCGCACCTCATGCTTCCCGTAGTGCTTGCAGCCCCAGCCGGGCACCGCACCTTATGCTTCCCGCAGTGCTTGCAGCCCCCAGCCGGGCACCGCACCTTATCCTTCCCGTAGTGCTTGCAGCCCCAGCCAGGCACCGCACCTTATGCTTCCCGCAGTGCTTGCAGCCCCAGCCGGGCACCGCACCTCATGCTTTCCGCAGTGCTTGCAGCCCCAGCCAGGCACCGCACCTCATGCTTCCCGCAGTGCTTGCAGCCCCAGCCGGGCACCGCACCTTATGCTTCCCGTAGTGCTTGCAGCCCCCAGCCGGGCACCGCACCTCATGCTTCCCGTAGTGCTTGCAACCCCAGCCAGGCACCGCACCTCATGCTTCCCGCAGTGCTTGCAACCCCAGCCAGGCACCGCACGTTATGCTTCCTGCAGTGCTTGCAACCCCAGCCGGGCACCGCACCTCATGCTTCCCTTAGTGCTTGCAGCCCCAGCCGGGCACCGCACCCTATGCTTCCCGCAGTGCTTGCAGCCCCCAGCCGGGCACCGCACCTTATCCTTCCCGTAGTGCTTGCAACCCCAGCCAGGCACCGCACGTTATGCTTCCCGCAGTGCTTGCAGCCCCAGCCGGGCACCGCACCTCATGTTTCCCGCAGTGCTTGCAACCCCAGCCAGGCACCGCACGTTATGCTTCCCGCAGTGCATGCAGCCCCAGCCGGGCACCGCACCTTATGCTTCCCACAGTGCTTGCAGCCCTTGCACGGTACATATGAAATAGTGCTTCCCGTGTCGATAATGAGGCTGAAGTCGCGGCTAGGCGTCCCAAGACCAATGGTGATGTAGAAGTACCTGGGAAGGTCACGGGGGGGCGCTGTCAGCTGACAACCCTAGGGTGGCATGCCCATGTTTTAAGATCAGACATTCCGTAGACCTATTTCAATTTGACAATCGCTGCATGTACGGTATATACCGCATTTACGGTATACACTGTACTGGTATATACCAGGGGGGGTATAAACAGTGTACATGAAATTCCTGTTTACTCCCCTATATATCTTCATAGATTCGCCTCTGGCCATACTTGAAAGGGAAATACAAATAATGGAAGGGCATGAAGGTCCTGTCATGGCAGTACCGGTAGTCGGGGGAAACAACGAAAACATTAAGTTTATGCTGTTGGAGGCGTCGGAATCTAAACGTGGCCATGCAATCCGCTCCAGCAATTGTTATACCTCTCAACCAAGTTCAGTAAAATCATATACCGTAGCAATAAACAGAGTGACGGAGTGTCAAAATATACGTTTTTTGGGCCTTTGCGAATACGCCGTGTATATGTCGCCTATGCGTATTCTACGTAAACTACTATACTGAATATATATAGCGATCCAGATCCCTACCCATATGCGGCATGCTCATGCGGGGCATGCCGAAGTGTGGCATGCCCATGCCTGGCATGCCAAAGAGTGGCATGTCCATGCATAGCATGCCAACGTGCGGCATGCCAATGCGTGGCAAGTGCATGAGAGTGCATTGTATGCCCATGCGCAACAGCCCTTGCAGCTGGCCATGCCACCACAGGCCTGTCTAGCAGACGCCCAAAGGGCCTGGCCCCGGGCCTGAGTGCACTGGAGGTTGCATGGGCGCCATGCATGCATGGACCCATGCTTGCCGCTTGTCACTGCCATGGGGCCCATGCCACGTGTGTGTTCACACTACGCTATGGGGGACCCCACGGCACATGTTTCACAATGTAGTGCAGCTGTGTAGCACAGGGGTATCAGGTGGGTCGAATGTGCATACCTTGGATGCTGGAACTAGGAGCAGTGCAGTACAGTGCAGTACAGCACAGGGTTACTAAGTGGATCACAGTGCAGACCTTAGATTTCGGTACTAGGAGCATTACAGTGTGTATGCCGGACACAGGTACTAGGTGCAGCGCGGTACAGAGGTATTCCGTGGATTGCATAGCATATCCTGGACGTTGGAGCTAGATGCAGTACAGTGTGTATGCTCGACACAGGTAGAAGCTGCTGTATGGTGCATTACAGTGCAGTTAAGTTGTGTAGCACAGGGGGGCGAGGTGGATTGTAGTGCAGACCCTACATGCTGGAACTAGGAGCAGTGCAGTGCGTGTGCTGGACACAAGTAGCTCCTGTATGGTGCATTTCAGTTGTGTAGCGCAGGTGTGCGAGGTGGGTCGCAGTGCATACCCTACATGCTGGAGCTAGGAGCAGTGCAGTGCATGTGCTGGATACTTGCACTAGGTGCTTTAGTGCACTACAGTCGGTGTCATTATTCTGTAGGAGTTAGAACTAACATGACCAAAAGACTAAAAGCATGCGTAGGACACACTGCTCATCTAGATATCTTGTTCTCGCTGGCAAGAACGCCCCAATAGCTGCATGTACATGGCCTGCTTAATGGCATGTGATGTGTCATGTGTGGAATGCGGCAACATGCTGACCCCACGTCCGCAAAAGCCCCCCTTCGTGGTGATGGTGCCTCCCCTGAGCATGGTAGTATACTGGGACTCACCCCACTTCTCTAACAGCCCCCTCGATGTTAATGGTGCCTCCTCTTAGCATGCCCCTCTCTCGGATCATTCCATGCCTGACGTGAAGATCCAAGGTAAATCCCCCCGCCACTGCCGATGCCTGATCAACCAGACCAGAAGCTATCCTGGTGTCCACCTGGCCATTGCTTCCAGAAATGCGAAGCAGCACCAGGAGGATCACTCCTGTGACGACGAAGCCTTGCATGTGCTTCGCGCGCTCCGCACAGCTAAGAATTCAGTTATGAGCAGAAAACATTGGCCGATCGTAGCGATAAGATGGACATAATGCAGAGGGCGCTGGGGGGCATGGAAAACTTGGTGTTCTTGGAGGGACCACCAGACGGGACAGGTGCTACGCCAGGACTCGCTCCGATCTGGCCCCGATTCTTCATGGGTGGGGGTGAGCTGGGTTCGGAGCTCGGGGACAAAGCTCTTCATGGCAGTGTGCATTCTAGCGTAGGCAGATACTTCCCTCTTGTGGCGTATTTGTGTGTGTTTATTTGCCTTTTCTTCTCCTGCTTTCAACAAACACTGTCAAGATATGGACAGCGACGACCCTCCCGAGGCCGTGCCCATAGCAAGTGAGATGGGTCGACACACAGTCTTGATAGACTTAAATATCTCTACGCAAGTCCTTGCTGGTTTCCCCCCGCATCTGACGCCCTGCTTATCTGTCTCAGCGGACGATGACTCGGCTCCAGATGGGACCCTCCCCCCTCCCAAGCACATCCCAGTCACTCTCATCACCGGTGAGCCTTCTAGCAGCACGTCTCACAGGGCTGCAAGGCCGTGCGGGCATGTTTTAAAATGACAACATGGCACCATGCACCTTTATGGGCATTTGCATGGTACTGGATCATCATATCAATTGTGACCATCCTTGCAAGCTCCTTTACGGGCAGCGGCATGGCACTATCCTCATCCAGTTGCGGCTACCCTTGCATGCACCTTCATGGGTAATAGCTTCGCACTCAGGAGGTGTGTGTGGGGGGGGGGGTAATAGCTTCGCACTTGCATCCATCTAATGGCGACCAAGCTTGCATGGCCTTCTCACAGGATTCCTCGGGTCGTTGCGTGGCACTTGCTCAATATTCAATGGCGACCAAGCTTGCATGGCCTTCTCACAGGATTCCTCGGGTCGTTGCATGGCACTTGCTCAACATACAATGGCGACCAAGATTGCATGGCCTTCTCACAGGATTCCTCGGGTCGTTGCATGGCACTTGCTCAATATTCAATGGCGACCAAGCTTGCATGGCCTTCTCACAGGATTCCTCGGGTCGTTGCATGGCACTTGCTCAACATACAATGGCGACCAAGATTGCATGGCCTTCTCACAGGATTCCTCGGGTCGTTGCATGGCACTTGCTCAACATTCAATGGCGACCAAGCTTGCATGGCTTTGTCACAGGATCCTTGGGTTGTTGCATGGCACTTGCTCAACATTCAATGGCGACCAAGCTTGCGTGGCCTTCTCACAGGATTCCTTGGGTCGTTGCATGGCACTTGCTTACCATCCAATGGCGACCGCGCTTGCATGGCCTTGTCACAGGATTCCTCGGTTCTGGCAAGACGACGCTGGTGCGCCACATCCTCACCGCTGAGCATGGTTACCGCATCGCCGTCATCATGAACGAGTACGGCGAGTCAGTGGAGGGCAGCTTCTTTCACACCCCAGAGGTGGGTTAAGAGTTGTAGGGTTTAGGGCAGATTCTTCCACATCCCAGAGGTGGGCGGGGGGCCTGGAGCATCCAGAAACGCCTGTCCTCCGTGTATGTTAAGACCGAGGAGAGATCACACTCTTGATTTCAATCAAGCCGTTTCTTTCCTCACATGCCTCACTGCTTGACACTTCAGCTGCCACGATGCTGATGCTTCATACAGGGTTCAGTTGTATTTGTGGTACGCGCTGATAATTGCGGCTCAAGCTGTGGTTGGTTGCCGCTTAAGCTGCAGTTGAGGTTTAAGCTGCAGTTGCGGTTCAAGCTGCAGTTGTGGTTCGAGCTGCAGCTGTGGTTTAAGCTGCAGTTGTGGTTCAAGCTGCGGTTGTGGTTCAAGCTGCAGTTGTGGTTCAGGCTGCTGTTGTGGTTCAAGCTGCAGTTGAGGTTTAAGCTGCAGTTGTGCATTAAGCTGCAGTTGTGCTTTAAGCTGCAGTTGTGGTTCAAGCTGCAGTTTTGGTTCGAGCTGCAGTTGTGGTTCAAGCTGTCGTTGCCGATCCTAACTACAGTTGCATTCAGTTGCGGTTGCTGCCCCCTGTGCTGTCCCCTTCCTCTAGGGTGCCCAGGCCAACCTAGGGGAATGGGTGGACCTGTCCAATGGCTGCATGTGCTGCGCCGTCAAGAGCGAGTTCGTGCAGGCCATCGAAGCGCTGATGAACAAGAAGGCAAACTTTGACTACATCCTCATAGAGACAACGGGTGGGTGGAGTTTTTTTTTGAACAAATGATTGTTTTGCTGGTGGGTACGGGGGGTGGGAGACGGGGTGTAGTGCGACTGGGTGCTGGAGGAGGAGACGTGCTGCGCAGGGCTAAGTTTGACTATATCCTCATAGAGAAAGCAGGTAGGTGGGGATGGATAGAACTTCAAAAGGTCCAAGAGGGAGTAGCTAACGTGGCATCGAAATGGTGGTAGAGGAGCCCAAGGTAAGATACTGAGGCCCTGGAGAGCAAGACAGCCAAGTGCAACCTTTGACTCCTTCCTCGTAATGAAAACGGGTGTGTTTGGGAGGGGCTTGTTTTGCAGGTGGGTGTGGGGATGGGCATGTCCCGCAGGTGGGTGCGTGAGCAGGGGTGTGTAGTGCGTGTGGGTGCGGGAGGGGGAACTTGCTGCACTGGGCAAGGCATGTGCACTGAATAACATGTCCACGGCCCTGCCGCAATCAGGTTGCACCTGCAAAACCCCGCAGGCCTAGCCAACCCTATCCCGCCCCTTACCAGCTTCCCTTGCAGGCCTATCCAACCCTGCCCTCGTTTCCTCACCCCCTCACCCCCCCACCTCCGCTCCCATCCCCTCACTCCCCACCCCTGCCTCCATTCCCCCACTCCCCACCCCCGCGCCCATTCCCACAGGCCTAGCCACCCCTAGCCCCATCTCCCCACTCCCCCACCCTTCACCCCTACCCCCATCTCCCCACTCCCCCACCCTTTACCCCTACCCCCCATCCTCCCACTCCCCACCCATCACCCCTTTCCCTATTCCCCCACTCCCTTACCCTAACAACCCATCCCCACAGGCCTAGCCAACCCCGGCCCCATCGCGGCGGCCCTGTGGACGGATGATGAGCTGGAGGCTGGCGTCCAGCTGGACTCGATTGTCACGGTGGTCGACGCAGTCAACATTGGCAGGCAGCTCTACGACAAGCGGCCGGAGGGGGTGGTGAACGAGGCGCAAGTTCAGCTTGCCTACGCCGACACTGTGTTGCTGAACAAGGTATGAGCGGGGAGGGAGTGGGGAGTGGGCGGGGAGGGAGTGGGAGTGAGTGGGGAGCAGGCGAGGAGTGAGTGGGAGTGGACGTGGAACAATTGGGGAGCGGGCGTTGGGGAACAAGTGGGGAGTGTTCAGGGAGGGAGTGGGGAGCAGGCGAGGAGTGAGTGGGAAGCAGGCGAGGAGTGAGTGGGAGTGGACGAGGAACAAGTGGGGACCGGGCGGTGGGGCACGAGTAGGGAGTGAGGGAAGAGCAGGTAAGGAACGAGCGGGGAACGGGAAGTTAAGTATCAAGGAACAGAAAGGGAAGGAGCGGGGAACGGGCAGGGAAGGAGCGGGGAGCAGGTGCAAGCTGCGCCTCTGCTAAAGGGGGCACAAGCCAGCATTCGTCTTATACTCGTATGGCAGGTGTGACTGGGTGAGGCTGATGCCTTCTAGGAAGCTTTGGTTCTGATCAGGTAGTTATTTATGACTGTTTACCCGTACGTTTATCTACGTCGCAGCCCCATGAGGATGTCCACCGGGCCTGTCAGGCAGCTGATCAGGCCTGGTCAACAGCCAGACAGGCCCATTCAGAAGCCTGGTTTAGGTTGTAGGTTTGATTTTCCGTAATATGACGTGAACAGGCTGCTGACCATCAGGCTGTCCTGTTGGGATGCCGCCCGGGCCTTGCAGGCTGCTGACTGTCAGGCTGTTCGCCGGGCCTTCTAGGCTGCTTACGGGGACCAGTCAGCCGTCCATGCAGAAAGGTAACTACTCTTGCACAGTCTGTGGCAGGAGTCGCCAGGTGCAGGACCGAACAAGTTGACTAAGATGAGGCTGGTATTAAGCGCGAAGCGGGGGGCTAACCCTTTGCGCAAAAAGACCTACGTATTTATCTTGTCGGAAGTTTTGATTTGTCAGCTTCAGCTTGTGCAACTCCGGTATAAATAGAACTGGAGCAGCCAATCGGTCGCCGTGAAAAACCACACAAAAGCTGAACAGAGCTGCTGGGCAGTCCTAGCGTCTGCTGATGTTAATGCGACGCCCTGCCCACCATGATGGACAGGCTGGCATTGATCACTTTTATTTTGTAAGTGCTAGCCAGAGCACCTTCGTGGGGCTGCCGGACGGCCACCGCCGGGCTAATCGTGTTTAAAATCTGACGAACCTGGAGCCAGCGGCCTAAACAGCTTGTTGCACCAGGCGCACGTCATAAGCCTGTATCGTAGCTAGCTGTAGGCCGTAATATGCTGCTGGATTGTGGCCGAAGCGCGCTGTTGTTAACAGAAGCGTTGCTGCGATGCCCTGCCCCCCCTTAGATGGACCTTGCTGGTGAGGAGGCGGTGGAGCAGGCGGAGGCGCACATCAGGGCGATCAACTCTGGGGTGCAGATTGTGCCGACGGATCACTGCGTGGTCGACCTGGCACTCATCTTGAACAAGTGCGTACCAGGATTTAGGGTTTAGGATTTAGGGTATAGGGGTTTGAATTGAGCTGGGGGGGGGCACATTGGGCAGGCTACTGATCAACCGACCTCCGCTGTGCCGATGCGGACGAAACCTTGGCAGGCCGGCAGCCGGAGGCCGAAGCAGCTGGGCTTGCTGCACCAGGCCCCTCTGGTCGTAGGCCGCGACGTAGCTGACTTGTAGCTGAAGCAACTGGATAAATAGTGAGGGGCGCCCTCATGTACGATGTAGCTGAATTGTACCTGAATCAACTGAATGAATAGTGAATTAGTGATGGGCACCCTAATATGCCATGTGTAGTGGTGGGCACCCTAATATGCCATGTGTAGTGGTGGGCACCCTAATATGCCATGTGTAGTGGTGGGCACCCTAATATGCCATGTGTAGTGGTGGGCACCCTAATATGCCATGTGTAGTGGTGGGCACCCTAATATGCCATGTGTAGTGGTGGGCACCCTAATATGCCATGTGTAGTGGTGGGCACCCTAATATGCCATGTGTAGTGGTGGGCACCCGCCTCTGGCCCTGCTTGTGCTCAGAAGCTTTGAGGCACCCTGGCTTTTCGTACTGATGCAATTTGGGGGGTTTTGCAGGCAGGGTTTTGGGCATGCTGCCGCCGCTCTAGACACGATCGATGAGTTAGACGAGGAAGGCGCTGTGGGCGCGCTGCCAAGGAAGGCCAGCCGCTCGTCGGAGGACCCGGGGCATGCTCATGGTCACTTAAGGTGAGAGAGCGGGAATGGGAGACTAGACGTCGCAGCGTTTGTGTTGTGGGAGGGGGCGCATCCTTTTGGCCGTTTGAGTGGGGAGTGTGTGGAGGAGGGCGGAAGGTGCGGTGCTGGAGATTGGCCTTCTGGCTAGGTTAGTATGTAGGGCTGGTAAATACCGTTTAGTGTACCGAAATAAACACGTATATACGTGTTTAAGCGTATATACCGTGTACGTATATGGGGACCTAAAACCTGTAAATTGCTTGAAACGTTGAGACCTATACGGCGTATATACGTATGTACGTATATTCCCATATACGCCATCGGCCAGCCCTACTAGTATGGCGGTAGTATGGTCCTTCCTGTGGATCTGAGTGTCTGAATTCTGGCTGAAATCTTAGCTTCAGTGTGATGTATCCCATCAAGTCTGCATCCCATGCAAGCATATATCCCCTTCAAGAACAACAGCGCCATGCTGTGAGATGCTCGGTGCGTTTAGCAGAGGTAGAGAAGAAGAAAGAAGGAAGGGAAGGAACGCGGAGGAATTGAACACCCCTAGAACCGTCTACCAGACGGACGTTCCGGGAGATATAGGGTGCTTTGGGGTTCGAGGGTTTACCCTCGTGGTATGGAAGTGTGGTTCAGTGTACGGAGATCTTACTACAGCGTCACTTTAGCGATCTCCTACACATGCTCTCTTTGCCTGCGTGGCTGCACTGCGCCGTTGACTACCCGTTCTGACTTAGCTCGGACGCGCTTGACCTGGAGCTCCGGGCCTGCAATCGTTATGTAGTTTAATTGCAGCTGAATCGCTTGTGGCCTGCACCGCGGACGCTCAGGGCAATGAGCTTTGGAAATATTTTAGCTGAATTGTAACTGCAACCTGCGCCCTGGGCGGTCTGGGCCACGAGTTTGGGCATGGTGTAGCTGAATGGTAGCTGAGTTGCATTTGCGACCTGCACCCTGGGCGGTCTGGGCCACAAGTTTTGGCATGATGTAGCTGAATGGTAGCTGAGTTGCATTTGCAACCTGCGCCCTGGGCGGTTGTGGCCACGAGTTAAGGCATGATGTAGCTGAATGGTAGCTGAGTTGCATTTGCGACCTGCACCCTGGGCGGTCTGGGCCACGAGTTTGGGCATGATGTAGCTGAATGGTAGCTGAGTTGCATTTGCAACCTGTACCCTGGGCGATCGTGGCCACGAGTTTGGGCATCATGTAGCTGATTTTTTAGTGCAGCGCTTCGGTGATCTGCAAATCTGCACCCAGGATATAGAAGAGTCTTGAGCGTTGGATGTGATGTAGGTGAATGGTAACTGAAAATTGCTTTTGATACCTCCACCTTTGACGCCCAGGGCCAAGAGCTTCGGACGTGATGTAGCCGAATGGTAGCTGAATTGCTCTTCTAACCTGCACCTTGGACGCCCAGTGCCAAGAGCGTTGGGTGTGATGTAGCTGAATGGTAGCTGAAATGCCCCTGTAACCTGCACCTTTGACGCTCAGGGCCAAGAGCCTTGGGCGTGATGTAGCTGAATGGTAGCTGAAGTGCCCCCGTAACCTGCACCTTTGACGCTCAGGGCCAAGAGCCTTGGGCGTGATGTAGCTGAATGGTAGCTGAAATGCCCCTGTAACCTGCACCTTTGAAGCTCAGGGCCAAGAGCCTTGGGCGTGATGTAGCTGAATGGTAGCTGAAATGCCCCTGTAACCTGCACCTTTGAAGCTCAGGGCCAAGAGCTTCGGACGTGATGTAGCCGAATGGTAGCTGAATTGCTCTTCTAACCTGCACCTTGGACGCCCAGTGCCAAGAGCGTTGGGTGTGATGTAGCTGAATGGTAGCTGAAATGCCCCCGTAACCTGCACCTTTGAAGCTCAGGGCCAAGAGCCTTGGGCGTGATGTAGCTGAATGGTAGCTGAAGTGCCCCCGTAACCTGCACCTTTGACGCTCAGGGCCAAGAGCCTTGGGCGTGATGTAGCTGAATGGTAGCTGAAATGCCCCTGTAACCTGCACCTTTGAAGCTCAGGGCCAAGAGCCTTGGGCGTGATGTAGCTGAATGGTAGCTGAAATGCCCCTGTAACCTGCACCTTTGACGCTCAGGGCCAAGAGCCTTGGGCGTGATGTAGCTGAATGGTAGCTGAAATGCCCCTGTAACCTGCACCTTTGAAGCTCAGGGCCAAGAGCCTTGGGCGTGATGTAGCTGAATGGTAGCTGAAGTGCCCCTGTAACCTGCACCTTTGACGCTCAGGGCCAAGAGCCTTGGGCGTGGCTCCTGGGAAGGATCATCATCTGATCACGGGAGCCGCCCTGAGCACCATCACGATCACCAGATGCACGACAGCAGCATCCTGACCACCACGCTGCGTTCAGATAAGCCGCTGGACATGGAAAAGTGAGTGACGGTTTCGTACTAGACATGGAAAAGTGAGTGACGGTTTCGTACTAGACATGGAAAAGTGAGTGACGGTTTCGTACTAGACATGGAAAAGTGAGTGACGGTTTCGTACTAGACATGGAAAAGTGATTGATAGTTTGACCACCAACTGCACGAAAGCAGTATCCTGATGACAGATTGAAAAGCTTTAGGGTGAAGGTTGAAACCCTAATCCCTAAACCATAAAATCCTCGCTTGCACGGTTCAGGGTGAAGAGCTTTGCCGACCGCTTGCTGTGGGACCGAGAGACCCATCCTGAGGACATCTACAGGCTCAAGGGCGTGCTGCAGATGGCCGGCAGTGAGAAGAAGCATGTGCTGCAGGTGAGTTAATAAAAATCTTTGGGAGGGAAAAGGGAATTAAACAGTCTGCACGTGTAAACAGCTGGCCTCAGGGTGTACTGCAGATGGCCGGCAGTGAGAAGAAGCATGTGCTGCAGGTGAGTTAAATACCGGTAGATGCTTATGGGAGGGAAAAAGGGAACTTCTGGGAACAACACAGTCTGCACGTGTAAATATCTGGCCGGAGGGTGTGCTGCAGAATCTGGCAGTGAGCAGGAGGATGTGCTGAAGGCAATGCAAGGAATTCGGCAGGAGAGGAAAAGGGAACTGATGCAAACAGCACCTGCACATGTAGATGGCCTGCTTCAGGGTGTGCCGCAGGTTCTGCTTGAGGGCGTGCTGCAAGTGTGTGTGCGAAAGTCATAGCCTGCATGCTTTATATCATAGCATGCATATATGCTTTGATGACATTCGTTTTCATCTTGCATCATACTCGCAGTCTTCTAAACAAATTGTGGGTATAAGTAAAAGCTTTTGATCATACTCACAAATACAAAATTGCAAAGATTAAGATTCTCCATAATGAAAGGGGGAAATATCCTATCATACCGCAATTTGTAATCACTTACCGGTAGTTTAACTTGTAACGTAAATTTAAAATGGCGATAGTCTTCTACGCGATGCATGCATTGAATACGAGATATACATGCACGCACGAAAAATAGGCATTGTATACAGATTGCATCACCCGCACTGTGGCGGATTGGCTCAGTCTTGTGTTGAAGTCCTTTCACTGAATGTGGTGTCTATGACGTCACACCTCTGGGCCATGCTGAAATGAAGCTCGGCCACGTCGGCAAGCGAATGTGGTTTATACCGTCCCACCTATGGAAGGCTGCTGTCCAGCTGCTGAGGGGCCTATGTGGACCAAACTCGATTGCCTCACGGCTGGCAGCCCATGCAGCAGTGCTTGCTGCAACAGGCCCCCCGACCCTATGCCATGATGCCGCTGAAGCAACCTGAATCAATGTGTGTTGGATGCTTATCAGATTCTGGCTGCCGTATTCACACTTGGCGCTCGTGCTGCCGCATTGACACTTAGCGCTTGTGCTGCCGTTGATTGTTTTGCTGTGTGGATGCGTACCCTTTGCAGGCAGCGTATGAGCAGGAAACCCTGAACCCTAAACCCTTTGCAGGCAGCGTATGAGCCCTAAACCCTAAACCCTTTGCAGGCAGCGTATGAGCCCTAAACCCTGAACCCTTAACCCTTTGCAGGCAGCGTATGAGCCCTAAACCCTGAACCCTTTGCAGGCAGCGTATGAGCCCTAAACCCTGAACCCTAAACCCTGTGCAGGCAGCGTATGAGCCCTAAACCCTGAACCCTTAACCCTTTGCAGGCAGTGTATGAGCCCTAAACCCTGAACCCTTAACCCTTTGCAGGCAGCGTATGAGCCCTAAACCCTAAACCCTTTGCAGGCAGCGTATGAGCCCTAAACCCTGAACCCTTAACCCTTTGCAGGCAGCGTATGAGCCCTAAACCCTGAACCCTAAACCCTTTGCAGGCAGTGTATGAGCCCTAAACCCTGAACCCTAAACCCTTTGCAGGCAGCGTATGAGCCCTAAACCCTGAACCCTTAACCCTTTGCAGGCAGCGTATGAGCCCTAAACCCTGAACCCTTAACCCTTTGCAGGCAGCGTATGAGCAGGAAACCCTGAACCCTTAACCCTTTGCAGGCAGCGTATGAGCCCTTAACCCTGAACCCTTAACCCTTTGCAGGCAGCGTATGAGCAGGAAACCCTGAACCCTTAACCCTTTGCAGGCAGCGTATGAGCCCTAAACCCTGAACCCTTTGCAGGCAGCGTATGAGCCCTAAACCCTGAACCCTTAACCCTTTGCAGGCAGCGTATGAGCAGGAAACCCTGAACCCTAAACCCTTTGCAGGCAGCGTATGAGCCCTAAACCCTGAACCCTAAACCCTTTGCAGGCAGTGTATGAGCCCTAAACCCTGAACCCTTTGCAGGCAGCGTATGAGCCCTAAACCCTGAACCCTTAACCCTTTGCAGGCAGCGTATGAGCCCTAAACCCTGAACCCTTAACCCTTTGCAGGCAGCGTATGAGCCCTGAACCCTAAACCCTTTGCAGGCAGCGTATGAGCAGGAAACCCTGAACCCTAAACCCTTTGCAGGCAGCGTATGAGCCCTAAACCCTGAACCCTTAACCCTTTGCAGGCAGCGTATGAGCAGGAAACCCTGAACCCTAAACCCTTTGCAGGCAGCGTATGAGCCCTAAACCCTGAACCCTAAACCCTTTGCAGGCAGCGTATGAGCCCTAAACCCTGAACCCTAAACCCTTTGCAGGCAGTGTATGAGCCCTAAACCCTGAACCCTAAACCCTGTGCAGGCAGCGTATGAGCCCTAAACCCTGAACCCTAAACCCTTTGCAGGCAGTGTATGAGCCCTAAACCCTGAACCCTAAACCCTGTGCAGGCAGCGTATGAGCCCTAAACCCTGAACCCTAAACCCTTTGCAGGCAGCGTATGAGCCCTAAACCCTGAACCCTTTGCAGGCAGCGTATGAGCCCTGAGCCCTAAACCCTTTGCAGGCAGCGTATGAGCCCTAAACCCTGAACCCTTAACCCTTTGCAGGCAGCGTATGAGCCCTAAACCCTGAACCCTAAACCCTTTGCAGGCAGTGTATGAGCCCTAAACCCTGAACCCTAAACCCTGTGCAGGCAGCGTATGAGCCCTAAACCCTGAACCCTAAACCCTTTGCAGGCAGTGTATGAGCCCTAAACCCTGAACCCTAAACCCTTTGCAGGCAGTGTATGAGCCCTAAACCCTGAACCCTAAACCCTGTGCAGGCAGCGTATGAGCCCTAAACCCTGAACCCTAAACCCTTTGCAGGCAGTGTATGAGCCCTAAACCCTGAACCCTAAACCCTGTGCAGGCAGCGTATGAGCCCTAAACCCTGAACCCTAAACCCTTTGCAGGCAGCGTATGAGCCCTAAACCCTGAACCCTTTGCAGGCAGCGTATGAGCTTTGAGCCCTAAACCCTTTGCAGGCAGCGTATGAGCCCTAAACCCTGAACCCTAAACCCTTTGCAGGCAGCGTATGAGCAGGAAACCCTGAACCCTAAACCCTTTGCAGGCAGCGTATGAGCCCTAAACCCTGAACCCTTAACCCTTTGCAGGCAGCGTATGAGCCCTAAACCCTGAACCCTTTGCAGGCAGCGTATGAGCAGGAAACCCTGAACCCTAAACCCTTTGCAGGCAGCGTATGAGCCCTAAACCCTGAACCCTAAACCCTTTGCAGGCAGCGTATGAGCAGGAAACCCTGAACCCTAAACCCTTTGCAGGCAGTGTATGAGCCCTAAACCCTGAACCCTAAACCCTTTGCAGGCAGCGTATGAGCCCTAAACCCTAAACCCTAAACCCTTTGCAGGCAGCGTATGAGCCCTAAACCCTGAACCATAAACCCTTTGCAGGCAGTGTATGAGCCCTAAACCCTGAACCCTAAACCCTTTGCAGGCAGCGTATGAGCCCTAAACCCTGAACCCTTTGCAGGCAGCGTATGAGCCCTAAACCCTGAACCCTTAACCCTTTGCAGGCAGCGTATGAGCCCTAAACCCTGAACCCTTTGCAGGCAGCGTATGAGCCCTAAACCCTGAACCCTTAACCCTTTGCAGGCAGCGTATGAGCCCTAAACCCTGAACCCTTAACCCTTTGCAGGCAGCGTATGAGCCCTAAACCCTGAACCCTAAACCCTTTGCAGGCAGCGTATGAGCCCTAAACCCTGAACCCTTAACCCTTTGCAGGCAGCGTATGAGCCCTAAACCCTGAACCCTTAACCCTTTGCAGGCAGCGTATGAGCCCTAAACCCTGAACCCTTAACCCTTTGCAGGCAGTGTATGAGCCCTAAACCCTGAACCCTTAACCCTTTGCAGGCAGCGTATGAGCCCTAAACCCTAAACCCTTTGCAGGCAGCGTATGAGCCCTAAACCCTGAACCCTTAACCCTTTGCAGGCAGCGTATGAGCCCTAAACCCTGAACCCTAAACCCTTTGCAGGCAGTGTATGAGCCCTAAACCCTGAACCCTAAACCCTTTGCAGGCAGCGTATGAGCCCTAAACCCTGAACCCTTAACCCTTTGCAGGCAGCGTATGAGCCCTAAACCCTGAACCCTTAACCCTTTGCAGGCAGCGTATGAGCAGGAAACCCTGAACCCTTAACCCTTTGCAGGCAGCGTATGAGCCCTAAACCCTGAACCCTTAACCCTTTGCAGGCAGCGTATGAGCAGGAAACCCTGAACCCTTAACCCTTTGCAGGCAGCGTATGAGCCCTAAACCCTGAACCCTTTGCAGGCAGCGTATGAGCCCTAAACCCTGAACCCTTAACCCTTTGCAGGCAGCGTATGAGCAGGAAACCCTGAACCCTAAACCCTTTGCAGGCAGCGTATGAGCCCTAAACCCTGAACCCTAAACCCTTTGCAGGCAGTGTATGAGCCCTAAACCCTGAACCCTTTGCAGGCAGCGTATGAGCCCTAAACCCTGAACCCTTAACCCTTTGCAGGCAGCGTATGAGCCCTAAACCCTGAACCCTTAACCCTTTGCAGGCAGCGTATGAGCCCTGAACCCTAAACCCTTTGCAGGCAGCGTATGAGCAGGAAACCCTGAACCCTAAACCCTTTGCAGGCAGCGTATGAGCCCTAAACCCTGAACCCTTAACCCTTTGCAGGCAGCGTATGAGCAGGAAACCCTGAACCCTAAACCCTTTGCAGGCAGCGTATGAGCCCTAAACCCTGAACCCTAAACCCTTTGCAGGCAGCGTATGAGCCCTAAACCCTGAACCCTAAACCCTTTGCAGGCAGTGTATGAGCCCTAAACCCTGAACCCTAAACCCTGTGCAGGCAGCGTATGAGCCCTAAACCCTGAACCCTAAACCCTTTGCAGGCAGTGTATGAGCCCTAAACCCTGAACCCTAAACCCTGTGCAGGCAGCGTATGAGCCCTAAACCCTGAACCCTAAACCCTTTGCAGGCAGCGTATGAGCCCTAAACCCTGAACCCTTTGCAGGCAGCGTATGAGCCCTGAGCCCTAAACCCTTTGCAGGCAGCGTATGAGCCCTAAACCCTGAACCCTTAACCCTTTGCAGGCAGCGTATGAGCCCTAAACCCTGAACCCTAAACCCTTTGCAGGCAGTGTATGAGCCCTAAACCCTGAACCCTAAACCCTGTGCAGGCAGCGTATGAGCCCTAAACCCTGAACCCTAAACCCTTTGCAGGCAGTGTATGAGCCCTAAACCCTGAACCCTAAACCCTTTGCAGGCAGTGTATGAGCCCTAAACCCTGAACCCTAAACCCTGTGCAGGCAGCGTATGAGCCCTAAACCCTGAACCCTAAACCCTTTGCAGGCAGTGTATGAGCCCTAAACCCTGAACCCTAAACCCTGTGCAGGCAGCGTATGAGCCCTAAACCCTGAACCCTAAACCCTTTGCAGGCAGCGTATGAGCCCTAAACCCTGAACCCTTTGCAGGCAGCGTATGAGCTTTGAGCCCTAAACCCTTTGCAGGCAGCGTATGAGCCCTAAACCCTGAACCCTAAACCCTTTGCAGGCAGCGTATGAGCAGGAAACCCTGAACCCTAAACCCTTTGCAGGCAGCGTATGAGCCCTAAACCCTGAACCCTTAACCCTTTGCAGGCAGCGTATGAGCCCTAAACCCTGAACCCTTTGCAGGCAGCGTATGAGCAGGAAACCCTGAACCCTAAACCCTTTGCAGGCAGCGTATGAGCCCTAAACCCTGAACCCTAAACCCTTTGCAGGCAGCGTATGAGCAGGAAACCCTGAACCCTAAACCCTTTGCAGGCAGTGTATGAGCCCTAAACCCTGAACCCTAAACCCTTTGCAGGCAGCGTATGAGCCCTAAACCCTAAACCCTAAACCCTTTGCAGGCAGCGTATGAGCCCTAAACCCTGAACCATAAACCCTTTGCAGGCAGTGTATGAGCCCTAAACCCTGAACCCTAAACCCTTTGCAGGCAGCGTATGAGCCCTAAACCCTGAACCCTTTGCAGGCAGCGTATGAGCCCTAAACCCTGAACCCTTAACCCTTTGCAGGCAGCGTATGAGCCCTAAACCCTGAACCCTTTGCAGGCAGCGTATGAGCCCTAAACCCTGAACCCTTAACCCTTTGCAGGCAGCGTATGAGCCCTAAACCCTGAACCCTTAACCCTTTGCAGGCAGCGTATGAGCCCTAAACCCTGAACCCTAAACCCTTTGCAGGCAGCGTATGAGCCCTAAACCCTGAACCCTTAACCCTTTGCAGGCAGCGTATGAGCCCTAAACCCTGAACCCTAAACCCTTTGCAGGCAGCGTATGAGCCCTAAACCCTGAACCCTTAACCCTTTGCAGGCAGCGTATGAGCCCTAAACCCTAAACCCTTTGCAGGCAGTGTATGAACTGTACAACATAACTGAATCAACGGATTGGAGCGCTGACGAGGCCCGCAGGTAAGGAGTCTGTTTTTACATTTTGAAGTCGTTTTTTGTACATTTGAAGACGGGTTTTTAACATCGGTTTTGAATCAAGATTGTTTCAGCAGAGGAAGTTACTGAAGATGTAGTAGAACTTGATGTCAGGGGGCATGTCGTGTCCATATACTGTCGGTCTTAAAGCATGGGCGGTTGTCATTGAAGAACATGGGATGAAGGGGACGCAATGCTGCATGCGATGAACATGCTTCTTTGTGCTGGGACACAATGGGCACAATGATGAATGAACTTGCTGCTAAGTTTTGGGACACAATGCTCCTTAGCAATAAACCTGCTGCTCATCTCTGGCCTCGTCATATGTTTAGGTCAAGGGTTGTTGTCATCGGTCGAGGCCTCAAGAAGGAGCAGCTGCAAGAATGGTTCACAGCTTGCGAAGCCTCGGATTAAGCCATGTGGGCATACCTATGATTGAATGGACATCAGCGCATTCATTGCATTAATAGTTCACATCCTCATATCTCCAGATCATTTCAAGGATAATATCAGGCAATAATATGCCTTTTTTAGGGAGGGAGGGAGGGATGGGGGCAGATAGAAAGTGGGAGGATGCCATCCTCCAACTGTGTGGAGCTTCGTGAGAGCGTTCCCAACTGGCAGGCATATGTTGTTTGGCCCAGGGGGGGTCGGCCCAGGGGAAGGCTTCTTGCAAATTAGGGGGGAACAAGGCGAAGAATAAATGTATTTGTAAACGGAAAGTATATGTTTGTATTACCATCTGATGACAACTGAAGGCATAGAGCTGTGCCGTTCTCCTCGTTTATGTTTATAATGGTGCATACCCGCTGGGTCCTGCTAAATGCTCAGCCACAGTGGGTTGGCAGGGGCTGAGCTAGCTCAATTCCAGCTCTGTTTACATACAGTTGGTAAGTATCACATGGTGTGGCATGTCTGTTCAGTTACACCTCTTGGACCCGCCCAAATGGCTCGGCTACATGGGCGCTCAACTGCCTATTGGAAGCGGGACAGGCAGCCATGAATTGAATGCCACTCCACGCCTGCACATGGCAGGCCTGGCAGCAGTACCTTGCTCCACACTGGCCAATACCTGCCAGCTTCTAGGGATCCATACCCAAAGGTTGAGGGATCGAACCCGCCACACGATCTTCTCTCACCCCCCGACTAGAGCGCCGGGTTCCATGTTCCTGCCCCCTCACATAGGAGGATGGCATGGCTGCACGATGGCCCAGGCTGTGCATGGTGGCTGGAATTGAGCCTAGTCAATCCCTACCAGCTCCACGTGGCCGAGCGTTCAGCAGGGCCCAGCGGGTATGCACTGTTATAAGCCGAGCTTTGAGCGGGCTCAAATAAATAAGCATAGAAATTAAAAGAATTATAAAAGAAAAATTAGCCAAAAATGTTTCAAAAGTTAGAGAGGTGTGACGTTATTGACGGGTCTAAACCTGCCAGCTTCTAGACACTCATCTACTCATAGCTCACGGGCCGCCCACCTGGAGGCAGACAGGGGCTCAGTCTTTAGAGAGGAGAGACAGCAGGAGAGGACCAAAAAGAGATATAGCCCTCCCCCCTCAACGTCAAAAATGAACCAGATTCCCCAGCCCTCCATGAGAATGAGATATGTGCCTAGATGCTACAGAGGTTCATAACACAGATGCACTGGATCCAGTGCAAGCGGTTACTTATTTATAGATGAGTTGCTGGTGCCTCCGCGGTATACTGTCGTAAATGGGCAAATGCATGCAAGCATTGCGGCTGCAATGGCCGTCAAATAAACGTTCATAAGCCTTGCTGGCTGTGTGCCATCTGTCTGATTATTGGGATTCGATTTCAGTGTCAGGTGTACATTGGAGATAGTTAATACAGGTGCTGTGTAGCGCATGAAGCATGGAGTGGGGTGCATAATGATGCATGCATGGGGCACACAGGTAGTTAACGGGGTAGTTAAAGCAGTGCAGAAATTCAGGTGACAGACAGGGGCAAAGCGCACAAACTCGGGCATGGATAATGGAGGATAGGGGATAAGCACGATTTCTTGAGCATTGGCTTACTTTGCTGAAAATGAGCCAACGAAAACGTAGGACAGCAGCGTGGCTGTCGAAACGTCGGGGCCGGTACTCGGCAGCTCCGGAACACGTACGGACTGAGTCGGTCGTCACACCCATCACCAATCCGGTGCACCCGCCGAATGAACGCGCCCCAGCACACAATGGATTCTCGATACCTTATCAATAACACAATTGCCCAGGATAAAGCGCCTGACACGCTGTGCGCCATCGCGCACGATGCGTAGTAGCGCACTGCGGCTGATCATGTCCGTCGCTAGGAAACAGCTGCTGCCCTGCAGAAGCCTGGCCAGTCAGCATGTGACCTCCTGCTCCCGACGCTCACTCCTTTGCCGGGGATGCGAAAATCCACGGACGGCATGGAGCCAGGTGGGCGGTAGATCCATCCGACTTGTGCAAACCCTCCTACCCCCAGTCCGTCACCGACATGGCCATGGCACGCATGAGCAATGCACTTCTTGCAAAAACCGTGTCATTCCAAACCTAAGAAACCCTGCCTTCGCTGAAAAACTGCTAGGAGACACTTCTGAGTTCACTTCTGACACACTTGACATGCAGCCTACCCGTACCGTGACAAAAACTAGGAAATGTGTGGAAACCGTTATATGAACGTCATGGCCGCACAACCCAGATACCAGATGCCCAGCCATCTACACCAAAATTCAAAACCCTGCCCACAACTCTCTCCTGCCAGGAGCCTGCCAGGCTGCACGTCTGCCGCTGCCAGAGCACATCGTCGTCAGGGTCAGACCATGGGAAACCCTCAGACCAAGAGGCACCCAAGGAGGACGTGTCCCAGAAAGGTGTGTGGCGGTTTTTGACCTCTATGCTTGTCAGGTCCAAGACCCCTGTCAAGCAGGCTGAGGTGGTGGTGGTGAAGTCAGAAGACTCGTCAAATGCATCCGGGCGCCAGGCAGACATTCGTGAGACAAGCGCATTAGAGGGCCAGGCAGATGCTGAGGAGGCAGGAGCATCGGGGCGACAGATGGACGTTACTGAGACAGGCGTATCTGAGCGCCGGACAGCAGATGCTACGGAAGCAGGGGCATCGGGGAAACAGACAGATGCCATGCAGGCAGGGCCATCCGGGCGTCTCACAAATGCTGCAGAGGCCGGAACATCGGGGCGCCTCGCACGCGATGCGGTGGCAGCACAGGAGGGAGAGTCCACGGTCGCAGCGCCCAAACGGACGCGGTCGGCAGCTAAGCCCCGGGAAAAGGGCAAGAAAGCAGAGCCGGCGGAAGCTGCGGGAGTAAAGCTGCAGGCAAGGCGCAAGAAAGCAGATCCGGCGGCTGCCTCAGAGGTCCCTGGAGGATCGCCTGCCACCACTCCTGACTTGGCCTCAGCCACCAAGGCGGTCCGCCCTAAAAAGAAGCTGATTGCTGCTACCTCGGCACTGCCCGATGAAGCTGCGTCCGTCCTGGAAGCTGCGGGGGCTGCAGGGGCAGCTGAGCGGCAGGCAGCACCTGTACAAGCCCTGGGGGTGTCAGCTGAGCAGCAGGCAGCACCCGTTGAGACCCTGAGGGTGACAGCTGAGCTGCAGGCGCCCAAACGGACGCGATCGGCAGCCAAGCCCAGGGAAAAGGCCAAGAAATCCGATTCCATGGAGGCATCAGCAGCAACGCCCCGGGTAGGGCGTAAGAAAGCAGATCCGGCGGCTGCCTCAAAGGTCCCTGAAGGTTTACCTGCCACCACTCCCGACCTGTCGCCAGCCACCAAGGCGGTCTGCCCTAGAAATAAGTTGATTGCTGCTACCTCGGCACTGCCCGATAAAGTACCATCAGTCCTGGCAGCTGCGGGGGCAGAAGGGGCCGCTGAACGGCAGGCAGCACCTGAAGAAGCCCTGTGGGTGTCGGCTGACCCACAGGATGCACCTGTTGAGGCCCTGGCCGTGTCAGCTGAGGTCAAGGAGATGCTGTCTGGGGGGCAGACTGTGCCAGCTGAGTTTGAGGATATTTCTGCTGAAGAGGTTCAGGCGGTGGAGCCACAGGCAGGTGCTGGATCCGCTAGATCTGTATCCGTGGGCATGCCGTCCCCCTCGCTGGATCTGTCGGACATGCCCGCGCTGCGTGCTTACCAGAATGAGGCGATCGAGGCCGTGGTGGAGAACCTGAAGCAGGGCGTCATGCGGCAGCTCATCTCCATGCCCACGGGTGCGTGGCTCTCAGATCCCCTGCATTTATGCGTGACATCATTGTGATGCTTTGCTGACGTTTATAAAAGAGTCCAGCGATGCGTCATATTGCCTCGTTGAGCTTAGGGTGTAAGGTGCAGGTTTAACCTCAAGGTGATTTGTGCAGTGAGAGGATTCCAGGCAGCCTGATGCTTATGTTTGATGCACCTTGATGCACCTTGCTCGGGAGTTCACCGAGGGGGGAGTTCACCAAGGGGGGAGTTCACCGAGGGGGGAGTTCACCAAGGGGGGGGGGGCAACGGCACAGAAACCGACCCCTCACTAACATCCCCAAACTGCCCCCCTCACCATCCTCCTCCTCCCTTTGCCCCCCTCACTAACATCCCCAAACTGCCCCCCTCACCATCCTCCTCCTCCCTTTGCCCCCCTCACCATCCTCCTCCTCCCTTTGCCCCCCTCATCATCCTCCTCCCTTTGCCCCCCTCACTAACATCCCCAAACTGCCCCCCTCACCATCCTCCTCCTCCCTTTGCCCCCCTCATCATCCTCCTCCCTTTGCCCCCCTCACCACCCTCCTCCCTTTGCCCCCCTCATCATCCTCCTCCCTTTGCCCCCCTCATCATCCTCCTCCCTTTGCCCCCCTCACCATCCTCCTCCCTTTTCCCCCCTCATCATCCTCCTCCCTTTGCCCCCCTCACCACCCTCCTCCCTTTGCCCCCCTCATCATCCTCCTCCCTTTGCCCCCCTCACCACCCTCCTCCCTTTGCCCCCCTCACCATCCTCCTCCCTTTTCCACCCTCACCATCTTCCTCCCTTTGCCCCCCTCACCATCCTCCTCCCTTTTCCCCCCTCACCATCTTCCTCCCTTTGCCCCCCTCACCATCCTCCTCCCTTTGCCCCCCTCACCACCCTCCTCCCTTTGCCCCCCTCATCATCCTCCTCCCTTTGCCCCCCTCATCATCCTCCTCCCTTTGCCCCCCTCACCATCCTCCTCCCTTTTCCCCCTCATCATCCTCCTCCCTTTGCCCCCCTCACCACCCTCCTCCCTTTGCCGCCCTCATCATCCTCCTCCCTTTGCCCCCCTCACCACCCTCCTCCCTTTGCCCCCCTCACCATCCTCCTCCCTTTTCACCCTCACCATCTTCCTCCCTTTGCCCCCCTCACCATCCTCCTCCCTTTTCCCCCCTCACCATCTTCCTCCCTTTGCCCCCCTCACCATCCTCCTCCCTTTTCCCCCCTCACCATCCTCCTCCCTTTGCCCCCCTCACCATCCTCCTCCCTTTGCCCCCCTCACCACCCTCGCCCTTTGCCCCCCTCACCATCCTCCTCCCTTTGCCCACCTCACCATCCTCCTCCCTTTGCCCCCCTCACCATCCTCCTTCCTTTGTCCCCCTCACCATCCTCCTCCCTTTGGCACCCTCACCATCCTCCTCCCTTTGCCCCCCTCACCATCCTCCTCCCTTTGCCCCCCTCACCATCATCCTTCCTTTGCCCCCCTCACCATCCTCCTCCCTTTGCCCCCCTCATCATCCTCCTCCCTTTGCCCCCCTCACCACCCTCCTCCCTTTGCCCCCCTCACCATCCTCCTCCCTTTTCACCCTCACCATCTTCCTCCCTTTGCCCCCCTCACCATCCTCCTCCCTTTTCCCCCCTCACCATCTTCCTCCCTTTGCCCCCCTCACCATCCTCCTCCCTTTGCCCCCCTCATCATCCTCCTCCCTTTTCCCCCCTCACCATCTTCCTCCCTTTGCCCCCCTCACCATCCTCCTCCCTTTTCCCCCCTCACCATCTTCCTCCCTTTGCCCCCCTCACCATCCTCCTCCCTTTTCCCCCCTCACCATCCTCCTCCCTTTTCCCCCCTCACCATCTTCCTCCCTTTGCCCCCCTCACCATCCTCCTCCCTTTTCCCCCCTCACCATCCTCCTCCCTTTGCCCCCCTCACCATCCTCCTCCCTTTGCCCCCCTCACCACCCTCGCCCTTTGCCCCCCTCACCATCCTCCTCCCTTTGCCCTCCTCACCATCCTCCTCCCTTTGCCCCCCTCACCATCCTCCTTCCTTTGTCCCCCTCACCATCCTCCTCCCTTTGGCACCCTCACCATCCTTCTCCCTTTGCCCCCCTTACCATCCTCCTCCCTTTTCCCCCCTCACCATCTTCCTCCCTTTGCCCCCCTCACCATCCTCCTCCCTTTGCCCCTCTCACCATCCTCCTCCCTTTTCCCCCCTCACCATCCTCCTCCCTTTTCCCCCCTCACCATCTTCCTCCCTTTGCCCCCCTCATCATCCTCCTCCCTTTGCCCCCCTCACCACCCTCCTCCCTTTGCCCCCCTCACCATCCTCCTCCCTTTTCACCCTCACCATCTTCCTCCCTTTGCCCCCCTCACCATCCTCCTCCCTTTTCCCCCCTCACCATCTTCCTCCCTTTGCCCCCCTCACCATCCTCCTCCCTTTTCCCCCCTCACCATCCTCCTCCCTTTGCCCCCCTCACCATCCTCCTCCCTTTGCCCCCCTCACCACCCTCGCCCTTTGCCCCCCTCACCATCCTCCTCCCTTTGCCCACCTCACCATCCTCCTCCCTTTGCCCCCCTCACCATCCTCCTTCCTTTGTCCCCCTCACCATCCTCCTCCCTTTGGCACCCTCACCATCCTCCTCCCTTTGCCCCCCTCACCATCCTCCTCCCTTTGCCCCCCTCACCATCATCCTTCCTTTGCCCCCCTCACCATCCTCCTCCCTTTGCCCCCCTCATCATCCTCCTCCCTTTGCCCCCCTCACCACCCTCCTCCCTTTGCCCCCCTCACCATCCTCCTCCCTTTTCACCCTCACCATCTTCCTCCCTTTGCCCCCCTCACCATCCTCCTCCCTTTTCCCCCCTCACCATCTTCCTCCCTTTGCCCCCCTCACCATCCTCCTCCCTTTGCCCCCCTCATCATCCTCCTCCCTTTTCCCCCCTCACCATCTTCCTCCCTTTGCCCCCCTCACCATCCTCCTCCCTTTTCCCCCCTCACCATCTTCCTCCCTTTGCCCCCCTCACCATCCTCCTCCCTTTTCCCCCCTCACCATCCTCCTCCCTTTTCCCCCCTCACCATCTTCCTCCCTTTGCCCCCCTCACCATCCTCCTCCCTTTTCCCCCCTCACCATCCTCCTCCCTTTGCCCCCCTCACCATCCTCCTCCCTTTGCCCCCCTCACCACCCTCGCCCTTTGCCCCCCTCACCATCCTCCTCCCTTTGCCCTCCTCACCATCCTCCTCCCTTTGCCCCCCTCACCATCCTCCTTCCTTTGTCCCCCTCACCATCCTCCTCCCTTTGGCACCCTCACCATCCTCCTCCCTTTGCCCCCCTCACCATCCTCCTCCCTTTGCCCCCCTCACCATCCTCCTTCCTTTGCCCCCCTCACCATCCTTCTCCCTTTGCCCCCCTTACCATCCTCCTCCCTTTTCCCCCCTCACCATCTTCCTCCCTTTGCCCCCCTCACCATCCTCCTCCCTTTGCCCCTCTCACCATCCTCCTCCCTTTTCCCCCCTCACCATCCTCCTCCCTTTTCCCCCCTCACCATCTTCCTCCCTTTGCCCCCCTCATCATCCTCCTTCCTTTGCCCCCCTCACCACCCTCGCCCTTTGCCCCCCTCACCATCCTCCTCCCTTTGCCCTCCTCACCATCCTCCTCCCTTTGCCCCCCTCACCATCCTCCTTCCTTTGTCCCCCTCACCATCCTCCTCCCTTTGGCCCCCTCACCATCCTCCTCCCTTTGCCCCCCTCACCATCCTCCTCCCTTTGCCCCCCTCACCATCCTCCTTCCTTTGCCCCCCTCACCATCCTCCTCCCTTTGCCCCCTCACCACCCTCGTCCCTTTGCCTTCCTTACCACTTTCCACCCTTTGCCCCCCTCACCATCCTCCTCCCTTTGCCCCCCTCACCATCCTCCTCCCTTTGCCCCCCTCACCATCCTCCTCCCTTTGCCCCCCTCATCATCCTGCTCCCACTGCTCCACCCACCACCCTCTCCACACTGCCCCCTTTGCCACCCTCCTCCCACAGCCCCCCTCACCACCCTCCTACCTCTTACCCCCTCACCCTCCTCCATCTACCCCTCTCACCGCCTCCACATCAGGCCCCCCTCGCCCCCTCCTCCCACCGCCCCCCTTACCTCCCTGTCGCCCATTACCTCTTTTCACCTTCCTGCTGCCCACTACCCCTTTTCACCTCCCTGCCGCCCACTACCCCTTTTCACCTCCCTGCTGCCCACTACCCCTTTTCACCTCCCTGCCGCCCACTACCCCTTTTCACCTCCCTGCCACCCACTACCCTTTTTCACCTCCCTACCGCCCACTACCCCTTTTCACCTCCCTGCCGCCCACTGCCCCTTTTCAACTCCATCTTTTCCTCTCACCCTCTCCCTCAGGTTCTATCAACCGACTTAAGACCCCCTCCCCTGCTAGACCTTGAAGTTCTCCATTCTGTACCGCATGCTGGACAGCCTAAGCGCCACTCTGCTCACTCTCCTCACCCTCATCACCTTTTATTTCTCTGCTTCCTTACTGAGTGCCTCCAGACTCTTCTGTGTGATGTACGGCCTCACCCCCACTCTCCACCCTCACTCCCCTCCCCCCTCCTTCCTCACTCTCTCACTCCTCCGCTTCTTCACCAGGCTCCTCCACTCTTTCATCATGCGCGATGGCTGCTTCTCTGTGTTCGGAGCTAATAACCAGACAACCAGACGAAAAATAAGACGACTCCAGCTCGAAAAAATAACCAGAGAGGATCCATTAAGAGTCCTCACTCTCACTCTCCTCATCCCGCACACTCAGTCTCCTCACCCCTCTCTCTCTTTTGCGTATTTACCAGGATCCGGCAAGACCTTCATGTTCTCCACCCTCTGCCGCATGCTGGACTGCCGAACGCTCATCCTTGTTCACCGGGACCAGCTGGTGCAGCAGACCCTCAACGCGCTCGACACAATCTGGCCGGACGTGGACGTAGGGATCATGCAGGGCAAGAACAATGATCACGACAGGTGGGTGGCACAGGAATGTAAGGGTTTAGGGTAAGGAGTTTAGGGTTTAACGGTTTAGGGTAAGGAGTTATGGGGTTTAGGGTGAGGAATTTAGGGGTTCAGGGTTTAGGGTAAATAGTTCAGGGGTTGAGGGTTTATGATTAAGGGGTAGGGTTAAGTGCAAGGGTTTAGGTTAGGAGTTTGGAGGTAAAAGTTCAGGGTAAAGAGTTCAGAGGTCGAGGGTTTAGGTTTTAGGGGTAGGGTTTTGTGTAAGGGTGTAGAGTCAAGAGTCGATGGGTTGCGATGACTGTGATAGGTGGGTAGGGTTGAAGGTAAGGTTGTAGGTTTCAGGTTAAGGAGTTTAGGACTTCAGGGGATTAGGGTTTAGGGTTTAGGGCTCAAGCCTCTCCAACATGATTATATGGTGCATTCATTGTCGATGCTCACCGATTCTGGCTTGCCTTATGTATTCCTTGCCTGCCTTCCTGCATACCTGCCTGCTACCTTTATGCCCTTTATTCCCGTTATCGGCCCACCTGCCTGTTTGCCTGACTTTTAAAAGGGCTGGGGAGAATTAGCTGGTAGCTATTGGCAGGCCCTCCACCCTGCCAACCTACCTACCTACTTATTTATCTACTACCTACCTGCCTACCTACCAGCTTCCTGCCTACTTACCTGCCTGTCGACGTACCTGCCTACTGAACTACCTACCTACCTGCCTGCCTATCTACCTGCCTACTTACCTGCCGACTTACCTACCTACCTACCTACCAGCCTATTTACCTGCCTACTTACCTGCCGACTTAACGACCTACCTGCCTATCTACCTGCTTACTTACCTACCTGTCCACCTACCTGCCCACCTACCTACCTGCCCACCTACTTGCCCACCTACCTACCTGCCTACCTACCTGCCTACCTACCTGCCCACCTACCTACCTGCCTATGCACCGACTTGGTTGCAGGCGTTTGGTTGTGGCTACAGTGCAGACGGCAAGTGGGACCAAGAGGCTGGACATGCTGAGCAGCGGAGAGGGCTTTGGGCTGTGTATTGTGGTGAGAGACCGGGGGAGGGGGGTGTGGGGGGCAGGGAAGTTTTATACCTCAACCTCGAACGCTCACACAAACTGTGTTGATTGCTTGCCAGTGGGGACAGCTTCCCTGGCAGAGCGAGCAGGTGACTACCTTACATTGTTTTAGTATAAATATACAGGCAGGATTTGATACAGGCCAGATTTGATATAAATATACGTTTACGGGCAGGTGACTACTGTACATTGATTTGATTTAAACTATCTCGTTAGAGGATACGTGGCACATCACACTTCCGTGCATGATGAGGCATTCACACTTCCGTGCATGATGAGGCACTCACACTTCCTTGCATCACGTGGCACATCACACTTCCGTACATGATGAGGCACTCACCTCTTTGCATAACGTGGCACATCACACTTCCTTGCAGGATGAGGCACTCACACTTCCTTGCATAACATGGCACTTCACACTTCCGTGCATGATGAGGCACTCACACTTCCGTGCATGATGAGGCACTCACACTTCCGTGCATAACATGGCACATCACACTTCCGTGCATGATGAGGCCCATCACACTTCCGTGCATAATGATGCACATCACACTTCCGTGCATGATGAGGCACATCACACTTCCATGCATAATGAGACACATCACACTTCCGTGCATGATGATGCCCATCACACTTCCTTGCATGACGTGGCATGTCACACTTCCTTGCAGGATGAGGCACATCACACTCCTGCCAGGTCGTACCAGACCGTGCTGGAAAGGCTGGGCTTCCTGGAGGAAGGTTCCAAGAAGCTGCTCGTGGGGGTCACGGCTACGGCACACAGGTGCGAGTGACAACAGTGCTGGATGAGCAGGTTCATCTCTCCCCCTTTTATTTCAGGTGCCGGTGGCCTAATTGCAGTTTCAACGTGCTTCACCTGCACTTCGCTGAGTCCGGCCCTGGCTGGGTGCGCTGGTGCAGCGAGCCCTGCTGCTTGGGCCACCGGCCATTGGATGTTCAAGCTTTGGTCCGCATTCTCCTTAAGGGATCTCAGCTGCCCAGGGTCCCTGGGCCTGGCCACACAGAAAATGGCGTTGATGCGCCCCGTCGGGAGAGAGGTCTGCCTGTTCCTTCGTTGCCCTCGTGAGCGGGTCTGGTATTTTATTTACACTCTGTGGCTGCAATGATGCCTTCACAGCCTCGTGGCCCATGCTGCACTGTTTCCTAAACCTGCACGCACCTGCCTTCACAGCCTCGTGGCCCATGCTGCACTGTTTCCTAAACCTGCACGCACCTGCCTTTGCAGCCTCGGGGCCCATGCTGCACTGTTTCCTAAACCTGCACTCACCTGCCTTTGCAGCCTCGGGGCCCATGCTGCACTGTTTCCTAAACCCGCACGCACCTGCCTTTGCAGCCTCGGGACCCATGCTGCACTGTTTCCTAAACCCGCACGCACCTGCCTTCACAGCCTCGGGGCCCATGCTGCACTGTTTCCTAAACCTGCACGCACCTGCCTTTGCAGCCTCGTGGCCCATGCTGCACTGTTTCCTAAACCCGCACGCACCTGCCTTCACAGCCTCGTGGCCCATGCTGCACTGTTTCCTAAACCCGCACGCACCTGCCTTTGCAGCCTCGGGGCCCATGCTGCACTGTTTCCTAAACCCGCACGCACCTGCCTTCACAGCCTCGGGGCCCATGCTGCACTGTTTCCTAAACCCGCACCTACCTGCCTTTGCAGCCTCGTGGCCCATGCTGCACTGTTTCCTAAACCTGCACGCACCTGCCTTTGCAGCCTCGTGGCCCATGCTGCTCTGTTTCCTAAACCCGCACGCACCTGCCTTCACAGCCTCGTGGCCCATGCTGCACTGTTTCCTAAACCCGCACGCACCTGCCTTCACAGCCTCGGGGCCCATGCTGCTCTGTTTCCTAAACCCGCACGCACCTGCCTTCACAGCCTCGTGGCCCATGCTGCTCTGTTTTCTAAACCCGCACGCACCTGCCTTTGCAGCCTCGTGGCCCATGCTGCACTGTTTCCTAAACCCGCACGCACCTGCCTTCACAGCCTCGTGGCCCATGCTGCACTGTTTCCTAAACCCGCACGCACCTGCCTTCACAGCCTCGTGGCCCATGCTGCACTGTTTCCTAAACCCGCACGCACCTGCCTTAACAGCCTCGTGGCCCATGCTGCACTGTTTCCTAAACCCGCAGCACCTGCCTTCACAGCCTCGTGGCCCATGCTGCACTGTTTCCTAAACCCGCACGCACCTGCCTTCACAGCCTCGGGGCCCATGCTGCACTGTTTCCTAAACCCGCACGCACCTGCCTTCACAGCCTCGGGGCCCATGCTGCACTGTTTCCTAAACCTGCACGCACCTGCCTTTGCAGCCTCGTGGCCCATGCTGCACTGTTTCCTAAACCCGCACGCACCTGCCTTCACAGCCTCGTGGCCCATGCTGCACTGTTTCCTAAACCCGCACGCACCTGCCTTTGCAGCCTCGGGGCCCATGCTGCACTGTTTCCTAAACCCGCACGCACCTGCCTTCACAGCCTCGGGGCCCATGCTGCACTGTTTCCTAAACCCGCACCTACCTGCCTTTGCAGCCTCGTGGCCCATGCTGCACTGTTTCCTAAACCTGCACGCACCTGCCTTTGCAGCCTCGTGGCCCATGCTGCTCTGTTTCCTAAACCCGCACGCACCTGCCTTCACAGCCTCGGGGCCCATGCTGCACTGTTTCCTAAACCCGCACGCACCTGCCTTCACAGCCTCAGGGCCCATGCTGCTCTGTTTCCTAAACCCGCACGCACCTGCCTTCACAGCCTCGTGGCCCATGCTGCTCTGTTTTCTAAACCCGCACGCATCTGCATTTGCAGCCTCGTGGCCCATGCTGCACTGTTTCCTAAACCCGCACGCACCTGCCTTCACAGCCTCGTGGCCCATGCTGCACTGTTTCCTAAACCCGCACGCACCTGCCTTCACAGCCTCGTGGCCCATGCTGCACTGTTTCCTAAACCCGCACGCACCTGCCTTCACAGCCTCGTGGCCCATGCTGCACTGTTTCCTAAACCCGCAGCACCTGCCTTCACAGCCTCGGGGCCCATGCTGCACTGTTTCCTAAACCCGCACGCACCTGCCTTCACAGCCTCGGGGCCCATGCTGCACTGTTTCCTAAACCCGCACGCACCTGCCTTCACAGCCTCGCGGCCCATGCTGCACTGTTTCCTTAACCCGCACCTACCTGCCTTTGCAGCCTCGTGGCCCATGCTGCACTGTTTCCTAAACCTGCACGCACCTGCCTTTGCAGCCTCGTGGCCCATGCTGCTTTTTTTTTTAAACCCGCACGCACCTGCCTTCACAGCCTCGTGGCCCATGCTGCACTGTTTCCTAAACCCGCACGCACCTGCCTTCACAGCCTCGGGGCCCATGCTGCTCTGTTTCCTAAACCCGCACGCACCTGCCTTCACAGCCTCGTGGCCCATGCTGCTCTGTTTCCTAAACCCGCACGCACCTGCCTTTGCAGCCTCGTGGCCCATGCTGCACTGTTTCCTAAACCCGCACGCACCTGCCTTCACAGCCTCGTGGCCCATGCTGCACTGTTTCCTAAACCCGCACGCACCTGCCTTCACAGCCTCGGGGCCCATGCTGCACTGTTTCCTAAACCCGCACGCACCTGCCTTCACAGCCTCGTGGCCCATGCTGCACTGTTTCCTAAACCCGCACGCACCTGCCTTCACAGCCTCGTGGCCCATGCTGCACTGTTTCCTAAACCCGCACGCACCTGCCTTTGCAGCCTCGGGGCCCATGCTGCACTGTTTCCTAAACCCGCACGCACCTGCCTTCACAGCCTCGTGGCCCATGCTGCACTGTTTCCTAAACCTGCACGCACCTGCCTTCACAGCCTCGTGGCCCATGCTGCACTGTTTCCTAAACCCGCACGCACCTGCCTTCACAGCCTCGTGGCCCATGCTGCACTGTTTCCTAAACCCGCACGCACCTGCCTTCACAGCCTCGTGGCCCATGCTGCACTGTTTCCTAAACCCGCACGCACCTGCCTTCACAGCCTCGGGGCCCATGCTGCACTGTTTCCTAAACCCGCACGCACCTGCCTTCACAGCCTCGGGGCCCATGCTGCACTGTTTCCTAAACCCGCACGCACCTGCCTTCACAGCCTCGGGGCCCATGCTGCACTGTTTCCTTAACCCGCACCTACCTGCCTTTGCAGCCTCGTGGCCCATGCTGCACTGTTTCCTAAACCTGCACGCACCTGCCTTTGCAGCCTCGTGGCCCATGCTGCTCTGTTTCCTAAACCCGCACGCACCTGCCTTCACAGCCTCGTGGCCCATGCTGCACTGTTTCCTAAACCCGCACGCACCTGCCTTCACAGCCTCGGGGCCCATGCTGCTCTGTTTCCTAAACCCGCACGCACCTGCCTTCACAGCCTCGTGGCCCATGCTGCTCTGTTTCCTAAACCCGCACGCACCTGCCTTTGCAGCCTCGTGGTCCATGCTGCACTGTTTCCTAAACCCGCACGCACCTGCCTTCACAGCCTCGTGGCCCATGCTGCACTGTTTCCTAAACCCGCACGCACCTGCCTTCACAGCCTCGTGGCCCATGCTGCACTGTTTCCTAAACCCGCACGCACCTGCCTTCACAGCCTCGTGGCCCATGCTGCACTGTTTCCTAAACCCGCACGCACCTGCCTTCACAGCCTCGTGGCCCATGCTGCACTGTTTCCTAAACCCGCACGCACCTGCCTTTGCAGCCTCGGGGCCCATGCTGCACTGTTTCCTAAACCCGCACGCACCTGCCTTCACAGCCTCGTGGCCCATGCTGCACTGTTTCCTAAACCTGCACGCACCTGCCTTCACAGCCTCGTGGCCCATGCTGCACTGTTTCCGAAACCCGCACGCACCTGCCTTCACAGCCTCGTGGCCCATGCTGCACTGTTTCCTAAACCCGCACGCACCTGCCTTCACAGCCTCGTGGCCCATGCTGCACTGTTTCCTAAACCCGCACGCACCTGCCTTCACAGCCTCGGGGCCCATGCTGCACTGTTTCCTAAACCCGCACGCACCTGCCTTCACAGCCTCGGGGCCCATGCTGCACTGTTTCCTAAACCCGCACGCACCTGCCTTCACAGCCTCGGGGCCCATGCTGCACTGTTTCCTTAACCCGCACCTACCTGCCTTTGCAGCCTCGTGGCCCATGCTGCACTGTTTCCTAAACCTGCACGCACCTGCCTTTGCAGCCTCGTGGCCCATGCTGCACTGTTTCCTAAACCCGCACGCACCTGCCTTCACAGCCTCGTGGCCCATGCTGCACTGTTTCCTAAACCCGCACGCACCTGCCTTCACAGCCTCGGGGCCCATGCTGCTCTGTTTCCTAAACCCGCACGCACCTGCCTTCACAGCCTCGTGGCCCATGCTGCTCTGTTTCCTAAACCCGCACGCACCTGCCTTTGCAGCCTCGTGGTCCATGCTGCACTGTTTCCTAAACCCGCACGCACCTGCCTTCACAGCCTCGTGGCCCATGCTGCACTGTTTCCTAAACCCGCACGCACCTGCCTTCACAGCCTCGTGGCCCATGCTGCACTGTTTCCTAAACCCGCACGCACCTGCCTTCACAGCCTCGTGGCCCATGCTGCACTGTTTCCTAAACCCGCACGCACCTGCCTTCACAGCCTCGTGGCCGATGCTGCACTGTTTCCTAAACCCGCACGCACCTGCCTTTGCAGCCTCGGGGCCCATGCTGCACTGTTTCCTAAACCCGCACGCACCTGCCTTCACAGCCTCGTGGCCCATGCTGCACTGTTTCCTAAACCTGCACGCACCTGCCTTCACAGCCTCGTGGCCCATGCTGCACTGTTTCCTAAACCCGCACGCACCTGCCTTCACAGCCTCGTGGCCCATGCTGCACTGTTTCCTAAACCCGCACGCACCTGCCTTCACAGCCTCGTGGCCCATGCTGCACTGTTTCCTAAACCCGCAGCACCTGCCTTCACAGCCTCGGGGCCCATGCTGCACTGTTTCCTAAACCCGCACGCACCTGCCTTCACAGCCTCGGGGCCCATGCTGCACTGTTTCCTAAACCCGCACGCACCTGCCTTCACAGCCTCGGGGCCCATGCTGCACTGTTTCCTTAACCCGCACCTACCTGCCTTTGCAGCCTCGTGGCCCATGCTGCACTGTTTCCTAAACCTGCACGCACCTGCCTTTGCAGCCTCGTGGCCCATGCTGCTCTGTTTCCTAAACCTGCACGCACCTGCCTTCACAGCCTCGTGGCCCATGCTGCACTGTTTCCTAAACCCGCACGCACCTGCCTTCACAGCCTCGTGGCCCATGCTGCACTGTTTCCTAAACCCGCACGCACCTGCCTTCACAGCCTCGTGGCCCATGCTGCTCTGTTTCCTAAACCCGCACGCACCTGCCTTTGCAGCCTCGTGGCCCATGCTGCACTGTTTCCTAAACCCGCACGCACCTGCCTTCACAGCCTCGTGGCCCATGCTGCACTGTTTCCTAAACCCGCACGCACCTGCCTTCACAGCCTGGTGGCCCATGCTGCACTGTTTCCTAAACCCGCACGCACCTGCCTTCACAGCCTCGTGGCCCATGCTGCACTGTTTCCTAAACCCGCACGCACCTGCCTTCACAGCCTCGGGGCCCATGCTGCACTGTTTCCTAAACCCGCACGCACCTGCCTTTGCAGCCTCGGGGCCCATGCTGCACTGTTTCCTAAACCCGCACGCACCTGCCTTCACAGCCTCGTGGCCCATGCTGCACTGTTTCCTAAACCTGCACGCACCTGCCTTCACAGCCTCGTGGCCCATGCTGCACTGTTTCCTAAACCCGCACGCACCTGCCTTTGCAGCCTCGGGGCCCATGCTGCACTGTTTCCTAAACCCGCACACACCTGCCTTCACAGCCTCGTGGCCCATGCTGCACTGTTTCCTAAACCTGCACGCACCTGCCTTCACAGCCTCGTGGCCCATGCTGCACTGTTTCCTAAACCTGCACGCACCTGCCTTCACAGCCTCGTGGCCCATGCTGCACTGTTTCCTAAACCTGCACGCACCTGCCTTTGCAGCCTCGTGGCCCATGCTGCACTGTTTCCTAAACCTGCACGCACCTGCCTTTGCAGCCTCGGGGCCCATGCTGCACTGTTTCCTAAACCCGCACGCACCTGCCTTTGCAGCCTCGGGACCCATGCTGCACTGTTTCCTAAACCTGCATGCACCTGCCTTCACAGCCTCGGGGCCCATGCTGCACTGTTTCCTAAACCCGCACGCACCTGCCTTTGCAGCCTCGGGGCCCATGCTGCACTGTTTCCTAAACCCGCACGCACCTGCCTTCACAGCCTCGGGGCCCATGCTGCACTGTTTCCTAAACCCGCACCTACCTGCCTTTGCAGCCTCGGGGCCCATGCTGCACTGTTTCCTAAACCTGCACGCACCTGCCTTTGCAGCCTCGTGGCCCATGCTGCTCTGTTTCCTAAACCCGCACGCACCTGCCTTCACAGCCTCGTGGCCCATGCTGCACTGTTTCCTAAACCCGCACGCACCTGCCTTCACAGCCTCGGGGCCCATGCTGCTCTGTTTCCTAAACCCGCACGCACCTGCCTTCACAGCCTCGTGGCCCATGCTGCTCTGTTTTCTAAACCCGCACGCACCTGCCTTTGCAGCCTCGTGGCCCATGCTGCACTGTTTCCTAAACCCGCACGCACCTGCCTTCACAGCCTCGTGGCCCATGCTGCAGTGTTTCCTAAACCCGCACGCACCTGCCTTCACAGCCTCGTGGCCCATGCTGCACTGTTTCCTAAACCCGCACGCACCTGCCTTCACAGCCTCGTGGCCCATGCTGCACTGTTTCCTAAACCCGCAGCACCTGCCTTCACAGCCTCGGGGCCCATGCTGCACTGTTTCCTAAACCCGCACGCACCTGCCTTCACAGCCTCGGGGCCCATGCTGCACTGTTTCCTAAACCCGCACGCACCTGCCTTCACAGCCTCGGGGCCCATGCTGCACTGTTTCCTAAACCCGCACGCACCTGCCTTCACAGCCTCGTGGCCCATGCTGCACTGTTTCCTAAACCCGCAGCACCTGCCTTCACAGCCTCGGGGCCCATGCTGCACTGTTTCCTAAACCCGCACGCACCTGCCTTCACAGCCTCGGGGCCCATGCTGCACTGTTTCCTAAACCCGCACGCACCTGCCTTCACAGCCTCGGGGCCCATGCTGCACTGTTTCCTTAACCCGCACCTACCTGCCTTTGCAGCCTCGTGGCCCATGCTGCACTGTTTCCTAAACCTGCACGCACCTGCCTTTGCAGCCTCGTGGCCCATGCTGCTCTGTTTCCTAAACCCGCACGCACCTGCCTTCACAGCCTCGTGGCCCATGCTGCACTGTTTCCTAAACCCGCACGCACCTGCCTTCACAGCCTCGGGGCCCATGCTGCTCTGTTTCCTGAACCCGCACGCACCTGCCTTCACAGCCTCGTGGCCCATGCTGCTCTGTTTCCTAAACCCGCACGCACCTGCCTTTGCAGCCTCGGGGCCCATGCTGCACTGTTTCCTAAACCCGCACGCACCTGCCTTCACAGCCTCGTGGCCCATGCTGCACTGTTTCCTAAACCCGCACGCACCTGCCTTCACAGCCTCGTGGCCCATGCTGCACTGTTTCCTAAACCCGCACGCACCTGCCTTCACAGCCTCGTGGCCCATGCTGCACTGTTTCCTAAACCCGCACGCACCTGCCTTCACAGCCTCGGGGCCCATGCTGCACTGTTTCCTAAACCCGCACGCACCTGCCTTCACAGCCTCGGGGCCCATGCTGCACTGTTTCCTAAACCCGCACGCACCTGCCTTCACAGCCTCGTGGCCCATGCTGCACTGTTTCCTAAACCTGCACGCACCTGCCTTCACAGCCTCGTGGCCCATGCTGCACTGTTTCCTAAACCCGCACGCACCTGCCTTCACAGCCTCGTGGCCCATGCTGCACTGTTTCCTAAACCCGCACGCACCTGCCTTCACAGCCTCGTGGCCCATGCTGCACTGTTTCCTAAACCCGCAGCACCTGCCTTCACAGCCTCGGGGCCCATGCTGCACTGTTTCCTAAACCCGCACGCACCTGCCTTCACAGCCTCGGGGCCCATGCTGCACTGTTTCCTAAACCCGCACGCACCTGCCTTCACAGCCTCGTGGCCCATGCTGCACTGTTTCCTTAACCCGCACCTACCTGCCTTTGCAGCCTCGTGGCCCATGCTGCACTGTTTCCTAAACCTGCACGCACCTGCCTTTGCAGCCTCGTGGCCCATGCTGCACTGTTTCCTAAACCCGCACGCACCTGCCTTCACAGCCTCGTGGCCCATGCTGCACTGTTTCCTAAACCCGCACGCACCTGCCTTCACAGCCTCGGGGCCCATGCTGCTCTGTTTCCTAAACCCGCACGCACCTGCCTTCACAGCCTCGTGGCCCATGCTGCTCTGTTTCCTAAACCCGCACGCACCTGCCTTTGCAGCCTCGTGGCCCATGCTGCACTGTTTCCTAAACCCGCACGCACCTGCCTTCACAGCCTCGTGGCCCATGCTGCACTGTTTCCTAAACCCGCACGCACCTGCCTTCACAGCCTCGTGGCCCATGCTGCACTGTTTCCTAAACCCGCACGCACCTGCCTTCACAGCCTCGTGGCCCATGCTGCACTGTTTCCTAAACCCGCACGCACCTGCCTTCACAGCCTCGTGGCCCATGCTGCACTGTTTCCTAAACCCGCACGCACCTGCCTTCACAGCCTCGGGGCCCATGCTGCACTGTTTCCTAAACCCGCACGCACCTGCCTTCACAGCCTCGTGGCCCATGCTGCACTGTTTCCTAAACCTGCACGCACCTGCCTTCACAGCTTCGTGGCCCATGCTGCACTGTTTCCTAAACCCGCACGCACCTGCCTTTGCAGCCTCGGGGCCCATGCTGCACTGTTTCCTAAACCCGCACACACCTGCCTTCACAGCCTCGTTGCCCATGCTGCACTGTTTCCTAAACCTGCACGCACCTGCCTTCACAGCCTCGTGGCCCATGCTGCACTGTTTCCTAAACCTGCACGCACCTGCCTTCACAGCCTCGTGGCCCATGCTGCACTGTTTCCTAAACCTGCACGCACCTGCCTTCACAGCCTCGTGGCCCATGCTGCACTGTTTCCTAAACCTGCACGCACCTGCCTTCACAGCCTCGTGGCCCATGCTGCACTGTTTCCTAAACCTGCACGCACCTGCCTTTGCAGCCTCGTGGCCCATGCTGCACTGTTTCCTAAACCTGCACGCACCTGCCTTCACAGCCTCGTGGCCCATGCTGCACTGTTTCCTAAACCCGCACGCACCTGCCTTCACAGCCTCGGGGCCCATGCTGCTCTGTTTCCTAAACCCGCACGCACCTGCCTTCACAGCCTCGTGGCCCATGCTGCTCTGTTTCCTAAACCCGCACGCACCTGCCTTTGCAGCCTCGTGGCCCATGCTGCACTGTTTCCTAAACCCGCACGCACCTGCCTTCACAGCCTCGTGGCCCATGCTGCACTGTTTCCTAAACCCGCACGCACCTGCCTTCACAGCCTCGTGGCCCATGCTGCACTGTTTCCTAAACCCGCACGCACCTGCCTTCACAGCCTCGTGGCCCATGCTGCACTGTTTCCTAAACCCGCACGCACCTGCCTTCACAGCCTCGTGGCCCATGCTGCACTGTTTCCTAAACCCGCACGCACCTGCCTTCACAGCCTCGTGGCCCATGCTGCACTGTTTCCTAAACCCGCACGCACCTGCCTTCACAGCCTCGTGGCCCATGCTGCACTGTTTCCTAAACCCGCACGCACCTGCCTTCACAGCCTCGTGGCCCATGCTGCACTGTTTCCTAAACCCGCACGCACCTGCCTTCACAGCCTCGTGGCCCATGCTGCACTGTTTCCTAAACCCGCACGCACCTGCCTTCACAGCCTCGTGGCCCATGCTGCACTGTTTCCTAAACCCGCACGCACCTGCCTTCACAGCCTCGTGGCCCATGCTGCACTGTTTCCTAAACCCGCACGCACCTGCCTTCACAGCCTCGGGGCCCATGCTGCACTGTTTCCTAAACCCGCACGCACCTGCCTTCACAGCCTCGGGGCCCATGCTGCACTGTTTCCTAAACCCGCACGCACCTGCCTTCACAGCCTCGGGGCCCATGCTGCACTGTTTCCTTAACCCGCATGCACCTGCAGAGAGAAGGTCACGGTGTGGGGTTTGGTTTTCTCCCTCTCTCTCTTTCATCCTGCTGAGTGGTTTGCGCTTATCAGATTTGCTCCGCGTCAGGCAGCGGTGGAAGCTTCCCTTGGCCTTAACAGAAGCAAGGAGGCTATCCGCTTAGATCTCAAAGACGTCTTGTATACAGGAGCCCCAGAGTGCTCCAGCAGAGTGCTCCAGCTGAGTGACCCACAAGCTCCAGCAGAGTGCTCCAGCAGAGTTACCCAGCAGAGTGGCCCACAAGCACCAGCAGAGTGCTCCAGCAGAGTGACCCACAAGCTTCAGCAGAGTGCTCCAGCAGAGTGACCCATAAGCTCCAGCAGAGTGCTCCAACAGAGTGCTCCAACAGAATGACCCACAAGCTCCAGCAGATTGCTCCAGCAGAGTAATCCAGCAGAGTAATCCACAAGCTCCAGCAGATTGCTCCAGCAGAGTGCTCCAGCAGAGTGACCCACAAGCTCCAGCAGAGTTCTCCAGCAGAGTGACCCACAAGCTCCAGCAGAGTGCTCCAGCAGAGTGCTCCAGCAGAGTGACCCACAAGCTCCAACAGAGTGCTCCAGCAGAGTGCTCCAGCAGAGTAATCCACAAGCTCCAGCAGAGTGCTCCAGCAGAGTGACCCACAAACTCCAGCAGAGTCCTTGTAATCCGTATTCTCGACTGCAAAATCTCGACTGCTGCATCTTGTTGATGCGCCTGCCCAAGCCATTGACTATCCTCCCTGCACCCATCATCTGTGCCCTGCCCCCCCCCCCTCCCCTGCTGACCCCTCCTCACTCCCGTCATCTGTCCCCTGCTCCCCCCCCCCCCCCTCCCCTGTGGACCCCTCATTGCACCCATCATCTATGCCCTGCTCCCCCCCCCCCTTCCCCTGTTGACCCCTCCTCGCTTCCGTCATCTGTGCCCTGCCCTCCCCCCCCCATTTCCTGTTGACCCCTCCTCGCTCCCATCATCTGTGCCCTGCGCCCCCCCCCCCCCTTCCCCTGTTGACCCCTCCTCGCTCCCATCTTGTTTTTCGGTGGCCAGGCGTGACAAGGCCTTGCTCTCCGACTCCTTCCAGACCCTTGCTTTTGACCTCACCATCGGCAAGCTCATGGACCTGGGACACCTCTGCAAGGTATGGAGCGCTGGGTGGGTATTGAAGCTCCCAAACCCTAACCCCAAACCCCAACCTTAAACCCATGGGACGCCTCTGCAAAGTAAGGATCTTAGGTGGGTAATGACGCTCCTTATCCCCAACCGGACGCCTCAACACATGGGACACCTCTGCTCTGGGTGGGTATTAACGAGATAGTACGATACGGCATGATACAACACGATACGACATAGGTTCAGCCGGATTGCACTATCAAGGAAGTACGATACAGCACAGATCAAGCTGATACAGCATAGATCAAGCCGAAGTGTACTACCAAGGTAGCCCGATACAGCACAGATCAAGCCGGATTGTACTACCAAGGTAGCCCGATACAGCACACATTAAGCCGAATGGTACTACCAAGGTAGCCCGATACAGCACAGATCAAGCCGAATTGTACTACCAAGGTAGCCCGATACAGCACACATCAAGCCGAATGGTACTACCAAGGTAGCCCGATACAGCACAGATCAAGCGGAATTGTACTACCAAGGTAGCCCGATACAGCACAGATCAAGCCGAATTGTACTACCAAGGTAACTCGATACAGCACACATCAAGCGGAATTGTACTACCAAGGTAGCCCGATACAGCACAGATCAAGCCGGATTATACTACCAAGGTAGCCCGATACAGCACAGATCAAGCCGAATTGTACTACCAAGGTAGCCCAATACAGCACAGATCAAGCCGAATGGTACTACCAAGGTAGCCCGATACAGCACAGATCAAGCCGAATTGTACTAAAGAGGTAGCCCGATACAGCACAGATCAAGCCGGATTGTACTACCAAGGTAGCCCGATACAGCACAGATCAAGCCGAATTGTACTACCAAGGTAGCCCGATACAGCACAGATCAAGCCGGATTGTACTACCAAGGTAGCCCGATACAGCACAGATCAAGCCGAATGGTACTACCAAGGTAGCCCGATACAGCACAGATCAAGCCGAATTGTACTACCAAGGTAGCCCGATACAGCACACATCAAGCCGGATTATACTACCAAGGTAGCCCGATACAGCACAGATCAAGCGGAATTGTACTACCAAGGTAGCCCGATACAGCACACATCAAGCCGAATTGTACTACCAAGGTAGCCCGATACAGCACAGATCAAGCCGAATTGTACTACCAAGGTAGCCCGATACAGCACAGATCAAGCCGGATTATACTACCAAGGTAGCCCGATACAGCACAGATCAAGCCGAATTGTACTACCAAGGTAGCCCGATACAGCACAGATCAAGCCGAATGGTACTACCAAGGTAGCCCGATACAGCACAGATCAAGCCGAATTGTACTAAAGAGGTAGCCCGATACAGCACAGATCAAGCTGAATGGTACTACCAAGGTAGCCCGATACAGCACAGATCAAGCCGAATTGTACTACCAAGGTAGCCCGATACAGCACAGATCAAGCCGGATTGTACTACCAAGGTAGCCCGATACAGCACAGATCAAGCCGGATTGTTTTGTCCTGAGTGTTTATGCTCCACGGATCGGGCCGGACCATGTGTTGGATGCAGCATCCATTAAATGTCTCAACCTTGGATCTGAGGCAGCATCCGTCCAATGTCTGAATCATGGATCTGCAGCAGCATCCATTCAATGTCTAAACCTTGGATTCGAGACCTCCAGAAAAGCGCTCCCCCGGCTTTGAGATATGAAGCTTGTCTTGCCACTCGGGGCTTGCCTGAAGGTGCGCCTTGCAACGGAAAATGCCTTGTGCCAATTGTTGTGACCCCCCCTACCGAACAGCTTTCTTCTCCCTGAAGGAGCCATGGTGAATTGGTGACACACCCAGTGCTGTGGGTAGCAAACAGGTGGCTTGTTTATTGTTCTGTCTGCACGTATCACACCCAGTGCTGTGGGTAGCAAACAGGTGGCTTGTTTATTGTTCTGTCTGCACGTATCACACCCAGTGCTGTGGGTAGCAAACAGGTGGCTTGTTTATTGTTCTGTCTGCACGTATCACAGGGCAGCATTGATTTATTTTGCACTTCGGTAGCAAAATACATTTTTGCTCCTGCCCGGTGCTTGCCTCCAGCACCCTGACTGAGCAATATGGATGTTCCGAATAATGTCAGCGCCCGCTGCTGTGACCCCCCCCTCCCTGCCCTGAAAATCGTTTTCCCCCCGCCAGGTGCGCGCAGTGCGCATTCTAACCGACGTGGACATTTCGAAGGCCAAGCTCCGGAAGCCAAAGAGTGCTGATGACGACGATGACAGTGATGATGATGACGATGACTTCAGTGAGCTGGAGCTCAGCAGGGTGAGAGGACACATGGGGTCCAGGGGGCAGGGGGAGAGGAGCCAGGGGGGGCAGAAGAGAGGGAGCAGGGGCGTAGGTGAGAGGAGCCAGCAGGGAGGGGGGTGTAGCCAGGGGGGCGGGGGACGGGACAGGGGGGCAGGGGACAGTGTAGAACGGGCAGAGAGACTGGGGTGCAGAGGCGAGGCGCCAGGGGACAGGGGAGAGGAAGTTGGGGAGAGGGGTCAGGATCGGGTGCTAGGATCAGGGGGCGGGGGGGGGGTCAAGGGGCCAATTTGATTACTAGTATTGATCAAAATAAAGAAAATCTACGTTCAGATATTTTTGCCTATGCATAACAACCGAGATCGCCTTGAAGCATCTTCCGCTCGTGTCACTATTACCCCACCATTTTCCCTGCGTGTCTCCAAACCTCTTGCTTGCTGCCTCTCTTGTTGTGCCTCGACGTTCATGCTGTGCCTCAACCTTGCCTCTTGCCTTGCAGCTGGTCAACTCCCCAGAGAGGAACAACCTGGTGGTCTCTTCCTACTTGAACCTGGCAGCGGGGCGCCGGGCCATCGCGTTCTGCTGCTCGATTCAGCACGCAGAGGACCTGGCCACAGCATTCAAGTCAGGCACTGTCTCTTTGAATTTGAATTTGAATCTACTTGTGCCTTTGGGCTTAGGAAGCCTGGTCAGCCGTACCTTCACCCCGAACCTTCCGTTTTAATGAGGGGTGTGGGCAACTGGGCAAAATAAGCCTGTTCAGCCGTGCCTAAACCCTGAACCGTCTGCGCAACCGGTCGGATCTACAAAATGGCTGGCAGCCAGGTCATGGTGACGCTTGTTGGGGCCATTGCGGTTCTGAAGCTAATTGGGCGAGGGATGTCTGCATGATGCGAAGAATGTTTGGATCTAGTTCCACCCTCTACAAGTTGTGTGCTTTTATTCCAAAGTTGCAGCGCTGCTGATCCAGGCAGTGTGTTGCAGCGCTGCTGATCCAGGCAGTGTGTTGCAGCGCTGCTGATCCAGGCAGTGTGTTGCAGCGCTGCTGATCCAGGCAGTGTGTTGCAGCGCTGCTGATCCAGGCAGTGTGTTGCAGCGCTGCTGATCCAGGCAGTGTGTTGCAGCGCTGCTGATCCAGGCAGTGTGTTGCAGCGCTGCTGATCCAGGCAGTGTGTTGCAGCGCTGCTGATCCAGGCAGTGTGTTGCAGCGCTGCTGATCCAGGCAGTGTGTTGCAGCGCTGCTGATCCAGGCAGTGTGTTGCAGCGCTGCTGATCCAGGCAGTGTGTTGCAGCGCTGCTGATCCAGGCAGTGTGTTGCAGCGCTGCTGATCCAGGCAGTGTGTTGCAGCGCTGCTGATCCAGGCAGTGTGTTGCAGCGCTGCTGATCCAGGCAGTGTGTTGCAGCGCTGCTGATCCAGGCAGTGGGTTGCAGCGCTGCTGATCCAGGCAGTGTGTTGCAGCGCTGCTGATCCAGGCAGTGTGTTGCAGCGCTGCTGATCCAGGCAGTGTGTTGCAGCGCTGCTGATCCAGGCAAAATGTCCTTGTCTATTCCCTGCATGAACTCTGTGTCAAGACGCATCATGTGTCCATGTGTGAACCCCGGGTTACGGTTTTAGGTTTTGCACAATGTGTGACACTTGGCCCGGGCCAGTCAATTGCACAAGAGATGAGATCTGAAGATTTTCGACCCCTCTTGGTGGATGTGTTGAAGGCTCTCTTTCCTCACCAGGGCCCCTGCTCAGGCATGCTCAAGAGACTGACCGCCAACCTTTGTTTGTTTGATGCACTGAAGGCCTTCCTTGGGCACTGACGGACCTTCAGATTTTTTGTTTCTTTTGTGAATAAAACGCGAACTCTTCCTTGAAAGGTACCTGTTGCCTCCCCCGGGCACTGTCAACCCTCTGCCCCCCTGCTCATGTAGGGAACGGGGTGTGACTGCCAACTCGCTGCACAGCGCGAAGAGTAAAGAGGAGCAGAGCAGCATCCTGAAGAGCCACAAGGGGTGCGAGGCAGATGCGGGTTCCTCAAGGCACGCAAATTCATGGCATGCAGTATCTTGTGATGCTCTGCTGGACTGTGAAAACTTCACAAAATTTCACATCTTGCAGAGGCACAAGAGGTGCCTGGCAGATGCGGGTTCCTCAAGGCACGCAATTTCATGGCATGCAGCATCTTGTGATGATCTGCTGGACTGTAAAAGATTCACAAAAGCTTCACATATTGCAGAGGCACATAAGGTGTGAGGCAGATGCGGCAACCCAACCGAGTGAGGAGGCCCCTACAGGGGTGCCCTTGCGTACCCTAGTCCCGCATGGAGCTCACTATGGGGTGCCATATTACGCCTTGGTCCCTGAAACCCCAAGTTTAAATCTGAACCCTAAACTTGTTAACCTATACCCTACCCCAGGGGTGGATCCCTGCCCAAGGGCCGACAGTGGAGGTCTGGATGGAGGTCACTGCAGGGGGCGCCCTTGCACGCCCATTGGGTCCATTTGGGTGGTTGCTGCCTGCGTTGGCCACTGGACTAGCTTGGCCCTACACGTCAATCTGTCGTGCTGTGTTGCTCCCTTGGGCAAAGTTCCTGCCCTGGGTATATCCTGCCAAAGATAGCTTTGATTTTTGTGCCTGGTATCATGTTGGGCATTGTATGAAGGAAGCCCAGGATCTGCTTGAGCACTGCACCTTTATTACAGCTTCTAACATGTCAGAATTCGGCATAGGATGGCCTTGAGTACCGGTACTACACCTTGAGTACCGGTACTACACCTTGAGTACCGGAACTACACCTTGAGTACCGGTACTACACCTTGAGTACCGGTACTACACCTTGAGTACCGGTACTACACCTTGAGTACCGGTACTACACCTTGAGTACCGGAACTACACCTTGAGTACCGGTACTACACCTTGAGTACCGGTACTACACCTTGAGTACCGGTACTACACCTTGAGTACCGGTACTACACCTTGAGTACCGGTACTACACCTTGCCGTGTTCCCTGAGGCTTCTCATACGCAACAGTTCAGTTCCACGAGCCCAGACAATTGTATCCATGCTGGACGACGCCATGCTCAGTGTGCCCGGTGCCCGATTTGCCTCTGGTGTGCCCGATGACTCCACTTGATGAGCGGAAGGAACGTGTTGTCCTCCTGCGTGCATCAATGAGATCCTGGAGCTGACTAACTGAACTAAGTATGTCGGTTCATGTTTTCTTCTCACGCGCAGCAACGTGATCTAGGGTTTTACCAACAAAACCAAGTATGTTGGTTCATGAAATCAATTGCTTTTTCTCACATACAGGAACGAGATCCAAGTGCTGACCAACGTGGCTATCCTCACTGAAGGCTATGATGACCCAGACATCTCCTGCGTACTCATGACGAGGTATGGCAGGAAAAGGCAGGCCCTCAACCTGCAGCAGAAGTAGCGGTAGCAGCAGCAGTAACATACCGACAATAGCAACAGTAACAGCAGCAGTAGCTGTAACAGCAGCAGTAGCAGTAACAGCGGCAGTAACAGCAAGAGTAGTAACAGAAGCAGCAGCAGCAACAACAACAACAGATGTAGCAGCAGCAGTATCAGCATTTTGTTATTGTCAAGGAGAGAATGAGGGTGTAGTGCAGGTGGTCCCTCATGCCATGCATGTACCCCAGAGTCCCCCAGGGAAATATCGTATGCATGCTAGGTATCGGTATGTATTAGTGTGACCTCTTGCTATGCAGCCACCAGTTAAGTAGCTGCCATCGCTCGAGGAGGTATTGAATGGCGTTCAGACTCGCTTTGTTTGGCGCGTTCATCACGGCGCATTTAGCCCGCTACAGCTGGCCCTGATCCTTCCTCGTGCCTCTTCCTCTGACCCTCCCTTGTGCCTCCTCCTCTGACCCTCCCTCTTCCTCTGCCCTCCATGCAAGGCCCACCAAGTCTCCAGGCTTGTATACTCAGTGTGTCGGTCGTGGCCTCCGTAAGGGTGGACCGGACAAGAAGGACTGCGTTGTATTGGATTTCACAGACATGTGAGTGGTATGAATCAGACAAAAATAGATGGTGGGAAGTGTGAAACAGTTTAGGTGAAGTGTGAAGCATGAGGCATGGTGTGTGAAGCAGGCATTGTGTGGAGAGTGAAGTTGTTAGCCCGACACAGGTAGGTGCATTGCTGATAAACGCCTCATCAAGCTGCTATTGCTGTGGTCACAAGTGAGACCGTGTGGCTCTCCTGCCAGACCCTCCCCTTTCCAGCATGGACACTTTGCCCCTGCGTCACCCTGTCCCTTCCAACCACAGCACTTTGCCTCTACCCTTGAACCCTAAACCCTAAACACCAAACCCCTAAACCCTTCCTCCGCAGTTACCACTCGTTAGACCGACCCTCGGACCTGGTCACCGTCACCGACGTTGTGGACGAGGAGCACCTGATGCTGGTCAACCCCTGCAAACTACCACCAGGGATCATCCGTGAGCTAAAGCATATGCTGCTCCCAGGTGGCGAGATGCAGCTGTACGACAACTTGAGATACTCCTGGGCCAAGATTGAGTGAGTGCAGGCAGGGCAGCAGATTGAGTGAGTGCAGACAGGGCAGCAGATTGAGTGAGTGCAGGCAGGGCAGCAGATTGAGTGAGTGCAGGCAGGGCAGCAGGGCAGCAGATTGAGTGAGTGCAGGCAGGGCAGCAGATTGAGTGGGTGCAGGCAGGGCAGCAGATTGAGTGAGTGCAGGCAGGGCAGGCAGGGCAGCAGATTGAGTGGGTGCAGGCAGGGCAGCAGATTGAGTGAGTGCAGGCAGGGCAGGCAGGGCAGCAGATTGAGTGAGTGCAGGCAGGGCAGGCAGGGCAGCAGATTGAGTGAGTGCAGGCAGGGCAACAGATTGAGTGAGTGCAGGCAGGGCAGGCAGGGCAGCAGATTGAGTGAGTGCAGGCAGGGCAGCAGATTGAGTGAGTGCAGGCAGGGCAGCAGATTGAGTGAGTGTAGGCAGGGCAGCAGATTGAGTGAGTGCAGGCAGGGCAGCAGATTGAGTGAGTGCAGGCAGGGCAGCAGATTGAGTGAGTGCAGGCAGGGCAGCAGATTGAGTGAGTGCAGGCATGGCAGCAGATTGAGTGAGTGCAGGCAGGGCAGGCAGGGCAGCAGATTGAGTGAGTGCAGGCAGGGCAGGCAGGGCAGCAGATTGAGTGGGTGCAGGCAGGGCAGCAGATTGAGTGAGTGCAGGCAGGGCAGGCAGGGCAGCAGATTGAGTGAGTGCAGGCAGGGCAGGCAGGGCAGCAGATTGAGTGAGTGCAGGCAGGGCAGCAGATTGAGTGAGTGCAGGCAGGGCAGGCAGGGCAGCAGATTGAGTGAGTGCAGGCAGGGCAGCAGATTGAGTGAGTGCAGGCAGGGCAGCAGATTGAGTGAGTGCAGGCAGGGCAGCAGATTGAGTGAGTGCAGGCAGGGCAGCAGATTGAGTGAGTGCAGGCAGGGCAGCAGATTGAGTGAGTGCAGGCAGGGCAGCAGATTGAGTGAGTGCAGGCAGGGCAGCAGATTGAGTGAGTGCAGGCAGGGCAGCAGATTGAGTGAGTGCAGGCAGGGCAGCAGATTGAGTGAGTGCAGGCAGGGCAGCAGATTGAGTGAGTGAGTGCAGGTAGTGCAGGCAGGGCAGCAGATTGAGTGAGTGCAGGCAGGGCAGCAGATTGAGTGAGTGCAGGCAGGGCAGCAGATTGAGTGAGTGCAGGCAGGGCAGACAGGGCAGACAGGGCAGCAGGGCAGCAGATTGAGTGAGTGCAGACAGGGCAGCAGATTGAGTGAGTGCAGACAGGGCAGACAGGGCAGACAGGGCAGCAGATTGATTGCAGGCAGGCAGGGCAGCGCGTCAGTATATGCTTGGGTGAAGCTACTGCAAGGGTGTGGGAGGGGCAGAAGAGACTGTCCGGTAACACGGCCACTGAAAGGACCGTGACCGGAACACAGCATGACAGCCAGTGCTGTGCAATTGCGCCGATTTATTACAACCATAAATCATGCAGGTAATTACGGTCCTTTACTGGTAAATGTAGCTAAATTTGCCTTGAAATTACGGTGACTGAAAGTTAGCTACGCAACTCAGCCACCGTAAGGACCGTAATCGGCACAGCAATGATGACAGCGCTGATGTTCATGCGTATATCGGTGCATCAGCGATGCCAGCCTCTTTGTTTTACCCGCTGTCGCTAAAGAGTGTGTGATGTGCTGCCTGGTTGCAGCCGTACGTTTTATATGCAGCTGAGCCTATTTCCTCTGGAGAAGTTGAAGGCCACGCTCCGACTGCAGCCCACTCCAGGGGCGAAGGCTGGGCTGGTGCAGTGGCGCCTCCAGTATGCGATGAAGTCAGGTCCGTGGAGCAACGAGGCTTGGAGCGACCTGGTGAGCAATGGGCGGTTCAAGAGGGGACCTTCAAGAATGCAGCTGGATGCAGCTGAATGTAGCTGAATGAGCAAGGTTAGAGCATAGTAATGCACTAACCTGAAGGATTTGGGGGGCTAAAAGAGTGGAAATGCTCGATCGTAACCCTAAACCCCTATATGGGGTGTAAAGGAGCTAAGCTCATGAAAAACCTTTTGTCGGAAAAGTTTTTCCTCTTACGTCTGAGCTTGAAGTTCCTCTTACTTTCAAGCCCACCCACCCTTACCTCCGCTCTAGCTTCTGATGCTCCTCGTTACCCCGGAGCACCCCTTTGGCCAGCGGCTATTAGGCTTTTCACTGCGCTCCAAACCGTCAGTTTGTCCCCTGTGAAGACTTGCGAGTCGTCTGCGGTTCAGTGCTAGCAGATTTATTTTGCACCGAAACCGGCCCCCCCAACACTGGTTGCACTTTAGGAGGGCAGGACCCTCTACCGAACTGTGAACTGCTTGTGCAAGCTTTAGGGTAGCTGAGAGGGCAGGCCTCTGAAGCAGCAAGGAGTGTGCAACCGGGTGACCAATAAGTCTCCTCCATCCTTTCTATATTCAGGCCTGTCCTGAGCAAGCTCCTTGATCCCCTTTTAAGGGGTTTGGGGTTGCGATCGATCATTTTCACGCTTTGGCCCCCAAATTCTTCAGGTTAGTGCTTTACAGTGCCCCAACCTTGCACTTTTCACACGTCTGTGCCCTGGCCCTGCAGGGCCTGCCCTTCAAGCCCATGAAGGACGAGGACGACGGCACCCGCGCCGCCCAGATTGTCGAGGGCATGTTTGAGAAAGGGTTGCTCAGGGGCAGCGAGGAACTGCATGTGTTCGAGAAAGTGAGTGCGGTGCCTGACAGAGTTCATAGTTTAGTGCGCAACATGCTGCGGCTGGACTTAACCACAGCAATTGCTGCATGCACCTACTCTGATGCAGATGCTTTTGAGTCAAGATAGGATTTGTGTGTGTGTGTGTGTGTGTGTGTGTGTGTGTGTCTGTTTTCTTCTTGTATACGAGTTTTAATGTATTGCGTGAGCGCTGCACTGGGCCAGTCTCTCGACAGCCACCGTGTCGATCTGGTCGACATCGCATGGTGCCATTATCGTCATTTCGACCCGATAAGCCTGGGTATTTCGAACATGCCCTGCCTCCTCCTCTCCCATTGCATGCCATACATCCTCCCTCGTGCCATGCACCCTCCTTGATGCTCCAAACCCTTCCCCTTTTTCAAATCCCCCTTCATTCCTGCCTTCCCCTCTCTCATGGCATGCATCCTCATCCATGCCTGCCCCCCCCCTCCCTCATGCCATGCATCATTCCCATGTTTGCCTTCCCCTCCACCATGCCTGTCTTCCCCTCCCTCATGCCATGCATCCTCACCATGCTTGCCTCTCCCTCCAACATTTATGCTTTCCCCTCCCTCATGTCATGCATCCTCAACCATGCCCCCCCCCCCCCCCCTTCTTCATGCCATGCATCCTCCTCATGCTTGCTTTCCCCTCCATCATGCCTGTCTTCCCTTCCCCCATGGCATGCATCCTCCTCCATGCCTGCCTTCCCCTCCCTCATGGCGTGCATCTTCCTCTATGCCTGTCTTCCACTCCCTCATGACAAGCATCCTCCTTCACTTCTCTCATGCCATGTCTCCTCTTCCCCATGCCCAACATCATCCCACATGCCCAGCCTCCGCCACCCCCATGCCCAATATTATCCCACATGCCCTGCCTCCTCCATCCCCAGGCCTAACATCATCCCACATGCCAAGCCTCCCCCAATCCCATGTCCAGCATCATCCCACATGACCTACCTCCTCCATCCCCCAGGCATAACATCATCCCTGGTGCCATGCCTCTTCATACCTCATGCCATGCGTGCCCATCCCTGATGCCATGCCTCACCATTCTCAAGCCATGCCTCATCATTCCTCACACCATGCCTCTTCATACCTCACGCCATGCCTGCCTATCCCTGATGCCATCCCTCATCATTCCTCACGCCATGCCTCTTCATACCTCACGCCATGCCTGCCTACCCCTGATGCCATGCCTCTTCATACATCACGCCATGCCTCTTCATACCTCATGCCATTCCTGCCTACCCCTGATGCCATGCCTCTTCACACCTCATGCCATGCCTCTTCATACCTCATGCCATGCTCTCCATAACTCACGCCATGCCTGCCCATCCCTGATGCCATGCCTCTTCACACCTCATGCCATGCTCTTCATACCTCACGCCATGCCTGCCCATCCCTGATGCCATGCCTCTTCACACCTCACGCCATGCCTCTTCATACCTCACGCCTTGCCTGCCCATCCCTGATGCCATGCCTCTTCACACCTCACGCCACGCCTCTTCATACCTCATGCCATGCCTGCCCATCCCTGATGCCATGTCTCTTCACACCTCATGCCATGCCTCTTCATACCTCATGCTATGCCTGCCCATCCCTGATGCCAAGCCTCTTCACACCTCATGCCATGCCTCTTCATACCTCATGCTATGCCTGCCCATCCCTGATGCCATGCCTCTTCACACCTCACGCCATGCCTCTTCATACCTCACGCCATGCCTGCCCATCCCTGATGCCATGCTTCTTCATACCTCACGCCATGCTTGCCCATCCCTGATGCCATGCTTCTTCATACCTCACGCCATGCCTGCCCATCCCTGATGCCATGCTTCTTCATACTTCACGCCAGGCCTGCCCATCCCTGATGCCATTCCTCTTCATACCTCACGCCATGCTTGTGTGCTCTGACAGTGCAATACACTTGTTTGAATAATATAGTATTGTTTCGGGCTTGTTAGTCAAATCCATTTCCCCCCCACCAGTGGACATGCACTGCCATCACCATGAATGGCATGGATGGGACTGGCAAAGTTTTTCGAATGCTATTTTTAAGCATATTATTCCTTTTGGTACAGAAAGAGCTACTCAGGTGGTAAGTGCTCAACGGAATTCTGGGACGCCGGGCGGGAATCTGTTTGGTGACACTTTGACCCGATCCGGCCTGGATGCCCTTTCCCTCTCTTTTACCCTATCTTTCCCCTCACCCTCTCCTCCCCTTCCCCAACACACGTGCATGTTTTCCCTGATTAGGGCCCAACACACAGTAAGAAAAAAAAACTGGGCTGTGTCTTACTGTGTGTTGCCGTACGGGAAATATTTCCCGTAGAATTCCCGTGACGCGGGGGAAATTAAGAACTTCAGAGTCGCCAAGGTCGATCAGACACGCTACGAAACAATCGATTTTTGTCATTCGATGCATTTCGAAGCGCCCAGCTGATCGAACTGTTCAGTGCATAAGTCAAACCTAGCGGACAGACTCAGGACAATACCTTATGCGGGTCCAGCACGCCCTGCGACAAGCTGAACTACGTTTTTTCTTTAATATGAATTTTAATGTATCGCGTGAGCGCTGCACTGGGCCAGTATCTCGACAGCCACCGTGTCAATCTGGTCGACATCGCATGGAGCCACCATCGTCATTTTTGACCCGATAAGCCTGGGTGGTTCGAACATGCTCGGGAGAATGCGCATGTCTGCCCTCCAGTCATATCCAAAACTCTCCCATTACCTGCCCAATACTCCCCCATGGCATTCCTCATACTCTGCCGTTGCATGCCCTGCCTCCTACTCCCCCATTGCATGCCATGCATCGTCCCTCGTGCCATGCATCCTCCTTGATGCTCCAACCCCTTCCTTTTTCCACATCCCCCTTCATGTCTGCCTTCCCCTCTCTCATGTCATGCACTCTCATCCATGCCTGCCTTCCTGTCCACCGTGTCTGCCTTCCCCTCCCTCATGCCATGCATCCTTCTCCAAGCCTGCCTTCCCCTCCACCATGCATGCCATCCCCTCTCTCATGCCATGCATCCTCCATGCCTGCCTCCCCCTCCCTCATGCCATGCATCCTCCTCATGCTTACCTTCCCCGCCACCATGTCTGCCCTCTCCTCCCTCATGCATCCTCCTACATGCCTTATTTCCCCACCCTCGTAGCATACATCCTCCTCCATGCCTGCCTTCTTCTTTCTCATGCCTGCCTTCCCCTCCCTCATGGGTCATGCCATGCCTCTTCATACCTCACGCCATGCCTTCCCATCCCTGAGGCCATGCCTCTTCACACCTCACGCCATGCCTGCCCATCCCTGATGCCATGCCTCTTCACACCTGACGCCATGCGTGCCCATCATTGATGCCATGCCTCTTCATACTTCACGCCATGCCTCTTCATACCTCACGCCTTGCCTCTTCATACCTCACGCCATGCCTCTTCATGCCTCACACCATGCTTGCCCATCCCTGATGCCACGCCTCTTCATACCTCACGCCATGCCTCTTCATACCTCACGTCATGCTTGCCCATCCCTGATGCCATGCCTCTTCACATCTCATGCCATGCCTCTTCATACCTCACGCCATGCCTTTTCTTACCTCACGCCATTCCTCTTCATACCTCATGGCTCATGCCATGCCTCTTCATACCTCATGCGATGCCTCTTCATACCTCACGCCATGCTTGCCCATCCCTGATGCCATGCCTCTTCATACCTCACGCCATACCTCTTCATACCTCATGCCATGCTTGCCAATCCTTGATGCCATGCCTCTTCACACCTCACGCCTTGCTTGTGTGCTCTGACAGTGCAATTCACGTGTTTGAATAATGTAGTTTTGATTCCACGCTTGTTAGTCAAATCCATTATTCCCCCCACCAGTGGACAAGCACTGCCGTTACAATCAGTGGCATGGATGGGACTGGCAAAGTTTATAGAAAGCTATTTGTAAACATATTATTCCTTATGGTACAGTAAGAGCTACTCAGGTGGTGAGCAACGGTGGTTTGTCACGGGAATTCTGGGGCGCGGGGGGGGAAACCTGTTTGGTGACACTTTGACCCGATCCGGCCTGGACGGCCTTTCCCTCCCTATATTTTCTCTTTTTTACTACATTTCCCTCTCCCTCTCCTCCCCTTCCCCAACACACGCGCATTTTCCCCCTGTTTACAGCCCAACACACAGTAAGAAAAAAAATCGTGTGTGTGTGTGTTGTGCGCTGAGCGCAGATGCAAGCAAGTGTGAGAGATTGTCGGTGTTTGTGTATTCTGTGCACTGAATGTTGCACGCTGAACGCAGTCGCTGTTTAGTAAACGGAGGGAACGCCCGTGGCGTCAAGAGGCTGCGACGCCTGCTCAGCTCAAAGCACTGATGGAAATGGGAGTGACAGAGGAGTCCCTGGAAGCTCCGCCTGGTCAGTTTGCAAATCTCTCAAAAGGTGTGTGTGTATCGAGGCTGCGGGAGGGACGAGACTGATGGGCTGTCATCTGTTTCTGATACAGTGGAATCGGACGGCTAGTGAAGTAGTGTGAGAGCCATCCCGGTCCTCCACCAGATCAGGATGATGGTCCATTCGTTCACGTTTGAATCTGTCATGCATGCTGTCAGACCAGTGGACCCTTAAGCAGTATCCATGAATCTTCTAGACTGCCCAGGCTGACTGGCACAGAGCCTTCCCTAAACTATGGACCCAAAAATCACACCTGCCTGCCCTCACACCCTGCTCTCACCTTGCAGGTCAAGCTGGGGACGCGTTGAGCTTGATGTCTCTGTCCAAAGACATTCACGGGCCCAGCAGAGGGACGGGCCAGAAAGACGTTCTGCCTGCCACTGAGGCACAAGCTAGGTACATCGGCGTCCTGTTGAAGCAGGCACGGGACCTCGCCGAGGCGCTGAGTGACAAGCACCAGGACCGGGAGGATGCGGAGCCCGTTGGTCAAGCGCCGGGAGCGGAGGTGGCGCCGGGCAGCCCCCAGTGGTGGCAGAGTAGCCATAGGGCAGATGTCTTGAAGCGAGTCACGGTGGATGAGGGAAGGCTGCTGGCAGGGGTGAAGAAAATGGAGGCTTCGCGGTTGATTGACGAGTATGTGCAGGCTGGCAAGCTGAGGCGGGTGCGATGAATCGTGGGGATTTGTAGGTGCAACGGAGCATCATATGTGGATAACGTGATGGGTCCAATGGAGGTCCTCAAGATTGGGCCCCAATCTGAAGTCGCATAAAATGAAAGAGTGACGATGCTCACAACTCAGGGTGCATCAAGGTAAGGGGGTGTTGGTGTCCTATGGGACCAGGTGGAATGTCAGGGACATGGATCATATTTGTGTATTGATGGTTGTTGTTGGTTCGTAGGCACACTCTCGAGTTCTTTATGTAGGCACGCATGTCAATGACGTTACACCTATGGGCCCTGCTGCTTAAAAAGGCTCGGCACGCATGTACTGACGCCTGCAATCATCGGAATATGGTATTTGGTGCCCTTTATTGTAGACAGGGGCCTACAAGCGGCCTGCACACCATGGATGGATGTGCTATCCCGTGAGAATGTTGTAGTCAAGAGAATCATATCCTTTCACGCATTTTGCCATAGGGCAGGGACAGATGACCAAGCTCCAACTATCATGTGTCAGGGTTGTAGAGTCAGGAGAGCTTCTGAGCGCCGTGGACAAACGTACCAGAACAGTGTCGGACCTTTGCCTTGCCTTTCACCGGCACTTGACAGAATTTTGCTACACACTGTAAGCATTGGACTGCCGACAATCATGCCAGGCAAAGCCACCGTGCACCGATCTTTGGGTGCATTGTCAATTGATCGTGGGAGGTGGAGAGAGTCATGGATCATGCCCAGCTTCGACAATGGTCAATGATATAAATGTTAGTGGTGCCAGCTAGTGTTTATTTTAGTACGTGTCAGAGCACCTTCGGGGGGCCACCGGGCGGCCATTTCTTGGGCAGTTGGGACCAAATCTTGACCGGCCTACGGCCGGTGGCCCGATCAGTAGGGCTTCCTGCACCAGACCGCCACGGCCGTAGGCCACAATGAGGCTGAATTGTAGCTGGAGCGCGCTAAAATAATCAGTGGTGCCAGCAGGCTAACCACGTTACATGTAGACTTCTTGTTCACCGAAAGATCTCCGACCACAGGCTGTGCACCCAACAGATGGGCATCTATGTACCGGTACCCCAACTGCTGTTCTTCTAATGTATACAAATAGTCGATTTTTTTTAGTCACGTCCGTTTAGGTACAGGATTTCATAGGAACAGTGTTCATTTTTTTGCTTACACGAATACTCTTGACGGTGCAACTTTGGGAACAAAATACTGAAGTGGCAACAAAATTGAGGCAGCATGGGGCTTGGCTTTTGATTACAAAACAGTGACCCCACCTGACTTTTGCGGCTTCTTGCGCCAGCACATGCTCGGCCTGCACGCTTGCTTTTCTGGCCTTACCTTTTGGGGGGGGGGCTTTGTTGAGGGTTAGTCTCAGGTGGAACTCAGGTGTTGGACTTGGTCATCGTTGTCTTCCCGGCCTCTCCTTTTGTCCCTTTCCCCCTCTCTTCCTTTTAGTTCCTTCTTTACTCCCTTCTGAACAGTTGGGCGCCCACGCGGCCGAGCTTTGAGCGGGCCCAGAGGTGTAACGTTATTGAAATGCTCGGCCTGTACTAGATTTCTTCAAAGACCTTGGTGTTTTGAAACCCTTCTTACAGAGCCCTTCTGAAGGAGCCTCTGGGTCAGGCTCCAGGATCCACGCTCCACGTCTATCTCCAAGTTATTCACCTTAACCTGTTGGTAGAACTTGACGAAGACCAAGGCCACGCTTCCGGGGCCGGGTTCATACAACCCAGCCACATGCTACAGCTCCAGGTCATGGTCCTGACTTGTGCCCCAGACGGACCAAAACAATTAAGCCACTACATTATTTCAATTAACAGCCAAGGAATGCACGCTTTCAAAAGGACACACTGGGGCTGCGCCTCCTCCTTTTCTTCCTTTGTGTTGTGTACCCTCTTCCTCTTAGCTTCTCTTTTCTCCCATCTGGACTGTTGGGCGCCCACGCGGCCGAGCGTTCTTGTGCATGGCACAGAGGTGTAACGTCATTGACTGGGGCTACGCCTCAGATTTGAATTTGTAGATCATAACGACAAGTATTCATAACATGAAACCCGTTGAATAATACTGGATACACCGCTGCTGACTTGAGGTCAATGCATACTTGTCTTTGACTTGTGCTTGTCTTTGATCTTGACTTGGCTTCTTTCGTCCGCTTACATTTACCGAGTGCCTTTGTTTTGACCAATAGTCACCTTTTGTCCAAAGGCTTACCGGAATCTACGACTTCTTCCAGAATAAACTCCTGGTACTTGAAGCTTGGACTACCAGTCTACCACATTGCAGCGCCAAAACTTGACATCGCACCAGTATTTATCAAAATAATGCGATAGTCGTTTTTCCTTCAGCAATAGCTGTTGGAAAACCATCCAACCAGTACCTAGCATCAGAGATCTACTTACTCCGCAATTTCTCAGGCCTTTCCTACAGCCAACTTGAATCTATTCAACGGAAACATTCATCCGCAACATTTCAGGCCTTGCCTATAGCCATCTTGAATGTATTCAACGGGACCATTCTTCCGCAAATTCCCAAGCCTCAGCCCTCTTTAATCTCTTTGGCGTAAAATAGGATCAATCCATTAGCCTGGAGCTCAAGAACAATTAGTCAATCAGGCCCAGGCATGTGTGGTACTTAAAAGAACCTGTCAATGACATAACACATTTGGGCCCTGCTCAAAAAGGCTCGGCCGCGTGGCCAACACAACCCCACGAACACAACCCCTGACCCAAACAGCCTGACAGGAAAGATATGAAATCCCCCCCCATAGCTCAATACCGCTGGATTTATGACCAGGCTATCCTTCTCACCAGCGACCGGCTGGAGGCGTAAGATATTTCTTCCTGATTCGAACTTGAAATAATATGCACTTGATTAGCATGAGGGTATAGGATTTCTTAGGAATTCTTCTATGATCCTAAGAAAAATGAGGATCATGGAAGAAATTCAAACCTAGCTGTTAGCCCTTTTGGCACAAGCGCTTTTGGCGCCGAACAGCCCTTGGGCTCAGATCTGACAGTTAATTGCAAATATTGCATTGATAAGTGTTCAGAGCTGCTGCTGTGCAGCATGAAAAACGGCAGAGCAGTTGGGTGTGTGACTTTTCAGAGGGCAGGCGCAGGTGCGGATGGGGTCACCTGGACCCCATGCAAACCCCCTCGCCATGTTGCAAGATTTCAAAATATATGCCACAACTCTATCGCTGGCTTAGTGCGTGTCTTTAAAGGTGCCTATCGAATTGCGCATAGAGAAGCGAAGCTGCTGCTGTCGCGTGACACCTTCGATATAGGCGGGGGGGGAGAGAAGATCGTGTGGCGGGTTCGCACCCTCAACCTCTGGGTATGGATGCCACTAGCATCATACCACGGGACTGAAAAGTGTGAACTGTGTGTATTAATTATTGAAATGGGCATGTGACACCTCTGTAAGTCAGTTTTTCATTCATGAATTAGTGATTCAGAAGCGATGATACAAACATATAGCCCTGGCGTCACACGACAGGCCGACAGCGGTGGCTTCGCTTCTCTAAGCGCAATTTGATACGCATCATTAAAACACGCACTTAGCCAGTGATAGAGTTGTATTTTGAAATCCTGCAACATGGCGAGGGGGTTTGCGTGGGGTGCAGGTGACCCCGTCCGCACCTGGCTGCGCTTGCCCTCTGAAAAGTCACATACCCGACTGCTCTGCCGTTTTTTGTGCTGCGCAGCAGCACCTCTGATTACTTGTCTAGGCGGCGTTCAACCGAATTCTTTTGCACCCACGTCATGTTTTGAGGCTGGGACTAATCTTCTGCACTATGTGGTTCATTCCGTGGGTTCATTCCCCTGCTAGTGCTCGGTGGTTGTGTTAGTTGCTTGCCCAGGGGGGGCACTGGTTTTTGCTCGCTGTCCTAGCGTATGTCCTAGCGTCCTTACCAGTTACGGGCACAAGTCCCATGCATCAAATGTGATGCTCCGCTGGACTGTAAAAACTTCACTTCATCATACCTCTCACACGGTCAAGAGCGTGAGACACATTGTTGCCAGTGGTCCTGGGCATGGGGACATGGCGAGCATGTGGAGGATGTGCTATACATTTGCTTCCAGTGCCCTAGCGTCAAGTACCAGATTAGGGAGAGTGTGTCCCCCGGAACTCCGGAAGGCGTTCAAAGCATGCCGATGGCCACCCCTTCCGTTAAGGCAGACAAGTCCTATGGTTCCCATTAAATAGATTAGGTAGCTTGCGCATTCTGGACAAGGTTAGTAATAGAACGGATGAGGGACAGCTACAGAATACACAACGCTGTACAAGAAAGTCTACACCAATGTTCGGAACGGATATTGGATGATAAATGGGATGAGCGATGCAATGGTGGCATCTCTGATCTCTGGCATCCAATTTGTTGCCATTCAGATTATTTTGTACGAGCATAATGAAAAACAGTCGCCAGAGATCCAGACCAAATCACACTTGTAGAGGTCTATGTACTTGGTCCCTGTCGTACGTAATAAAAAAATGGCCGGGTAGCCTCCGAAGGGGGAAACACCTGGCTACTCATCACGCTACTACAAAAGCAGAATGAGTCGGCACAAGTTTGGCCATCGAGGAACAAGGAAGTGTCCTCTCTCCACACAGAGGCATACCACAGGGATAGCGTGCACAGCACCAAACGAAACGGAGAGCATCTTGAGCACTAAATGACATAATTTATTTTGTCGTGGCTCGGCAACTACTCAGCTGCAGCTCAGCTACCTACCGTCCTCCAGCCGGCAGCCGCAAGCCTCATGCATGGCTTGTCATGCTCTGCTTGGGCCGCTGACTGGAGGCCGGCCCAGGTTTGGTCCCAATGGGGTTTTTCTTCGCCGATGGCTCTGCCTGGTCGCCAACAATAAAATGGATGTCTAGGCGGCAATCTTGGCCCCGTAACCCTGAGCTAGGTGGAAATCCTGACAAAGCTTTGCACCGCCTTCATATAGCTGCTGATGAGCTGCAGCCGCTCTGACCCCGTCAACGAAGGGTCAGTGGCGAGTTTGCTCAGAGTGTCCACCACGCTCTCCTCAATGTTCCCACTTGCCGGCCCAGCTGCAGCAGGCCCAGCACCGCCGCCACTTCGCTGCTGCTCGGTGTCGAGAGCGGGAGCAGCGCCCATGTCGTACGTGTAGCAGCTGGGAGAGACCGTTCCGGTAGACCCCGCGGCATGTTGTGTTTCCTCAACATAGCGGGCCCCGCTGCCACTGCTGTCACGGTGCAGGCGGTTAGGGTGGTTGGCCGTGGAGCCAGGAAGCTCCGGATCCAGCACTGCCTCATCAGAGATCGAGGATGAGCAACCGGGCCTGCTGCCGCGTGTGTGGATGCCGGCCGTGTCGTCCCTCCCGCTGATCTGCTGCGCCAGCTGCTGCCACAGGGCATCCTGGTTAGGCTGAGGCGACGAGTCCTCCAAAGCCATTGTGGCAGCCACCGCCGCCTCGGCAGCGAGTTTGGCCACCGCACAACCGCCCGTGCAGGACACCTTGCGCGGCCGTGACGTTGGCGGCAGGCTGGCCTTCCTGCGACTGACCAAACGAGGCTGGCCGCCGCTTTGCACCGGCTTGTGCACATAACCTCCGGGGGGCGCGCAGCCGCCGGAAGAGCGGGAGCTGTTGACGCCGCCGGAGCTGCGCTGCCGGCGCGAAGCAAGGCCCTCAGCTTGCGCAGTGTGCTGGCCGCCCACGTGGTCAAAGGAGCTCCCGTCGCCCTCTGTGAGTAAAATGTCGGCGGCATCTGCGAGGGCGAGTAGCATGTTCACTTCTGCCATGCCCACGTCTTGGTCCTGGGCGTCAGCCTCCGAGGCGCGCCGCGAGACAGTGCGGTGGCGGAGCGTGTCCTCCTCCCGGAACCTCCGGGGTTTCCTCCTCTCCCTGCCCAGCTGCTGCTGTTGCTGCTGCTTCTGATCTCCATGCTTTGCCTGGAACTGCAGCCCGGATGATCCAGCACCCTGTCCATCCTTCTTGGAACCCACCGGCCGATCCCCCGCCAGCACCACGGCATCGCTCAGGACAACCAGCGGCCGGTGCAGCTGTGGAGGCTCCACCGGAGCTTCAGTGACGACGTCATGCCGATTGTTGCCCCCGCCAGCGGCCGCCAGCCAGCTATCGGGCAACAGCAGCTGTGGCCCGGACATGCCTTGCACCTGGCAGCCCACCAGCTGCTCTGTTTCCATCTTCAGCGGCATGTCCATGCTGCACCTTTGCTGCAGAAGGCTCGCTAGGCCAGGGTGCATCGCCGTGCCCACGCCATCAGCCAAAACCTCAGGCCCGCCCATGGCCAGCGACGTATGACTCATCCACGAGCTGGCAATGTCGGGGTTGAGGGCATCCATGCTGCCAGCCTGTCGTGGCAAGTAGCCAGAGAAGCGAGGGCCAGGCATGCGGCTCCCGCAGCAGGGCGCGGAAACATCCCCAAGCATGCTGCCGCTGCCATCGCTGTAACCGTCATCGTCATCGATGCCCTGTCACAGGAGGAGCAAGAGGAGAAGCATGCGTCAGGCATGCAGCCCATGCCTTGGTGCATGCGACCCATGACTCAATGCATACTTACTCACCCGCTCTCGCCCTGCGACTGCCTTTTGGTGCGACATGAACATTTACGTCAAACATGCATGCAGCTACGAAATTCTTGGCATGCATGGGCTGAACGTGTACGCTGCATCCATGCATGTGTAGACGTGCCTGAAGCTACGGATTTGTATGCACATCTGGGCTCAGCATGTCGGCATGGGGTGAGCATGTAGGCATGCATGGGCTAGGCTCGGAGGCATTCATGGGAGAGACATGTAGGCGCACATGGGCTGAACATGTAGGCATGCATGGACTGAACATGAAAGCATGCATGGGCGAGACATGTAGGGTCACAGAGCTCCCAGCTGCCTAGGGATTTGATGCCATGCTCAGTGCTAAGTTTTGGCCGCAGAGTTCTTGTGACATTCACACATCCACCAAATAGCCTAACATGAACAGGCCGAGCAGTTTGAACCATAATTGCAAAAAGTATATGAAGCTAAAGAGCGAGTAGCTCCCTGTAGTAGCCGGCGTACTCGTACCGTCATTGCGCTTGCATCAAAGCTGGAATGAGAGGGCCTTTGGCTTAGTGAGTTCTTGTGGGCAGCGTTGACGGAGCGCCGCCTGTTCATAGATGCAGGTAGGGCAGCAATCGAGAGATTAGGCTTGATGCGTGGGAATATTGGGTGTAGGGCCAAATCACTTGGCCTGCTTTGTTCCTGCGTGTCTGAGGGTGGCTGGTCTTAGGATGCTAAGGCTTCAGCTCAGGCATATCACCGCCTGCAGCTGGGAGGCCGGGTGCAGAAAGCTCAGCTGCTTGGGCCGCAGCCATAATGGGCCTGTCAAGGTTGGACTCACATGGGGCCAGTGCTGGCTGACCGGTGGCCTGCCATGCGTTGTCTAATAGTAGGACTGTCTGGTTCCAGGGGTTCAATTTAGCAAGGAGCTATATTTTGAACACTACCTGGTAAAATTTGGTCTAGTTTAAGTCCCCGGAGAAAATCCCGAATTTGAGATGTGTTGGTCTCATGTTGCATGCCTGGCCAGCATAGGCCCCACAGTGCAGAGCGTGCACAGCACGAGCACATCCCTGCCCATTTGCTTTACCTGGCTCGAGCCTCAGAAGGGATCCTGGAGGAGACTCCCATGGGGGCTGCCATGCCCGAGGCCAGGCCTGCCAGCCCCTTGCCAGGGCCCATGATGAAGTGATCCTCGCGCACTGCAAATGCAGAGATTGGCGGCACGTCCTGCAGCTGGCAGTATGCCAGACAGGCCTGCTGGAAGACCTCGGGCGCGTGGGAGACGTTCTTGTGGATCACGAGGTCCGCGTAGAGCCAGAGCAGGGTGCGCATGCGGGCAGCGCCTTTGGCGCGAGCGGTCGCAGACCTGGATAGGGGGCGCAGGAGGGAAACGTGGTGGTTTCAGGTCCGGACAGCGACAGGTTTTTGGTCGTGGACGCTGAATATGCGCACCCTCTCGCAGCATAACATCAGATAGTTTGCGGTAGCGGCTTCGCGCCCGTTTCTGATGATAGTACTGTCCATGACGTTGACCCACCAATGGTTTTTGACGGTGTTCTCTGGTCTGCGCGGCAGGTATTTGGCAATAACCTGCCACTTGTTGCCGATCTTGCTGTGCATGACGGCCAGAACGTATTCCTCCTGCAACGACCAAGGATCCTTGGAGATCCCCTCTCTGCACAAATCGAATGTAAATGATTAAGAATTCCAATTGGTTAGCTTCTAGAAGTTGCTGAATGTTGATACGCACCGCAGATGGTTTAACCATTTTTGTCGGCACTGCTTTGCGCTACGACTTGGAACCAAGCTGGCGACATGAAGCCAATCGACCGAATCTGCTCCTGTTGCAGCTGAAACGGTGTCCACAGCCAGTTTTAGGTTCGCAACCTCCTCTTCTGTCCAATACCCCAGGGATGTGTCGGGAACTGGAATTTGTGCCATGCTGGCTATCGGCATTTGAAATCTGTACTCTAAATTAGGAGGGGACATATGCACAGCAACCACCCCTGGAGAGGGCGGTGATGCTGAACGCATGTTATAGTCATCCATTAAAGGAGACAGCTGAAGAAGGGGGCACGGAAATGTGTGTATTCAAGACGGTGCTTGATTGGGTCGGGGGGAAATTGAACTCCTGTAACGTGCCAAAACTCTGGGAAGGTGAGCCGTACTCGGACTCGGCCACCGATGAGGAGCTCCCGGTCGCGGTCGGCAATATGTGCCGATGTTGCCGATGCAGGGTGCCGATGTTGGGACAAACACCACGGTCAGTTGAGTTCCGGCTGCTTCTTTCCGTCTTCGGTCTACGTGGAGCTCTAGTTGTGAGAACTGGCTGATCTATATTACTCATTTTTGTTGGGAGTGCAACCGGACAGAAGCGCAAAGCACGAGAGGAGGAGGGGTTTATCCTGATATGACACAATGAATGTACACACCACATCTCACAACAACAACGCCATCCCCAGATCCAGCCAGGTGTCTAGGCCCAATCAACAGTGAATCAAGCTAACACATTTCTACCTCATACACAAAGGCTAATTCATCCATGTACTTCAAAACGTGCACTACTGCATTTGACATCAGTACAGAACCAAGAGAGCCAGGGGCAGTTCATGTGCGCAACTTCCCTTCATGCGCTACCCTACCTGTGCACCTAAGGCTGCATCTAGCGCATGCCCAACAGGAGGTACGGTATCTGGGAAGCAGCACGTCATGAAAAACCGCCATCACCAACTTACAGGGTGGAGGGGGGTATTTCTTCACAAATCGGGTTCATTACTGCTGATGGTCAGCTGCCACATAGCTCCTGCTGATAGTCAGCTGCTGCACGGCTGGTGCCCCTTTTTCAGCTGCTAAGTGGGGTGTGATCATTTCCTCTGGCATCGAATTCTTCTCGGCTGCAATCCAACTGTCAGTCGCTGCCATGACGCCGCTGCAATGCAGCTTCTCACACTCTCCCCAGCTTCCCCCCTGGTGTTTGTTTCATTCTTTCTTTCCAACCCTTAATTTAGGCGCCCATGCGGCCGAGCCTTTTTGAACAGGGCCCAGAGGTGTAACGTCATCGACACTCTTCCCAGCTACTAGACAGCACCTCAGACTCTTTCCCGTTGCTATGCAGCTCCTCGGACGCTTCTCAGCTGCTCTTTAGCTCCACAGAATCTCCTCAGTTTCTACGTAGCTCCTCGGCCTCTCCTCACGAGGACCGCACCTCCCTCAGCCACTCCTCGTACTGCGCAGACCACTGCTGGTAGCTCCTCGCCCACGAGGAGTACTGATCGCGGAAAGAGCAGCGCGGGCAGCAAGGCACTGCATGGCTGCAGTGCGGGCAGGCCTGGTGAGGGGGGCCTGCCTGCATGGCATGCCCCGGCTGGTAGTGGCTGCGAGCTCCCCAAGCGCAGGGATCCATGTGAGGAGTGTGCGCATGAGAGGGGTAGAGAGGAGGAGGATAGGTATGGGGATCTTGTGGATAGAAAGGTGGGTACGGGAAGTCGTGGTGGTGGTGGTGAGGCGGGTGCGGGTGAGGAGGAGGTGCGTGTTTGAAGTCGGGGTGGAGGTGATGAGGGAGGTGGTGTGGGTGTGAGAAGTCGGGGTGGTGGTGAGGGTGGTGGTGTGAGTGTGGGAAGTCGGCGTGGTGGTGAGGCGGGTAGTGGTGGTGGTGTCCATGGCCGTGGCTGTGGCCGTGGCTGTGGTCAGGGTAGGTAGGGTGCGATTGCTCGTGAGGATGTTGAGGGCAGGAGCCGAGGTGATGAGGGTGTACATGGGCATGGTGGAGGGGAGGTTGGCTGTGGGATTGATGGCTGTGATGACCGTGGAACTGGTGCGGGGGTAAGCAGGGTGCACCAGGGGCCTGCCACTCCTGGCCAGGTCCTTCCGGCTGCGCCCATCCACCGGCCCCAGGGTCGGGGGGCACGCTCCCGCCCTGCGGGGGCGGACCAGCGGGGCCTGTCGGAGAGGGCCGCTGTGGGGCCTGCCGGAGCTCGGCCTGCGACGATGAATGCGGGACAGGCGCAGCGGCATCCCACCTCCCGGATGCTCCGTCAGGTGTCGGTGCTCGCTGCGCATCTGCCGCCGCCTGGAGCGATGCAGCCGGCGGGGAGGTCGCCGGAGGTCCCGGGCGGCAGGGCGGCTGCTGCACCTCGAGGCGCTCAATGAGCGTCACCGCATGCCCCTCTAGGTCCTCCGACAAGGGGAGGTCGTCATCGTCTTCCTCTTCGTCAGCGTCCTTATCGTCATCGTCAGTGTCCCCCTGGTCCTCCCTGTGTCCTTGCAGCGCCTCATCCTGCCCCGCTCGCAGTCTCAATGTCCCCTCTAGCACTCCGGGCTGATCTAGCAGCCCTAGGCTGCCGTCATACGCCTCTCCCTCGTTGCCATGGCTGTCCCCAGCTGCTGCTGCTGTGGCTGCCATGCCGCCGTCTGCGTAAGAAGAAGGCGTCAGGACTGATGCTGCACCTCCTCTATCTGTACGACTCGCAGGGTGGTCACTCTGGTACTCTTGGTATGCCTGGGCATACTGGCGGTGAACATCGGACTGACCGAGCTGTTGCTGCTGCCGCTGCTGTCCAGCACTCAAGGGCTCATAATGTCCGTGCCCCAGTGCGACACTCCTGTCCGGCTGAGCACTCCCCTCATGCTGGCCGCTGCCGTGCTGCTGGTCACTCCCGTCCTGCTGGACGCTGCCGTACTGCTGACCACTGCCGTTCTGCTGTGCGGTACTCTGTGGCTGGGCACTGTTGTACTGCTCGCTGCTCCCACCGCCTTGCTCAGCTTGCTCCTGATCAAAGAGCTGCCGGTAGTATGCTGCCCACTCCTTGCCGTAGACAGGGTCGCAGTTCCAGCCAAAGCCGGGAACGTAGAACCAGCCAGAGGTCTCACTGCAGCATGGCAGCAGAGGGTGGTGGTTAAGTTGGCAGTTGGATTTCAGCCAGATGCCTGACTGCAATACATCAGTAGAGGTTGGCAGTTAAGTCGGCAGTTGGGTTGCAGACGGATGCCTCACTGCAACACGGCAGCAGGGCATGGCAGATAGGTTCGTAGGTAGGTTGCTGCCCAATGCCTCACTGCAACACGTCAGAAGGGGTTGGCAGTTAGGTTGGCAGTTGGGTTGCAGCCAAATGCCTCACTACAGCAGCACAGCAGCTGCATGCTAGCTTGCTGTCAGGTTGGATGCAGTCTTGGAGAGCAGGGGAGCCATGCAGTTGGGTAGGAAGCGTCAGCAACAGGATTGACAATTTGGATCGCTGAAGTACCAAAGCAAGCTCATCATATGAAGGGATCAGACGGGCTAGCATAGGTGATGACCAGCGGCGCTGAACGTGGGGGTTGCCAGTGGAGGGTTTAGGGTTCAGGGTTTTTGAATGTGGGGTTTTGCCCCAGTGGAGGGTCCAAGCATCCTCTCTCACCCGGCATCGACACCTTGAAGCTCTTCAGGCTCTGTGGCTGCAGCCAACGTCGCCTCCTCCGCGCTCACAGCCTTCCTCTCCTGCTTCTGATCCTGCTTCTTCTTGAACGAGGGCACCGGCGGCACGTCTGCGGCCTCCACCTTGGTTGCCTTCTTTAGGTCCTCCAGAGCCTGCTTCTCCCAGTCGCTCTCGCCCTCAAAGGAGTACATGTCTACGGGAATGACAGCTGGCAAGGGCAACACTTCACCTGCGACGAAAGCCGATGACGTAACTATTTTGTGCCCTGCTCAGAAGCCAATGACGTTACTCTTTTGGGCCCTGCTCAGAAGCCAATGACGTTACTCTTTTGAGCCCTGCTCAGAAAGGCACCCAACTGTCTGGGTCGGAGAAAGGGACACTCAAGGCAAGAGGGGAGAGGAAAGAAGAGAGGTGCAGAAAAGAGATAGAAAAGCCCCCCTTCCCTCCATAAGGAATTGCAGTCCGTATATTCCCCAGCCCCCAAAGAGTGTAGTCTACGGCAAAAAGTGTATGCACTCTCAGACTCCATGTATTCACACTCCCTTTCCTTATATTCACGCTAAACAAAAGAGCATGCACTCACAAATGTGTGTGAATACAGGTGGGGCCCTCGACTCCGGCATGCCCCTGTCCCCTTGGGTCATATCACCCTAGACTCCATTTCAGTGCGCACCAGACCACCTTCAGCGAAAGCCTTTGGGCAGCCAACACTGGACTAGCTTTAGAAGCTAGTACTCAGGCCCGTACCAGGGTACCCAGCCTTGTCTGGCCTAAGCAGCAGGCCTCGTTGCCACAAGACCCCCCCCCTGACTGCGGGCCATGATCAAGCTGAGCAAGTGAGCAGTAGCTTCAAAGACCCTGAATCACACAGTGAACTACACTGCCAGCCTCAGCCTAATACAGGGAGGCGGGGCTTCAGAAGTCTGACCAGCACACCATTCACATCGGGGTAACACAATCCGGCTAAATCCATCCTGTCTTGTGCTACTTTGGTAGCTCACCTAGTGCTACGGCCGAACGGGTGGCTTCCTTAATCCACGCCTCAGGGCGGATCGTTTAATAGTAAAATCCGGCTGAACCCGCGCTGCACTGTGCCCTGTCTTGGCGAATTGTGCCGTATCGCGCTACCTTACTTCACAGCGGTCCACACTTGCCTGCCTGAGCCTCCTCCAGGTATGTGTGTAGCGTCGCAAGCTCAGCGCGCGTCAAGTAGTTGACGCAAATGCCCAGCGAGCCAAACCGGCCAGTGCGGCCCACCCTGCAAGCACGTGCATACACTTACACCCTCAAACGGGTTAAGGGGCCTAGGGGGATGTGAAATGCCATTCCGGTAGTTGACACAAATACCCAGCGAGCCAAACCGCCCAGCACGGGCCATTATGTATGAGCCCACCCTGTAGAGCCCACCCTGTTTGAGTCCACTCGCAAGCAGGCTTCAGGGCCCAGGAGGCTGTGAAAGGACTTTCAGGGATGATCGGGCAGCAGAGGATGCCCCAGGATCCCCATCGACTACAGGCCCCCCCGTCCACGCACACAGCCACACACACATAATTACATAAATAAACACACACGCACACACACACAGATACACTAAAACATACAGACACACACACACACACACACACAGACGTCACTGTTTCCGGTTCCCCTAGTGCTCTTTTGTTGGTGGCTTTGCTTTCGTTCAGCAACCTCCTAACATCTTATTGGAGGCCCCCGGCGTGACCAGCCTTATTGCCAGGGCTTGCATCTGTAAGCCGGTCCAAGTTTGTTCCTAATCGGGCCTTTGGCGAACGTGGGGCCGCCCGTTGAGGGGGGATTCCTAGCAAAAATAATAAACAACCAATTCCCTCGCTTGCGCTCCTCAGGAGGATTTCACCTGCTCCGCTCCAGAAATATTTGCCAGTCATGCGTCCCTGGACGCCCTCCCGAACCAGCTGCCCAGTGCCGATCCCCCCCGAGCAGCTAACACGCTCTGAATGCTCTCTAGCAGCGAATAGCATTCTCCGTGAGCATTCGGAGAGCTTCACTCCTTCCGCCCCCCCTCACTCATCTTGTTACCTGTGCACGTAGGTAGCCGAATCGTACGGCAAGTCAAGGTTCGCCACGACATTCACACGATCAAGGTCCACACCACGCGCCATGACGTCCGTTGACACGATCACCTGTTACGGGACACGTCGCAGTCATAACATTAAACTTGCAAGTGTGGACGCTAATCGTACCGTCACACAATCACAATTGGTTTCACTCAACGGAAAGCTGCCCGGCATGGTGCACAGAGGTTCAGCAGCTATGGTATGTATGCCCCCCCTGGTACGCCCGCACGCTGCCATACCGGTGTAAGGGTGGGTTCAGTATTAGCCCCGAAACTAGACTTATTATTACCCAGTAACCAACTTACCACTTCAAATTTGTACCCCCGCGCTGAAGAGGGATCCTGCGGCCCTGCGCTAAAACCCGACACAAGCTTGAACCCCGCCCTTCCTTCTTGGCCCCGCCCTGCCTTCTTGGTACTCACCCTCAGCTTGAACCCGCGCACCGCCACCATGGCCTCCATCCTCTCGTTCTGCGGCCTGTCGCCCGACAGGTACGTGGCGGGAAAGCCCTCGGCGGTCAGACGGGCAGCCAGCCACTCAGCCTGAGGCTTGCGGTTCAAGAACACAGCAGCCTGGCGAGGACCAGGGTAAAGGGGTTGGGATCCAGGGTTCAGGGGAGCAAGGGAAGGGAGGGGGGAGGGGAGGGGAGAGGGGGATCAGGGCATCAGGCGGTGGGTGAGAGCCAGAAGGAAGCTGCAGCCTCAATTCATGCCTCCAACCCCCAGCACCAATTTCAATTTCTGGTGCACCTGAGTGTGTGTGGTGGAGGCAACAGGGCCTGGGTCTAACGGTTCAGGAATTGGGCGGCCTGTCCAGCTGTAGGGGGGGATGAGGTGTTGGGGACTGGGTATGACATGGGAGATCTGGGCTCTCCCTGCACAGCACGGACATGCAAGTAATTGAGAGACAATGGGGGAGGTCGGTCAGGGCGTCTGAGGCTGGATCATAGGCTGGGCAGCTGCCCATCCCCTTCCTCTCCCCTCCATCCCCCCCTTCCTCCTCCCCCTGTCCCTCTCCTCCCCCTTTCCCCCTCTTCCTCCCTCTCTTCCGGCTACCCCCCTCCACCTTTTCTCTTCCCGCTGTCCCGCCTCCCCTCCCCCTCTCTCACCCCCTCTTCCTCACCCCTCCCTTCTCACTATCCCCATCCCCTCTTCCTCTTCCTCCTTCACCCCTCCCCTTCTTCCTCCCCTCTTCACCCTCCTGCCCCCCTCCCTCCCCTCCCTCCGTCCCTCACCTGGTGGAACGAGAGGCCAGACAGCAGAGCCAACAAGGCCTCCACCTTTGCGGCAAACACCGCGTCAGCATCAGTCCCACCACCGCCACCCGCCGCCGCCCCTGCTGTTGATCCCACGTCTGTCGCTCCTGAGGCGCCATCTCCCTCCAGAACATCCTCTGTTCCCTCTGGGGGCACCAGCACGTAGAACTGGCGTACGCCTTGCAGGGAAGTGGTCTCGGAGCAGAGCATGATGCGCTGCGGCCGCTTCATTAAGGGCTCCAGGTCTATGAGCAGCTGCGGGGTGTAGGTGGCGGAGAAGGCCAGCACCTAGGAGGGAGAGAGAGCGAGGGATGTGTGTGTGTGGGAGGGGGGGGAGTACCAGTACAGATATAATCGAATATATACTTGGCAAGATGAGTAAAACACCACAGGGAATTCCTATGCATTTTCAATCGGTATATGCTGTATATAAATTACACAGTACAACGGTACCAGGGGACCGGTACCATGTACCATACTGTATTATATTGCCATATATTACCTACCGTATATTATAATTCAGCCTCTCAGTGTACTGGTAGATTCGAATCGCCTTCCCTCTACATCAGCATTGTTTAGGAGACAGGAATTCCTTAAATGCTAATTCTTGATTGCCAACGCCAATTCCAGTCGGAAATGACGACTTGTCACAGTTTTGGCCCGAGGACCTTAAATAGACAAGTAATTCAAAAGGTGCCCGTGGGGAGGCAAAACGAATCTACGGGGCTAACTTGTTATACTATATTCCACTGCTTGAACACCTACCCTCACCCCCCACTCACTCTCCTGCTCTCACACGGACACACACACCTGTTCTCACCCTCCCCCCGCCACGCACCTGCTCTCTCTTTCACTCACTCAAACATACACACTCACTCTCACACACACACCTGCTTCCTCTTTGGCAGCTGATCATACACACCTATCCTCACCCCCCCACACGCCTGCCCTCTCTTTCACACACTCTTACTTGCCTGCTCTCACACAGACACAGACACATGCACATGCACAGACACACACACCTGCTTCCTCTTTGGCAGCTGATCATACACCCATGCAACATCGTCATAAAAAGCCTCCGACAGGAGGGTGTCGGCCTCGTCCAGGACCAGCATGGTGAGGGGTTTGGCAGGCAGCGTACCCGCCTGGAGCAGCGCGCACACACGGCCGGGGGTACCCACAGCGATATGGACTAGCCTGCGAGGGTGACAGGGACAGAGCAGGGGTGAGGGGGACAGAGCAGGGGTGAGGGGGACAGAGCAGGGGTGAGGGGGACAGAGCAGGGGTGAGGGGGACAGAGCAGGGGTGAGGGGGACAGAGCAGGGGTGAGGGGGACAGAGCAGGGGTGAGGGGGACAGAGCAGGGGTGAGGGGGACAGAGCAGGGGTGAGGGGGACAGAGCAAGGGTGAGGGGGACAGAGCAGGGGTGAGGGGGACAGAGCAAGGGTGAGGGGGACAGAGCAGGGGTGAGGGGGGCAGAGCAGGGGTGAGGGGGACAGAGCAGGGGTGAGGGGGGCAGAGCAGGGGTGAGGGGGGCAGAGCAGGGGTGAGGGGGGCAGAGCAGGGGTGAGGGGGGCAGAGCAGGGGTGAGGGGGACAGAGCAAGGGTGAGGGGGACAGAGCAGGGGTGAGGGGGGCAGAGCAGGGGTGAGGGGGACAGAGCAGGGGTGAGGGGGACAGAGCAGGGGTGAGGGGGACAGAGCAAGGGTGAGGGGGACAGAGCAGGGGTGAGGGGGACAGAGCAGGGGTGAGGGGGACAGAGCAGGGGTGAGGGGGACAGAGCAGGGGTGAGGGGGACAGAGCAGGGTTGAGGGGGACAGAGCAAGGGTGAGGGGGACAGAGCAGGGGTGAGGGGGACAGAGCAGGGATGAGGGGGACAGAGCAGGGGTGAGGGGGACAGAGCAGGGGTGAGGGGGACAGAGCAGGGGTGAGGGGGACAGAGCAGGGGTGAGGGGGGCAGAGCAGGGGTGAGGGGGACAGAGCAGGGGTGAGGGGGGCAGGGCAGGGGTGAGGGGGATAGAGCAGGGGTGAGGGGGACAGAGCAAGGGTGAGGGGGACAGAGCAGGGATGAGGGGGGCAGTGCAGGGGTGAGGGGGGCAGAGCAGGGGTGGGGGTTAGAGCAGGCATGTGGGGGACAGAGCAGGGGTGACAGGGACAGAGCAGGGATGAGGGGGGCAGAGCAGGGGTGAGGGGGACAGAGCAGGGGTGAGGGGGAGAGAGCAGGGGTGAGGGGGATAGAGCAGGGGTGAGGGGGACAGGGCAGGGGTGAGGGGGACAGAGCAGGGGTGAGGGGGATAGAGCAGGGGTGAGGGGGATAGAGCAGGGGTGAGGGGGACAGAGCAGGGGTGAGGGGGACAGAGCAGGGGTGACAGGGACAGAGCAGGCATGAGGGGGGCAGAGCAGGGGTGAGGGGGACAAAGCAGGAGTGACGGGGACAGAGCAGGGGTGAGGGGGATAGAGCAGGGGTGAGGGGGGCAGAGCAGGGGTGAGGGGGGCTGAGCAGGGGGGAGGGGGACAGAGCAGGGGCGAGGGGGACAGAGCAGGGGTGAGGGGGACAGAGCAGGGGTGAGGGGGATAGAGCAGGGGTGAGGGGGACAGAGCAGGGGTGAGGGGGATAGAGCAGGGGTGAGGGGGACAGAGCAGGGGTGGGGGGGACAGAGCAGGGGTGAGGGGGATAGAGCAGGGGTGAGGGGGACAGAGCAGGGGTGAGGGGGATAGAGCAGGGGTGAGGGGGACAGAGCAGGGGTGAGGGGGATAGAGCAGGGGTGAGGGGGACAGAGCAGGGGTGAGGGGGATACAGCAGGGGTGAGGGGGACAGAGCAGGGGTGAGGGGGACAGAGCAGGGGTGAGGGGGACAGAGCAGGGGCGAGGGGGACAGAGCAGGGGTGAGGGGGACAGAGCAGGGGTGAGGGGGGCAGAGCAGGAGTAAGGGAGACAGAGCAGGGGTGAGGGGGGCAGAGCAGGGGTGAGGGGGGCAGAGCAGGGGTGAGGGGGACAGAGCAGGGGTGAGGGGGGCAGATCAGGGGTGAGGGGGGCAGAGCAGGGGTGACAGGGACAGAGCAGGCATGAGGGGGGCAGAGCAGGGGTGAGGGGGACAAAGCAGGAGTGACGGGGACAGAGCAGGGGTGAGGGGGATAGAGCAGGGGTGAGGGGGGCAGAGCAGGGGTGAGGGGGGCTGAGCAGGGGGGAGGGGGACAGAGCAGGGGCGAGGGGGACAGAGCAGGGGTGAGGGGGACAGAGCAGGGGTGAGGGGGATAGAGCAGGGGTGAGGGGGACAGAGCAGGGGTGAGGGGGATAGAGCAGGGGTGAGGGGGACAGAGCAGGGGTGGGGGGGACAGAGCAGGGGTGAGGGGGATAGAGCAGGGGTGAGGGGGACAGAGCAGGGGTGAGGGGGGCAGAGCAGGGGTGAGGGGGACAGAGCAGGGGTGAGGGGGATAGAGCAGGGGTGAGGGGGACAGAGCAGGGGTGAGGGGGATACAGCAGGGGTGAGGGGGACAGAGCAGGGGTGAGGGGGACAGAGCAGGGGTGAGGGGGACAGAGCAGGGGCGAGGGGGACAGAGCAGGGGTGAGGGGGACAGAGCAGGGGTGAGGGGGGCAGAGCAGGAGTAAGGGAGACAGAGCAGGGGTGAGGGGGGCAGAGCAGGGGTGAGGGGGGCAGAGCAGGGGTGAGGGGGACAGAGCAGGGGTGAGGGGGGCAGAGCAGGGGTAAGGAGGACAGAGCAGGGGTGAGGGGGGCAGATCAGGGGTGAGGGGGGCAGAGCAGGGGTGAGGGGGGCAGAGCAGGGGTGAGGGGTGAGGGGGTGAGGGGTACAGAGCAGGGGTGAGGGGTGAGGGGTTGAGGGGGGCAGAGGCAGGGTGAGGGGTGAGGGTTTGAGGTAGCCTCGGGGGTTAGGGGGAACAGAGGCAGGGCTTGGTGCGAGGTAGCCTGAGGGGGTGAGGGGGACAGAGGCAACTTTGGGGGGTGAGGGTGAGCAGGGGTGAGAGAGACAGAGTCAGGGGTGAGTGTGAAGAAGCCTCGTGTTATGCAGTTATCCAGGGCACGCTCCATATCAGGAAGCAGGCAGGCAGACGCAGGCAGACACAGCCTCTTGGAAAACCAGGCAGGCCCATTGCAGCCGCGGCTGTCTCCCGTCGGACCCTTCCGCCCGCCCCCTGCCCCATACTACGTCATATGCCCCACTTGCCCTCCTGCACCATCTACTTTGCCTGGCAATTTTCTGCTTGTCCGTTTGGACTGCCGCCCCCCCCCTTCCGGCCCTCTTCGTTGTGCCCCGTCGCCCCACCTCCGGAGCCTCTTTTGATCAGCGACGATGTTGAGGCCTCCAACGAAGACAGCGCACTCTGGCCGCTGCTCGCTGGGCAGCCCTGCGATCAGCTTGTTTATGACCTACGGGGAGAGATCCAGCATTCCAAATAAATTGGTGACGGCCTGGCTAGGGCAATCCAACTTTCAAAAGGCCGATACAATTCGAAACCTGTTTTGGAGGGCACTTCAGCTACTCGAACCTGAGGAAGCGAGGCAATTGAACTTTCCAGATCGCCATTCGACGTTCTTACGCTGGTTGGGAGGGCTATCCAACGTTCAAAACCTGATTGATTCTGCAGGCAATCTAACCTTCAGAGTTGGCTATGACCAAGGACGCTAGACAGCCATCAGCAGGTGCCTCTGCTAGAGCGGGCAGGGGCGTGGGGTGTGTGGTCGTGCGTGTGCATTACGTTTGCCTACATATATGATATATATCTAGAGCTTCAGCATCAGTGTTCCTCACAGCGCCCACCGCAACTATTCAACTGAAATACACACTTATAACCTTATCCCTAAACCCTAAACCTGTCCATCTGTAATGCCCACCTGCTCTGTCTGTATTGCGATCTCTCGGGTGGGTGCCAGGATGAGCGCCTGATCAGGGGGCATAAGGCTTGGAAGTTTGCAGAAAGGGGGGGGGGGGGGGGGAGAAAGATAGCACACTTTTTCTCGGCAGTAAACAAAGTAACACGACCCTTCCTCCCTTGGCTGACCTCCCCTCCCTCATTGCCTCCTTCCCTCCTCTGACCTGGGTTAACTTGACATCCAACTTGAATCTTTCTCTGCAATTAAACATAATAACATGACCCTTCCTCCCTTGGCTGACCTTCCCTTACTCATTGCCTCCCTCCCTCCGCTGACCTGGGTTGACTTCACCTCCAGCTTGATCCTCTCTAGGCAAATGATGGAGAAAACTACTGTCTTCCCGGTCCCAGACTTGGCTTGAACGATCAAGTCAGTGCCCATGCGCCCCAAGGGAATGGAAGCCTGTGAAGGGAAGCGGGGAAACGTGTGACGATCCTTAATAACCTGTGAAGGGCCTTAAAGACTTGAATAGATAGATTCGCAAACAAGTGTGTGTGGATTGAGGAAGCTTACCTAGTGCTGCGGCCGAAAGGGTGGCTTCCTTAATCCACGCCTCAGGGCGTATCCTTTATTTATTTATTTATAAGCTGCCCATTTAGGCCGAAGCATGGGACATGACTACCTTGTGAAGGGCCTTCGATGTGCACCTGCAACCCTCTGTTCCATCAGGTGAGGACGCTACAAGCTGGCAGGTCCGCATGCGCCCCAGGGAATGGAAGCTTGCTGAGGGAAGCGGGTGAGATTTTTTGAACAGCGTGAGTGGTACCCTGCAACGTTTGTGAGCTTTGGGCCGGTGGGCGGAGAGATCAAGTTGTCAGCCCCAAGGGCGGGGGACTCTGGAGCGGGCCCAAGGCTGTTTTTCGTTAGATTGCGCTTCCGTACAACAGAGCGGAACACCCCACCCGCTATCCCACCATGCAACAGCTCGCACCACCAGCTGCACCCAGTGCGGTCAGTATGCATCGGCAGTTACAGCCAGTCCCTCCATGCAACAGCATGCAACACCTGCTGCAGTCAGTTCGGCCAGCATGGGCTCTGCCATGCATCCACACTGCCGCCATGCAGGGCTGGCACATGGGTTCCCTCCCCAGGGCGTATATATGAACGGAAGAGCTCTCTGGTAGAGCGGCACCCACCTGCTGCACAGGCGAGGGGGTGAGGAAGCCGGCCGAAGCCAGGCTTAAGACCAAGAGCTCCGGAACCATGAGGTCTTGAAACCTGGGAAGGGGGGAGGCGGCAGGCGGGCAGGAGACGATGGGGGACGGGGGCAGAGAGAGTGATTTTCCAATACCCGTCGTCGGCAGAAAACTGTTATCTCATTGCATAAGTATTCCAGGTTTACAAGTTAGCTTGCTTACGACTTGGAGGTCGATGCGACGTCGTCCGTTCTGGCTCGGGCGGTCCGGCTATTGCTATCGCCGCTCTGCGCAGCAACTTTATCGGATATGGCCTCGTCATCCGGAGGCTTCTGCACATCTGCTGTAGACACGGGATCCATCTTAAACTGGGTGTGGAATAGACTGCGATCGCTATTGCGGGGAACCAAGCAGCGTATGTGGGGGTGTAGCTGAGCGGCGTGGGACGAGTAGCTGAGGGGTGGGAAGGAGTCCGGTGCCGGGGCATTTTTCTTTTCAAAGCATACACTATTTGATATTGGATTATTGGTATACGTTTTCAAAGAGTAAACAATGTAAGGGGCCATGTCTCAGGACCTGCAAGATTCGTGAGGCGTACCTGGGATCGGTTAGTCGGTTTTGTACCGGTTACTGTACTCTGGTCGTTTTCGTAACTCCCCCCGTACTTTGCAGTTTCCAGCCACTGGTCACCGGCCACTGATGCCATTCCAGGAAAATTTCATGATTTAGTGGTCATATTTGTGTTACATGCACCATGGTTCACGTAGAGGGCAAACGTGCCAGTAGAAGACATGCAACTGGCACGAGGTACTGCCGGAGACACTGCTCCTCGTGATTTCACGATTTAATCATCCATATAATCAATTTGTTTACACAAGTTGCCTACTGTATTGCTGCAGCAATTGCGTACCAGAGCTATTGAGGCAAAGCGCGACTGAGCTCCCAAACATCAGCAAAAGAACCTACCAACCCAAGCTCAAGTGCGTGCCGACATTCTCATCGAGAGCAAGATTTGTGTTCCCAAGCGACGCACTGCTACTGATCACACTGTTGGTGTCGCAGGGATTCAGAGTCGCTCCTTCTTGGGTCTAGAGTTTTCAAGATAGAAAAAACAAGACGGTGCGAGCTTACAAGAGTCTTCATGCTGTTGGTTGTGTCCGGTCGATCGCAACATGTTGCACTTCAACTTCGATCGATGTGTGATTTGCGTGCAGGGAGGGAGAACCCATTTCGGAAAAGAGGACAGTGGACCGCCCTGCAGTCAGCAAGATTCACGACAGGCTCTGGGTAAATCACAAGACGGTAAGCTCCGCGCCGGCGTCGACGTCCGGAACCTCTGGGGCAGGGGGGATCATCTGGAAGGGGGTGTTCTAAATGAGGCAGCCAGGTAGAGGCCCTAAAAGCGCCCTGCTGAAAACCTAGGGGTCATTTTAAAGGTGCCTGCGCAGACATAAGTGAACTTTTACCCGCCTTGGCTTCGGAAGCCCACATGGGCGCATTCTGTCCACAGCTCCCATTCACACAGCCCTGCATGCAGAAGACTTGACGCTGCCACGGAACAAAACTTGCGCAGCCTGTGCCCACATGGGAGCATGGGGTCCTTTTCGATCCTGAGACCTGTTCCTGCCCCCCATTTCTCAGTCCTACGTGCATAAGATACTGCGCTCCTACGACAAGGAGAACACAGGCAGTCTTAGCCCTGATGATCTCCGGTCGGCCATGGTGCGCCTACGCATCGGGCTGTCTGAAGAGGAGCAGGACAGGTGTGCGGAGGGGGGCATGTGTGTGGGGGGGGGGCAGCTTCAAAGCCGAGTGCATGCGCCCTGGAGGAGATCATGTCCGCCAAAGTGCGCCTCCGCAATCCGCATCGGTCTGTCTGAAGAGGAGCAGGACAGGTGCGTGGCTGGGGGGTGGGGGAGGGGGGAGCAGACCTGCTTCAAGGCTGAGAGCATGTGCCCTGACAAGATCATGTCGGCCATGCTACATCTAAGGTACGCTTCCGAATCTCACGCTGAGTGAAGTTCAGCGGGACAGGTGCGAGTGAGGGGAGTGTAGAGGGGGGAAGCTTCAAAGCTGAGTGCATGCGCCCCGACGTGCTAATGTCTGCCATGCTACGGCACTACGCCTCCGCATCACACACTGATTTAAGATCAGCGGGACAGGTGCGCGTGGGTTGGGGCAAGCCTGCATCACGCGCAGTACTCCATCATAACTACTGACTACCAATGTCACAGTTGCCTTCTCACATACCTGCATGTGCTGCAGGCTGGCAGACCCCTCTGTAGTCTGTATCCACGCGGGCATCATGGCCTTGGGAACGGTGTGTCCTTACCAGTGTTTGTTTTAGCACGCTTCAGCTACAAATCAGCTACGTCACGGTCCATGGCCTTGAGGGGCTGGCGCAACAAGCCCTGCTGCTTGGACCACCGGCCGTAGGCCGGTCAAGGTTTGGTTCCAATTTGCCCAGTGGTGGCCGCCCGGCGGCCCTCCAAAGGTGGCCTGGTGAACACTAAAATAAGCACTGGAGTCCATGCTCCATAATAGTGCCTGAGCTGGTTCGCAGCTGCAGGTCCCATGCATCGCCTTCTTGGACTTAATAAGGTTATAAATATAAGGGAATGTCGCCCCAATACATGCTGTACGGCTCAAGGTATATGATCCTCTACATGCCCATGGGACTGTAAAAGCTATGAAACCTGAAGCATTCAACATAACAACTCTCCCCTCAGGGGCATTAGGCAGATAGACGGCTGTGGAGTCCGCCAGGTCTCATCCTGCGGCTTCCTGAATTGCAGCTGAACGGTTACTGAGGCACTGGCAAGGAGACATGAATTTTGCACTGGGCTTTGCAAAAGTAATTCAAATATAATCCTTTCCCTCGAGCGCTGTGAATAAGTTGGACGGCACCGGAATGTTGTATGCAACGTAATTCTGTGCCCTGCGTTTCTTTTTTTTGTGCCTCTCCAACATGTCAGCTACACACCAGCCTCAGGCTGGCAGCCCCATCTGAGGCCAGTTATGCTGCTTTGGCCACGAGCCATAGACCGGTCCAGGTTTGGTCCCAACCGGGCCTTCGGCAGCTGCGGGGCGGCCTATCCAAGATGGACTGGTAGCCGAAAAAAGAAACACTGCCTCTGCCTCCCCTAAACCCTAATTCTTATGAATACCTCAGGATCATCAACCAGATTCAGGGTGCTGGAAGGTTGCATGCAAAGTAACCCTCTGCCTCCCCTAAACCCTTATCCCTGTGAACCCCCTCTCAGGGTGATCAACAAGATGGACAGCTCAGGGACCGGGAGGATATCGTACCGCGAATTCCTGACGGCCTTCGAGATGATGGAGCCACTAGGGGATGAGGCGATCACAAGGGCCGGCCTGGCCCGCGCAGGCATCTCGAACAACATGCAGACAGCCATGCCGTGGCAGGAGAAAAGGTACAACTGCACGCTCACAGCCGTTTTGACGGTTGGGTGTGTTACCGTGCAGTGGGTTTGCGGGTTCATGTCCCATGCGTCGCTTATCGAGGATGGGTTGCCAGCCAGTCTGGCCGCTTCCTCTGCAACCTTACTGGCGTGGGAGGGGCGTGGGAGCGCCGCTCCTTGGTGGTGAAATAGTACGATCGCTATGCACACCATGCGTGGCGTTGCGTCCCTGGGACGAAAAGGGTTGTAGTGGAGCTCTGAAGAGGCTGCGGGCGTTTTCCTTGCTGCCGGCACCTGCTGGAGAACTCCCGCAGAGTTTTTTTTTTCATTTCCAGAGAAGGTACATTCACACGAGCGGGCGCGCTCTGTCCCCACGAATCCCACCCAACCCAAATACGTGTCCCACCGTGTATACTTAAGTGTGCTTTGGCTAGAATCCAGGTGCACACTGTTTTCAGGCTAGGGGGGCTCTTGGTGCAGCAAGCCCCGCTGCTTGGACCCCTGGCCGTAGGCCGGTCAAGGTTCCGTCCCCATTCGCCCAGGGGCTCCTGTCTGGCAGCCCCCTAAAGTTGGCTGGACAAGCACTGAAAGGAATGCTACTGACCTACTGACCTACTAAGAATTATACTGTTCCCCTCTTTCGCTTCAGGGGAAAGATGACAGCGTGGAACTGGGAGAGGCAGCCCCAGGGCTTGGCCGCCGTCATTAATGCTTCGACAGGGGGAATCTTCCAACAGCAGGTGCGGCAGGACCGTCGGGGGGCCGCGGGGGACATTTTGCGTGCGGCTGTGTTTGTTTTAGTGCGCACCAGAACACATTGGGAAGACCCATGGGCACTCAGGCAGCCATCAGATAGACCCAACCAGGACCGGAAGTGACGTAGCTGAGTTGTAGCTGAATCATTCATAAAAAAATGTGGCTGCCTTTCTCTGCCTGTCAAAAATGAAGAGTGATGTGTAGCTTTCTGCCAAAAGTAAATAGTGGTATGAAGCTGCCTGCCAAACATCCCTAGTGGTTGCAGCCTGCAGCCTGGGCTGGTGACAGCCAGAGGGCCTTCTGGACCAAATGTATCCCATCGTCATATACGGTAGACTGAAACATATGGGATAGATCTTCCCATATAGACTAGACATATAGAATAGATCTTCCAATATAGACTAGACAAATATACATATAGACTAGATTTGTATATGACTTCATTTGGCACAGAGCATCTGACATGACTTTGTTTGCAGGCTGCCGACAAGCTTCTGGTGTCGCTGATGACCACCAAGTTTACCCAGCACCAGGACAAGCTGCGGGTGCTCTTTGCCCGCGCGGACGCCAGCAAGAACTCGAGGATCGAAAAGGACGACTTTGTCAAGGCGGTCAAGACGCTGGGGATCGCGGTGAGTACCGTCATGAGCGTTCCTTTTTCCGAGGCTCGGCCACATTTCAGCTACATGTCAGCTACATTTCAGCTGCATTTTAGCTGCGTACAAGCAGCATATGACCTGCATTCCAGTAAATTTGCGTCCTACAACTGGAGGCCCCATGTGCAGCCAGCCATGCTGCTTTGGCCGCTTTTTGTAGGCTGGCCAAGGCTGCTCATATTAGCTCCGAAACCAGACATTCACTCGGTGAATGTAGGCACGCTGCATTGTACACAGACACACATAGTGGATCAAACCATGCAGTGCCTTGACCCCTGATCCCTGATCCCTAAACCCTGATTCCCACCTCACAGGTGGATGACGTCCACGTGGAGCGCATTTTCCATCTGGCAGATGTAGACGGCCGGGGCAACATCAGTTTCGACGAGTTTGCCCACAAGTTCGCACCGAGCGGGGACGTGCTGTCTGAGCCAAGGGTGCGCGGGCCTCTGCAAACAGATAGATGCAAGTGCCCCCATGTGCATGTGCCCTCTTTGTGCCCTCGCATGCATGTGCCAACAGATAAAGGCCAGTGCCTCCATGTGCACGAGCCCCCTATGCTCCCTCGCATGCATGTGCCAACAGATAAAGGCCAGTGCCTCCATGTGCACGAGCCCCCTATGCTCCCTCGCATGCATGTGCCAACAGATAAAGGCCAGTGCCTCCATGTGCACGAGCCCCCTATGCTCCCTCGTATGCATGAAAACCCTATGCGCCCCGCCGCCCCGCATGCACCTGCACCCATGTGCTCTCCTGCGCCCCTCTGTTAAGCACCTCTAGCGGTCCATGGTCCATGGCCTGGCATGCAGAGCCCTCTCTATGAATCGCCTTTCACAATCAGAAGACGGAGGAGGTCTTGACCAGTCGCAGTCAGAGGACGAGGGTGTTCTTCCCCTTTCACAATCAGAAGACGGAGGAGGTCTTGACCAATCGTAGTCAGAGGACGAGGGTGTTCTTCCCCTTTCACAATCAGAAGACGGAGGAGGTCTTCACCAGTCGCAGTCAGAGGACGAGGGTGTTCTTCCCCTTTCACAATCAGAAGACGGAGGAGGTCTTGACCAAACGCAGTCAGAGGACGAGGGTGTTCTTCCCCTTTCACAATCAGAAGACGGAGGAGGTCTTGACCAATCGCAGTCAGAGGACGAGGGTGTTCTTCCCCTTTCACAATCAGAAGTTGGAGGAGGTCTTGACCAATCGCAGTCAGAGGACGAGGGTGTTCTTCCCCTTTCACAATCAGAAGACGGAGGAGGTCTTGACCAATCGCAGTCAGAGGACGAGGGTATTCTTCCCCTTTCACAATCAGAAGACGGAGGAGGTCTTGACCAATCGCAGTCAGAGGACGAGGGTGTTCTTCCCCTTTCACAATCAGGAGAGGAAGCAGGTTTCAACCTGGAAATGAAGAGTCGAGCGAAGTCACAAAAGCATCTGTTTGGCCATGTCTGCAGCTCTGGTTCTCGCCCTCTAACTAAAAGGGCTTCACGTCATGCTCATCTCACTGTCCTCTTTTTTTTTTTCGCCGCCCGTCTCAAACAACCGTTGTGCCATGTCTGCCGCTCTGATTCTCACCCTCTAATTCTAAGGGCTTCACGTTATGCTCATCTCACTTTCAATGTTCGCCGCCTGTCTCAAACATCAGGCAAGATCTGTTCCAAGCCTGGGGGTCACGGAGGCCATGAGCAGCATGAGGCCACATGACGTGGACGAGGCACTCCGGAACCCGCTGGTCCTAAAGCTGCGGGAACGTCTGTTTACAAAGGTGTGTGTGTGTGGGGGGGAGGGTAATGAAGACGGCTTGGTTAGTTAAGGTCCTGGGCTGAGCGTCACTGTATATCCTGGCATGACGTGGACGAGGCGTTCTGAAACCCGCTGGGTCCAAGCTGTGGTAATGTATGTATACCAAGGTGGATGTGCGGCAATACATCCGGCTTGGTTGAAAAAGGTTGAGGGGCTGATGGGGGCGAAACAAGGCACTGTTATGCGTGATAAGGCATAGCATAGCAGCTGGGGCAGTGGGGGGAGCTGGGGCAGTGGAGGGAGCTGGGGGGAGCAAGGGCAGTGGAGGGAGCTGGGGCAGTGGGGGGAGCGGGGGCAGTGGGGGGAGCGGGGGCAGTGGAGGGAGCGGGGGCAGTGGAGGGAGCTGGGGCAGTGGAGGGAGCGGGGGCAGTGGATGGAGCGGGGGCAGTGGAGGGAGCGGGGGCAGTGGAGGGAGCGGGGGCAGTGGAGGGAGCGGGGGCAGTGGAGGGAGCGGGGGCAGTGGAGGGAGCGGGGGCAGTGGAGGGAGCGGGGGCAGTGGAGGGAGCAGGGGCAGTAGAGGCAGTGGGGGGAGCAAGGGTAGTGGGGGGAGCAAGGGCAGTGGTAACACTTTTGTGAAAGCCGCGGTCTGGTGAATTTCTAGTGCGAGCAGCCTGGTGGTTCCTGCAGCAGCCCTCATGCCCATCCTTGCAGGCCTTCTCCTTTTTGTGGGCCTTTGCTCTCTATGATCAGCCCATGAATGCTCCACAATCTGATTCCCTATTTCATCTTCCTTGCAGGCCTTTGCTTGCTATGAACACACGGAAATGCTCCACTCCCTGACACTCTATTCGCTCTGTCTTGCTGGCCTTTGAATGCTATATACGCACGGTAATGCTCCACTTGCTGACACTTTATCAGCTCCTTCTCGCAGACCTTTGCTTGCTATCAGCAGCCCAGAATGCTCCACTCCCTGACTCCCTATTTGCTCTTTCTCGCAGGCCTTTGCTTGTTATGAACAGCCCATGAATGCTCCACAATTTGACGCCCTATTTACTCTTCCTTTGCTTACTTTGAAGCAAGCCGTTGACAAGGAAACGCTCCACCCCTGACACCTTATCAGCTCGTTCTCGCAGACCTTTGCTTGCTATGAACAGCCCATGAATGCTTCACTCCCTGACACCCTCTGTCTTGCAGGCCTTTGCTTGCTATGAATGCACGGAAATGCTCCACTTTCTGACACCCTCTGTCTTGCAGGCCTTTGCTTGCTATGAATGCACGGAAATGCTCCACTCCCTGACACCCTCTGTCTTGCAGGCCTTTGATTGCTATGAATGCACGGAAATGCTCCACTCCCTGACAACCTCTGTCTTGCAGGTCTTTGATTGCTATGAATGCACGGAAATGCTCCACTTTCTGACACCTCATCAGCTCCTTCTCGCAGGCCTTTGATTGCTAGGAGAACAGCCCAAGAATGCTCCACTCCTTGTCTCTATATTTGCTCCTTATCGCAGGCCTTTTGATTGCTATGAATACGTGGTAATGCTCCACTTTCAGACACCCTCGCAGGCCGGTAGCGCAAACCATGTCTACAAGCCATATGATGTGGATGTGTTCAGGTTTAGGATGAAGTTTTCTTTACCCCTAAACCTTAAACCCGTTACCCATGAATGCATTCCATGCCCCCCCCCCCCCCGGCAGGCTTGCAGCCCACCCTATGCCCTACAGCAGTTTAATGGCGACAAGTTTAGGTACCGGTACAAGGTTGTTTTTGACCCTCAACGCTTAACGCTCTACGCTTAACGCTTAAACTTTAACCCCGTGGAATCGCTCCATCCCCTTCTTTCTGTCAGGCTGGCAGCGCGAACTTTGTGTTCAGACAGCATGATGTCGAGGGGGACGGCATCTTGAGCGTCGATGTCCTGACCAAGTGCTGCAAGAGTTTGGTGCCAGGTGCGGGGCATGGCGAGGATCTCGCCGCTCCATATGCACAATTATGGATGCTGCGTTACGGGCTCGACGCACATTTATGACTGCTGCGGTACATACCGGTATCAATGCACAGTCATGGCTGCTGCGTATCGGACCTCCTGCTCGAGGACTGTGTCAAAGAGGACTCTGGGTCAATTCATGCCTGCCTACACCTCAGTGTGCCTATTTACTACACTTCAGCTATATCCAGCGTGCTTATCTACTGCACTACAGCTACAATTCAGCTACAATTGTTTCTACGATTGAACTGCACCTAGTCCTACAACCAGGGGGGGGGGCTGGTGCAGCAAGGCATGCTGCCTGAGGCATGAGCCGAGGACTGGTCATGGTTTTGTCCCAAACAGCCCAGCCCTGGTCCAAACCTGTGACTGCTTCCTCACTCCTCCAGGTATTCAAAAGAGTGACGTGGCTGCCCTGATGCTCAAGATGAATCTGGAGAGTGACGGATCCGAAGACTTTCGCAAGTTTGTTGCAGCAGTGGTGCGTTTGGGATGCTCTCTCTTCAAGGTTTCAGTTCAGGGTTTATTAGCCTCAGGGCATAGAAAGTCTTTCAGGGCCAGGTCGCTGAGGACTTTCGCAAGTTCGTCACGGCAGTGGTGCGTTTGGGAGGGAGGTAAGGCTCTTCAGGCTTTACTAGGTGGAGGGTAAAGGAGAGCTCTCAGGGCCTTGTTGACGAGGACTTTCTCAAATATGTCGTGGCAGTGGTGCGTAAATGGTGATCAGATGTTGAAGGTTCAATGCCAGGGTGGGGGGGGGGGCAGTTTCATCACTTGGTTGGTCAAGCCGCCTAGCCTTCCCATAAGTGTCAGCTGTACATTTGAACGGGTTTTCAGTACCCCTGGCCAACATAAAGTCTCATTGACGATGCCGGAGGGGTAGGAGGACGTGTCATCATTTGGTGTGATGAGCCGCCTGATCTTTCCCTGACTGTCAGTTGCGGTTTGAACGGATCTGCAACGCCCTGGACGTCCATACACCCTGAACCCTGCTCCTGGCCTCGGCCTCCCACCTCCACCCGCCTCTTTCCTGATCCTGACGCGCCCAGGCCCCTGGATGCCATCCAGGGGCCTGGGTTTCTCTGCCCTGGTTTAACGTCTTATTTTAAGGGTGTTTTATTATTTAATATCTTAGATACCGGTATATGAGCATTTAATATTTGTTACCGTGAATAACCGTGTATGCCGTATTTGAGCGTGTTACATCAATGCTCAAGCCGGCAGGTGCGGGCATCTGTCCCCTGCTTCCAAATTTTGAATCCGGTGGGCCTCGATTATTTTCAAATTAAACTACAGGTGGAGGATGCGCCCTGCCACGCGAGGATGACAGACACAGAGCTGCGGCGGCAGGCGGATCCCAGCAGCTCCCAGGAGTACCTATGGGGCACCTCGCCCATTAAATTGGTGAGGGGGCATCTCGAGCAAATTGCAGTTTTGTTTGGGGTTCCAGTGTGGTAGGCGGATGCCGGCAGCTCTAAGGAGTACCTCTGGGGCACCTCTCCCATCCAATGGGTGAGAGGGCATCTCGAGCAATTCGCAGTTTTGTTTTGGGGGTTCATGTGTGGCAGGCGGATGCCGGCAGCTCCAAGAAGACCCTCCGGGGCACCTCTCCCATCAAATGGGTGAGAGGGCATCTCGAGCTAGTTGTATTTTTTACCTACAAGGGGGCACTGGCCGTGTTTTTTTGACAAGCGTGTGGCAGGCGGACCCTGGCGGCTCCAAGGAGAACCTCCGGGGCACCTCTCCCATAGAATTGAGGAGACGGCACTGACGGAATTGGAATGGAATGCTATATGCTTTGACCTGGAATGGAGCGCTTCATGCCGATATCTTCACTTTTTACAAGTTTGTTGTTCCTTACCTTGGCGTTGTCCCCTCCGCCGAGGTTGTGCTCGAAATCCATCCCTGCAGCAATGTTACTTTTGTACAATGCTGTCCCTATGGTGCAGCCCCCGCGTGATGTGTGTGTCCTGAGCTGTGTGTACGGCACGCTGGTTGGACTGTTGATTGCAGCCGCAGTCATTGTTCCTTAGGGTTCATTGTTCCTTAGGGTTCATTGTCCCTAAGAGTTCATTGTCCCTAAGGGTTCATTGTCCCTAAGGGTTCATTGTTCCTTAGGGTTCATTGTCCCTTAGTATTCATTGTTCCTTAGGGTTCATTGTTCCTTAGGTGTGGTCCCCTCCGTCGGGGTTGTTTGTTCGAAAGCCATCCCTGCAGCAATGTCAATTGTCGTGCACTTCAGCCACACTCATTGGGGTCCCAGCAGGTAGGGGCGCTAAGCTCCTAAACCAGCCGGGACCCTAATTGGGCGCGAGGGGGATACGCCCCCAGCTAAATCACAGCCTACGGCCGGGGCGGCCGGTCGCAGGAAGGTACATGCTGTTCGTGCCACAAGCTATTGGCCGACTCAGGTCTGGTCCCCATCGGCCCAGTGGTAGCCGTACATCGGCCCCCCAACCTTGGTCTGGCGCGCACCCTAAACCCTAAAACAAGCCTCATGTTCTTGCACTTGATTGTAGAACCCCACGCTGCCCCGCTCGCTGGCGGCCAGCCAAGCTGTTGGAACTGCCGGCCACGACGAGTCGCTGAGGCTGTCCCGCCTGTATTCCCCCAAGGGGGGTCGGGCCGCTGGCTCAGAACCGGACGACCGGGATCTGGTGCATAGTGTGGCAGTTGGACCTGTCATGGACTCGCTCGAGGCCGGGCCGCGCTCCTGGTCTCTGACATTACCTAGGTGAGGCATGTCTCGATGTCTTATTAGGGTTTTGAGTTTGGGGGTCGGCGATAGATCTCACGGATCCAAAAGATATAACGGATCCAATAGATCTAAGGGATCCAACAGATCCTGTGAAACAACTGGACGTAATAGATATAAATGTATCTTGCAGCACTGTTGTATTGCTGTAACAATCCTAATAACTTGAGAAACACGTTTAATATATCTGTATCCTTAAGCCTAGCTGGTAAGAACGCTACAACAGCCTCGTCACACTTGTAAAGCTGGAAGCTTAGGCTCTCCGGCCCACGCTCTGCCTGTTTGATGATGTTGGCCCGTTGGGTACACCATCTGTCCCATGCCTCAGGCTGACAGGCCAAGTCTTGGAACTTGATATAAAGCCCTTTGCCCCCTGTTCTCTTGCCTCAGGCTCACTGGCCTGGCCGAGGACCCCTCCTCCCAGGATGCCTGCCCGCAGCTCTCCCAGTCGATTGACCTCTCGTCGTTGTACCGAGCGTCACAAGCAACGGAGGACTTCACCGTCCCTAGGGCCACAAAGTCGAACAGGCAAGTGTGGGAGGGTGTGAGCCAGTGGTGTGGGCAGGCATGTCCACACTCACCCCCCCCCTGTGAACTTTGGGGCGAAGGGTGAAGCTGAGAACCAGGGCTGTTTTTAGGGTGCGCGTTTCAGATTTTGTAGGGTTGGGCGGCTGACCTCACACCTTGTTCAGTCCAAGCAAAAGAAAAGAAGCTGAGAGGGATTGCGTTCACTCCTGTGAGTTTCGTTACCTAGTCCATGCCAGAGTTTACCGCTTTTCATTTTAGTGTTTCCGAGACCACCTTTCGGGGTCGACAGGCGGGGTTACCACTGGGCACATTGGGACCAAATCGTGTACAGCCGATGGGCGGATCAGCCAGGCTTGTTGCACCAGTTTCCCCTTGGACGCAGGCCGTTATGTAGCTGAATCATAGCTGAAGTGTGCTGAGTCATAGCTGAATTGTAGCTGAATCAAGGGACAATCATAGCTGAGGTGTGCGCTGAGTCATAGCTGAATTGTAGCTGAATTGTAGCTGAATCAAGGGACAATCATAGCTGAATCGTAGCTGAATCTTGGCTGAATCATAGGTGAGCCAAGGGACAATCATAGCTGAGGTGCGCTGAGTCATAGCTGAATTGTAGCTGAGTCAGAGCTGAATCAAGGGACAGTCATAGCTGAGGTGCGCTGAGGTAAACCTAGGATCGCATGTGATCAGCAGGTAGTGAGAGTTCTGTGTACCAATGGGAGAGGGAAAAGGAATTGTGGAGGATGACTGCTACAGATACGAATGGCATTGCTTGCAGCTTTCAAATCGACAACTCGCACGATTTGAACGACTTGCAGCTTTCAAATGGACACCTCACAAGAAGATTGTGATGCATGAATATAGAGTACGAAAGCTGAATGCCTGCTCCTTCCAGGCTAGCTCGTCCTTGCATATGCACTACAAAGAAGCTTACGTTTGTTAAGTAAGTGCTCCTGCATTTTGCCTGCGCTTCCTTGCAACGCAGGTTTGCCCACCTGCGTCACCCTGACACTCGGCACATCACCGGCGTGCTGGAGAGCAGCAGCCAGTACGAACCGGAAGAAGCCACATACGTGCGGAAGAGCGATCCAAGCTTCATGCGCTTCCAGCATGATGACGTTGACAGGAAGCAGGCCCATTTAGATGGGGTGAGTGGGTGGAAGGGTGGGTAGGTAAGTGCACGAGTGAGAGGTTGGGTGAGTGAATGAATGAGTGGGCGCTACAAGCTTTAAGCGCTTCCAGCATGATGTCGTCCAGAGGAAGCGGGTCCGCTTGGACGTGGTGGGGGTGGGCGGATGGGTTAGGGGGGAAGGAAGTGGGTGAGTGAGTTGGTGGGTGGCTGGACGCATGGGCGGGTGGGTAAGGGGGGAAGGAAGTGGGCGAGTGAGTGAGTTGGTGGGTGGCTGGACGCGTGGGCGGGTGGGTAAGGTGGGAAGGAAGTGGGCGAGTGAGTGAGTTGGTGGGTGCTGGACGCGTGGGCGGGTGGGTAAGGGGGGAAGGAAGTGGGTGAGTGAGTGAGTTGGTGGGTGGCGGGACGCGTAAGCGGGTGGGTAAGGGGGGAAGGAAGTGGGTGAGTGAATTGGTGGGTGGCTGGACGCGTGGGCGGGTGGGTAAGGGGGGAAGGAAGTGGGTGAGTGAGTTGGTGGGTGGCTGGACGCATGGGCGGGTGGGTAAGGGGGGAAGGAAGTGGGCGAGTGAGTGAGTTGGTGGGTGGCTGGACGCATGGGCGGGTGGGTAAGGGGGGAAGGAAGTGGGTGAGTGAGTGAGTTGGTGGGTGGCGGGACGCGTAAGCGGGTGGGTAAGGGGGGAAGGAAGTGGGCGAGTGAATTTGTGGGTGGCTGGACGCGTGGGCGGGTGGGTAAGGGGGGAAGGAAGTGGGCGAGTGAGTGAGTTGGTGGGTGGCTGGACGCGTGGGCGGGTGGGTAAGGGGGGAAGGAAGTGGGTGAGTGAATTGGTGGGTGGCTGGACGCGTGGGCGGGTGGGTAAGGGGGGAAGGAAGTGGGTGAGTGAGTGAGTTGGTGGGTGGCTGGACGCGTAAGCGGGTGGGTAAGGGGGGAAGGAAGTGGGTGAGTGAATTGGTGGGTGGCTGGACGCGTGGGCGGGTGGGTAAGGGGGGAAGGAAGTGGGCGAGTGAGTGAGTTGGTGGGTGGCTGGACGCGTGGGCGGGTGGGTAACGGGGGAAGGAAGTGGGCGAGTGAGTGAGTTGGTGGGTGGCTGGATGCGTGGGCAGGTGGGTAAGGGGGGAAGAAAGTGGGCGAGTGAGTGGGTGGATGGGTGGCTGGACGCGAGGGCCGGTGGGTGGGTGGGTAAGGGGGGAAAGAAGTGGGCGAGTGAGTGGGTGGATGGGTGGCTGGACGCGTGGGTGGGTGGATGGGTAAGGAGGGAAGGAAGTGGGTGAGTGGGTGGGTGGGTGGCTGGACACGTGGGTGGGTGGGTGGGTAAGGGGGGAAGGAACTGGGTGAGTGAGTGGGTGGATGGGTGGCTGGACGCGTGGGCGGGTGGGTGGGTAAGGGGGGAAGGAAGTGGGCGAGTGAGTGGGTGGATGGGTGGATGGATGCGCGGACGGGTGGGTGGGTAAGGGGGGAAGGAAGTGGGTGAGTGAGTGGGTGGATGGGTGGCTGGACGCGTGGGCGGTTGGGTGGGTGGGTAAGGGGGGAAGGAAGTGGCAAGTGAGTGGACGGATGGGTGGCTGGACGCGTGGGCGGGTGGGTGGGTAAGGGGGGATGGAAGTGGGCGAGTGAGTAGGTGGATGTGTGGATGGATGCGTGGGCGGGTGGGTGGGTAAGGGGGGAAGGAGGTGGGGGAGTGAGTGGGTGGGTGGATGGACGCGTGGGTGGGTGGGTGGGTGGGCAAGGAGGGAAGGAAGTGGGCGAGTGAGTGGGTGGATGGACGCGTGGGCGGGTGGGTGGGTGGGTAAGGAGGGAAGAAAGTGGGCGAGTGAGTGAGTGGGTGGGTGGATGGACGCGTGGGCGGGTGGGTGTTTAAGGGGGGAAGAAAGTGAGTGGGTGGATGGGTGGATGGACGCGTGGGTGGGTAAGGGGGGAAGGAAGTGAGTGGGTGGATGGGTGGATGGACGCGTGGGTGGGTGTGTGAGTGGGTGGATGGGTGGATGGACGCGTGGGCGATTGAGTGAGTGGGTGGGTGAGTGAGGGGGGGGGGGGGGGTCGGTGGGTGGGTGGATGGACTTCCCAGTTTCATGTGCTTACAGCATGATAATGTGTAGAGGAAGCTAGCATACTTTAGCAGGGTGAGCCACTTAGCCTAGGCACAGCTCTGTGGCACGCTTGAAGGCATGTTTACACGGACATACATATGCATGCATGCATGCATGCACACAGACACAGAGATCATGTTGCAGCTGTCCGGTTGCCTTGTACCACTTTTGTGTTCCTCAGATTTCAGGTTCTTGCGGGGGCCACTGGGTGCTGCCAGGAGGTGCAGCAGGGTCCCTGGCAACCAACACGACATTACTCTAAGACCAACGTTACATGACCTTAGCAAGCAGCGCAACAGGGTCTTGGCGCCCGGTGGAAGCGATGCGTCTCTATGAGTCTGGTTCCTCCCCAATCCTCTCCCCCCGGTCCTCATGTCACCTTCACTGTGGATTGTAACATGCTTCAGCTGCAATTCACCTCAATCGTGGCCTTTGGCCATGGGGGCCTGGTGCAGCAAGGTGCCGGCTGCCAAAGCCACCGGCCGCCGACTGGTCAATGTTTGTTGATCTGATTGGCCTCTTAGTGGCCGTCTGGCGGCCCCCTGAATGTGGTCTGAGTCAAAGTAAAACTCAATAAGATTACCGGTACTCACTTCCACGCTTCACCCTCCCGGACAGATCAAGGAGCGGTTCGCTGCCACTTCCAGCTTCGAGGCCTCCATGACGAGCTCGGTCACGCTTGCCTCGGCTGACGAGCCGGAGGCGCGGTACGGCCGGCTGTCTAACGCGGCCGCGCTGAAGCAGCGGCAAGCTGAGCGGGCAGTGCTGAAGGACGCCGCGCGCCAGGCGACGAGAGAGGAGGCCATGCCGGTGTTTGGTCGCCTAGAAACGCATACCGAGGGGGGAAGGCTCTGGTAGACCACGAGGCACTGTGCTGTTTATTTGGGGGACTCCAGCCTCAATCCAGCAACGTCACGGCCCATGGCTGTGGGGGGCTGGTGCAGCAAGCCCTGCTGCCCAAGCCACCGGCCGTAGGTCAAGTTCGAGTGTAGTCCAGATTGGCCCAGTGAGTGGTGGCCAATTGGCAGCCCCTGCAGGGAGGTCTAACAAATAAATCACTGTTTGACCAGCGTTGGTCAGGAAGTTGGGGCAGTAATGTTCATCCTTGAAAATAGTAGGTCAGTCAGCTGGCAGATGTTGTGGCTAGTGTCCCTGAGCGCTCTGCTAGATGGTGAGCTGGGATTAGTGCCGGCGTGTGCAAATGTGTAGATCAGGCATCCCTGCTGTACTTTTTGTAGAGGGCGCTTTGTAGAGGCTGTTAAGCATCTTCTCTCTTTTTCATCAGGTACAGCCGAGAGGATGCTGCTTGTAGCCTGACTTTCTGCTAGTGTTGACTCGTTGAGCACTTCTTGTGCTAAAACTTACGAAGTATGCATGGGTCGAACCAGATGAGAGACTCAGCTCAAAACTTTTTATTTTGCCGTATTCCATCAGGGCCACTGTTAACTTGCCCTCCATAGAGAGGGTCATGACTGCATCTGGCTACAAATTCATAAGCCTCAGCGTGTTCCTTTGTTGGTGAAAACTGCCGAGGAGAAACCGGTATTTTTCTTGTTTGCTGCCCCATCTGCTGTTCCACTTGTGCAATGCTCAAAACAGGTGACGCATGCCTATCTCAAGCCTTAAACGTGATGCAGTATAACAGTAATGAAACAATGACAATCCTCAACATGATTTATGGCTGCAGCCACGGCCATTCAGTGCTTTGATTGAGAGTGGGCGTCTGTGTTTCTTGGCCAAGAAAGAGAGAGGGGGCCTGTGAGAAGGACGCCCTCCCCACAAATGGAAGGTTTGCCAAGCCACCTTCCATCCTACTCGACACAAACCATAAAAAGTATGCCGTGGGCCTTGCAAAGCCTCAGGCTTGTGAAGTGTTTGATGTTTTTACAGTCCAGTGGGGCATCACAGTCCATGCAGGGGATAGGTGCCCGAAACTGGCTTGACTAACCTAACATTGTATACCATCCACCCACCCCTGGTTGAAGCGTTCTGTAATGTAGTCGCAAGCGTCCAAATATACACCACGAGGCGTACACATGTGTTTGAATACAGCGCCAGGCGCCTCTAGCACTGAAAATGTGATTCTGGCATATCATGAAATACCCGGCATACTACCATCTGCGTGCATTCTCAAGCACTCAGAGGCAGGTTTTGGCCCAAGTGTACCATGCTATGCTCACCTGGAAAGTCTGAACCCTGAACCCTAGTAATACCGTACTATGGAAGCCAGGTTACCCCAGTGTCTGTTAAGGGTTTAGGGTTATCTCCACACCCGATGGTTGGAGGAATGGAGGGGCACAATCACCACGAGCCTAGTTGGCACACACCCATGGACTCTGAAAATCTGGAGGAAACAAGATGAACAAATGACCAAGATGAAGCCACATCAGGGTCCCAAGAGATCAAAACATGGCACTGCGTCGTCCGCCTCCCCCTCCTCCTCCCCCTCCCTCACCTCCTCTTCTTTCTCCCCTTCCCCATCCTCAGCATCTCCGTCCTCCCCCTCCCCCATCTCCTGGTCCTCGTCATCCATACCCTCCTGCTCATCCCCCACATGACCTGGTGGCCCCCCCTGCTTCAGAAGCTGCTGCACCCCGTCACATTCTTCGAGGCCGTCAACATCGTATGCCTCGCATTCTTCATCGCCATCATCATCATATTCCTCGCATTCTCCAATGCCGTCCTCACAGTAGTCTTCAACAGCAATGTCTCCACCAAGGTCTTTGTTGCAGCTACTCACCAGCTTCCCCTGCTGCTGCTGTTGTTGCTGTTGCTGCTTCTGCCCCTGCTCCTGCTGATGCAGCTGCCCCCGCTGCTGCTGTTGTTGTTGTTGCTGCCCCTGCTGTTGCTGCTGTTGTTGCTGTTGTTGCTGCCCCTGCCTCTCTTGTTGCTGATGCTGTGCCGTCCATCCATCCTCCTCCATGCCCTCCCCGTTGCCACGTTGCTCGCGTCCAGCTGTGCCCAGCTGCCGCCCCTGTCGCAGCGCCACCTGCTGCTGCCCATCCTTCTGCTCCCAGGAGGCTTCCAGCGCCCCGACCAAGGCGGCCCCATTGCAGAAGTAGGACATGGGCTGTCGGCGGGCAGCTGCGACGATGTCCGCGAGAGCGGGAGAGGTTTGTTGCAGGGCGGTGGCCGTCCCGATGACAATGAGGTGCCTGTGCAAGGAAGACTGGTCCTCAGTGTTTCTTTTCTCGTGACTCAGCTACAAGTCAGCTACACTCCGGCTGCTGGCCTGAGGCCTCACTTGTGGCCAGCCTTGCTACTTTGGCCACAAGCTGTAGGCCGGTCCAGGTTTGGTCCTCATTGGGCCTTTGGCAGACGCTGGGCGGCCTGACGAAATTGGACTTGTAGCGGAAAAAGAAGCACTGGTGGTCTTGTTCATTTCAGTGTGCATCAGGCTCCTTTAAGGCGGCCATTCAGGTAGCCAACTCTAGGCCGATGGGAACCAAACCTTGACCGGCTTACGGCCTACGGCCGGTGGCTGTGGCAGCAGGGCCTGTAGCACCAAATTAGGGGGACGTTAGGGGGGCTTTAGGGGCACTGCCGGGCAGCCAACACTGGCGCATGGGGACCAGACCACGACCCGCGCCTACGGGCGCCAGAGCGGTGGCAGTTCCCATGACAATGAGGTGCATGCTGTTCAGGGAAAAGAGGTCCTGTTCATTTAAGCGCAACAATGGTAGGGGCGCAGCCTCGGCCCATGCTGCATTGCTTTCTCAACCTTCTAGTTCCTTTGGCCCATGTCGCACTGTTTTCTTAACCCTCTAGTTTCCTGAACCCCTAATTTTCTTTTCTTCGAAGAGCGCACCATACCACTAAGAGGCTGCCGGGTAGCCAGCACTGGGCCAGTGGGGGCCAGACCATGACCGGCCTACGGGCAGCAGGGCTTTCTACAACATGTTCTGCCGGCTGTAGCTAAAGTGCAGCCGAAGCATCCTCAAGTGCACACTGCTGCACCGGTCCTGGGAGTGAAGGCTGCCAGGGAGGCAGTTAGCTGGACCCGCAAAGGTCCACACCATGCCGCAATTCAATAGAACGTGAAGGGCAGAGTCTAGCAATACACAATTTGAAAACGTCTTTAGAGCATGCGTCCCTAGTTTCCTCAAGATGCAACACAGACTGTTATTCGAATTCGAATTCGAAATCCTCAAGGCCGCTGTTTATAACAGAAAAGGGTGGCCTGCCCATTCGGAATGTTCTAATACGAATATGGACAAGGAGATTTCACAATTTCATTACTTCATAGATGCCACAGTGGCAGGAGCTGCACGTCATTCCTTGACCGACAGCCAAACAGCCCGAACATCTTGAAAACCCAGAGCTGTGCACATCATTTCTTAACCAACAGACAAGCATCGCCAACCCCCAGAGCTGTGCGCTCATCCCTCCACCAACAGACAATCATCGCCAACCCCCAGAGCTGTGCGCTCATCCCTCCACCAACAGACAATCATTGCCAACCCCCAGAGCTGTGCGCTCATCCCTCCACCAACAGACAATCATCGCCAACCCCCAGAGCTGTGCGCCTCATCCCTCCACCAACAGACAATCATCGCCAACCCCCAGAGCTGTGCGCTCATCCCTCCACCAACAGACAATCATCGCCAACCCCCAGAGCTGTGCGCCTCATCCCTCCACCAACAGACAATCATCGCCAACCCCCAGAGCTGTGCGCCTCATCCCTTCACCAACAGACAAGCAGCTTCAAGTCCCAGAGCTGCATGCATCATCCCTTCACCAAGAGCCCCACGTTCCATCGCATCAATCCCTTCACCCAAAACATCCAGCCCTAGATCAGAGCTCAGCCAACCGGCAGCGCACCGTCTGGCCCTTGTCAGCGCGACATTGAGGCGGTGGACGTCCGCCACAAAGTCTGAAGGGCGCGTGACGGTGGTGGCAAGAATGATGATTTCCTTTTCAGCGCCCTGCATGCGCATGCAGGCAGGCAGATCTCAGCACTGTCTAGGCTGCTTCACCAGGCAGGCAGGCAGGCAGGCAGGCAGGCAGGCAGGCAGGCAGACAGGCAGGCAGGCAGGCAGGCAGACAGGCAGGCAGGCAGGCAGGCAGATCTCAGCACTGTCCAGGCTCCTTCACCAGGCAGGCAGGCAGGCAGGCAAGCAGGCAGGCAGACAGGCAGGCAGGAAGGCAGGCAGGCAGGCAGCTCTCAGCACTGTCCAGGCTCCTTCACCATGCAGGCAGGCACGCAGGCAGACAGACAGGCAGGCAGGCAGGCAGGCAGGCAGGCAGGCAGGCAGACAGGCAGGCAGGCAGGCAGGCAGGCAGACAGGCAGGCAGGCAGGCAGGCAGGCAGGCAGGCAGATCTCAGCACTGTCCAGGCTCCTTCACCAGGCAGGCAGGCAGGCAGGCAAGCAGGCAGGCAGACAGGCAGGCAGGAAGGCAGGCAGGCAGGCAGACAGGCAGCTCTCAGCACTGTCCAGGCTCCTTCACCAGGCAGGCAGGCAGGCAGGCAGACAAACAGGCAGGCAGGCAGGCAGGCAAGCAGGCAGGCTGGCAGGCAGGCAGGCAGGCAGGCAGGCAGGCAGGCAGGCAGGCAGGCAGGCAGGCAGGCAGACAGGCAGGCAGGCAGGCAGGCAGGCAGGCTGGCAGGCAGATCTCAGCACTGTCCAGGCTCCTTCGACAGGCAGGCAGGCAGGCAAGCAGGCAGGCAGGCAGGCAGGCAGGCAGGCAGGCAGGCAGGCAGGCAGGCAGGCAGGCAGACAGGCAGGCAGGCAGGCAGGCAGGCAGGCAGGCAGATCTCAGCACTGTCCAGGCTCCTTCACCAGGCAGGCAGGCAGGCAGGCAGGCAGGCAGGCAGGCAGGCAGGTAGGCAGACAGGCAGC